>JAVSCE010001054.1:0-1435566 GCA_032199065.1 Smutsia gigantea | reverse complement strand
CTGTTTCTTTTGATTGGTGCATTCTGTCCATTTACATTTAGGGTGATTATTGATAGGTATGTACTTATTGCCATTGCTGGCTTTAGATTCGTGGTTACCAAGGGTTCAAGGGTTACTTCTTTACTATCTAACAATCTAACAACTTTCTTGTTAAGTTATTGTAAACACAGTCTGATGTTTTTTATTTCTCTCCCTTCTTATTCTTCCTCCTCCATTCTTTCTATAATCGGTGTTTTATTCTTTGCCTTTAGTTTGTATTTGGGTGGTCTGCTTTCTTTGCTATGATTTTATTTTCTCTGGTGACATCTTTTTAACCTTAGGTGTGCTTCCTCTAGAGCAGTCCATTTAAGATATACTGTAGTGGTGGTTTATGAGAGGCAAACTCTCTCAACTTTCGTTTATCTGGAAATTGTTAAAACCCTCCATCATATTTAAATGATAATCGTGCTGGATACAATATTCTTGGTTGAGAGGCCCTTCTGTTTCATAACGTTAAATATATCATGCCATTCTCTTCTGGCCTGTAAGGTTTCTGTTGAGAAGTCTGATGATAGTCTGATGGGCTTTCCTTTGTAGGTGATCTTTTTCTCTCTCTAGCTGCCTTTAATACCCTGTCTTTATCTTTGATCTTTGCCATCCCTAATTATTATGTGTCTTGGTGTTGTCTTCCTTGGGTCCCTTGTGTTGGAAGATCTATGAGCTTCAGTGGACTGCGAGACTACTTCCTTCCCCAGCGAGGGAAAGTTTTCAGCAATTATTTCTTCAAAGACACTTTCTATCCCTTTTTCTCTCTCTTCCTCTGGTACTCCTATAATGCGAATATTGTTCCGTTTGGATTGGTCACACAGTTCTCTTAATATTCTTTCATTCCTAGAAATCCTTTTCTCTCTCTCTTCCTCAGCTGCTCTGTACTCCTGTTCTCTGTTTTCTATTCCATTAACAGTCTCTCGCATCTCATCCATTCTGCTGTTAAGCCCGTCAATCGCTTGTCTGATTTCTGTATTGTCTTTCTTCAGTTCCCTCACTTCCTCCCTCAGCTCTTGCACATTTCTCTGTAGGTCCATCAGCATGGTTATGACTTTTATTCTAAATTTTTTTTCAGGGAGGCTGTGCATTTCCATCCCTTCAGACTCCCTCTCTGGGGTTGTCTGGTTGATTTTGGTCTGAACCATATTCCTCTGTCTTTTCATGACTGTATAATTTGGTCACTGATAGTTGCCACGTATGTCAGCTGGGCTCTTTAAGACTTTAAAAAGAGAAGAAGAAAAAAAAGAAAGAGAAAAAAGAAAAAAAAGAAAGAAAAGAAAAAACAAAAACAAAACAAAAAACAAAACAAAACAAAAAAAACAAAAAAATGCCCACCGTACGTAGATTCTGTGGGAATGCTCTAGGTGGCGCTATTGCCCCACTATTCAACAGCTGTGACTGTGCCACTCCGCAGGGCCCTTTATCGCTCTGGCAGGGGTGGGAACGAATAGGAGGCTGCTGATCTCAGTGAGAAGTGTTAAGTATGGCTACGCTTCCTCAGTCGCCAGCCAAGGCGTCTGAAACTCCCCAGGACTCCCAGCCTGCTGGGCTGAGTGTGCTGGGGCGATCCGGCTCCTCCGCTGGGCTCCTGTCTCTTTAAGACCGCTGAGGAAAGCGCGCACTTTTTTTTTTCCTTTCCCGGAGCCGGCTGCAAGCCCCCTGGCGCGTTCCCCGCTCAGATCCTGCCCCTCTGTCTCTCCAATCTCCGCTGCACTGCGCAATGTGGTCAGCGCTCCCCGCGCAGATCCCCGGGGCTGGCTACTTCGCGGGGTGCACTTCCACTCCCTCCCGGCTCTGAATCCTCTCCTCCCGCCGGTGCGCTGGGGTGGGGGAGGGCTCGGGTCCCGCCGGGTCGCGGCTCCGTATCTTACCCGCCTCTTGGGGTGCCGAGTCCTCTCGGGTGTAGCTGCACGCTGTGCGCTTTCCTGTGTATTCTCGTCTCTCTTTTAGGAATAGATGTATTTTCGGTGTTTTCGTAGATAAATATAGTGTTGGGAGGAGATTTCTGCCGCCCTGCTCACACCGCCATCTTCCCGGAAGTGTTTCAAATATTTTAAGACATATGGGCAACCTACCAACAATTTCTTCATGGGACTTTTCCTAGTTTTCCTTGGTTGCTCATTAAGCAAGCGTACTGCTACGGCTAAGTGCTTCACTCACTGTGTCAATTTAAAATATTTCAGTCCCTCTGAAACATGGGTACCTGACGACAATGCAGGTAAAAGTGAGCACATTGAGTGCATGCTTGCACCGCTTGTTTTGCGCCAGCAAACAGCGGAATGTGCCACCTCTGGGCAACTTTACACATGGTTCTAGGGCCTTGTTTCTTATGCAACCAAGACCCCATGTTCATAGGGGGCTTTCTGGAGCATACAAGCCCTGGCCAACGCATCAGCCATGTCATTCCCAGGGCGTAACCCTGGGCAGTGTCCTGACACGTGGTATATCAGGGCCCCTTCCTTTAACCCACGGGCCCACAGGTCCTTACACATCGTTTGTCCCCACAGTGGGCGATGGCCGATTTCCTAGTCCTGCGCTGCCCACTGAGGCAACTAGATAGTGAGGCACTGAAACACAGCCGAACTGTCAGTGCAAATGGTTGTTTGACCTGATCCTCTAGTTAAAACAAGCCACATCGCCTGTAATTCAGCCCATTGACTGGACTGCCCTTCTCCGGACTCATCCCAGAACTCTTCCTGTAAGGGCTGAATGGCGACAGCCACCCATGTCAGTGGGTGGCCCTTTGCAGACCCATCTGTATACCAGGCCTCCGCTGGTGGTGTCTCTGTCCCCTCCTTATAGGGGCTTACTGTTGGCGCTTCCATGCTCAGTAAGGTGGGTGCGGGTTCAACTGCAAAGGTTAATGGTCCCAGGACTTGCTGCAATTCCTGTGAGAGGGCTTTTGGAGAATCTAGTCCGTTGTTCTAAATAGGCTGCCCACTTGGTCAGGGTGGATGTCTGAGCAACCCCCGCCCAGGGAGCTGTAGTGCAGGCTCGCACCCACCCCTCAATTGGGAGGGTAGTGACCACCTGTACGGCTTGCATTCGGTGATTCCTTCAGTAGCCAGTAAGGCAGCATACACTGCTGCCAGCTGTTTTTCCAACAGCGAATAGAACGTTTCAGCTGTCTTCCACAGCTGAGACCAAAGTCCTATTGGGACTTTGTGGGCCCCATGCTTCTGCCATAAGCCCCACCTGTACCCATCCGAGCTGGCAGACACCGTCAGCAGGAACAGTACAGAGGGGTCAGTGACTCTCAGCGCCTGGACCTGAGCCACTGCTCTTTTTGTCTCAGCAAAAGCCTTTTCTGCCTTTGGCGTCCAGTCCCACATTTCCCCTCACTTTATAAGGCAATGCAGTGGCTTCAACAGCATGGCTAAGTGAGGGATAAAAGTTCTCCAGTACCCCAACAGGCCTACGTATGTTGGAGCTGCGTAACAGTTTCTGGATGGGGGTATTGTTGTATTTTATCAATCACTGCTTCAGGTAACACTTTTGTCTCACCCGACTAGATAACACCAGAACTTGACAGAATAACCAGGTCCCTGCACCTTGTTTTTATTGACAGCCCATCCCCACCCTTGGAGGGCCTGGTGCAAACTGCAAGTCACAGCTTCTAGATCTGGGAGAGAATCAGAAGTCAACATTACATCATCTATATAATGGAACACTTGAACTGAGGGTGGATGGAACCAGGTGGCCAGGTCACTAGCCACCAAGCCATAACACAAAGTAGGACCGTGCAAGTATCCTTGTGGGAGGACAGTGAATGTCCACTGCTGGCCTTCCCATGTGAAGGCAAACTGTTCCAGGCTTCTTGGTGCAATGTCAATGGAAAAGAAGGCATTAGCCAGATCCAACACAAAGTAATAAGTCCCCAAAGTCACACTCACTTTATCCATCAGATAGTAATGTTCTGTACCGCAGCATGCAGTGGGGGAGTCACTTTATTTAGTTCCCGATAGTCCACTATCATTCTCCAAGTGCCATCAGGCTTCTTCACAGGCCACACGGGTGAATTAAAAGGGCTGTGTGCAGGGCAGATGATGTGTGCTTCCTCCAACCGTAAAATGGTTTGGCTGATTTCCTCCTGTCCACCAGGCAGCTGGTGTCATTTAATGTTCACTGTGCGGGTGGCTTGTGGCAACACTGAAGGTGTGTGGTGGGGATGACCTCGCAGCACTGTTTTCACAACACGTGCATGCAACCAAAACTCTCCCAGAGTCGTTTGCGTTGTTAGACTGTGCAGCACATCCACCCCCTAGAATGTATTGTGCTATCGGAGATACATAAACCACATACTGATTGGGGGCAGGCGCCCAATTCTCAGAGTCAGGGTCACTCGCCGCACCCGCACTGTGTGCCCACCATACCCCTCTGTGACTGCAGAGGGGCCCCGGCATCTCTCTGGGTTGCCATGCAGGAGGGTGGAGTCAGCACCCGTATCCACCAGCGCCAACACCCGCTGTACATTCTGTGAGGCCCAGTGAATGGCAAGTTTAACAAATGGCCTCCGGTCCTCCGGTGTCCCAGTATACCGAGTACCTCGGCTCCACCCCTAGTCGGGGAGGAAGTCAGCGCATAGGGCGCGGGCTCCTGGTCCACCACAGCGCTTTCCCGCACCTGCTTCGGGGCAGTGGGTGATAGCGTTGGTCTGGACCGCAATTGGGTCTATAGTCCCGTCAGGACTTCTAAAGGCTGTCGATCCAGCTTTTCCCGAGCCAAACCAGCAGCTAGAAGGTCAGTCCATACCTGTTTGCGGCTCACTTTAAGCGGTTCTACCACGCCCGTCCCCAGTGCCGTTTTCGCTGTGGCTGTTTTATTTTATTTTTCCTTTTTGCTGCTTCACCGCGGTAGTTCTCACTTTGGTCGCTTGAGGTCGTTTACTTCTACGTCTCCCAAGCGAGCTAATGCTGACCCCGCTTCATATATTGGGCACTCAGTGTATGGTGCTAGCAGCGCAGCGACAGTTCCAAAGGTACCTGTAGAACCATTGGCTAGAACAAGATCTTCATGAGTCGTTAACAGTTTTTCGTCTGGACCACGGTAATAGGGAGCAACCATCATCTGCCTTGTACCCACTTCACGGAGCACGTGCACCAACTCCAAATATGTGCTCCACTTTGTTACATGCTCCGGCATGTCCCCTGGGGTATCCCACACCGCCTTTGCTGCAGCCATTAACCTATTAATCAGGGTCTTATTGCCAGCATGTGGGTCTGTGCACCTAGCGCCCTGCAATACACGTCACATAGAGGGCACAGCTGTTATGCTGGTGAGTTGTGACACCTCAGAGGGTGAGAGCTCAGTATTCTCAGCACCCTCATGCCACAGCTGCAACAGGCAGGCACAGATTCTCCCAAATGTTGCTTACACTGCTTGGCTAAATCCCACAATTCCATGGCCGTATATGTCATGTATGTGGTTTGCTGGGTAGCTATCAGGGGGCCACCTGGCTGCCGCCCCCCACCCCGCGCCTGTGGGTTCTTGTACCTCCACGCGCTGACGCACAGTGGGGCAAGCAAGCATGCAGAGCCACCAGCACCGTGCCGCTCTCGGGGCTCTCCACCCGCGAGGACAGGCAGTACTCACTGGTCCCCGTAACATGCAGTGGGCGGCTGCCAGCCGTTGCTCTGAATCCTCCTCCTTCCATTGGAGACTCTGCACTCGCTGCTGCTAGTCTGCAGTTTCACAAGCGGCACGGTGGATGACTGTCAGGGACATCCACGCACTCACCCAGCCGACTCCTGGTGGGCCTGAGGGACGAGGGACTCTAGCATTTCCAATGCTGTCCTTATAGCCTCTGGGGTCAGCTATACCTACCCCCAATCCTGTGGCACTGCCCATGAGGTCAAGTATGCTGCCACCAGATGCAAAATAGAGCAGCGGAAGTCGTTATGGAGGGTGGTCCAACAGACCACTTTATTCTGCACGCAGTTGTGCTTATACTGCTATACTGCTAATTCATGGTTATGTAAGTGTTTTAAGATGTGCATGCGTGTGGCCTTCATGGCCAGGTATCTGGCCTTCAAGGACCTTATCTAGCTCCTTTCCCATGGGTACAACAGGTTTCTCAAGGCCAGATATATCTGGGGTGAAACAGTGGGCAGCTGTCCTCATAAAGCAGTAGGGGAAGGGTGGTGGGCCTTTCCTACACACCAGCACAGGCATATTTTTGTCCATCAGGTAGGATGCATGGAAGAGAATAGTCCAATGATAGGACTGTGACAGGAAGGGGACCCCTTCTGGGCCTATTATATCAAACCTCTACCCTGCTTCTTGTAGGGGTTATCGAGGGGCCTCTATTGTCTTGCCAATGGGTTTCAGCCCCAAACAAGTTCACTATGGACTCAGTGAGACTGAAAAAGTGACAATGGAATATATATTTTTTTGGTATCATTAATCTACAATTCATGAGCAACATTATGTTTACTAGACTCCCCCCATCATCAAATCCCTACCATATACCCCATTACAGTCACTGTCCATCAGCATAGTGAGATGCTATAGAATCACTACTTGTCTTCTCTGTGTTGTACAGCCCTCCCCGTGCCCCCCCAACATTATGTGCGCTAATTGTAATGCCCCTTTTTTCCCCCTTATCCCTCCCTTCCCACCCATCCTCCCCAGTCCCTTTCCCTTTGGTAACTGTTAGTCCATTCTTGGGTTCTGTGAGTCTGCTGCTGTTTTGTTCCTTCAGTTTTTCTTTTGTTCTTATACTCCACAGATGAGTGAAATCATTTGATACTTGTCTTTCTCTGCCTGGCTTATTTCACTGAGCATAATACCCTCTAGCTCCATCCATGTTGTTGCAAATGGTAGGATTTGTTTTCTTCGTATGGCTGGACAATGGAATATTCATAGGGTAAAAGGATTTATACCCAACTTTATTCCCATGGTGGCAGGTCAATCACTAGAATTCAATCCACTCAGAGCAAGTCTGCATTCAGCAGTCCAGTCTCTGCCTTTGGGCCTCACTGCCCCTGCAGCCGTCAGTCTCTGTCCTTGGGTGCAGTCACCACTCCAGTCTCTGCTCTCCTGGAGCCTTGCAGCCCTGCAGCCATGCAACAGCCCAGACCACTGTATATAGAGTCAATAACAATGTATTGCCCACACATGTGTAGTGAGCAAGCCAACCAGGGCCAGGTGAGAATCGTGGCCATAGGAACCTTCACTTTCTCTACTCTCCACCGCTCCAGGATTCTTTCTTCTCAGTCTGTGTGCCCTCAATCTTCTGCAGTGGTCTCTCTGTGAGAAAGCTGGAACATTGCAACCAAATTCCACAATAACAACAGAGGCTATGACAATATACAAATAACAAAAATTACAACAAATTATAATAACCCTCAAGCCTGAGGAGATCCAGTGCCACCAAGTGGTCATCATGGCTGTATTCAAACCAGTTCTACTCAAATGAGTTAACCAGAAGGGCCATGGGTGGGCCTTACAGTACCCATATTCTCCAGCCTCGTCCCCAGCAGAAAGTCTTCCAGACACACAAGACGATCCTATTGCTTTGTCTCAGTGGCCAGAACCGTTGCTCTGGTTTCATTTGTGGCCACAGCTCCAGTAAGATTCTATTTGATTTTCCATCCAATTTCTCTCTCTCTGCTCCTGCTTTTATCAAATCAACCCACATCTGGGTCCTCACGACCTTTGCATGGCCCTTTAAATTCTTCCCTTGAGAGGCAGACCATATTTAGTTCTGTGCTTTCATTGCTTGAGCCTGAGGATAGGAGTGCAGCGTCGAGTGCAGGAGGAACCCATGGCTGCCAAGTCTTTATTTTCTTTCGGGCATTCCACCAGCTTTCAACTGGGTGGGGTTTCAACCAAGGAAGGGCTGATGCCTCCGGCACCCCCACCTGTTCATCAAACCCTGGCTCCTCCTTCATTTCTGGGGCTGACAGCACCACTACATCCTGCTCCTGCCCCACAGTGCCTCGCAGCCTGCACGTCGTGCTGCTTCCTCTTGGGCTACCGTGGCATCCTTTACCATTTCCACAGCACCTCACAGTAATGCCATTTCAGTCATCAAAATTTTTTTACCTCCTCTAAGGGACCTCACAGCTCACGTTCTCATGCTGCCTCTTCTCGTGCTTCCTGCAGGAGGACATCTCTCTTCCTTACAGCCTTTCTCAGTAGTGTAAGAAAAAACACCCCACAGTTCTCACCACCTCACGGGCACTCTGCTTCTCTAAGGAATTCCCTATTTTGCTGAGGGCCAACTTAATAGCCTCAAGTGTTGCCTCCACCTCTTCCCAGTCTTGGGGGTGGAGTGCAGTCCTCTAGGAGGCAAGCCACATCAGACCACATGTCCACTGGGGGACACTTGGAGGTCTCCCCATCCACAGGTGCAGCCCTCTGATCCACCCCTCCCATGAGGGCAGCCTGCTGCATTCTTCGGTCTACAATGAGTCCTGCTGTTGTTGCCAATTGTCTTGCCAATGGATTTAGGCTCCAAACAAGTTCACTGTGGATTCAGTGAGACTGAAAAAATGACAGTGGAATGTTCTTGGGGTGAAAGTGTTTATACCCAACTTCATTCTCATGGTGACAGGTCAGTCACTAGAATCCCATCCACTCAGAGTGAGTCTGCATGCAGCAAGCCGGTCTTTGCCTCTGGGCCTCTCTGCCCCCGCAGCCGTCTCAGCCTCTGTCCTCAGCACTGCCAGCACTCGTGTCTCTGCTCTCCTGCAGCTGTGCAACAGCCTAGAGCACTGGGCGGAGCTCTTTGTATAGAGTCAGTAACAATGTATTGCCCACGTGTGTAGTGAGCAAGCCACCAGAGCCAGGTGAGAATCCTGGCCATAGGAACCTTCACTTTCTCCATATATGTATAGTGCTACTGGAGGTGCATGCACTGGCCATAAAGATAAAACAAAACTCTCTTGTAAGATGCTCCTACCTTCTGGATGTTTGGAGTACACTACTGGGAGCTTTGGGGGCCATTCTGCTGTTATTCCAGGAATATCCAGGAGGTCAGCTTCCAGTCCTTTCCCCCAAGGCACCAGGAGGGCCAGCCATTGTGAGTCCATGTGTCAAAACATCCAAGGCCATGTCCCTTGAATGGAGTCTCCAGGGTTTATTGCAGTTGGTGCTGGCAGCAAGATATTCTGGTGGCCAAACCCCAGCTTCAACAATTGCTCCTTGGTTTGTACCTGCAGCTGTACAGGGGAGGCAGCAGTGTGTGTTAGCATGTCTACTGGCTCAGTGCCCCCTTCTGGGGATTCTCATTCAAATGCCCTAGCACTGTCCAAAGGAGACAGACCATCCCCATGGATTATTAGTGTCTGACTCAGGCTAGACTTTAACAAACCTTTGTACCTCTCTATCATGTCTACACCAGTAGGATTATATAATACATGAAACTTCCACTTTTTCCTAAGTGCTGCATCTATTCTTGCAGTGCATGTCCAGTAAAATGGGTGCCATGATCACTCTCAGTTACCTGTGGTCACCCATAGGCTTCAAAGAGATGCTCCAGGCCTCTTTTGATCATTTGCTGCTCTGCATAACATGCAGGAAAAGCAACCAGAAGTCCAGGAGCTGTTTCCACATAAGTTATGCCATACTGATACCCTTCTGATATGAGCAGAGGCCCAATATAGTCTATCTGTCACATGGTGAGGGGTATTGGCCCCTTGGCTGTCATCCCACGTTGCTGTGGGACTCGGTGTAAGTCCCTTTTAGAGCACACAGTGCACTCCTGCTGGGCTCTGTTGGCTTCTTCAAAGGTCAAAGGCAGGCCCCACTAGTGGGCTATAGCCCTCATTGTCTTCTGCCAGGCATGCAACAAACATTAATGTAATGATTAGGCCACACCAGAACCAGGCTCTCCTTCTAGCCAGTGCACCTGGGCCAATTCATCTGCTTCATCATTTCTTGGGGATGCCAGTAGCAAATGGCCTCTTCTCTTTCCAGAGTTATGAGCAGAATCCAATAGGTTGGTGAGTTCATTCAAGCTGTTGCCAGAGACCACAGCCATAACCCTCTTTGGTCACATGGACATCCAGCTCACAGGGCCTTGATGTGTCTATCACACTCAAGACCTGCATGGCCTTGACTGCCCATTTTGCAGTGACAAAAGCAGATGCACATACCCCAGTCCCACCTGACACCCCTTCATATCAAATGGTATAAGGGCTTCAGAATTTGTGTCAAGAGCAGAATAAACATTCTTCAGTAGCCTAAAAGACACCAAAACTCTTGCAATAGTGTTACAGTTGTCTGTAAGAGAATCAGAAATAAGCATACCATCATATACAGTATTAGATGCCCTATTCCCAAAAGGATTTAGGCTTGTTTCATTCTGATAGCCTTGCCTTTGTGTCCATGTACAACAGTGGGGGTCCCAGAAAACCACTCGGGTTTGCCATAAATCAGTGCATATTTAGCTCCTGTATCTGTCTACCAGAGTCAAGACATCTTGTATGTTTACTGGGGGCCAATTATTTGATATTTCAACATGTGGCCTCTGGTCCCCCAAGGCAGGTACTCAACCCTCCCCTCGTGCAAACTGTATTGCCCAGTTGTTTTCCTGTGTGGATTCAGGTGAGGTTGGCTCACTCTCTAGCAGAAAGTCTTACAGACACAGGCCAGACTTGTGGTTCTGTGCCCAGCCTCTGCTTCTTGGTCCTCAGTGGCTGAAACTGCTGTTCTAGCTTCAGTTGTTGCCACAGCTCTGGTCACATTTTATTTGGCTTCTCATCCATTTTCTTCATCTGCTCCTTCCCTTATCAAATCAACTGACATCTGGGTCTTCATGACCTTTATAGGGCCCTTTAAACCCTTCGTCTCAGTAGTGGACTGCACTCCCTTCCATGCCTGCATTGCTTCAGCCTCCCTCCAATCTGGCACAGTACAGGTAACCTCATTTATGGGTTGCCCTAAGCAAGGGGCAAGAATGGCCACTAAGGGCCCAAAAAGGGATGAGGGATCCATTTGTAGCACCATATCCCTCATCCCCACAGTAAACAGCTCCTCATCCAGGCCATGATTTAATGGGTTATAAATGACATTTTTCATGCCCAACTCCCTGTTGGAGCTTGGCATACACCTGCCACCTAGCAGGGGAAGATGCTAAATCACCTTGTTTGGGCCATATAATGTAAAGTGCAGCCGTTACCCACTCAAGAAGTGAATGATTTCCTGGGGTCTGGTGTGCATTCTTCAGTCACTGCCACAAGGTAGGATGAGTTGTCAGGGAAGCCAATTTTCCAATCTCTGATTCAGACAGGAGGATGCTCTCCACCCCTACATCCTAAAGGTGCATAAGCCAGGTTGATATGGACTCCGAGCGTTTCTGCTGAACCAGGACCCCAGATCCACCGGCCCTGCCTGTGTATAGGGGTGGAGCATAGAGTGCTCCATGACCTGGGGAGGGGGCTGCACCTCTCCTGGAGGAACCCACTGTTGTTGCATCTTTATTTTCTTGACTAAAACAGGCAGGATTTCAATAGAGGGGAGGGGTAGTTGCCTCCGGCATCACCTCCACCTCCTCATTCTTCTCCAACATACCCCCTCACCACTTCCTGGGGCCAACAGCAAATTTCTTGCCACTCCACGGAGCGTCTCCACCCCTGTCCTTTCCCTCCTGCACAGCACCTCACAGCTTACATTCTCGGGCCGCCTCTTCTTGTGCTTCTTGCAGTAGCACATCCTTCTCTTTTATGGTCTTTACCTCTTCCACAGCATCTCGCAACAACTGCATCTCCATCTACAAATCTCTTGCCTCATCCAAAGCACCTCACAGCTGGCATTCTCGTGCTGCCTCTCCTCATGTCCCTCACAGGAGCACGTCTTTGTGTGTTCCTTCCTTCACCACAGTACCTCACGGCTCACTTTCTCACACTGTCTCCTCTTGTACATCTCGCAGGAGCAGTCCTTCTTGTTCATAGCTTTTTTAACACTGTGAGAAAAAGCCGACTAACGGCTCCTGCTGCCGCGTGGGCGCTCTGTTCCCCCAAGGATCTCCTGACCTCCTGGAGGGCCTCTGTCACTGCCTTAGGCGTCACCTCCACCTTCCCCCAGCCCCAGGGAGGGGCCCACTCCCCTAGGAGGAAAGCCACCTCGGTCCATATACCCACTGGGGGATACCTAGGTAGCTCCTCCTCCATAAGGTGTTCCTGCAGCATTTCCCCACCTTTAAGGGCAGCCTTCTGAAGAACCCCTCCCATGAGGGCAGCTTATTCTGTTTTTCTTTGGTCTGTAGTGAATCCTGCTGACTATGTCAAAATGTCTTGCGGGAAGGTTTCAGCTCTAGGCAAGTTCACTCTGAATTTGGTGAGATGGAATAATGACAGTGGAATGTTGGGGGTAAAAGGTCTTATGCCAAGTTTTATTCTCATGATGGCAGGTCAAGCAGTAGAATCATGTCCACACCTGGCAAGTCTGCAATCTGTCTCTGTCTCTGCATCTGGCCAATGCACTGGGCTTTTCATATAGTAACACCCACAATGATGTCTCATTGCCAACACGTGTGTAAGCATGCGCTTACACAGCACGCCAATTACATCATCAAGGAGATGAGGGTCAGATGACAATCCTGGCCGTAGGAACTTCCATTTTCCTACACCATTCATGATCCCATGTTCACTGAGTGCGTATAAATACCTGTGAAAGATGACACTGGGTGAAAGCTAAGCTGCTATGACCATCCACCATCCACGCATTTTCTTTTGGTGCTGTGTCGGTTCGGAGGCTGCTGTAACAAAGTACTGTGCACTGGGTGGTTTACGCAACAGAAATGAATCATCCTAGAGGATGCCAGTCAAAACTCAAGGTGCCTTCTGAGGCTGGGAGGCTAGGGTCTGCGCTGGGTCCCTCCCCTAGTTCCAGCCGCTGCCTGGCTTGAGGAGGCATACTCATCTCCACGTGGTCTCCCTTTGTGCATGTCTATGACACCACTCATAGTGGATCAGGGCCAGCCTGACAACCTCATTTTAACTTGCTTTCTCTGACAGACACTGTATTTCCAAGCAAGGTCACAGGTTTGGACTTCAACATATCAATTGGAGTTGGGGGGGAATTTCAACCCGTAACGGGTGTATCAGTGTATCACACCCACACCCATGTCCACAGGCACACCCATATGCAGCAAAAATGTGGCAGGAAGGAGGCAGGGAGCCTGCAGCAGTTATATGGGTTGTAAGGGTCCAGTGGAGCTGGCCTTGAGTATACATTCTTATTTGCCAGCTGATGAATTTGGGCACATTGCTAACTATTTTTAAATCTTTAGGGTCCTCGCCTGCAAAATGGGGATAATGACACTGATCCAAAATGTAGCTTAGGTCAGAGTCCGGCGCTTAATAGTGGCTTATGGTCTGCCAGTCCTTGACTCATATCCCCCTCCCAGGACCCAGCCTTGCTGTACCATCACTGCGGAGTTCCCCCAGAAACCAAGGCAGACAGCCACAGGCACCTTGCACACGGGTCTTGATGAGACAGCAATGCTTCCTGGAGGGAGTGAAGTGCCATACCCAGCCCAGACAAGGTGCTTGGGAGCCCTGTGGCTCCGGGAAGTCTGTTATCTAGGCTACCCCTTGTGAAAGCAAGTCTTTCACAGCAGTTTGCCTCAAGCCTGATACAAAGTGCAAAGTGAATCTTTGTGAAGTACTTCACTAGATGCTCATGAATGTTCTTGCCCTTTCTCAGTTAGATATTGGCCCAGTGCCACAGAGAAACACCACTCACGTTAAGCATCTTTGTTGAGCACCAGCTGGTTGGGTGACTTGGTTCAGGACAGTGGGGACCCGGGGTATGTGTACGGGTCAGACTCAAGCACCTGCCCTCCTCAGTTTGTGTTCCGGAGGAAAGACACCATCAACATAATAAAATAAGCAATGTTTTAAGTGCTGTGAGTGTGTCAGGTGCTATCCACAGACAGGGAGGCCTGGGCTGGGGGGACAGTGACCACCAGTTCCCTTCCTGTCTTTGTCCGCCGGGTTCAGAGCATTGTGCTGGTGCCGGGTGCTGGCGCTGACTCCTGCTGTGTTCCCCCCCACCTCTCCGTCCCTGCTGACCACAGGGGTGACCACGGTGCTGACCATGACAACCCTCAGCATCAGTGCCCGGAACTCTCTGCCCAAAGTGGCCTACGCCACGGCCATGGACTGGTTCATAGCCGTGTGCTACGCCTTCGTGTTCTCCGCGCTCATCGAGTTCGCCACGGTCAACTATTTCACAAAGAGAGGCTGGGCCTGGGATGGTAAGAAAGCCTCGGAAGCAGCCAAGGTCAAGGTACGGACTTCATTTTCCTTCTCCCCCAGAGAAAACATGCCTGCTTCTGTGTTCAGTTGTAAGACAAGTGTTTTTTCTCCTCCCTAACTCTCCCCTCACCACCCCCCAAACATGGTCCCTTCCCTTACGTTCAAAGTCTTACTTATGACAGCTCCTGTCACGTTGAATAACCAGCTTCCTTCAGGCAAAAGGTCTGATGTCCTCGGGAATGGCTCGGGCCTGTTTACACTCAGGCCTGTTATTTTTGCTGCTTGTTCAGACACTGCTTGTCCAGTTTTGAACTGTACAGGCCATTCTCCCATTTGTTGTTTTTGCCACTTTACCATGTAGTATATATTCTGCAAGGGGGCTTGTAAAGATAACATGTAACTTATTGGAGGCAGCAAAACGAACCCAATTCCATTGATGAGGTGATCTGCCTCGCTTAAATGATGTGCATGAGTTACTGTGGAAAGATTTACTCTGTCCAAAGCAATTAATCGTTGATTATTTAGAGGGTGACTGGTGTCTAACTCTAAGGAATATTTGAAGAGAAAAGGTTGCACAGAATTCCAAGCTGAACCGCGTCCTTTGGGAGACGAGACTACCACACATGGGGGAGACATAAAGCAGCATATGATAAACTGCTAATTACTCTGTGCATGAAACAAATAAGCAAATCCTTTGCTCTGAGAGAAAAGTAGGGCAGAGTCATCAGGGTAAACTTGAAAGTAAAAGTTAGTCCATGCTTTGAAAACCCATCATGGGTGAGTCCTGGACGGTGTTGTGGAACGCTGGAATGATGTGTCCTGACTTCCCAGCCAGGGGGCAGCACGGAATATGCAGCATTGTCTCCTCGGGGGCCCCGTGCTTGCTCTTTGCATTCAGCAGTGCTGTTTCCTTTCCCTTGCCCTGGCCCGTCAGGCTCTTCCCGCTTCTGAGCTCCACAGTCCCCTCCCATGCCCACGTCCTCTCTCCATGTCCCCTCCATGGAAGACACACTGTGACGGCCAGCTCCCCTGGTTGGAGGAAGGCCTAGCTGAGCCCATTCTGGGCCCTCTCAGGGGAGAAGGGAGAGGAGGGAGGGTCTTAACAAGCAGGCGCCTTGGGAGTGGGTTTGTTTTGGGGGACTGGGCTAGGGGAACAGGAGTGAGCCCACCACAACGGACAGTTGGTGGGGAGCTGGGAAAATGTGCCGAGGCAGGGTGTCCTCAGACTGTGGGGATTCTTGACTGAGCCATCCGGACTTGATCGGGAAGGTGGAAGGAGCTGTGGAAGATGTCTGCAGGGGGAGGAATGTGAACAGACTCTGGGGAGAGGGGGCTTCCCAACACCCAGCCCTGTGTTGCCAGAAGGTAAATTTTTGCTAAGGGCCCTGTTCTTGGATGGGTGTGTGACAGTGAACTGGAGATAGCGAAGTCTAAAGTGGGAGAGCACATGGGAGCCTGCTGCAGGAACTGAGGCTGCCAGGCTCACGTCTGTGTGTCTGGAGGGAAGAGGAAGCCCAAAGGTAAATAGAGAGCCCTAAATACTGTGGGATAGGCACACCATCATTGTCAGACACAAGGACACATTCAGCCCCACTGTTGTTAACACTTGCTGCGGATCTGGATGGACACCTGGAAGAAGAGGACGGGGTGAAGGTAACCTGGATTCTCTGGCCCCAGATTATTGCTGATCTTCTAGAAAAACAACATACTTCATTAGGCCATGTGGACCTCCAGGACTGTGTGTCATTCTCCAGAAGGCTGTGGTGCTGGGCGTGGATATCATAATCTAGAGTTCAATATTTATTTACTGTTTGATTCTTCTGGAGCAAAATTTGTGAAATGCACAACTATTAAGGCATATTTGCTGGGTTTTGACAAACATGTCCGCCTGTGTAACCCAAATCCTGATCAAGACAGAAAACCTCACCAGCCCTCCAGAAAGCTCCCCATGCCGCTTTCCATTCACAGAAGCGCCTTCCAGTCCCCACCTCAACAAAGGTAACCACTGTTCGGACTTTTTTCCACCATATATTATTTGCCTGATCTAGAATTTCATATATAAGACTGGCCATTTGGGGTCACAGGCTTAAAAGTCTGTGGAGGACTGCTCTTTACCAGAACTAAGCTCATGTTTATCTCTCTTTGAGAGAAAAACCTTGAAATGTTTAGAAGTGAACTGACCATGCCTGCAAATGGCATGCCCTTACATTCTTATTATATTTTTCAGAAAAAAGAGCGGGAACTTATACTAAATAAGTCAACAAATGCTTATACTACTGGGAAGATGACCCACACCCCCAACATCCCAAAGGAGCAGACTCCGGCGGGGACCTCAAATGCATCTTCAGTCTCGGTGAAACCTTCTGAAGAGAAGACTTCTGAAACCAAAAAGACTTATAACAGCATCAGCAAAATTGACAAAATGTCACGAATTGTATTCCCAGTCTTGTTTGGCACTTTCAACTTAGTTTACTGGGCAACATATTTGAATAGGGAGCCAGTGATTAAAGGGGCTGCCTCTCCAAAATAATCCGCCTGTTGCACTCCCAAACTCCCAGAGCCATACTTCCAGCAGAATGGTATTCAGGAGAGGTTGATCTTGGAGGAACTTTCCATATTTGGGCACTATCTTTCAGGAAATTTTTGCATGTTTAATAATGTGTACAATAATATTGCCTTGATGTTTCTATATATAACGTCAGATGTTTCAAAGATGTCACATTGATAAATAAAGCAAACAACTTTTAGAAAAACAGGAGACAATGGCTCTGACACTCAGACGCTTAGTATCTTACACATTGACAGTTTACAACCAAGATAAGTATATTTTTAACTGTTCCAAGTGTTACCTAACAATGTTTTTTATACTTCAAATGTCATTTCATACAAATTTTCCCAGCAAACAAATATTTTAGGAAATGCTCCATGATTATTACTTGACCAGCTCTTGCAAGAAACAAAGATCACAAGGAACACATTTTTCATTAAAAAGGAAACTGTGGGCATTTATGTACAAAACTAATCGCTTTTGATAATTCTTACTATTCTGAAACTAGAAAGTACTGCATGATCTTACACTGAGATAGAATAGGCTAATATTTATGCAGACAAATTTAATAACAGAAATATGTGGTATGCTAGATTAACAGTCAAAATACTTCCCTAAGGAAAAATGTAACAGCTTAAAAAAACTTTTTTGGGGGGGGGAAGAAACTTTTATCTGTCCCTTTAACTCCTCCCTACTAACTGAAAAATGACCAAGAAAGAGAAAGCAACAGTGGTGTAATGAAGTCTCAGCATTTGGTCTGTGTGTTCATTGTCTGAAACACTGACCACTTCTCGCTGCAGTCAGCGCGTAGTGCTTCAGTGGTGAGAAATTGTAATTGACTTATTTTCCATTTTATTTCCTTGTATGTATGTCACGACTGACTTATTGCTTTGTTAGCTTTTGTATATGAGCCTTAAATGTTCATTAAAAAATAAAAAATAATAATTGATCTTGTGGATAAATATCATTTCTTGAAAAAAATTGTATTTTGGTGGACTCATTTCCTAAAAATGACAGAAAGGAAATCCACCATGAAATTGCTTGCAAAAAAGCCTGTCTTGGTGACTCACCTCTGTTCCAATTTTAACTTCCTATAGTAGCACATAAAGAAGAAGCTTATTTCACCCACAGTGAAGGCACAGAGGTAAACCCTGAGGTTCTTTCCCATCACGTGCATCTCCTTGGTGCCGTGCCCCATGGCTCTCTACTTGATGGAGATCCACCTCAGGCTACTTCCAAGGTGGGTGCTTGCTATGGACAAGGTGACTGCTCCTTCCTTGATCCATATGTTCCTTTTGCTCTTTGTAAACAGTGATTCAAAATACTGCATTTGGACCGTCTGCTTTCTGTTGGAGGCAGTATCCAGGAACATGTACGAACACAACATTTTTTGCTTTCTCTGTGGCTCACTCGGACTTGTAAAAGAGGAACTCTGACTGTTAGCAAGTGGTATCAAAATTAAGCCTGCCTACATTGACTACTTAATGCTACAAAATTCTTTCAAACCCATACACCTCACTTGTGTTTGATAGATACAGATGCAGCCAGGGCCATGGACACACTTATAGGAAGATATTCAGCAGGTATCTTTCATCTTGAATAACCATGTAAATGCCCATAACATCCACTCACCTAAAACTCCAAGTATTTATCTTGAAAAAACTTTTCTTAGAATTCAAGGTCATTATCACATTTTATCAGAGTAGTATGTAAGAGTCACAGAACTATTACATGCTTCAAAAAGGTATCCAGGTTTTGACATCCCTGCTTATTAAATACACAGATTCCATTGCCCCTTCTATGTCTAGTTTCAGGAACTCACAAAAAGGCAAGGGTCAACAAAAAGGATATTTCTAGTCTTCACACAAGAAACATGTCTCTATTATAAAAGGTGCTATATTTGTAAAATAATGTGTGTGCTTCCCATTACCCCACAGCATAAAAGCTGCCAAGACTAAAGGCAAACCCAAGGCTCACTATGAACCATCTGTTATCATATACTGTTTGGCTACATTCACTCTTAGATAATCTTTATAGTTTATCTTTGCCTTGTAGTGTGGAGAAAAAATATACTATAGGTTAGGTCTAAATGTTTACACAAACTAATACTCTAAGCATCTCGATCCTAACAAAACGATGTCTTCCATATCAGGTTGCAATAATTTTCTTGGCAAGTTCTAGCCTTTATAATAGGGAACCCTAGAAGCTCTGCTGGGTGAATTCCAGTTCAAAGATAGGCCTACTCCATTTATATGCTGTTCAGTCTTAGATGAATGAATATTTAGTGAAAAACATCATGCCAGTTTTCTGCTCTCTGATTTTGTATTGTAGAATTTCAGTGTTTGTTATTTTTAATGAGGATATAATAGAGTATCAGCTTGGGAAAAATATAACAATGTAAGAAATTAAATTTTTTTCAAAATAATTATAAATGTATTCTTGACGTCACCATAAATAGAAAGATAGAATATTCTAGTAAGTCAGTAATCAGTATTACTTCTGAATTTCTCAGGAATCTGTGGGCCTACCTAGGGCAGGCTTTGGCTAAAATTGGCCTAAATTCTTGTATACAATAACTGGGTTCAAACGCTTCAAGAGTAACTATCAAAGTTAAAATGGTACAGCAAACACTCCCTTGTGCAAGATTGACAAAGAGGTTGTAAATCTTCTAAGCTATTCGTTATGCTAATGCTTAGAAATAGTGTTCTATGTTTCCTGTGGGACAAATTATGGGAAATAGGTACAAAAAATGAGAAATCTCTATTTTACAAACAGGGATGTTGACACGCAAGGAGGCTAATCCATCGGCTGAATCGTATCATGCATTAGGACAAAATGTAGGCATTGATTTCAGTTCTCATGATTTCCAACTCTAGGTTCAAACACCATGCAATTACTTCCAGATGGTAGTTGATTTAGAGTAAAAATGTAACCTAAAATGTAAAATCTTGCTTCATGCCCTGGTTGAATGATTGTCTATTAAGAGTGCCCTAGAGAATTCTTTCTCTCTCTCTCTCTTTTTTTTTTGCACTGAAAACATGACCTTTAAATCTGTTCTTTCTTATATAAAAATTCTGTGCTCTGTGATCTTAGAAACTCCTCTTGATAGAGTGGCTCTGTTAGGGTAGCACTCTACGTCCCCTTCTGCTGCCTGAAAGAGAGAGGTTGAGGGGTGCAGGGAGGGCAGGTGCAGAGGGGGGAACGCAGGAAGCAAGGATGCACAGAGGGAGGGAGGGAGGGAAGAGACAGAAGCACTGATTGGCGGGAGCCAAGTTTTGATTGACTGCTTCCTCCAGAGCACCTGGGTAAATGACCACGGTCACTGCATCGGGCAGGGCCCACAATGACATGGAGTCTTTCATCGACATTAGCCTCCATTGTAAGATCTAGCTTCAAATCAAAAATACCCTTTTTTAAAAGAAAATTGGAAATACCATAGTTCTCTTGGTGAAAACAGTATTTTAAATACTTAAAAATTAGTCTTAATGGCTTTTTTTTACAATACTAGCACATCTGGGACAATCAATGCCATGAGGAAACATGGGGAGTATTTGAATATGAATTACTGTGATCATTGCAATTACTTGCCAGGTTTGCAGCAATGTAAGGTAATGCTTTTGAAGTATGGAAAAAGGTTCATTTTGTCAAAGATTTGCATGATTATCTGTTTGTCACTATCATTTTCAATAGACTCTCTCAACCCTAAACTCAGATTCCCTGTAGCTTATTTTTTTATGGAAGCTCATGATTCGAAAATATTTACTATTTAGTATTTCTCTCATATAAAAGTCTTAAGAAATCAGTTTCTTTAGCTTTTCTGAGTTCAAATTGAAGGGTAAATGAAACCATATATCAGATACTATATTTTATAATGTATGACCTTAGAAAGGAAAATTGCAAATGAGCTCTAATTGACTTAATATATTAATTTAAGCCCAATTTATTCTCTATTTTTCATGTCATTACCACTGTCTCCCTAGCAGCCGACACTATTCCAGGCCAGTGACATGTGCTCAATGAATGTGAACTGATGGGGGGAATGCATACTTGAAAGTGGGTAGACTTGATGTCATGAAATCTTTTCGGGTTAGGGGTAGTTGTATCCCACACAAAGAAAATATTTCCTTAAGAGTTTTTAATATAAAAATTTCAAAGTTGTACAAACCGATCTGAATTTGACATAACAACACTGGGAACACACCCCCACATGGTGACAGCTAGCTTGGACTGAGTAACAGGCTGACTCTTTAGGTAGAGGCAAGCATATAACTTACTGTCTAGAGGGTGAGGCTTCCAGATGTTGCAGTGGATACCTCAATAAATTCTCTCCCCCAAAATAGTAATGACTATACCGGCAAGATTATCAAAAGTAACCATTTCAGAACTCTGGACATTTAACCAAAGATACAACAAATTAATCATGTTTATTGAAGAAATGAACCTTAGAGCAGTGAGGCCTGTGACCTTCTAACTTGGGGATTCTCCACCTCCCTACTGGCTCCTTGCCGGGATACCATGAAGATCGACATCCCTGCTGCCACTAGAGGGCGCTGACTTGATCTGCAATGCCACAAAAAGTTCTGTTCCCAGGGCTTTACCACTGTTTGACCTGAACTCAGAGCTCCGTGGAAAAGCTTTATTGCCAGGATGTTGTTGGTAACAATGGTAATCAGTAGCAGGGAAGGTAAACATTATAGCTTCCTTAAGACTATGATATAAGCTGGGATAAGAAGAGCCCAGCCAAAAATTTAACCGGAAGAGCTGAGGAATCACATGTTAATCGTGAGCTATGAAAAGCTCTGGTATATTCCTGGGAATTTGGAAGGCTGTGTGCCTGTTCAGGGATGTGTGGACGGCCAAGAAAGAGCCAACAGCTATCCTGATCCAGAAGTGACACGTAGGAAACTAGGACTAAAACCTCAACAAGAATTACAATAGAGACGTCACATTACAGGGAACACAGACACTGCAGAACTCACCGAGGAAAGTGACTGGAGAAAAATCACATCTAATCCCCAATAACAAAAAAGCACTGCAACGACAAATACTAGGGAGTGGGGAGAGGTGACCAGATTTCAAAGGTAATAGAATATATGTCTAGTACATCCAGTTTTCCATAAACACTAGCAGATACACCAAGAAACAGGGAAGTACAGCCTATATACAGCAAACAAAGCAATCAAAAGAAACTGCCCCCTGCTGGAAAAACTGGACAGCTACATGTAAGAGAATGAAACTGGACTACTGTCTAGCCCCATACACAAAGGTAAACTCAAGGTGGATCAAAGACTTGAATGTAAGACATGAAACCATAAAACTCTTAGAAAAAAACATAGGCAAAAATCTCCTGGACATAAACATGAGCAACTTCTTCATGAACATATCTCCCCGGGCAAGGGAAACAAAAGGAAAAATGAACAAGTGGGACTATATCAAGCTGCAAAGCTTCTGTACAACAAAGGACACCATCAGTAGAACAAAAAGACATCCTACAGTATGGGAGAATATATTCATAAAAAACGTATCTGATAAAGGGTTGACATCAAAAATATATAAAGAACTCATGCACCTTAACAAACAGAAAGCAAATAATCCAATTAAGAAATGGGCAGAGGACATGAATAGACACTTCTCCAAAGAAGAAACTCAGATGGCCAACAGGCACATGAAAAGATGCTCCACATCGCTAATGATCAGAGAAATGCAGATTAAAACCGCAATGAGATATCACCTCACACCAGTGAGGATGGCCAACATTCAAGACACAAACAACAACAAATGTTGGCAAGGATGTGGAGAAAAGGGAACCCTCCTACACTGCTGGTGGGAATGCAAATTAGTTCAACCATTGTGGAAAGCAGTATGGAGGTTCCTCAAAAGACTCAAAATAGAAATCCCATTTGACCCAGGAATTCCACTCCTAGGAATTTACCCTAAGAATGCAGCAGCCCAATTTGAAAAGGACAGATGCACCCCTATGTTTATCGTAGCACTATTTACAATAGCCAAGAAATGGAAGCAACCTAAGTGTCCATCAGTAGATGAATGGATAAAGAAGATGTGGTACATATACACAATGGAATATTATTCAGCCATAAGAAGAAAACAAATCCTACCATTTGCAACAACATGGATGGAGCTAGAGGGTATTATGCTCAGTGAAATAAGCCAAGCCGAAAAAGACAAGTATCAAGTGATTTCACTCATATGTGGAGTATAAGAACAAAGAAAAAAACTGAAGGAACAAAACAGCAGCAGACTCACAGAACCCAAGAACGGACTAATAGTTACCAAAGGGAAAGGGACTGGGGAAAATGGGCGGGAAGGGAGGGATAAGAGGGAAAAAGGGGCATTACGATTAGCAGATGTAATGTTGGGGGGGCACGGGGAGGGCAGTACAACTCAGAGAAGACAAGTAGTGATTCTATAGCATCTGACTACGCTGATGGACAGTGACTGTAATGGGGTTGGTGGGGGGGACCTGATGAAGGGGTAGTTTAATAATCGTAATATTGCACATGTAATTGTAAATTAATGATAATAAAATAAATTATATTAAAAAAAAAAAAAGAAACTGCCCCTAAGGGTGCCCAGATTTCAGCTTAGTATGTAGGCTTTACATCAAGTTTCATAAATATGTTCAAAGAACTAAAGGAAACCATGCTTAAAGAATTAAAGTAGGACAACAATGCCTCACCAAGTAGATAAGAGCAGTAAAGTGAGAGATGATTGTTCAAAAGAACCAAATATGAATTCTGTATTTAAAAATTACAGTAACTGAAATGAAAAATTCACTAAGGGGCCTCAACATCAGATGTGAGCAGGTAGAAAGAGGAAGCAGCAAACTTGAGAATAAGTCAACAGAGAGTATTCCGCCCAAGGAACAGAAAGAAGAGCCTGAGGATAATACACAGAGCCTAAAATACCCGTGGAACACCATCAGGTGGACCAATGGATGCATGACAGGAATTCCACAGATGAAGAAGAAAAATAGTTGAAGAAATGATGATCAAAGCTTCCTAGAGTTCATTAGAGCATTCATACACACATCAGAGAGATTCAACTAACTATAAGCATAGTAAACTTAAAGAGATTCACACCTGGACACATTATAATCAAGCTGTTGAAAGCCAAAGACATAAGAAAGCATCTTGAAAGAAACAAGGGAAAAGAGACTCTTCATATACAAGGGATCTTCAATAAGATTAACAGCTGACTTCTCAGCAGAAACCATGGAGGCCAGAAGGCAGGCAGTGGGAAGACATATTCCAAGTGCTGAAAGGAATGAGAAAAAAATACCACTCTACCAACCAAAATTCCTACATCAAGCAAAATTATCCTTCAAAAAAACAGTTGAAATAAAAGCACTCCCAGGTAAATAAAAATGGAGAGAATTAATCTCGAGCAGATCTACTCTACAAAAAATATCAAAGGTTATATTTTAGGTTGAAAATCAATGACATTAGGTGGCAACTTGAATACACATATTTATGTAAAATAAATTACATAGGTAAATATAATAGAAAATATAAATATATTTTTACTCTTTTCTTCTCAATGATTTAAAAAGGTAATTACATGAAGTAATAATTATAAAATAAATTACACTGCTGAGTTTATAAGCAATAATTTGTAGGATAGTAATATCACAATGAGGGGAGGACCAGGCACTATATTGGAACGTTTCTATACACTACTGAAACTAAATGAATAATAATCTGACCTATATTGTTTTAAGCAAGACACATATTTAATCTCCAGAGCAACCACTAAGAAAATAAGTAAAAGAAAAAATAGTTAATAATCCAACAAAGGAATTAAAATGGTGCACTACAAAACAAACTCAAAAGAAGGCAGAAAAGGAGTAACTCAGGGACAAAGTAGATATAAGAAAACAAATGGCAAACAGGAGCCATAAATTGAATCATATCAGTAATTACATTAAAAGTAATATATTTAATACTCTAATCAAAAGACAGAGGTTGTCAGACTGGACATTTAAAAAAATCCAACTATACACTGTCAATAAAAGACAGGTTTTAGATTCAAAGATACAAACAGATGGAAAGTAAAAGGAAAGGATAGAAATGATATACAACACATACATGCAGTAACCAAAAGACCACTGGAATGGTCATACCAATATCAGAATAAAATAAATGGCTAATACAAAAAATGTGACTAGAGACAAAGAGGGACATTTTATAATGATAAATAGTCAATTCATCAGGAATATATAATAATAATAATATAATTCCTTCTTCATCTGTGGGATTCCGGTCATGCATCCATTGGTCCATCTGATGGTGTTCCATAGGTATTTTAGGCTCTGTTTATCATCCTCAGGCTTCTCTTTCTGTTCTTTGGATGGAATAATCCCTGTTGACTTATTCTCAAGTTTGCTACTTCCTCCTTCTGCCTAACAACACAGCCCCACAATCTATGAAGCAAAAACTGGCAGAAATGAAAGGAGAAATAGTTCAACAATAATATTTGAAAACATCAGTGATCCACTCTTGATAACTGATAGAACAACCAGACAGAAACACAGCAAGAAAGACAATACAATGGAGGCATCTTCAGGTTAATAAAATCTGAGATTTTTGATGCCAAATGATCTCCACTAAAGAAAATTCTAGGAAATGGAAAAAGATCCTAGAAAGAAGTTCTGATGTGAAGAAAAAAATGTGAGACAAAATGTTGCGAAGAGGTTGATAAATTTAACCTTGCACTGAACACACAAAACAATTTTTTAAAATTGCCTAATGTGTGCGAACAAAGTAAAAGATAAAAATGAAGTCTGGACAGTTATGGCATGTGATGTGACAGGAAGAGGGTGCCTGATTAGAGTCTGAACATTCTATGTACTTATGTTATTTTTGATGAAGTAAAGATTTTATTATTTTTAATTCTGCCAAGCCTCAAGAAACCTTCATTAAAAGAACTTATGGTGAGCATTTAATATATTTAATTCTGGATCTAAGAGGAAAAACATGGGATAAGGATAGAAGAATAGTACACAAATGTTAAAAACGGTAACAAAGCAGAAAATAAAACTAAAAAATGAGAGGAAGAAGGAGAGAGAAAGGGGAAAATAGAACCAGTTCGTTGATACTGTAGAGATAATAGGTAAAAGTGAGAGTAGGCATGCAATACAGCCAAATTGAAGAGTAAAAAGTTAAATTGGATTACAAGCACTAGAACAAAAACAGGAAACTCCTTGCATTCCAAAAATGATATCCAAAAACAGCAGAGGAGACACACAACATAGTGGGGTTGACACCTGGTACCAAAGTGGGTCTGACTGTAAAGATGAAGGGCTTACCTCTCCTATCAAAAGGACAATATTTTCAAATAGGCTTATAAAGCAAAACTTAAAGGAAACACATGCAAACCCAGAGATCCAAAAAGTCTAAATATAAAAGTATCAGGAAAGACATAGTACCAGGCAAATGAAAATAAGAAAGCAGGGTTTGAAATCCTGACACCAGGCAAGGTAGCATTCAGGCATAAAATGATTAAACATGACAAGCCATAATTAAAAGCAAAAATACAACAGAATACCTAGGAATACACCAAAAAGTAATGCATCATCCATACAAAGCAGGAACTGTAGGAGATGAAAGGAGACAGAGATATAAATACATAAATATCAGAAATGTTCACCACCCAATACTAGGACAAAGTAAGGAAACATAAAAAGTAAATAAAGATGAAAAAAAACTAACCAGCATAATGAGGTAGGTCTTATGGATGCGTACTGAACATTACATGTTTAAAAATGAGAATATACTTTCTACTCTAATACATATGAGCAGCTGCAAAATTAATCACATATTACATTACTTACTGATATTAAAGAGTACCTGTACATTTATAAAGTAGAAAATGTCATAAATAACACTGTGATCATAAATAACTATACATTAAAAATAAATTTTGGAAACATCGCTTCCAACTGGAAATTTAAAAATTATTTTATTAAATAATACAAGAATAAAAGGGAGATCCAAAAACTGACCAAATTTCTAAAAATTAAATGTAATTTAACATTACACATAAAATCTACGGTATACATTTCAGACATATCAGAAGAAAATTCATATTGTTAAACACTTATTTTGTTGAAAATGGAAAAACACAAAAAAATGAATTAAATTCCCACTCAGAAAGCTAGAAGTAGAACAATGAAATAAACCAAAAGAAAGTACAAGGTAAGTAAAATAAAAATAAGAAAAGAATTTTATTATGTAGAGCATACAAAAACAGTAGATTTAACTAATGAATCAAAACTCCATGGTGATAAGGAAAATAAAATGTACAAACCACTCAAGAAGAAAAGGAGAACAGACACAAAATAATAAATGATACTATTTATACAGAGAAAAACAGAAGTCATAAAAGACTACTTTCTACATATTTATTCAAAAAAATGGAAACAGAATGAATGGACAATTTCTTGGGGGAAATAAAACTTACTGGACTGACCCTATTAGGGACACAAAACTTAAAGAGGCCATTTTCCATAGAAGGAAAAAGACAACTGCATCAAGAAACTTCTACACACACACACACACACACACACACACACACACACACACACACACACACACTTACACAGAACCCAAATGTCTTCACAGGTGATTTTCTACTGAACTTTTAAAAAGCATATAACCTCAAGGCAAATAAATTGTTCTAAAACAGAAAATGAAGGAATATTTCCAAGTCTATTTTCAGGGATATAAGAAAGGTGCAATATTAGGAAATTCAGCACTATAATTCACTGTATTAATCATCTATGGAGAAAAATCATTTGATTTTCTCCGTGGGTGCTACAAAATGCTGAGCAATTTCAAAACAATTCCTGATATTAAAAACAAACCTTCAAAAAATAGTTCTTTATTGGTATCTCCTTTCTTCTCCTATCTATCTGTCTGTCTCCTATTAAAAGACCCTAGAGACTTTTCCACTGTGATTTGGAATAAGAAATTTCCTCCACTCTTTATCATCATACAAAAAGTATTAGCTACTGCAATCAGACAAACGAAAACTATTAGAGGCATAAAATCTGAGAACAATGATGTATT
Organism: Smutsia gigantea; assembly: GCA_032199065.1. Classification (NCBI taxonomy): domain Eukaryota; kingdom Metazoa; phylum Chordata; class Mammalia; order Pholidota; family Manidae; genus Smutsia; species Smutsia gigantea. The sequence continues at coordinate 1,407,697 of JAVSCE010001054.1, read as the reverse complement.
TCTATTCTATATGCAGATAATATGATAGTAAAACTGGAAAACACTGGAGAATCAATGATAAAATTAACTCAAGTATCCTGAGAGTTCAGGAAACAAGCGGGACATAAAAATAATACAAGGCAACAGAAATATTGATATGCAAGAATAATAACCAATTAGAGATCACTATGGTAGAGAAAATACCATTTATAATAGAAATTTTAAAAAACAAAATTTTTACAAATAAACTTGACAAGAAATATGAGACTACTTATATGAAGTACTCATGGACAAATGGAAAAAAAATCCCTTATTATTGTTTAGGACAGTTCAACAGCATCATGAACATCATTCAATTCTCCCTAAGCTAATTAATCTATTTAATAGAACTCCCAATAGAACATGAAAAGATTTTTTCTGGAGCCATATAAGTTGAGAATACACTTAATTTGAAAAAATAAATATGTGAGAATACATGAAAATCCTGAACAAGAAAAGTAAGAGGTAATGCTAGCTCAAACAGATGTTAAAACGTAGTATTGCAGTTTCTTTGTATGGTGACAGGTGGTAAGTATACTTACAGTGGGGAGCATTTCTTAGTGTATATAATTGGTGAATCACGATGTACATTTGAAAACTACATAATATTGTATAACAGCTATACTTCAATAAAAAATATGCTACAAAGTCTCTATAATTTAAATGGGGATGCTAGCACATTAGTAGTAAAAAGCCACCAGAACTGAATAAAAATTTTAATACAGATTCAGGTACATATAGAAATTTTGTATGCAATAATGGTGGTATTTCAAATGAGTGGGGCAAAGTTGAACTTTAGAGTAAGTAATGTGGAGATATCTGGATAGCCATTTAGGAAATACTAAAATTGCACCCAAACATCACATAGAATATAGTGTACATGGGCCAGAAATATAAATGAAAAAAAACAAAAACAAAATCACGTAAGTACCAGGCTAAATCACAGGTGAATTCTTTTATAACTTGGGTGTAAGGGAAAAGTTTCATACTATATCCAAATAGACATTCAATAAAATATTGACAAATTTGATGAGAAATATTTTTAAAATTTGCATGTTGAGGAAAATATAAGCAAATCACATGAAAAATGACAAGTGGGGAGAAATTATTTGCAACACAGATAAATAGGTGTACTGTATACAAATATAAATTCTTAAAATTTGAGGGCAATTATGAAGAAATCTTACAGAAAAATGTGCAGAGATTATGAGGAGATAATTTTCTAAAATACAAAATGGCCATAAACATTTTTAAGTGTTCACTTTTACCCATAACAAGAAAATTGCAAATTAGAACTATGCCGAGATACCATTTCTCACCTCTTAGTTGAAGACATTTGAAAATGTACTCTATTGACAAAACTAAGGAGAAACATAGTTTTGATAGTTGGAATGAAAAAATGAAGGGAATTTCCCCTTGGGAAGGAAATGTGACCGTTGACTAAACTATGCGTGCACTATTTGACCTAAAATCCTACATTTAGGAATTATTCTGAAGACACATCTCCAAAAGTATGAAAGTAGACATGCTACAGGTATATTATGATCTACATTATACACAGTTGCAAAATATTGGAAACCACTAAACCCCCCCCAAAAAAAGATTGCTTTAAAAATTATAGTATTTACATGCAGAGCAATATGTACCTATGTAAAAAGAATGAGTAAGAGTGGGTGTAGAGTGATTAATTGGTACAGAGTGATTTCCGAGATACGTTATTGAAGTCACATAAGCAACATGCAAACGTTATATATTCCATGCAATATAAAAAAATGAAGAAAGGGATGTGAGGATATAGCTATGCATCTATTTATTTTTGTAAAAATAGGAAAAGGTAAAGCAAAAATCCACAAAATGGGTTATATATATGTGGTGAGGAGCGAGTGAGAGGGAGAGAGTAGAATAGCACTTGTCTGGGTTTTCCTTACTCCTTTCTGTATAGTTTTTAGCTTTTGGAATCATGTTACTATTTTACGTATCAAAAATAAATTTAAATCTGCCAAGGAGGGGGAAAAACCCTAAAGATGAATACAAGTAGAAGGAAATGAACTCAGCTCCAGTTTGAATTAATAGTATAACTATATTGGAGGAAAAAAAACCCTAAAACCAAATAGCTTTTGAACACAATATTTTAGTTATCCTATTGTATTCTTAACTTAGGAGAATGAAAAGGTCTGAAAAGAAATGCTGAACTCAACCTAGAGCTCTGCTTTTCATTGTAGTATGATTTCGGTAATTCAGTGTAACCATACCTTGCCTTCATTGTAGGGTTGAGCAAATTAATAAATACATTAATTTTATTGAGAATTGGGAGTCTTTCTTCTAAAGCTTTCAGAAGAAAACATAGTCAATTATATTATGATGTCTGGGTAGGCAATAATTTGTTAAATAGGGCACAAAGCAATAATGCTCATAAAACACTATTCTGACAATGTAAAGGCAAACTGTTCACGGAAAGAAGATATTCATTACACACATTGAAGGACTCATATGAAAAATACATGATGAGCTTCTGCAAACAAAAAGATGGCAGGGTAGTTTTAAAATGGGCCAAAGACTTGAATGACACTTCATAAAAGAAGATACTTCAACGGCTAGTAAAAATTTGAAAGGAGCTCAATGAAATTAAAACCAGAAGGAAATATCAGAACGACTACACATGAATGACACGGCCACATTTCACCGAGGCCATGTATGGAAGTCATACATAGTCAATGCGTGGTAAGTACAATCACTTTCAAAATATTTAGTCATACTTATTATTACTAAATATATGCCTTCCCTGTGGTCTCAAAAATTACATTTTTAGTCACAGAATCAAGATAAAATGAGCAGATATACCTAACAGACATGCACAAATATGTTCATGTCGGCAAATAATGTGTTGTGTATTGGTATTTTGAATACCACAGTCAGAACCATGTGCCACAATAAAAAATAAACAGTTCTATGCAGCAACATAGATGCATCTCACAGGCGTACTGGATATAAGCAACCAGGTGTTCTGAACATACTACCCGATTCTATCTGAGATTCAAGGGCAGGGAGAAGCAGTGTATTGTGAGAGAAGACAGAGGAGTGGTCACCTATCTGCCAGGAAGGCTACGCGACTAGGAGAAGCACCTGGAAAGGTTCTCTTGGTCTGGATGATATGCGAGGTGGTGTATACGGTGGAGGCATACTTACGAGGGCAGTGTGTTGTATGTGCATTATTTCCGTATAATCAAGTTGAGAGAAAGGTCTTTTAAAAAAAACAACTGTCAAACATAATACACGACAGAAGGATGGTTTTGCGAGTAAGATGGGCTGATGCAGACTCGGCACCACATCCCGCTCGGCTCCTTGTCACCTGGAGGGGGAGAAGCGAGGCGGTTCAGGAAGGAAGGACTCCTGAGGCAGTTCTCAGAGAAGCCGCAGGAGGATCGCTAGCCAGGGCACCAGACTGGCCGCCGGCCTCAGGCTCCTAGCCGCCTCCTGCACGCCGCGCCGACCGGCCGTCTTCTTAGGCAGCCTTGAGTCTGGACTTGATACCACACGAGAGGCCAACAGCTGCCCTCAGGAGGATGTTCCGTACTTACAGAAATGCATGTGCGTCGGTGGGGTGGGTGGATCCCAACCCTCACCTCTCACGTTACGTTTTATTTCCCTTTCTTTCCCTGCGAAGTTGGGGAATGGAATGCAAATCCTGCGGGCCCAAGTGGAAAGCTTCTCTGGTGCTCAACACCGAAAGGGCTGGAGGAACGCAGAGTGAGCACTGCGCATGCTCTGCAAGGCCTCCCCCTCTCTCCCTCCCTCCCTCTCTCTCTCCCTCCCTCCTTCCTTCTCTCCATCCCCCTCTCTCTCTCCCTCCCTCCTTCCTTCTCTCCATCCCCCCTCTCTCCTCCTCCTTCTCTCTCCATCCCCCTCTCTCTCCCTCCCTCTCTCTCTCCCTCCCTCCTTCCTTCTCTCCCTCCCTCTCTCCCTCCCTCCCTCTTTGTCTCCTCCCTCTCCATCTCTCATCTCTCCACTCCTCTCTCTCTCTTCCTCCCCCTCCCTCCCTCTCTCTCTCCCTCTCTCCCTCTCTCTCCCTCCCTCTCTCTCCCTCTCTCTCCCTCTCCCTCTCTCTCTCCCTCTCTCCCTCTCTCTCCCTCCTTCTCTCTCCCTCTCTCTCCCTCTCCCTCCCTCTCTCTCCCTCTCTCTCTCTCCCTCTCTCCCTCTCCCTCTCTCTCCCTCTCTCTGCTCCTCCACCCTCTTCCTGCTCTCCCTCTCTCTCTCACTCCCTCCTCTCTCTCCACTCCTTTCTCTCCTCCTTCCTTCTCTCCCCCTCCTCTCTCCCCCTCTTTCTCTCCCCTCCTTCCTCCCTCTCTCTCCTTCCTTCTCTCGTCCCCCTCTCCTTCCTCCCTCTCTCCTCTCTCCCTCCCTGTCTCTCTTTTCCTCCCTCCTTCCTTCTCCCTCCCCTCTTTCTCTCTCTCTCTCTCTCACCCTTACTCCCTCTCTCCCCTCCACCCTTTCCCCCTGCCCCACCTTCCTTCCCTCCCTCCCTCCTCCTCAAGTCAAACTGAGGAAAATCAAAGCAAGGTACCTAGTCCTTTAAAGAGTCTGGATTCTTGACCTTGCATTCTGCTTTCACACTTAGGCCAGAAAGACTGTTTTTGACCTTTGGATTTCCCTCCTATCAACTCATTTAGCTTAAAAAAAAAAAAAAGAAAAGAGAGAAAGAAAGAGCAAAATAAAACAGTGTTCTCAGACTGCAGCATGGGAAGGGGGCTTTCCAAAGTAAAATGATCAAATATTCTAAGATGAACCACCAAGTCTAGTAAGTGGAGCAAAGCACTCCAAATGCCAGAAAATATCATGTTGCATTCATTCATAATAATAGCACACTGAACATATACAAGAAAGAAAAAGAATAAACAACACAAGAATGTAAAAAGAACATCACATTTTCTTTCCCACTAGTTGAATTGTAAAAACTTTACGGGATACTTCTCATTATACTGATAATTTACAAAAACATTCAAGTATGGGTCTACTTTTATTGTAAACAATTTGTAAGCACTTCCACTCATGGTCAAATAATGAATGCAGCAGAGTATAAAACTTTGCTCAAAGAAGCAAACAACAAATGTGTGCTGAGCTCCTACTCATCTTAGAGGTGGTATGGCATAGTTATTGAGACTGAGAGGTTGGAGCAGTTTTAACCTCTAGTTCTCAACCTTCTAGCTGGGTGATTTTTGGGAAATCCCTTAACTTCTCTGGGCTCTTTCTCCATCTTTGAAATAGAAATAATGTGAGAGTTAGAATGAGCTGATTTTATATAAAGCCTTCATTCACATCAGCCTTGGGCTCCTATTATGTTACATATTGATGTCTGATGGTTATTATGTTACTTATGGATGTCTGATGGTTAATGTCTATGTTCCTATTACCGTGTTAAAAATTGAAGCACAGAGGATTGTTTCTTTTTTACTTGCAGTCTTCTCACAGCACACTAAAAATACTTTGTAGAAGTCTGACATATTTCCATAAGCAATTAACAAATGATAGCTCATTAGCACAGGAATTTTTAAGGTGCTCAGTTGTGTGCTACATAAAATTAGAGATTAGGGCTCGTATTCCCCTGAAGCTGGTAGTGTTAAAGGTGTTGGAGATGGCAGAATGGAGGAATATTGGGAGTCTGAACATACAAGGCCTAAATGGGGTCTGTGCCTTCAAGTGGGAGAGCTGCGGGAGGCAGAGAAGGATGCCCACGGGAGGCCTGGGAAGGGGTGAGCTAGAGTGAGCTCAAGGCCACACAGAGGCAGGAAGACAGCAGGGAAGTAACAGCTCCATTGTTAAAAGACAATGTCATCCTCACCAACACATTCGCTCCACTCTGCCTCATGACCCGGAAATAAGGAGGAGAGCACCAGACAGCTTTCGACTTACTCTTCTATCTGCTTTATGAACAAAGCTACTTGACAATATGTAATTCTATGAATAGCAGTTCAAAATATAAAATACCATCTGAGAACTATTTACTTTGCAATATAAAAGAAAACTTTTTAGTGAATTTTGTCTTAGCTATGCTAACATTGTGTAATTCTTATCTGGTAAAAGACTAGCTTTCTGAGTGATTATTACAGATGGAAACGGAAATGCAATCTCCAGTCTTGCAGTATGAAAATACATCGAATGAAGTGCTCTTCACGGTTCAGTCGAAAGGAACTTCTCTTAGTTTTTGACTCAGGGTCTTTCTCTTTCCAACCTTTGACATTCCCTTTCACCATTGCTGACCACTGGTGTGTGTCAGGCTCTCTTGGAAAGGGACACAGCAGGGGTGCTTTCTTCCAAACACTCCCCAGTTAGCCGGCTTTCCGCACGGAATCTCAGTGGTGCCCAGAAGGAGTTCAGTGGACTTAGAAGCACTTGCTAAGTGTCCGCATGGCAGGACTGCTGCGGGCAAACACTCCCCTGCTATGGCGCACTTAGAGGACGACGCGCGCTGAGGGGCCGGCGACAGGAGTTCAGGCGGAGCCGGAGAACCACTGTGCCGTGTTGAAACGACCGGGTGAACGCCTCCCGTCGGACTCGGGGCTCCCTCCCCACGACGAGGTGCCAGTCCCGGGAACCCTCCCCCAGGCTCCGCGCGGGAGCCCCCAGCCTCCCCGCCTCCGCCGAGCCCCGCCCTTCCCTGGCCTCAAACTCCGAGTCCATTCAAGCCTCGCTTCCTTCGCCTCGCGCGTTGTCAAGCGTGTAATTGGGGAAACTCCTCCCCGCCGGGACCGCCTCGGAGGCGCTGCTGGAGGCACGGCCGCCTGGCGGCCCCCACCTCCGAGCGCGGCGGCCGCACCTCGCGCCAAGCCCACCGCCCCGCCCCGGCACCAGCACCGGCGCGCAGGGACCGCCCGCGCCCACCGCTCCCGCCACCCGCTGCGCGGACCCGGGGCGGGCGGGGGCGGCGCCGCGGGAGGTCCCGCGAGCGCTCCGCGGGCCGCGCACCCGCCGGCCGTCGGGGGCGCGGCCGGCCGCCCCAGCCCGCACCTGTCCGGCCCCGCGGCGCCGAGCCCGAGCCGCGCCGCAGTCCGCGGCATCGCCGGACTCGCGGAGAGGAGAGCGACCCCGCGGAGGCGAGGCCGGCGCGCCGGGGGGGGGCTACCCTGGCCGGCCGGAGGCCTCGGCCCCCGCGCCCCGGGCTCCAGCGCACCATGGCCCGGAAGCTGCTGCTCCTCCTCTGCCTGTTCTCGGGCTTGCACGCGCGGTGAGTGGCGCGCGGGCCCGCAGCCCCGGAGGCTCCGAGCCGGGCGGGAGGGCGGCGGGGGCGCTGTCTGTGGCCGGAGTCCCCGCGCCCTGCCGTCGGCTGGGCTGCGGCACGGCCTGCCCGGGCGGCGGGAGGAGAAGGACGGGAAGTCGGCCCTCACCTCACCTCACCTGTCCTGTCTCCCTCTGGACACGGCCATCTGCCAGGCTGGGCGGCGGCAGCCTTCCCTGCAGCAGGGAATGTGGGGACTCCGACTAACGGACTCTTGTCCTGACGCTTTTAGGATCTGGTGGTTTTAAAGGGTTTTGAAACCAGTATTCCTAAGGGACTGGTGGTGTCTACCTCCTTGTTACCCCTTACCCTACCCCCACGTATTCCAGGGGCTCTCACACACACGTGGACCAACATTATGCGTCATTTCCATCTGTCCAAAATTTCCCCAGACCCAGGAGTCATGGTTTGCTAGCTGCCCAGTTTAGCTTAGAGCATCCAGGGTGGAGGCAGGTGGAGGAAGACTGGGGCAAGATGGGTGACTGAGAGCCCTGCTTCAGAAGGGATTCCCTTCCCAGGCCCTGCCGATACACACGAACACTACACACGCGCACCTCCTCCAGGTGTGCCACTTTTCACACACAGGAACATATGCGTACCTACCCCCATAAAGCACTCATGTTGAGGTGGATAATAAGGCTTCTGCCTGGTACTTGGAAGAAATTATCATACCATAAATACCTTTAACTTTCCTCCCACAACACCAACCAGTTCATGAGCTCTTGGAAATAGTCCAGGAAGGGATGACGGTAACTCATATGCGTGGAAGGTCGGTGGGATCAGAAGGGTTAAACCCTGTTACTGTAAATAGAACGGCAGATTCTGGGTTTGGTTTCTTTAATTCTGTCTCCCAGGCCAGACCTCTGGTCCAGAGCCTTCAGACTGTCCTGAGCTTTGGAAATTCGAGCAGCTTCCTGCCTTCCCCACAACTCCCACCCCAAAAACCTTCGGTACCCCTGTCCTCCAAACACTTTTTTTGACACTTCTTCTCTGTGAGGATCTGGGTAGAGAGCAAGAGACTTCCTGTAGGCTGTACGCCCTGCAGGTGTCAGCAGGTAGTGCCAGGAGGTCTTGCATTTTCATTCATATTCATGAAGTGGGGAGGCACATTAACAAATCCTACTAGTTGGAAAGGGCCTCCAGTTCTCATTTCCCATCCTTGATTGGGGGTGTTTGGCCTGGAGGAAGGAAGCCCCTGCCCTCCCCTCCACACTACTTGTCTGTGTGGTGGAGTTGAGTGTGAGAGGTAGTTGGTGTGCCAGGGCAGCTGATTCCACTGGTGACTCACAGGAGGCTCTCTCAGCCAGGCAGAGTCTACTTCTGCCTTTCAACTTAATTTTTTTTTCCCGGTCTAAGGATAGAGCTGGGCTGGGAGGGATTGGCAGGGAAAGCATTCTGAGGTTGACTCTGCTTGGATGTATCTCTGCTCTGAGGCAGAGAGACAAGCAGACAGCACCATGTAGAGGTCTGAAGTCGTATAACCTAGCTCTGAAGTCACAAGTACATGACCTTTCTATTGTCACCAGCTGGATAAGGTGACCTGCCATTCAGGGTTAGACAATCAACTACTTATGTCTATAGATGTTTAACATGCTAGAAGGAATACAACCTATTGCCCTTGTTACTTTATGTGCTTAACAGGAAGGTATCTGAGTATCTAACTTGAAGCAGTCAGATTTCTAGGAATTCCCACATACACATGCAGTTTCTTGAGAGTCTTCATTCTTCCATTTCACCAAGGCAGATGTAAATGATTTTAATAAGCTGTGTCTGGGTTGGTTCCCTGGTCTTCATAAAAGAGGTTGCACGTCAGTTGGAATAAATCCATATTTTCAACTGATTTTATGGCCATATGGTTCTCTCCTTTGAAAGTGGCTTTGCTCTTTGAATGGGTTTTACAGACATGTAAAATAATCTGATGTCCAGTGTCATCTTTCAAAAGTGTTATTAATGCTGAGAGGGTTCTCATTTGCACTCTGAAGTACCTTCCTGATGTTGAAGGTCCTGGGAAAATGTCCTGACAGTCGTGCTCTGTGGTGGTGGCTTGGCAACTCTGTGAAGAGAGAAGCACCCCACTCTGACACCCATAATGAGCTTAGTAAGCATTAAAATGCACTAAGTCGCACCCAGACCCTGGCGATACCTTGCAGGTGCTTTACTGTTTTCTGAGGTTTAACAGCTCTTTTTAATGTTTAAAAATATTTTAGACTTTGTCTGTGTCCTTCTGGCTGAAGGGAAGTTGTAAGACATGAAGATAACACCTGAGAGTTGAACAGTTGTTTGTGGATGACAGCACATCGCTGATTTGTTTTTAAGGAAAAGTTAATGGCAGTGATGGTGTTTAGGATCTAACAATCCTGATAACAGAGCACTTACAAAGATTATATATAACCTGCTTACAATTCGGAAAAAAACAGAACATTTTTGTTTTAGTCACATTCTAGTGAGTCCCCTGAGATGAGATTTGGTTTTCATCAAAGGAAGGATTTTCCTGCGGGGTGAGTGGTCTGGCACGACACCGTGAGGCTTCTATTTCATTCTCTGGGGCCAGGAGCATCTGCCACTCTCTGCCCACTGCCCAACCCAACCCAGCCACGGAGCTGCAGTCCTGCTTTACCCCCAGAGGGAGTGGGAGACAATGCTGCTTTTTTTTCCTTTCTCATCTCCCCACCTCTTACCCACCCTGGCCCCCAAGGAAGCTTATGCAATTTCAAGAAATCCCTCTCATGACCACTAGAGGGAGAATTAGGCTCATTGGAATACCTGTTACTGAAGAAGCTCAAACTATTTTTCAGAAATGAAGTCTGTGTACACAGAGAACTGACGAAGAATTAGGCAGTTAGGTGTGTGCTCAGTCTATGTACCCGTGACTATTGGGGCAATAGAAAATAACAGAGAGGGGAGAGCATGGTCTGGTCTGCGCTGGCGAGCTGTCTTGGGGAGTGGGGAAGGAAAGAGAGAAGAGAAGATGAGAGGGAAAGAGGGAAGACAGCAGAGGGAGCGGGAAGGCACTGTGGTCAGGTTGGAGAGTCTCTCGAGAATGTTATATGTGATTCTGCTGCTGACAAATGCTGTGGCTCTGGAATTAAAGGCCAGGTCCTGTGGGCAGTAGCTGGCTCCCAGCTGCCCGTGTCCTGCAGAAACTTCTCATTTTTTTTGGCGACATGATAAAATTAATATCCCGATAAGATAAAATATCCTATGGTGACATTTTAAATTACATAGTTGTAAAAGTTCAGTTTTACAAATAATGAAATGCAGCATACCACTTTGTGAATATGTGTCCCCAATTTTATAAGTTCCTATTGATTGTGATTGTTCAGTGTGAATAAAAATCCGTGGCAGTTCATAGTTCCCATGGATGATTTATTTTAACCTCTAGCCATTACTTTAACCTTCTAGCCAAACCTTCTATTTCTTCTATTCAAGAAATAGAATTATAGTTTAGGATCAGCCTAGAAAAATTTTTTGTGAAGTCAATCTGTGAGATATATACCTTATACTCATTATCAAAATTTCATAGACATGTGTATGTTCATCCAGACCTAGATTATCTTACATGTTCTAGTTTATGTTAAGACTAGTTAACACTCATAAAAAGTCATGTATGTAATATATGATATATACATATAGTTACATATTATATATTCTAAATATGCAATCATGTTATATTACATATTACATATTATGTTATTATATATAATATGTACATTTTTCTGAGGATTTAAACAAAGTAGAGATAATAAATTTTAAGAATTTTATTCTTTTCCTTTATTTCATGTTCATTACAGATAACTCAGACAATTCCAAAAATTAACTTAAAGAAATTTATGTCCTAGAGTACAGCTACCCTGAGATAGTGTTAAAATTCTGGCTTCTGTCTGGGAAGCTAAGCAAAAATGAGCTCATACCCAGTCAGGATAAGTACCACAGTACAATTTTCTATTCTATATTTTGTTCTCTTCTGTAAAGAAAAAAGTCATTAAGGTATGCACGATGACCAGCTGTAAGAAAATAAGTTTGTTTGTATGTGTTTGTTTTACAAGTTTTCTCACCCTGGTAAATGACATCCCCTTGGAAATGCTGCTTTAAGGCAGGAGATGCTCCTCTTTTCAAGCCCAAATGACGGTTGTTCAGAGGGCCTCACACAGCTAATAAAACCAGCCTGTCATTTTGAGGTCTCTTCTAAGTACTCCTGTCAGTGTGTATCACCCAGGAGAGGTGGCAGTCAAGTTCATCCTGGCTCAAAGATGCTTAGGTGTTCATTTGGACCCATTTATTAAGAGGCCAAATGATGAAGACACATGAGAAAGATTTCAATGTTTTGATGTCTGTATTAGCCAGCTCCGTAAAACATGAATCAGTTTGCGGTGTAGGAGTTCATGTAAAATGGCCAGAGGTTGTTCACCCACCAACATCTCTGCCCTTTGTCACTCCACATGAGTGCTGGCCAAGCAGACTACCTCATAAAGTCCCCAGGTCTGCCTAGACCAAAGATTCCAGTCTTCATGAGCAGCACAGAAATCAGACTCAACTATTTCAGTGAGTGCCTTTCTGCAAAGCTATTCTCACCTCCAACTAAATTTAGGTCTTGGCAGTGGGGGATGGAAACAGCATGAGAAAGTCACCATCTCACAAAACATCTGGAAGCTTTGTGCTCTGACCTTCAGTGGTTCCCAAGGTGGATCCAGGAAGGCTGGCTGTCTGCTGATTTACTTTTCAGTGTCTAGTTAATGTGCATGTGAAATCCTTCTGTGACATTTAATTAAAATATCCTCCTCTGTTAATAGGAGTGGCATTCTTCCTATTGAATTCTTACTAATTTTTCTACTTTGTGTTTTCTTTTATTTTTTAATTTTAGAAGTAATCCACTGGTTGGGCAAAGGGTACTGGGTACTTTCTACCCATTTCAGCAGTGCTTGGGTGAGCCAAGCTTAAGACACTGGGAGCTGTTGCTACTACTTATACTTCACACTTTGTGCCATAATTACAGGTCCAGAAAGGTGGAAGAGGATGAATATGAAGATTCATCATCAAACCAAAAGTGGGTCTTGGCTCCTAAATCCCAAGATACTGATGTGACTTTGATTCTCAACAAGTTGCTAAGAGAATATGATAAAAAACTGAGGCCGGATATTGGAAGTGAGTGTTGATGTTTGTTATTTCAATAGAAAATACAGTATGATGAAATTTTTTAAAACTTTTTATTTTAAATAATTACAAATTCACAGAAAGTTGCATAGAAGTGGAATCACACAATTCACGACTATAGGATGATACCAAAACCGGAAAATTGGCATTAGTACAATGTGTGTTCATGGTTTCATATCACTCTGTCACGTGTAGATTTGTGTAATGCTTGCTGCTTTCAAGATACAGAACTGTTTCATAAAGATTCCCTGCCTGCTACTCCTCTGTGGTCACACCCTCCTTCTTCCTCCAGTATTCTTAACCCCCGTCAGTCACTAATTTGTTCCCCATTTCTGTATTATTTTCATTTTGAGAATGTCACAGACATGCGGTCATTCATATGTGACCTTTTTGAGATTGGCTTGTCTTCCCTTAGCAAATTATTTTGGGATCCATTCAAGTTTTTGTGTGTATAAATAGTCTTTTCTAATCTAATTGCTGAGAAATCTAATGGATTGACCACAGTTTGTTTATCTATTCGCCTACTGAGGAACATTTTGGGTTTTTTTTCTAGTTAATGTCTATTACAGAAAGAGGACTATGTACGTTTGTATTCAGGTTTTTGCGTGGACTTTAGATTTTATTCTCTGGGATCAATGCCCAGGAGTATGATTGCTAGGTCATATGACGAATGTTTGTTTTGGTTTTTTAAGAAACTGTCAAACTCATTTCTGAAGTGTCTGTACCATTTTCTGTTCCCACTAGCCATTTATGAGAGATGCAGTTTTCTCTGTGCCTTTGCCAGGGATTGATACTGTCACTATTTCTCAATCTAGCTGCTCTAATAGGTGTATATCTAATAGGTTGATACTTCTCTTTTCCTTTGTTCATTGTGGCCTTAATTTGCATTTCCCTAATGGTTATTGATACTGAACTTGTTTTTATGTGCTTACTTGCCAAAAGTATATTTTCACTGAAATGTCTCTTCATATTAGTTGTGCCTTTAGAAACTGGATTATTTTGTTTAATTTTATTTTTCTGTTGCATTAAGAGTTCTCTATATAGTCTAGATACAAATTATTTGCCAGATGTAGTTCCTAAATTTTTTTCTTTCAGTATGTAGCTTGTCTTTTCATCCTCTTAAGATCTTTTGCAGAGGAAAAAATTTTAATATCGATGAAATGTAGTTTATTGATTTTTAATCTTTTGTGGAACATGCTTTAGAGTAATGTATAAGAACTCTTCATGAAGCCCTTGCTCCTGAAGATTTTCTTCTTTGTTTTCTAAAAGTTTTGTAATTTTATGTTTTGCAATTAAAATTCATTATCTGTTTGGATTTAATTTTCATATGAAATGAAGGTGTGAGGTTTAGAGCTCAGTTCTGTTTTTTTTCCCCTTATGGATATCCAGTTACTTTTAGCACCATTTGCTGAAAAGACTATCCTTCCTCTGCTCAATTGCATGTGCACATTTGTGAAAAATCAGTTGGCTCGACTGGTATGGGCTGTTTCTGGGTTCTCTATTTTATCTATGTGTCAATCACTGTGTCAATACCTACAGTTGTGATCACTATAGCTATATAATAAGCCTTTAAATTGGATCATAATTCAATCTTTTTATTCCTCTTTTCCAAAATTATTTTAACTTTTAATCTATTTATTTTCCAGATGATGTTTAGAATTATCTATGTCTTTAAAAATTCTTGTGTTAAATCTTTATATCAATTTGGGAAGGATGACATCTTTACTATGTTGAATATTCTATTTCATGAACCTGATTCTTCTTTCCACTTATTTAGATCTGTAATTTTTTACATCCAGTGTTTTATAGTATACATTTTTTTTAGTATACAAGTCTATATGTTTTGTAATATTTACAGCTAAGTAGTTCATGTTTTTGGAGTTATTGTAAATGGTACTATATGTTAAAATTCCTTTTTCCCTTTGTTGATTACTAGTATACAGAAACACAGTTGCTTTTTGTAAATTGATGTGTCCTCTGACTTGCTGAACTCACTAATATCAGGATGTTTGTTTGTTAGGTTCCTTTGGATTTTCCATGTATATCATGCCATCTGTTAATCAGAGTTTTATTTCTTTCTTTTCAATCTTTTTGCCTTTTACTAACCTTTTCTTGTCTTATTGAAATGGCTGGAACTTCCAACAGTATGTTGAATAGCAATAGTACAAGTGAGCATCTTGCCTTGTTTCAGATCTTAGAGGAAAAACATTTAGTCTTTCACCATTAAGTGTGATCTTAGCAATAGGTATTTTGTATATATTCTTTACCAAGTTGAGAAAGTTCCCTTTATTTCTGGTTTCCTGAGAGAATGTTTTTCTTATCATTAATGGGTATTCAATTTTGCCAAATGCTTTCTCTGCATCAGTTGATATGATTATATGATTTTTTTTAGCCACTTAATATGGAGATTAAGTTGATTGATTTACAAATATTAAACCGGACTTGCATCTCCAGAATAAACCTTACTCAGTTATCACATGTGATATTCTTTTTTCAAAAACTTTTTTTATATATTGCTGAATTCTACTTGCTAATTTTTGTTAAGGATGTTTGCATCTCTATTTGTGAGGGACACTGGTCTGTAATTGTTTTGTTTTTTTTTAACAGTTTTTGTTTGATTTTGGAATCAGGTAATACTAGTTTCATAAAATGAGTTAGGAAGTGCTCCCTCATCTGTTTTCTGGAAAGAATTTGTGTTAACTATTTTGAAATATTTCATAGAATTCTTCAGTGATATGTTCAGCTTCAAGAGATTTCTGGGAGTTTTTTTAAAATTACAAATTCATTTCCTTAATAGTTATAAATGTCTTCAAATTTTTAATTTACTATTAGGTGAGTTGTGAGAGCTTGTATTGTTCCAGAATTGGTCCATTTATTTTAAGTTATTAAATTTATGTGTGTAGACTTGTCCATGGTATTCCCTTATAATCCATTTGGGATCTGTGGGACCTATACTGATACCCTCTGTTTTCATTCCAGTATGGGTCATTCATGTCAGCTTTCTTTTTTCTTTGTCATCTTGCTAGAGTTTTGATGCACTGGCCTTTTTGAGAAGCCAACTTTTTGTTTTGTTGTTTTTCCCTAATTTTTTTTGTTTCGATTTCATTAATTTACTTTTATCTTTTTATTTTCTTCTGCTTTCTTCTGGGTTCACTTTGTTCTTCTTCTTAGGTAGCACTTAAGTTCTGGAGTTGAGATGATTTTTCTTTTCTTATGTAAGCATTTAGTGCCCTATATTGCCCTCTCTGCACGGCTTTAGTTTCATCTTATGGATTTTGATATGTATGTTGTATTTTCATTTTCATTCTGTCAATATATTTTTTATTTCCCTTGAGATTTTTTTTCCTTAACTCATGGATTATTTAGATGTGTGTTTTAGTTTCTTAGCGTTTGGAATTTTTCCTGTTATCTGCTACTGATTTCTAGTTTGATTCCGTTAAGATCAGAGAACAAACTCTGTATGAGTCCAGTTATTTTAAATTTGTTGATATTTGATTTATGGCTCAGGATATGATGATCTATTTTGGTGAATGTTCATGAGTACTTGAGAAGAATGTGTATTATGCTGTTGCTGGGTGGATTGGATTCTGTTGTTTAATGGCATGTTGAGAGCTTCTATATCTTTGCTGATTATCTGTCTAGTTTTTCTATCAGTAATTTTGATACATTAACAATTGATAGATTAAAAAAAAGATTCTGATCCAAGCCCAAACAAGAGTGGTGTGTTTGGCCAGTAGAGAAATGCATGCGATTGCTGGTACAGGCCCGCACCCTATTTACAGTGATAGTGAGAGAACCTAGGGATTACAACAGACACATTTTTCATAGGAAATGGCTTGTTTCCTCTTACTCATGGGGCTGACTTTCATTTAAAGCCCAGCAGCTCGACAAACCTCACAGTACTCAGCCACCCTTTCCTCTGCTTTTCAATGAGGTTCAAGTCTCCCAACTTATCTGCCACAGGAAATAGAACTACACTGGTTCCAAAATGCGCAGAATTTCAAAATCCTCGTGATAGTGAGCAGGAAGTTTGGAGATCAGTGCATGTCCAGTGCAACGCAGAAGCACACATGTCCTCTTTGTGTCTCGTTGCCTCTTCTTTCCAGTGAGCAAGAGGAGCCAGAGTACTCCTAGACTTCCTTCCCGCTTAAGATATTTGTTCTGTGAGCAACACATCTAAGTCAGTGTTACACAAAGTTCATAAGTTCAGCTGTGACCACTTATCCCGTTATGATCATATAAAAAGTCATTGCAATGTGAAGAATATGCAGCAATTCTGCATTTGTATAGAAGAGAAGATTGAGATCTTAGTAATTTCCTCATTAATTGTCAGACACTGTGCTAGACCTTAGAGCAAAAATAAATAAGACTCCACACATTCACCTTCTGAAGGAGAAGACTAGACATTCGTTGAATGAGGGTGAGGACAGCTTTCAACCCAGTCCTCCCTGACCATAGCTAGATCGCCTAGCCATTGCACTCTTTATAGAAAATGCAAGGTAAACCTATGCCAAAACAGGGCTCTTGCATTTACACAGAGCCATACATGGGGAAGGAGATATACTAAGGCTTTGTCATGTGCAACAGGTAAGCAGAATTCACCATTCTAAAGATTTTATTTTTCCATTATGCACATAAGGAATTGTGGATTTTCTAAGTAAAACAGCATAATACACCCTAAGAAAGAAATGCTTCTTTTTTAGAAGGCATCTCTTCTAAGACCTCATGTCATTTGGTTCTCAAAAGTCATATATCTGAAGAGCACTGTGATTTTTGTATGAAAGAGATCTAAAAAAAGAACTACATACATAACTGTAATGGGGGGCGCTCCTCTTGATTTCCTGACTTGAAAAGTTCTCCATGCACTTTGTTGTGGCCCTTGGTGCGACCGAGCAGCCGGATGAGAGTCCTTGAGGTCAGGGGGTGTCTCGGGGCTCCTCTTTCTGTCTCACACACTAAATGATGTCTGAGTGGCAGAATCCAGCCGTTCCCTGACATTCAGTCAGAGCAACTGCCCAGGAACAGCTCTCCTGGCAAAAGATACTGGATAGACACCATTTTCTTTCATGGTTTAGAAAGGCTCTGCTTTGAAGGATAATTTCTTATAAAAATCTGAATTTATTTTTCTCACATAGACTATTTCATTATAACTATCATGCTTCCTCATCAAGGCACTATCAACTTATATTTATATAACATAGTACTGTATGTGGATTATCATTAGTTCATTGTAATCAGTTTATTTGCTCACCTCCCACATCATTCCCTCCCTCCCCCACCAATCGCCCACACATACTGAGCATTCACTCTGCTCCAACATCCGGGTGTGGACAGGTGGGCAGCAGCAAGGGCATGGTCTGCACTTGGGTTCTTCTGATGGGGAGGGGAAAGGGAAGGGATCTCCAAATAGCAGTTAGGAATTCAAATTGATATTCCCACTTTGGAGTAAGCGAACTTGTTTAAGGCACTCCCTGCCTGAATTCCTTGAAAACTCCTCTTTGCATATAGGATGAAGTCTAAGCCCCTTAAAGTGACATAAAGAGCTAAGTCACTGTCTGACCTTTGCCTACTTCTCTTTCATTTCCTAACACTGCACATCATGCGTTATACCCTCGGGGACACCAAAATTCCTGTTTTCCTCTTCTGGATCCTTGCTTTTGTGGTTCTCTCATTCTACCTTGCAGTTTTCCTAACCCCTTTCACCCACGTCTGCCCTGAGCTCATTCGTACTTTCTTCAAGCCCCAGTGTTACCCCCCACAAGAAGCCTTCTTCCATGACCTGCATCCCTCTCACCTGCCTCCCTAGGTGGTTCAGCTGCCTCTCCCCTGAATTTCTTCTAGCATCTGTTTTTCACCTTTAGAATGGTAATGATACATATTGAAGATGACTTGATGTGGTGTCACCATGAAACAATTCCTGCAATATTTGTGTGTACTTTCCACAGTTCTGCAGCTGAGAATTAAACTTTTTCCCTCAGGACACAGTCCCCAATTCCTCACTATAGATGCATCAGCTTATATTGGCATCTCCAAACATACATAGTCCAACCACATCCATGAAGATCCAACATCAGGAAATAAATTAAATGGTTCATCACTGTTTTTGTCAACAAAAAATAGATGGAACAGAACAGATTCATTTATGTTGTTGCATAGAAGTAACATACCCACATGGAATCCTCTAATTAGTTTTCATAATACAAACTGTGATCATTATGTTTTAAAAATACTCACTATTTTCTCAGCTGTTATTTCTCCTCAACTAACTTATGAATTATGGATGTATCTGTTTTAGTTCTCCATCTTGAATTATCCATCATTCCAAGTAATACTTCAGCTGTGTCCTTTACTAGTTCAGGGTTATGCAGGGTGTCATTTATCTTGGGAACAGATCTTGTCATGTGAGCTCAACAAGCCTGGAGGAGGATAAACCTTTTAATAAGAGAATTGTGAAAATGAAGGGAAATGGCCTGACTGAATTTCTCTCCCTTCAGGGTTTCAAGAAACTTGAGCCACGCTCCTGAAAATAAATTATTGCAGAATAGAAATTCCCTGTCCATAATCTGGACAGTCTGGGCCAAATGTAATCTGTGCTGGGAAACATAGATTATGTGTTGGCTTTTAAAGGTAAATGAACATTGAGGGAATGCGCAATACATAGAAATGACCCATAGGCTCATTTAATTTAGGCAGAACATCTGAATAATCTTCTCTTGGCTGTAAACATGGCTAGAGGAACTAATTTTCTATTCTTTTCCCTCTGGTATTTGCATATGTGGATTCTTTTACAGTCTTTTCTAAAGTTCATATTCCCAGTTTAGTTAAACTTCTAAATGTGGAATGACAACCAGCCAGTATGAGAGGAAGTTGGTTGCATGGGTGAAGAGGTGAGCTGTACTCCATGACAGATTCGGATACCCCAGCCTCTTCCACAGTGGATGCCACATGCCCCACCTGGCTCAGAGCACTGGAGGAGAGGCCACACTTGCCAGAGCTGGACACGGCAGCCAGGCACTGACTCACAAGTGCTGAGTGACTGGTAAGTTCCCCGATGCATCTACAAGAAGAACTGCTGCCGATTCTGGGGTCAAGCTCCTGGATGAAGAAGAGGACAGAGAAAATGATTGGACAGTGGGACTGTGACCTCAAATAGGCCAGGAGTTAGTTTTGTTGCAGACAATATATATTAAAACCACTAAAAGAAATAATAAGTGGGCCTTAAAGTATAATGTGTAAAGCAAGCCTTATTATTCCACTCTTTAACATCTTTCAGTGAAAGATTATAAGCATAATTACTCTTTCCATTAAGTAAAAAATGAATGCTGAAAGATGGTTGGTTATAGATGTGACATCTCTGAGAGGCCTGATTAGCCAGTGGGAAGTCTGAGAAAGCCCCCATGTATTTCTTTTTTTTTATAATTTATTTTGGTATCATTAATCTACAATTACATGTACAAAATTATGGTTATTAAACTACCCCCTTCATCAGGTCCCCGCACCAACCCCATTACAGTCACTGTCCATCAGTGTAGTGAGATGCTATAGAATCACTACTTGTCTTCTCAGAGTTGTACAGCCCTCGCCATGCCCCCCCAACATTACATCTGCTAATCGTAATGCCCCTTTTTCCCTCTTATCCCTCCCTTCCCACCCATCCTCCCCAGTCCCTTTCCCTTTGGTAACCATTAGTCCGTTCTTGGGTTCTGTGAGTCTCCTGCTGTTTTGCTCCTTCGGTTTTTTTCTTTGTTCTTATACTCCACATATGAGTGAAATCATTTGATACTTGTCTTTTTCGGCTTGGCTTATTTCACTGAGCATAATACCCTCTAGCTCCATCCATGTTGTTGCAAATGGTAGGATTTGTTTTCTTCTTATGGCTGAATAATATTCCATTGTGTATATGTACCACTTCTTCTTTATCCATTCATCTACTGATGGACACTTAGGTTGCTTCCATTTCTTGGCTATTGTAAATAGTGCTGCAATAAACATAGGGGTGCATCTGTCTTTTTCAAATTGGGCTGCTGCATTCTTAGGGTAAATTCCTAGGAGTGGAATTCCTGGGTCAAATGGTATTTCTATTTTGAGTTTTTTGAGCAACCTCCATACTGCTTTCCACAATGGTTGAACTAATTTGCAGTCCCACCAGCAGTGTAGGAGGGTTCCCTTTTCTCCACATCCTCGCCAACATTTGTTGTTGTTTGTGTTTTGGATGTTGGCCATCCTCACTGGTGTGAGGTGATATCTCACTGTGGTTTTAATCTGCATTTCTCTGATGATTAGCGATGTGGAGCATCTTTTCATGTCTCTGTTGGCCATCTGAATTTCTTCTTTGGAGAAGTGTCTATTCATGTCCTCTGCCCATTTCTTAACTGGATTATTTGCTTTTTGTTTATTAAGGTGCGTGAGTTCTTTATATATTTTGGATGTCAACCCCTTATTGGATACGTCATTTATGAATATATTCTCCCATACTATAGGATCTCTTTTTGTTCTACTGATGGTGTCCTTTGCTGTACAGAAGCTTTTCAGCTTCATATAGTCCCATTTGTTCATTTTTGCTTATGTTTCCCTTGCCCGGGGAGATATGTTCATGAAGAAGTCACTCATGTTTATGTCCAGGAGATTTTTGCCTATGTTTTTTTCTAAGAGTTTTATGGTTTCATGATTTACATTCAGGTCTTTGATCCATTTTGAGTTTACCTTTGTGTATGGGGTTAGACAGTAGTCCAGTTTCATTCTCTTATATGTAGCTGTCCAGTTTTTCCAACACCGTCTGCTAAAGAGGCTGTCATCTCCCCATTGTATATCCAAGGCTCCTTTATCAAATATTAACTGACTGTATATGTTTGGGTTAAAGTTTGGATTTTCTATTCTGTTCCACTGGTCTGTGGGTCTGTTTTTGTGCCAAAACCAAATTGTCTTTGATTACTGTGGCTTTGTAGTAGAGCTTGAAGTCTGGGAGTGTAATTCCCCCTGTTTTATTCCTCCTTCTCAGGATTGCTTTGGCTATTCGGGGTCTTTTGTGGTTCCATATGAATTTTAGAATTATTTATTCCAGTTCATTAAAGAAAGTTGTTGGTAGTTTGATAGGGATTGCGTTGAATCTGTAGATTGCTTTGGGTTGTATAGCCATTTTGACAATATTTATTCTTCCTAGCTAAGGGCATGGGATGAATTTCCATTTGTTAATGTACTCTTTAATTTCTCTTAGGAGTGTCTTCTAGTTTTCAGAGTACAGGTCTTTCACTTCCTTCGTTAGGTTTATTCCTAGGTATTTATTCTTTTTGATGCAACTGTGAATGGAATTGTTTTTCTGATTTCTTTTCCTGTTAGTTCATCATTACTGTATAGGAAAGCAACAGATTTCTGTGTGTTAATTTTGTATCCTGCAACTTTGCTGAATTCAGATATTAGGTCTAGTAGTTTTGGAGTGGAGTCTTTAGGGTTTTTTATGTACGGTATCATGTCATCTGCAAATAGTGACAATTTAACTTCTTCTTTACCAATCTGGATGCCTTGTATGTCTTTGTTTTGTCTGATTGCCATGGCTAGGACCTCCAGTACTATGTTGAATAACAGTGGAGAGAGTGGGCATCCCTGTCTTGTTCCTGATCTTAAATGAAAAGCTTTCAGCTTTTCACTGTTAAGTCCCATGTATTTCTGAGCCGGTTTCTGGTGTGTGTGAGTGGGGCAGCTTCTGCTACACCCTGCCACAGGGTTTTGAGATTGGGTCACTGGATTTGAGAGAATTTTGAAATGTGTGAAGGGCTGTGCAAAGAATAGAATGTATCATTAAGATAAAATAGTTTTTAATGGACATACACAATTGTCCCTCAACTCTATGGTTTCAGTATTTTAAGAAAAAATAAGGGACATAAAGTTTTAGTTCAAAGGAATGAAGTATAAATGATGAAGTGTACGTGCTTGTATGTCAGAGGAAGAGGCAGTTGGGGGTAGAGTGTGTGATGTTTTGGGGTCTCGAAAACATAGCAAACTAGATGGATCACAATCTGATGGCTTTAGCTGGGCACTGAATTCCAGTCAACCCCTTTAACTCAAGTCAAGCTATGTTTTTCTTTCTTAATGCACATCAGGTGACCATCTCAACTATACATTTAGATCAGCCTGGCATATCCTCACCTAAACACCATAGCCTACTATACAGACAGGTGAGTTGTCATTTCCCAGCAATTACTGCATATCCAGAAAATAATTCAAATGTATTCATTCTACTCAGAACAGATGTAGGAGGAGAGGAAACAGACATTCTTAATTGCTGTGCTTGAAGTAAAAGCTATTACTGTAGACCTAGTTAACTGATTCTCTCACAAAGTTAATTCAAATGCATAAGGGAGGTGGAGAACACATTTTTGTGGAGAAATTATACCTGTCATTGCTGTGAGAGACTTAATTAGGCATTCAGAGGACACGGGGCTAAGACCATCACTTTAGTTGAGCACACCGTAGTAGGTGACCATTCCCCACATCTTCCCCAGCATTCTGGGCAGTGCTGCTTTTCACACACATGCCTTTGCACTTAGGGATTTCACTGTGGCACTTCTTACCTAAGGCAGAATTCTGTGTAAGGCAAGGCTGTATTAGAGTCTATGCATGCAGTTCAGCTCATTTGACTTTTTACTGGGTTAGTTTTTCCTTGTGGGGAACATATAATAAGGTCTCGATGTATAAGCATTTTATTTTTTTCCTATATGTAATTTGATAAATAACTCAGCTCACATGTCCTTAGGAATAATCTAATGACTGGACTTGATTTGAATATTCAGTTTGGTTTATAGAACCACAAATGGTTTGTTTCTTTTGTTTGTTCATTTTACTCCTGTGGGAATTCAGCAAAATAGTTGCATGTGGATTAGAGAGTGTTTGAGTGATGAGAAAAGATCTGGTCTCAAATAATGGGTTTTCCTGCTAGATACCAGCAGATTCAGTGAGAGAGAAACAATCTCAGTGACAAGAGGTTTCCATCTTTAGATGGAAAAAGTAAAACTATATCCAAAGGCCTTTATAAGAATTAGATTCTAACACCTGGCCCGTTGAGAGAGGACATAAAGCGTCAGGTTCCGTGGTGTTCCCAGACCCACATGCTGTTTCAGTTTGGCTTGTGCATAGCAGAATAGAGCCCTCAGACAGCTCCACTGTCATAAAAGCTTTGTCTTATGCTGAGATATCTATTCAGCTGTCGGCATTTCATCAGTCTGTAATTAGCATCCTGATCCAAAATATCTTACAGATCTTTTTATAAAGTGTGCCCATACTGATTAGCTTGTTATCCTCCTAATTCACATTTGAGGGACAAATGCAGATGTAAAAATCATACTTTTTTAGAATATGATTTAAAGGAATTCTAAAGGAAACGCATTCAATAGTTCACAAACTTGGCTTAGCATCTGAATTACCTGGATAGCTCTTTAAAGTACAGAGATCAGGGTCCAACCCCAAGACCTACTAAATCAGAATATTAATTATTTTTGTTTTCTAATTCACTGATTTCCACTTGGATCTGTATTATTACTATACTTCTGTTTAATTTGGGTTTAGTTTGCTCTATTTTTAGTTGCTTAAAATGGAAGGTTATGTCACTGATTTGAGATCTTATTTTCTAATTTTCAAATTTAGTGCTGTGAATTTCCTCCTAAGTATTACTATAGTGACAACCCACAGATTTAAGCATTTTTATTTCATTTATATTCAGTAAAAAATACATACTAACTTCTTTTTGGTTTCTTTGACCTATGTGTAGTGTTCATTCAGATTTGTGGTATTCATTTTCCAAATATTTGAGATTATTTCAGGTATCTCCTGTTAATGATTTCTAATTTAATTCCACTGTGGTCAATGGACATACTTTGTATAACTTGAGGCCTTTTAAATATGTTGAGATTTTAATGCCCCAAATATGATCTATATTGGTGTGCACTTGAAATAGTTTGCATTCTGCTATTGTTAGGTGGAGTGTTCTACAAATTAGATCAGTTGGGTGAAGTTGGTTCATATTTTTGCAGAAGTCTATTTGCTGATTTTTTAAAACTAATTTTTATCAATTATTGAGAGTGGGTTATTGAGGTCTCTGACAATAACTGGATCTTCCCATTTCTCTTTGTAGTTCTATCACTATTGAATCATGGATTTTGAAACACTGTTATTCGGTGTAAAATAATTTATAATTTTTATATCCTCTTGATTAATTGACCACTTTATCATTAGAAAAGGAATATCTTTTTATCTGACAGTGTTGTTTGCTGTGAAATCTTCTTTGATATGGAATAGACAACTCAGCTTTGACTAGTGATGGTATAAGTCTTTCCCATCCTTTTATTTTTAAATACATTTGTCATTAGGTTTAAGGTGTGTTTCTTTAAAAAAAAATTTTTTTTTATTAAGGTATCATTGATATACACTCTTATGAAGGTTTCACATGATCAACATAAAGTGTGTTTCTTATAAGCACCATATGGGTAGTCTTTTTTTAAAACCAAGTCTAACAATCTCTGTATTTTAACTGGAGTCATTAGACCATTTACATTTAACGTAGTTATTGATGTGCTTATATTTAAATCTGTCATCTCTTTATTGGTGTCTATAGTTCTGTCTCTTTGTTGTTCCCTTTCCTTTTTTTTATGATTCCATTTTATTTCCTTTGTTTTCTTATTAGTCATAACCATTTATTTTGCTAATTTAGTGGTTTTGTTAGTACATATCTTTAACTTAACACAATCTACCTCCACATGATATTATACTACCTCACATGTAGCATAAAAACATTGCAATAATATATTTCTATCTCCTTCTCAGACTTATGCTGAGTTGTGGTCATTCTTTTCACTTAAACATGTTATCAACCCTATTATTTGTTATTTGTGGTATTTAAGTAGACAATTATACATGTATTTTTTCACTAATTTCATTACCATATTTGGTGCTTTTCCCTCCTTTGTGTAGATGCATATTTCCATTTTTTTTGACATTTTCTTTCTATTTGCAGGACTTCCTCTAACTTTTCTTTTAGTTTAATCTGTCAGTGATAAGTTCTTTCAGCATTTGTATGCCTTAAAATATTTTTAGTTTACTTTCTTTTTAAACATCCTTATTGAGATATAACTTATACAAACAAAATGCATCCAGAGTATACAATTTGGTGGTTTTTATATGCTCACAAAGTTGTGCAGCCATGATTTAAGTTTAGAATATTTCATCACCTTAAAAACATAAGTATCTATTAGCAGTCACTTCCCATTGTTCCTACCTCCCCACTTTTAACCCCCACTTTGAGTCAACCACTAATCATTTATATCTCTATAGATTTATCTATTTTGGAATTTGCATATAAATAGAATCATGGCATATTTGGACTTTTGTGACTGGCTTCTCTTACATAGTATAATGTTTTTAAAGTTCATTTATATGATAGCATGTGTTACTATTTCATTCTTCCAATTACTGAATAATATTCTATTGTATGGCTATATCTTATTTTGTTCATCCCTTCATCAATTAATAATAACAATACTCAGTAAGGCATTTGATTGTTTTTTACTTTTGGCTAGTCTGAGTAATGCTGCTGTGAACATGTGTGTATTTTATGTGGACATACATTTTTCATTTGTCATAGATATACACATAGAGATGGAATTGCTGAGTGATTAGTTTTTTGACCTTTTGCTAATTTAGAAGTGTGTTATTTTCCACATACTTGTGAATTTACCGTATTTATTTCTGTCATTGGTTTCTAATATAATTTCATTATGGTTGGAGAACATTGTATGATTTCAGATCTTTTACATTTATCTTGTTCTTTGGCCTACCAAGTGCTCTGTGCTCTAGAATGTTCTATGTGCACTTAAGAAAAATGTGTATTCTGCTGTTTTTGGGAAGAGAGTTCTATAGAAGTCTGTTAAGTTGTGTCATTTTATAGTGTTATTAAAATCCTGTTTTCTTGTTGATTGTTCCCTCTATTTTTGTCTAGTTTTTCTATTACTGAAAATAGAGAATTAGAGTTTTCAACAATGTTATATTGAATTATCTTTTACTTCTTTCAATAACGTCCATTTTTTTCTTTATGTAACTTTCAGCTGTGTTAATACTGTGTTTGCCATCATATTGAATCTTTATCATTAAAAATATTCCTCTTTATTACAGTATCATTTTTTAATTTAAAGTATATTTTGTCTATTACTACAGCTATTTCAATCTTTTGTGGTTGTTTGCATCATGCATACTTTTACATATTTTTAATTTTAAACTATTTGTATTTTGAACCTAGAATATGTCTTCTGAACACAACAGTGTTGGATCTTGTTTTTATAACCATTTGGATTGTTTTGCTTAATCATTTTAAATTTACTGATATTATTAATATGATTATATCTGCATCTGACATTTAGATTTTTGTTTTCTATGTTGTAAGACTTTTTTGCTTTCTCTGATCTTCCTTTACTACTTTTTTGTATTAAGCAGACTTTTCCTGGTATAACATTTTAGTTTCTTTAATGATTTTTTAAGTTTTGTTTTTTAAGAGAGCTTTTAAGTTTACAACAAAATTGAAGTAGGGTACAGAGATTTTCTATATCCTACTGTCCCTTTACACATGCATGGGCTTGTCCATTATCAGCACCACCACAAGGTGGTATATTTTTCCAAACATATATCTACACTGATGCATCACGATCCCACAAAGTCCATGGTTTGCCTTAGGGTTCACTCTTGGTGTTGTACATTCTATGGGTTGGACAAATTTATAATGACATGTATTCATCTTATAATATCATATGGATATTTTCACTGCCTTTAAGGTTCTCTATACTCTGCTTATTCATCTCCCTCCCCAACCTTGGCAACCAATAATCTCTTTACTGTCTCTATAGTTTTGCCTTTTCCAGAATGTCACATAGTTGGAATCGTTAGTATGGAGCATTTTCAGATTGGCTTCTTAAACTTAGAAATATGCAATTTTGTTTCCTTCATGTCTTTTCATGGCTTGATAGCTCATTGCTTTTTTATACTGAATAAGATTCAGTTGTCTGGATGTACAACAGTTTATCCATTAACCTACAGAAGGACATCTTGGTTGCCTTCAAGTTTTGGTAATTATTAATAAAGTGGCTATAAATGTCTTTGTGCAGGTTTTTGTTTGGATTAATGATTTTTAATTATGTTTTTGAAATATTTTCTTAATATTTGCATCTTTTTCCAAATTTTTGCTGTGCTTAACAATATATATCTTAGATTAGACTAACTTAATTAGAATTAAATATAGAACTATAGAACTTCACTGGCTACATCCAGTCACTTGCTTTTATGTTTTTATATGTATTATGTCTATACATTATAAGTCCAAGAATTTATTCTTGTAATTATTATTTTATGTAATTATATGTATTTTAAATTATATTAATCATTTAAATGCTATACTTAGCTATCATTTCTGATTCTTGTCATTTCTTCCTGTGGGTTAAAGTTGTCACTGGGGCTCAACACCAGCTGTGTTCCCGCCATCCTCCTTTGGGATTGTATTGTTAAACATATTACTTGTCTTTTTGTTATTGTTAAATATGTTTTATTAAATATATTTGTCAACAAAGATAAAAGTTGTTACATATATTTCATTATTTTAAAATATATTGCTTGTTGTAGGCCTAACTGTACAATTAAATACATATTGTATTTTTCAGTTTCTTTTTAGATTAGTTAAGAAAAAGAAGATGATATATGTAATTATGCTGTCTTTTATTATTGCTTACATGATTATCTTTATCTGGGTTCTTTGTATTTTTGTTTAGATTTGAATTACTATCTGGGATCATTTGCTTTTTGCCTGAAGAACTTCCATAGTTTTTCTTGTAATGCAGGTCTCTTAGTAAGAAATTCTCTCAGTTTTTGTTTATCTGGGCATATCTTTATTTCACCTTTATTTGGAAAGGTAGTTTTTTATATTTAGCACTTTGAATATGTCATCCTACTGCTTTTTGTCCCCCATTGTTTCTTAGGAGAAGTCAACTTTTAATCTAATTTAGCTTCCCCTTATGTGATGAGTTTTTCTGTCTCTGCTTTCAAGGTTATAACAGATTATAAGATTATAACTAGGTAGCATAGCTACCTAGTGATTGCTTCTTGGTTTGGTCAGCAGACTTACTCATTGGCCAATGGTTGTATTTAAGTCCCCTACTGTCTTCATCTTTGGATTTCAATATTTTGACTATGATGTATGTAAATTTGGATTTCATGTTTTTCTTACTTGGAGTTAAATATCTTAGACGTGTAGATTAATGTTTCTCATCTACCTTCAGAAGATTTTAGAAAGTTTATTTCTTTGAATATATTGTTTCCCTCTTCTTTTTTCTTAATATTCCCATTATGCATATATTGATATATTCAGTGTTATCCATCATTTCTCTGAATCTGTTAATTAATTATCTTTCTTTTCTTTAGATTCCATTGTCTCTATTGATTTATCCTCAAGTTTGGTGATGCTTTATCTTCCCAGCTTAAATCTGCTGTTGAGTCTCTCTAGTGTATTTCTTACTTTGGTTATTATATTTTTCATTTTGGAATTTCCATTTGGTTCTTTGTTATCATTTCTATCTCTTTATTGATATCCTCTGTTCATGAGTTTATCACACCTTCCTTTAATTCTTTAGATATGGTTTTCTTGAGTTCTTTGAACATATTTAATTTATAATAGACTTTTTGAAGTCTTTATTAAGTCCAATATCTGAAACCTCCAAAAGCAGTTTGTATTGCCCACTTTCTCCCTCCCTGTGTATTGGTCACAGTTTCCTGTTTATTTGTCTCATAATTTTTTTTGAAAACTTGACACTTTAGATAGTGTACTGAAGCAACTCTGCATAATAGTCCCATGTCATTTAGACAGGGGTGTGTTTTTGTTGTGCCTCATCCTTTGTTTATGTGCTTAGTGACTTACCTGTACTCACTCTGAGAAGTCTGTTTCCCTAAGAGTAGGGAACTTCTGATGTCCCTGCTCAGATTTTTTCCCCTTATTTTCATCTTTTAGCTTAGCTACCTAGTGATTGCTTCTTGGTTAGGTGAGCAGACTTACTTATTGGCCAATGTTTGTCTTTAAGTCCCCTTAGTCAGATTTTTTATCAACGGATGTCTGTGTGACTTGGAGGCAGCTATCACAGTTCAGGAATTTTACATTTTACCCCATGTTCAGCTAGGGATTAGTAGCTTGGATTAACCCTCTTTCCCATCCCCTCCAAACACTGCTGAAATATTGCAGCCTGTGTCATAGACAGGCTTCCAAACTTCCAGCTTATGCAAATGGTTTTATGTAAAGCCTGATTTCCTTAGGAATTGCCCAGGTCAGAGCAGTTTCTTGTTCAGCCAGTGTTTGGTCAGTGGTTGTGTTTAAGCCCTTGTGCTAGTGAGGCTTTGAGTCTTTATTGGTTTATCAGTTTTTATGGCCTGAGAAATGTTTTCACTATACTTCATATCTTGTCTGATTGCTCCTGAGTGGATATAGTGTAGGGCATGTGCACAGAATTTCTGAAAACTAGGGTTGACTGTGCTTCCAGGAATGCTCCTTGTAGATGTCTTTCTCTGGTTGTCTCTGTTAAACTCCTGCTTGCTCTGCTGTTGTGCTTTTTGTTACCGGTGTCAGAAAGCTAAATGCACCCTCTTAATTGCTCTCCACCATCTTCATTGTTTTCAACAGTAACCTGAGGCATGGAATTCTTCATATTCTGTGCCAAATAATCACCTTCCTAATGCAGATCTGCAGAGTACTTGATACTTAGGGCCTCTGGGAAGAGACTCTGTGCCACTGAATAGTGCTGGAGACTGGTGGAGCCTTCCATATGCTCCCAGAGTGACAGCTTGGCTGCACATGCACTGTGGGGGTGGGTATTGGTAACGCTGGTCTACTTGTCTTGTTCTTTCCGTAATGAGTCCTCCACCTTGCAAATGAACAAGGCACAAACACTTGGAATAAGTTTCCCTCTCTGCAAGGAAGACCTCAATGGGGAAAGGGAACTTAAGTCCTCTAGACCATGCCTACCTGAAATGGAACTTCTGAAAAATAAGGCTGGGAAGAGTGAGAAACACTGGTGAACTGCCCCTCACAGGTTGAAACCATAACCTTAGACCCAGAGCCCGCAGCAGTGGAAACCTCTGCTTTCTTGGTCAAACTCACCCAGCATAGAATAGAGTTTTTATAAAATGGATCTGTGGGTGGGGAACAGGGAGCATTTTGTGGCCAAATGCCATAGACTCTCACTGATATATAATAGATTTTCTTAAACAAGTGTTTCTTCGTTTGCTGTATGCCTTTAGGACAATTTCCAGAGACTTTAAATTATTTTCTTTCTTAGTTTTACTGAAGTATAATTGACTAATAAAATTAGGATATTTAAAGTGTACATCATGGTGATTTGGTGTACAAATACATTATGAAAGGATTTCTCCCATCTAGTTAAATTAAATCATCTTATGTATATGAGAAATACATATATAAGAACATTTAAGTTCTGTTGTCTTAGAAAATGTCAGTTACATAATACAGTGTTATTGACTATAGTCACCATGTCATACATTAACATATTAAATGGCTGTTTTATTTGGGAGTGAGTTTATTGGTCTCCTCATTCTGCTATTCTGGAATTCTTCTCGTCTTCATTTTTGATCTAGGATTCTGGGTTAACAGACATTTTTGTTTACTTGTTTATTCTCTTTCAGTACTTAAAAGGCATTGTTTCTCTGCCTTGCCTTCTGATAAGGAATTTTCTGATAAGGAATATGCTGTCATACGTAACTTTGTTCCTTTGTATTTCATGTTTTTTCCCCTGTAGATTCTCTTAAGATTTTATCTTTATTACTGTATCTGGGCAATTTGATTAAGATCTGCCTGTGGCATATGTCTTATGCCTGAGACCCCTTGAGCTTCTTGAATTTGAAGATTTTACTTTTCATTAAATTTTGAACATTGTAGCTCTAATTTCTTCAAGAATGTGTTTTTTTCTGGTTCCTCCAACTTTCTTTCTCTTCTTCAAGGACCCTAATTACACATATTTTAGGCTGCATGAAATTGTTCCATAGCTTACTGA
Organism: Smutsia gigantea; assembly: GCA_032199065.1. NCBI lineage: Eukaryota > Metazoa > Chordata > Mammalia > Pholidota > Manidae > Smutsia > Smutsia gigantea. The sequence goes on along the minus strand of JAVSCE010001054.1, from coordinate 1,376,179 downwards.
TGCTTTCTCCATTAAATTTTTTATTTTCATAAGTTTAAGTTTGGGTAGTTTCTATTCATATATCTTCAAGTTCACTTTTTTTTCTAGTCCATGTCTAATCTATACCATTAATCTTTTCCTGTATATTTTTCGTCTCAGATATTGTAGTCTTCACCTCCTGAAGTTTGATTTGTCTCATTTATATTTTCTATCATTACTTAACTTTTGAACATATTTTCTATGTCTACTTAACTTTTGACCATCTGTGCTTTTTGAATACAGTTAATAACTGTTTTAATACCCTTGCTTCTAATTGTAACATTTATGTCAGTCTGGGTCAGTTTCTATTGTGTAGCCATTAGACTGTGCTTCCCAGCTTCTTTGCATGTCTGTTAATCTTTGTTGCTACTTCAGAAATTGTGAATTTTACTTTGTTGACTGCTGAATATTTTTGTATTCCTGTAACTATTCTTGAGTGTCATTCTGGGGTGAAGGTAAGTTACTTAGAAACAATTTGATCGTTTAAATCTTGCTTTCTTTTTTTGTTAGGCAGATTTGAAGTGCTCTGGCAGGTTCTAGTTCTAATTATTCTCCACTTTTGAGTCAAAACTTTCCTGAGTGCTCTATCAAAATCCCATGAGTTTATAAATTTTCCACTCTGACTTTTGAGAACAGGCAGTGTTCCCAGTCATATGAGAACAGGCAGTGTTCCCAGTCATATGGGAACACAGGAAACCATTCTCTAATCCTTGTGGATGTTCCTACACTGGACTCAGGTAGTTCCTTCACACACACATACTGGTAAGTGCCCTGTGGGATACTAAAGGGGGCCCCTCTGCACAGCTTCATGAGTCTCTCTGGGCAGTCTTCCCTCTTCTGAGCTGTGCTCTCTGAACTCACTGCCTTGGTCTTAGACCCACAGCTTCAGCTCCTTAATTCAGGGAATCCATGGAGTTCCACTCCACTCACCTCAAGGGCGCCTTCTCGTGAGCGACGGCCTTGGAGACTCAAGGGAGCACGCTGGGGCAGCCGAAAGCCGGACAGAGCTTGATTCCAGTCTTTGTGTCCACGCCCCTCCCTCCTGATGCCCAGGGTTTTGAACACCATTCTTTCATATATTTTCTCTGATTTTTGTCTGTTTCAAATAAGAAAGTAAGTGCAGTTCCTAGTACTCCATGTTGGGTAGAACAAGAAGTGTCCACCTTCCTGGCAGAGTTTAATGCTACAAGCCTATTACTTCTATTCTTTCTCTGCAGGCTAACATTTGTGGATCTCAAATTTCTTCTAGGCACTTGATTTGAGGAGCTACTGCTTAATTTGGGAGTTAACAGGAGGTTTTGTTTGCTTCTTTTGGCCACTTTCTTACTGGACTACTGCTTATGAACACACATTTGTCACATGGCAGGGTTGTGCAGTAGTTAACAGTTATACACATACCGGTTCTATATCCATCACACTGTATTCACGAACTAGTGTCTAGTAGGTTGTGGGAAGAGTGTAATATGTCCAAACCCCAGTGTGCTGTTTTCCCTGAGGCAGTCCATGAACCTGGATGAATCGGTTGGCCCTACCTGGCTTAGAATAGATGGAAAAAGGGCTTTATCTTGAAGGGAGGTGCCCATATCCAGCTTTTTAGACTTCAGTCAGTGCAAAGTGAACTCTTTAGGGAGTGTTTGGGTGGTATCAGCTAGTGGCAAATACTGAATGATAATTATTGTATGTGGGGGTTATTTTACTGTTTACACTAGAAGTGACTTATTATTTTTTTTATAATTTATTTTGGTATCATTAATCTACAATTACATGTGCAATATTATGGTTATTAAACTACTCCCTTCATCAGTTCCCCCGCCACCAACCCCATTACAGTCACTGTCCATCAGCTTAGTGAGATGCTATAGAATCACTACTTGTCTTCTCTGAGTTGTACAGCCCTCCCCGTGCCCCCCGAACATTACATCTGCTAATCGTAATGCCCCTTTTTCCCCCTTATCCCTCCCTTCCGACCCATCTTCCCCAGTCCCTTTCCCTTTGGTAACTATTAGTCCATTCTTGGGTTCTGTGAGTCTGCTGCTGTTTTGTTCCTTCAGTTTTTTTCTTTGTTCTTATACTCCTCATATGAGTGAAATCATTTGATACTTGTCTTTTTCGGCTTGGCTTATTTCACTGAGCATAATACCCTCTAGCTCCATCCATGTTGTTACAAATGGTAGGATTTGTTTTCTTCCTATGGCTGAATAATATTCCATTGTGTATATGTACCACATCTTCTTTATCCATTCATCTACTGATGGACACTTAGGTTGCTTCCATTTCTTGGCTATTGTAAATAGTGCTGCGATAAACATAGGGGTGCATCTGTCTTTTTCAAATTGGGCTGCTGCATTCTTAGGGTAAATTCCTAGGAGTGGAATTCCTGGGTCAAATGGTATTTCTATTTTGAGTTTTTTGAGGAACCTCCATACTGCTTTCCACAATGGTTGAACTAATTTGCATTCCCACCAGCAGTGTAGGAGGGTTCCCTTTTCTCCACATCCTCGCCAACATTTGTTGTTGTTTGTGTTTTGGATGTTGGCCATCCTCACTGGTGTGAGGTGATATCTCACTGTGGTTTTAATCTGCATTTCTCTGATGATTAGCGATGTGGAGCATCTTTTCATGTCTCTGTTGGCCATCTGAATTTCTTCTTTGGAGAAGTGTCTATTCATGTCCTCTGCCCATTTCTTAACTGGATTATTTGCTTTTTGTTTATTAAGGTGCGTGAGTTCTTTATATATTTTGGATGTCAACCCCTTATTGGATACGTCATTTATGAATATATTCTCCCATACTATAGGATCTCTTTTTGTTCTACTGATGGTGTCCTTTGCTGTACAGAAGCTTTTCAGCTTGATATAGTCCCACTTGTTCATTTTTGCTTTTGTTTCCCTTGCCCCAGGAAGATACGTTCATGAAGAAGTCGTTCATGTTTATGTCCAAGAGATTTTTGCCTATATTTTTTTCTAAGAGTTTTATGGTTTCATGACTTACATTCAGATCTTTGATTCATTTTGAGTTTGCTTTTGTGTATGGGGTTAGACAGTAGTCCAGTTTCATTCTCTTACATGTAGCTGTCCAGTTTTTCCAATACCAGCTGCTGAAGAGGCTGTCATCTCCCCATTGTATATCCAAGGCTCCTTTATCAAATATTAATTGACTGTATATGTTTGGGTTAAAGTTTGGATTTTCTATTCTGTTCCACTGATCTGTGGGTCTGTTTTTGTGCCAATACCAAATTGTCTTGATTACTGTGGCTTTGTAGTAGAGCTTGAAGTCAGGGAGTATAATTCCCCCTGTTTTATTCCTCCTCAGGAATGCTTTGGCTATTTTGGGGTCTTTTGTGGTTCCATATGAATTTTAGAATTATTTGTTCCAGTTCATTGAAAAAAACTGTTGGCATTTTGATAGGGATTGTGTTGAATCTGTAGATTGCTTTAGATAGTATAGCCATTTTGACAGTAATTATTCTACCTAGCCAAGAGCATGGGATGAATTTCCATTTGTTAGTGTCCTCTTTAATTTCTCTTAGGAGTGTCTTGTAGTTTTTAGAGTATAGGTCTTTCACTTCCTTCGTTAGGTTTATTCCTAGGTATTTTATTCTTTTTGATGCAATTGTGAATGGAATTGTTTTTCTGATATCTCTTTCTGTTAGTTTATTGTTACTGTATAGGAAAGCAACAGATTTCTGTGTGTTAATTTTGTATCCTGCAACTTTGCTGAATTCAGATATTAGTTCTAGTAGTTTTGGAATGGAGTCTTTAGGGTTTTTTATGTACGGTATCATGTCATCTGCAAATAGTGACAATTTGTCTTCTTTACCAATCTGGATGCCTTGTATGTCTTTGTTTTGTCTGATTGCCATGGTTAGGACCTCCAGTACTATGTTGAATAACAGTGGAGAGAGTGGGCATCCCTGTCTTGTTCCTGATCTTAGATGAAAAGCTTTCAACTTCTCGCTGTTAAGTGTGATGTTAGCTGTGGGTTTGTCATATATGGCCTTTATGATGTTGAGGTACTTGCCCTCTATAACCATTTTGTTGAGAGTTTTAATCAGGAATGGATGCTGAATTTTGTCAAATACTTTTTCAGCATCTATGGATATGATCATGTGGTTTTTGTTCTTCTTTCTGTTGATGTGGTGGATGATGTTGATGGATTTTCGAATGTTGTACTATCCTTGCATCCCTGGGATGAATCCCACTTTATCATGCTGTATGATCCTCTTGATGTATTTTTGAATTCGGTTTGCTAATATTTTGTTGAATATTTTTGCATCCATGTTCATCAGGGATATTGGTCTGTAATTTTCTTTTTTGGTGAGGTCTTTGCCTGGTTTTGGTATTAGAGTAGAATTCACTTATTTTTACATGCATCAATCACAACAAAGAAAAAGCTTAAACTTTTAAAATATTTCCACTAGTAAACCCAATCTTCTTCCAATAATGAGTTTTAAAAACAATCCGTATTTTACTCACATTTTGGCAGCCTTCCTGCCATGACATCAACTTGAGCCATACTGTAAATACAATTTGTTTAAGGCTGCCTCATGAACTCACACCCTGAGGATACACTGTCATATTTTCCGTGAGGTTTCATTGGCCCACAGGGAGGTTTTCTGGTGTCATCACAGTCTATGGAGTGTTTGAATCCATCTACATCTTCCTGGCTTTACGTCAGTTATCATAGATAACTGCCTCTTTAAGCAGAGCATTCTGATTTCACAAACATCTTTAGAAATTTTCACAACTAGATTGAGGCAGTATTTATTTAAACTATTGAACATTTTCTCTCAGCATTTAAGTTATTAACTCTTAATGGAGTAATCTGTGTTGAGTGTAACATTTCATTTTTTCTTTTGATTATTACATTGATTATCAAGTCAAAAGATATTGTATTATAAAAAATATGGGGTGCATGAAATAGTATAAAAATAGAAATAACAGCAACTCACCCACCTATCCAGAAGTCATTACATGTGAATATTTTGGCATACCTCTTTCAAGCTTCTATTAAAATTTTAAATATAGTGAAATTACAGAACTAAATAGTCTCCCATTTCCCACATAACATTATATAATGGCTGTTTGAATGTCATGAAGTATTTTAAAAGTGTAATTTGATTGTTTTGTATTTCTAAGTTCATTATGATAAGCAACACTGATGCATCGTTTTTATCCACATTTGACATTGCTATATAATTAACCACACTGAGTTTTAGTGCCTTAAAAGTGGTAATTGTGTAATTTGGCAATATGAGCAGGGGTCAGAAGGAGTGGCCTTAGCAGAAGGGTGGGCTAGAGGCTGGGGGTGCCCAGTGGCCTCATTGACATGCCTGGGCCTCAGATGTGTTGATGAGAATGGCTGGGATACCTGGGCCTCTCTCTCCATGTGATCAGTCTCTCCACATGGTTTCTCTTCCTCAAGGTGGCTAGTCTGGGCTTGTTTACGAAGTATCAATTGGAGTTCAGATAGCATAGAATCTGGTCATGAGCACAAGTCCCATGACATCACCTCTGTGATGTTCTTGTAGTCAAAGTAAGTGATAAAGTCAAAGTAAGTCATAGATCAAGTGACTTTACTCTCGCTGGTAGAGTTTGGCCATTTTCAATCTCCTATGACACCTTTTGCCTAACTTTAATTTGTAAGAGAACTACTTGGCCAAAAGGTACAAACTTTCCAGAAACGGTGCCTTGATATATACCCCAAATAGCTGGTCACGGGATTAAGTGACTATTTCCAAAAACTTTTCATTGTTCCGGTCCTAGATCAGTTTTGGCCATCATTAGAAAGAAAGATGGTAAGAAGAGATAACTTTAATTGGTGTTCTAAGTAGTTCTTGACTCTTATCTGGACTAGTGCTTTGCGTTTTATTGATACGTATATGTTTTCCAAAAGTAAAATCTTGGAAAAAGTTTCATCAATAAATCTTATCCACTACCCATCTTATCTATCTGGAGAGCAATATAAGCTATCAATAAACATTTCACAGATACCACTACATATGACACAGGTAGGAAATTGAAATTAGCCTCAATGTTCCCAGGGTATGGGGCATTTAAAAGTATTTCAGCTAAATAATTATTTTATATACATTATTTTAAGATGTAACAGAAAATATTCACACCAAGAGTCAGTGTTGAAAATGCGTAAGTATGTATTAACCTACTCAAGTATATTGGAACATGGACACAGAATATTTAGCGTTAGTGTATACTATTATCCTAGAAGGTTAACATGAACCTAAATGGCTAAAATGAGTGAGTAACTCTTTGTTTCACATTGGAAGTATTTGGTTTGCACTTCAGGTGAATGTGTACATGCCCTTAATTTTAATTCCATAATTGTGATGAACAATTGTTCTTCCAAATATAGAAACTTCTGAGTGATAATCACTCAGAGATTCAGTACAGAGTAGAATCTGGGGCACAGTGGCCTTGACTGTGCTGTGATGGGTGCTAACAGGCCTGTGTGGCTTCCATGAATAAAACTACTTAATCTAGCTGTTGTGTTCAATTCGCAAATTGCTTGTCTAAACATTGGATGCTGACAGCTTTTTTTTAAAAATAATCTCCTTTCACCACTTCCCACCAACCCTTGCGAAGACGCGCACAAAATTCTTTTTAAGTTGGAAGGAAAGGAGAGGGGATAAAATTCATGTGATGAATGGCACCAGCAGAGCAGCCTCTTTCTTACTTTCAGAGATCACCATGAGCTGACACTTCCACATCGACGGCTCAGGGGAGAAGCCCAGCTTGTGAGCCTTCTCAGCAGCACCTACCTGCAGGCTCAGTCAGCGGAAACTCCAGAATCTTCCCCCATTTTTCAGTACAGCTGCAGCCCGGTGGAGTAGAGAACATTCCCCAAGGAAAAAGTTAGGAGGGGGTGAGGAGGAGGGGCAGGATGAGAGAAAGAAGCAGAGAGGAAACATCCTCTGAGCAATGCCAGACTTTGCTTGGATTCTGCCCCTGGTTCTATCTGAGAGGACTTTGTCAACAGCTTTCTGTCCAGCTCCCTTGGGCATCTGCAGAAGCTCCTCAGATGCAGTTTGGGCTGACAGGGCCTCCTCTAGGTGGGCATAAAGAACCCCAGGTTTATAGAGCTTGAGTACTGATAGCAACCTCTGGAACAATCCATTGGTATCAGAATAGGGTGGATTGATCTTTGGAGTCTTTTTACTTTTCCTCTCAGTTTATCCTGATTTCCCATTACCAAGCTGGTTATGCAAATTGGAAAGTGCTAATCCTATGAGCATATTTGTATTTTATCAGTGACACATGAAGACTGGAAAAATGGTTAGCTTCTTATAAATATATACATACATACACACACATATGCAAAGGTATAGATAAGTAAGAAAACCAAAAAAAGCTCTGACCAGGTAAGGAAGAACTTTGAGGAAGACGGGAATATTGTTCAACCTCTAATATGCATTCACTTGCCTAGGGTTTACTTGGCGAGCTTACTGCTAGACTATAATTGTATTATAAATGCTCAATAAATGCCAACTAGTATTGGTCTTACAGTTAAGAAAGTCCTCAATCTTAAGGCAGAGCCTTTTTGAGGTCCAGTGTTCCAAACATAGCATCATCCATTCAAAGTTGGAGCTAGATTAGAATGGGCAGCCAGGAAGGGTTGGATATATTCCAGTAAACACATGCATGCTCCAGCACAGAACTGACAATTTTCCAAAGATGTAAAGCATTCCTAGACTTGATGTCATATATTTCTCCAGCCAACATCTAACTCTGAAAGACTGACAGTGCTTGATATGTTGCATACTTAGGCTGATGCATTGCATTCCTAGGCTGATACGTTGCATTCCTTGCCTGAAATGTTGGATATTTAGGCTAACATATTGCATACCTTGGCTGATACCTTATATACCTAGGCTGATATTCCATAGCCAGGCTGATATATTATACACCTAGGCTGATATACTGCACAGCTAGAACCACCACATCCCACACACACACCTACCCAGGAACCTGTCCTCTCTCTAATGCCTTACTCTGAGAGCTTCTTCATCATGGAATGTCCAGGCCATGAGGATAGAGAGGGTCCCACCTTTAGCAATTGGAGTATGCAACTAGTTAAATATTCTAGAAACATTAACTTTACTTGTTCCTTTTACCTAGAAAAGATGAGACAACTTCACTATGGTCAAAATAATATCTTCAGACATTCCTAAACTGAAAGGAGATCTAGGGTACCATCCATTTAGATTTTGCGAAGTAGAAGACTTGTATTAAATTAGTTTGGTGAGCTCTAGCTCTTGAAACATCTCCATATATCCTTCAGCCTTCTCTCCCTGTCTTCGTATTTGCATTGGTCCATTTCATCCTCCTCTCTTTCCTCACCTCTGTCCCCCTCTTTTTAACAACACAGCTATGCCCCAAACTCCTTGTCATGATTGATCCAGGACCAACTCAATTTTTAAAAACTGAATCTGCAGTCCCAAACGTTGGTCCTTGATGTAACTCAGAGCTGCTTAAACACTGAAGTTCCTATTCTTGTTTTAAATTCTGACCATAACGTCTACACTTTTCAATTCTCCAACTCTCTTAGCTCTTTGAAAAATGTTCTTTCTCTTCCCTGTATTTTGTAGAACCTTGACACCTGTGTCTCCATTCGCCTCCATCGCATGCCTTCTCTTCCGGTCTACCCCCTGACATCTCCTTTCCCACCACCCACTCCTGGCTCTTCGTTAAGTTATTTTTCATGCTCTTCTATTTTTTTATACAATCGTCTTTCATTAGATAGTAACATCCACATTTGTGGCTTCAGCCACCTTTCCCATGTATTAATATATATTTCCCCAAATCTGCAACTTCAGTCTTGATCACTTTATTGCTCATATCTGCATTTGTAATTTACTTCTGGATATTTGAGGTGCATGGCTAGTCTGTCAGACTCTTTAACTTCACATATGCAGAAGCTTTTAAAATAAGTCCCAACTGGCATGGCACTCACCCATCTTACTGTTGCCATTTTACTGTTTTCTGTATGTCTTGCAGCTTTTCTGTCCTTCTTTTCTCGCGTTACGTTCTTTGATTTTCATTAATTAATTTTTTTGTAGTGACATTATGATTCCCTCTGTTTATATTCTACAAGGTATTTTCTTTGTGGTTACCATTGCAATTATATCAAACACCTTAAATTTATAACTACCTATGTTAAACTGATAACAACTTAACCTGAATTGCATATAAGAACTGTACTTTTTCATGTCTCTGTGCCCTCTGAAACCTTCATGCTATTGATGACATAAATTACTTTTTTATATTGTGTATCCATTAAATAAATTCAGTATTACATTTTACTTTTTGTTTTTAATCCTATATCATATATAAAAGTGATTTGTGCACCTGTAGTACTACAAGATTCTATATTTCTCTATATTATCTTTGCCATGTTTTTGTATTGTTTTTTGTTGCTATTTATTGTCCTTTCACTTCGACTTGAAGGACTCCCTTCAGCATTTCTTACAGGACAGATCTAGTGATGATGGACTCCCTCAGCTTTTGTTTAGCTGGGAAAGTCTTGATTTCTCTTTCATTTTTGAAGGAAAATTATGTCAGAGTATTCTTAGTTGGCAGTTTTTTCTTTCAGCCTTTGAGTATATCATTCTATTGCTGTCTACCTTTCAAAGTTTCTGCTGAGAAATCCAGTGATGATCTAGTAGGAGCTCCCATATATGTGATGAGTCACTTATTCTAAGTTTTGTGATTTTTAACAGTGTGATTATGATGTGTCTGTGTAGATCATTCAGATTTATCCTATTTGGAGTTTCTTGAGCTTCTTGAATTTGTTCATTTCTCTCCTCCAAGTTAGGGCATTTTGAGCCATGATTTCTTCAAATAGCCTCTCTGCCTTTTTCTCTCTTTCTTCCCTTTCTGGAACTCTTATATGCATCTATTGTTCTGCTTGATATATAAGTTCCACTATGGGTAAAGTGCTATTGAACAGTAACACATACTACAGAAAAATCTTGCATTGAGAGGATTCATTGAGTCAGTGTGCCAAACTTCATTGTCTTATTTTAAGAAATTGCCGCAGCCTCCCCAACCTTCAGCAACCGTCATCCTGATCAATCAGCAGCCATCAACCTCGAGGCAAGACCCTCCCCCAACAGAAAGATTAGAACTTGCTGGATGCTCACATGATGGTTGGCATACTTTAGCAATAAAGTATTTTTTAATTGTGGTATGTACATTTGTTTTAGATATAATGCTATTGCACATTCAATAGACTAGAACTTAGTGTAAACATATTTTATATGACCTGAGTCATTTCACTTGCTTTATAGCAATATTTGCTTTATGGTGATGGCCTGGAACTGACCCCGCAATAACTCTGATGTGTGTCGTTAGTCCCCAGCCTGGTGTCTCCTTCCTTTCAGTGCTTAAATTCAGGCAAGGCAGAAACCAGTCTCTTGGGTAGTCAGAATGTTGTCTGTATGTTCCACTCTTCTCTTTCCCTTCCCAGGGAGAAGTTGAGAACTAGGAGTTTTCTCTCAATGGCAGAGGGAGAGTATGTGTGTACCATGAATTTTCCTACTGGGCTTCCATGTGGTTGGCTTCCAGCACACCTAGGGTATAGGAACCTCTTCACTGTTTTTTTGATTTCTCATAAAGTCAGTTGGTCCATGTAAGTTGCGTTCTGTAGGGGAAGAAGGAACAGGGCCTTTCTATTCTGTCATCTTTGTGTTACCAACACTGTTAATGCATTTTAAAGTACTATGAGAACTGTCGCATACTAGGCCTCCCATAGCTTTCTCAGTCTTTTCATTGTTTAGGGGTGTAATGCAGTAAGCTTTTCAAATCTGCTATGGACTGAAAATTCTGTTGGCAAATGCAGTTTGGTGTTCCAGTCAGACAGTAGAAGATACTATCATAAAGGAAGCTTTTAAACATTATCTCTCTCGTTATAGCTAATAGAGTTCATGGTTGGAGGAAAACTTACTTCAAACACTCAGTTTATAGATGGAGAAAATGAGCCCCAGGAAATTTGAATTACTTTCACAAGGCCATATGGTTACTTCAGAGTCAAATTAGTAAGATTATGAGACTGCAGATGCCTTTCTCAATTCTTCTTCAAGAGATAAAAATTTAGATGTGAGCTTTTAAGATTCTACCCATTGGAACTCTGAAGGATTTGTGGTTCTGAACTTTAATACTAGAGCTCTTTTCATTTTTTGTTTTGATACAGGTTCAATATTATTTTAGAATAAAGAGAATGTGACAGCAACAAATGCAGGCAGATACAGTAGTGGGGTTTCTTTGTTTTTCTTCTTTTTTTTAGTGTATTTTTTAATTGAAGTCTAGTTGATATACCATGTTTTATTGGTTTAGAGTATATAACACAATGATTCAACAGTTATACACATTATTAAATCATCACCCCAACTAGTGCATTTACCATCTGTTAACATAGAAAGATGTTACAGAACCATTGGCTATATTCTCTATGCTGCACTTCCATCCCGGTGACCAACTTATGTTATGATTGAGATTTTTGTGCCTCCTTATCCCCCTCACTCACCCCATTCACCAACCCCAAACCCTCCCCCATGGTAACTACCCATCACTTCTCTGTGTCTATGAGTCTACTGCTATTTTATTCATTTTATTTTGCTTTGTTTTTAAATTCCACATATAAGTGAAATCAAATGTATTTGTCTTTCTCCACCTGGCTTATTCCACTTAGCATAATACCCACTAGGCTCATTCATGTTATTGCAAATGGTAGGGTTTCTTTCTTTTTTATGGCTGAATAACATTCCACCATGTATATGCACCAGATCTTCTAAATCCATTCATCTATTGGTGGACACTTTGGTTGCTTCCATATCTTGGCTATTGTAAATAATTCGTCAATAAAGATAGGGGTACATATCTTTTTGAATCAGTGATTTTGTTCTCTTCAGGTAAATTCCTGGAAGTGGAGTTAATAGGTCATATAGTATTTCTATTTTTTTTTTGAGGAATCTCCATACTGCTTTCCTTAGTGGTTGGGCCAATTTATATTCCCACCAACAGGGTAGGATGGTTCCCTTTTTTTTCACATCCTCAACAACAATTAATTATTTCTTGTCTTTTGGATAGTAGCCATTCTAACTGCTGTGAGGTGGTATCTCATTGTGGTTTTGATTTGCATTTCTCTGATGATTAGTGATGTGGAGAATCTTTTCATGTGCTTGTTGGCCATCTGTATGTCTTCTTTGGGAAAATGTCTTTTCAGGTTCTCTGCCCATTTTTTAATCAGTTTATTTGTTTTTTTATGTTGGGGCATATGAGTTCTTTGTATATTTTGGATGTTAACCCCTTATTGGATAAATAACTTATGAACATATTCTCTTATACTCTAGGCTGCCTTTTTGTTTTGTTGATGATGTCCTTTGTTCTACAGAATCTTTTTAGATTGATGTAGCCCCACTTGTTCATTTTTGCTTTTGTTTTCCTTGCCCGGGGAGACATGTCCAAAAAAAATTGCTCATGCTTATGTTCAAGAGATTTTTGCCTATGTTTTCTTCTAAGACTTTTATGGTTTCATGTCTTGTATTTAGGTCTTTAATCCATTTTGAGTTTACTTTTGTGTATGGAGTTAGACAGTAATCCAGTTTCATTCTCCTGCATGTAGTTGTCTAATTTACCCAAGTTTTTTTATTGAAGAGGCTGTCTTTTCCCTATTGTATATTGGTGACTCCTTTATCATATATTAATTGGCCATGTATGTGTGGGTGTATATCTAGGTTCTCTATTCTGGTCCATTGATTTATGGGTCTATTTTTGTGCCAATAGCATACTATTTTGATTACTGTAGCTTTGTAATATACCTTGAAGTCAGGGTGCATAATACCCCCAAGCTTTGTTCTTCTTTCTCAAGATTTCTCAAGATTGTTTTGTCTAGTTGGGGTCTTTTGTGGTGCCATATAAATTTTAGGATTGTGTTTAATTCATTGAAAAATATGTTTGGTATTTTGATAGGCATTGCATTAAATCTGTAAGTTACTTTAGGCAAGGTGGCCATTTTGACAATATTAATTCTTCCCATCCATGAGCATGGGATAGATTACCATTTATTTGTGTCTTCTTTAATTTCTCTCATGAGTGTATTGTACTTTTCAGAGTATAGGTCTTTCACCTCCTTGGTTAAGTTTATTCCTAGGTGTTTTATTGTGTTTGATATAATTGTAAATGGAATTATTTTCCTGAATTTCTCTTTCTACTAGTTCATTGTTAGTATAGGAATGCAACAGATTTCTATATATTTGATTTTGTATATACAACTTTGCTGAATCCAGTTATTAGTTCTAGTAGTCTTTTGGTGTAGTCTTTAGGGTTTTCTATATAGTCATTCTTTTGATAATGTGAATTCTCAAGCTTTCAACTTTACTAATGATTATAAAAGTATATATAAATACAAAATCTCATTGTTTACATTCTTCCATACTACTTCTCAGGTGTGGTACAGGTCTGAGGTGGTGACAACTTTACCTTGATCTTTGGAAACTGTTGGCCCACTTGCAACCACATACTTAAAGGATGATTGAGAAAGAAGTGAAGGTTTAGAGTTGACATCCATAGTGCTGGGACTGGTAGAGATGTGATTAGCTGTATTCTGTAATTAAATGTCAGAACCCAGTTAATTGGACAAATAGGGGTTGAAATGCGACTCATAATATTTACTGCATCATCTCAATACCCCAATACTCAGCTGTGTCAGACATTTTATCATGGACCTAGGTACTGGCAAAACTGTAATCAAACCAGGTTTGCCCATTCTCTGTACCTCTTACCCAAGCCCCTTCAGCTACCAACTTCCCATAACCTAGTATTCTTCAAACTAGATAAAAGCATTTGAAAACATATCTCAATTGAGCTGATATAAATGGACTTAACGTAAACCTCAACGACAGAGTATTTACATTTTAAGATGAGCCTGGAAAGATTATTTGCAATGATGATGATGATAAACTCCCACTAAAGTCATTATTCCCTAGAATCCCTTTAAGCCTTATTACCAAAGTTAAAACTGGTAAATTGAGGATGGAACCCTGGGATTTTGCTCCACTGAGACTGCAGAATCCTGGATAAGTCACTTCTTCAATTGTGTTTTAGCTTCCTGCCTATAAAATGGGACTGGAAATGGTATCACATACTGATTAAATGTGAAATGTTTATTATGGTGCTATTTAAGACATGTTAACAATACTTTTGTCTCAGGGCATCAGCAGAAGGATGGGACACATACTTAAAGTGAAGTTGGGGATGGACTGGGGTCAGCCTGCCTGATTCATTGTCTTGTCCAGTGGTACTCTTATTTCAGGCAAAGGTAGGGGCAGTAAGCTGGAGGGGCTGACAGCAGGTGTGCCCCCGCTCCATTCACCCAAAGGGATGGAAGATTGAAAGCGAGGCCTCCTGCTCTTGGAAGAACCCTTTATTTAGTCATCAGGAGCATGAGAGGTCGTATTACTTATTCTGCACTTTTTTATTCATATGCTTAAATATTTCTACCAATATATTTATAAACTTTTCATGAAACAAATAGAAATTTAAGTGAGCAGGGTGACCTTCAGATGTAAATATTATCTAAAAGGCAACAAATGCAATTTTTGGTGTTCTTTTCCGGGTCTAACTCCAGGAGCCCCAACAGCCGTAACAGAGTTTCCAGACCACTTGCTGTGTACGGCTATACACAGCTGATCACCTTCACTCAGCCCTCATTGTGAAGTAGTTCTGTTATCAGTTCATCTTACACTTAGCAGGACTGAGGTACAGAGATGTTAACAAACTTTTAAGGACTATAGAACTGGTGAGTGGCAGAGCCAGTGTTTGCAGCCAGGCAGCATGTTCCATGGCCTGAGACGCCTCGTTTAGCACATGTGCTCAGTGCTCTCTGGGGTCTCCATACCTCATTCCTGTTGCTGCCAGCCTGGGGGCAGCTCATTAACGAATACCTTCTGTGGATGGCTGTCTTCACCTGGATCTTTCCCCACTCCCTTGTCTCTCTTCCTGTCACCACTCAAAGGCTCTATAGCCCAGGTATTCTAATCTGTATTCTTGTCATTGTCCATTTCTTGGCTTGTTTATGAATTAATGTAAATGGTTTCATTTGCTCTCCCCATGCCATTCCCAGATTTTTCCTCTCCCAGGGAGTCAGCATAATTTCTGTTGTAACAGATGCCTGTTTTCAGGAGTATCCTTGTGTTAAACGATCTCTTTATTGGCTCTTTGCCCTTGTGATTACTTGGGTCAGCTGCAGTCATCATCAAGCTCCAGAAGACACTTAAAATTTTTTCTTATGGCCATTGCTGTTTTCAGTCTCACGTGAACATTGAACATGTAAAGTCCAAGTTAATATGGAACTTAAAATGACAATTTTCAGTAACCATAGTTGTGCAATATTTAGTGGTGCTTACTGTGTGCCAGAAACTGTGGCAGAAGCTGTGTAAAGGGATGAAGGTGAATCACATGTAGACCCTTCCCTCCAAGGCTCAGTCCTCACTAAGGATGTTAAGGGGTGCTCATGACCTAAATCTAGGAAGTGACCTAAAAATAGGGAGATTCAGAAAAAAGCTATACATTATTTCTTCTCAGTTATTACATGTCAAATAAATTTACCTTAAAGACCCCAAACACTTATTCAAAATTTGTATTAAGACTATCTTTTGTAAGACATATTAGTCAAATAACTCAGGAAAGATCAGATGACTATTAGTACTGGTCCTTGAGGCCTTTGAGGCCTGCCATTTCAATATGCTGGGCGTTTTGTATATATCTACAGCCTCATCCCTGCTGGGATGGATTCCTGCTCTTCCAGTGTCCCCAGACGAATGACACAGGCTGACCCCCATGAATCTACATTGCACCAAGAATAGCCCCTTTGTCTGTTTTATACTCTATTTTTCTCTTACCTCCATTTTTTCTAAAGTGAAGTATGCCATCATAATCTTATGGGTTTAGAGAGAAACTTCTGGAGATTTTGAGAGCCCAGCTTGCTACAACTTTCCATTTCATTGGGAAAGTTAGGAGAAAATGTGGAGTTGGATCAGCCAACGATTTCCTTTCTGTGAGAGAAGCTCAGACCGCACCCTGTTTCGAGGGGCGTGACATGCGTGATTCATTGAATGGTGTCAGTTCCCTCTTCTGGGTCACGCAGACACAGAGAAATACAGAGAAGTGACCCTGAAACTTAGGCAGAGAAGTGAAAAATGTTTGTTAAGACTTAAATGCCACCAGGAAACAGCAAATTGGCAGCAGATCACATAGAAATATTTTCATTACCTGTTTTATTCAAGGTTGGCATTTTAGACTCATGCTAGGAAATACCCATTTATGAGATCTAAATGGGATCCCCTAGCAGAGAACTCCTTGGACATTTTGGGGGAAAAAATCAGTTTATTTTTATTTTCACAAGAGGTGGAAGAGAAAGAAGTTTATTTAACAGGAAACTTGTAGTATATTACATATGGTTTTGGATGTCAAGTCTCAAAGAGATTGATATTAGGAATTCCATTTCATTAAAATAAAATTTATTTACCTTTTACCATGACAGGATACTTGAACCTGCTCACCTCCAGGCTCTAAGCATCATTCTGGAGGTCAGAGGTCAGCCACGGTCCCCTAGGGCCATCAGCAGGCAGACCCACTGTGGACCGCCAGGTGCCATTGCCTGTATGTGTGTTGGGGTCATTTCCTCAGCTCATGACTAGTAGTTGCAGGATGCTTGTCCAGGGTGAGGCAGCCCATGGTAGGGTGGAGAGCACTAACCAAAAAGCTGTCTGCCTTGGTTTTGTGACAGAGGCAAGTAAAGGTGCAGTCTATGTAATTCCCCTTTTGGCCACATAAATCTTTCAAGAGAGTAAGTGTTATAGATCCTTATCAGGGCTTACCCAGTCAATGCATCTTTGCTGTGCTCACTTACCCTGCACAATTTATGAGTTTATGATTCTTTTCGGACATTCTGATTCTGAATTTTTAGGAAATAATGGCATCCAAATAGGTAAGGTAGAATTCAAATGAAGAAGTGAAAAGGACTCCATTATTTGGACTAAGTGTATAGGACCCAATTCTAACAGCCTTATTTTTTACTCTTTCAATACAATTTTCTCTCTTTCACTCAGAAAACTACCATCCCCTCTTTCTTCATTCCTGACTTTTCTACCTCTGTGTAACTCTTCATCCTCTTGCCAACAGAGATTAATCATCCCTTTTATTGTGATAAAATACATATACTATGAAATATATTATCATAACCACTTTTAAATGTACAGTTCATTGGCATTACCTACATTCACATTGTTTTACAACCATCACCACCGTCCACATCCAGAACTCTTTTTTACCTTGCAGAATTGAAACAGCCCCCCCAATCATCCCTCCCCTGAGCCTACTAATCTACTACTGTATGAATTTTACTAGTCTAGGTACCTCATGTCCTTGGAATCATAAAGCATCTACCTGTTGTGACAGGCTTATTTCACTTAGTATTCTATCCTCAAGGTCCATCCATGTTCAGATGTGTCAGCGTATTGTGGGTGTGTATACACATGTGTATATTAAAATTACATGCATATATATGTATGTAGGATTGTAATTTCTGTCTGTTGTGATGTTTTGATGTCTTAAAAACCCTTTCTGGCTAGGAAGACACTGCCCTTCCCAGGATTAGTCACTTCTTAGAGACAGCAAAGGGCCCGCCAAGAACACACCTTTGCTATGCAAACTAACCTGTCCAGAGCCATAATTTCTTTATCTGGCCCCAAACCCCAGGAGGCAATATTCTTCTGTCTTAGTCATCCCAGGGCCAGGCACCAGGCCACTAGAGATCACCCCTACAGCCCAAAGCCCACAGGAATTATTCAAACTAGCCAATCCTAGCTATTAACCTGCCTGCTGTGCCTTTTAAGAAACCCCAGTTAAGGTCACAGCCTAACTACCCAACCACTATCACCACCATCTTGCCCTGTCTTCTTCCTCCTGACCAGCCTGGTGTCTTTTCCACGTGGTCCTGTATGGCATCCATCCTGTATCTAGGACCTGTGAGTATAATAAACTTTGTTTTTCTGTACCTCTTCTCCTGTGGACACACCTGACTCACCATCAGATAAAAGAATACAAAACAGCCAGAATCCCCTTTCTTTCTAACACTAAGTAATACTCCACTTGTGTATACTACATTTGGTTTACCACTTACCCTTCATGGGCACGAGGGTTGCTTCTGCCTTTTGTTTATTGTGAATGATGCTGCTGTGAACATGGGTGTACAAATAAATGTTTGAGTCTTTGCTATTAATTCCTTTAGGTAAATTCCCAGGAGTGGAATTGCTGGGTCATATGGTAATTCTATGTCTAACTTTTTGAGGAACCACCATACTGTTCAATTCACCGTAGAAGCTGCATCATTTTGCATTCCCACCAGCAGTGCGCAAGGGTTCCAATTTTCCATTCTTGCAGCATTTGTAACTTTCTGCTTTGTTTTAATAGTAGCCATCATAATGGGAGTGAAATAGTATTTCATTATGGTTTTATTTTCATTTCCCTGTGGACTAATGATGTTGAGCATCTTTTCATGTGCTTATTGGTTATTTGTTTATCTTTTTTGGAGAAATGTCTAACTGCTTTGATCATTTTTTAAATGAGGTTGTTTGCTTAATTTGTTGTTGAGTTGTAGGAGTTCTTTTTTATATTTTGGATATTATCCACTTATCAGACATATGATTTGCAAATGTTTTCTCAGATTCCATGGATTGCCTTTCCATTCTGTTCATTGTGTCTTTTGATGCAAAGAAGTTTATAATTTTGGTATAGTCCAATTTATTTATTTATTTATTTTGTTACCTGTGCTTTTGGTATCATATCCAAGAAATTATTGCCAAATCAGTTATCAGGAAGCTTTTCTCTTTGTTTTCTTCCAAGAGTTTTGTAGTTTCAGGTCTTAATTTTAAGTCTTCGATCCATTTTGAGTTAATTCTATATTGTGTAAGGTAAGGGTACAACTCCATTCTTTTGCATGTGGATATCCTGTTTGCCCATCATCCTTTGTTGAAAAGACTGCCCTTTTCCCCACTGAATGGTCTTGGCACCCTAGTCCCCTAGTCAGATCATTTGTCAGGGCTTAATCTCGAATCATTGAATTATAAATTTGAGCCGCCTGTGTCCTGTCTACCTCCTGAGCCACTTTCCTAAATTCTCCTTTTACTTTAGCATTATGCCGATTGAAAGAGCATTTGCTTAAAACAGTTAATTTGCTCCCAGGTTTTGTGTGCACATGCGTGTGCATGTATGCTTATTCCAAACTCTTATCTTTTAACACCTTTATTGCAATTGTGCTTACTACTCATTGGGCACACTTCAGGTTGTTAAGGCTTTATGTCTGTAGGTCCTTTTCATTTAATGAGAGTAAAAGCTCTGGGGGCCTCAAGTCTAATAAATCCCATGAAACAACCAGAAAAGTCTCTTGCAAACAGTAGGTCCTCAGTTGTCTAACTTGACAAGTGTTTGGAGACCGAACACGTGCTAAATCCAGTTAAGTTGAAGAAAGATACTACTTACTATTCCTAGTAGTTAGCAAAGCTCAATCTTAATGAAGAATAATCCTTTTATAAATTTAAGCACTTTATGCATAGTACATAGAATTGTGTTGGACTGTTTTCCAAATTGCCAACAGCTCTTTGAAGTTCATGTGACTTGGTAGTACTGACAGATGTTACAGTAGATGGCTCAAATTCATGATCATCGTCTTTGTTTTCATAGCGGTGTGGGAAACATAGCTTAGGCTACAGACTGCTGGATGTGCAAGTTAACAAGACGCTGTGAGCTCAGGAGTGTCACTCAGTTCCAAAAGTAGAGTGCAGAAGTCCATTTGTGAATGATTAGTTATTTAGCCAAACTGAAGGAAGCTCACTGAGATAATTGCAGATACAAACACTTGTTTCCATAGAAACAACCCCTTTTATGTGTAATGATTCAGGCGTCTTGATCATGTTCCTCTTGGGCAGAAATTTGTGAGATTGGTACTGTCCTCCTCTCATTGTTGCAGAGAGCTGCAGAAAGGGAGCCTCCTTTCTTTCAGTGGGCGCGGGCCCCTGATTCGAAGCAACCTCATTACTGGTCTCTGCCAAGGAAAGAGAAATTGGTTTTCTTTAAGGCAAAATGAGCCAGTTTTACCTCTGATGCACAATGTTAGATGTTATAATTTCTCAGTATATACATTTTATGACCTCATAATTGAAACCATAATTCTTTAACTTACTAAAATGCTATTCTTTTTTGAGTTGTAGAATTTTAATTTTGTAATAATTGTGTATATTTCCTTAAGTTATAATAACAGTGTTTCTTTAAGTCATAATAATAACAATAAATCAATATTTCTTATTCTTCTTTGGTGTACATACTCTCCAGACACTTGCAAGGATAGATAGGTGGCCAGGTGATGGATAAGTAACCTGCACTGTCCCTGAACTACTCATCACTGGGCTTTGGCTTTACAGAAAACTTTTACATTAAGTAACTTAGGCAATGTCTTATATTTTATCTTTTTATATTTTATTTGCCATACAATTAGCTTAACAAATATTACAGACTATCTTTATAGTCATCTATGATTTTCAACTTGCAGTATATAAATGTCCTGTTTTCCTAGACTTATTAAATGCAAGTAAGAATTTCTCTTCCTTTGAGAATTTTTTTTTATTAAGGTATTGATAGACAGTCTTATGCTCAGGTTTCACATGAGCAACACTGTGGTCACTACATTCTCCCCTGTTATCACGTCCCCACCACATACCCCATTATAGTCACTGTCCATCACCATAGTAAGATGCTGTAGAGTCACTACTTGTCTTCTCTGTGCTATACTTTCTTCTCTGTGCCGCCCCCATATTATGTGCACTAATCATAATGCCCCTTAATCCACTTCTCCCTCCATCCCCACCCACCCTCCCTAACCCCTTTCCCTGTGGTAACCACTAGTCCATTCTTGGGTTCTGTGACTCTGCTGCTGTTTTATTCCTTCAGTTTTTGCTTTGTTGTTATACTCTACAGATGAGTGAAATCATTTGGTACTTGTCTTTCTCCACCTGGCTTATTTCATTGAGCATAATACACTTTAGCTCCATCCATGTGGTTGCAAATGGTAGGATTTGTTTTCTTCATAAGGCTGAATAATATTGTTGTGTATATGTACCACATCTTCTTTATCCATTCATTTACTGGTGGACACTTAGGTTACTTCCATTTCTTGGCTATGGTAAATAGTGCTGCAATAAACATAGGGGTGCATATGTCTTTTTGAATCTGTGATCCTGTTTTCTTAGGATAAATTCCTAGGAGTGGAGTTTCCTGGGTCAAATGATACTTCTCTTTTTAGTTTTTTGAGGAACCTCCATCTTGCTTTTCACAATGGTTGAACTAATTTATATTCCTACCAGCAGTGTAGGGGAGTTCCCCTTTCTCTCCATCCTGTCTGGCATTTGTTGTTTTTTGTCTTTTGGATGTTGTCCGTCCTTACTGGTTTGAGGTGGTATCTCATTGTGCTTTTAATTTGCATTTCCCTGATGATTAGGGATGTGGAGCATCTTTTCATGTGCTTGTTGGCCATCTGAATTTCTTCTTTGGAGAAGTGTCTGTTCAGATCCTCTGCCTGCCCATTTTTTAATTGGGTTATTTGCTTTTTGGGTGTTGAGGCGTGTGAGCTCTTTATATATTTTAGATGTCAACCCCTTATGGTATATGTCATTTATGAACATATTCTCCCGTACTGTAGGATGCCTTTTTTTTTTTTACTGATGGTGTCCTTTGCTGTACAGAAGCTTTTTAGTTTGATGTAGTCCCACTTGTCATTTTTGCTTTTGTTTCCCTTGCCCAAGGAGATATGTTCATGAAAAAGTTGCTCATGTTTATTATATTCAAGAGATTTCTGCCTATCTTTTTTTCTAAGAGTTTTATGGTTTTGTGACTTACATTCAGGTCTTTTATCTGTTTTGAGTTTACTTTTGTGTATGGAGTTAAACAGTAATCCAGTTTCATTCTCTTACATGTAGCTGTCCAGTTTTGCCAACACCAGCTGTTGAAGAGCCTCTGTTTTTCGCATTATGTATCTATCCATGGTTCCTTTATCATATATTAATTGGCCATATATGTGTGGGTTTATATCTGGGATCTCTATTCTGTTCCATTAATCTATGGGTCTGTTCTTGTGCCAGTACCAAATTGTTTTGATTAGTGTGGCTTTGTAGTAGAGCTAGAAGTTGGGTAGCATAATCCCCCTCACTTTTTTCTTCCTTCTAAGGATTGTTGTGGATATTTGGGATCCTTCGTGATTCTATATGAACTTTAGAACTGTTTGTGCTAGTTCCTTGAAGAATGCTATCAGTATTTTGATATCAATTGCATTGAATCTGTAAATTGCTTTAGGCAGGATGACCATTTTGATAATATTAATTCTTCCTACCCAAGAGCATGGGATGTATTTCCATTTATTAGTGTCCTCTTTAATTTCTCTCAAGAGTGTCTTGTAGTTTTTAGGGTTTAGGTCTTTCACTTATTCCTAGGTATTTTATTCTTTTTGATGCAATTATGAACGGAGTTGTTTTCCTGATTTCTCTTTCTGCTAGTTCATCATTAGTATATAGGAATGCAACAGATTTCTGTGTATTGATTTTGTATCCTGCAACTTTTCTCAACTCAGATATTAGTTCTAGTAGTTTTGGAGTGGATTCCTCAGGGTTTTTTATGTACAATATCATGTCATCTGCAAACAGTGACAGTTTAACCTCTTCCTTACCAATCTGGATGCCTTTTATTTATTTGTGTTGTCTGATTGCTGTGGCTATGACCTCCAGTACTATGTTGAGTAAAAGTGAGGAGAGTGGGCATCCTTGTCTTGTTCCCGATATTAGAGGAAAAGCTTTCAGCTTTTCACTGTTAAGTATGATGTTGGCTGTGGATTTGTCATATATGGCCTTTATTATGTTGAGGTACTTGTCCTCTATACCCATTTTATTGAGAGTTTTTATCATGAGTGGTTGTTGAATTTTGTCAAATGCCTTTTAAGCATCTATGGAGATGATCATGTGATTTTTGTCCTTCTTTTTATTGATGTAGTGGATGATGTTGATGGATTTTCTAATATTGTACCATCCTTGCATCCCTGGAATAAATCCTACTTGATCATGATGGATGATCTTTTTGATGTAGTTTTGAATTCGTTTTGCTAATATTTTGTTGAGTGTTTTTGCATCTATGTTCATCAGAGATATTGGTCTGTAATTTTCTTTTTTGTGGTGTCTTTACCTGGTTTTGGTATTAGAGTGATGCTGGCTTCAAAGAATGAGTTTGGAAGTATTCCCTCCTCTTCTATTTTTTGAAAAACTTTAAGGAGATTGGGTATTATATTTTCTCTAAATGTTTGATAAAATTCAACAGTGAATCCATGTAGTCCGGGAGTTTTGTTCTCCGGTAGTTTTTTGATTGCCCAATCAATTTTATTGGTGGTAATTGTTGTGTTTAGATTTTCTGTTTTCTCCTGGGTCAGTCTTGGAAGGTTGTATTTTTCTAGAAAGTTGTCCCTTTCTTGTAGGTTATCCAGTTTGTTAGTGTATAATTTTTCATAGTATTTTCTAATAATTCTTTGTATTTCTGTTGTGTCCATTGTGATTTTTCCTTTCTCATTTCTGATTCTGTTTATGTGTGTTGTAGAGACTCTTTTTCTCTTAATAATTCTGGCTAGGGGTTTTTCTATTTTGTTTATTTTCTTAAAGACCTGGCTCTTGGTTTCATTGATTTTTTTCTATTGTTTTATTCTTTTCAATTTTATTTATTTCTTCTCTGATCTTTATTATGTCCCTCCTTCTGCTGACTTTGGGCCTCATTTGTTCTTCTTTTTCCAATTTCAATAATTGTGAGTTTAGACTATTTGTTTGGGATTGTTTTTCCTTCTTTAATTAGGCCTGGATTGGTACACACTTTTCTCTTAGAACTGCCTTTGCTGCATCCCACCGAAGTTGGGGCATTGTGCTGTTGTTTTCACTTGTCTCCATATATTGTTTGATCTCTGTTTTAATTTGGTCATTGATCCATTGATTATTTAGGAGCACGTTGTTAAGCCTCCATGTATTTGTGAGCCTTTTTGTTTTCTTTGTACAATTTATTTCTAGTTTCATACCTTTGTGATCTGAGAAGTTGGTTGGTAAAATTTCAGTCTTTCTTTCAGAATTTTAAAGAGAAAGACTAGCAGTGTTTGAGTTGAAGCTACAAAACAAGTCCCAAAGAAAAACCCACAGCTTACCAATGTATCCTTAAGATGTTAATGCATGAGTTAAAGGAAGTTGAATAGTCTTTCCGTTGGTCTTTCCTGAGCAAAATATTAACACACATGTATTTTTTTCTCCCCAGTAAAACCCACTGTAATCGATGTCGACATCTATGTCAACAGCATTGGTCCCGTGTCATCAATAAACATGGTGAGAAGCTATTTTCTTTTTTTACCTGATGGCCTTTGCATCAGTTGTTGCTGACATTGTTGTTGTGGGTTTCTGGTTGAGATTTATCATGCAGATTTAAAATTCAGTATTGACTTCTTTAATCCGTACCATTAAAGATTGAAAAGTGGGATAAAAACCAAGAAGTAACACTTATGACCTGAGCAGTAAGATGTTGCTGTATGATTAAAAGTATCTCATGCCCACCGTCTCCACACATATATTTACCACCTGGGGATTTTAAGGTGTGGTTATTTGCAGTTATGCATTCATTGGTTCTCTCTGGGTTCATTCATATTAAGGATGAATATAAGTGACAGTTTTCTGACTTTTAGTTCATTTTTTTCAAGAACTGAAAGACCTGCCTTTTGGTGCATCTCAGGAGTGGATAGGAAATTATCCAGCTTATACTTCTGTCCTCAGTTTGAACTTCGAGAGTAAATAAATTGCCCTTTGAATTTTTTTTTAACAGGAGAACACACGAGATCAAGTATGTTATTTCCCTGAGTAGGGTATAGGGTATTTTCACAGATTTAGAAGCATGAGAACCTCCAGAAGTAACTGTTTACAATGTAAAGGAAGGCCTGCCATGTATATAAAGTGCTTAGCTGCTAGGAAAGTGTTGGAGTGTTGGAATATGTTAGTGTAAAAATGCTGTATGTGCCTCCTCAAGGGAGTGAGTAGGATTATTCCAAGATCAAACCCTTGCATGTGTAGACCCAGAATGGCAGGGACTCTTGTATGCTGGCAGACAGCTCTGTGCTTCATGGCTGCACATTGGCTCCTGGATTGGGGTAAGGTTGAGGTGTAGGGTGTGGATTGCCAAAATACTGATTTAAATGCTCTCCTTTTCATTGCAATGTTCTGTGGATGGAAATAATCCCTCCAAAATTAGTAGCAAAATAATTTCTTTTCATTGCCAGATATTAAAATTGTTCATCCTTTCTCTGATAAGATAAAGGTTCCATGTAGGGATAAAGTTATATTTATGGATGACTCACTTTAAAAAATGCCCCACACCATCCATAGGCTGGAGGTGGAGACTAGAAAAGAGGTGAAGTGAATAAAAGCGAACCAGTGGGCTGCATATTGTGACAGGTAAATTGTGAAGGTAACATTTCCTTTCCCTGATAAACCACTATTCAGATGACTGCATAAAGAGAGTAATCGCTTCCTAGTTTATTTGTATCTTATTCTGGAGTTTTATTTTCTAACACTAAAAAAGAAGTGCCTCCATAGATGTATAGTTACAACACTCTTTTAGGAGCAGATGCTTGCATTTATATATGGAGGGATTTTCATGAACTCCTATAACTTTGAGATCTTCTTTGTGTCCAGGATTGAGCTTTGCTATTGGAATTGTTAGAAAGTCCTGCCTGGAAATCACAGACTACAGAGGAGGAGGCCTAGTAAGTGACAGCCACCCACAGGGTGATAAAGACTCTGCTGGCGGCAGGCATCCCCCAACCCCTAGGGAAAGCTAGCAGCAATTGAAATGGATTTCTCTGGTGAGGTCTTCTCAGTTTGAAACGTGTTTGATCGGCAGGAGTCTGTTAGCGTGGGACAGTGTGGGAGGGTACTTGGTAAAAGACAGGATGATAGGGTATGTGACCCGACTGGGGAAGGAGACTGACATGCTGTTTGAATGCCACAGGGGAGGGTGTGCTTGCCGGGAACTAAGGCCCTGAAGATGAAGTGTCTGGCTGCATCCATCGGTGGACTCCCGATGCACCTTGGCGTTTGGGAGCTGTGCAGCCTGACTTTGATCTGATGTGTGTGCAGGGTCAGATTTCATGAGATTAGTTCAAATCCAGTAAGAGCTCTAGTGAGACTCTCATTTCCTTCCTTTAAAAGAGAAAAATAAAAACAAAATTCAGTAACACAGAGCTGGCATTACGATTTAAGATCGTTATTTGAAATCATTACCTCTGACCCCTTCATTGAGGGGTAAGGTATTATCTCAGTCAAAATGGTCTGAGGCAGTGGAAGACCTCCCTTACCTGAGAAAAGTCCGTGAACATCAGTTTCATGTGTGTCCTGAGGCGTATGCAGCACATTATTAATGCTAGGTTTTTAACCACTAGGATTGAGTAGAAAGCTTTTCCAATTAACCCCTTATTTTAAAAAATGCCCTGAGTATCTAGAAAATTCATTTGCTCCAATTGTTTTCTTCCTAGGCTATGTATCTGCTGCAGTAGACTTGTAAATGTTGGTTACCTTTATTTTGTGAAACGACAGCAGCTATCTAGGCAACCGTGGGCAGCTGAATGATAGGAGATGCTTTGTTCTGGAAATAGAGGCATATTTACCGTCTGTTCTCAGCAGAGCTGGCTATCTAGGCTGTTCCCATATCTGATTCCAACTTAACTGGGCTAAGCAAAGCATAAACGTAGGCAGGGGTTTTTAAAAAAATATATCTAGGTCTACATAAACTCACCTATATTTAAATACTTAATTCTTAAGTTCTCTCGGGTGAATTTCTCTATCTGTCTTTTCAGCAAACTTTTGACATTCAACTGCCATGTGTCATGCACTCTGCTGATGTCAGTGGGTCAAAGGGGAATGAAAGCCCACTTCCTGCTCTGGGAAGAGCTGGTCCAGATCCATAAACAAACCGCGGTAGAGGGGCCAGAACAAAGACAGATTCGATGCCCAGCAAAACCCAGCAGAGGGAATATCCAGCAATCCCATAAGAGATTTTAGAAACCTCATGAGGCAGGGGTTTCCAAGTAGCTTTTTTTCAGAAGATTCCCCTAACCCCAATGCCCACACATGCACTGGCCACATCTGGCACCAGTCAGTGAACCTACGATGACACACATCATCATCTCCCTAAGCCCAAAGTTTTCATGGGGTTCATGTATGCACCATTACTCTGTCATGCAGAAGAGTTTCACTGCCCTAAATATACTCTCTGAGCAGCTGCTTCTTAAAGGATGAGTATTTTTAACCTTTGCACTCTGAACACTTTGCTTAGCAGTCAAAATGATAAAGGGCTTCTTCTCACACTGCTGAATACATTACATACACCATCTATATCTGTGAAACCAACTGCAATTTCAAAAGGATGTAAAGTTCTTCAAAGGGGACCTCATGAAAAATAAAAGCAATTTAAAGTAGAGAGCTGACTGTAAGTGGGGACTGGGGATTGAGTCAGCAATAATAGTAATAAAAAGAATATGAAGGAGACCAAAATAATCAAAGAGTATATTATGGAAACAAAGCACAATCTAGAGATGTGTAAGGATTTCAGGATGTAAATTTTTATTGGGGTTTTGACCATAAAGTTAAAGCCTGATAAAGTTTTGACTCTTTTTCTCAAACACTCATTTAGCAGTCAAGGAGGGAGAGAAAACGACAACTTCTTCCTCCTCATCTCCCTCCCACTTTCTCTGCTTCTTTTACTGATATTTTTAATACCAAATATCCAGTTTCAGACATTCTCCCTGATAAATGAAAATGAAGTTGCATTTCAATATATCGTTTAACAGATTTATTTTCATTGTCTTGTTTATCTGGTTGTTGAGGAGCTTTGGAAGCGGTTGAGATGGATTGAGGAGAATCTTTTTTTTATAAAGCTTTAATCACATCTTCTGTCTTTGTCATTGCAACGTGTCTAACTGTGCAGAATTCCTCATAGAAATTGCTCATAGTTTGTTTCAGGACCATGGCAACGCCGTACAGGAGAGCTTGTAAGTTTATTTTTGAGACTGTTCACTGTAAGCAACCTTTTAGGAAAGGAACAAAGAAAACTAGTGCTTTGATATTGATTCTTTGCTATTGATCTAATCTCCTTTGATCTTCACAAGATCATGGTGGGGAAGATATTGCCCTTTTCCAATTATTTATGATGAGTCCGCTGAGGCTCATGGAGATGGAGACCACAGAGCGATGGTTGTAACTATGACCCACTGCATTCCTGCTGTCAGTATAAGGATGCAGCAGTGGTGTCTATAGAGTTACAGATTTAACTTGGAACTTGAAATGGAAAAGGCTGAGGGTGAGTCTAGTGCAAAGATCATTTTCCTTTTTGAGGAAAAAAAACATTAAATTAGTAGACTTTTTTTAGAGCAGTTAAATTTTTTTCCCCAGCTTTGTTGAGATATAGTGGAATAGAACATTGTGTAAGTTTAAAGTGTGCAACATGTTGATTGGATAGGCATACTGGATATATATTGTGAAATGATTAGCACAATGAGGTTAGTCAACACCTACATCACCCCACATTGTTACCTTTTAAATTTTTTGTGGTGAGAACTTTTAAGATCTGCTCTCTTAGCAACTTTCAAATGTACCGTACAATGTTAACTATAATCACCATGCAGTAGATTAGGCCCCCAGAACTTAATAAAGGAAGTGTGCACCCTTTGACCAACACCTCCCCATCCCCCACCCTGGAACCCACCACTCTCTGTTTCTATGGTTTCAGATTTTTAGATTCCACAACTAAGATCATACAGTATTTGTCTTTCTCTGACTCATATCACGTACCATAATTTTAAATTTGTAGAAACATTGGGCAGATATCATGGAGAGTTGCCATATACCTACACACACACACACACACACACACACTTTCTCCTGTTATAAACATCTTGCGTTAGAGTGGTATGTGTTACAGTTAGTGAATGAGTACTGATACACTATTATGAACTAAAGTCCATAGTTCACATTAGGGCTCCCCTTTGGTGTTATACATTCTATGGCTTTTTCACAAACATATGATGACATGTATCCACTAGTGTTGTATCATTCAGAGTATTTTTCACTGTGCTAAAGTCCTCTGTGCTCTACCTATTCATCCGTACCCCCTAAGCCCTGTAACTGCTGCTCTTTTTATCTTTTTACTGTCTCTGTAGTTTTACCTTTTCCAGAAAGTCATATAGCTAGAACCCTGTAGCATGTAGCCTTTTAAGACTGGCTTCTTTTCCTGTTTTTAAAAGAGCTGCTATTAAGTCATCTGAGGAAATCCAGGACATGCAGTGGTTGAGTCAATGTGATGTGACTAATAGCTGGTTGTGACCGTGTGCTACCCAGAAATCAGGGGGGTGGCTGTGTAGGCTGTGGGGCAGATTGAACATCACCAGAAAACGTGGGCCGATCAGGCTTGCAGTGGCGTCTGTGAACCTCATCCCTGCTTCTCTTGCTTTTGGCTGATGTTTTAAGAGGTAGTCAGAAGCCCAAGAGGGAGGTAGGGAAATTCCATTCCAAAAAAGGTCTATCATACTAGAGGATGTCCATGATTGCTTCATAAAACCTCTCTGAAGGCATCTAAGCCCAGGAAAGGCCAAATGGAAAGAGGGCTGCCGCACATGGTGCCACACTCATTTTTGTTTTCTTTACTTTTATCCTGCTTAAGGTGTGTGATGGCTTTTGAGTCTGATAGAGGCTCTTGAAAAGTTCTCGTCAGTTTTTGAAAAATGTCCATTTTTTAAAAATGCTTCTGCACTGTTCTCTCTCTCGTTTCATGTTCTAGAACTCCAGTCTGATGGATGCTGAGCGTTTCCCCTATGTCACATTTGCCCCTTATGCTGTGGTCTTCTTTCTGTCTCTCCGCTTTCCATGCTTCTGTTCAGCAGGAACCTTCCAAATTACTTTTCAGCACCCGGATTCCCTCCTCACCTGTGCCTAGTGACCTGCCAAAGCCATCTGTTGGGTCCCTAATTTAGTTGCTCTTTTTTTTTATTTATAAATTCTAATTGGATGGTTTCTAATAGATGTCAGTCCTCAGAAATCCTTCATCCTCGATCTATTTTCTGGAACACATCAGTCATTCATCGTGGCTGGTAGCTGCAGTATCTGGCCATTCTATTGCCTGTGCTGGTGGCTTGGCCTTGTTTTTTCGTATGCCTGGTGATTTTGATTGTGTACTGAAATTTGCAGAGGCCGCAGACCATGCTCTTTGTCACACATCCAGAGGTCCACATTTCATGGGGCTGGCTGTCATCTCCTGAGGCTCAGTGGGGCCGTGGTTCCACCCCCCACCACCTCAGGCTTGAGGATAGCTCCCTGGGAGTCCCAGCCAAGGCCATGGAATGCTCTTCAGTGGCACTCCAAAAAGGTCTTAAGCTCTAGTGGTTTTATTTCTGGCATCATAAAATGGATGAACCTTCTGCTTTTATTTTTAAGTCATTTTTGCAACTGCTTTTTAACCTCTTCTCTATTCAGCTTAGTCAGTAAATGCACTGAGGGAAAACCAGTGTTTGGCTCACTTCCCCACCATCGGTGTTCCCTGAAGTTTTGGCTCTTCCAGTAAGGACTCCTGAGCTGCACCATGCTCCAGTTTTGCCCCCAGCTCTTCATGCTTACCAGGCTGTCTCCCCACCTGGCTTCTCCACGTCCTGCCCCACACCACCAAGAGAATGTGCTGGGGAGAAGGGGCAGGTGTGCAAGGTGGTTTACCATGGTGGGCCTGCCTCCTCGGTTTTGGGCTCTTTTGAATAGAGTCTTTAAATGTGCATTTTATCTAGCTTTTCTATTTGTTCTTAGTGAGAGTGTTGGTCCACGGCAAGCTATACCATCATAGCCATACATCTTTGGTTTGAGATTTTAGTTTAGACGGTTTGATAGCTAATAGTAAGGAAGTAATTTGGGGCCAAGAGTACCGCCCTAATGGAGCTCTATTGTGGGATTTTTGTCCCTGCTTTAGGACTGTCTCCAAATGCTTTCAGATTAGTGAAGAAGAGGGAGTCTGCTACAGGCCAGTTATCCAGGTTTTCCCTATAAATAACTTTGAGGGAAACTAAAGGAAGTTAATGATATATTTCTTTTAGCAATGCCAGCCATGGACAAATACAGTGCTTATCTGTTACTGAGTGTTTAATAGGATGGTCTTATGTGTAGTTTTAATATTCTTTTAAGAAATAAAAAATAACACTTCTACACATAAATCTTGTGGGTTTGAGATTTGGTTCATCACTAGACAGAAAGCCCTTTCCAAGCTAAGATTAGTAGAAACAATGATAATATCTAAAATGTATATATTATTAAGCAAATCAATAAAATACAATTGGAAGAGCCATACAGCATAAATGAGAATGATTTCTGAAACTTAAAAATATATATATATTCACCCCAAGAGTGAAAAAGAAGATGACGTTTAAAGGCTTTTCAAACCTGAGATCCACGAGCCCCAGTCTAAAAGCAGGTAACTCTGAGTCTCTAAGACCAATACCTATGGTCATTTTGATCCCTCTCCAGTTCAGTGCAGAGGCCCTGATAAAGTTTGGTAAAATGAATGAGTGAATAAAATTTGTTTTTACCCTCTGCCTCCCTACATACACACCTGTTAGTATATATTTATGTGTGAACACATACATATCCCGCACACCCACACGCTTTGCCATGTCTTTAGATCACAATTTCAGTAGTTAACAGATACACTTCACTCTGTAATAATATTATACCTAACAGCTTTTCAGTGCTTCCATAGTTGCAAGAATTTAATCCTGACAGTGAACCTCTGCAGGTGGTTAACATCATCTCCCAGGCTCTTGGCTAATGGAGCTGAGGTTAGGACAATTACATCACATCTCAAAGACTGTCCATGTGGGAGATGATAGACCACCACTCACACTTGAAAGTAAAAGGAAATCAGTGTGAGCTGTGCCAAGAGGCATGTTGTAAGTGTAAAGCATGTCTTCTTTTCTTTGTCTTCCTGTGTCTCGGAACTTTTCACCATTTTACACAAAATGTCACTAGACATGCTGCTGGGTAAGATGCGACTTTCATATCCATTGTGTGAATGCATGTGAACTTTTCAGCCAGTTAAGAATACTGAGGTATCTGTGATAATAAAGTGTCTGTCCTTTTTTAATGCTGATTTTGCACAGTAATCCTCCAAGTGTGTGAATAGCTTTTTATTTTTCTTTTCATCTTGATTTTTTTCCATTTCAGTTGGATATTTCACAACTGATATCCCTCATTCTTTAAAATATGAACTACATTTTGTACCTTGGAAAAGAGAGGCTTCTTTATGTTGCATATAAAAGCCATTTTCTGAAGGATGTTAGATTGGGACATAGTGTTAGAGGGTCAGAAGGAACTCTCCCGTCTTGCCCTGATGACGGGGCATGGAAGGACAGCTGTGTTGTGTCGTGGTTTCTCTACAAGTAGAGAGGTGCCATTTCAGGCTCCTAAGGGTGGTTGGTCTCACGCACCTTTCTGAGAAATCCCACTGGGAGCATTGTGAAACGTGATGGTAGAGGCTGGCAAGATGGAGTTCGGGAGTCACGTTAGGATCATTGTGGAAGTCCATGGTGAGACCTGGTGAGTCCTGTGCCTGAAGAGTGGTGGTGGATCTAGAGGTGGGTGTGGATTTGAGAAATAGAATGTCCCAGATGTGGCGATGACTGCGTGGAGGCTTTAAGGCATGGGAAAAGTCAATGGTGACTCACAGGCTAAAAATCCCGTAAATATACTGAGCACCTGCTCTTGTCAAATGCTGAGGCAAGTACTACTGGGGACGAAGGGTGACAAGAACAGATAAGACTACAGTGTCTACGCAACTTCAGTTCCTGTGGCATAAAACATTGAACACATATGAACACTATTATTTCAGTTTGTGGACAAATCCAGGAAGAATTTCATGGTTTCCTTTCATGAGTGTGGAGGGAGCTTAGATATGAGAGCTCCGCATGCCGGCTCACAGCGGGGCTTTGGTGAGGTGTTTGGACTTTATTAGAGGTTTGGGAGGAAATCTATGAAAGGTACCAAACAGGTAAATTATGTATTTCACCTTTCAAAAAGAATGCTGGACCCTGACTGCAAAAGTAGGGAAGGCCAGCCTTACCCCAGTTCCCTGCCCAGTTCCCTGCAGGCAGCAGGTGGCTTTTGCAGATCCTGTCAGTGAGGCCTGTCACCGCTTGAACTGTATTCTCCCTTTCCAACAGCAAGCTCAAATTTGTATTTGAAGATTTTTCCCCAGTACATTAGAATGTGACATTATTTGGAAATAGAGTTCCTGCAGGTGTAATAAGCTAAGTTAAAGTGATGTCATGGTGGAGTAGGGTGGGCCCTAATCCAGTAAAACTGCTGTCCTTATAAAAACCCAAAATTTGGAGACCAACGCGCACACAAGGAGAATACCTTGTGAAGATGAAGAAGAAGGCAGAGACCTATAAGGCAAAGATGGCCAAAGATGGCCAGCCGGCGCCCAGAAGCTGGGGGAGGCCTGGAGCAGATTGTCTCTGATGGCCCTCAGGTGGCACTAGCCCTGTTGACATCGTGACATTGGGTTCCAGCCTCCAGAACTGTGGGACAATACATTTCCACTGTGTGAACCACCCGGTCTGTGCTGCTTCATCACGGCATCTCTAGCCAACTAGCATGAGGCTTGTCCCATATGTTGCAAATTCTGGTCATTCATAAGAGTTTGTCGCTTCCCATGTGACACACCGACTTGCTGCTGGCCAAGGAGTTCACCCACCACCCTCTCCCCTCTCTCAGGACCCAGTGTCACAGCAGGGCTCTGCCTGACAGGTCCATGGGGTGGCGGCAGCGTCCCTCTGTACAGCTGCCTGCCTCGTTAGGTCTGTTTCATCCTGTGTCCTAGTCTCAGAACAGTCTGATGAGTTAGGTCACCGGTCCACGGGAGACCACCCACAGAGAGTAAGTGGAGGTAGGACTTGCACCTGGCTGGTCCTCAGGGTGTGAGTGGGGCTTCCTGAATTTCCCACTCTGAGCAGCTGTGCCGTGTACTGGTTCTGACAGAGCCCTAGCTGGAGGCTGTTAGCAGGCTGGCCGCTGTGCTCAGCTAACGGGCAGGCAAGGGGGTGCTGATGTGGGGCACAAGGCACAACCCCAGGCTGAGAGAGATTCAGCCAGAGGGAGAATGTCAGTCTCCCCATAGGTGCACCCACTGTGTCAGCCCCTCCTGGCCAGTGGGCCCCACTTCATGCTGTGAGAGAGACCAGCAGGTGTGTGAGCCCCAGTCAGGGCAAGCTCCCTGCATCACGGAAGCCCTGTGGCTGCGGTGGCTGGGCCCCTCCACATGGGTGTTCACCTGTCTTCAGCTCCGTCTCCCCCTTGGGACTCAGAGGCCCTGGGGCATGGATGTGTGTTTCTCTCAGCCCCGATCTGACGCAGGTGCATGACTCAGAAGAGCAGAGTGCGGCCAGTGAGTGGGGCGGGGAGCGCGATGGAGGAAGGATGAAGCAATCTGGGAAGGAGCTTAACCACACGGGGAGAGGGTGCAGTATCTAAGCATGTGAATTTCGGAGGGCAGGACGTGCAGAACTTTCACTAACAAATCTGGAGAATGCCAGGCACAGACACTAAATGCCTGTGCTGACGGGAGTGTGCACTTTTATCCTGGGAACTTAGGTTTGAGAGGCCCAGAGTCACAGGCTGCTTTCTCATCTCTGCGCTTCTCGCAATAGCTGCTGCCAGGATGATGCTGTGCATGTGTGTATCTACAACCACACAGGGATGTATGGGCCTCTCCTTGTGAACGAGTCGGAAGGACTCAGTAGCGCCACAATAGAGAAGAGAGTGAGAAGAAATGCGTGGGTTCATCTGTGGTTCTGTCCAGAGGCCATTCAAGTCAGATCAAACTACAGTTGGCCCTTGAAGAACAGGAGGTTAAGGATGCTGACATCTGCACAGTAAAAAATCTGTGGTAACTTTTGACTCCAAAAAAACGTAATTACTAATAGCCTACTGTTGACCAGAAGCCTTAGTGATAACATAAGCAGTTGATGAACACATATTTTTGTGTTATATGTACTTTATACTGTATTCCTATAATAAAGTAAGCTAAAGAAAATGATTTTCCAAATTCTGGCAAATCTCCAAAATTTTTCCAACATGTTTTTTTGAAAAAATTCCACATATAAGTAGAACCACGCAGTTCAAACCCATGTTGCTCAAAGGGCAGCTGTGTAGAATGATTTAGGTTTCTGGAAAAGTTGCCACGATTCAAAACCATGTCAGTTAAATGCCATTTCCCTAAAGCCACAGTGCTGTAACTGGGTATCATTTCCCTACCAAAGCGTCTGATGCTCTGACGACTTTTTTTTCATGAAAATGAACACAACCATCATTTCAAATCAACTATCATGGAAGTACTTATGCGGTGCAGTCAGCAATTTCCTGAAGTGCGCAGGGAGCACCTGGTGTATATCAGGGCTCCTCTCTCCGCCACAGTGTTCCGTACCAGCGGCTCAGTGCTCCCCCAACCAGACATCTGCTTGTAGCAAAGGAGTGTCATGAGGAAAGGCTATGGACACTGATGCAGACCCTCTTCTGGGCAGCCCTGGTCCAGTGCAGTGAGCTTGTTGCTGGCGGGCATGGTGCAGGGCCATTGTTCCCCGTCTTCCCTGGAGCTGACTGCTCTCGACCCTCCAGCTTCTGCCAGTCCCTGAGGTGGAGTGGGCAGCATAGGCTGGACAGCAGATGCTGCATGAAACCTGCTCATAACTTTCCCCTCTGGGAAGGACCCCTGTGCTCCCCCCAGTCAGGGGTGGAAGTGATACTGAGGGGCCATTCAGGCGTGCTCCAGATTTCACTCTCCAGAGGGCAGAGCACAGGTACACAGGGGGCAGGAAATGTCAGAGCCATGTCTAGAGGAAGGGG
Source organism: Smutsia gigantea (assembly GCA_032199065.1). Lineage (NCBI taxonomy): Eukaryota > Metazoa > Chordata > Mammalia > Pholidota > Manidae > Smutsia > Smutsia gigantea. Next base: position 1,340,103 of record JAVSCE010001054.1, on the reverse strand, counting down.
CAAAGGTGCACGTATTTTCTCTTCCTTACTCAGGAAGAATGAGGAGATGAGCAAGAGAGGTGGCCTTTGGAGAAGATGCCAGACTTCCCTCTGTGCTCCCAGGACTGGGTGCCCATGGAGAAAGCCTTGTTCATGTGGAGGCATCAGTGATTCACTCCCTTCCATGCAGCCCCGCCGCAGCCTCTGGGGCCTTCTTTCTCCTTGTCCAACCTTGCCCCAGCAGAGGGTCCCCATGGGCTCCTTAGCCACCTCCTGCCCTGACTGCTCTCCTCTGCTCCCTTAGCTTGACTCCCTTAGCTATTTTGTTTGTTTGCGTCTCTAACATTTTGTGCTCTCTATTCAGGCTCACTTCATGTTTTGCCTGAGCTACTTCATAGTCTCCTAATTGACTTTCCTGTGTAAAATACCCTGTCTCTCCCGTCTGGCCTTCACACGGACGCCCTGGCTGTCTTCCTGGAGGTGGGTCTCAGCTCACTGCTCCTCTGCTCAGAAAGACCCACCTTGTGTGGGTCTCAGGTGCCTGCAGAATAAATGTGCTAAGCCTGCCCCGAAGGTTTTCCATGACTTGCCTGAAGCGACATCCTGCCTCCTATACGCTTGCTCTCAGAAACGGGATGCCCGGGGCGCGGTGACCTGGCAGCCTCGCCCCAGATTCCCTTTCCTGTTCCATGCCTCTGCTCACCCTGCTGCTCTCCTGGAATGCCTACCCAGTTTTTCTTTCTATGAAGATTATATTCACTTTTGAAAGCTCACATCGGTGCCTTCCCACACTCCAGAAGACACCCACCAAAGGGAGGCCACCACCATTCTGCTGATCCCTTTCTTCAACTGCTGTTGCAAGAAAACAGCAACAACAAAGTGCTCAGTTGTGTCACTCAAGTCATCCATCTCCACGTTCCATACAGTGTATATGACATGTTATATGTATTTGCTACCTGTAAAGGGCTTCCCGAGGTCAGGCCCAGAAACTGCACTTTCTGTGTGCCCTGCTGTGATTTCCTGCAGTTTTGTGCACGCACAGGAGGGTCAGTACGTATCTGCAGATTTGCAAAAAGGATGTAATAAATATTAAGAGGTGATTCTACTCTGAAATCAAAAAGAAGTTGTTTATTTTAAATGTATGTGTCCTACTCTTGACCAATCCTGATTCTAGGATCCTGAGAAAGTTTGCCAGGGTGAACACAAAGCCAATATCCATGATATCTGATAAATTACGGAAGGTAAGACAGATGCTGCATGCGGATGGGTAAAAACTGCCATGCTTTTCCAAAAGGAGCAAAAGCTCAATAAAGGACATCAGTCTGGTGACTCTTGATGTTTCTCAGGCAAACTGCAGCTGCTGCATGATGAACGGATGGGGAAGTGGTGGTCTTCAGGAGCCAGCATGGCTTTTCCAATTACCCCCTTTTTGGAATGAAAATACTTAACAGGAGCTGAACCACAGGGCATATTACAGACACGTAGGAGTTCTTGTGTTGAATACAGAGGGAGGCACAGGAGGGCGGGTGACCCTCAACTTAAAGCAAGGCCCACTGTTTAATTGTGCATTTTGTCTGTCAGGAAAGCATAGATTTTTCTTCTGTCAACTTTTTATAGCCTTTTGCCAGGCAGACCCATGTTTCTGAGGCCTTTTTCGAAATAATTACCAGACCTCGTAGGCCTGCAGGGGTGCCGACCTTCGCACACATCTGCCGTTTGTGAGGACATTGGTGGGTTAAGGACGCTGCCATCGAGGCCTAAAACCACCCTGTGATCCCACTGTGGAGGCCCCTACATCTATGTCGCCACTCCCCAAGGGAATCTGCTTTGTGTTTCGTGCCCCCGGGAAGTCCTTCCTCCCTCCGATGCCTGCCTTGCCTTCTCTGCTGTCCCCGCTTTGCCCGGCTCAGCTCCCCTCCCCATGCCTCTGCACACCTCTGCCTTGGTGGTGCGGCTGGCCCACCCGCCGTGGCCCTGCCCTTGGTGTCGGCCTGCCCCTCACAGCGGTGGAGCGTGGCACAGCCTGTCGGGATGAAGTGCAGGTCTGGGCCCGGGGTGCCGCTGACCCACCGCCACTCGCGGCTCCTGAGACGCACTGGAGTCTGCCCGAACTCCATTGCCCCCTGTTTCTCCGACCACAGATTTGAAATTCCGTAGGAGAACAGAACAAGAACAAATGTTGGGGGCAGGCAGGTTGCACGTTTGCCCCAGCTGGGCAGGCCCTGCTGCTCCTAGGTCATGGGGGTGCTCGTGGGAACTCAGATGCTGGGGACATTGCTGGGAGAGGACACGTGTACACAGGGACCGCTCTGGTCTCTCCCAAAGCTGACATCGTGTGATTTTATGAGGCTATGGCACAAAGGGGAAATTTGATTTTACAATACAGAAGCTCTTTTAAAATTTCCTACCAACGTCTAATTTTGCCAGTGAATTGAAATCACTCACCTTTTGTTTCCAGACTCGCCAATCTGCCCCATCCTTTTCCTTCAAATACCCAAGTCTAAAGGTAGACGTGTCCTTGGAGCTCTGCAAGGAAATGAAAATGAATTGGAGTTATCAAAGAAAGCTGGAAAATACTGTTTTCCTTTTTTTTTTTGCTTCAATGTTACAAGTTACATATCTCAAGAAAGACATTCAAATGAGGAAAGCAATTAAGCTTTAAGCATTTGAAGGGAACTTCCATGAGATAAAGAAGTGACCCTATGAATTCTTTCTCCTGATATTGTCCAGCCTTCTCTGAGTAACTCTGTCCTGATGATATTGTCCATCAAGACCCCATCTCTGTGAGGAGCTGACTTTTCTGTGACGTGCCCTGGTCGGTGAGAACTCTTCCATCATCCAGTATTCAAGCAGTGTTTTTGACAATATTTACTAAAAATCTTTCTCTATCTCTATCTCTAGCAGTGTTTGATGGACTAAAAGCTGCTGAAGAGAGAGAACTTTACATGCTGTACACTATACACATCGCTCTTTATTTAAATAAATCTGTAATTTGAGTATTTTACTGAGTTGTCCTTTTAAATCTAAGCTACAGAGGTGATTTCTGACTTCTTCCTAAGTCCTGTGCGGCTCTCTGGTAAATACCCATCACTCAGCAAGTTCTTAACTTGTCCATCCAGACTTGCCCTTCTTGGTTTCCAGGTAAGACCAGGTCTGTGTGGGAGGACACAGCATGCTGGTGGGTCCCTCTGCGTCCCCCACCCTCATGTGCTGAGGGAACACCTCATTCTCCATTGATTTTCACCAGGACTAGAGACTCAGCAGAGCAGTGCTACATCCCCTCTCTTGGTTCCTAAATTCTTACACAGAACCCCTATAGATAAATTGTTGAAAGTTTGCTTCTCTGATGCAGTAGGAGGAGGGAGCTGGAGCTGAGCCATGTGGCTCCCTCCCACCGTCTCCTGCGGCCGTGGAACCCTGAACTAGAAGACTGCAGCCTCCCCTTTGCCCCCACCCTGGCCCTCAAGGTCAGCTGCTTCCTCTTCCATCTTCCCTTGCCATGGTGGCTGCATCCCCATCAAGAACGGGCCGTGTGAGCCAAACAGCCCGTTGCTGGGAATTTTCAGGGAAGCCCCATTGCTCCTTTTGGGTGGTTGTGTGACTGCGGCTGGCTCACCTTCCCTGGGTACCGCCCTGGCTCCTCTCCCTTCCCTCCACTATGCCCAACACACTGCTGGCACTGCAGGAGGCTCCCTCGCCTGGGAGGTCCCAGCCACTCCTCACAACCACCCGTTCAAGTCCTCTTAGTAGTTCCCTCTCCATCTGGGCTTAACCCCAAGCCCCTTGCTGTGGATGTCAGGCTCTCTACAGAGGACTTGGGACTTTGTCCCTTGTCTGGTGCCATTGACTCCACTGGTCATGCTCAGCTTCTCTTTGTCTGTATAACTCTTACTGTCCTTTCTCTCCCGAGAAGTCTTCTGCCATCACCCAGCTGGGCAGGGGCCTCTCCCTGGGGTGGCCACAAAGCCCTGTCCAGATTTGCATCAGACACTTAGCAGATATCATTGTTCACTTTCTCTAGGTAGGTCTGGGTGTTGTATTCAGTCACAAGCCACCAAAGATGGATGGGGGTTCTGCGTTTGTGCCGCAGCCCCTGGTTCAATGACTGTCCTTTAGCAAATGCTGAATAGTTATTTTTTGTTCCAACTGAATCCAACTGACTTGTGTATGCTCCTTCCACTGCCTGGAAGCTCCTCCCACTTGGCAGAAATACTTCCATCTTTCCAGCCCACTCTAATATCAACCACCTCTTCAGTAAAGCTTTCTGTGGCAAAACTCTGGCAGAACTATTGATTGAATTGATTTGGTAAGACACTTTGTTCTTCTACAACTCAGAAAACTTCACATTTATTTTCCTGTTGTTTGGCTGTAAACAGTTACTTCATCAAATTAAGACTGTGCAGTTTAGTATGGGCTAGTCACCTGCTGCTGTATAACTTAGCATCTTGGCACTCAGCATCTTAAGATGGCCCATTTCTTGCTGCACAGCTTGTGTGGTCAGAAGTCTGGGCAGGGTGTGGCTGACCCCTGCCCCAAGGTCTCACAGGCTACGGGTGCAGCTGGGTCTGCAGACTCTCGAGTGGCTCTCAGTTCACTTGCAGTCACTCACCTGGCCTTCAGCAGGACTCAGGTCTGCACTGAGGGTCTCCTTTCCTTGCTGCCCTTTCGCAGAGCCTCCCCCAGTTCCTGCCACACAGCCCTCTCCACAGGGCAGCTGGTTGTATTAGGGAGGGGCAGAGGAGGGACAGACAGACAGACAGCTAGAAAGAAAGAAGGAGGGGGAAGAGAGAGTAGAGGGGGCATAAGAGGCAATATTTTATAATTAATCTGGAAGTGACACCCCATTACTCTGCCTTATTCTGTTTGTCAGGAGCCTGTCACTAGGTCCAACTCACAGGAGAGCGGAGACGGGAGTGGGTCTACTCACGGACTGCAATGCCAGGGTGCGGAGATATTTGGGAGATGTTTTAGAAGCTGATGGCCACACACCTGCTCTGTGTTAGGAGCAAAGCTAGATACGCTCTCTTCTGAAGTCAAGGTGAGAAAGCCTAAGAGACACAGTAGTCATTAATTCACGCAGTGATCACATGGATTATTATACGAACTGAGAATGAGTTATTTAAGAAATGGAGTGAGCAGCTTTGAAGCAATGTTATAACGGAGCTTGGCCTGGATCAGAGCTCACTGGAGGGGTCTTTGAGGTGCTCATGAGAGCTGAAGGGAAAGTCGAAGTTACCTAGAGCGGGTGGGGTTGGTGGGAGGCTTGTGGGTGGCATCAGGGCATCCTGAGCAGGAGGGAGCAGCAGGTGCGAAGATCTCATGCAGAGTGCTGCACGGCACGTCCCAGACACTCAGAGAGGGACGGAAGGCCCCCCGGCTCTGAGCCAGAGGAGCAGACTTCAGAATATCAGCCCCTCATTGGTTTGCACACAGCCTGATAGTGTTTCCTTACCCATTTCCTTCCTGGAGTCACCTAGCGTCTACTGTGAGATAAACTGCTTAGAATGAGTGAGATGATATATGCTTTGATAACAATCAATTTAAACAGCTTTCGGCTAAAGCCCCAAACCATAAATCTGCTGAAATTGCTGGGTATCAAGGGATGTCAGCAATCACCGTACTTCACTCTATCAAAAGCAGATGTACATTCAGTAAAGGAGAAAGAGAAAGGAACTAGCACCTGAGTTCCCAATCCCTGCTAAACAATTTATCCATAGTATCTCATTTAGTCCTTACAGAGACTCATGAAGTCTGTGCTTCCAGAATCTTCTCAGAGACAGGGAACCAAATGCAGGCGGCCAGTGGCCCATGGCCTGTGCCCAGGGATGCATTCTGCAGAGTGGCCTCCTCTTCACTCTGAGCAAAACCAAATCCCCGCCAACGGGCCAGTTAGTTCTCAGTGCACAGGGCAACCTTGGCTAACTTTGGAGCAGAGTTTCCGCCTCTTCCTCTGCAAGTGGTGATGGTAATTATGTTTTCTGTGCCAGCGCAGGTGGTGTGTGTTAGCATGACTTGAGCACTAGAGAGAGTTTAGGGTTCAGAATGATGACAGGCAGGAGGGTACAGGCAGGAGGGCCCCGAGTCCTTGTACACCTCTTAAAATTATCTCCTCTTCCTCAGTGTCTCTCTGGCTCATTCTTGTATACTCCAGCAATGCAAAAAGAGCTGTGAAACTTCCTTTTTTGTGTTTCAAATAGCTGTGCGTCCTGCGTGGTTGGTCTCCTGCATCTTTATGCATGCCTTACTTCTTCTGTCTTTGGTTGGGAGCTCTGTGCTACAGGAGAACGCTGATCCTTCAAACCTCTTTTGCCCTTTAATATACTGATAGGAAATTCTTTGAACTCTAATTTCAAAGTCATCTCATGCTCATGTTGCATTGCTCTTGAATACGGGAGGTATGGTTTTTGGAGGTCTGAAAATAGGCACGTGCTTTTAAATATTATTCCCATCAGGGATGCAAGAGAACATTCACCACACTTTGTCTTCCAGCTTCTTCTTGTGGACATGGAATATAATCAGGCACGTCTGCAGCTCAAGAGCACTTAGAATAACATGGGCAGAATTGGATCCAAATTCAACTTTTATTGTGTCAACTTGTATGTCCTTCTTTTTCCATGTAGTTTATTATTTAAAATCTTTCTTCAGTGACCCTCCTCTTTAGTACTCTGAGCTGGTGAAAGATGACACAGGATAATGTCTGTAATGGGACCATAGGGTATCAGTTGCTTACTCCAGCCTGTTGCATAATTTTTGATGCTTGCTTCCATTCATATTGGGCACCTTTAGGTGGCTGTGCTCTGAAGGAACTTTCTGGTCAAGTTTTAGTGAGACTTTGTAGTCTTGTGGTTCTTACATCAGCAGCATTGTTGAGGATTGAAAAGTCTAGGCATTCAGTTTCATGTGAAGGATGCACACCACCCTCACAGATCATCATTATCTGCAGACTCACTAAAGAAGAATGAAGTCGGCACCTCCACTGCTGTAATTCCTAGGCACTGGCTAGTATCTTGATGAACAAAGATGTGCCCATAGGCTAGCTTAGAGGGACCCCTAAGATCATTTCATGATTAATTACATAAATCGGATAGGTGTTCATGATTCTCAGTTCCCATTTGTCTGTTGCATGTGAAAAAGTTCAGGTAAAAGACAAAGGCAGTTCCATTTGTATTGACATTCCATTTATTGGATATGAAAAAGGAAATTTTCAATACTTGAGACGTAATTGGCAGTGTACAGTTTAAACTTTTTCAAATTTATACATTGCATGCAAACTTAAACACTTTTTTAGCTACTGAGAGTCATGGCGAAGCTCTGTTTTTAAAGAAACAAGCTGGACTATAGTATAGAATTTGCTCTCCAACTTCACCACGGATCCAGGAGAGACAGTGTGAATCTATTTCTGGCCTAAAAATTGAGTCAAGATGGATTACCTCAGTCTAGGAGACAACATTTAATTGTACACTTTATCTTTATTTGAATCTATTATGTTTTAATCAGAGATCATTTTGCTAAATGTTTTGAACCTGGATAAGAATTTACTTTGTGGAACAACTGAATTACAGGAAATGAGAGAACCAGGTGATCAGGGACCCAAGCAGATAAATTGAGAATAGCTTATTTATATTTAGTAAAGTGATAACACAGCTGGTGAGGGAGGCTCAAGGGGGACAGTGGGAAAGGGGGACCAGCCTGGGAGGAGGCTCTGGCAAGGGGCCCTGCCGGGGACACTGCACCCACAGGCTGTGTCCCCACTATCCTGGAAGTAGGGTTTATGCCTCCTATGTGCTCATTACTTTGCTGGGGGCCTGGAGGTCCAGTCTTTCCCTTCCTGAGAGGAACCATCCATGTGGTTTCTGGGCTAGCCTACCCTCTGATACAGAGCCTTCTGGACCAGACAGACATCGGAATCTCTGAGGAAACACTCATAAACTCCAGGTGCCAGGCCCACAGCTGACCTCGTGAGCAGACGTCTAGACAGGGACATGTTTGGAAGGGCCACAGGGAGTTAATCTCATCCTGGTGTAGAGCCCTCTGGGAATGTGTCCTGGGAGCAGAGGAGCTCCCAGGCCTAGGGACCCCTAGCAGGCCCAGCCCCTCAGGGGACTGTAGGCTCGTGGACAGGGTCCTGCTTCTCTCTGCACCTCCACCCAACCCCCGGGGGTAGGACACATGAGGATATTAGCTGTGTGAGGAAAACATGCCGGTGTTACTCTCCTGAGAGTGCCTTCATTAATAACACAGACTCATGAAATTGTAGTATCAGTCAGCTCCCTGAGAGTTGGCATTATAATTCTCCTTTACAAAGAATGATGTTCTCTTAAACGACCACCTGAAAGTCACCTTAAATTTAAGCGCACTCAGAGAGGTGGGGTGTGAAATGCTGTCACCGTGACACGACTGTGTGCTCAGCCAGCACGTGGCTTCCGAGCTCAGGGTCCTCCAGCCATGTGAGGCTCAAAGCCTGGGGCTGGCCTGGAGCGCTGGGTTCTGTCCCTCAAACACCTGCCTTCTCTGACTATATCCCTCTGCTCTGCCCTAACCAGGCACACCCCACCTCGGGGGGGGTCCTTCCGCCCCCTGCCTGGCGTAGACCCCCCAATATATGTACAAGATTTGTGTGGTCGTTTCCTGAAGATCTCTGATGGAGTGGCCCCATCACAGAAAATCTTCCCTGAACCCCATCTCCCTCTATTTTTATTTTACTTGAAGACATTTGGGATTCTTCTGGTAAAGCCAGTCCCTGACTGTTCCCCGTGAGCCCCAAGGCTGCTGCCTGCTCTGTTCGCCACGCCTGGGCTCTGTATGTGTCCTTTAGGTGCACGGCCTATTGAAGGAAGCCAACACTCTGATGCTAGAGAGAGGGCGCAGCTTTGATAGGGCAGAGACTGAGGAGAAGCACTGAGCTGCCCTCGGCAGGGGGCTGCCTGGGTGAGAATCCCATATGCCGGGCGCCATGTGGGCTTCGTGCTCTGGTGTCACTGTCTTCCCATCCTTAATAATTTTTAACCACAGAGCCCCACAGTTTTGTTTTGCACTGGGCCCCACAAATTATAAAGGCAACCCAGCTTCTGGTGAGTCTGACTTTCAAATAGTGCCTTGTTTCACTTAATGTGGTTACACAGCCTGTAATCCTACAAATTAGTGTGTCACCTATGCAGTCTATTACGCAATCACAGAATTTCAAAGTCTTTTGGCAGAACGTGCTAGCTTCCACTATTCACACCATTTTTATTAATGTCTTTCAATTTTTAATCTTACAGTTTCTAACTTAGCAGCTCATTTCCTTCCCAGGAGCCTTACTCTTCATTCACCTTGGGGTGAATGAGTTGGGAACTGGCTATAATAACAGAGACACGTGCATGGTTGTTTGGGATACCTGCACAGTGCCCTGCAGAGACTGGAGGTGAGAGCAGTCATCAGTCATGAGATAAGACAAATCTGAGCTCAAATTCTAACTCCCAAGTATTGAATATCATGCTCTCATTTCTCATATTTGAAAAGTTGGCACAATAAAACATTTATCAAATAAATTTAGAATTGTACCAGGTATTGCATGTAAATATGTATATTTAGGCCAACAACTAATAGTTACTTTCTTAAAGCAAAGTGAATAAAAGGGATGTGTGAAATGTGCAGATTGCTAGAACATGAGAAGAGTAGGCTACATGGGAATTTTAGTTGGGAAGATGTGGGACAGTGGTAGGGGATGCAAGGCAGGAGGCGAGAAGGGACTGTGTGCAGCCCTGTGACACCAAGGCCCTTGTGTGCCCTCCCTGAACCTCCATTTCATATTTGTGAAGCTCTGTTATATTTGGATAGAAGGTGGGTTAATGAGATAATTACACCAAGTGCTGTGATGCTGTCTGACATGTTGCATAAGACCTATCAGAGGTGAGTTCCTCTCTCTGTTCTGAGAGGAGCCTAGTCAAAAGTGAGATGAAGCCTGAGTCTTTCTGCAGTGGAAGAAGGTTTAAGTGTAATTTGTGGTACATCCCTCTGTTCTAATACCTGTGTATATGCAGATTCTTAAGTGAGATTTAGTCTCTGTGATGGGCATGGACTCAAATAACATCCACTTGTGCTTGGATGACAATGAAGAGATTAGCTTTAGAAAAAAAGAATACTGTTTTGTTTCCTGTATGAAAGAATGCATTTGCATTGGATGGCTTCCCTGTCCTCATGCTCTTGCACCTGGAACTCTGTCTCTCAGCCCTTAGATCTGTGGTGTTGACTTCACATGGCGCTCCACCCCTGGGGCAGGTCAGGCTCAGCCTTAATATAAGCCCCAAAAGTTCCAGCCATCTCCAGAGGGCTCCTTCCGCCTGGGCTCTGATAGCTCCGTGCTTCCTCCCCTCCTGCTGGGAAGGACATGCCATTCCATCCTCTTGCTGCTGTTCTTAGGAAAAAGTGCCATCTTAGGGTGGGCCTTAGGAGGATGTTTGTGTTTTACTAACAGTAGAACTATTATTAGCCAAGGAGAACAAGATTTCCTCAGAGAAGTAAATAATGTAGACGCTGCTGAGTTAAAACTAAGATTCAGACTTCCTGGAGTTGGCTATTTTCATATGTGTTTTATTTCCAAAGTGATGACAATACATCATTTTCATAAGGTCTTTTTATTTAATTGTAATATTTTATTAACTAATTGTTCATTTTTAAAATTCTAAGCTAATGATTTTTAACTATAGTGAAATTGTGATCTGTAGTAACAAAATATTGCTACTAGTTAATGAATTATGTATTACTGTATTATTAATAGCTGTACACAAGTAGTTTGCTTACAGTCTAGTGTTTAATATAGTGGCACTACTCTTCTAAATTTGGCAGTTTGCTAATTAATCTGAGAAAGCTAGGAGATTTGTCCACTCTGTTGGATAAAGTAAAAATGATTCAAATATTGTTATATTTCTATTTTCAGCTGTGGATCAGCTCTGCATATAAGTACTGCACAAAGTCCAGGTGTAACTAGATGCATTTAGGCAATAGGATTTTTGTACCCTTATTTTATGTCCATAGTGCATTTTTAAGTAGCTATCCCCTAATTCTAGAGATAAGCTACAATTGTTGAGTCTACAACTTTGATCATTTTAGGTAATAATTAGACTTGTGACCTCAATCGCTAGGCTTCCTTGTTGTTTTAGAACTTCAGAAGAAATCTTTTTATATTAGTCAGGGTTCTTCAGAGAAAAAGCACAAATAGGACATATATACAGGTATATAGGAAGAGATTTATTCTGGAAGATCGGCTCCCAGTATTATGGAGGCTGGTAAGTCCCCTGATCTGCTGTCTGCATGCAGGAGGCTCAGGAAAGCTGCTGGCTGAGAACCAGGGGCTCTGATGTCCAAGGGCAGGAGGGGATGGATGCCCAGCCCTAGACATGAGAAGCAATTCGCTCTTCCTCTGCTTTTTTGTTCTATTCAGGCCCTCAGTGAATTGGGTTGTGCCCACCCACATTGATGAGGTCTGTCTTCTGTACTCTGTGTGTAGATTCTAATCTCTTCTGGAAACACCCTCACTGATACCCAGAAACTGCTTCACAAGCTACCCAGGCATCCCTTAGCCCAGCCAGGTGGACACATAAAATCAACTATCACAGCATTTTATTGATTTTATTTTTTATTGAGACCATGTCCTCCAAAAGTACATATACCAGTGACTGTCCAAGTACACACTGTAATGAATTGGCCATTATTTTTATAATAAATTAAGAAAAATTGCTGTTCTCTTGAACACTGTCAGTCTTTTTCCTTTGCTGATATAAGTGAATGTCACGTCTGGTAGGAATGACGGTTTATTCCCCTGTGGGTCCCTCAGGAAACTCCTGGGCTGGACCCGTCTTGCGCTTTGTCTCCTGAGGCAGTGAGTAGACCACAGCGCTTCTTGCTGCCTTGGTGCGAGTTTCTCACTCCCTTGCCTCACAGGCAGACCAGGCCAGGAGGAAGGACTCAGCCCTCAGGCCTGTAGCCTCCCTGAATGGCACCCTAGGGAGGGAGAAGAACCTGGCATTCTCTCATCCATACTTGGAGCGTCAAGCCCGGTTAATCACAGAAACCCCAAGGGTGTGACTTGCCCCTCCCCTGGCACCGCCTTCAGAAGCCGCCTCAGTGCCCACACAGCACACCACTTCCCTTTTCCTGCTTCCAGAACTTGAGAAATCTGATGTCAACCACCTCACAACCTGTCAAGAACTCCCCGGGATCTGGGGAAGGTCCTTTCAGTGTGATACAGAGTTTCTTTGCTAGCCTTACTGTTTGCATTGAGACTGGCCTACATTCATTATGTGTAACTGATCTCCAGTGTTCTGTTCTCCTTGCTAGCAAAGGAGAGGGCAAAAGATTTAGCAAACACATTAGCCAACAATTAAAAGTTACCTAATGTACAGCTTTGAAAATAGTTTTTAAAGTCTACATAAAACAATGTGTGGAAAAGATCAGTTGTAAAATTTGGATCCATGTGGAGGACAAAGAACATCAGGAAAAACTGTAAAAATTGTCAAGGCATTTCCTCCAAGCGAGATGTAATTCATGTTGTTTGGATTTTCTCAAAATCAATATTTCCAAAACTATAAAACTTGACTTGGCATTTTGCAGAGGGTGGAAACACCCTCCTGATGATAAAATGTTTATTTCGTGGCACTCTCATGACCCTAATCCAGAAAGCTAGCAAGGAGAACAGAACACAGGAGATCAGTTACATGTAATGAATGTAGGCCAAGTTTCAGTAATATCTAGCCCATGGGCCAGATGGGGCCAAGGCCTGTTTTTTGTTTTGTTTTTTCAATGGCCTGTCTGCTAAGAAAACTCTACATTTTTAAAGGACTGTAAAAAAACAGTAACAACACTGTCCCCCAACCCCTACCCCAGACAAAAGAAGAATGTATGACGGAGACACTATCTCCTGCAAAGCCTAAAATTTTTGTTCTTTGACTCCTTATAGAAAATAAGTTTGCTAATGTCCATTCTAGAGGCATTGCTACCTATTGCATTTATAATACAACATTTTTGGGGGTGTTAAGATCAATCAGTACAAAGAATAACATGAACTATTATTTGAACTGTAAGCTATGTAACTATACATATTATATTAAATATAATTACAATTATACTATATATTAAGATATTACATACAATATACATATTAACTATGGAGCTATATATATAACTAACTCTTTCCTATGAGCTATATAACTTGGGAAAACTAGTTCTGAAATTATTCTTTGCTAATGACTTGATTATATATTTAGGAAATCAAAAGGAGACAGTGGAAAATTTAGATAATGATAGAGAATATTAAAGGTTTGAGAACAAAGATAGAACTGTTCTCAAAAGTAAGTAATGAAGAAAAAAATGCCATCACTCCAGAAGTACTGGGAAAAAAACATTTTTAAGAACTGCACAAGAGAAGAATTGCACATAGGAAATAAAGATACAAAACAATTATTAAGTTAGTAATCAAAGAAAGTGAATCATTTAACAAACAGACATTGAGTGCCTTCTCTGGGTCAGGGATTATATTAGGTTCTGAGCTCAAAATGAAGAAAAATTCACCCTTCAAATTGGTAAACACGTTCTCAACGATGACAGCACAGGGCAGGAGGGCTGTGGGAAGAGGCAAGACACGTCGCCCAGTGTTGGTGGAAGAATAAAGCTGGTGGATACAGAGAGTGACCTGAGCAGCCCCCCCCGGAAGTACCCACTGTCACTCTGCTGGTACGTCTCACACCGGCTGAGCAGGAATCCCTGAGACCCACCGCAGTGCTATCCACTGCAAACAGAAACCACTGACCTGGTAAGACAGGAGAGGTGGGTGAGTTATTTTCATTTGATTTGTCAGATTTAATCTGCAATAAATGAAGCCCAATTGGCAGTAGATTTTCAAAGGTGGTTCTAGCACATTATTCTGGATTCCTTCAATGACCCCCTCCTAAAACTGAAAACTCTGATATGGAAAAAGCCACAGCAGGTGACCCACTTACTGTGTATACAGGTGTACAAACCTTCCTCAGAAAAATGCATCATAACAGTGTTGTCCATTTCTCTCTTTATCCAAACTCTGTACTCTTGCTTATTTCAAAGGGCTGAGGCTCCAGAGACAGGGTCTAGAGGAGGCAGTACTCTCTAGTATCCGCAGTCCACAGGGAAAAATAAAACCCAGCAGCAAGTGGAGGAAGCCCTCAGGCCTGGCCCTGTCTGGGAGCGTTCAGCGCTCAATTCCATTTTATTTGGTCGCCAGACTGCGGGTTGGCGTTCTTCCCCAGAGCGGACTTTCCTTCCTGCCTGGGAGCACACGGACACTACCCGCTCTAGAAGAGACTCTTCAGCTTTCTGTGCTCCACAGTCACTGACAAGCTCAGTAAAGACATTTCTGAGTGGGTCCTGTGCACAAGCCAGGTCAGGAGGCATCAGACACATGGTTTTTATGGGATTAACCCATTTCTGCCCTTCTGGTTCAGTAAAGAATGCTTTTTTAAAGAATCCAGCAGGGTCACCTGCTGTGGCTTTTTCAGTATCAGAGTTTTCAGTTTTAGGAGGGGTCGGTGAAGGAATCCAAAATAATGTGCTAGAACCACCCTTGAAAATCTAATGCCAATTGGGTTTCATTTATTGCAGATTAAATATGACAAATCAAATGAAAATAACTCACCCACCTGTCCTATCTTATCAGGTCAGTGGTTTCTGTTTGCAGTGGATAGCACTGCGGTGGGTCTCAGGGATTCCTGCTCAGCCGGTGTGAGAGGTGAGGCAGAGAACACCTCCCAGACCCACAGATAGTGCGAAAATATAGTTAATACAACTAACCCTAAAACAGCAACAGAAAGAAGGCTGCACCAGACTGCATACAGATCTCATGAACAGAGCAGACCTCACGAAACAGGGCACCAGCTCCACTCCCCTATGAACCCCAACCTCACTCTAGGGACTGAGCAGCTCTAGAGACTGGAGCTTCTGAGCAATAGATGGCATCACCCAGAAATATGAAACATCAAAAGAACATGGTTCAGACAAAAATCTAACAAACCCCAGGAAGAGGGCCAAATGAAAATGAACTAACAAATCTTCCTGAAAGAGAGTTCAAAATAAAAATCATAAGCATACTTATGGAGGTACAGAAAAATATTCAAGAACTCAGGAACGAATTTAAGATGGAGATTCAATCATTAAGAAATTCCATATCTAAAATGAAACATACAGTGGAGGGATTTAAAAACAGATTAGATCTAGTAGAAGAGATAGTAAATGGAATAGAAATTAGAGAAGAGGAATACAAAGAAGCTGAGGCACAGAGAGAAAAAAGGATCTCTAATAATGAAAGAATATTGAGAGAACTGTGTCACCAATCCAAACGGAACAATATTCGCATTATAGGGGTACCAGAGGAAGAAGAGAGAGAAAAAGGGATAGAAAGCATTTTTGAGGAGGTGATTGCTGAAAACTTCCCCAATCTGGGGAAGGAGATAGTCTCTCAGGCCATAGAGGTGCGCAGATCTCCCAACACAAGGGACCCAAGGAAGACAACATCAAGACATATAATAATTAAAATGGCAAAAGATCAAGGATAAATACAGACTTTTAAAAGCAGCTAGAGAGAGAAAAAGATCACATACAAAGGAAAACCCATCAGGCTATCATCAGATTTCTCAACAGAAACCTTACAGGCCAGAAGGGAGTGGCATGATATATTTAATGCTATGAAGCAGAAGGGCCTCGAACCAAGAATACTTTACCCGGCAAAGTTATCATTTAAATTTGAAGGAGGGATTAAACATTTTTCAGATAAGCAAAAGCTGAGATAATTTACCCCCCACAAACCACATCTACAGTACATTTTGGATGGACTGCTATAGATGGAAGTATTCCTAAGGCTAAATAGATGTCACCCAAGGGCTAGACAAAGAGTACAGAATATGATTCATAACATACAAAGAATGGAGGAAGAAGAAAAAGGAGAAAAAAAAGAATCTTTAGACTGTGTTTGTAATAGCATACGAAGTGAGTTTAATTAGACTGTTAGATAGTAAGGGAATTACCCGTGAACCTTTGGTGACCACGAATCTAAAGCCTGCAATGGCAATAAGTACATACCTATCGATAATCACCCTAAATGTAAATGGTCTGAATGCACCAATCAAAAGGCGTAGAGTCACTGAATGGATAAAATAACAAGACCCATCTGTATGCTGCCTACAAGAGACTCACTTCAAACCCAAAGACATACACAGACTAAAAACTGAAGGGATCGAAAAGATCTTTCATGCAACTAATAGGGAGAAAAAAGCAGGAGTTGCAGTACTTGTATCAGACAAAATAGACTTCAAAACAAAGAAAGTCACAAGACACAAAGAAGGACATTACATAATGATAAAGGGGTCAGTCCACCAAGAGGATATAACCATATATATAATATCTATGTACCCAACACAGGATCACCTACATATGTGAAACAAATACTAACAGAATTAAAGGGGGAAATAGAATGCAATACATTCATTTTGGGAGACTTCAACACACCACTCACTCCAAAGGACAGATCAACCAGACAGAAAATAAATAAAGAGACAGAGGCACTGAACAACGTATTAGAACAGATGGACCTAACGGACATCTACAGAACATTCCATCCAAAAGCAACAGGATACACATTCTTCTCAAAAGCACATGGAACATTTTCAAGAATAGATCATATACCAAGCCACAAAAAGAACCTCACTAAATTGAAAAAGATTGAAATTGTACCAACCAGCTTCTCAGGTCACAAAGGTATGAAACTAGAAATATATTACTCAAAGAAAATTAAAAAGCCCACAAACACATAGAGGCTTAATAACATGCTCTAAATAATCAATGGATCAATGACCAGATAAAAACAGAGATCAAGCAATATATGGAGACAAATGACAACAGTAATTCAACACCGCAAAATCTGGGATTCAGCGAATGCCGTGCTAAGAGGGAAATATATTGCAATACAGGCCTACCCCAGGAAAGAAGAACAATCCCAAATGAACAGTCTAAACTCAAAATTAGTGAAACTAGAAAAGAAGAACAAATGAGGTCCAAAGTCAGTAGAAGGAGGGACATAATAAAGATTAAAGCAGAAATAAATAAAATTGAGAAGAACAAAACAATAGAAAGAATCAATGAAAAAGCAGGAGCTGGTTCTTCGAGAAAATAAACAAAATAGATAAACCCCTAGTCAGAATTATCAAGAAAAAAAGAGTCTACACCCATAAACAGAATCAGAAATGAGAAAGGCAAAATCACCACAGACACCACAGAAATACAAAGAATTATGGGAGAATACTATGAAAAATTATATGGTAACAAACTGGATAACCTAGAAGAAATGGACAGCTTTCTAGAAAAATACAACCTTTCAAGAAACAGAAAATCAGAATAGAACAATTACCAGCAAAGAAATTGAATTGGTAATAAAAAACTTAGCTAAGAACAGAACTCCTGAGCCAGATGGTTTCACTGCTGAATTTTATGAAACATTTAGTGAAGACCTAATACCCATCCTTCTTAAAGTTTTCCAAAAAGTAGAAGAGGAGGGAATACTCCCAGACTCATTTTATGAGGCCAGCATCGCTCTAATACCAAAACCAGGCAAAGACACAACAAAATAAAGAAAATTACAGACCAATATACCTGATGAACATAGATGCAAAAATACTCAACAAAATATTAGCAAGCTGAATTCAAAAATACCTCCAAAAAATCATCCATCATGATCAAGTGGGATTCATCCCAGGGATGCAAGGATGGTACAACATTCGAAAATCCATCAACATCATCCACCACATCAACAAAAAGAAGGACAAAAACCACATAATCATCTCCATAGGTGCTGAAAAAGCATTTGACAAAATTCAACATTCATTTATGATAAAAACTCTCAACAAAATGGGTATAGAGGGCAAGTACCTCAACATAATAAAGGCCATATATGACAAACCCACAGCCAACATTATACTTAACAGCGAGAAGCTGAAAGCTTATCCTTTAAGATCAGGAACAAGACAAGGATGCCCACTCTCCCCACTTTTATTCAACATAGTTCTAGAGGTCCTAGCCATGGCATTCAGACAACACAAAGAAATAAAATGCATCCAGATTGGTAAGGAAGAAGTCAAACTGTCCCTGTTTGCAGATGACATGATATTGTCCATTAAAAAACCTGAAGAATCCACTCTAAAACTACTAGATTTAATGTCTGAACTCAGTAAAGTTGCAGGATACAAAATTAATACACCGAAATCTGCTGCATTCCTATACACTGACAATGAACTAGCACAAAGAGAAATCAGGAGAACAATTCCATTCATAATTGCATCAAAAAGAATAAAATACCTAGGAATAAACCTAACCAAGGAAGTGAAAGACCTATACCCTGAAAACTACAAGACACTCTTAAGAGAAATTAAAGAGGACACTAACAAATGGAAATTCATCCCATACTTTCAGGTAGGAAGAATTAATACTGTGAAAATGGCCATCCTGCCTAAAGCAGTCTACAGAGTCAATGCAATCCCTATCAAAATACCAACAGCATTCTTCATTGAACTAGAGCAAACAGTTCTAAAATTCATAATGAACCACAAAAGACCCTGAATAGCCAAAGCAATCCTGAGAAGGAAGAATAAAGCGGGGGGAATTATGCTCCCTGACTTAAAGCTCTAGTACAAAGGCACATTAATCAAGACAATTTGGTCCTAGCACAAGAACAGACCCATACAGCAGTGGAACAGACTGGAGAGCCCAGATATAAACCCAAGCATATATGGTCAATTAATATACAATAAAAGAGCCATGGATATACAATAGGGAGGTTACAGCATCTTCAACAACTGGTTTTGGCAAAGCTGGACAGCTACATGTAAGAGAATGAAACTGGATTATTGTCTGGCCCCATACACAAAAGTAAGCTCAAAATGGATCAGGGACCTGAGTGTAAGTACGTCATGAAACCACAAAACTCTTAGAAAAAAACATAGGCAGAAATCTCTTGGACATAAACATGAGCAACTTCTTCATGAACATACCTCCCCGGGCAAGGGAAACAAAAGCAAAAATGAACAGGTGGGACTATATCAAACAAAAAAGCTTCTGTACAGCAAGGTACACCATCAGTAGAACAAACAGACATCCTACAGAATGGGAGAATATATTCATAAACGACATATCTGATAAGGGGTTGACATCCAAATTTTATTAAGAGCTCACGCAACTCAACAAATGAAAAACACATAATCCAATTAAAAATTGGGCATAGGATCTGAAAAGACACTTCTCCAAAGAAGAAATTCAGATGGCTAACAGGCACATGAAAAGATGCTCCACATCGCTAAGCATCAGAGAAATGCAAATTAAAACCACAATGAGATATCACCTCACACCAGTAAGGATGGCCATCATTCAAAAGAAAAAGAACAACAAATGTTGGCGAGGATGCTGAGAAAGGGGAACCCTCCTACACTGCTGGTGGGAATGTCAATTATTTCAAGCATTGTGGAAAGCAGTATGGAGGTTTCTCAAAAAACTCAAAATAGAAATACCATTTGATGCAGGAATTCCACTCCTAGGAATTTACCCTAAGAATTCAGCAGCCCAGTTTCAAAAAGACAGATGCACCCCTGTTTACTGCAGCACTATTTACAATAGCCAGAAAATGGAAGCAACCTAAGTGTCCATCAGTCGACGAATGGATAAAGAAGGTGTGGTACATATACAGAATGGAATATTATTCAGCCATAAGAAGAAAACAAATCCTACCATTTGCAACAACATGGATGGAGCTAGAGGGTATTAGCTCAGTGAAATAAGCCAGGTGGAGCAAGACAAGTATCAGATGATTTCAGTCATCTGTGGAGTTAAAGAACCAAGAAAAAAACTGAAGGAACAAAACAGCAGCAGATTCACAGAATCCAAGAATGGACTAACAGTTACCAAATGGAAAGGGACTGGGGAGGATGGGTGGGAAGGGAAGGATAAGGGGGAAAAAGGGGTATTACAATTAGCACACATAATGTAGTGGGGCGTGGGACACGGGGAATGCAGTACAACACAGAGAAGACAGGTAGTGATTCTATAGCATCTTACTACGCTGATGGACAGTGACTGTAATGGGGTTGTTGAGGGGGACTTGATAATGGGGGGAGTCTAGTAACCATAATGTTGCTCATGTAATTGTATATTAATAATACCAAAAAAAATCCAACTAATAAGAAGGCTTCAACACCTATTGATATTTATGCTTTTGGTTTTTTAGGAGAAAATGGCAAATGACAAATAACTAGAATATCTGAGATTTATTAAAACAAAAAATTCCAGAAGATGTGTCACAGAATCATTTGATGCTTGCTCAGTTTTCTGTGCCTTACACATCTATAGGTCTGTACACTTCTGAAGGATGCATCTGTGCTGCCTACACACATCAGGTGGGAGAGGGGGCTGGTGATGGAGGAAGTGCCTCTAGGTCACCGTGTTATCCTCAGTGTTCCCTTTGTGAATGCCCTTCATGCCGCTTCCATGTCAAACGTGTTGTTTTGAAAGAATTTTACCATGTACTGATTCTTTGGAAACTTACTCTAGTGGTTGGTAGGTGTCAGACTGTGTAGTTCAAGATATTTGCCATATCTAGCACAGAAAAGTCAAGTTTACATGCCAAGAAGTAGTCCTTGCTTAAAGAAATAAAAAGAAGTCTCCACGTATGTACAGAATGAAAGTTGTTACACCCAGCTTCCATTGCAAAGCCAGGAGAGTCTGTGCTCTGCCATAGACAACCGGGCTTGTTGCGGGCATGGGAGCAATCATCTCAACTGGGAAACTGTGCATTTGCTCATGCTTATGGTGAATCTTAGGGACACTTCCCAAATCTGAAAAGGCATGCTGATTTTTAAGAACAGTTGGATGGTGAGGCCAAGGACTTCTATTGAAGACTGTGCTAATCTGTTCCATCTGCAAAGACAGCCTTTGAATTTAAAGTCCTATCATATTGAATTCCCGTGATGACTCATAATGATAAGACATCAGGCCACACATCTTAAATATGCCAGAAAAAAAAAACAGAGAAGATGCTGATTTCTCTCAGGAAGTTCAGGCATCCAGGTTTACCCTGCATCTGAGGATGGAGCCGATTGCGACAGGAGTCCACCTAACTCAGCTCAGAGGAATTACAAATGGCAAAGTGTTACTGACTAATTGTGGATAAGGGTAAAGATCTTTTGCATATGCTTTTCATTTTAAGCTTTAGACACAAACTTTAGGGTGAAAACTCAGCAAGGGTCTGAATCATTTCCTTTCTCAGTTTGACACGTTCTGAGAAACCTATTGAATAGGAAGTGAGCTGTTAGGCTCACCCAGAAATCACAGTACCTGAATTCGGGAAATTAATTTATGAATCCCAAACTTTCTAGTTACAAATCCAGTTTCTGCTAATTGTTTTGATCTGTTGCTATCTTTCAAAGTGCTTTTAAAAAAATCAAATTGCCATAATGGGAACGAAGAGCCACCATCTCATAAACAATCAGAGTAACTAACCATAAAGAGGTGCTATCTGAATGTATCCTTGCAGTTCTTAAGACTAATTTTTGTCTGTTAGGTCCCAGTATATTCACTGACTTCATAAAAGTTGATAACTTAATAGCACTAAGTCTATAACTATGCCATTTCTTATAAAATGAAATTGCTTTTTAATTGCTTTTGTTTTGCTGCAGTATGTATTTTCTTTTTCTTCCCAGGTTTATTGAGAATCAACACATAACATTGTGTAAGTTTAAGGTGTACAATGGATTGATTGGATACATTCATAAATTGCGAAATGATTACCACCATAGCAGTATCTACCACCTCCATCCCATCACATAATCACCATTTAGTGTATTTTCCAAAAGCTCTTAGGCCGTATGCAACCATTGTCACTAATAAAACCATTCGTGAAACCTGCACAAGAAAGAATTTTGGATCCTGTGGCCGCTATTAAAATAATTGTAGAACTCAATTTGTTGGTTAGAAAACACTTAGCTGTTGTGACAGGAGACTCCAAGTAAATCAGTGATTTGAAGTGTATGGAAATTTCTCATGTAGGAATTCTGAAGTGAACCTTTTAGGCTCTTGGGCTTCCCTGGTTCCTCAGTTATACCAGGAAGCAGGCTGACAGTGGGAGTTGTCATTTCCAACTATGCCTGCAAAGCCTAGAGGCACTCTGCTTCTCTCCACATATCCCCTTGGGTATAGATCTAAGTGCTAGGGCTGCAACCAGGTGGAGGGGGCGAGGGTCTGTGGAACAGGTTGGTATCTGACAGACACCTGCCTGCAGCTCTACTATTACAGAACACTGGCAGAATGGATTTTGGTGGGCAAATAGCATTCTCCAACACTACTGGTTTAGTTTATAGGCTGAATGCAGGTTGCAGAAATAGTATGTTGACCTGCAACTTCTAAGCTGCTATTTATAACTGGATTAACTTCAATATTTATCCCAATTTAAAAATACAGCTCAATAAATAATGGAGTCAAGAATGTATTGCCAAATCAAGTCTTTATCACTTGATTTATCACTTTGTTTTGTAACAATTTCTAAACCCAGACTTGAAGTAGTGTTTCTTTCACTGTCCACACTCAAGATGGCATTGCCCACTGTGCAGGGACAGTGCACAGGGTAATTTGCCTGGCAGGAATAAGTCCTATTTATTTCTCCTTGGCAATGTGCACCATGGTTCTCAGAGATACAAAGCCGTGTTGATGTAAATATGTCTGAGTATTTTCAGTCCATCTGGGTCTACTTTAAAAAGTGATATTAATAGGGGATATGTAAAATAAACCCCACCTTCTCTGTCTCCACTGAAGAAATTAGCTTGAATAGTTTTTTTCATGACCAGTCTTGAAGAGAAGGCTTCATTCAATCAACAGTCAGTCAGTACCAGGATACCAACTGCATTCTTTGATTACCCTGTCAAAAAACCTGAATAAGTTCTGCAAAAACCCTTTTCATTCTAACTTAGATGTCCAAGAGGAGATAATGTATTCTAAGACTTTATTCCTGAGGTGATGTGAAGGTAAATTATGCAAAGTAAAATGATTTGCAACATAAGGGTAGCTCACCCCCTGCTGATAATGCCCTGGGGTCTCTGTACAAGGGTGCAGTTAGATTATTGAACCAGCAGGTGGCACCACTGAGAACATAACTGTCTGTGCCAATCACCAGGGTTGTGCAAAGGTTTGCTCTTTGCTAAGTATTTGTATTTCAGAGCAGCAAAACATGGTCATTTCTAGTACTTCTGTGTGGTCAAAGCTTACTGGAAAAAGAACAGTGTTCCCCCTTCTAGTTTTTTCCCTAAAATATGATGTATGAACAGACATTGTCATATTAAGTACAACCTTTTATCAATGTTTTATAGTTAAATGCTAGAATATTGACAATGCATTGTGTTATAAGCCAAGAGATGAAGAACAGTGCACACTACATAATTTTTAAGTATATACTTTAATTTACATGACATTAAGGAGAATTTGAAGTCCAGTCATTTATTTAAATTTCCAGTTTCATACTACTTGTGGTCATGGACTTTCACAAGAATAGACCCTAAGCCTATTTGAACCTTCTTCAAACATAAACCCTCTTCCCTTTGCCTTCCGAAGGGGTGGAGTGGTTACTTATTTGAACGCATCCCATGATCCATCAGTGTGTTTCCTCATTGGCTGACAGGTCTCCTGGGCAGGGCTGAAGACCCCTCTTGCATGTTCTGCAAAGTCACGGCACGGCACGCAGCCACAGGAGAGGTCTCTTTGGCAAACAGCTGGCAGCCCTGCGGCCTCTCCGAACTTACAGACCGTGTCATCACCACATGTTGCAAAACACTCCCTGCTCACGAGGACACAACTCAGTTTCAGAAGTTCCCTGAGATTTCTAGAACACCAGTAGATGTGTGCATTAAAGAGCAAAGCGATTCAAGTTGCCCTGTGGAATTACTCTGTGTTAATTGTTAGGCAGGGTGAGGATGAGACAGAGAGCCTTCCTGAGGAGTGCCTGCCCAGAGGGAGAGTCGCATGAGAAGGGAGCAGGGTCCCACGCAGAGGAGAATCCCCCGCACCGGGCTGCAGGGTTGTGGGACACAGTACCTTTCTTCCTTTACCGGCTTCACTCTGCCAATCTCATTGATCACTTGGTGGTTTTGAAAATAGATTGACCCGATAGCCCCAAAGCTCCCTCCTCTCTGTAAAGGGACTGATACCTCAGGTCTGGTTTTTATATTTCTCTCTTCAGTCCTTCTGTCTCCTAGCAGTTCTGACTAGAGTTCCATTGTTTTGCCTGTGTGGTCCTAAGAGGGCTTAGAGTTTCTAGGTAAGCCACTAAATGCCATGAAATATTCTGTAGTTAATGAGGCAATGGGCGATGCCTCAGTACAATTCAAATGAATGAAGGCATAAATAAAGCATTTCGACTTGAATAGATGAGGTCATGAAACAGTAGGACTATATTAGGAATGCCATTCTAGCAACTCGTTATTGCTCTCTTGTGTTTAATATATTTTTCCAATAAAGGTATATGATATATGGACAAGTGTGTCTATGCTTGCAAGAAATGAACATCTTTATGGAGGCGTTATCGTGTATTTTTAATGATGATGGGAGCATTCACCTAACATATGTTCTTATGTTGCTGGTGCAATGAAGTCCTTATTTTCCTGGGTCCCTCAAGGAGCCCCCGATGGCTTAACCATAGCAAAATGTCACACAGTATGGCCTCATACTGTATACTGGGTCCAGTGGATTCTGCACTTGGGCCATCTAACTAATTATGGTTTTTGATGCATCTGTATTAACAAACACATGATAACAAAATTATGTTCCATGCAGAAAGCTACTCGTTTTTTGTTAAAATTAAGCATTAGAATTTACCGTTCATTCAACTAGAAAACACATTTGTTCAGCTGCTTTAAAAACTCTTTAGATTATGATCACAGCTCTCCCAAATTTAATCCGTGTGCTTATTAGTCATGTTCTTACATGCCAGTCTCGCAGGCTGGTAGAGATTTATGATCAGCACCGGTTTCAAAGAAAATGCTTGGACTGATTCATGGAATGAATCTCCTATCTTCTATCTTCCTGCCTTTGCCTCCCAACAATTTTATTTTTTTGAAGTGAAAAAAAAAATGTGTTTCCCTTGACAACTGAAACTCCAGCTCTGACCCCAGCTTAGTCGATAACCTCGAGTAAATTGCATTCCAGCAGCAAGTCCGTTTTTAAAAGGTAACTTGGACCTGGTGGAAGCCTCAGAATCAATACTCCACCCTGGGGAGAAAATATCCCTGAGATACCACCTGCCCTGTACTTCAGCATTTTTAATAGTAGGTACTTCCACATTGGAACAATTCAAATTATTAAAAAAATTCCTTTCTTGACACTAAAGTCTGTCTCCTTTTTGTATGTCTACTCAACCTGTATTTTGCCTTCTGGAGCACTGCAGAATAATTCTAACCTATCATCCACAGCCTGTCTTTTAACATTTGAAAGCAGTAGTCGTATTCTGGGTGTTCCTGGCCCTCAGGCACTCATCGTATGGCTAGGTCTGCAACCTGACTGCCTGGCTGCCGTGTCTGGATGTGTGTGAGTTTGTCTCAGGGTTCAGACCCTTAGGATGAGGTTCTCCATGGAGAGAGCTGATCAGGGCAGAGTTACCAGAGAAGAAAGATGGCTGTGCTGTGCTGACACTTCTGTGTGCACGTCCATGTGGGTGCCAATGACTGAACCCATCACTTTTTTTAAAATTAAAGTATCATTGACATACAGTCTTATGATGGTTTCAAATACACAATACAGTGGTTCAGCATTCAGCCATATTATCGGGTCCTCACCCCTTCCATTGCAGTCACTGTCTGGCAGCGTAATAAGATGTTATAGAGTCATTAACTGTACTCTCCGTGCTGTACTGCTGTCCCTGTGACCTACCTATGTGACTGGGAATCATAGTGCCCCTTACTCCCCTTCTCCCTCCCCACCACCCTCCTCTGTAGTGACCGCCAGCCCCTCTCGTTGTCTGCGAGTTGGCTGCTCTTCTGTTCCTTCCATTTTGCTTTGTTTTTGTATTCCACAAATGAGGGAAATCATTTGGTATTTGTCTTTCTCCGCCTGGCTTATTTCACTGAGCGTAATACCCTCTAGCTCCGTCCATGTTGTTGCAAATGACAAGATTTCTTTTCTTTTTATGGATGAATAATATTCTATTGTGTGTGTACCACATTGTCTTTATCCGTTCATCCGTTGATGGACACTTAGGTTGCTTCATTTCTTGGCTATTGTAAATAGTGCTGCGATAAACATAAGAGTGCATATGTCTTTTTGAATCAGGGATTTTGTTTTCTTCAGGTAAATTCCTAGGAGTGGAATTCCCAGGTCAAGTAGTATTGCTATTTTTAGTTTTTTGAGAAACCTCCACATTGCTTTCCACAACATGAACACACTACTTTTAAAAGACGTCAGTCTTTAGCTTGAGAGCAGGAATAGATATTTTGACTAAATTTGGATAAATAGCTTAATATGATATTTTATACTCAGGGGTAGGTCCCATGCGGACCATATGTGTTCAGTTAATATTTGCTAGTTAATTCTTAATTAATATTTATTGAAGTGAAGAGGGCTTTTTAAAGTAAAACTAAACCCTAAAAGAGAAACCTGACAACTTCTCTTTTAGGGGGAGGAGTTATTTTATTTGTGAAATAAGTGGACTTAGCTGAAATATGTCTGAGACTCCTTTCAGCTCTTATATTCACTGATGAATTACATATAAATAGTATTAATATTTTAGTCTCCTGAGAAGTCATATTTTGCATTGAAAAATGTAAACCGCAAAGCTGGATTGTGGCAAAAGTGGAAACTTAAAAATAATTTTCATGTTTAGATATTATCAATGTCTTTGTCACAGTGATGACAACATATAAATGTCTTAAGGTATTTTTTTTCAGGTGGGAAGTCCAAAACTCAGGTGTCAGTGGAAAAGCTTGTGCAGTGTTTCAGAAATCAGTGAACAAGCCCAAGTGAGGCTGCCTTCCCGCTCAGCATTCTTGCTTTCCTTTCAATGAGCACGGAGTTGATCCCATGTCGATGGAGAGTCCCCACATCTGATCTCATGAAGTCAGGGAAATGTGCTGGCTGGACTGGCTGCCTTGCCTGCCTACCTCCTTCCCTGCCCCCTTTCCCCTTATGTTCTCTTTCTCACCAAGGAACATAATTTCAGGGTTGACATGAAACCCACAGATCCTGGCCCTAACTGCTCTCTGGGGACAAAAAGCCATTGACAGGTAAGAGCACCTGTCTGACCCTCATCAGAGAAATGACCAGCTAAGCTACTGCTTTTGGATAAGCATAGGTCAGTTTACAGTATTTACTTCAATATGCAAGTGATTCTTTGAGTTTGGGGAGAGAAAAATGGGAGGGATTTGATGCATGGAATTAGTAAGTTGACACAGCCTTTTCTTACCCTTGAAGGACATGAATCCTGCCATTGTCAGGATCCCTGACCCCACTGCTTTTTCAAGGACAGGAGGGCTTCATTTCTGGCCTCCTCCTCCTTTGGTGGAACAGTCTTGGTGACCAGCTGGCTCAGGGACTCCTGGGGTGAGTCAGGACCCAAGTAGGCAGTGTCCTTGGGCCCCAGACTTTCAGAAGCATGCCAAATAAAAGAGGGCATTAATGCCTAGTTACTTTGATTATCCTCAATCTGCTGCTCTTTTCATTTTCGTGAGCAGTTCAAAGTACTGGCAGTTCCTTAAAGAGTGAAATGGAACATGTGGCTAGCGGGCCTCATTTTCGCCTTCTCATCAGAGCCAAATGTTCGAAAGCAATTCCAGGAATCACCATCTCTGCATGCCACGTCTTAGAATGTTGGCAATAGCATGTGGTCCTCTAACTATAAGTGACTGGTTTTGGATGGTGCATTAAAAATCAGTCCTCATTCCCACCTTCTCTTTATGTCAGTCATAAGAGTTTATCAAGTAGTATTTCTCCTTTCAATTAGTGCAAAATTGAGAAACTCATTTCAATCAGATTAACCAGTAAACTTGATTCCTTGAAAAGAGTTACCAGTAACAGAGGCTTAAGCAGTAATTTCTGCCGAGAAGGCCCAGTGGCCACACCACGAGGGTAGGTCCCCCTGCAGTCTCCTTGCAGCACCTTGTTGTTCCCTGTGCTTCACACTGACCGGAACCTGTGTTTCACAGTGCAGCCCACTCCCGGCCCTGCTCAGGAGGAGAGGCTCCTTACCTCTTTACCTTGTACTAAGCTTAGTGAATGGGTTAACAGATGGATGGGTCAGTGGTACTCAGCAACCAAATGTAGGCATGGATTCGA
Source organism: Smutsia gigantea (assembly GCA_032199065.1). Taxonomy (NCBI): domain Eukaryota; kingdom Metazoa; phylum Chordata; class Mammalia; order Pholidota; family Manidae; genus Smutsia; species Smutsia gigantea. Next base: position 1,311,777 of record JAVSCE010001054.1, on the reverse strand, counting down.
TTCTTCTTTATAATTCATACAACAAAATTCTTAAGTGGGTCTTTGCTGTTTGTCTCTGGGCTGGAGCATTTGGCTAACACTGCGTGGGAATCAGTTTCATCAAAAACCTGTCCCTAGCCCTGTATCTCTATTTCTGAAAACTTGAAATAATAGGAGGTTGTTTCATGATGATAGAAAGGGTGGGAGGTGGAGCTACAGGAATGTGTGAGCTTTCCTTTGGCTGATCAGTCATGTCTACTAGTGGTAGGGACATGGGAGACCAGTTTCTCCTTTCTCAGATGCTTAAAGCCATTGTGTAGAACAGATGGGTCTGTTACCCTTATTTGTGACATTCCATGGGTTGGGACTAGCAGTTTTATAAGGAATTTGGGAGTCAATGCAAATTATTTTTATGTGCTTTTTGTTGTTCTGATAAAAGATGTATGGGATAAGAGTTTTATCTCCAGAGAAAGAACAAGAGAAGCAGACAAAGCAAAAGTGAGCTGTCTGCTGAGAGGCGACCAGGCAGCACTGGGGTCACAATGTTTCCTGCTGCCTCACTTCTGCATGCTTCTTTTTGAGAAACAAGAGGAAAATAACCCAAGCAGACTTTCAGCTTTTGTCTCCACTGGAACTCTCCACAGGGAATTTAACTAGACAGCTATAGCATCGTGCAGAATTCTCTTTTCATATGGACAAAATCTTGGTCAATTTAGACATGTCAACTTGGATTTACACTTCTAAAGGGAAAAGCATGTGCTGCAGGAAGGCGGCATTTACTTCCTATGTACATTTCCAGAAAATGACTAAATTTTCATGATCCTATTTCTAAAATGTTCAATGAAAGGTGAGATAAAGGAACTGAAGTGGCACTGGCTGTCGGCAAGGATTAAAAATTAGGTTTCTATAAAAGTCCTTTGGTCATTTATAATCGTGATATTTCAGACTTTCCTGAAATTTCCTTTTTTTTTTTGGTAAACCTTGCAAGCTAACGGTTCCTACAGTGAGTTTATTTTTTCCATCCTTTTCTGCAAATCCTTGAAGTTGTGATGGCCTATTATTCTGTCTGTGGCTTTTAGAGATACAGTGTTACTCAAACTTTGCTGCCAAGTGGTCTGAAAGACCAGTGGGCTCAAACCCTATACAAAAAAAAGCACCTCACTAACATTTTAGAACAATTGGGGCACATATTGATGGGACATGTTTTATACTACTATTCACATATTCCTGGAAGAAAAAGAAGGGTAGGTACCATCAAACAGGAAGCATTTATAGGTAGTCTCCGGGTCACTTGTAACACTCAGAAAAGACTAGTGTCCACACTTGCACAGAAGCACTTCAATTTCTTAGCCAATTTAGAAATAATTTTTAGTCTGAAATCCACTTGACTTGAAGCAGTTGTCTTCCTTAAATGATTTTTCTGAAATAACTACAGTGTGTTTTCCCAAATCATTAAAAAAAAACTTCATAATTCCCTATCTGTTGAAAAGGTATCTTTTTCTTTTCTGCTAGTCTTTTTTTATAACTAAAATTCACTAATCTTGAATGTTTGTGAAATTGAATTTCAAATGCAGAATACTTGACTCATTTAAAGCTAAATTTTTTCATGATTCAATTATAGATTGTCTTTGTAATGAATTTTTTATAATAAAAAAAAAGCATCTCTATCTGTGTGGAAATACACAATGGAACAAATCCTTATCCAAAAAGAAAAAGAGTGGAAAGACCTTTTGATCTCAGGACACGTTTTACTGACTGGGTGGGCCAACCATCCCAGATGGAGCTGCAGCTGTGGGGTTGGGGGGACAGGGTGGGCTAGGCCAGGACCCAGGAGGTCACATCTGGATCACTTTTCCTGGATTCCCACTCCAATTCATCTTCGAAAATAGCATCATTTTCATTTGTATGCTTCCATGATCATCCCTTTCCTGATTTTATTCTGTTAAGTTCTTTAAGTTCTAGGAGTGAAGATATTTATAATATTTATTTAAAATATTGCCTAACTAAACTTCTGTTATGTGCTGGACTGTTGGGGAGTAGCATGTTAAGTATGAGGGCGACAAAGTCAAACAAACACACAAACGTCTTCAGTGTGAGCATGACTTTGCTGGAGGCGGGGACTAATGCGCTGCTAGCTTCTCCCAAGGAAAGGGAAAGCCCACACAAATGAATATTCCTAGATTTTCAATTCCATACACACTTCAAAAAACATCACAACCCAGCCGCCGTTGTCCTCCCTACAGCCCCCTCTTCCGGCCAAGCAGCTGGTGGCGTGTGTGCTAGGCTCTGGTCCTGCCGAACAGGAGGGTCTGAGGCTTAGTGAGGACAGAACATGTTTTGGGGTTGGATAGGCTGGATTCATCCAGTTAAAAGTGACAAAGAAGGCCAGGAGGCATTTCAGCTGCCTGCAGCCTCCTGACATCTCACTGCTGTGTTTTACTTCAAGGCTGGCTGAGGCAGGGTGTGAATGGGTGTTCCCATTCACATGTGCCTCTCCCTGTCCATTTGAGGCACTGATTTTTTCCCTTACTTCTCTTACGGAGGTAACCACTGTGTTTCTGGCTGAGAGCACATGGCTGCCTTTTTCTAGAGAACATCCCTTGGCTGAATGGAGCCACCCTACCTGGGAGGTTTTATACCACCTTCCCTAGGACAGCCAGTGACTGACGGCTGACGCAAGAGGATACCCTTTGGCGGCAGGTGGAGCTGGCCCAGAACACCCTGTGGGGCCAGCTCACCTCCAGCTGAGACCTCATCCTCACCTTGCTTTTTCCTCCCCTTCACTCTCCTTCTCCTTAGAGCATTCCCCGCTCTCTCTCCCAAAGATGAAGAAATGACTGAGAGGAGGCATTTGATCTGTGGATCAAATCATTTTGCTTCTGTTCCTGTTCTTGCAAGCTTGCAGTCCTGTGCCCCGAATATCCCATCAACAGCCAAGTGGATGTAGCCTGCCCTTGAGCCATGAGTCTTCTCACAAACCCTTGAACAGCAAGATGTTTTTTAACTATATGTAATACTTCTGCATTTATGTACTTGTGATTTTTCTAAGGTTTAGTGTCGATTTGGGATGAGACACTGGTTCTAGACTTTCATGGTACAATGGAGGGATCCTTGTAGTCAGAGATAGGCTATCTCTTAGCATATGTAGCTGGGTCGCTGTGGAAAACCTCTCTGGATCTCCTATCTTGATGCAGCCATAGAGTAAGTGAGTTCATTTAAAAGCTCTAAAATATGTACATCTACAGTTCTGTGTATCAGAGTTGTTTTTGTTAGACTGGTGCAGAAATCAACACTGTACACACATAAACATCTTTTCCCTCTCACTTACCTCAGTGCACGTATGTATGTCTGAATGTGTTTACATAGGAATACACGAGGAAAAGGCTGGCAGGGTGCAGACTACAATATTAGCTGTAGTTATTTTGAGAGGGAGGATTATGGATGATTGAAATGTCCTTCTCCACACTTTGCCTAGTTTTCCAAATGTGAATACAGTCTGAATGCCTCACAGTTGTAATTGAGAAAAATAGATCTTTTTTAGAAGTAATATTCACCTTAGCATTTTGTTTAAGACATATACCAACGTTACACATGTGCAAAACTGAAACACGTTGGTAATCCAGATGCACCGAAGGAATGAGATCCTGGAGTTTGCTGCGTGCCCTTGTGCTCCCTCCGGCGCTCTTCTGTCTGCTGGGCAGAAACTGGTTTGCAAACATCCTCAGCTGTCTCTGATCACACTGGCAATTCCCTCACTTGCAGATGATCCGAGTTGCATTTCCCAGAAGAAGCAGGAAGAGAAGTGAGTCAGAGAGAAAGCCAGGAAGCAGAGGGTGGGTATGTGGGCTCCTTGGAGGAAACGGTCCCCACGCTGAGGAGGCAAGAGGTGTCCAAGTCCCATGCATACCACTTCCTCTGCAAAAAAAAAAAAAAAAAAAAAAGAGAGAGACCTTTCTGCAACATCTTAATGCAGTAAACTTTACTTTGTGTTTTCGGTGCCAATATGTATAAAAAGACAGAAAATCAGTTTGGGGTATGCTTCCCACTGATAAGATATCACTGCACTTGATGTGGTATGGGGGCTATTCTGGAGCAGTATCAAGTCATTATGACCATTGCTGATCTGGGAGTGGCTTTTTTCCACCATTGAGAGGGACTGTGGCCACACAGGACCTGCCTCCCTGTCAAATTTCCCTTCTCTGTTCAGTGCATCCTACAGCATGAGTGACAACCAATAAAAGGAGTCTTGTGAATACGTAAGTTCCATGTTAACAAAATCCCTTCCCTTGCCTCTTTGGGAACAGTTACTTGTTAGAAATAGACTGGAGAGTTTTTGTTTAATTCATATCCATGTCCTTTCTTGTCTTAAAGATCAGAGCAGTGAATTTGACAGGATTTTTAAGACTGACAATAACTGGTATAAATGAAGGGGCCAGAACCTGTTTGTGCTGGATTCTGAGCCTGTGACCCTACAGACCTCTTAGGGAACCAGAACTGGAGTGACCTGGTAGAATGTGTTTATTTAGCAAATAGGAATCTTTGAAATAAGGCACTGAAGTAAATGTCTTGATGATAAATGGCCACATGTTACTCTGAGTTTAGAGAAGGAGAACTACCCAATCAATTTTCTTTGTGTTCAAACACAGTGGCTCAGTCTGCTCTCTGGCTGGCTGAAGACACTCACTTCGCAGAGACCCTCTCCCACCTCATGACCTCCTGGGACACTGGGAGAACTGCTTGGCTGCTGGGTTCTGATTTTTCTTCTAAGTAACTTGAAAGATGTATGATCTCACATTCAGTGTCTGTTGTTTTTCAAAATCTGGGCTCCCTCGTCTCCTAGGCAACCATTTGGAGCAGAGATAATCTAGTAGGAGGTCTCTTGTGTGTGTCTGTCACAACCCCTAGTCCCAACAAACAGTGAGGATCTTGATATGGCCATTTCAGTATTTGAGTCCTCTGGGTTGTCACCAGTAACTGGTGGCATTTAGTGACCCTGCATTGGGCTTATAGGCCAAGGAGGGAACCTTTTTATCCTTCACCACCTCCACCCTCCCCTCCCCACTTTCCCCTAAGTCCAGTCGGCTTGGACAGAACTGTGGGAAGGTGAGGAAGAAGGAGGTAGTGGACTAATTACCCAGCTAATCATATCCGCTGGTCTTTGCTGGTGAATGCGTCTGTGATGCTGCAAACCTGGGTGCTCTTAATTAGCGAAGCCTGCTTCCCAGTCCCGATTTGGTGCTGTAGCTTGATGAATCTGTGAATTTCAGTATTGTTTCCAAAAACATGATTGTCTTCAATAACTAGGCAGTCGGCAAACTTTGGGAATGCCAGGACACACACATTAGATGTTGCTAGTCTCCTCTTCTGGGTTTATAATGGCGAGAGTGGGTTTTTCCATTCTCATTTGATCAAGCAATACCCACTCTAAGTGTACTGAAGACCTGTTTTCTGGAGATGCCAATATTGTTGTGTTTTCAGTCAGATTTGGATATTTACTCTGAATTTTGGTTGTTAAAATGTTACCTTCTTAAAGTGTATCTTAGAGCTTGGACATTTTTTTTATGAGTTCTGGGACAAATTTTCTTGTGAGTAGCAATTACTTTTCCTCTGTCATAGTTGTGGGAATAAGGAAAAGTAGCCTTGACACCTCCTCTCAGGCTGTACCAAGTCATGCAAATGAAACTTCATAGAGTTTTCTCTGCACGCTGGCCAGCAGATGTTGAGCAGCGTCTCTGCCGTGGTGGAGGAGGAAGCCCCCAGCACTGGCTCTGCCTTCCGCTGGTCTTGCCTTGTCCAAGATGCTTCATAGCCTCAAATGCAGTGGGTGGAGGGGCAGGGCGGGTGTTAGCCTGGTGGTGGCACCACATGGGCAGTTTTCTTCTGCCTATTGGTGGCCACATTAAAGACATAGGAAACAGTAAAATTGGTTTAATGACACAATGTCACCTAATGGTTTATGAAGTACCGAGTCACCAGGTTTGACTGAGCATTCTTAATGCAGTTTTGTTGCTTAACTTTTTAAAATTTCACTTCATAAGCAGTGAATTTGACTATCCCTGAAGTTCTCAAACTTCTAGATTTTCTTTCTTTTACCATTTATTTATGTTTTAGCACAAGCCAGTATTTGACTGAGCTCACTTCTTTCTTCTAATACCTTGTCAACTAGTTAGCAATGGCTGTGTAACTATATTACCACAAACTGAGTGACTCAGAACAATGCATATTTATCATTTCACATCTGCTGAGGGATAATAGTCCAGGCATGACTTGGCTGGGCCCTTTGGTCGGCTGAGAACAAGGTGTTAGCCAAGGCTGGGTTCTCATCTGATGGCGCTGCTGAGGAAGGCCCCACGTCCAAGCTCGTGGGGTGATTGCTTACACGCAGTTTCTTGTGGGCTGGTGAACTGAGGGCCTCAGTTTGTTACTGACTGTGGCCAGAGGCGGTTCTTAGTCCCTACAACAAAGGGGCCATCCAGCATGGCTTCATCAGAGCCAGCCAAAGAGAGTGAGTATACTAGGGACACGGACATTACAATCATAATCACAGAAGTGACATCTAGTCACTGTATGCTACTGATTAGACGCAAGACACTACTGCCCACACTCAGGTGCAAGGGATTACATAGACCTTGAGGATTAGGAGGTGGGTGTAATTTCAGGCCAGTCTAGAGCCTTTACTGAAAATCTATTTGTGAATATACTATAGCATTCACATTTAAAAAAAATTTGAATCAATTGTGATTGTCCTTATCTCACGTATAAGAAATTGGAGTTCAGATCAATTAGTAACCTGATAGTAAGTAGTTCAGCAAGGGTTCAAAATAAGTATTTAGTGTAACATAGTGTGTACATGTGTATGTGTGTGTGTCTGTGCATGCACGTGAGCAAGTGTGTGCATGCGTGTATAGGGAATAAATGGAAGGGACAGGTAGAAAATGAGTAAAAGGAAGTGAAGCTGAAAAAATAAGTTGGGGTTGGTTTGTAAAGGGCTTCAGTGTCTCACTGAGGCTTTATTCTGAAGTTCCAGGGTGTTTGAACTCTTCAACTTGTTAGAAAAGTCATAGTCATCCTTAAAAGCTTACGTTTTAAAGTTAATGGTAGAAAAAGATAATTCTTACCGATACCAATGTGTGAATCTTAAGTAGTCACCTTCTAGTTCAATATAAACATGATTTTTAAAACAGGTTTTCAAAACTCTGGTTACTCTTTTGCTTACTGTTTCTTCTCACTTATTTGGAGTTTATACAAATAAGATTATGTGAAAATTATTTAACAAAGACTTCCCTCTTCTTGAGTAAAACATCTCAAAGCATTTATTGGGATAGGTTATGTTGATTTTAGAGCATGTTAGAAATTTGAAAACAAATGCATTTTACTTGCAAATGATTAAGTGTGCAGGGTCTACCTTGACTGAGCTACACTACTGATTCTTGAGAAAATAAACTGAACCTTGGTTATTCTGGCAACCTGGCACCAAGGACAGGCCCACCACATAGCAGGAGCTCAATACTTGTTTGTAGAAAAAGTGAGTTATATAATTCATCCTCAACCTCATGCAAAAATGAAGGCAGCTCACAGGAGATGACAGCTTTGGGAAGCCCGTAGGGAACTCTTACTATGGTGTTTTTATATGTAATCCATTCTGTCCTCTGAGTAATTCATTGAATCTGAAGGAGCGAAACAATTCAAAACACAGAAGGCAGGCTAGAAGTGATGTTCAAAGTTACACGATTTAGAATATTTTTAAATCACATGATAAGGAAATGTGATCATTGCTATTCAAATAATTTACAAATCATTTTGTTGAGGAAGAGTTTAATTTTCTTTGGAAGAGCCAGGTTGGCTTCCTGGGGAGGTGATACTGTGCTGGAAGGATAAGCTCTCGTCTCTCAAGCAGTGAGAGAAACAAGGAATTCTAGTCCAAGGGAGCCACAGCTGAAGGGCCTGATGCAGGAAATTGTCAGTCAGGTGCATGTATATCTGGTCCACCATCTGTTCTCCCCTAAGAATGAGATGAGATGATATTCAGAGTGGAGGTTCTTTGAGTAGTTCTTTTTAGTTGTTTTTATTTTTGAGGGCTTCCTCGCAGTCTGGAGCTTGCTAATGCTACGCGCCTTGCAGACCCTGAACTCCTTTCCGTCTGCCCTGGTCTCACAGTAGCGCTGGCACCATGCTACTTTGTTTCTGTTGATTCTGAGGATCAGAACGGGATTGGGTGTTACAGAGCATGTCGCCCAGCCCTCTGTGGGAGGCCAAATGTGGTCTGCAAAAGATACCCACATCAAATCCCTGTGAATGTTGCCTTTTTTGTAAACCCCCCCCCCCAACACCTTTGCTGATGGGATTAAGTTAACAGTCTTGAGATGAGATCATCTCAGATTATCTGGGGTGAGGGACATAATCCAGTGAGAGGTGTCCTTATAAGAGACGCAGAGGGAGAAAGAAAGGAGCAGATGCAGAACAGAAGATGGTGTGGAGACAGAAGCAGAGATTGGAGTGATGTGGCCACAAGCCATGGAATATGGCAGTCCCCAGGAGCTGGAAAAGGCAAAGGACCCTCCCTTAGAGCCTCTGGGGAGAGTGAGGCCCTGCCAATACCTGGACTTCAGACTTCTAACCCCCAGAACTGTCAGAGAAAAAAATCCTGTTGCTTTAATCTACAAAATTTGTAGCATTTTGTTATGGCAGCCACGGGAAGGTTCCTTATTAACAAATGAAAAAGTCAATTTCAGAGAATTCAAGTGACCTTCCCTGACCCCAGGCCTCCCTCCAGTTAGCCCATACATAGCCCTCCGAGTTGGATTCTGTGATTCTGCCAGTTTCACATCTGTCATACGTGGCTTCCTCAGCCATTTTCCAGAATAGACCATCCAGTGAGGCTGAGAGTGTTAGCAAGACAACACCTAGAGGTCAGCAGAGCAGTGGAATCTGGAGAGATACAGTTTCTTGAAAGCATTCGGCATTTCCAACCACGTCAGGCATTCGCTGTGTTGCAGCCCTGTGTGTGGTATATATTTCATCAGCTGTGCCTTTCCAACTGTGCTGGCATCTCCCTGTCTCATAAGGGCTTTCTTCTAATGAGAATTAGAACTAAAAGCCCCACATGCACCCAAGGGCCCATGTAGCCAACACTGGTATGTGAGATTTGTTCCAGCCCTGCTACAGTTTCCAGAGCAGCTGGACTCTCATACTCTCATTATTTTTTTCTATTCTGTTCTATTCTGGGATGCATTAATTTTAGAAATGCCAAGACAAATGGAGACTAATTTGCAAATGCCCCTTACAGCTTAATTGATTGTTTCCTGCACTGACCTTTGTGGGAAAATGGCAGGCAGTAGGAAAATGAGCGTTTTCCTTGTGCCCTCCACAAGCCTTTTCCCTGTAGCCCTGTCAACTTCCAGGATACTTAAAGGACATTGAGTAAAGATGAAAGAAAACATTTCCTGAGATGGCCAGTGACTTCCTGGGCTTTGTCATGGTTGGGTGATTTCTTCCCTTGCTTAGCTGCAGATCACTCTGGACATCAGAGGAAGGGCTTTTTCTCTCTTGTCTGAAGCCTGTGAGGACAAGAGAGGAGAGGGTGAAGAGTGGATCCCTCTGGAGGACAGTTTTGAGTTTTACAACCGCGCAGCCATCACTCATGCAGTGAGTCTGGCAGCACTGGCTGTGCCTTGGGCCCCACAGGCTGGCCCAGCCCCCCTCCGCCTGGTTTGTAGGTCAGGTCACATCAGATTCTTAAACGAGTCAGGTTAATATGTCCCCAGGGGACTCAGGGATGCTGAACACACAGAATGTGGGTTTTCCTAGTGTGATGGTTAATTTTACATGTCAACTTGAATGAGCCACAGGGCACCCAGATATTGGGTCAAACATTATTCTAAGTGTGTCTGTGAGCGTGTTTTTGAATGAGGTTAATATTTGAATCAGCGGACTGAATAAAGCAGGTTGCTCTCCTCAACATGGGTGGGCCTCACCCAGTCGGTTGAAGATTGAATAGAACATGAAGCCTGACCCTCCCCAGGGTAAGAGGGAGCTCTTCCTGCCAGCAGACTCTGCGTTTGGGCTGAAACATTGAGTCTGGCTGCCTTGAGCCCACCAGCCTTTGAATGAGACTGGATGGTTCTCCGGCCATCAGACCAGGTCTGGAGCTGCGGCGCTGGACCTCCCGGGTCTCCGTCCTGCAGATCTTGGGACTTTCTAGCCCTCCTAATCTCATGAGCCAATTCCTTATAATAAACCTCATCATGTGTCCATCCTATTGGTTCTGTTTCTCTGGAGAACCTGAACCCCACGCCTTGTTTCATCTCATTTGGGGCTTTGATCATTTACTTACGCTTCTCACAATTTCTCTAACTTGGGGAAACCAAGTTCTTAACTCTTCTCTGTGCTGTGGAAAACCCATATTTATGGGATGAAAAGTATGCTTTAACTATAACACATTAGAAATCATAACATTAAGAAACCTGTAGAAGTAAAATAAAACTTCAATTAAGAACCTGGAACACAAGCCACGCACAGAATACTGGTTACCAAAGGCCAAGTGCCTCCGCTGGAGAATTTAACACCGGACATCATGGGCCATTGCCCAGGGTCCCCTCTTCGGTGAACTGGGAATAATCATAGTTTCTCCCTGAGATGAAGGACACTGTGTTGAAGTGTCTTTGGCATGTTGGCCTTATTGCAGATTCGGTAAACATCAGGTGATCAAATAAAGAGGCCTGTCACAGGTTACGTGTGTCTCCCCAAATTCATTTTTTAACTAGAACCTCAGAATGTGGCTGTATTTGGAAATAGGGCTGTCACAGATGCAATTAGCTAAGCTGCGGTCATACTACAGAAGTAGTGTGGGCCCGTAATCCAGGATGACTGGTGTCCTTACTAGAAAAGGAGAGGCACATAGAGACATACAGTGAGAATGCCATGTGATGATGGACGCAGAGATTGGAATGAGGTGTCTGCGGGCCATGTAAAGCCAAGGACTGCTGGCATCACCAGAAGCTGAGGAAAACATGGAACAATTCTCCCCTTGAGCCTTCAGAAAGAGCCTGGCCCAGCCAACACCTGGATTTCAGGCTGTAGGCAAGGTCAGGTGTGGCACAGCCATGGCACTTGGGGGATGAGTATGGTGCACGGTGAGGATATTCATGCGTGTCCCTAACCAAAAGCTTGTAGTTGCTAAAAGAAAATGCAAAAGTAAAGGGTAGAGAGGCAGCAAGAAATCACCAAGAAAAGGCACAAAGACGTTGTTCTAGAAAATTGAAGAACTGTTGGAAGCTAGAATTATACTTTAAAAAATTAAGTGCAATTGAAAGTAAAATGGGAGCAGGGAAGCACAGGTGTTTGCACAGACAGGTTTTCATTATGATTTAAGGACAAAAGCTGTAATAGAGTAACTCCAAAGATGCTGCGTAGGGTGTGTGTGTGGTGAGTGGTGAGAGTTCACTGGGAGATGGATTTACATCTTGGCTCGCCTAACAGTTGATCAAGTGTCTGGCATAAAAGGAGACAAAATGGAAAGACAGCTGTTTGCTGAAGAGGCCTTGTGTGAGTCTGGCAGCAAACTTGGTTATCTCAGCCAGTGGGGCCAGGTCCAGGGCTTGCTGTTAAAAAGGTTATTAAAAACTAACACTCCCCCATCACCTTAACTTGAATGCAAGGTAAATTGAACATACAGGCCTCCAACACAGTCCTCAAAGAGCCCCAAGAACTGGTTCGTGCCAGCCTCAGACACAGTGTCAGCAAGACCTTTAATGACAAAAGAAAGGTTGATGGAGAATTAAATAAAAATAAGCTCTCACTTTCTAAGCTTTTTCTTCTCTTGATCATATTCCTGGCAGAATGGTATCCTCCCATAATAGCTCCATGTTCATTTTCCACATGCAGAGGTTGATTTTTTCAAGGGGCTGGCTTCTAGCTAAGAATCATCTTTAGGATCAGGTGAAATGTAAGGAGATATGTCAGCATCTCATAGGAGTCAAGTCTATTTGGAAGACGGTAATCTCTATAGAAAAGCTGCATCCGCTCTGGGGTTGTTCCAGCGTTCCCAGAGCTACAGGAAAGCCATTTAGAGAATGCATTTTAACATTCAAAAGACACCTTGAAGAATTGCTTCAAAGCATTGGGCATAGTTATATGTCCACATAACTCTGTTGTGCACGTACCTCTAATGTGACTTTGCAATCCTTGCAATGGGAGGTGAGGTCTCTTTCCTGATCCCCTACGTCAGACCTCGTCTGGAAAGTAGAGTGCTTGTGCTGACTTGCATGGAACCCTTCCCAGCCACCATGGAAACCAGGCGTGCTGCCCTACTGGCGGATGAGAGACCTTGTGGAGCAGAGATGCTGTCCTGGCTGATGGCACCCACACGAGTGAGAGCTCAGTCCAAATTAGCTAAGCTTGGCCCACATCAGCGGGACCACCCACGTAACCTATAGACTCATGAACAATAATAAATGGTGGTAAGTCACCAAGTGTTGGGTGTAGCAAAACCTAACAGGTGCAGGTGCTAATCCTGATGAGCAATTTACAAATTAGAAATTGAGACACAGAAGAAGGCTGGATGCATAGTTATAGAACCAGGGTCTACTTATTCTGATGTTTGGTTGAGGGCTTTTCCTACTTGATCAAGCTGCTTTGGGTTGGGAAACTGATGAATTATAGCAAACATTCTGGTAGAGTTGGTGGTTTCTTTAACTATTGTGCCTTTATAAAAATTACATTTTACATTGATTATTCACTCATTTATTAATTCAAAAATAAAAGTATACCCATGCACTAGCATTCTTCATTCACCCCCACTGCTGCATCTTATATGGACCCTCAGAACATGTATGGTCCACAGGGAGCTGGTCCCAAATGGATGTAGGGATGCACCGTGGGAAGTGCTGCATGGCTCCGTGAACCAAGAGGGAAGGAAAGGGTTGTAAACTCTGTGTGAGTGGGCAAGACCTCCTCTCCTATTACACTACCAACAGCACATGTTTCCCAGAGTGAGTGTCTAATAGCCTGTAACTGAGCCCATCTGCTTATGGCCAACCCTGCTCAATGGGGGAAAGCTTGGAATGTTCATGGCTTGACTGCATGAGTATTAAATAGATTTTTAATATTAAGAAGGTCCTTGGAGCTATATTTGCTGGTGTGAAAGATCCCTCCAGTGACTATTAACTGGGCACATTTTACTGAATTGAATTTTAATCCTTGGTGAGAGTTCTCTTGGGAACTCAGAATGTACTTAAGTTATAGTTTTTATCTGAACACATCCTGGTGATTTTTTAGTTGTTGCAGCAAGGCAAACAGTCACACTACATGTCCAGTAAAATATCTGGCTGTCATCATGAGAAGCTCTGTCTTTCTCTCTGCTTCTGACGATTCCCTGTGTCCAGTTCTGGCTTAGGTGTGTGCAGTTATGATCACCTGCTGCTCTGTTCTCCCCTGGGAGGACAGAAGCGATCCTGCCTGCACCCTCACCATGGCAGATGGTATCAGACATGGGGAGGGTTTGAAAAAATAGGTCACAGGGCATTTGGCTTCTGATCTGGCAACCTGCACAATTCTCAAATGAAGTCGAAGACACTCTTCTGCTTTTAGTCAAAGGAAATGAAGGTGCAGGTATCAGAGAGGGCGGAAAGAACCTACATGCCTTGAAGGTATGACCTTCCGTTTATCTGGGAGAATGCATAAGGTTGTGTGACATTCATTAGGATTCTTAACAGAACCTCCAAAATGATAAACAAAAACTTTTATAGGCAGGGTTTCAGATCAGAAATGTATCCAGAGGAATCAAGATGAATGGGTGCATCACATTAAATGGAACCTAATTCAAAAATCTCTAATTCAAGAGCTCAACCTGCTTCTGACCTCCACAGAAAAAGAAGGGTGTCACAGAGAATTAAAGGTCAAGGGAAAACCACAGAGTCTTTTGAGTAGTTGGCAGAAAATATGATTTATGTGGAAGGGATAAAGAGCTTACAAACAAAAGGATGAGAAATAACTCTCAGAAACCATGAGATGCCTTGAAATTCCCTGCAATAAAAGCCACTGTAGACCCCTGGCTCAGGGCATGAAGAGCAGCTTGGGAAGGAGCAGGAATTCTGGGGAGCTTGGCAGAGCTCCGTTCCCCTGCAGCGCCTGCATGGCCACTCTGTCTCGTGCCCTTCAGTTACCAGATCGCCACTGAGCTCCCTGGCTCCATGCGCCTCCCATAGAGTGTGCTCACTGCTACCGGTTTTCTCCGTTACCATTTTCTGTGCTTGAAAAAGCTTTTATTTATGTATGTGGTGTAATTTAGGTTTTATCACTGTCCTTTATAATATAAGGAAACGACCAAACAGGCCTAAACTATATAAAATATAATTTTTCGTGTTTTTAATGGCAACTCACAAGCTGGGCTTGTTAGCATAACATAAATGAAGCAGGGAATAAAAGACCGTCTTCATTACTAAAGTAGTGCTTGCAGGCAAGCAAGCTAACCCCCATTAACAAAGGCTAAGATAATTTTTCCTGAATTTTATTCACAAAGGAAACCACACAACTACATAAAAACATACTTGTCATCTGAACTGATGGCAGAATTAGAATTGCTGAAAAAAAAAAAGAGCCATTGACTATTTTTCAAGAAAGTTGCATCACCTGCAAATGCATACAGTTAAATGCAAAAGCTGAACGACATGGCGTCAGTAACAGTGAGTCTCTCTCCCCAGCACATGTCAAAGTTTACATACGGGTTCCTTCCAAATGGTGTCACAAAGTCCAGGCCCTGTCTGCAGTATAGTTTTACCACATATGTGGAACATGGGTGCTTTATAGTTCTATGAATGGAGTTCGAGTAAAATGTTTGCTTTCTAGACTTCTTTTTCATTGTATTTATTGAACAAGGCTCATTTTTTTTTTATGTAGTGTGAAGATAAACTGCTAACCTTTCTCTGTGTACACCATCACAGATCTGTTTACTCATAACTTGTATGTTACACCATCCACAGCAGAGGATGTGGAGGCAGCCTGGTTTGGTTTCTGGGCTGGAAGGCAGTGGAGAGATTCAGCTTCTGTCCCCAAGCCCCCAACCAGACCCCTCCAGTTGAAACACATTTTTCCTGTCTAACCTCAACCACTTGCTCATACTCCACACTCCAGCTGAAAACCTGCCCAGATAACCTAGTCTCACTGAAAATGCCCATTCGATCAGCCCGAGTCCAGACTCTCTTCTGTGGAGTTTTTCCCAGTCATCCCAGATGTCTCCAAATTCCTGCAGCCCTCCATGTATCTCTTAGAACTTGCGTTGCAACTTTTTTTTTCTTAATTTCCTATGCACGTTTCTCATTCTCTAGATGGGATGAAATTCAGTGAAGGACCCCAAATGTCTGTTTCAGCACCTCTGGCAGGATGCAGAATGGGAAATGGTGTCTGTTCTGCCCTCGCCCTGGCTAGGACACTGTCATATAACAGGTGCTACCTCGGTTTTTAACTCAAGGAGATTTTGCAGTGAAAAAAATAAGGAGATAGGTAGAAGACAGCGTCATTGTGAGTGAACACAGGGCATTTGAGTTAGCCTGGGGGTGCTGGTGCCAGAGTCAGGGAGACTGCCAGAAAGCTTATGGCGTACCCATTGAAATTCATCGGTCAGTCAGTTAATCGTGTTTGTTTTAGATCATGGAAACCAAAGAATTACCTAAAAAATTTAGGTACAACATGGGCAAAAAATCCTCAGTTTTACAGAGCAGACAGGAAGCTCGTGTCTCCTGGACTCAGTGAGCAATCATATTTGTCGCCTGGGGAACGTCGGAGCCCGAGCATCTCTGAGGGCCGCCCTCCCTGAAACGCTGCTTTTTATCACTTCCTGACAACACAGGATGGACACCAAAAGTGGTTCTTGTTTTAATGTTGGTGTTTTCTAATTGTGTGACACTTGGAGCCTATTTAACAGGATCTGGGACTTTTACATTAATTGAAGTGCCTCTAATCTCAGCAATTCATAGAAGTGGTTTATGTCAGAATTTGTTGAGACTACTTTAAGGTTAAATGCATACTCAATAGGCACATTTTTGAATGAGCACAGGAGGAGCTGCATAAGAGGGCAAATGGAGATTTTATTTCTAGGGTGATTTGAGTGGTTAGTGTCACACAGTCCTGAGAATTTTATTATCTGTAAATATTTTGTACCAATTTTAAGGCCTATTTGATTCTAAAATTTACACAAAGTTAATATGTTTGCCCTAGTCTATTTAACTGATGCAAAGTATTCTATAGCATGGATGCATGGTCTATTTTTTAACCAGTATGTTATTAATAGTGTCCCTACTTTTCTTTTTTCAGTTATAAAGAAGTATATTTATATATATTTACACATTCACCCTTACATGTGTTTGGGAATATTTCTATAGAGTACATACCTAGAGTTGCAGTTGCTGTTTGCAAGGTCTATGCACTTAAATTTGTTTAGTTACTGCCAAGTTTTACTTGAAAAAATTTTAATATGTTCTTACATTACTACCATCAGCAGAGAAGCTTTCTTTTTCCATCTCACAAACATTGGCTATTAATGTTTTAACTCAGAGATTGTTAATCTAATCATTACTGGCAGGCTGTGAGTGTTTCTCCTACTCTTGTCTTCTCCAAGGAAAGAATTCAAGAGACAGACTTAGGACAACTTTAAACAGCAGGAGTTTGTTAAGCAAAGCATAAGTAAGCTCTCAAGAAAGGTGGAGAATGGGCCGCCTGGACACCCGAAGCAGCATTGCTCTTAGGGCTAGGTTGGCTTTTATTTTTTTATAAAGGTGGCAGGAAGTCCTGCCCTACATTATATGTCATTTGACTGACAGGTTGATTGACAGATCTAGATTATAACTTTTTTTCTCTGCACAAGAGAAGCCCATGGTTGTGGGGCCCCAGGGGTGGGGAGTGCAAAACCACAGTGTTAATTTTGATCCCGGGGTTCTTGTTCACGTAGTTTAAGAATGAACTTCACAAACACTCAAAGTAGGAGAGTGAGGGAGAGACTTTTATTTAGAGATAAAGTAAGATGGCAGACCCACCAGGAGGGGACAAGAGAATCCATGGTCATGATAAAGGGCTCGGGGGTGTGGACCTGTTAAGTGGTCCTAGAACGTTCATCCTTGAGGAGACATTAAGTCTCTTTTCTCATCAGTCTTCCAGATAATTTTGCAAAATTAACATAAGAAATTTACTGCATATTTTTTTCCCAGAATAACAGCTTTTTGGTCTGGGAGCATATCAATCATCAATCAAGACCGCCTGCCCTGCCTTTAAGGTGGGCTGAGTTATTGTCTGTTTGCTAAAGAGTTTAAAAGGCAATTAAAGATGGAATCTTTCTCACTTTTATTATATTGTTTATGGCTGAGCTTGCTTGCCATTATTAATTGCCCAGGTTGCAAATCACCTGATCAGGTCTAAAGGGGGAAAAACAGCACAGAGGCCTGGGCCTTTTAGCATGCTGAAGTGAATCTTATGTATAATTACAAATGATTAGCATAAAAGAAAACATGGGCTACTTTCTTTTATTTGGGGGAATATTAACTGATAACACTGAAGAATGACTCTAGAGCTTAATGTTTAACCGGGAGTTTTGGTAGGGGGTTTCTTGCATATTGTTACATTGCTCTGACTTGATAATTGACTTGACAAGGCAATTATCTTGCCTTGCCTTTTCCAGGGGCCCTCACCCTACTCTGTCTAAACCCACGGTCCCTGTCTCAATTTGATTTAGATGTTATTTTAATGAGGTGGGGTTACTTTCAGACAAGGTCTTGGGACCTTGCACCTGCCTGTGATCAGGGAAGCCCCTGTGGTCCTGGGCCTCCTGATAAGCTGGGTGTCCTGGACTCTGGAACTGGTAACTAATGGGGCTTAGGGTTGGCCAGGGAGTGGTCTTCCTTGGCCATGGGTGGGCCCCTTTCTCCAGTTTATGTCTAACTGCCTACTCTAACATGATGATTATTAACTTCTTTTCAAATTATCTATGATAGAAAATGAGTGAGGTACACATATGTGTGCTTTAGAGAGGGGTAGCAGCAAGCTTCAGTGAATTTTAAAATATTAAAACAGTAATTAAAAAATATAATAAAAATCTGTTAGCTTAATTTATGCCTGGCATATTGGTTTAACATATAGACAGACCCTCCTATGTTGTGCAAACTTTACAATTTACTCCTCTCCTAAATCCAAAATTAAAATTTGGACTATTTGAATATATCCTGCTTTTTACAGGGAGGATAGTGACTCATGCCCTTTATAGTCACCAACAATGTGAACATTTCATTGAAGAGCTTAAAACCAACTGGAATAGATATTAACAATGGCAGAATGCAAACTAACAACTTGCTGTTCCCCCAGTTTCTTCATCCTCTGTGCACTTAAAAATTTTTTATTTTATTGTGCTAAAACCACTTAATATGACATCTACCCTCTTAACACAATTTTAAGTGCTCTAAACAGTATTGCTGAGGTTAAACAGTACCTGTAATTTTCAAAAACTGAACTGCTGGGAGTTTGGGCAATTTCTTTTCTTCCATAAAGACCATGGGGGTGGGGAATGGGGTAAATGAATGACGGTGGGTCTGTACATATCTGTCACCACTCCAAGTGACACTTTATGAAGTGTTCCCTGGGGAAAGGAGGCAGAGGAGGGGGCCACCTGCAGTGAACTGCCCTTCCAGTAAGCAGCCTGTGCCTGTCGGGGAGGGGTAGGCTGAGGTAGTGTGGGCCCTGGCATACGGACTGAGCACCAGAAGGCATTAACCTACCCAGCTCTGGGCCCCCTGCTTTTTTCCTCTGAAAATGAGGCAATAATTATTACTCAGCCCACCTTACTGGATTTAGTGAAAATTCAAGGAATATTATGCATGAGAGCATGTTGCAAATTGGAAAGTCCTATACAATGGAAAGGTGTTAGAACTGTGATAAAGTTTAACTTTGGAAGATAATTCAACAAAAACTATTGTAGTGTAAGTGCGTAACATTAAGCATTTTGATTGCAGTAGGCGTGCCTGACATTTAGCTTCTGATTGCCGAGGCCTCCATCTAAAAGACATCCATCCCGGGTGAACATACTGCCAGCTGTGGGACAAAGCTACCGGCACAACAACCAGATGGGGGCCAGGCTGCCCCCTCCTAGGAGGCCCTGGGCCAGCTAGATAACTGACAACTCGAGTGACCCCGCTTGTCCCTTTCCACACCCTAATCGCCACTCTTTAAATTCGCCAAGAAAGAATAATTCCCCGAAACCCTGGGCACTACCCCTCCGCCCCAGTAAAGGCACAGCCAGTGGCCCAAGCTCTCTTTCTACCTGAGACCTTGCTGTGGCCCCATGTGCTGTGGGACCTCCAGGAAATGGAATAACCATTGTTTTCTCAGTATTCCCTGATGGTGGTTGCTGAGGGGCGTCCTGTCATCATAAGAGAACCACAAGGGCCAGTCCAGCCTCAATCCTGGCTCTGGTCAGGGAAATGCCTGCGGGGCTGCCCTGGGTGAGCTCCCCCGGCTTTCCTAGCTGATGGCATCACTGTAGACAGGCTGAGAGCAACACAAAACGACTACCGGTAACCCCACCGTCCTGGTATTAGTAACGTGTATGATTGTTGGATTACTATGCTGTACACCTGGAACCAATACAATATTGTGTATCAACCATATTTCAATTAAAAAAACCCAAAACTGTATTACTATATGAACAAATTTATGATATATGTTTAAGTAAGTCAGACAAATATTTTTTTCAATAGGCAGCTTATTTAAATTGCTATTTCCTAATTAAAGCATGCAAAAAAATTTTCAGGTTTGTATGATTTTGCTAATTTACTTTTGACATATTTAAAATGTAATCTTTGTACTGATCTCCACTTTGTGATGTTGGAGCTCTTGACGCTCTCTGGGAGGTCTGTGCTGGGCCCTCAGAATTCTTCTAGGAGATACCCTGGTCCCATGCCATCTCTGCTGACCTCTGTCCAGAGCCAGGTATCTAAGACAAGTGGAGGCCCTGGGGACATTCCAGCCCACCATAAAGCCAAAACTCCCATTCCCTGAAAGGCTCCAGAAGCAAAGAAAGCTAACTGGTGCCTAAAAGACACCCATGAGCATGTGGGTTTGTTGCTAGGCAGCTGCCTCTGGGAGGTCTCTCCCTGCACACCAGGCAAAACCTCAATCTGGACAGGGGAGGGTTCTTGACTCTGAATGAGAAAGAATTCTCAAGCAGACCAGACAAGAGCATCAGGGAATGGCAGCTGCCTTGCAGGCAGCAGAGAACAGGAAAGTGTAGAGGAAAAGAGGGGAAGTTTTCGGCCTAGGACGGATGTCCTTGCCAACTCTTAAAGCCAGGGTCACCTGGCAGGCATCCTGTGAGCACTTGGATCTGCACAGTGTGGGGACTGGCCTCTACCACCCCAGGATTTGGGGGAGCCGTGGAGCAAGGGATGGAGTGAGATCATGTGAGAACTTCCCAAAGGGAGATTTTCAGGCAGCTCCTGCAGCTGCAGTTTTTCCTGGTCTCCCAGGGACGGGAACTCGCAGGCCCCAATCTGAGCTCTCAGCAGCCCCTCCCTACTTATCAGGAGTAAAGCGGAGACAGAGTGAAGACTTGGAAACCGGATGAAATAGCAAAGAGACAAAACGCAGTAATTTGAGCAGTGGGAAAACTTTATTTAAAAGTATGCACTTAGAGAAAGGAAAGTGCAGGTGTCCTCAGAGAAAAGGCACACTGAAAGGCTGGGGATTCTGTCTTTTTAAGGCTTTCAAGGAGGGGAAAGGGCAGAGGGGGGTTGTTGGGTGTAGACTTGACTTGTGGTCTTATGTTGTCTCTAGTAAAGAACCCTGTGTCCTCATTCACAGTCAGTCCTCTAGATAATTCTGTAAGATAAACTTAACACAAGGGATTTATTAATCCTCTTCTTCTCCAAGATAGTGTTACCCTCAAGCAGTGGGGACATATCAGTTAAGACTGCTTGCGCTGCCTTAAGATCAGGTGGGTTGTTGTCTGATTACCAAAGAATGTGTTAGGAATCTTACTTCTCAACTGTCTGCTTTTTAAAATGGAATCTTAGCCTTAAGATGGGGTCCCTCCTGTTCTTACTATGCTGTTTATATCTCAGCATTTTTCATCACAGGCAGGAAAAGTTAATCATGATGCTTGGCCCATGTCCCTGCCCTACCTCAGCTTGACAGAGCGGTAAGTCCTCTTATGGCAGATGCACTGAGGCCAATTCCTGCTCTTCTGGGGTTGTTCTGACTGCAGGAAGACAGGCCTTAGATGACCTCAGGAGTCCCTTTAGCCTGAGTCTTCACAGGTACAGTATGAGCTGATTACATTTATACGTAACCTTATACGACATCATGGTTCTGTGGAGCAGAGCACATACTTCAGAAGGACATCTGGGTGTGGAAACCTTGCTGAGGCTAAAGGTGGACGCTGTAGAGTGCGGTCGGGGGGGTTGCTCAAGTCAGATTTGAGCCTCATACTTCCTGACCTGTTCCAGAATTCTTGTTTTTTCCAGGCTCTACTGTGTTTATTTATTCAGTGACAATTTCCTGGAAATCAGGTTGTACAAGACACATCTTGGGAGTATGAGAACTGCAGCATCTTGGAGTGTGGGAACTGTAGCATCTTGGAGTGTGGGAACTGTCACATCTTGGAGTGTGGGAACTGTCGCATCTTGGAGTGTGGAACTGTCGCGTCTTGGAGTGTGGGAACTGTAGCATCTTGGAGTGTGGGAACTATAGTAGTTCACAAAACAGTGTCTTTGTACTCAAAGAGCTTACATGCTAAGGCATGGGAGGAGATGGCTTTAAAAAAGCTAATATGTAACATGCCAATTAGTGATACATTCTATGTGGAAATGTAGAGCAGGAAATGGAATAAGGAGGGCCCAGTGTGGGTGTGTGGTTATGTGTTTGTGTGTGTGGTTATGTGTTTGGGTGTGTGTTTGTGTATGTTTTTATGTGGGTCTTTGTGTATGTGGTATGTTTGTGTGTTGAGATTGTTTCCGTGTGGCTGTTTTTGTGTATGTTTGTGTGTTTGTGTCTTTGTATTTGATTGTGTGTTTATGTGTGTATGAATACAAGCCTAAAGTAGCAGAGGGACAGCTGCGACTCTGGAGGAATGGCATTCTAGGTATTAACAAATTTCTGAGACAGGAACACCCAGAGTGTTCCAGAACAGCGAAGGGAGTCATGTGCGTGGCAGAGAGGAGCAAGAGAGAGGGACGGAGGAGTGGTAATATCTTGAGGGCCTCTAGGATGCTGGTGAGGACCTGGGAGAAGAGACTGTGTGCACCTTCCAGGAGGAAAGATGCTCAGTGGGCAGGTAGGCAGAGGTCTACAGCCTGAGGGTACAGTGTGGGGACAGGTGAAGGGCTCATGCTGTCTGATTAAGGAGTATTGCATTCTACAACAGAGAACAGAGAGGGGCAGATAGTTTGAGGGATATAAGGGGTGACCCTGGACTCCACAAGGGAGGGAGGAAAAGAGACCAAGATCGTGGAGGGGTCCAAGGTCATGAAGGCCAATGAATGAACTGGAAGGCTTGATGGGGTTGACTGCCTTTTCCCTTTTTAATGGTTTAACAGCCTTGTCAATAATAATATCTGGGTTTATTTCTGGTCTCGCTATTCCATTGGCCTTTGTGTCTATTGTCTATGTCTGTTCCATTGGTCTTGATGCCAAGACCACCCTGTTTTGATAACTGTAGCTTTGTGGTAAAATTTGAAATCAAAAAGTGTGAGACCTCCAACTTTTTCTTTCTCTTTCAGGATTCTGACTATTTGGGGATCCTAGAGATTCTGCATGAATTTCAGGATGGGTTTTTCAATTTCTGCAAGAAACATCGAGATTATGATAGGGATTGCATTGAGTCTGTATATTGCCTTGGGTAGAATGGACAGTTTCGCATTATTAAGTCTTCCAATCTATAAACATTAGTGTGTTTCCATTTATTTATGTCTTCTTTAATTTTCTTCAGCAAAGGTTTGTAGTTGTCATTGTAGAAGACTTTCACCTCCTTGGTTAAATAATTACTAAGTATTTAATTCTGATGCTATTGCAAATAGAGTTGTTTAATTTCCTTTTCATATTGTTCATCATTACTGTATAGAATTGCAACTGCATTTTTGTCTATGGAGCTTGTATCCTGCTACTTTGCTGAATCCATTTATTAATTCTAACAGTTTTTTTGTGTGGAATCTTTTTAATGTATTCTGCATATAAGATCATATCAATTGGTGGAGGGGCTCAGATGGTGGTGTGAGTAGGGTGGCGGAAATCTCCAAAAAACCATATACATTTAAAAAAATACAATAAATACAACTACTCCTAAAAGAGAGACCAGAAGATACAGTACAAAAGCCAGGCTACATTTACATCTGTGAGAACCCAGCACCTCACGAAGTGGGTAAGATACAAAGCCGTGACCCTGCAAGACCCGAGCAGTCCCCCCACCCCAGCTCACCAGTGGGAGGAAAAGACTCAGAGTGGGGAGGGAGGGGAAGCACAGGACTGCTAAATAACCAGCACTAGTAATCTGCACCGGGAGCACAGACACACATTGCATGGTGTAATGGATATTAGAGAAACGGAAAAGTAAAATCCGAGACGGAGACCGCGAGCAGGTCCCCACAGCTGGCTCCCCTGGGACAAAAGAAAAGCGGGCACTTTTTAAAAGTCTTAAAGGGGCATAAAGATCAAATATACCGGGGAAAGGGATTCAGGGAAGATGGCGGCGTGAGTAGGCGGCGGAAATCTCCTCCCAAAACCATATATATTTGTGAAAATACAACAAATACAACTATTCCTAAAAAAGAGACCAGAAGATACAGAACAACAGACAGCCTACAGCTACACCTGCGAGAACTCAGTGCCTCAGGAAGCGGGCATGCAGTTAAGCGGGAAGGACCCCAGAACCCACATCAAGGGCTGGAAAGCACCAAGGGGACCAGAAGGCACCCAGTGAGACTTCAAACCCCCGCAGTGCTATAGGCTAGGCTGAGGGTGACCCTGCACACAGGCAGCCCCAGGGATTATCCCAGAGACTTCCTCCTGGTGGGTGAGAAACCAGTTCAGGCCCTGGAGAAGGGCAAGGAGAACAACAAGCAAAAAGGGACTTTGTTCTCCCAGCTGACACACATGGCACCTACCAGCAACCACTTCTATCACCATGAAAAGACAGAGGAATATGATACAGAATAAGATTACCCAGACAACCCCAGAGAGAGGGCATGGTGGGATAGATTTATACAATCTTCCTGAAAAAGAATTCAGAATAAAAATCATAACCATGCTGATGGATCTGCAGAGAAATATGCAAGAGCTAAGGGAGGAAGTGAGGAAAGACAATGCAAAAATCAGACAAGTGATCGATGGGCTTAAGAGCAGAATGGACGAGGTGCAAGAGACTGTTAATGGAATAGAAATCAGAGAACAGCAATACAGAGAAGCTGAGGCAGAGAGAGATAAAAGGATCTCTAAGAATGAAAGAATATTAAGAGAACTGTGTGACCAATCCAAATGGAACAATATTTGCATTATAGGAGTACCAGAGGAAGAAGAGAGAGAAAAAGGGATAGAAAGTATCTTTGAAGAAATAATTGCTGAAAACTTCCCCAAGCTGGGGAAGGAAATAGTTTCTCAGTCCACGGAAGCCCACAGATCTCCCAACACAACAGACCCAAGGAAGACAACAAACACCAAGACACATAATAATTAAAATGGCAAAGATCAAAGATAAGGACAGAGTATTAAAGGCAGCCAGAGAGAGAAAAAAGATCACCTACAAAGGAAAACCCATCAGACTATCATCAGACTTCTCAACAGAAACCTGACAGGCCAGAAGAGAACGGCATGATATATTTAACGTAATGAAACAGAAGGGCATCGAACCAAGAATACTCTATCCAGCACGATTATCATTTAAATTAGAGGGAGGGATTATACAATTCCCAGACAGGCGAAAGCTGAGGGAATTTGCCTCCCACAAACCACCTCTACAGGATATCTTAAAGGGACTGCTCTAGATGGAAGCACTCCTAAGGCTAAAAAGATGTCACCAGAGAAAATAAAATCATAGCAAAGAAAGCAGACCATCCAAATACCAACTAAAGGCAAAGAATAAAACACCTAGTATATAAAGAATGGAGGAGGAAGAATAAGAAGGGAGAGAAATAAAGAACCATAAGACTGTGTTTATAATACCTTAACAAGAGAATTAAGGTAGACTGTTAGATGGTAAACAAGCTACCCTTGAACCTTTGGTAATCACAAATCTAAAACCAGCAATGGCAATAAGTACATATCTTTCTATAATCACCCTAAATGTAAATGGACTGAATGCACCAATCAAAAGACACAGAGTAATAGAATGGATAAAAAAGCAAGACCCATCTATATGCTGCTTACAAGAGACTCACCTCAAACCCAAAGATATACACAGACTAAGCGTGAAGAGATGGAAAAAGATATTTCATGTGAACAACAAGGAGAAAAAAGCAGGTATTGCAGTACTTGTATTGGACAAAATAGACTTCAAAACGAAGAAAGTAGTAAGAGATAAAGAAGGACATTATGTAATGGTAAAGGGGTCAGTCCAACAAGAGGATATAACCATTATAAATATATATGCACCCAACACAGGAGTGCCGACATATGTGAAACAAATATTAACAGAATTAAAGGAGGAAATAGAAAGCAATGCATTCATTTTAGGAGACTTCAACACACCACTCACTCCAAAGGACAAATCAACCAGACAGAAAGTAAGTAAAGACACAGAGGCACTGAACAGCACACTAGAACAGATAGACCTAACAGATATCTACAGAACTCTACACCCAAAAGCAGCAGGATACACATTCTTCTCAAGTGCACATGGAACATTTTCCAGAATAGATCACATACTAGGCCACAAAAGAACCTCAGTAAATTCAAAAAGATTGAAATTCTACCAACCAACTACTTAGATCACAAAGGTATAAAACTAGAAATAATTGTACAAAGAAAACAAAAGTCTCACAAACAATTGGAGGCTTAACAACATGCTCCTAAATAATCAATGGATCAACCACCAAATTAAAACAGAAATCAAACAGTAGATGGAGACAAATGACAACAACAGCACAAAGCCCCAACTTCTGTGGGACGCAGCGAAGGCAGTTCCCAGAGGAAAGTATGTAGCAATCCAGGCCGATTTAAAGAAGGAAGAACAATCCCAAATGAATAGTCTAAAGCCACAATTACTCCAACTGGAAAAAGAAGAATGAAAGAGGCCCAAAGACCGTAGAAGGAGGAACATAATAAAGATCACAGAAAAAATGAATAAAATTGGGAAGAATAAAACAATAGAAAAAATCAATGAAATCAATAGCTGGTTCTTTGAGAAAATAAAACAGATAAGCCCCTAGACAGACTTACAAAGGGGAAAAGAGAATCTACACACATAAACAGAATCGGAAATGAGAAAGGAAAAATTACGACAGACCCCACAGAAATACAAGAATTATTAGAGAATACTATGAAAATATATGCTGACAAACTGTATAACCTAGAAGAAATGGACAACTTTCTAGAAAAATACAACCTTCCAAGACTGACCAAGGAAGAAACAGAAAACCTAAACAGATAAAATACGAGCAATGAAATTGAATAGGTAATCAAAAAACTACCCAAGAACAAAACTCCCAGGCCAGATGGATTCACTGCTGAATTTTATCTGACATATAGAGAAGACATAATACCCATTCTTCCTAAAGTTTTCCGAAAAATAGAAGAGGAGGGAATACTTACATACTCATTTGATGAAGCCAGCATCACTCTAATACCAAAACCAGGCAAGGACCACACAAAAAAAGAAAATTACAGACCGATATCCCCGATGAACACAGATGCAAAAATACTCAACAGAATATTAGCAAACTGAACTCAAAAATACATCAGAAAGATCGTCCATCGTGATCAAGTGGGATTCATCCCAGGGATGCAAGGATGGTACAACACTCCAAAATGCATCAACATCATCCACATCAACAAAAGAAGGACCAAGACCACATGATCATCTCCATAGATGCTGAAAAAGCATTCGACAGAATTCAACATCCATTCATGATAAAAACTCTCAGCAGAATGGGTATAGAGGGCAAGTACTTCAACATAATAAAGTCCATATAGGGCAAACCCACAGCCAACATCATACTTAACAGCGAGAAGCTGAAATCTTTTCACCTAAGATCAGGAACAAGACAGGGATTCCCACTCACTCCACTGTTATTCAACATAGTACTGGAGGTCGTAGCCATGGCAATCAGACAGAACAAAGAAATAAAAGGCATCCAGATTGGCAAGAAAGAAGTCAAACTGTCTCTGTTTGCAGATGACATGATATTGTACATAAAAAACCCTAAAGACTGCACTCCAAAACTAGTATAACTAACACCTGAATTCAGCAAAGTTGCAGGATCCAAAATTAATACACAGAAATCTCTTGCTTTCCAATACACTAATGCTGAACTTGCAGAAAGAGAAATCAGGAAAGCAATTCCATTCACAATTGCATCAAGAAGAATAAAATACCTAGGAATAAACCTCACCAAGGAAGTGAAAGACCTATACCCTGAAAACTACAAGACACTCTTAAGAGAAATTAAAGAGGACACTAACAAATGGAAATTCATCCCACGCTCTTGGGTTGGAAGACTTAATATTGTCAAAATGGCCATCCTGCCTAAAGCAATATGGAGTTTCAATGCAATCCCTATCAAAGTACCATTAGCATTCTTCAATGAACTGGAACAAATAGTTCTAAAGTTCATATGGAACCACAAAAGTCCTCGAATAGCCAAAGCCATCCTTAGGGGAAGAATAAAGCAGGGTGGATCTCGCTTCCCAACTTCAAGCTCTACTACAAAGCCACAGAAATCAAGACAATTTGGTACTGGCACAAGAACAGACCCATAGTCCAGTGGAAAAGAATAGAAAGTCCACTTATCAACCCAAACATATATGTTCACTTAATATACATTAAAGGCACAATGGATGTACAATGGGGAAATGACAGCCTCTTCACCAGCTGGTGTTGGCAAAACTGGACAGCTACATGTAAGAGGATGAAACTGGATTATTGTCTAACCCCATAAACAAAAGTAAACTCTAAATGGATCAAAGACCTGAATGTAAGTCAGGAAACCATAAAGCTCTTAGAATAAAACATAGGCAAAAATCTCTTGGACATAAACATGACCAACTTCTTCATGAACATATCTCCCCGGGCAAGGGAAACAAAAGCAAAAATGAACAAGTGGGGCTATATCAAGCTGAAAAGCTTCTATACAGCAAAGGACACCATCAGTAGAACAAAAATGTATCCTACAGTATGGGAGAATATATTCATAAATGACATATCTGATTAAAGGTTGATATCAAAAATATATAAAGAGCTCACACAGCTCAACAAACCAAAAGCAAATAGTCCAATTAAAAAATGGTCCGAGGTTCTGAACAGACACTTGTCCAAGCAAGAAATTCAGATGGCCAACAGGCACCTGAAAAGTTGCTCCACATCACTAATCATCAGAGATATGCAAATTAAAACCACAGTGAGATACCACATCACACCAATAAGGATGGCCAACATCCAAAAGACAAACAACAAATGTTGGTGAGGATGTGGAGAAACGGGAACCCTCCTATACTGCTGGTGGGAATGTAAACTAGTTCAACCATTGTGGAAAGCAGTATGTAGGTTCCTCAAACAACTCAAAATAGAAATACCATTTGACACAGGAATCCCACTCCTAGGAATTTTCCCTAAGAATGCAGGAGCCCAGTTAGAAAAAGACATATGCACCCCTATGTTTATCGCAGCACTATTTACAATAGCCAAGAAATGGAAGCAACCTAAGTGTCCATCAGTCGACGAATGGATAAAGAAGGTGTGGTACATATACACAATGGAATATTATTCAGCCATAAGAAGGAAACAAATCCTACCATTTCCAACAACATGGGTGGCGCTAGAGGGTATTGTGGTCAGTTAAATAAGCCTGGCAGAAAAAGACAAGTATCAAATGATTTCACTCATCTGTGAAGTATAAGAACAAAGAAAAAAACTGAAGGAACAAAACAGCCGCAGACTCAGAACCCAAGAATGGACTAACAGTTACCAACGGGAAAGGGACTGGGGAGGATGGGTGGGAAGGGAGGCATAAGGAGAAAAAAGGGGGCATTACAATTAGCAGACATAATGTTGGGGGGGCACTGGGACTGCTTTACAGCACAGAGAAGACAAGTAGTGACTCTATAGCATCTTACTGTGCTGATGGACAATGACTGTAATGGGGTGTGTGGTGGGGACTTGATGATGGGGGGAGTAAACATAATATTGCTCATGTAATTGTGGGTTAATGATACCAAAATAAAAAATAAATTAAAAAAAATCGTATCAATTGCAGACAATTTTACTTCTTCCTTTCCAATTTGGATACCTTTTATTTCCTTTTCGTACCTACATGCTTTGAGTAGAATGTCAAGTACTATGTTGTATTGTAGTAGGGAAAATGGTCATCATTGCCTTGTTCCTGATTTTAGAGGAAAGGTTTTCAGTCTTTTACCATTGAATATGATGTCTGTTGTGGGTTTTTCAAATATGGCTTTTATTTTGTTGAGATAGCTTCCTTCTATTCCTTGTGTTTTGACATTTTCTTTTTATCATGAAAGGCCATTGAATTTTGTCAAATGCTTTTCTGCAACAGTTGTTTTTTTTTTCCCTTCATTTTTTAAAATATGTATTACATTGATTAATTTTATGTGTAACCATCCTCGCATTCCAGAATAAATCCCCTTTGGTCATGCTGTGTAATCCTTTCAATATGCTCCTGAATTTGGTTTTCTAGTACTTTGCTGAGGATTTTTGAATCAATGTTTATAAGAAGCATTGGTGTGTAATTTTCTTTTATTGTAATATCTTTGTCTGGCTTTGGTGTCAGGATAATGCTGACTTTATAGGATGATACAGGAAATGTTCCCTCCTCTTAATGTTTTGGGAAAAGTTTGAGAAGGATTATTCTTAATTTTTGTTTAAATGTTTGATAGAATTCACTATTGAAACCATGAGTCCCAAGCTTTTCTTTGTTAGAATATTTTTTTATTACTGACCCAATCTCATTACTAAGTACAGGTCTACTCAGATTTTCTATTTCTTTGTGATTTTGTCTTTGTAGGTTTTGTGTTTGTACGAATTTCTGTATCATCAAATTTATCCAATTTGTTGCTGCCCAGTTTTTCATAGTACTCTCTTATAATCCTTTTTATTTCTGTATAAACAGTAATAATGTCCCGACTTTTATTTCTGATTTTAGCAATTTAAGTTTTCTTTCTTTTTTCTTCATCCATCTAACTAAAGATTTGTCTATTATTATTTATCTCTATGAAGGACTAAATTTTTATTTCATTGATTTTCTCCACTGTTTTTCTATTCTCTATTTCATTTATCTTTGCTATGATATTTACTATTACCTTCCTTTGACTAGTCTAGGTTTTAGTTCTTGTTTTTCTTGCTCCTTAAGCTGTAAAGTTGTTCATTTGAATTTTTTTTAACAGATACATAGCTGTAAGTTTCCCCCTCAGCACTGTTTTCACTGTGTTCCATAGTTTTGATTGTTGTATTTTTGTTTTCATTTGTCTCTACATTAGTGTTTTCTAATTTCCCTTGTGATTTCTTATTTGATATATTGTTTGTTTAAAAGTGTTATTTGATTTCCATAATTTTGTGAATTTTCCAGTTTTCCTTCTGTTATTAATTTGTAAGTTCATCCCATCGTGGGTGAACAACATATTTTGTATGATGTCTATCTTTTCAAATCTGTTGAGACTGAATTTGTGGCCTAACATAAGATTTATCCTTGGAATTGTCCCATGTGCACTTGAGAAGAATATATTTGCTGCTGTTGCTGGGCAAAGTGTTCAGTTTATGTCTGCTAGATCTAGTTGGTTTATTGTGTTGTTTAATTGTTTCAGTACTTATCTTCTGTCTGGTTGTTTTATCCATTATTATGAAGGGGTATTGAAGTTTCCAATTGTAATTATATAACTCTATTTCTCTCTTTAATTTTTTCAGTTTTTTTTTTCATATATTTTGATGGTCTGTAATTAGGTGAAAAAATTATTAAATTGTTATTTCTGTACAGAACTTTTTATTAATATGTAATGTCCTTTTTTGTCTCTTGTAAACTTTTTAAATTTAAAGTCTGTTTGTCCAATCTAGTATAGCCACTTTAGTCTCTTTTTGTTACTATTTGTATGGAATGTCTTTTTCATCATTTCACTTTCATCCATTTATGTCTTTGGATTTAAAGTGAATCTCGTAGACAGCATATAGTTGGGTCATGTCTTTTTGTACATTCTGCTAATCTTTGTCTTTTAATTAGTTTAGTCCATTGCATCTAAAGTAAGTATTGATAAGGAGGGACTTATTTCTGTCATTTTGCTACTTGTTTTTTATGTGCTTCATAGCTCTTTTGTCCCTTATTTTTTGCATTGCTGTATTCTTTTGTGTTTAGTTAATTTTTTGTGAAATGTTTAAATTCCTTTCTCATTTACTTTTGTGTATATTTTATAGCTATTTTCTGTGTAGTTACCATAGTGATTACATTTAACATCCTAAAGTTATAACACTCTAATTTGAATTTACTGCAGTTTTATTTCAATAACATACAAATCTCTTCTCCTTTACAGCCCTGTGTCCACCCTTTTAGGGTATTGATTTTTTTAAATTACCTCTTTATATACAATGTTCCCCAAAATGCATACTGTTATTTTAAATGCATTAGTTTATTTAAAAAAAACTTCTTTTATGATGAGTGTAGTTGGCCTCTGTAACCATGCAAAGTTATTACAATATGATTGACTATATTCCCTTTGCTGTACTTCTATACAGCATATCTGGGGAATTATTTATCTTCTAATTGGGATTTTATACCTCTTCTAACTGGAAGTTTGTACCTCTTTATACCTTTCACCTATTTCCCCTTCCCAATGGTAACCAGCACCAGTTTGTTCTCTGTATTTATAAGTATGTTTCTGTTTTGTTTTGTAAATTCTGTAAGTAAAATCATATGATATTTGCCTTTGTCTGACTTATCTCACTTAGCATAATCCATGCTTTCATGAATGCTAAGATTTCATTATTTATTATGACTGAATAATATTCTATTATATATGTAAACCACATCTCTTTTTATGCATTCACTTATTGATGGACATTTAGGTTGCTTCCATATCTTGGCTATTGTAAGAATGCTGTGGTAATCATAAGGGTGCATATATCTTTTCAAGTTAGTGTTTTTGTTTTCTTTAGTTAAATATCCAAAAGTGGGATTACTCGGTCATATGGTATTTCTATTTTGAAGTTTTTGAGGAACTTCCAAACTGTTTTTTTTAGTGGCTGCAGCAATTAACATTCCCACTAATAGAGTGCATCCTCACCAAATCTTATTTCTTGTCTTGTTGATATCAGTCATTCTGATGGTATAAGGTGCTATCTCATGTGGTTTTGACTTGCATTTCCCTGATGATTAGTGATTTTGAGCAGCTTTACATATGTCTGTTGTCCATCTGTGTCTTCTTTGGGAAAATGTTTATTCAGTTCCTCTGCCCAT
The DNA here is from genome assembly GCA_032199065.1 of Smutsia gigantea. NCBI lineage: Eukaryota > Metazoa > Chordata > Mammalia > Pholidota > Manidae > Smutsia > Smutsia gigantea. The sequence goes on along the minus strand of JAVSCE010001054.1, from coordinate 1,279,162 downwards.
TTTTAAATCGAATTGTTTGTTTTTTGCTGTTGAGATGCATGAGAGATGTGTATCTTTGTATATTTTGGATATTTGCTCCTCATCAGATATATCATTTGCAAATATCTTCTCCCATTCAGTAGGTTGCCTTCCTGTTTTGTTGATGGTTTTCTTTGCTGTAAAGAAGCTTATTAGTTTGTTGTAGTCCCACTTGTTTATTTTTGCTTTTGTTTCCTTTTCCTCTGTAGATATATCCAGAAAAAAAGCACTAATGTTGATGTTCAAGAATTTACTGCTTATGTTTTTCTTCTAGGAGTTTTATGGTTTCATGTATTAAATTTAGATCTTTAATCCATTTTGAGTTAATTTTTGTTTATGATAGAAGACAGTGATGCAGTTTAATTCTTTTGCATGGAACTGTACAGTTTTCTCAACACCATTTATTGATGAGACTGTCTTTTTCCCCATTGTATACTCGTGTCTCCTTTATTGTAGATTAATTTGCCATGTAAGTGGGAGTTTATTTCCAGGATCTCTAATCTGATCCTTTGATCTATCTACATGTTTTTGTGCCAGTGCCATACTGTTTTGATTACTGTAGCTTTGTGGGATAGTTTGAAATCAGGATGTGTGATTCCTTCAGCTTTGTTCTTCTGTCTTGGGTTTGCTTTTTCTCAGTGTTGCTGGAGTAGCAAAAGTGGCCACCCTTGATTTTAGTGGGTTCCTGATCTTAAGGAGAAAGCTTCCAGGTTTTTGTCATTGAGTGTGATGTTACCTGTGGGTTTTTCTTATATACTTTTTATAATTTTGAGGAAATTCTCTTCTGTTTTTAGTTAACTGAGTGTTTTTTTATCATAAAAAGCTACTTCATTTTGTCAGTTTCTTTTGCTGCATAAACTGAAATGATCATATAGGATTTTTCTTTATTCTATTAATGTGATATATTAATTTTTGTATGTTGAACTTTTATTTCATTCCTGTGATAAATCCCCCTTTGTCTTGATGTATAATCCCCTTAATATGCTATTACATTTCGTTTGCTAATATTTTGTTAAATATTTTTGCATATATATTCGTAAGAGTTCTGTAGTTTACTTTTCTTGTGATATCTTTGTCTGGCTTTGTAATGAAGACCTTACAGAATGAGTTAGGAAACATTCCCTCCTCTTTTATTTTTTTAAAAACTTTGAAAAATATTTGTGTCCATTCTTGTTTGAATATTTAGCAGGATCACAAAAGAAGCCATCTGATCTTTGCTGGAAGGTTTTGATTGGTGATTCAACCTCTTTATACTTATTATGGGCCTATGCAGATTTTCTATTTTCTTTATTAATCAGTTCTGGGCACCAGTCATTTAGGGAAACCCCTGTCATTGTCAAAACCAACAAACACAACTTCTTGGAAACAAAGTCCTCTCCGCTCTTTTGGAACCAGGTACCCACGAGGATGCAGACTAATGTTGCTCTGGGAAGGAGGGTCAGCCTCAGTAAGCTGAAATGCCACAATGCTCTCCCACCTTGTTAAGTGGACTTTCTTCTGCCTTACTGTTTACTTGGGTACTGTGAGCCTTTCATGTGCTCTGAAAGTTCTGACAAGGTTGATTCTGGCAATTTTTGCCATATTTTTCTGTATTTCTTAGGAAGTACACCCTTAGGGTCCCTGCTCTCCCGTTTTTGCTAATTTCACAGCTATTAAATAAACTTTCAATACATAGTCACTGTCATTTCAAATCTTAGTTCTTTTAGTCTGGAGTTTTAAGCATTTTCATCATTTTGCCACCTTACATGGGCCCTCTGCTGAAAGCACCCTGCTGCACCCACTGACCTCTGGCTTCAGTGTCTGGGCCATGATTCATCAGGCATGAGGCATACTAACTAGGCATTTCATCTTCTTTACCAACTTTTCCTTCTTTTCTGACTGAAAGGAGAAATACTTATTTTAGGGGAGACTCAGATTTAAGTCCTATAAAAATTGTTATTTGAGTGTGCAAGTTCTCAGTGAATGTGCAAGTACGGCAGGAAATGTCTTTCCCTTTTGATTTCTCTGCTGTCGTATTTTTACAAGGTCCTGGTGCTGGAGCATCTGTGTCCATCTCTTCTACCTTCCCCTCCCACTTGCTGAGACCTCATTCTCTCTTGGTGTGCTGGCCCTTGACAGTTGTTCCTGACCCATAGCCACTGCGTAAAGATCCATAACGCTCCCACTTCATGTTTTTTTAATTATTTTCATCAGTAACCAGCACATGTTCTGGAGGTTCAGGGTAGTACTTTCCCGTCCACGTGGTTGGTTGGACTCAATCTCTAATAATGTTGTGCTGGTGAAAACAATAGACAGTCCTGTTGTTTTAAAGAAGGGGCACTTATCATTCCTTTGCATTAAAGTTGAATTAACATATTTTCATAACTGAAAGTAACCTTTAAGATCATCTTTCAGTGTCTTCATTTTACAAGTTAGTGAATAGGTTTCACCAAAGTCCTCAGGCAGCAGAGCCTTCCCCTTCAGGAGAGCACGCTCCTGCCGCACCTCACAACTGCTGGTGTCTCACCTAGGCAGTCCTTCTCAGTGGGTATTCACTGAGCCTGATCTGGTGGCTGGATTTTGATTCCTATGTGGTGCAGTTTAAAGGGAACTAAGAAGGTATCTCCTCTTCTAATGTTTTCATTGCATCTTTCCCCATCCTGGTAATCCTACCATGATTCATGCCTCCAGACCTGCACTGACTGGTGTGAATGAGTGTCTCTCTGCAGGAGGGGTAGCTAATCCAGAGCATCATGCCTGAGGTAAGGGCCCTGGCGCTTCGGGCATGAAGCAGGGATGGCAGGGCTGTGCAAATGAAAGAGTAGTGCAGCAGAGCTGGTGAGCCAGAGGCAGAAGAGCAGCAATGAGGAGGGAATGCTCAGCCAGGCTGCTTCACCTCTGCATCTCAGTTTCCCCATCTGTGCGGTAGGAGTACTAGTAATAGGAAAGAAGAAGGAGAAAAATGTGCAGAGGACTTAGGACAGTACACTAAGTGCTCTGTGAGCGTTAGCTGTTGCTACTTCATCATTACTGTTTGTAAACACATGTTAAGCCCCAAGACGCAGGCGGATTTAGGGACTGTGCTTTTCAGTATGCACAGGGTTGAGTACTGTGCACTTTCTCTTCATCTTTACTGTTAACTCTTCTAATAGGACATTCAGAAAGATAACATATGCTGATGCCCAGGATGTTTTTGTGAAAAGAAAGACCATTATTAATTATTATTATTATTATTTTAATTTTAGAAAGAGATAAGGCTGGACAATTTTGGCAACAATGCTTGGGCACTCAAAATAAAACCCTAATATTTCATATTATAGAGACTCAAAAAGTCAGAGAATGACTGACAGAGCCCTACAGAAGAAGTTCCAGATGGTGTCAACTCTATTGCACCTTTTAAATGTTGAGGCCTCTTCACTGTGTGAATGTATTCATTAATCATGTCCTACTTCATGTGGGGAGGTGCAGAATGTAGTGGTTCAAGGTTGTGTCAGATAACCTGGTTCTAAGGCCAGCTCCATGGGATCTCCAGTAAGTAAAAATCATGTCAACCCTACGCCTCGTTATTTTAAAAACCAAGATAATACATTCCTCCTACAGTGTTCTAGAACCAAAATTGGTTTTATGTGTGCAAGTCATGTAGCAAAGCGCTTTGTACATAGTACACATATATAATTAGCAGTAATGACTGCAAATATTTACTCAGTATAGGAAACAGACCTTTGTTGAGCTGGCTGCTTCCATGGGCCCTACCCTGGCTTCTGAGCCAAGGACTCAGGCGTTCATTCTTCCCATTTTATAGTGAGGACTCTGGTGATCAATTAATTACTCAGAGGCTGCAAGGGTCACTGTATTTTCTTTGCCCTTCCTTTGGAAACCAGGGCTTAGAGAGCCTGAGAGCATTGCCCAAGGCATTTCAGAGATGTAGGATTCCATAGAAGGGCTGTCGGATTACAGGTTTTCACAGCAATAGACTACCTTCTTGAAAAGTTGTCTGGCCTGATATTTGCAACTTACTTAGTCCAGAAAGGAGTGTCTTCAATCTCAACCAAGGAAAACAGATAACTGGGTTGTGACGGTATAGGATTGTCCTTTCTGAGTTCTAGATAAAGCCTGTGGTCCTGGGCAGAGGATGCCTAGGTTCTAGGGGCACAGGGCACCTAGGTACATGGCAGTATAATGATGAGAGTCAGGTACCTTATTATCTTGATGGAACAGCACCTAAGAATATTTCTATCCCCTGTGTCTACATTCTAAAAGTAACTTTTAAAATTCCTTCATGAAGACTTTTTCCTGATCACAAAAGTAATAAATGTTGACTGTTGAAATTTGAAAACACAGAAAAGCACAAGGGAGAAGAAAACCATCCTAAATGTCACCATTTACATTTGCGTACATAGTTTTCCAAATATATACACATGACAACGCATATGCTTTCTACACAATGTACCCCACGAGTACCTGGGTGATTCTCCTGCACCACCACTCCTCGTAGGTCATGAATCAAGGCTCTAGCATCTCCACAGGACCTTAAGACAGTCTCCTTGCAGGGAGCCTTGTCAAATGAACAGTGCAGTACTAGGTTACCTGCCACACTGATGTCTTCTTTTGTCCGTTTAAAAAAAAATGAAATGTCCGTGAACACATTCTAGCAGGACTGGGACTGAGCTTGTTTGCTGCCCATCATACCCTCAGTGCCTGGCTCAGGTCTCTGTCAGCAACAGTGTTGAATGAGGGCATTACTATGATTGTTTTGGCCAATGTGCATGAATTTTATAGAACTTCATAGCACTCTAAGAATTGGTTTTATACACACACACACACACACACACACATCTCGGCCTCCAGCTTCCATTAGGTATTCAGCGATGTGCTGGAGTACGGTCTCTTAACTGGGAATCCCTTCCTTCTGGAATCACCTGCGGTTGCCTCTCATTACAGTTTGCAAAACGGCCCCAGTGTTCTCACAGCCAAATCCACACTAACCACTTGCCAACAGAGAGCAAGGCAAAGCATAGGGAGGAGGACAAGTGCCATCTATCCCCCATTCCTTCACTGAATTTAGGTTTTCCCCTTGGGATGCTGTGTTCTGTGCTCTGTGGAGCTGGTGTTTGGGAGTTAAGCCTCCTTAGAGAGGCCTCCATGGCTTGCTCTGAGGGAAATGCCTTATCTGCCTTCACCTCTGCCTTCTGGCATGAGGACAGCACTCCCTTAGCTGGAGCCACAAAACGCAGGCACCTCCCAGCCATCTCTGCTCCCTTCCTCCTCTTTATATGGCTCCAGACTGCAGACATGGGTGCTCCCACCCCTCCCTCCTTCTGCACTGACTCCTCCTGGCTTCAGAATGTTCCAGGGGGCCTGTCTTCCCCCGTGCTTGCGGCTGCTCTTTCATTCCCAGTGGTTTGGCTTGACCTGGGTCATCACATCTGATAAACAGCCACCATATGGTCAGCCTGGTAGGCTGTGGATTTTTGCATTCAAAAATGCTCCAATCAATCATGTACCGTTCCCAGCAAAATGTAGACAGTCAATTCATGGCAAATCATGACAGACTGTTCTTTGACAGAGTCACAGTAGATGCCATCACACAAAGCAGCATTCTAGTTGCCATGTGTTTTCTCCTCGTGTTTGTCATTCAGCTTAATAAATATTGCGTAGAGGCCCTGGGCTTGGTGTTGCCCAGGGTCCTGAGGCTGGTCAGAGAAAGTTTGCACCCTCAGGAATATCTAGTCTGGTGAGTGGCTAAAATGCACCCACAAACATCTGGTGAACCAGATGAGGCATGGTGCCTCTGTTGTATTTTGGAGATCAGAAAAAATTGGATCTTTGAGAGAAGGTGGATTGATTACTTATCTTTGTTCATGCCTGCAGTTCTTGCATCTTTGGACTTTTAAAGCACAGCTGCAGGGCTGCAGGCTTACCTATGTTAAGACAAGAATCTCTAGTCAAGAATAGGCAACTTTAGACAAAGCATGAAATTAGAACCAGTTTTTACCTTAAATTAGCAGGAGCTTTGTGCACACATTTCACTTGTATATTGTCTGAGAAGGACAAATAATCATAAAATACTAATTTCTCTTTATAACTTTATTTTTCAAACCTGGAACCACTTTCCAAATAATGAATGCATTCGAACTGGGTCAAATGACAAGGTTTAGGTCTTGTGCACCTCCTTTTAGGGTTTGTTTTTGTCTTTCTATTGCTATGTCCTGTCCAAATCCAAATAACTCTGTGTGAACTGCATGCTGATGTGTCCTTTGCATCAGTCCCTGCTACCAGATTCTGAGCTCCAGCGAGCAATCGCGTGGGCACTCTGGCCTGCTGCCTGGCACGTAAGACATGTGAGTGATGGAGGAAGCTGCACGGGAGGCCTGGATGAAGGGACAAGTGGTTTGAGGCAAGGCATGTGGGCTAGTGGGAGCCTGGGCCCAGGGGCCTTAGGAAGAGGGACCAATTTACTTGAGGGTTAGCCACACGGGAAGAACGGATTAGGAGGAAAGAACATCTTCCCTGCAGACACAGCTCCCTTCATTCACAACTTTTCCTGGGGCATACAACACTTTATCTAGTCATTTTTACCTTTCTTTCCCTCCCTCCCTTCTTCCCCTCCCAAATCTTCCTTTCAGGACCTCAGCTTTAATTGTAGTATTCTCTAAATTGTGAGATCCTCCTGGAGCCGTGATAAATGACCAGAGCAGTTTTACCACCTGCCCTCCGCACACCTTGTGCACCAGAGGACATTCAGCAACGATTCAAGACCTTGTGTGGGGGTTGCTGCTGACACTAAGAGGGCAGAGGCTGGGCATGCTGCTGTGCGTACAATGAGCAGGACAGTCTTCCTCCCCACAAGTATATAATTATTTGGTTCAAATGTCAGTAATGTCAAGATTTTGAGAAACTCTGTTGGTCTTTTTTTTTTAAATATATAGCAACAATAGTACACAGCAGTAGTAGTATAACTACTTTTGGGTTCCCAAAACCAATTCCAATGTGTGTGGGGGTAGGGGGTCTTCCACACACACCACCAAGCAATTCTCCAACAGGGTGTCCAAGAACTCAACTCAGTTCTGATGCTCTCTGCCTGGAGAACAGTGCCAGACTCCCAGAGTCTCTGGCCTACAAGACTGCCCTCCATGCCCTACACCAGATGCTGGTCGCAAGCCCCAGGCAGTTAACCTGTGCTTCTGACCTACCAGCTACAGATTGGAGGTTCCCCTGACCTCCCCCTTAGGCTTGATTAATTTGCTAGAGCTCACAGAACTCAGGAAAACACTTATGTTTACCAGTTTAATAAAGGATACCATACAAGATATGAGTTAACAGCCAGATGAAGAGACATACAGGGCAAGATCCCAAATAAAGGAGCTTCTATCCTTGTGGAGCTTGGGGCCTGGCTCCATGGCCCGTGGATGCTTTCTGGTTCCCCAAGCATAGAAGCTCTCCCCAACAGAGAAGCAGGATCCAAGAGAGTGATAGGTTCTTCCCAGGGGTTTTTGTGAGAGCTTCATTGCATAGTCAGGATTGACTACATTATTGTCCATTGACTGAGTCAACCTCCACCGCCTCCCTGCGGTGGGGTCCGAAGTGTCTCATTAACGTGACAAGACACCCCCCCCCCCGTTCACCTTTAAGACTGCAGTGTCTTTAGGAACAGTGGATGAAGACCAGATATACCTGGGAAATATATATTTGGTCATCTGAATGACCAAATATGTATTTCTTATGACTCATTATATTGCATGTGCCCTAGAAAATAAAGGACATCATTATATTCCAAGATTGTTGATATTATTAGCTAAAAATTCTTTCTTAACTGTATTTTTCTTTTTGATCAGAGATATTACAAGAAAAGATAGTTGGGTAGAATTTTAAAAACCTAAACTGTATGATCTCACTTATATGTGGGATCTAAAAAACAAAAAACAAAAAGACAAAAACTGAATTCATAGATACAAAGAACAAATTGGTGGTTGTCAAAGGTGGGGGATGGGGGAAATAGGTAAAGGTAAAGATACAGACTTCCAGTTATAAACAGATAAATTCTGTGGATGTAATGTACAGCAAGGTGACTATAGTTAACACCACTACACTGTGTATTTGAAAGTTGCTGAGAGAATAGATCTTAAAAGTTCTCATCATAAGAAAAAAAAATTATAACCATGGAGGTTAACTGAACTTATTGTGGTGATTACTTCACAATATATACATATATCAAATCATTACATTGTACACCTGGCACTAAAATAATGTTATATGCAAATTTTATCTCAGTAAAATCTGTTTAATAAAAAAGGAGAGAGCAAAAGGTGCTAGAACATAATCCCAAGTGCATCTAGCTGCACCTCGGCCCAAGTGCACTTCTCCATAGGATGACGGGACACTGAGGGGCCTCATGTGAGGTCCTTCTCTGAGCCCCAGCACCTTCCAGCGGTGCTCGCTGGGGTTCAGCCCCACTGTGCATGATACCCTCATTAACACATTATTCCTTCCAGACCATCCTCCGGTTATTTTTCACTGATACATTATGAATATCTTTTCATGTAAGCACACAAAGATAACATTGTCTTTGTTTTAATGACCTCATGGTATTTTAGTGCACAAGTACACCAGGATGTAAGCAGACAATCTCTCTGTTGTTTTCAATTTAGGTTCATCCAGTTATTCACAATTAAAAACAGTACAGCAGTGAGCAATTATACAAACTCTTTGCACATGTCTCTGGTCATTTCTTCAGAGTAAATTGTCCTAACAATGAATTATCTGAAAAAAAAAATCCCGTTTACAATAGCATTGAAACAAAACACAACAAAACAGTAACACTGAAGTCCTGGGTAACAAGCAAATAAGGTTAGGCCTGAATAGTTGGAGCTATCACAATTTTAGTATTTTGAGTTTTATAAATATGCTCTGATCACACAAAAAGAGGAGATTCAGTCTTAAAAATATACTGAAGGCTAATATCACATGGCCTGACTCAGAAAATATCCTTTTTTAAAAACCAGCCTGTCTTGGACATCAGGAAGAGGAATCACTTTCTAAGTATTTAAATAGGAATTATGACATTGAGATTATTTTTTAAATAATTTGAGCCCTTCCCTATCCTGTTTCCAAGCTTCAGGACTGAAAGCTTCCCAGGTCCATAGGATAAGCAAACTCTACTCAGTAAAGTAAATTAGAAATTCTTAGAAAATTCATATATCATAAATTTCCATATGGAAAATGATAAAAAGAAATGACCAAAAAGAAACATTCAGTGTACCAGACAAATGTGTAAAACTGTCAGGGAGACTAATAGTTCCAGTCAAAATGGAGCAGCCCAGTTGCCTTCAGGTCCTTCCATTTAGGACTAAAAATCCCTGAATATAACGCAACAAATGAGCGTAGGAAGACTGAAAGGCAGAAAGAAGGAGGAAAATCCCCTCAGGACTTTACGACTTAAGGAATGTGAGTTAGTCCCAGGGCCATGATACGATATCCAGAATGTCATGGAGACTATCACAACTCACTTGTCATACAACCAAACAGGAAAGTCACAACTTGCCTGGGAAGAGAGAATGACCAATGCCAACAGAAAGGTAAATAAGTTGTTGTAATTATCCAATAAAATATGTAGTATGTAGGGGAAATGCTGAGACAATTATATTTAAAAAGTAGAGGAGATAAAAGGTCCTAAATGGAGTAAGTTTTCTCTACTTCACTCAAAGTGATAACATGTCAATAGCAGTAGCCTGCAGAGGGCATGAAATACTGCATTGGTTTGCTGGGGCTGCCATAACTGAGGACCACAGATTTGCAGGCTTACACAGTGGAAATTAATTTTATTATGGTTTTGGGGACTAGAAGTTCAAAATGAACCTGTCTGCAGGGTTGGCTTCTCCCAAGGCCTCTCTCCTTGGCTTTTAGATGTCCGTCTGTTCCCTGTGTCTTCATACTGCCTTCCCTCTCTGCAAGTCTGTGTCCTAATCTCCTTTCCTTAGAAGGACATATTGTATTAGAGCCCAGCCTAATGACCCCCTATTAACTTAGTTATCTTTGAATTAATTAATATTTAAAGATCTTATCTCCAAATACAGTCACATTCTGAGGTACTGAGGTTTAGCATTTAACATATGGACTTTGAGGGACACGATTCAGCCCATGACAGTTATATGTGCATATTGTAATACCTAGAGCAAACACAAAGGAAACCATGCGATGATATGCTGAACAAACAAACAAATCCATGTAAATAAGATAAGAAGGAATCCTTTACAATGTTCAAGAAGCCCTAGAGAGATGAGGAAAGAGGGACAAAAGAAACAGAGGAAAAATAAGAACCGGAGAAAACCTACCAATTGCCATCAGGAATGAAATGAGGTATGTCACTATAGATCCCACAGTCATGAAGGGGATAACAGGTGAATACTGTAATCAGTTTTAAACTTAAAAATTTGATATTCTGAAAGTTAGAGTAAATGGACCTTTAGAAAAATTACCAAAATATTGACAACTACTAAAAAAAAGATTAAATAGAGAACCTGAATATAATCTTATAATGATTAAGTAACTGAATTAGTAACTAGAAACTCCCCCAAAAGAAATACTGAGTTCCATGTGGTTTCATGGAGAATCTTACCAAATGGTTAAAGAATAATTAATACCAACTTTACACAATTTCTTTCAGAAAATATGAAAAGGGGGAACACTCCTCATCTCCTTTTATGAAGCTAGTGTTACCTGACACCAAAACCACACAAGAAAACTAAAGATTGTTTTTTTTCCTAGACACAAAAATCTTCAATATATATTAGCAAATTAAGCCCAAGAAAGTATAAAAGAATTATACACCATGACCAAGTGAGATTGATACAAGTATGGAAGGCTGGCTCAACTTTCAAATCAATCAATGCAATCCACCAAGTCAACAGGCTAAAGAAAAAAAATCATATGATCATATTATTTGATGCAGAAAATGTATTTGACAAAATCTAATACCTAGTCATGGTAAAAAAAAAATCTCTCAGCAAACTAGGAATCAAAGGAAAATTCTTCAGCTTGATATAAAACATCTACAAAGTTCAAACAAAAAAACTATAGCTAATATCATACTTAATGGTGGAAGATTGAAAATCAGGAACAAGGCAAGGATGTGCTTTCATTATTCTTATTCAACATAGTACTGGAAGTCCTAGCCACTGCAATATGGTAAGAATAAGAAATAAAGGGCATGTAGATTGGAAAGGTTATCAGATTTATAGGTAACTTGATTGTCAATGTAAAAGTCACATGGGATTTAAAAAATAAACCGAGAACTAAGGTCCTAGGGTGAAAGATCATCAAAAAAATTTCTCACATTTGTTTATAACAACAAAGAACATGTGGAAATCAGAATTAAAACACAATAGTATTTATAATTGCTCCAAAAAATTGAAATACTTGGGTATAAATCTAACAAAACATGTGCAGCTTATATTTGCTAAAATTTAGAAAACACTGATGAAATAAATTAGAGAAGCTCTAATAAAATAGAGAAATGTTTTGTTCCTAGATTGAAACACCTAAGGAAATAAAGACATCAGTTTTTTTCATCTTGATCTATATGTTTAATATATTTCCTATTAAAATGCCATCAAGGTTTTTTGGTGTATGCAGACAAGCTCATATAAAAATGTCTGTGGAATGGCAAAGGATCTAGAAAAGCTGAAACAATTCTGAGAAAGAAGAATAAGTTTGGAGGAATTAGTTGACTTGATTTGAATACTTTTTATATAGCTACGGTAGTAAAGACAGTTTTGTGTGGCAAAGCAATAGACATGTAACTGAATGAACAGAATGGAGAAACCAGAAATACATCCAGAAATTTATGCTCAACTTATTTTTTACAAAGTTGGGCTTCTATAGGCAAACAGACAAACAAACAAACAAAAACCCACAGAAATTTCACATTAACTTCACGTGTTATATAAAACATTAACTCAAAATAAAATGTAAAACTATAAGCTTCTATTTTCAAAATGGAGAAATCTTCAGGATCTAGGGCTAGTCATAATAAGACTTGGTTTATAAAAGGAAAAATTGATAAGCTGGACCTCATTAGAATTAAGGCCCTACCAAAGACCTTTTTAGAGGATGAAACGATAGCTTACCAACTGAGAGAAAATATTTGCGAACCATATCTTCAACAAAAATGACTAGTATCTAAAACATATAAAGAATCTCAAGACCTAACAGAAAAAGATCAGACAATCCAATTGAAATATGGGCAAAAACATAAAGAGACATTTCACCAAAGAATATATACAGATGGCAAATAAAAGATTACCATTAACCACGGGAAATACAAAACAAAACTACAAAAAGATACGACTACAAACCTATCAGAATGATTCAAGCAAAAGAATAGTGTTAATAATGCCAAATGCTGGCAAGAATGTGGAGAATCCAGAATGCTTATATGTTGCTGTTGGGTATGTAAAATGGAGCAGCTACCCTGGAAAACAGTTTAGCATTTTCTTAGGAAACAGCTACAATTCATCCTATTCATTGCATAGTGAAAATGCCCAACAGAAATGAAAACTTATGTCTGCACAAGAACTTGTGTATACCTGTTCATAGCAGGTTTATGTGGAATAACCAAAATCCAGAAATAACCAATTGGTTCTCAGGGAGTGAGAATTTTTTAACAATCTGTGGTACAGTCCTACCATGGAATACTACTCAGCTGTGAAAAGGAATGGCCTTTTGATACACAGAACAATTTGGATGGTTCTCAACTGTATATATTCTTTGGTGAAATGTCTCTTTATGTTTTTGCCCATATTTCAATTGGATTGTCTGATCTTTTTCTGTTAGGTCTTGAGATTCTTTATATGTTTTAGATACTAGTCATTTTTGTTGAAGATATGGTTCGCAAATATTTTCTCTCAGTTGGTAAGCTATCGTTTCATCCTCTAAAAAGGTCTTTGGTAGGGCCTTAATTCTAATGAGGTCCAGCTTATCAATTTTTCCTTTTATAAACCAAGTCTTATTATGACTAGCCCTAGATCCTGAAGATTTCTCCATTTTGAAAATAGAAGCTTATAGTTTACATGCTGTGTGAAAGAAACCTCCTCAGAAAGTTACATACTGTATGATTACAATGTATATAACATTTTTTAAATGACAGTATTATACCAACAGAGACCAGATTAGTGGTTGTCAGGTCCTAGGGGGTAGGAGAAGGCCAAAAGAAGGTGACTAGTATAAGAGCTGTGTGAGGTTTCTTTGTGTTGGAGCAGCTCTGTGTCTTTATTGTAGCAGAGGTGACATGAACCTACACTTACGATATGACTACACAGAACGAAATACACACACACACCATTCAGGCAAAACTGGTGAAATCTGAATAGTCAATGAATCCTAATTGTGAATTTGTACTGTACTTTTGCAAGATATTATCATTGGGGGATACCAAGTGAAGGGTACATAGATCTGTCTGCATTATTTCTTAAAACTGCATGTGAACCTACAATGATGGCAAAAAGAAAGCTAGAACATACCAAAGAGGGCATGCTTTTTGCATGTAAGTATGTATATGGCTGTGTTAAGAACAATTTGGTTGTAATTATATCCAGTGAAGACTGGAGTGTCCGTGACTTCTGGTCTGTGTTTATAATGTGAGCACCTGTGCAACCTTGCTTCACCTGTAAGCGAGGCCCTCCTAGTGACAGAGGGCTCCCAGCATGGGCACATACCTCCTGAGCTCTGCTTTGAAAGGGCCACGTGTCCAGTTCAATAAACTGGCTGCCATTGATGTTGGAAACTTATGGAGCCAGTAATTCATTTTAATCTTAAAAATATAAAATCCTGGAAACTGCCATTTTCCACACAGTTTTGGAAATGAGTATCTCTGGTTTTTGTTATGACTTGCCTCTTTATGCCTAGTGATATGGTTATTTGAGGATTTTAGAGTAACTAATTAGAATTTCCACTGAGGAGTTAAAAACTCAAACATGTCTCTAAAAAATTATTTGGAGGCATAGTCTGTGTCCTAGAAGGTGTTCAGATAAATGCCCAGGCTCCATGAGAGTCACAATAGATGATGATGGTAATAGGCATTCTAGGAAAGGGGATTTCACATGGTGGGGGTCATTGTTCTTCAAAGTCCATTTAGCCAATTTATTTGAATCTTTGGCTGAAAACTCTTCTGTTGAATAACAATGAACTAGTTACTTCAGGAATATGATGATATGGATCGAATTACAGAATCATAACCACATTAACTAATGTGGTTACCTTCTCCCAATAAAAGTACTGACAAGGAACACATTTTAATACTCATTCAATTTAGAATGTATGATTGCTAATATCCCAAATTTCTCAATATAAATACACAATCAGGGTGCATGTTGTATCTTTTCCTCCACAGGCCTCCCAAGAGTACTACATATATTAAAAATTAACTGTCTCAAATATTGAAAATCCCAGGAAGTACAAATGAAAGTGCCCCTGATAGAAATGATACAGCACAATTTCTAGTTAATAGTTTTTGTAATATTTTTTGGATCGTTATCCTCTTAAAAGTTTAAAACCGTGATTATGCCAAGCATTCAGATTTGTTAATTATGAAATAGGTATCAGTCATTGTATAAGAAAAACACTCCTCTCACACTACTACCACATTCACACCCCCTCTGACACCAGATATTTTGGGGTTTTCCCTGCACCAAGCAATCCTGCAACACCAGCTGGGTGTCCTGCAATTTAACTCAATCCTGAGACTATCTACCCAGAGACAGCATCATAGTCCATGGGTTAAGAGCTCAGTCCAACAAGACTGTGTCCACTTCAAATGCCAGTTGGCAGTCCTGAGTCATCACCTGTACATCTGACCAACCAGCTATAAATCAGGGTTCCCGTGATCCCTTTCTTGGGTTGGGTAATTTGTTAGAATGGCTCTCAGAAAGCAAAGACACATTTAAGTTTACTAGTTCATTATAAAGGATACAGATGAACAACCAGCTGAAGAAATACATGGGGGAGGGTCCTATGTGCAGGAGCTTCTGTCCCTGTAGAATTGGGGTGCACCACTCTTCTGGCACAGGGATATGTTCACCAGCCTGGAAGCTCTGTGAACCCATATTGGTGGGATTTTTATGGAGGCTTCATTATATAGGCATGATCAATTATTAATTCTGTTTCCCTCTCCCCTTCCTGGAAGATGGGGTCATGGATGGAGCTGAAAATTCCAAGCTTCTAATCATGGCTTTGTCTTTCTGGTGAGCAGCCCCTAATCTGTAGCTATCAGATACTCACTAAGAGTTGCCTTATTAGAACAAAATATACTCCAAGGATTTAGGATCTCTGCCTAGCTATAGACCAAATATTAGAACAGAAGATTCTCTTAATGCTTTCATCACTTAGGAAATTACAAAGGTTTTAGGAGCCCAGTGCCAGGAACACAGGGGCAGAGACTGATACATATATTTTCTATTATTTTAAAGTCTTTCAGTTATTGTGAGAGGTTTAACAGGTGTTTGTGCATGTGATCATTATATATGATATATTGAGACACTGATCAGCCTTCCCAGGAGAGTCCAGACTCACTAGAGGCCTTACTCTGACATATCAATAGATACCCGCATTTATCCTGCACTGAAAAGTCACTCTTAGAATTGAATATCCTTTCCTTCAGGTGTTAGTAAAGTCACATTACCTCTGTTTAGTGCTTAAAGTTAAACTCTTCGCTGTCAAAGCCACAAGTCAAAGACCTCCACCCTCATGCATAGTTAAAGTAGGAGCCCGGTGGCTCCTGGGCAGCCGACAGCAGGGCCTACTTGCACGATACAGGGCCGTCCCTGCAGCGGGAGAGATCACAGGCATCAGGGCCAGTTTATAAACTACAAAGTGTGGGTAGGCAGCCTGAGAAAAGTGAGGGGAATTGCTTCCCCTTTCCCTCTACATCTTTCTTTATTTGGTCTTATAAGTTTCAACAGTTTACATATCCATTGTAAAAAGCAATAACACCACGATGTATTAGAAACACACTCTCCTCTTTCCTTGTTCTCTCCCTCCCACCTGAGGTGACCCATATCAATAGTGCGGGGTGTGTCCACCCACAGTTTTCTCCTAGTTCTAATAAATATATTTGAATATAGAATATACACCTATTAAATGACTGCCTTTTAAAAGTGATCTTTGACTTACTGCTTTGTCATAGTGAGGCTTTCTTTAATGGTTCATGGGAAAATAAATAAGCGCTTGTTTTAATGAACAAAAGGCTAGCTAGGCCAGAGCCTTCTGGAATTGTGCCATCCATGTGTGGAAGGTGCCAAACTGAGCCATGTACAGGTCACAGGGAACAGAGTGTTCCTTGATTCATGGTATTTGGGGAAGGAAAAACCTACTGTTAATGAAATGTGAAGGCACATGAAAAACAACCCTTGTTAGCTCCAATTTATAGAATGCCCAGCTATTTGTTCTACCTCAAAACGATAATTTTGGTAATTTTCTTTCTATGTATCTTGCTTTCTTTTGGCCCATGGCACTTGACTGAATCAATAATACAAGCAAGGGTAGACTAATTTAAATTGGCCAAGGCCTGTGGCTTTTCAGAGGCTCTTACGGGGTGGCAAGTATGGCTCAAAAACAGCCAAGGTGTGCTGGCTTTTGAGTATGATTTGCATGCTATGCACTCAGTCTCAGGGAGTGTGAATTTTAAGAGTTGTTTTTTCTCTGCCTCAGAATGCTTTAACTGGCTAGTCTGGCTAGGTAGGAGCACAAGCCCCAGATCACCTCAGCTGAATGGGAAATGAAAAATGCAAGTAACTGGAATCACATAGTAAAGAGAAAGCCATAACAAATTAGAGTATTTCTTTCCAGTGTTACCTATATGTAACTATATGCAGTTTTAAATTTTAAAGGTAGAATTAGGAGAACCAGCAGAAACAAATAGAAAATTTCATATTAAATGACAGATTAAACCCTTATAGATCAATAATGATTTTGAATGTAAATGGTTAAAATATGTCAATCAAAAAACAGAATAGGCAAAGTGGATTAAAAATTAAAAATACAGAAGTTAAATGATTGAATTATATAGTGCCTGAAAGAAGCTTACTTCAAATTCAGTGATACTAGTAGGTTGAAAGTCAAAGAATGGACAAAGTTATACCATACAAGTATAAAATTACAATTTGTTAAACGGGAGGTATGTTAATATCTGATGAAGTAGACAAGAAAACTACTAGAGATAACGGATATTCTATAATTATAAGAAGATCAAGTCACCAGGAAGATATAACGATCCCAGATATGTGTGCATTGCACAACACAGCCTCAAAGTACATGAAATAAAGCTGGTGAAACTGCAAGATGAAATACATAAGTCCACAATTATACTTAAGAAGTACGTATACTTTGGAAGTATATGCTTTAGGAAGTATATGGTAAATCTAATCGACACAATCAACCAACAAGATTTAATTGACATGCACTGAACACTCCACCCAACAACCACAGAATACACATTTTTTTTTAGTGCTCATAGAACATTTACTGTGCTGCAAAGCAGGCCTCAACAGATTGAAATCATAAGATTTTGTTCTATGACCATAATGCAGTCCAACTAGAAACAATAACAGGAAGACAAGAAAAATCTCCATGTGAATGGAAATAAAATCTTCTAATTAATTTGTGCATCAAAAAATTTTAAATAAAAAATAATACAAAAAAATAATAATAATATGTAGAACTGAATGAAAATGAAAACACATAACAAAATACATGAGAGGAAGCTAAAGCAGTGCTGAGAGGGAAATTGATAGCAAGAAATGCTTAAATTGGAAATGAGGAAAAATTCAAGTCAGTAATCTAAATGCCTGCTACAAGAAACTAGGACAGGAAAAGCAAAATAAAGCCAAAGCAGACAGAAGGAAGATAATACTAATGATAAGAACAGAAATCAATGAAAATGAAAATAGGAAGCAATAGAGAAAATCAAGGAAACAAAAAGCTGGTTCTTCAAAAACAAAACCATAAAATTGAGAAACAAGACTGACAAAAAGAGAGATGATGCAAATCACTAGTATTAAGAATGGCATGAGAGAGATCACTGCAGATCCCGCAGTGATTAAAAAGGTAATAAGGAAATACTATGAAGAAGTTTATGCTCACAAATTCAACAACTTTTAAGAAATGGACCAATCCTTTGAAAGCTACAAACTATCAAAACTCAACCAGGTTTAAATAGACAATCTGAATAATCCTATAGCCATAATGAAAATTTAACTTCTGGTTCTAAAGCCCCCCCCCAGAATAAATCTTCTTGTATAGATGTTTTCAGTGAATCTGAATACAATCTCTTCAAGTTTATACAGTCTCTTCCAGAAAAAAAATTAGGCTCATATTACCTCCAATTTGTATGCTATTTAAAAAATAAGTTTCAATTTTAGAATAGTTTAAGATTTACAGGAAAGTCATAAAGGTAGTACAATGTGTTCCCATAATATCCCACACCTGATGCCCACTATCGTTAACATCATACATCAGTGTGGTGCATTTGTCACAAGTAATGAGCCAATATCAACATATTATTATTAACTGAAGTCCACACTTTATTTATATTTCCTAATAGAGTACATAGGACAATGAGTTTTATGTCATTTTTCTGTTCCAGGATCTAATTTAGGATATCACATAATATTTATCTATCATGTGTGTGTGTGTGTGTGTATGTGTATGCTTTCTTACTTTATGGCACTACAAGGTGCTCCCTACCCTATTACCCAGTGGAATAAAGTTTCAGAATTCTGCTCTTTCAAAGTCATTTCCTCTGGAGAGTAGGTCTTTGCTACAGAGAAGACATTATGAATGTTTCACAATAATTACTCTTCCCCTCCCCCTTCCAGGACCATGAGGAGATCTAGTTTGGATCCACACCATAATAATCCAAGGATTCTGATCAATTCCAATGTGGTGGTGGGCAGGGTGAGGGGAGACAGGGATTTTCATACCAATAAGCAATTCTCTGAAACCAGCTGGGTTTCCTGCAAATCAACTCAATTCTGACACTATCTACCTGGAGATAACAGATAGCATCAGATTCGACAGGGTAGGGGCTCAGTGTTACGAGACTGCCTGCTCTCCCCTACCTTAAATGCCAATCACAAGTCCAGGTTGTCACCTGTGTTTCTTACAGACTAGCTATAAATCAGGTGTTCCAATGACTGCTTCTCTGGGTTCAATTAATTAACTAGAGTAGCCAACACAACTCAGAGAAACATTTTATTTGCTAGATGACCAGTTTATTATAAAGGATACAACTCAGGAATAGCCATATGGAAGAGATGCATAGGGCAAGGTTGTGGGGAAAGGGCATGGGGCTTCCATCCCTTCTTCTGAGCACACCACACGTATTCACCAAACATGTCCTTCAGGGTTTTTATGGAGGTTCCATTACGTAGACATGATTGATTAAATCATTGGCCGTTAGCACTTTATTCACACTCCAGCCCCTCTCCCCTCCCTAGAGGTGGGGGGTGGTGGACTGAAAGCTCCAGCCCTCCAATCACATGTTTGGTCCTCCCGGCTACCAGCCCCCATCCTCAAGTGGGGGTCCAAACGTCACCTCATTAGCATAACAAGAGACACCTTTATTGCTTTCATCGCTTAGGAAATTCCAAGGGTTTTAGGAGCACTGTGTTAGAAATGGGGATGAAGAACAAATATGTATTTCTTATTATAAACCACAATATTACAGAATATGATGGGGTTCCTGAGGGGATGTCCAGGACAGTGTCTTGCAAATGAGTTTCAGCCCCAGGCAAGTTCGCTATAGATTCACTGTGACCAAAGAAATTTACAGCAAAGGGTTCTTGGGGTGAAAGGTTATACCCAACTTTATTTCCAGGTGGCAGGTCAGTCACTAAAATTCCGTTCACTCAGAGCGAGTCTGTATGCAGCAAGCCAGTCTCTGCCTCTGGGCCCCTCTGTCTGGACAGCTGTCCTCTGGGCCTCTGTCCTCAGCGCTGCCACCACTCCAGCCACTGCTCTGCTCTCCTGTAGCCTAGCAGCCTGTTGCCCGTAGAGCACTGGGCAGAACTCTTTATATTAACACAATAATGGCTTATTGCCTAAAGGTATGGAAGCGGTAGCATAGCAACAGGCCAGTTACATCATCAGGTGGTTTAAGTTCAGTGAGGGTCCTGGCCATAGGAACCCCCACTTTACCCACACTCCACCCTTCCAGGATTCTCGCCTTACAATCTACATGCTATCCATCTTCTTCAATGGTCCCTGTGCGAGAAAGCTGGAGCACTGTACCCAGATTCCACAACAGCAGCAGAGGATAACAACAACTCAGAAATAATAAAAATTAAGATACAGGTAACAAAAGTTATAATAATCCTCAAGCCAGAGGATTCAGCTAGGTTCAAAGCCCCATGCAGATCAAGTCCAAAGCATGTCCATCCCAGCCATCATGTGGTCTCCGGTTCCCCCCTGGTCCCTCAGGGCAGATACCTCGACCTTCCCCTCAGTCAAACCGTGTTCCCCAATCACCTTTCTGTGTGGGCTCAAGTGAGGCTGGCTTGCTTTTCAGCAGGAAGTCTTGTAAACACACAGGCCGGACTCGTGACTCTGTCTCTGATCTCTGCCTCTTTGGTCTTAATGGCTGGAACTGCTGCTCTGGTTTCAGCTGTTGCCATAGCTCTAGTAAGATCCTATTTGACTTCCCATCTAATTTCCTTCCATCTGCTCCTGCCTGTATTAAATCAACCCACATCTGGGTCCTCGTAACTTTTATGGGGCCCTGTAAATTCTTCTTGTGAGTAGCAGACCTCATTTCTTTCCATGTTGTCATTGCTTCAGCTTCTCCTAAGTCTGCTACTGTACGTGTCACCTTGCTTATGGGATGCCCTAAGTGAGGGGAAAGAACGGCCACTAGAGACCCAAAGAGGGATATAGGAGCCATTTGAAGTACAATATTCCTCATTCCAGTAGTGAAAATCTCTTCATCTGGGCCATAATTCCCTGGACTATAGATGGCATTTCTCATGCCTAGCTAGCTCTCGTAGCACCTGTTGGAGTTCAGCATATGTCTGCCATCTAATGAGAGGATGGTAGATCACCCGGATTGGGCCACACAGCACGAAGTGCAGCCATGAACCAATCGAGGAGGGTGTGACTCCCTGGGGTCTGATGTGCATTTTGTAATTGCTGCCTCAAGGCAGGCTGCACTGTCAGGGATGACAGCTTTCCCATCTCTGACCCCGACAGAACAATTTCATCCACCCCTAAGTCCCACAGATGC
This sequence comes from Smutsia gigantea, assembly GCA_032199065.1. NCBI lineage: Eukaryota > Metazoa > Chordata > Mammalia > Pholidota > Manidae > Smutsia > Smutsia gigantea. The sequence goes on along the minus strand of JAVSCE010001054.1, from coordinate 1,257,897 downwards.
AGGAGCCAAGCTGATATTGACTCTGAGGGCTTCTGCCTAAACCAGGAGCCCAAATCCACCAGCTCAGCCTGAGTATAGGGGCAGACCATAGAGTGCTCCACGACCTGGGGAGGGGGCTGCTCTTCTCCTTGGGGAACTTTCAGCTGCTGGGTCTTTATTTTCTTTACAACCACTGGTGTGCTTTCAATACAGGAGGCGCCAGTACCTCTGGCATCACCCCTTCGTCTTTCTCCAGCTTCTCCATTTCTGGGGCTGATGGCACCTTTCTCTCCCCTCCCCTGAGTGCCTCCTCTGCTACAACCTTTACTTTTTCTACTGTGCCTCGTAGCAATGCTACCTCAGTTTTCAGAAGTTCTCTTACCTTCAGCTCAATGCTTCACAGCTGACGTTCTGGTACTGTCTCCACCTGTGCTTCCCTCAGGAATTTTTCCTTGATGACCTCTTCCTCCTTCAGAACACCTGGCAGCACTGCCATCTCATCTCCAATGGCTCCTCGCTGCCGGTGCTCTCGTCCTGCCTCCTCTTGCATCAAAGCCATCTCCTTCCTCAGGGAATCCACAGAAGTTTGCAGCTCACATTCTCGTGCAGCCATTTCTTGGATCTCTTCTATGTAGACCTTTTTAATACTGTGAGAAGCAGCCAACCCACAGTCCCCACTGCCTCACGGGCACTCTGCTTCTCAAGGATCTACTTATTTTAACAAGGGCCACCTCTACAGCCTCAGGTGTCACCTCCACTTGTCTTCAGTCCTGGGGTGGGGCCCAGTCTTCTAGAAGGCAAGACACCTCAGAGCACACACCCATTGGGGGACAATCCACTGTCTCCCCATTCACAGGGGCAGCCCGCTGAAGCACCCCTCCTGTAAGGGCAGCTTGTCTTTTTCCTTGGTCAACAATGAATCCTGCCGACTACGCCAATTGTCTTGCAAATGAGTTTCAGCCCCAGGCAAGTTCACTCTAGATTCACTGTGACCAAAGAAATTTACAGCAAAGGGTTCTTGGGGTGAAAGGTTATACCCAACTTTATTTCCAGGTGGCAGTCAGTCACTAAGATTCCGTTCACTCAGAGTGAGTCTGTATGCAGCAAGCCGGTCTCTGTCTCTGGGCCCCTCTGTCTGCCCAGCTGTCCTCTGGGCCTCTCTGCACAGTCGTCCCGCACAGCCGTCCTCTGGGCCTCTGTCCTCGGCACTGCTACCACTCCAGCCTCTGCTCTGCTCTCCTGCAGCCTTTCATCCCATCACCAGCAGAGTGCTGGGCGGAACTCTATATTAACACAATAATGGCTTATTGCCTAAAGGTATGGAAGCGGTAGCATAGCAACAGGCCAGTTACATCATCAGGTGGTTTAAGTTCAGTGAGGATCCTGGCCATAGGAACCCCACTTTACCCACAGACAGCATGGGATGTCCCTTATAATGGGACACACCGTCTTCTCACTGTCATGCCGGCCTACATGCAGCCTCCTGTGAGTCAGCCTTCCATTGTTCCCACCATTATGTCTCCTGTGGCTTCTCCCTCAAGCAAGTCAATCTCCATTGCTTCTCCACAAGAATGTGCCTACTTCCGCAGGTTTTGGGTTGACAGTTTGCCCTATCATAGTTTTCTAATGGGTCCAAGAAAGGTTGTTGCTTTTCAGTTTGTCCAGCTTTTTCTCATCATAAGCAGGAGTGACAACATCCCCTCTTTCTGTATATGCAGGAACTGAATCCAGACGTCCTATTTAAAGAAAAAAAAATTCCCACGTAGCCTTATATCTTGAGCATTTTTTATGTCATTAATTTTTTTTTAGAAAACACAATTTTATATTGTTTTCATTTCAATCATATGGACTTGCTACCTCCAACTAATCAGTTAGCTAATCCCTTATGAGTAGTTAACTAGTTGCTCATTTAGAGCCTTGTGATTTATTTGGGGGCTTTTTTGTCTGTTGGCATTTTATTTAGACAGTACTCTTTTTCAACATGGAAATTCTGCCCTTCAAATCTAGGAATAAAGTCTTGAAATATCCCTTTGGTAATTTCCTCTAGCACATTTTCTCTGGTCTTTTTTAAATTCCTATTATTCAGGTAACTTCTGTTCAGATCCTCTGTTTTGCATATATTTTCTCTACTGTTTTTCATTTCTTTTGTTTTTCTAATCTTTGGTCATAGATTTCATCAACTTCCTTTTATTCCTTCCTTCTATTTGAAGTATCTCCTCCCATAGCTCTTTTCTGTTTTCTGAATATTTCTTTTTGTCTCTGGGATGCAGGAATTCTTTTTATCTCTCTGAGGTTAGTCTGTAGTGACAGTGTATTGTATGTCATTTCTCTGTGCATTGTTTCTGCTTCCTCCAAGTTACTTTTTCTTCTTGTTTGATTTCTGTTAAATCAAGTTTTTATGTTAGTTTTTTTTAAGTCTATAGTGATCCTTCCTTGGGTTGAGGTTGTTCTCCTCAGGCCTTGTCCCTGCTGCAACAAAGAATTGAAAGGCAGAGACACAATGGCAAAGCAAAATAAAAGTTTTATTTGAACGCACTCCAAGGGACTAGCGGGCCAGACTCAAGGTAGACACAGGCCCCGAGCTTTTAGGCGAGGGTCTATTTATCCTGATCAAGTGGGAGGCTCTTCTTTGATTGACAGGGTGAGATCATTTGATTGACAGCTCTAGTTAAACACCCATTCCTCTTGGTATACATGTGTTTTCCCAAAATGCTCACAGAAAAGCCCCTGGCTGGGGAGGGCAGGTGGGAAGCAAAAATCACAATTTTATTTTAATGAGATTATGGTAAGGTGTGGTTTGGGCAGTTCTTAGTTTTGTTCGATTGCACCCATCTTGGGACCTGTTGGGACCAGTTTAGCCTGGTCCCAATAGGCAAGAAGTTCTCTCCCTGCAAAGCCTTTGTTCTCTTCACATGGGACCCTCTACCTGGGCAGCGTTTGGGCAGTTTTTCTTCCTTGAACCTTATATTCCCCTTTCTCTGCTGCTCATGTCTAACTTTCCAATAGGCAAGAAGTTCTCTCCCTGCAAAGCCTTTGCTCTCTTCACGTGGGACCCTCTACCTGGGCAGCGTTTGGGCGTTTTTTCTTCCTTGAACCTTATATTCCCCTTTCTCTGCTGCTCATGTCTAACTTTCCACCTAACAGATCCAAGATACTTCACTGCCTAGAATATAGGTAGTGAGTGATTAGGAGATTAACCACAGCCCAGCATGTTTATCTAATGGGGTCCAGGTGGGAATAAGGTTAGGGGATATTTTTGGCTGTGATCCGGGGAGGGGTTGATGCCTAGGGAGGAGACATATTCTTAAGTGTCAAGACCTGGGCAGAGAATTCAGACAGATGGGCTAGACAATCATAATCCTAATACATTTCTGGCAGAGGCATGTGCCTCTAGCTCCTTAACTGATCCGTCCTTTAAGCCTTAAACCTCAGGATTCCTTCTTTCTCCCTTTAGAAAAGGTCTCTTGAGGTATTCGCTCCCAAGAGAGACCAGTTTCATGAAAACTAAAAATCTGGTTTAGAACATCACCTTCTACATGAATGAAATATGGTTAGCAGCAGCAGGGAATATGATGCACTATAAAGATAAACTTTTTTCTTACCAACTATTTAATTGCCTGGATACCCTGAGGTGCAGTTCGTACAGAAAAGGCTAGATAAATGCTTAGTGCTTTTACTTTTTTATTTACCAGTTTGGAGGATGCTAGGCACCAGCTCATTATTTTGCAAAGATGACCAATGAATTTAAAAAATACCTCTCCAAAGTCATCGGATAAACATACCTGATTATTTTCAACCCACTGCATATATTCTTCCTGAAACTCAAATTGTCTTATCTTTAGCTGGTGGGAATATATTGACATTTCCCTCTAAGTCCTTTGAGTATATATTCAATAGTCTTTAATACATTCTTTGTATTCTGTTATAACAAGATATTTTAGGCTTATTGTGTACACTACCTGCGTCAAACTTAGACTGACTCAATCCCAGTTTCCTGACTTAATTCTTCATTTCTTTATTTTGCAACATATAACAGTCCCAGCATATCAATACCGACATTAAGAAGTGGTGCTTTTTTAAGGGTCCTTTCCTGCATTCTTCTCAAAAACAAGTTTAAAAAATATTTGAAATATTAAAAAATATATATTTAAAATATTGTTATGAAAGTAGCTGAGTGAGCATGAATAAATAGTCTGCTATAAGTTTCCAGCAAAGTTTTAGTTGATGAATAAAGACAATGATTTAAATTGAAAGCAGGAGATAAAGCTGACTAGATAACATAAGGTAGGCTTATTGAAGAAAAAAGGGAGTATTTACCCAAAAGGATTATTCTGTTTGCCCATGGAAATGTACTATCCCAATGAAGTCTCAGGTGTAATTAGCATTTGCAGGCTTTGTTATAAGAAATTTATTATCATTATTACATAGGCTAAATCACTAAACAAATATCATTGGTCCTTTGAATTCTGAAAATCCTAATTTTTATTGTATTTGTTAGATGTTGATAACTTTCTTAGTGTTAAAATTTGTCCTTCATTTTCATCTTACCACAGCCAGGACATACTTTAAAAAAGAAATAAATAGAAATGCTAAGCTGCCTCTCACTCTGTGTGTGTGTGTGAGTGTGTGTGCATTTTGTAAGTGGCCTGTGCTTTTTCAATAATGGTGGCTGTTAGGGTTTTATTACTAAGAAATCTCATGGACCCAAAACTTGCACACCCTCAAAGCTATGGTTTATTGCAGGAAAAGGATTCAGTATAGTTGTAGCATTAAAGTGAGGGTATTCATTGCCAGGAAAACGGCCCCTGAGTACAGCGAGGCCAGGGGCTGTACAGAAACGCTCGCTCTCTCAGACCAGGGATCACCAGCACATGCGCAGAAGTCCTTGGGTCCAGACGCCCGAAGTCAAGCCTCGGCCTGAATATCAGATTCTGCGGGTCTCACGGGCACGTTCTTGCCGTCAAGCCAGCTCCAACAGCACGTGCTTCTGGTGTCCTTAGCCTCAGTGAGGTGATTCTTCAGTCTCACTGTTAGCGATAAACAGTGTTGAGAAGGTGGTACAACCGCCCCCTCCCCCAGACTCCCAGGATCTGCGCTTACAGTCAACACTGTCAATCCCGTTTCATGCCGTGACTTGGGGTCAGTCCCACACAAGGATAGTTCTTATTTCAGTACAATAGCTCAGCCTAATTCCAGGCCTGCCGGAATCAATCCTCACAGTACCTTTGAATTTAATATCATTCCAGTAGATTTGCTAAATGAACATTTACTTTTAGTTAGTATTTCCAAAACTCATGAATTTATAAACAGAGTAAAACTTCCAAAGTCTCTAAATTTCCAAATCAAAGCAGTCCCATACAAATCCTGAGAATGGAATTTGATGGTGATTTGTCCTTCTTCATTTTACTTATTACAGAAGACAATAAAAGCCTTACAAAATGACAAACTAAAACGGTTTAGTAACGAGCTTGATGGCCTTTGTTTAAGGGGAAAAGCCAACGGGTGGGAGAATGCAGCACCTCACAAGCTGCGGCGCATCTTCCCACGGGTTTTGGGGCCAGCACGAGGTTTTCGGAGCATCAGGAGAGGCTCCCTGGACACGAGGCCTGATTGGTGGGAGGCTGGGGAGCTCCTACTAAGGCGGGCAAGTCTGTTTTCCAGGGTAAGGGGAACTAGCTGAAGCTGAATTGGATGATTGTGACTGGTGTTCAGTTTGCTTGACAGCATGTTGTTTCCCATTCGTGTGAGTGACGTACATTTAGATTAATGACGTGGGTCAGGACATGGGGTGGCCTCCATTTTGTGGGTCCTGATATGCGAATTAACTTAATTAACTTTTATCAGCCCCTTCAGTTTGTCTGCTCATGATTTTTTCCCCCTGCATACATGCCTGGGATATGTAATACTCTTTTTACTCTATTTTGAGTGCCATAATAACAGAAAGAAAAAAAAAAACGACAAATATTTCCTGTCTGCCTATTTCATCTAAGGCACAATCCTGTGGTTAGAGAAGGATTCTAGTAAAATAATGTTAATATGACCATTTCTGCAACTATTAGGATCACTGTTGCTGCTAAAAATGAAAAGGAGGAGGAGGGGAAGGAAATACAGCTACCGCTTATATGAAAGGCTCTTCTAAATACTTTACACATAGTAACCCATTTAATCCTCAGCAACTCTATGAGGTAGGTAATGTTATTGTCTTGATTTTTCAGATAAGCAAATAAAGGCAGAAGGAAGTTAAGCAAAAGCTTAAGGTCACAAAGCAAATAATGTATGGACACAGAATTTAAACCAAGACAGTTTAGGTGCAGAGCAATCCTTGTTTCATCACCTGAACTTCCCTTGTTTTCTGAATCTCCTTTCATTGAAGTGTTTCCCTTGAAGCTGGGCTCTCCCTGAAATCCTCACATCTGTAATTTCCTTCTTATCCCCGCAAAGTGTATGACCAGTTTCCTTCTCTGTGACTTCTGTCTGCTCTGACCTCAGGAAGGACAGAGGGTAAGCCTACTTCTAAGTAGCCCTTTGGCTGATAGAAAAATAATGTTAGTAATAATGATGATAAGCCTAATCATCAATGCTTTCTGAGTGCTTCTGTGTACTATACTTTTTTCTAAGCTGTATGAATGTGTTCACATGTTCTTTATGAACACACTCTTGAAATGGGTGCTGGTACCCTGAACTTCATTTTACAAATAAGAAAACTTAAGTATCAAGAGGCAAATAGCTTCAAGTAGAGGTGAAGGAGCCCAGTTTGAACCTAAATAGTCTGTCTTTTGTGTCTGTGTTTATAACCAGCATGGAGGAAGAAAAAGGGCCCCTGTCTGGTCTGAAAATTAAACTGACAAAGGCAGATTAACAGGGGAAAAGCATATAAATTTGTTGAATACAAGCTTTACATAACACAGAGACTCCATAAGGCACTGAAGGTCTGTAGAGATGGTTAAATCTGATCACTGTTATGGGAGGTTTGATGAGCAGTGGAAAGTCGTAGGAAGATGATAGGACAAAGAGGCAGAGGCAAAGGGCCGCGAGCTAGGAGAACTCAGCAAGGCCTGTTTATTCCGATCCCACTCTATGTCCCTTTGTCTTTGGAGATAAGGACGCTCCTTTCCTCCTCGTATTCCGTCTCTTGCATGAAGGTTTTATCATCTGCTCCAGGGGAAGATCAGAAAGCCCTTCTTGCACCTACCATTTCTCAAATCACTTCAGCTTGAAATACTGAATATGACAAGGTACCAGAATTTGGAGTAGTGTGCCCTAAACACAACCACTGGCATGCTATAATCTTCTTCTACTAGTTTGAATACTTCATCTTTCCAAACTATTTCTCATGGTTTCTCTCTAGTTCAAAGATTATTCAGGCAGTCAATCCATAATGTAGTCATTCAGTCAACATTTATGGTAACCCATGTACCAGGTGCCATGCCACCATGCTGGTTGACTCCTCTGTATGGGCTCTAGTTGGTGATACTTGTCAGAATTGAACGTGGTTCTCCAAGGTCTGGCATTGAGGTGGAATAAACTGCTGGTAACATGGCTCATGTGTATGTATGTTATATGGTAAACAGAGTTACGTTGATGGCATTAACTAATATGGCATTTCTTTTAATTCACAAAGAATAGTCATGCAGTCCAAAATATAATCCTTTTTCACTCCTGGTGCCTTGTGTGTCCGATTTCATTTGTGTGTAGTTTCTGCTCTTCAACCTAAACTAACAGTTTTCAGTTTAATCCTAGCAATGTGTTTATCATCAGAGTTGGGGTATCATTCTAAGCTTTTGAGCCTTTTTTTTTCTATTTTCCAGCTCAGTTGCTTTCCTTTCAAACAGTATGTCATTTTTGGATTTGGGATCCAGACCCTCCATTGAGTTTTAAGTTACTAATTCTGATACTGTAGAAGAGCGCAGAGCAGGCCCCTGAGGTGTGCCAGGGTAGCACCTGTCCATTGAAATATCATTCACACCTTCATTTAACATGTGATTACCATGCATCCAGCTCTGTTCTAAATGCCATTTGGTGAGTTACCTGATGCCCAAAGAATGCGCCTCTGAAGTTAAATGTGTCATTGTCTAGGCCGTACTGGTCTAGTCTTTATAAAGCTGATCACATAAAACTTTACCAAATGTGATAGTAAAATCCAGGGTTGTGCCTCAGTCATTCTCCTGATTCACTAATGAAGAAGTGAGGCAAAACAAAGCAAAACAAAACAGCAAACAAACAAACTCACAGTGCGTGGACTGTGATGGCCCTCAAGTGCCATCTGTTCCTCTGAACGTTCTGAACTCTCAGGCTGGGGAACTTTATAATTTGGTCAAATATCGAAGTCAGATTAAATGGAATATCGCAGATGTTGTAAGTGAGTTGTCCATGGCAAATTGTGTCCTTTTGGTGTGATTTGTTCATTTTGCCTAACGTATTAGTTACGTACTGTTATGTAACCAGTGAGCACAGACTAGTGACAAAACAGCAAACGTTATTTTCTCACGGTTTCTGTAGGTCAGAGTCTGGGCATGGCTTAACTGGGTCCTCCATTTAGGGCCTAATGAGGCTGTAATCAAATGTCATCTGGCTGTGTGCTAGTGTGGGGGCTCAGCTCGGGGAGAGCCTGTGTCTGAAAACACTCAGGTTGATCACAAGAGTTCATATTCTTGTGGTTGTAGAACAGAAGCCCTGTGTTCTTGTAGAATGTCAACTGTAGACTGCCTGCAGCTCACAGAGGCCACTCTTAGGTCACAGAGGCCCCCTCCAGCTCCTGAAGAACACCCTGAGGGCACCGTAGCCCCTGAGGCCCTGCAGCCTCCGCACATGGGCGTTCCCTGCTCGGTTCCCCACTTCATCCATCAACAAGGAGAGTCTCTGGAGGGAGTCGCTACCAAGACAGAACCTTGTATAATACCACAGAATCCCATGAGTGACATCTCATCGTCTCACCGTGTTTCCTTGGTTAGAAGCAAGTCACAGGTCCTGTTCACACTCAAGAAGAGGGGGTTAAACAAAGGCGTGGACACCCGAAGGTGGGGATCATGGAGGGCTGTGAGTCTGGCACATAATATTTAAATGATTAAATTCATTGCTACTACTTAAATGTAGGGAAATTATGTATTAAACTCCGGGTATTTCTAAGTTTTAAGAAGTCTGGTATCAGGTATGTTTATATGTGACAAGTATCCATGTGACCTAGAAATAACAGCTCCTTTTGAGCAGGTCCTTTCAAAGGGAGGAAATCCTTTATTCACAGTCCCTTTAATGACAGTCCCCTGTCCTCCCTGTTGTGTTTTGCTCTTTATCACTGTGGTTGATAGTTGTTTTTCTCACATCTAGACACTTCACTTATTTGTGCAACCTGCTGGCCTCTGTTGGCATTGAGTTTTTATAACCTCCTGGTCTAACTATTCCATATCACTTTGCTCCTTTCCTTAGGGTTGCAAGATGTCTTTGCTCTCCCTGCTGGTGGAATTCCAGCCATCACTTTGTGCTGAAGACTGTAGGGTATCCCGACATTCTCTCTCTGGCCACTGAAAAGCGATTTCCAGCAATTGATGGGCTTTGTTCTTGGCAGCGGTGCTCCTTGACGGGGCTCCCCATATCAAGGGTGCTGGTTGTCACCGTCAGCTAAAACTCCTTTGGCTGAGGCCAACTCCTGAAGCCACATCTTGCTGTTACCACAGTGTTGACTTGTAGAAAACTTCCTAAAATCTGTAACTTCTTTGCATGTGTCTCACAGAGTATAGATATTCACTTGCTCAAATGTAGCCTGCTGTTACAGCTTCATTGTTGTAAAAATGGCAGTTACGCTTTTCAGTTATAAGTATCTGAATACTTTTGGAAGTGCCACTCATTTTTAAATTTTTTAATTGGCTTTCACTCAACTTTATGCCAAACTGATCACTCAGTAAATGAGATATGGTCATCCACAGCTTGGAATTCAAAGAATGCGCTGCTGTGGGGAAGAACGGTTATTCAGTTTAGGGTTGCATTGCACCTTATGAAATCTCTAGGTGGTACCATTCTTACAGACAACAAGACGGTGGCATTCTTACAGAGTATGGTTCTGGTACCCTTTAAACCTGGCAGCTATATAAGAAATCAAATACCTACCTATTCTGGAAGCTGGTGAACTTTCTCTCCAGTGAAATGGAGCTTGCACTTTGGTTCATTCTTTGAAGCTGAACTGAGATAGTCATGATGGCTTTAAAGCAGATGTTCATAGACTACAGATGCCTTTGCCCATGGAGAGTACTCAGATTTGTATCTTTCAGCTTCAAGGGAGTCAGAATCTTACAAATGGCTTAGCTTCCTGTTGGTGACACCCATCCTGGTTCCATCATCTGTAATGTCCTTTTGAGCAGCTGGTACCTGAAGTTGTCAGTCAACAGTTTTATAGCTCCTGAGTGATTCCGGGGCAGTGCAGCTGATGTGACTAAGAGAGACTGTAGTGAAGGTCTACATGGGACCACGCAGATGGCCACCACCACAATCCCAGGCACTGTGAGAAATACTGTGCTACATTTTACAGACTTAGGTTGTCACAAAGGTAGAAAATAAGTGTGCGGTCTGATTGCACTACAGTATTACATGTGATCCTAAAATGCACAGTGTATGCTTCTGCTTTGGCTAAATAATATAAATACAAACATTTATGTGCCAGACACTGTACTAAGTGCTTCATATGTAGTACTCCGTATGATTATGAGAAAAACCCTGTAAAATAAGACACATTATTACCATCTTATTTCACAGATAAAGGAACCAAGGCACAGAAAGGTGATATCACCAGTTCAAGGTCCCACAGCAAGAAGGGTGCTCAAACCCAGCCCCTGTAGTGTTAACCAAATGTTCTGCAAATTATGGAGAGTATGCGGAACTTTTTTATCCATATGCCCCTGCTCTGCATACAGGAAACAAGAAAAGCAAAGGGGAGAGCAAGCCAAAAGCAGCCTCATTTCAGAGAAGCCCCTCTCGTGCAGCATGAAGTTGCCATCAGCCTGTGCCTGGAGAGCGCGGGTGTGCTGCACAGGAGGCTGGTCTGGCCCTGTGGCCCTGCCCCAGTGTCCCGATAGGCCTTGCTGCTGAAACATGGTTGTTTAGCGACAGACTCACAGTCAAACAAAGTAGATAATAAAGCAGTATACCTTCTGTACTAAATTAGTTTTGTTCACTTTCCTTTTATAATTCATTTTGATATTTGGAAAATATGCTATGTTTACCAACAAAAGCAAGCTGCAGAATTGTTTCAGGAATGTCAAGGTGGCCCCAGACGCCAGTCTAGTGCACCTCTATAAGATGCTGTGCACAGGTGGCCTGGCTCATGGTGATGACTGGAGCTTGGGGCAGTTCCCTTTCTGGCTTCCAGCCTTATTTTAAGAACCATCTTAACCTCACATGTTGATTTTGCCTAATAGGGTCATCTGTGAAATCTCCCTTTTTCTCTCTTTGTCAGTGAAGCTTTTATTGAGGATTGACAAATGCTAATGAATACAATAGGTATACCAATGAGTAAATGAAAAAAAATTGATGACTTCATCCTCTTAGATATGAGATATCTTTTTGGACAGCTTGGCACATTTTTTTTTTGTCATAGCCTACAGTGAGAAAGACATTTATCAAACACCACCCTTGTAGCATCTTGAATGATTAGTACACTGGGAGAAATAAATATAACTTACATCTAACTCCTGTGCTCAAACAGCTTTGTATCTAACTGGGGAGAAATACAGCCACAAAAATGATAACTGAGAGTTTGAAGCTATATAGAATAGGACCCAGGTGTGAGCATCGGCAAGGGGAGTTGCAGTTGGTGTGGGGTTAGAGAAAGTGGCCTCTGACCCACTTCTGGAAGGAGCCATCCATCCATCCATCCATCCATCTATGCATCAGGCATTTGCTGGACACCCACCTGACCAGATCTTTCCTCCTGACTGACGTAGACCTGCCCAGGAAGCTTGCATTTTAGTGGATGAATTAAAATCCAGATTGATAAAGGCAGACAACTTGGGTTTTTGGAGGGAGGCCATGAGGAGGCCAACCCTTAAAGTAGTCTGACTCAATAAGATATGGTGGAATGGCCTGTGTTTGTATCTTTGTAGGGTCTGGAAATAAATTGCGAAGTCAGTGATTTCTACTGAGATAGGGACACTTTTGGATGTTGTAAAACCTTGGTGTTACCTGTTAAACACAACTTGTAGAATGGGATCATCAAAACAAGTGCAGTGAGAAATCCTATTTAATGTGTTGTGTCTAGTTCACCAGCACTTGATCTCCTGGGATCCTCTTGGCAGTCTTGTGGGGGTCTCACACCCGCTTCACAGGTGGGGAAATGGAGTCGGGAGGGCAGCTGGGCTGGAGCTAAAGCCCAGTGGAAACATTTTCTGGCTACTCTACATCCAAGGGGAACATGACTGAGCCTCCCTGTCTCTCATCCTGTGGAGCAGAACCATTTTTCCATATGGGCAGGGCAGATGGCCTCGCTGGATGTGGTCAGGGCCAGAGGTGGGGCGAGGCCCCCGTGAGCAGGCCATGACCATGAGTCAATACGAGGCCCCTGTAAGCAGGCCATGACCATGAGTCAAGTCCTGTGGTGCCTGATTCATTCTCATGTGCTTGTTTGGCTTTGTCTCTCATTGTAAAGAAACCGCTCCCAGAGACGTAGTGCTGGGCCAGCCATTTGGAGGTGAGTAAACACCTTGTTCAGATAATAGCTCCAGTAAGGGAGGAGAGGAGTGGAGAGGGACAAAGGATCTCTGGTGGGAACAGCTCTGGCTGCTCTCAGTAGATTCAGTCTTCAGCACCAGCTCTTCGTTAAGGGTGCCCTGCTGGGGGGTTCTCTCCGCACTTATAAAATCCTGGAGGAGCCCTTATGATTCCTTCGAAAGTAAAAAAATTTTGAAAGCTGGCCCTGCCTTTTCTTTTTCAGCAAAGAAAAGGACTACCTGTTTGATGCCTCATAATTACATTTGTACTTTATAGCTACAGCTTTCTAAAAACCCCAATTCCTTCTGACATAATTCTTAAGGCTTGCTTACTAGTCGTTGTGGGCTTGTTTTTCCCCAAATGCTCATCAGACATTGGCTTTTAATGATGGCAGCCAGTTGCATTTCCAAAACGTCTTCACTTAATTATATTACCTTTTTTCATCCCAAAGAGATTCAGTGTGAGGATATGCCAAAGGACTTTTTTTTTTTGAGGGAAAAAAGGCAGGTGAAATCTATCACTGATAGATTCAGCAGCCACTGTTGTGCAATAAAAGGTAATTCAAAAATAGGTAAAGAAATAGCCTTACTAGCCGGGGTGCTGTGTTCCTGTGACGGAGATTGTCTCTCAAAGTAAAATATGGTGAGAGGCCGCAGTCCTTGCATCTACTGCCTGGCTGGGTTGTGTGGATTGTGTGCAAGTGTCCCAGAGCCTGTTCACGACCAGCGGACACACCAGGGCAACACTGGACCCTACTTTTTCATGGAATGCCCCTTCACAGAATTGAGGGCAGATAATAAGATGTTTTTGTTAGAAGCTCCAAAATGGCATGTTTCAGCAAGAAGAAGGAACTCCCCTATGTTAAGCTGCAGAGGTGATTAGGGTCAGTTATCACTGATCACAATGGAATGAAAGACCCCAAATCTACTGTGAGGTCAGAGAAGTAGAATATCATGTTCTCCCAGCAATCATCTGCACAAACCAAGACCAGTAAGTAGGAAGTTGAGAGAACAGGGATTCTCGTTTTCCACTCTTTATTACACACTTTACATGCATTATCCTACCAAATCCTCACAAATATCGTACAGACAAGTATCATTGTCTAGTTTACAGATGCAAACACTGGGACTTGAGGGGCTCGGCAGGAGTCTCACTGTATATCTGATTCAGGATTACACGTCCTGATGTGCGTGGGTGTGGCCACCTGCTCGGGGAGGTCATGGATTTCCCAAAGAAGTGATGGGCTTGGACTGGCTGCTGGGAGGCCCAGCGGGCGAGCACTCTTGTCCCCCCCCCGTGGGGCGGTCATCCCTGAGAGCGGAGCGAGTCCACAGTGAGGGTGCCACAGTGCTGCACGTTGCCAGCTGCTGGGGACAAGGCAGAGCAAGTGAGAAATGTCTGTTGTTCTGGACCACCAAAATTGTGGGGTTGTCTTTTGCAACAATTTATGATGGATTCTGAAATTGGAACTAGGAATGGATGACATAATAATGAAAAGCCAAAATATGCAACGTTGGTTTTGGGGTCGAGAATAGGTAGCAAGGGAGCCATATTCCAGGGCTGATGGCACCTTGATCTGCGTCACACAGTGATGTGACATTCAGTCTTGATAGGCAGCAGTCTGGAAGGTCAGGCGCCACGGACCCTGTGGCTAGGGAGGAGACTGGAAAACAGCTTATCAGTGGTGCATGTTGCTCCGTGTTGCTTGCACTTGATAAGGCATTAAAAGAAAAGGATGGTCCCAAAAAACAAGTGATTGTATTCAAGCAGAATTGAAGGCACTACAGAGTCCACAAATTCAGGGACTTAATCTGTGTTAAAAGGCAATTATTTCTCAATTCCAAACTCTATAGGATAAAATCGAGAAGTTTATTGCTCAACAGTCTGATTACAATTGACCAGTGTCAAGCACCCAGTCAGGAGCGTGCCATTGTACTCACTGTCAAAACAGGCACCCAATAAACCCTTCCAACTGGGCATGAAGGCTCAGAGAAACAGCTGCACATGTGGTCTTCCCAGTGGCAAGCGTCCACAGCATAAAGAGAACATGACGGAGAAAATGAGGAGGCCAAAGGCATGGGAGAGGAGGTGAAGAAACAGGACGCACTGCCCAGTGTGTCTGCAGAGAGATCTGCCCATGGGCTCAGCTCTGGGCATCATGGTGCAAGATGCCTACTGGATTTCAGGAGAGTCATAAACACGGGCAACCTGAATTTAGCTTCTGTTGATGTTGCAACTTAAAATGACCCATTAAACATCTACAAGCAAGACTGAGAACTATCAGTCCCCAAGAAGGAATATTCCCCAGTGCCCACTTCAGAAGGGCCCAGGAAGGATAATAGAAAAGGTAGCTCGCTCCCACCTCTGAGGACAGAGCCGAGGCCACATGGGACAATGGACTGGGGAGACTTTGTCAGGATGGCAGGGACCCTTTCTAGATTTGGTGCCACTCATGGTCTTGGCCCAGACCAGTTACTGCCATCTTCCCACATTTCCTGCAGTTGCCCAGCAGTTGGGATATAAGGCAGATAAACTTGTCACTTTAGTGCTAAGTTCTGGATTGAGAAGCTGCATCTGTGACTTGGCAGAGAGACTGCTGCAGATCGCACAGAAATGCTGGAGTGCTGAGCTGGATGCCATGAGTAGGAAGCCCGTGGGTGTCTCCCCTGTGCTGGGGACTTGAGTGTTTCCCTGTAGGAAGGAGACTAAGCCAAACACCATGACTAGAGTGCCTTTCATAAAATATTGTTGCACTCCACCTTCATACATGTGGGGTTCTATTTCCTAAACCATGTAGTTGCATTGGGCCAGGGGACTAGTGCAGACCAAGACTGATCTCACTTCCACATTCTTTCATCAGTTGTAGACTTGTAAGCTCTCACTTTTTCTCTGCCCTGGGAAGCAGCACCCGGCTGATGGCTGTTCCAACAGCCTAGAAGCCAGAGGGAGCCTTGGGCAGCCAGGAGACACCTGGGTGGTTGGAAACTACTGAGATGGGGCCCCTGGCCCGCCTGTGGACAGTGATCCTGGACCAAGGCTAACACCTGCATGCATGGTCTTCTTGGAAACTGCACCTCCTCTTTGTGGAATTCATAGCTTCTTCCATAATTCTAATTTCCACATTTTAAGGAGGAGTGCGAATTTAAAGTACTGGTAAACAGGGTGCCAGACCCCAGTTCTTTCTATTGTCTGGCCAACATGAGCTTAAGCAGCGCTTGTTCGGTGACACCATCACTGAATTTTTCCCTAATTCCTCAGCTTAGTTGTCAAAGAAACAACCATTCTTTCTTTTTTTTTTTTTAACTCGTGTTTCATGTGTATTTGTCCTTGGCAGACTTAGATGGCATGCAACTCTTATTAGGAGTTGACACCCTCAGCTGGTGGGCAGGTGAGGGGAGGCAGTGAGCATGGAGGAACTGGGCCACTCCATCCTGAGACAGGTCAAGTAGAGGCCAGTTCAGGAGTGTATCTTGTGGATAAGAGATTAGGAAATGAGAAGCAACAGCTGTGACCTGCCTGGATGTGAAAGGCAATGATATTAACACACATCTAATGACAGATGAGGGAAACTCCTCTTTTATCCTTGAAAATCCAATTTGTTATGATTAATGGTGTGTGATATCCATGTCCAGGGAAGGAGACTGAACCGGCTACAATTAACTGTCAACAGAACAGCCATGCATCTCATTATTTTCATGAAGTAAATTTGATATTTTTAATTGATTTTGAGTTTTGTATTTAATTTTAAAATTGAATTTACAGTTGTGTGAGAATTAACAGATACAGAATGTATATATACTTTTAAGTTCCCACACATTTAAGCAAAATTAAAACTAAAATAATTTAAGTCACTATGGGAAGTTTGAAAACATTTTTCTCGTGGTGGGGGTCGGAGGCTTTCCTTTTTTAAAATTTATTTTATTATCATTAATCTACAATTACATGTGCAATATTATGGTTATTGAACTACCCCTTCATCAGGTCCCCCCCACCAACCCCATTACAGTCACTGTCCATCAGCGTACTGAGATGCTATAGAATCACTACTTGTCTTCTCTGAGTTGTACAACCCTCCCCGTACCCCCCCAACATTACATCTGCCGATCGTAATGCCCCTTTTTCCCTCTTATCCCACCCTTCCCACCCATTTTCCCCAGTCCCTTTCCCTTTGGTAACTATTAGTCCGTTCTTGGGTTCTGTGAGCCTGCTGCTGTTTTGTTCCTTCAGTATTTTTTCTTTGTTCTTATACTCCACATATGAGTGAAATCATTTGATACTTGTCTTTTTCGGCTTGGCTTATTTCACTGAGCATAATACCCTCTAGCTCCATCCATGTTGTTGCAAATGGTAGGATTTGTTTTCTTCTTATGGCTGAATAATATTCCATTGTGTATATGTACCACATCTTCTTTATCCATTCATCTCCTGATGGACACTTAGGTTGCTTCCATTTCTTGGCTATTGTAAATAGTGCTGCGATAAACATAGGGGTGCATCTGTCTTTTTCAAATTGGGCTGCTGCTTTCTTAGGGTAAATTCCTAGGAGTGGAATTCCTGGGTCAAATGGTATTTCTATTTTGAGTTTTTTGAGGAACCTCCATACTGCTTTCCACAATGGTTGAACTAATTTGCATTCCCACCAGCAGTGTAGGAGGGTTCCCTTTTCTCCACATCCTCGCCAACATTTGTTGTTGTTTGTGTTTTGGATGTTGGCCATCCTCACTGGTGTGAGGTGATATCTCATTGTGGTTTTAATCTGCATTTCTCTGATGATTAGCGATGTGGAGCATCTTTTCATGTGCCTGTTGGCCATCTGAATTTCTTCTTTAGAGAAGTGTCTATTCATGTCCTCTGCCCATTTCTTAATTGGATTATTTGCTTTGGGTTTGTTAAGGTGCATGAGTTCTTTATATATTTTGGATGTCAACCCTTTATCAGATACGTTTTTTATGAATATATTCTCCCATACTGTAGGATGTCTTTTTGTTCTACTGATGATGTCCTTTGCTGTACAGAAGCTTTTCAGCTTGATATAGTCCCACTTGTTCATTTTTGCTTTTGTTTCCCTTGCCCGGGGAGATATGTTCATGAAGAAGTCGCTCATGTTTATGTCCAAGAGATTTTTGCCTATGTTTTTTTCTAAGAGTTTTATGGTTTCATGACTTACATTCAAGTCTTTGATCCACCTTGAGTTTACCTTTGTGTATGGGGCTAGACAGTAGTCCAGTTTCATTCTCTTACATGTAGCTGTCCAGTTTTTCCAACACCAGCTGCTGAAGAGGCTGTCATCTCCCCATTGTATATCCAAGGCTCCTTTATCAAATATTAATTGACTGTATATGTTTGGGTTAATGTTTGGATTTTCTATTCTGTTCCACTGGTCTGTGGGTCTGTTTTTGTGCCAATACCAAATTGTCTTGATTACTGTGGCTTTGTAGTAGAGCTTGAAGTCAGGGAGTGTAATTCCCCCTGTTTTATTCCTCCTTCTCAGGATTGCTTTGGCTATTCGGGGTCTTTTGTGGTTCCATATGAATTTTAGAATTATTTGTTCCAGTTCATTGAAGAAAGCTGTTGGTAGTTTGATAGGGATTGCATTGAATCTGTAGATTGCTTTAGGTAGTATAGCCATTTTGACAATATTTATTCTTCCTAGCCAAGAGCATGGGATGCATTTCCATTTGTTAGTGTCCTCTTTAATTTCTCTTAGGAGTGTCTTGTAGTTTTCAGAGTACAGGTCTTGAGGCTTTTCTTTTTACTTGTGTCAAGATATTCATAATGTAAAATTTGTCATTCTATTTTAAGTGCATAGTTCAGTGTCATTAAGTCCATTCAAATTGTGCTACCATTACTACCCTCCATCCAAAGAAATTGTTCATCTTCTAAAACTGAGATTCTGTGTCCATTAAACAATCATTTCCCATTTCCAGCATCCCCCACCCTCAAACCCTGGCAGCCACCATTCTACTTTCTGCCTCTATGAATTTGACTCCTCTAGGTACCTTATGTAAGAGGAATCGTTCAGTCTTTGTCCTTTTGTGTCTGGCTTATTTCATGTAGCATAATGTCTTTAAGGTTCTTTCATGTAGCATGTGTCAGCATTTCTGTCCTTCTTAAGGCTGAATAACACTCCATAGTCTGGCTCGACCGCATCTGTTTACCTGCACATCTGTCAAAGGATGGTTGGGGTGTCCCACCTTTGGCTATTGTGAATAATGCTGCTGTGATCATGTGTTCGCAAACGTCTGTCCCAGCTCCTGCTTTCAATTCTTTTGTGTTATACCCAGAAGTGGAATTGTCAGATCATAAGATAATTCTATTATAAATTTTTTGAGCTACCGTCATACTGTTTTCCATAGCACCTGTACCATTTTACATTCCCATCAGCAGTGCACTAACTTTCTAATTTCTCCCCATCCTCACTAACAACTTGTCATTTTCCACTTAAAAGAATTTTATTTTTCTAAAAGCCATCTTACTGGGTGTGAAGTAATGTCTCATTGTGGTTTTGATTTTCAGTTCCCTGATGATTAGTGTTTTTAAACATGTTTACACATGCTTATGGGCCATTTTTATATCTTCAAGAAATATCTACTCATGTTCTTTGCCCACTTTTAAATCATATTTGTTTTTTGGTTGTTGAATTACAGTTCTTTATAGGTTCTGGATATTAACCCCTTATCAAGTGTGATTTCTAAATCTTTTTTTCCATTCTGTAGGTTGCCTTTTCACTCTGTGCAGTTGACATTTATAATTTTTATGCACTCTAAGTTACCTATTTTTTTCTTTTAATACTTGGGCTGCCGTGTAATATCCAAGAAATCATTGCCAAATCCAGTGTCATGAAGCTTTTTCTCTGTGTTTTCTTCTCAGTTTTTAGTTTTAGCTGATAGATTTAGGTCTTGAATAAATTTTGAGTTTATTTTTGTGTATAATGTAAGGTAAAGCTCTAACTTCATTCTTTTGTATGTTGAATATCTTTTGCAGGTGATATCCAGTTTTCCCAATATTGATTGAAAATACTGTCCTTTCCCTTATTTTAATTGTCTTAATGCCCTGTTGAAAACCATCTGACAATATATGTAATAGTTTATCTCTGGACTCTCTTTTCTGTTCTTTTGGTTTGTATGTTTGTCTTTATGCCAGCACTGCACATTTTGATTACTGTAATTTATAGTAAATTTTTAAATTAGGAAGTTTAAAATCTCCAACTTTGTTTTTCTTCTCAAGGTATTTTTGCCTCTGTGGGGTCTTTGGAATTTCCATATGAATTAGAGAGCTTTTTTTCTATTTCTACAAAAGAAATAGTTGGGAATTTGATAGACTGACTCTGTAAATCACTTTAAATAGTGTTAACATCTTAGCAATATTGTCTTTCAATCCATGAACACCATAAACACAGAATGCTTTTCCGTTTATGGATGTTTTCTTTAGTTTCTTTCAGCAACATTTTATAGTTTTCAGTGTACAAGTTTGGTTAAGTCCTGAGTATTTTATTATTTTTGATGTTATTGTAAATGGATTTGTTTTCTTAATTTCCTTTTTGGATTTTCATTGCTAGTGTGTAGAAACACAACTGATTTTGGGGTATTGATTTTGTATCCTATAACTTTGCCAAATTCATTTATAGTTCTAATAGTCCTTTTTTATGGAATTTTTAATCTACTTATAAGATCATTTTGTCTGTGAACAGAGACAATTTTACTTCTTTTCAAATTTGATTGTCTTTTAATTTTTTTTTTTTTTCTCAATTGCTCAGGCTAGGACTGCCAGTCCTACACTGAACAGAAGTGGTAAAGTGGGCATCCTTGGCTTGTTCCTGATCTTAGAGGAAACACTTTCAGTTATTCATTGTTGTGTATGATGCTGACTAGGGGCCATTTTTCATATATGGCCTTTATTATGCTGCAGTTATTTCCATCTATTCCTACTCTGTTGAGTGCTTTTGTCATGAAAGAATATTGAATTTTGTCAAATGCTTTTTCTACATCAGTTTTTTTTCCTTGAATCAATGTAGTGCATTACATTAATTTTCTTATGTTAAACTAATTCTTGCTATCTAGGAATAAATCCCACATGGTCCTGGTCTGTATTTCTTTTAATGTATTGTTGAATTCTGTTTGATAACATTTCACTGAAGATTTTATATCAGTATTTATAAGGGATATTGGTCTGTGCTTTTCTTGTAATGTCTTTGTCTGGTTTTAGTATCAGAGAATGTTGGCCTCATAGAATAAATTTGGAAGAATTCCTTTCTCTTCAGTGTTTGGAAGAGATGGGGATTCTTCACAAAATGTTTGGTAGAATTTACTAGTGAAGCTATTTGATCCTGAGCTTTTCATTGGGAGATTTTAGATTACCTTTTCAATCTCCTTTCTAATTATAGATCTTGTCATATTTTCTATTCATTATTCTGTCTTGGTAGGTTGTATTTCTAGGAATTATTACATTTCATCTAGGTTTTCCAATTTGTTGGTGTACAATTTTTTCATAGCCCTTTCTTAGAATCCTTTTTATTCTAGTAAAATATGTTAAAATGTCCCCTCTTTCATTTTTATTTAGTTATTTGAGTTTTCATTTTGTCAGTTTTGTTGATCTTTTTGAAGAATCAACTCATGGTTTTGTTGATTTTCTTTACTGTTTTTCTATTCACTATTCCATTTATCTCCACTCTTATTTTTATTTCCTTCCTTCTGCTAGCTTTGGGTTTAGTTTATTCTTATTTTTCTTCCTTAAAGTGTGGATTTGAAATCTTTCTTTTTTCAAGTAAGCATTTACAGCTCTTAATTTTCCTTTTAGCCTAGCTTTTACTGCATTCTGGAAGTTTTCATATGTGATAATTTCATTTTCATTAGTCTCAAGATATTTTCATATTTCCTTTGTGATTTCCTCTTTGACCCACTAGCTGTTGATGCATTGTGTAATTTTTAGAAATTTGTGAATTTTCCAGTTTTTCTTCTGCTTTTGATTTCTAGTTTTATTCCAGTTGTTGAGATTTCTTCCCCAAATGACAGAGAACAAAAAGTGAGTATGACCATGCTTTATTTAAACTTTACATAAAACTGGTTTTCTGTTAGGAAATGCTATCCCTTCCATATGCTTTTGAGAAATTAAAATATTTTTAAAAAATTGATTCATTTTATTTAGTTTGTGTCCTGACTTAATGCTTACAAATTATCAGGTTCTCCACTGCAAACTTATTTTTCTCATTGATCATTCATTATTCATGGAAATTCCACCCTTAGTTTCAGAGTCATGGAGTGACTTCCTGCAGACACTACACAAAGGGCTCTTGGGGCAGCCCAAGGATGGCTTAAGTCTCAGTTCTGAGCCGTGAATTTTCTTCTTCCTCTCTATTCTTTCCCACCTTGGAACAGACTCCTAATGAAATGCTTTCATGTTGACAAAGGCTAGTTGTTCTGCTTCAAAGCATATAATTTGCTTTTTTAAATCCAAATCCCAATCTTTCTAGGAGAGCTTTTTATTAGTTCTTATGGCAACGGACTTTTTGTCAATTAGGCAATTACTGATGAGTTATTTGAATTTGTCACTTCAACTGCAAAGTTGGATAGCAAGTTGTTATAAGCTGCAGATATAATTGGGCTGTTAACCTGAACATGCTAAATAATTTTTGTTTATATAAATATCTAGGTTCATTTTATCATACACATTTATCAGATTTCACTTTTCCACAAGATCCATATACCTCAGCAGCTTAAAAAGTTCTCACAAAATACCAAACATTTGGATTGAGTTACTTGCATTTTTAGCATTTAACTGCAGAAAATCAAATTTCTTTGAATCAAATTACAAAATCAAATTTCTCATGAACCAAAGGAGTTATTATATTTGTTTCTGATTCTCCGGGCCTTCCTATAATTAAATACTTTGCTATTTACCTCCCACATGTAAGGAAAGCCAATTTCACATCCATGGGCATCACAAAGAATTGTCTTACATCTCATTCCTTTCTTTCCTTAAGGAATTGCTAATGTAGGAAATGGCCTTGCCTATAACCGTGATGACTGGCCTGAGAGCAGAGTTTAAGATGCATGTCATCAACATAAACATATATGTAAATTAACTAAGTAGGTACCAGGTGCTAAGCACAGTTTTGTCCAAGATAGGCAGCAGCCCTTGTCCTTGAAGTATGTCTGTTAGCTGCCCCTCCCTTTCCTCGCTATATTGAAAGGGCATCCCCCTCTCTAGTTCTCTGCCAGGGGAACCCCTAAAGCAGCCTTTGTTAGCACTGGCCTTCTACGCAAGACCACTACCACAGTGATCGTATGCCCAGCTCAAAGTTAGCCTCTTCTGCTGGCAGTGTGACTCTCCTTCTCTCCCATCCAGCATCTGCCCGGAATGCCCACTCTCCATCCCATCTGCTGAAGCCTCTGTAGTCGCCACTCTAGCCTATGGACTTTTCCCACCTGTGCCTGGATTGCCCTTTCACATCCCTCCCAGTTGTGCACCACAGGTACTAACAGTCCTGCTTCCAGAGCCCTCTCTTTTTATTTATTTTTAATTTTTAATTGAAGTGTCCTTGATATACAATCTTAGATTAGTTTCAAGTACATAACACAGTGGTTCAGCAATTACCCATATTGTTAAATCCTCACCCCACACTAGTACAGCTACTATCTGTCAACATAGGAAGATGTTTACAGAATCACTGGCTATATTCTCCATTGAGAATTGGGGTTGTACTACCATCCCTGTGACCAACCTACATCGTGACTGAGAAATTTTGTGCCCTTTATCTCCCTCAACCTCCCTACCCATCTATCCCAACCCCTCCCCCATGGCAGCCATCAGTCACTTCTCAGTATGTATGAATCTACTGCTGTTTTGTTCCTTCTGTTTTGCTTTGTCTTATTCCACAAGTAAGAGAAATCATTTCACTTATCCCACAAGTAAGTGAAATCATTTGGTACTTGTCTTTCTCCGCCTGGCTTATTTCACTGAGCATAATACCCTCTTAGTCCATCCATGTTGTTGCAAATGGCAAGGTTTCTTTTCTTTTTGTGGCTAAATAATCTTCCAATTATGTACCATATCTTTTTTATCCATTCATCTATTGATGGACACTTAGGTTGATTCCATATGTTGGCTATTGTAAACAGTGCTGTGATAAACATAGGGGTGCATATGTCTTTTTGAATCAGGGGTTTTATTTTTTTGTGGTAAATTCCTAGGAGTGGAATTATTGGATCAAATAGTATTTCTACTTTTAGCTTTTTGAGGAACCTCCATACTGCTTTCCACAGTGGCTACACCAATTGACATCCCTATCAACAATGTAGGAGGGTTCCCCTTTCTCCACATCTTTGCCATCACTTGTTATTTCTTGTCTTTTGGATGGTGGCCATCCTAACTGGTGTGAGGTGATATCTCATTGTGGTTTTGATTGGCATTTCCCTGATGATTAACAACGTGGAGCATCTTTTCATGTGTCTGTTGGCTCTCTGTATTTCTTCTTTGGAGAAAAGTCTGTTCAGGTCCTCTGCCCATTTTTTAATTGGGTTATTTGTTTTTTGGTGTTGATGTGTATGTGTTTTTTATATATTTTGGATATTAAACCCTTATTGGAGAAATCATTTACAAATATATTCTCCTATATTGCAGGTTGACTTGTCGTTCTACTGATAGTGTCCTTTGCTGTACAGAAGCTTTTTAGTTTGATGTGGTCCCACTTCTTCATTTTTTACTTTGTTTCCCTTGCCTGAGGAGGTGTGTTCAGGAAAAAAAGTGCTCATACTTACGTTCAAGAGATCTTTGCCTATATTTCCTTCTAAGAGTTTCATGGTTTCATGTCTTGCATTCAGGTCTTTGATCCGTTTCAAGTTTACTTTGATTTTATTTGTCTTTTGCATATTTGTCTATTTTGTTGTCTTTTCAGGGTTCTGGTTTCCGGAGTTTTGACTGCCACCTATATTTGACATAGAGGCACTAAAATGTTTGTTAATGTGTGTGTGTGTGGGGGGGTTGTGTGGGATGCATAGACAAGAGAAGTTCCCTACAGGGTTATTGAGAAGTCTTCTGTATTTTTCCATTGGGGCTGACAATTGTCAGTATTTGCTCATTGATTTTTTTGTTGTTACTCTAGCTGTGATTGTCTATGGAGAAGAGTGGGCTCATGTGTCCTGCCTTGCTTGAGGTGATGTGGGGTGCAGTAGTAGCAACTCTAAGCTTAGCTTCTGACACTTGACATTCTTAACCTTTGGGATAGTGGGAAAATAGTCTTGAGATCCTGGGATTCTTACTGTTGCTATAAGAAGCCCTATCCCCATAAGCTCCAGCTGCCATAACCTTGAGAATTAGATCTCTAGCCAATCTCTAGTTAATTGCTCTGATCTGAAATGACAATAAAACATCTATCTTCATAAAGGGGGACAAATAATTACAGCACAGACTAAATCCTAGGTTAAACTCTAGGGTTCCAGGAAGACTGGGGGGACTGTCTTCCCAGAATCTTATCTGTCAAGAAGGAAGGAGCCACACATAAACAGAATCAGAAATAAGAAAGGAAAAGTCACTACAACCATCACGGAAATACAAAGAATTATTATAGAATACTGTGAAAAATTATATGCTAACAAATTGGATAATCTAGAAGAAATAGACAACTTTATAGAAAAATACAACCTTCCAAGACTGATCCAGGAAGAAACAGAAAATCTGAACAGACCAACTACCAGCACTGAAATTGGATCGGTAATCAAAAAACTGCCTAAGAACAAAATCTCTGGACTAGATAGCTTCACTGTTGAATTTTATCAAACATTTAGAGAAGACCTAATATCCATCCTCCTTAAAGTTTTCCAGAAAGTAGGATAGGAGGAAATACTTCCAAACTCATTCTAATACCAAAACCAGACAAGGACACCACAGAAAAAGAAAATTACAGACCAATAAGCCTGATGGACATAGATGCAAAAAGCTCAAAAAAATATTAGCAAATCGAATTAAAAAATATATTAAAAAAATCATCCACCATGATCAAGTAGGATTTATTCCAGGGATGCAAGGATGGTACAATATTAGAAAATCCACCAACATCTTCCACCACATCAACAAAAAGAAGGGCAAAAACCACATGATCATCTCCATAGATGCTGAAAAAGCATTTGACAAAATTCAACATCCATTCATGATAAAAACTCTCAACAAAATGGGTATAGAGGGCAAGAACCTCAATATAATAAAGGCCATATATGACAAACCCACAGCCAACATTATACTTAACAGCGAGAACCTGAAAGCTTTTCCTTTAAGATCATGAACAAGACAAGGATGCCCACTCTCCCCACTTGTATTCAACATAGTTCTAGACGTCCTAGTCATAGCAATCAGACAACAGAAAGAAATAAAAGGCATACAGATTGGCAGGAAGAAGTTAAACTGTCCCTGTTTGCAGATGACATGATATTGTACATAAAAAACCTTAAAGAATCCACTCCAAAACTGATGATTAGTGATGTGGAGCATCTTTTCATGTGTCTGCTTGCCATCTGAATTTCTTATTTGGAGAAATGTCTCTTCATATCCTCCGCTCATTTTTTAACCGGGTTATTTGCTTTTTGGGTGTTGAGGCATGTGAATTCTTTATATATTTGGGGTCTTAACCCCTTGTCGGATATGTCATTTACAAATATATTCTCCCATACTGTAGGATGCCTTTTTGTTCTGTTAATGGTGTACTTTGCTGTACAGAAACTTTTTGGTTTGATGTAGTCCTATGAGTTCATTTTTGCTTTTGTTTCCCTTGCTCGAGGAGATGCATTCAGGAAGAATTTGCTCATACTTATATTCAGGAGATTTTTGCCTATGTTGTCTTCTAAGAGTTTTATGGTTTCATGACTTACATTCATGTCCTTGATCCATTTCAAGTTTACTTTTGTGTATGGGGTTAAACAATAATCCAGTTTCATTCTCTTGCATGTAGCTGTCCAGTTTTGCCAACACCAGCTGTTGAAGAGGCTGTCATTTCCCCATTGTATGTCCATGGCTTCTTTATCATACATTAATTGACCACATATGGTTGGGTTTATATCAGGGCTCTTTAGTCTGTTCCATTGGTCTATAGGTCTGTACCAAATTGCTTGATTAGCTTGGCTTGGTAGTAGAGCTTGAAGTTGGGGAGTATAATACCCCCAGCTTTATTCTTCCTTCTCAGGATTGTTTTGGCTATTCTGGGTCCTTTCCGGTTCCATATGAATTTTAGAACGATTTTTTCTAGTTCATTGAAGAATGCTGTTGGTATTTTGATAGGGATTGCATTGAATCTGTAGGTTGCTTTAGGCAGAATGGCCATTTTGACAATATTAATTATTCCTCTCCATGAGCACAGGATGTTTCCATTTATTCATATCTTCTTTAATTTCTCTTGTGAGTGTCTTGTAGTTTTCAGAGTATAGGTCTTTCACTTCCTTGGTTAGGTTTATTCCTAGGTATTTTATTTTTCTTGATGCAACTGTGAATGGAATTGTTTTCCTGATTTCTCTCTCTGGTAGTTCATTGTTAGTGTATAGGAATGCCACAGATTTCTGTGTAATTAATTTTGTATCCCGCAACTTTGCTGAATTCATATACTAGATCTAGTGGTTTTGTAGTCGATTCTTTAGGGTTTTTTATGTACAATATCATGTCATCTGCAAACAGGGACAGTTTGACTTCTTCCTTACCAATCTGGATGCCTTTAATTTCTTTGTGTTGTCTGATTGCCATGGCTAGGACTTCCAGTACTATGTTGAATAGAAGTGGGGAGAGTGGGCATCCCTGTCTTGTTCCTGATCTTAAAGGAAAAGCTTTCAGCTTCTCGCTGTTAAGTATAATGTTGGCTGTGGGTTTGTCATATATGGCCTTTATTATGTTGAGGTACTTGCCCTATATACCATTTTGTTGAGGGTTTTTATCATGAATGGATGTTGAATTTTGTCAAATGCTTTCTTAGCATCAATGGAGATGATCATGTGGTTTTTGCCCTTCTTTTTGTTGATGTGGTGGATGATGTTGATGCATTTTCAAATGTACCATCCTTGAATCACTGAGATGAATCCACTTGATCATGGTGTATGATCCATCCTTTTGATGTATTTTTGAATTCACATTGCTAATTTTTTTTGAGTCTTTTGCATCTATGTTCATCAGGGATATTGGTCTGTAATTTTCTTTTTTTGCTGTGTTTTTGCATGGTTTTGGTATTAGAGTGATGCTAGCTTTGTAGAATGAGTTTGGAAGTATTCCCCCGTCTTCTACTTTTTGGAAAACTTTAAGGAGGATGGGTATTAAGACTTCACTAAATGTTTGATGAAATTCAGCGGTGAATCCATCTGGTCCATAGATTTTGTTCTTAGGTAGTTTTTTGGTTACCAATTCAATTTCGTTACATATAATTGGTGTGTTCAGATTTTCTGTTTCTTTTTGGTTCAGCTTTGGAAGGTTGTTTTTTTCTAGAAAGTTTTCCATTTTTTTCTAGGTTATCCATTTTGTTAGCATATAATTTTTCATAGTATTCTCTAATAATTCTTTGTATTTCTGTGGTGTTTGTAGTATTTTTCCTTTTTCATTTCTGATTCCCCTATATGTGTACACTCTTTTTTCTTGATAAGTCTGGCTAGGGGTTTATCTATTTTATTTTCTCAAAAACCAGCTCTTGCTTTCATTGATTCTTTCTATTGTTTTATTTATAATCTGTCTGGTTGATCTGTCCTGTGGAGTGAGTGTAGTGTTGAAGTCTCCTAGAATGAATGCATTGCCTTCTATTTCCCCCTTTAATTCTGTTAGTATTTGTTTCACATATGTAGGTGCTCCTGTGTTGGGTGCATAGATATTTATAATGGTTATATCTTCTTGTCGGATTTACCCCTTTATCACTACATAATGTCCTTCTTTGTCTCTTGTGACTTTCTTTGTTTTGAAGTCTATTTTGTCTGATACAAGTACTGCAACTCCTGCTTTTTTCTCCCTTTTAGTTGCATGAAATATCTTTTTCCATCCCTTCACTTTTAGTTTGTGTATTTCTTTGGGTTTAAAGTGAGTCTCTTGTAGGCCGCATATAGATGAGTCTTTTTTTTTTGTCCATTCATTGACTCTATATCTTTTGATTGGTGCATTCAGACTATTTACATTTAGTTTGATTATCAATAGGTATGTACTTATTGCCATTGCAGGCTTTAGAATCGTGGTTACCAAAGGTTCAAGGTTAACTTCCTTACTATTCTAAGAGTCTAACTTAACTCACTTCATATGCTATTACAAACACAGTCTAAAGATTCTTTTTTTCTCCTCCTTTTCTTCCTCCTCCATTCTTTATATATTAGGTATCGTATTCTGTACTCTTTGTCTATTCCTTGATTGACTTTGGGGATAGTTAATTTAATTTTGCATTTGCTTAGTAATTAGCTGTTCTACTTTCTTTACTGTGGTTTTATTACCTCTGGTGAAAGCTATTAAACCTTAGGAACACTTTCATCTATAGTCCCTCCAAAATACACTTTAGAGATCGTTTGTGGGAGGTAAATTCTCTCACCTTTTGCTTATCTGGAAATTTTTAAATCCCTTCTTCATTTTTAAATGATAATTTTGCTGGATAAGTGTGTTCTTTGTTCGAGACCCTTCTGCTTCCTTGCATTAAATATATCATGCCACTCCCTTTTGGCCTGTAAGGTTTCTGCTGAGAAGTCTGCTGATAGTCTAATGGGTTTTCCTATGTATGTGATCTTATTTTTCTCCCTGGCTGCTTTTAATAGTCTGTCCTTATCTTTGACATTTGCCATTTTAATTATTATATATCTTGGTGTTGTTTTCCTTGGGTCCCTTGTGTTGGGAGATCTGTGCACTTCCATGGCCTGAGAGACTATCTCTTTCTCCAGATTGGGGAAGTTTTCAGCAATTGCCTTCTCAAAGACGCTTTCTATCCCTTTTTGTCTCTCTTCTTTTTCTGGTACCCCTATAATATGAATATTGTTGTGTTTGTTTTGGTCATACAGTTCTCTCAGTATTCTTTCTTTCTTAGAGATCCTTTTTTCTCTCTGTGCCTCTGCTTCTTTTATTCTTCTTCTCTAATTTCCATTTCATTTATTCTTTCCTCCACTATATCTTATCTGCTTTTTAAAAAAAATTTTTAGCAGCTTTATCGGGGTATAATGGATATACAAATAACTGCATATATTTGATGTCTATAATTCAATGAGTTTCAACATAGGCAAACAGCTGTGACACCATCACCACAGTCAGGCACCAGATTCATGCAATACCTCCCAGAGTTTCCTCGTGTCCTTTTGGGGCCTTTTGTTATAAGAACACTTAATATGAGATTTACCCTCTTAACAAATTTTGACATGCATAGTATCACATGTTTGGATGCACATGTACAAATGTTTTTCTAGGATAGGTATCTTATCTGCTTTTAAAACCTTCTATTGTATGTTTCTTTTCTGATACTGTGTTCCATAATGATTGGATCTCCGCCCGGAATCATTCCTGAGTTCTTGAATATTTTTCTGTACCTACATGAGCGTGTTTATGATTTTTATTTTGAAATCTCTTTCAGGAATATGCATAAGGTCAATTTCATTTGACTCTTTCTCTGGTGTATTTATAATTTTGCTTTGAACCATGTTCCTTTGACATTTCAAATTTGTATGTGGTTCCCTCTTGTACCCAGTAGCTCTACTCTCTGGAGCTGCTCAGCCCCTGCGACAATGTCATGGGTCCCAGGGGAGTGGTGTTGGTACCTGGGGGGAGGAAAGAGCTGTTTCCTTCTTCTCGGCTGCTATTCCTGTCTCCACTGCCAGAACTAGTGGGCCGGTACACATGTATAAGCCTCTATGCTTTGCATTTGTACCTTCTCTAGGCAGGGTTTCCCTCTGGCTGACGTGATGCCGGGGCAGGGTTTGCCTGTTTGCAAGCCTGGTGCGGGCTGTCAGGGAGGAAGGCACAGCCGGCTGTGTTTCACGGAGGGTGGCGTTGTAGCTGCTTACCCAACCAGGGGGCTGTAGCGCCTGAAAACCATGAACGTTCCCAACCTGGTGGGCAGAGTGCACCCAGATAATTTTGTCTACCTTCCTTTCTCCTGAGCAGTAAGTTCTGTGCAATCCTTGCCCCTTTAGCAGCACTCTAGCGGTTATGAAATCTCTCAGACTGCCTGTGTTTTCTTTTGTCCCAGGGCAGCCGGATATGGATCCCTGTTTTCCACAAGCATCTCATATTTCAATCTCTCTAGATTTTCTGCCTGCCTTAGCTTTCCAACCCCCTAATCACGAGAGCACCATGTGATGTAGGTCTGTGCTCCCAGAGCAGATCTCCAGAGCTAGGTGTTCAGCAGTCCCAGGCCTCCACTCCCTCCACACTCCTTTTCTTTTCCTCCCCGCTGCTGAGCTGGGGTGGGGGAAGGGCTTTGGTCCCACCACGTCACGGCTTTGGTACGTTTCCCTGTTCTGTGTGGTTTATTGTTTTCTCCAGGTTTATGCAGTCTGGCCCAGTCCTCTTTCCTGTTGCTCTTTCAGGATTAGTTGTATTAATTATATTTTGGTGTTATATGCAGTTTTAGGATGAAGCCTTTATCTCACCTCTCACGCTGCCATCTTTAATCCTCCCTTACCTTTCTCTTTTATACTGTAATTATATTATAGTTATTTTATTTATATTATTTTCATATTTTCTATTTTTCTTTTTGTATTAGATTTTAGGAAAATTCCTTCAAACTTACCCTACATCTAGCTACTGTTTTTTTTTTTATTTTGAAAGAATCTTTGCTCTTGGAATATTCCTTTTCTACAGCATCCTGCTGTTATTTTGGTGAGTCAGTGCCTTGTATTCTCTCTCTAAGGACATTATCCATAGTTTTTTTGAAGTTTTCTTCTGGTCCCACATTGTTTTGTTGCCTCTAATACTGTTTCTTTCTATTCATTTTGGAGAATACTTTTCATAATAAAGCATTTCTTCAATTGCCTCTCATTAATATTGAGAAATGAAACACTCATTGTCTGATTGGAACCTCTCTGCAGGCCTTACATTGGGGTGAAGACTGGAAACTTGGGGAACGTGCTGCTTGTCAGTATTTCTAGATCTTTTTACTTTGGCTTGTTAATTTCACAAGATGGAAGTTTTTCTTATTGTTGGTGATTTAATCTGTTACTTGGGAAGTTACAATCATGTAGACAAAATGCTAGGAGCCCATCCATCATTGTATGCTCCTCAGTTATTTCTGTGTCACTGAATCTCAGGTCTCTCTTATTCACCCTCCAAAAATCAGGAACCTCTCCTCTATTGGAATGGAGGGAGATAATGCCAGCTCTGTGGCTTCGGAGTCTGGAGTTCTAATTCCTCCTTCTATTTTAGACCCATTGCAAGTTCCTGCCTAGAGATATGTGGAACTTTCCACTCTTAACATGCTTCAGGGTTCTCCTGATCAACAACTATGACAGTCTGAGTGACAAGTTGACCTATTACAGTTTCATAGTTGCTGGTGGGAGACAGGAGATACCTGGGTCAGAGACAAAGGACTTTATTACTCAGGGCACCACAGACATGAATTTCTGTACCAGTTATCTGGAAGAAAGGTAGAGCGTCCCACAGTGTGAAATATCTGATTACTCCATCATAATTATATTTAGGTTTAATATTTTTTGGCAATAACATCTCATTGGTAAAATAATTTTAATTAAACATTAAATGTTTAGTATAGCATTTACTGCTGTTGAGAAAGGGAGTCTTTGTGTGTTCTTTTTTCTTTTCCCATTTTGTTTTAAGGTATACTTGATATACAACCTTATGAAGGCTTCACATGAGCAACATTGTGGTTACTACATTCACCCATATTATCGAGTCCCCCACATACACCTCATTGCAGTCAGTGTTCATCAGCATAGTAAGATGCTATAGAGTCACTACTTGTCTTCTCTATGCTGTACTGCCTTCCCTGTGACCCCCCTACATTATGTGTGCTAAACATAATGCCCTTTAATCCCCTTCTCCCTCCTTCCCCACCCTCCCCAGTCCCTTTCCCTTTGGTAACTCTTAGTCACTTGTTGGAGTCTGCGAGTCTGCTGCTGTTTTGTTCCTTCAGTTTTGCTTTGTTGTTATATTCCACAAATGAGTGAAATCATTTGGTACTTGTCTTTCTCTGCCTGACTTATTTCACTGAGCATAATACCCTCCACCTCCATCCGTGTTGTTGCAAATGGTAGGATTTTTTTTCTTCTTATGGCTGAATAATATTCCCTTGTGTATGTGTACCACATCTTCTTTATCCATTCATCTATTAATGGACACTTAGGTTGCTTCCATATCTTGGCTATTGTAAATAGTGCTGCAATGAACATAGGGGTGCATATGTTTTTTGAATCTGTGATCTTGTTTTCTTTGGGTAAATTCCTATGAGTAGAATTCCTGGGTCAAATGATATTTCTATTTTTAGTTTTTTGAGGAACCTCCATATTGCTTTCTACAATGGTTGAACTAGCTTACATTCCCACCAGCAGTGTAGGAGGGTTCCCCTGAGAAAGGGAGTCTTTGTATCATAATGTGCATGCACTCATTAGTTC
The DNA here is from genome assembly GCA_032199065.1 of Smutsia gigantea. Lineage (NCBI taxonomy): Eukaryota > Metazoa > Chordata > Mammalia > Pholidota > Manidae > Smutsia > Smutsia gigantea. The sequence continues at coordinate 1,224,682 of JAVSCE010001054.1, read as the reverse complement.
CCAACAACATTAGAAAGTCATATTAACACATGTGGTCCTCTTCCTCTGAATAGGAAATGATGTCTCTCATGTCAAGTGGTGTTACTTTTGAGGTGTTTAGAACTTCAGCTCCAAAAGCAGATCAGTAATCAGTTTGGGGTCAGAATTTTCTTCAAACTGTTTTTATAAATCTTTTCCAAGAGATCCAGGATGTCAAACATGCTTCTAAGTATTTTTATTTTTAACAGTTGGAAAAAAAAACAGATTTTGACATAACAGAAATTAATGGTACTTGAGATAAGTCATTTGTGGCTATTTAAATTCTCATGTGAGATCATTTTCTTTCCGTTTTTGTCTGATATGGGGCAGATGGAGTGAGGCTTCTTATTAAAGGACCATATGAGTGATGGTATGTTTATCTGCAACCAGACTTTTAGTGTTGGGACACACCTGCAAGGCGATGGAGTTGGCATTCTGACTCACTGCACCAACTCTCTGCAGAGAATTGGTCCCCACTGAGCGAGGTGCCATACATTAGCAGGGGCATCCTTGGTTCCTGACATGGCATCACATCTTTGGCCATTGAAATACTGCAAAATTCTTTGAGTTAAATTTCCCCACTATTTCCACATACCAGTCCAATTTTTAGTTCTTGTAAGCCTTTATTTATCTTAAAACTCTTCAAATATTTGAAGACAGCTATGTATTCTCAGAACTTTCTTCTCTGGTTTAAATATCTGAAGCTGTCTTCCGTTCCCTGGATATTTCCTCTAAGTGTGTACTTCCTGCCTTCTTTCTTCTTAAAATGTGTGTTCCAATCCTCCCTTCCTCCCTCTGTCTCTCAATTCTTTCCTCAGATAGTAGTTCGGGTTCACCATGTATGTGCCAGGGATGGGGACACCAAGGTGGCGGCTTGTCCTCAAGGAGCTCACAGATCAGTGGGGAGCAAGAGCCAGACAAGCAGACAGCGGTCACCATCCAACCCCTCACAAAGGTGGAGTTGCTCACCTGCCGCAGAGGAGAGAAAAAGTAGCTCCGTCTCAGAAGAATGGAAATTTTCTAGAGAGGAGTGAACATTGCCTAAATTCTGGATGGTGGAAGTGCAAGAAAAAGACACATAAAGATACAAAGCAGAGAATCGTAAGGTCCCAGGAGTGTGGGATGGAGAAGAGGGCAGGCAGCAGTGCACGGAAGGCCTCTGAAAGCTTTCTTGGGGATTTGAGTTATGTTTGGGCAATGTGAAGCTTCCAGAATGAGTTTCATGTCAGAGAATATTAACAGGAAAAGACTCACCAAAATGAGGTCCGATGGAAAATGCATTCAAATATCCACATATGACCTAAAGCACTTCCTCACCTACTATTCAGAGATACCAAGAGGAAAAGTAGTAGAACTATATATATTCCTCTGAACACCTTAGTTCGTCTTATAGCACCACAGCTCTTAAAAAAATAAAAACCTAAGTGTCCTAATGTGTACAACCCCTCCTTCTTTGGGTTTTAGAGCCATTTGTTATTTTGAATCGAAGAGAAAAGGCATTTCTATGTCCTCCTTCCTGGCATGAGGACTCTTCGGAGAACCCTTCAGGTCAGGACAAATCCTTCACGCTGTCTCTGCCTGTTCTCCTGGCCTGGGCCACGTGGGGAGAGCCCTCTGTGGGGGTGATGCCCCTCAGCTGCTGCCTCACCTGCCAGGTGGCCAGGCTGTTAGGTTCCAGCCCTCGGTGGCGCCCTGACATGGGACTGGCAGAGTCAACAGCTCCTGCTCGTTTCTGGAGAATAAAGATACCCAACAAATTGTTATAAATAGCTTACTTAAATACAATGGCAGCAAAGGAGAAGTTCATTACCCTGCAGGGTGAGAGGCTCAAGTTTTATGCAGGCCATGCTGGTTCAGCAAAGACAGTGTCCCCCGGTTCTTAGCATATTTCGTCATGGAGTTAATAGGGTAAGTGTTCCAGCCTGAAACTGTCCACTGTGTCACTGCAGGGGAATTTAAGCTACAGCCACTCTTTTTATTGAAAACCCAAGTGATTGGAGCCTTATTCTTTCTGGGTTTAACTGTCCAGCTCAGTGTGAACTAGACTCATGTTGCTCAGCTCCTCTGAGTACATACTTCTCTAACGTATACCTCCCTCTCTCTGGTTCTCTGGTCTGGGAGCTCAGATAGAGCAGGGCTGTCTTCTCGTCAGCTCTGTGTCCCTGGTTCCTGCAGAGTGCAAGGCCAAACTGTGCTTCAGGCCTGTTGGTCTTGGGTGAACAGTTGAAGGAATGGCTACAGGGAGCCCATCTTCAAGGCCACAGCCCCCTTTTCCTCCTTCTTACACCTTCTCATTCTATCCAGGCCCTCAGTGGATTGGATGGTGATACCCACTGCATTGGTGAGGTCGGGTCTTTGCTCAGTCCACCAATTCAATTGTCATGTCATCTGGAGACACTCTTGCAGACACACCCAGAAATAATGTTTTAACCAGGCCCCTGAGCATCCCTGAGACCAGTCAGGTTGACACATAAAATCAACCATCACACCTCCCAACAGGTGGTCACCCCACATATGTCTGAGAAACACATGATGATGAAGCAGCCTCCCCTTTGAAAGGCAGAACACGCAGCTATCCTCTGTTTCCATGTGATTCCTCTGGTGGAGGTTCATGCAGAGGAATCAGCCTCAGCCTGTGGGGGGATCTGTGAAAGCATGACCTTATATGCACGGAGGGTTCAGGTCTTACCGTTCTGTGTTAACATGTCTGAGGGCACACAACAGATATGAGTCAAGGATGTGCTGAGGGCCAGGGAGACAGTGGTGGGTAAAATAGATGTGGGGACAGGGTCAGAGTGGAGGAAAGCCATCCATCTCACACTCACAGAAGGAATATTCACAAATGTTGTTAAGTGTCATGGGATGTACGGTGGGAGCGTGTATCTGATCAGGAAAGTCAGAGCCGACTTTGCTGGGCCATCGCTGGATGTGGAGGGGAGGAAGAACATGGCAGCAGAGGATGGCGGGAGGGAGCCTGGCCCAGCGGAGGTGGCCAAAGGCCAGTGAGTCTAACTAAGGAGGAGGATCAAGAGGGGCGTGTTGATGGGTGGACCTGAGGCCCTGGGTGCGGAAGCTCAGCCAGGGCTGTTAGGTGCTGGCAGTCATGAAAAGCCATTGGAGCAGAGGATGTGGTGGTGGGACTGTGATCAAATTCCCAAATCATTTTCACCTGTGGATCCTGTGCAAGAAGAGCTGTAACTTGTAACCAATAAAAGCATGTGCTCCCACCCAGGGAGTTATTTCATCCTCCTTTGATAATAGCTGGAGGCTCTACCTCATGACCTCGTCTAACCCTAATTACCTTTCAAAGACCCCACCAAATATCATCCCACTGGAGATTAGGATTTCACCATATGAATTCTCGGGGAACACAAACTCTCAGTCCATAATACATCCCCTCCAAGACCATCAAGGAAAAGGCCAGTTATGACGATGACAATAACGGCCAACCCTGATACAGAACTTCCTATCTGCCTGGGACTCTCCTAGGTGCTTTTCAATTATAAACCTATTTATCTTCACAATCATACCTTAAAAAAAGAAATGAAATAAAAAGGTCAACAACCGTCTGTGAAAGAGACTTCACAAAATTACTTTGCTTCAGTTTGTCTGAGTGGGATATTGGTTGGCCACACACCCAGCCCCCCTGCCTCCAGCTCCACCCGCCATTTCTCTTCCTTGGTGACAAGCCAGGTCTTGTCTCAACAGTTCACATTCTTAACTAGCGCTTTCCTCGCAGGGGTCGCTTCTGTGGGAGAGCCCTGCCAATGTCCCCACTGCACCTCGCCCCCATACTTAGGTCTCTTTTGCTTACCACTGCATCTGTGTGGATTTCAGTAAAGCTTAGTAAATATTTGTGGAAGAAGTGCATCTTATTTTGGTCTTGAAATCTGCCATGACTGGGTGTTTTCTGCCAGAAGGGCCTTGGAGTCATCCTCTGTGCTCAAGCCTCTCCCGCATGAGCACATTCCTAGACACCTATTAATGCCAAACAGTGCACCTAATTCTACCTCTTGGAATTACACAGTACAACTAAAACCCTTCGCTCATCAAGGCCTTTCTGATATTGGAGAACCTAATTCTCATTACCAATAAGTCTTCCATTTTCAAGGTTAAAAATCCTTTGTTCTGCTGGTGAGAGTCCTTTCATTAGCCTAATTGGACCTAATGTTTTTATCTCATTCCTCAGAATATTTACCTCTCCAGATTTGTACTGGAAATCCTCTGGTTCAGTGGTGAGCTTGTAAAAATATGTTTCCCAACCATGAACTGACTCCAGATCTAAGTCAATTCAGTGCCCAATGCTGGACCACCTAAGCCACCCTTGGTAGAAGTAAGACTTCTATTCATGCAGCAAAAGGTTGTGATAGCATTATCTTTTGCCAGCTTAAGGTTTGTTTACGACGTAAACTCTTGAGGCATTTTCTCAAATGATTCCTGCTAAATGACCTCTCCTTGTTCAGTTCTTATGCATTTCTTACTTATATCCCTTTAAAATTTATTTTGAGTTTAAAATGATTACAGTAACCTGGCAAGAATATATGGAGTATTAATATCCTCTAAGATACACATCTCACTTCCTAGAATGCTCAACCCAGCAACTCAAAATGTCACGATGTGTCCCGTCTTCACCCATGTTTTCCAATCTTGCTGCTGCTGGAAATCAGGTTCTTGGATAGTATTAACTTCTAATCTCTAAGCATGGCTCTTCAATCCTCTTTAAACGTGCTGCACTGCTTAGTCGCCACATTTCCGCACTGACCGGAGCACCAGTGTCCACAGAGGCCCGCAGAAAGCTGAGGCGCTTGGGGCGTCCGTGGCGCTCCGAGCTGCCAGCTCCCGGCTCCGCTGCACAAGGCCTTCGTGTTGTTTGCTGTGACTTTTTTTTTTTTTAGTGATTCCATCTTAGCTCCTAGTGATCAAAGTATCCTTTCTACCAGTTTAACAAGTGCCCAGTAATTATTTATTCTCGCCTCTGAGGAGAGATTGTTAGATTTACCAGTCTGTTCTAAACCTACCATTTCTCTCTTATGGAAATCACATCAGCATGTGCCAGTTTCCACTATTTTTATAATCACTGCATTCTCTGCACTTCCAGGGGTTTGTAGTTACAGCTGTATTGGAGGTAATTTTCCTGAATCTGAGATTTCAAACTTAATTGTAATAACTAAATGCCCACTTTCCCGGCTCAAACCTCCTGGAAGTCCTTTTTCATTCTTCCATTTCCCTGCTATTGGCGCCCCTTAGATCTCTCATTATTTCTGAAGCTTGCTGGAGAGCACCATCTCCTGTTCTGAAATCCCCCTCCCTCTAGTACTCCCCATTGTTTTCCTGGCCTCCACTTAGCAGTAACATTCAGTGCTATCTTCAGCTTCTATTTTTATATCCAAACAAGTTTTAAGCCCTGCTGATCCCACCTATCTGGTCACTGTACCCTCCTTCCTTTTAAACTCTGGGCTCTAATTCAACCTAATTCTCCTATCTTCTTCCCCGGACATTTTCAGTGTCTCCCAGACTCTGCCCCTTGCCTCTCATCCCATAGGCTACTGCAGATCCAGTTTGCTGAAGCACGGATTTTATCTTGGTATTTTCCTTTTCAGGGCTTCCAAGGCTCTCCATTTCCTATGGAATCAAGCCTCACGTTTTTGCCCCTTCTTTGTCAAAGCACATCAAGTCCATGTGGAAATCTTCATTCTATTATCCACTTCATATTCTTTAGTGTCAGATAGACGATAGTTTACGACTAGATTCAGTTATGGCCTTATTTCTGCTGCTGTCAATCTCCTGGTCCACCTTGTTTATTGCTTCCATCTGGAAAGCTAGGCTGCGCTGGGAGAGTTCACGAGAGGGATGCAGCAAGGACCTTGCGTTCAGACTCAGCCCGGACAGCCCCCCGAAATGCATTTTCCTCAACAGAATGGAAATATCTACTATCAAATGTTAGTAGGGTTGTAAAGAGTAGCTGAGATTCCTGACAATGCCCCCTATATGATAAACACTTACTGCATGTGTTTGAATGTCTGGTTTAGGAGACTGACTGTAACTTAACTCCAGTAAACCTCACTGAAAAGTATCTCATTTAAAAGAAGAGATGGTTGGTTGTATTAATTAGTTCTATTAACAGGCTTTAGGACATATTAATTTTCATTTATTCAGCTCTTCCATATGAGCGAAGTCTGTCCTTTATCAAAATTTCCCTAGATCTTATGTCTCAAGGCTCATTTGAAAAACGGTGTCATAAGGATAAAGAACAAGGCTTTGCAATCAGACAGACTTGGGTTTGAGGCTCTGCTTAGCCACCTACCGGCTCTATGACCCATGGGAAGTTATTTACAGTTAGTTACAGGAGGCTGGTTACCACATCCTCTCAGCACACTGCCTAGTAGAATTATTAAATAAATGGAATCCTGAATATGGTCTAAGAAAGGTGAAGCAGAACCCAGCACGATTGCTTTCTACTTTAGTGAACACGAGCAAGTCACTGGACCCCTCTCACCTTCACTTTTCCCATGTGGTAGTATAAGGATCAAATGAAATAATACATGTAAATAAAGCAGCATGCTCAAACATATTTGGCACTCAACAAATGATAATAGTACATTATTATGAGTAATGATTACATGGAACAATATACATGATGTCCCTAGCAGAGTTGGCATGTAGTAAACACTAATAAATGATACACGTTAGTCGTCGTCATCATTTTTCATCCTACCCTTTCCAGTTCCCAATCATTCCTCTCGATTGAAAAGGTATAGATAATATTTGAATAGCATTAAGCTCAGGAAGGTGTGAATCCAGTGACTGGTTAGAGACAGGTAATTCTTTTCAGCTATTTCCAAGGCTGGAATTGTATCAGGTATGTTGATATTCTGGATTCTGGCTTTATTTCACTGCGTGTGTGTGTATGATGTTCCTTAGGTTTACTATTGGAGACTAGAGAATATTTTTTCCCTATGATGACTTTTTTTACCAGATGAACCCATTGTCATCTTTCAGAAAACAGGTGGAGAGTTTGAGAAATGGTTAGAGAGATTCCTAGGGATTTCAGGGAGCAGTAAGACCAATTGAGGGCTTCTAAGACCACTGTCCTGAGGGAAGTACCATGTATAAGGACATTTTTTCAAGTATTTAGAGTTTTCTCAAGGTCTGAGTAATCTCTCTCTGTCCCTATTATCTTACTGCATCAGTACACCTTTGCTTCCCTCTCCCAATCTCTCTCCTTTCCTCTATATGTATTTTTATTCTTATTCTTATTTTTCTCTTGGAAAGTCTTTCCATCTCTGTGGACACCTTTACCACTTCCATCCATACTTATTAACCTTCCTTCTGTTGCTTTTAATTATTAATATATGAATCTGAGTATTTTTTAAATGTTTTTTCGGTGAAAGAAGATCTTTACATGTCCCTTAAGAAACAAGTGAATTTGCAATCCTTTGTAGCTTTATAAAAATTCTTTTATTAAGGTATTATTGATATACACTCTTATGAAGGTTTCACATGAAAAAACAATGTGGTTATTACATTCACCCATATTATCAAGTCCCCCCATACCCCATTGCAGTCATTGTAATTCAGGGTAGTAAGATGACAGATACACTGTTTGCCTTCTCTGTGCTATACTGTTTTCCCCGTGATCCCCCACAGACACCATGTGTACTAAACACAGTACTCTGCAATCCCCATCTCCCTCCCTCCCCACACGCCCTCCCATACCCCTCCCCTTTGGGAACCACTAGTTCCTTATTGGAGTCTCTGAGTCTGCTACTATTTTGTTCCTTCAGTTTTGCTTCATTGTTATACTCCACAAATGAGGGAAATCATTTGGCACTTGTCTTTCTCCACCTGGCTTATTTCACTGAGCATAATATCCTCCAGCTCCATCCATGTTGTTGCAAATGGCCGGATTTGTTTCCTTCTTATGGCTGAATAATATTCCATTGTGTATATGTACCACATCTTCTTTATCCATTCGTCTACTGATGGACACTTAGGTTGCTTCCATATCTTGGCTATTGTAAATAGTGTTGCGATAAACATAGGGGTGCATATGTTTTTTTCACACTGGGCTCCTGCATTCATAGGGTAAATTCCTAGGAGTGGAATTCCTAGATCAAACGGTATTTCTATTTTGAATTTTTTGAGGAACCTACATACTGATTTCCACAATGGTTGAACTAATTGACATTCCCACCAGCAGTGTAGGAGGGTTCCCCTTTCTCCACATCCTCGCCAACATTTGTTGTTGTTTGTCTTTTGGATGTTGGCTATCTTAACTGGTGATATCTCATTGTGGTTTTAAGTTGCATTTCTCTGATGATTAGTGATGTGAAGCATCTTTTCATGTGGCTGTTGGCCATCTGAATTTCTTCTTTGGAGAAGTGTCTGTTCACCTCCTCTGCCCCCATTTTAATTGGCTTATTTGCTTTTTGTTTGTTGAGGTGCGTGAACTCTTTATATATTTTGGATGTCAACCCTTTATCAGATATGTCATTTATGAATATATTCTCCCGTACTGTAGGATGTCTTTTTGTTCTATTGATGGTGTCCTTTGCTGTACAGAAGCTTTTTAGTTTTATATAGTCCCACTTTCTCATTGTTGCTTTTGTTTCCCTTGCCAAGGGAGAGTGTTCATGAAGAAGTTGCTCATGTTTATGTTTAAGAGATTTTTGCCCATGTTTTTTTCTAAGAGTTATGGTTTCATGACTTACATTCAGATCTTTGATCCATTTTGAGTTTACTTTTGTGTATGGGGTTAGACAATCCATTTTCATTCTCTTACATGTAGCTGACCAGTTTTGCCAACACCAGCTGTTGAAGAAGCTGTCATTTCCCCATTGTATATCCATGGTTCCTTTATCATATATTATTTAACCATATATGTTTGGGTTAATATCTGGACTCTCTATTCTGATCCTCTAGTTTGTGGGTCTGTTCTTGTGCCAGGACCAAATTGTCTTGATTACTATGGCTTTGTAGTAGAGCTTGGAGTTGGGAAGTGAGATCCACCTGCTTTATTCTTCCATCTCAGAGGTCTTTGGCTATTTGGGGTCTTTTGTGGTTCCATATGAATTTTAGAACTATTTCTGCCAGTTCATTGAAGAATGCTGTTGGTATTTTGATATGGATTGCAATGAATCTGTAGATTGCTATAGGCAGAGTGGCCATTTTGACAATATTAATTCTTCCTAGCCAAGAGCATGGGATGAATTTCTATTTGTTAGTATCCTCTTTAATTTCTCTTAGGAGTGTCTTGTAGTTTTCAGAGTATAGGTCTTTCACTTCCTTTCTTTAGGTTTATTCCTAGGTATTTTATTCTTTTTGATGCAACTTTGAATGGAATTGTTCTCCTGATTTCTCTTTCTGCTAGTTCATCATTAGTGTATAGGAATGCAACAGATTTCTGTGTATTAATTTTGTATCCTGCTACTCTGCTGAATTCAGATATTAGTTCTAGTAGTTTTGGAGTGGATTCTTTAGGGTATTTTATGTACAATATCATGTCATCTGCAAATAGTGACAGTTTGACTTCTTCCTTACCAATCTGGATGCCTTTTATTTCTTTGTTTTGTCTGATTGCCGTGGCTAGGACCTGCAGTACTATGTTGAAGTAAAGTGGGAAAAGTGGGCATCCCTGTCTTGTCCCCGATCTTAGGTGAAAACCTTTCAGCTTGTCGCTGTTAAGTATGATGTTGGCTGTGGGTTTGTCATATATGGCTTTTATTATGTTGAGGTACTTGTCCTCTATGCCCATTTTGTTGAGAGTTTTTATCATGAATGGATGTTGTATTTTGTCAAATGGTTTTTCAGCCTCTATGGGGATGCTCATGTGGTTTTTGTTCTTCTTTTTGTTGATGTGGTGGATGATGTTGATGGATTTTCGAATGTTGTACCATCCTTGCATCCCTGAGATTCATCTTTATCATGGTGTATGATCCCACTTTATCATGGTGTATGATCCTTTTGATGTATGTTTGAATTCGGTTTGCTAATATTTTGTTGAGTATTTTTGCGTCTATGTTCATCAGGGATATTGGTTTGTAATTTTATATTTTTGTGTTGTCTTTGCCCGATTTTGGTATTACAGTGATGCTGGCTTCATAGAACAAGTTTAGAAGTATTCCCTCCTCTTCTATTTTTTGGAAAACTTTAAGAATAATGGGTATTATGTCATCTCTAAATGTCTGATATAATTCAGTGATGAATCCATCTGACCCGGGGGTTTAGTTCTTGGGTAGATTTTTGATTACCGATTCAATTTAATTGCTGGTAATTGGTCTGTTTAGATTTTCTGTGTCTTCCTTGGTCAATCTTGGGAGGTTGTATTTTTCTAGAAAGTTATCCTTTTCTTCTAGTTTATCCAGCTTGTTAGCATGTAGGTTTTCATAGTATTCTCTAATACTTATGTCAGTTGTGATTTTCCCTTTCTCATTTCTGATTCTGTTTATCTGTGTAGATTCTCTTTTTCTCTTAATAAGTCTGGCTAGGGGTTTATCTATTTTGTTTATTTTCTCAAGGAACCATCTCTTGGTTTCACTGACTTTTTTCTATTGTTTATTCTTCTTAATTTTATTTGTTTCTTCTCTGATCTTTATTATGTCCTACCTTCTGGTGACTTTGGGCCTCATTTGTTCTTCTTTTTCCAGTTTCAATAATTGTGACTTTAGACTACTTGTTTGGGATTGTTCTTCCTTCTTTAGATAGGCCTGAATTGCTATATACTTTACTCTTAGAACCTCCGCTGTGTTTCAGAGAAGTTGCGGCATTGTGCTATTGTTGTCATTTGTCTCCATATATTGCTTCATCTCTGTTTTAATTTGGTCATTGATCCATCGATTAGGAGCATGTTGTTAAGTGTCCATGTTTTTATGAGCCTTTTTGTTTTCTTTGTACAATTTATTTCTAATTTATACCTTTGTGATCTGAGAAGTTGGTTGGTAGAATTTCAATATTTTTGAATTTACTGAGGTTCTTTTTGTGACCTAATATGTGGTCTATTCTGGAAAATGTTCCATGTGTACGTGAGAAGAATGTGTATCCTGCTGCTTTTGGGTGTAGAGTTCTGTAGATGTCTGTTAGGTCCATCTGTTCTAGTGTGTTGTTCAGTGCCTCTGAGTCCTTACTTATTTTCTATCTGGTTGATCTGTCCTTTGTGTGTTGACATTTCCTAAAATGAATGCATTGCATTCTATTTCCCCCTTTAATATGTTAGTATTTGTTTCACATATATCCGTGCTCTTGTGTTGCGTGCATAGATATTTATAATGGTTATATCCTCTTGTTGGACTGACAACTTTATCATTATGTAATGTCCTTCTTTATCTCTTGTTACTTTCTTTGTTTTGAAGTCTATTTTGTTTAATACAAGTACTGCAACTCCTGCTTTTTCTCCCCTCATTGTTTGCATGAAATATCTTGCTCCATTCCTTCACTTTTAGTCTGTGTATATCTTTGGGTTTGAGATGAGTCTTTTGTAAGCAGCATATAGATGGGTCTTGCTTTTTTATCCATTCTATTACTCTGTGTCTTTTGATTGGCACATTCAGTCCATTTACATTTAGGGTGATTATGGATAGATATGTACTCATTGCCATTGCAGGCTTTGGATTTGTGGTTACCAAAGATTCAAGTGTAGCTTCTTTATGATCTAACCAACTAACTTTAACTAATTTAGTACGCTATTAATTAGCATCTGATGATTCTTTATTTCTCTCCCTTCTTATTCTTCCTCCTCTGTTCTTTATATGTTAGGCATTTTATTCTGTACTCTTTTGTGGTTCCTTTGACTGCATTTGTGGATAGCTGATTTTATTTTTTGCCTTTAGTTTGGTTTGTCTGCTTTCTTTGCTGTGATGTTATTTTCTCTGGTGACATCTATTTAACATTAGGAGTACTTCCAATTAGAGCAGTCCCTTTAAAATACCCTGTAGAGGTGGTCTGTGGGAGGGAAATTCCCTCTGCCTTTGCTTATCTGGAAATTGCTTAATCCCTCCTTCAAATGTAAATGATAATCTTGCTGCATACAGTATTCTTGGCTCAAGGCCCTTCTGTTTCATTGCATTAAATATATCATGCCCTTCTCTTCTGGCCTGTGCAGTTTCTGTTGAGAAGTCTGATGATATCCTGATGTGTTTTCCTTTGTAGGTGATATTTTCTCTCTCTGGCTTCCTTTAATACCCTCTCCTTGTCTTTGATCTTTGCCATTTTAATTATTATATGTCTTGGTGTTGTCCTCCTCCTTGGGTCCCTTGTGTTGGGAGATATGTGGGCTTCCATGGTCTGAGATACTATTTCCCTCCCCCTTTGGGAAAGTTTTCAGCAATTATTTCTATCCCTTTTTCTCTCTCTTCTTCGGGTACCCCTATTATGCGAATATTGTTCCTTTTAGATTAGTCACACAGTTCTTTTAATATTCTTTCGTTCCTAGACATCCTTTTATCTCTCCCTGCGTCAGCTTCTCTCTATTCCTGTTCTCTGATTTCTATTCCTTCAGCTGTCTCTTTTACCTCATCCTGTCTGCTCTCATGTTCTTCAATTGATTGTCTCATTTCTCTAATCTCCCTCTGGACCTCATCCCTTAGCTCTTGCATATTTCTCTGCAGCTCCATCAACATGGTTATGACTTTTATTTTAAATTCTTTTTCAGGAAAATTGGTTATATCTTTCTTGCCAGGCCCCCTCTCTGGTGTTGTTTGAGTGATTTTGGACTCAATGAGGTTGTTCTGCCTTTTGGTGGCGATAGAAGTGTCGCAGGCAAGTGGCCCATGTGTCAGCTGGGAGAACAATGTCCCTTCCTGCTTGCTAGTTGCCTTGTCCTTCTCCGATGCATGTGCCTGTTATCTGCACACAGGGTGCAGTGTCTTGGTTAAATCCCTGAGCTGCCGTGGGGGGAGGAGGCCCTCGGGATGGCCTGCGGCACTGCTGGGTGTTGCAGTCGCGTGGTGTGTGTTCTACTGAGAGAATGGCCCCCCTTTATTCCTTCCGGCATTTGCCCAGTCTTTCTCTGCCTGTGCAGGCAGCTGCGTGCTGGCGGCAGCCTCTGGGTCTGGCCCAGTTAGCTGCGTGCTGGGAGAGGACTCTGTGTGGTTGCCCTGGGCGGGGCTGCTCCCTTGCTTGTCTGCAGCAGTGGCGGGTCAGCTGGTTTGCTTGCAGTGCCAGTCAGGAGGAATGAAAGTCAGGCTGCTTATCGCCGTGAGGGCTTTGGAGCTGCGTTGCCACCCAGGGTGTTAGGGCACCTGAAGTTCCTTGAGATTCCCAGCCTGCTGGGCTGAGTGTGCCAGGACGATTTTGTCCACCTGTTAAATCCTTGTCCCTTTAAGACTTTTTTTAATACTTTATTTGGTGTCATTAATCTACTATTACATGTGCAATATTATGGTTATTAAACTACTCCCTTCATCAGGTCCCCCCTACCAACCCCATTACAGTCACTGTCCATCAGTGTAGTGAGATACTATAGAATCACTACTTGTCTTCTCTGAGTGGTACAGCCCTCCCCGTGCCACCCAAAACATTACGTCTGCTAATCATAATGCCCCATTTTCCCCCTTGTCGCTCCCTTCCCACCCATCTTCCCCAGTCTCTTTCCCTTTGGTAACTATTAGTCTGTTCTTGGGTTCTGTGAGTTTGCTGCTGTTTTGTTACTTCAGTTTTTTTCTTTGCTCTTATGCTCCACATATGAGTGAAATCATTTGATGCTTGTCATTTTCCGCTTGGCTTATTTCACTGAGCATAATACCCTCTAGCTTCATCCATGTTGTTGCAAATGGTAGGATTTGTTTTCTTCTCATGGCTGAATAATATTCCATTGTGTATATGTACCACATCTTCTTTATCCATTCATCTCCTGATGGACACTTAGGTTGCTTCCATTTCTTGGCTATTGTAAATAGTGCTGTGATAAACATAGGGGTGCATATGTCTTTTTTAAATTGGGCTGCTGCATTCTTAGGGTAAATTCCTAGGAGTTGGATTCCTGGGTCAAATGGTGTTTCTATTTTGAGTTTTTTGAGGAACCTCCATACTGCTTTCCACAATGCTTGAACTAATTTGCATTCCCACCAGCAGTGTAAGAGGGATCCCTTTTCTCCACATCCTCACCAACATTTGTTGTTGTTTGTGTTTTGGATGTTGGCCATCCTCACCAGTGTGAGGTGGTATCTCATTGTGGTTTTAATCTGCATTTCTCTGATGATTAGTGATGTGGAGCATCTTTTCATGTGCCTCTTGGCCATCTGAATTTCTTCTTTGGAGAACTGTCTATTCATGTCCTCTGCCCATTTCTTAATTGGATTATTTGCTTTTTGTTTGTTAAGGTGCGTGAGTTCTTTATATATTTTGGGTGTCAACCCTTTATCAGATATGTCATTTATGAATATATTCTCCGATACTGTAGGATGTCTTTTTGTTCTACTGATGGTGTCCTTTGATGTACAGAAGCTTCTCAGCTAGATATAGTCCCACTTGTTCATTTTTGCTTTTGTTTCCCTTGCTGGGGGAGATATGTTCATGAAGAAGTCGCTCATGTTTATGTCCAAGAGATTTTTGCATATGTCTTTTTCTAAGAGTTTTATGGTTTCATGACTTACATTCAGGTCTTTGATCCATTTTGAGTATACTTTTGTGTGTGGGGTTAGACAGTAGTCCAGTTTCACTCTCTTACATGTAGCTGTCCAGTTTTTCCAACACCAGCTGCTGAAGAGGCTGTCATCTCCCCATTGTATATCCAAGTCTCCTTTATCATATATTAATTGACTGTATATGTTTGGGTTATTATTTGGATTTTCTATTTTGTTCCACTGGTCTGTGGGTCTGTTTTTGTGCCAATACTAAATTGTCTTGATTTCTGTGGCTTTGTAGTAGAGCTTGAAGTCAGGGAGCATAACTCCCCCTGTTTTATTCCTCCTTCTCAGGATTGCTTTGTCTATTCGGGGTCTTTTGTGGTTCCATATGAATTTTAGAATTATTTGTTCCAGTTCATTGAAGAAAGCTATTGGTATTTTGATAGGGATTGCATTGCATCTGTATATTGCTTTACGTAGTATAGCCATTTTGACAATATTTATTCTTCCTAGCTAAGAGCATGGGATGAATTTCGATTTGTTACTGTCCTCTTTAATTTCTCTTAGGAGTGTCTTGTAGTTTTCAGGGTATATGTCTTTCACTTCCTTCGTTAGGTTTATTCCTAGGTATTTTATTCTTTTTGATGCAATTGTGAATGGAATTGTTTTTCTGATTTCTCTTTCTGTTAGTTCATCATTAGTGTATAGGAAAGCAACAGATTTCTGTGTGTTAATTTTGTATCCTGCAACTTTGCTGAATTCAGATATTAGTTCTAGTAGTTTTGGAGTGGAGTCTTTAGGGTTTTTTATGTACAGTATCATGTCATCTGCCAATAGTGACAATTTGACTTCTTCTTTACCAATCTGGATGCCTTGTATGTCTTTGTTTTGTCTGATTGCTGTGGCTAGGACCTCCAATACTATGTTGAATAACAGTGGAGAGAGTGGGCATCCCTGTCTTGTTCCCGATCTTAGATGAAAAGCTTTCAGCTTCTCGCTGTTAAGTATGATGTTAGCTGTGGGTTTGTCATATATGGCCTTTATGATGTTGAGGTACTTGCCGTCTATACCCATTTCATTGAGAGTTTTAATCATGAATGGATGCTGAATTTTGTCAAATGCTTTTTCAGCATCTATGGAGATGATCATGTGGTTTTTGCTCTTCTTTTTGTTGATGTGGTGGATGATGTTGATGGATTTTCGAATGCTGTACCATCCTTGCATCCCTGGGATGAATTCTACTTGATCATTGTATATGATCCTCTTGGTATATTTTTGAATTCAGTTTGCTAATATTTTTTTGAGTATTTTTGTATCTACGTTCATCAGGGATATTGGTCTGTGATTTTCTTTTTTGGTGAGGTCTTTGCCCGGTTTTGGTATTAGAGTGATGCTGGCTTCATAAAATGAGTTTGGAAGTATTCCCTCCTCTTCTATTTTTTGGAAAACTTTTAGGAAAATGGGTGTTATTTCTTCTCTATGTGTCTGGTGGAATCAGAGGTGAATCCTTCTGGTCCCGGGGTTTTGTTCTTCTGTAGTTTTTTGATTATGGATTCAATTTCGTTGCTGGTGATTGGTCTGTTTAGTTTTTCTGTTTCTTTTTCCGCCAAATCTTGGAATGTTGTATGTTTCTAAGAAGTTGTCCATTTCTTCTAGTTTTTCCAGCTTGTTATAATATAGATTCTCATGATATTCTCTTATAATTCTTTGTATTTCTGTGGGGTCCGTTGTAATTTTTCTTTTCTCATTTCTGATTCTGTTTATGTGTGTAGATTCTCTTTTTCTCTTAATGAGTCTGGCTAGGGGTTTATCTATTTTGTTTATTTTTTCAAAGAACCCACTCTTGGTTTCATTGATTTTTTCTATTGTTTTATTCTTCTCAATTTTATTTATTTCTTTTCTGATATTTATTATGTTCCTCCTTCTGGTGACTTTGGGCCTTATTTGTTCTTCTTTTTCCAATTTCAGTAATTGCGTCTTTACAGTATTCATTTGGGATTGTTCTTCCTTCTTTAAATAGGCCTGGATTGCAATATACTTTCCTCTTAGAACTGCCTTTGCTGCATCCCACAGAAGTTGTGGCTTTGTGTTGTTTTTGTCATTATTCTCCATATATTCTTTGAGTTCTGTTTTAATTTGGTCATTGACCCATTGATTATCTAGGACAATGTTGTTATGTCTGCATATATTTATGAGCCTTTTTGTTTTCTGTGTACAATTTATTTCTAGTTTTATACCTTTGTGATCTAAGAAGTTGTTTGGTAGAATTTCAATATTTTTGAAATTACTGAGGTTCTTTTTGTGGCCTAGTATGTGGTCTGTTCTGGAAAATGTTCCATGTGCACTTGAGAAAAATGTGTATCCTGCTGCTTTTGGGTGGAGTGTTCTGTAAAATGTCTTTTATGTCCATCTCTTCTAATGTGTTACTTAGTGAGTTCTGTCTTCTTACTTATTTTCTGTCTGGTTGATCTGTCCTTTGTAGTGAGTGGTGTGTCGAAATCTCCTAAAATGACTGCATTGCTGTCTATTTCCTCCTTTAATTCTGTTTGTATTTGTTTCACATATGCTGGTGCTCCTGTGTTGGATGCACATATATTTAAAGTGGTTATATCCTCTTGTTGGACTGACCCCTTTATCATTATGTAATGTTCTTCTTTATGTCTTGCTACTTTCTTCGTTTTGAAGTCTATTTTGCCTGATACAAGTACTGCAACACCTGTTTTTTTCTCCTTGTTGTTTGCATGAAATATCTTTTTCCATCCCTTCACCTTTAGTCTGTGTATAGCTTTGGGTTTGAGGTGAGTCTCCTGTATGGGGCACATAGATGGGTGTTGCTGTTTTATCCATTCAGTAACTCTGTATCTTTTGATTGGTGCATTCAGTCCATTTACATTTAGGGTAATTATTGATAGATATGTACTTATTGCCATTGCTGGCTTTAGATTCATGGTTACGAAAGGTTCAAGGGTAGCTTCTCTACTATCTAACAGTCTAACTTAACTTTCTTGTTAAGTTATTGTAAACACAGTCGGGTGATTCTTTATTTCTTTCCGTTCTTATTCTTCCTCCTCCATTCTTTATATACTAGGTGTTTTATTCTTTGCCTTTTGTTAGTATTTGGATGGTCTGCTTTTCTTGCTCTGATTTTATTTTCTCTGGTGACCTGTTTTTATCCTTAGGAGTGCTTCCCTCTAGGGCAGGCCCTTTAAGATATCCTGAAGAGGTGGTTTATTGGAGGCAAATTCCCTCAGGTTTCACTTGGCTGGAAATTGTTTAATCCCTTCCTCTAAGTTAAATGATAATTGTGCTTGATACAATATTCTTGGTTCGATGCCCTTTTGTTTCATTACATTAAATATATCATGCCATTCTCTTCTGGCCTGTAAGGTTTCTGATGAGAAGTGTGATGATAGTCTGATGAATTTTCCTTTGTAGGTGATATTTTTTCTCTCTCTGTCTACCTTTAATACTCTGTCCCTATCTTTGATCTTTACCATTTAAATTATTATGTGTCTTGATGTTGTCTTCCTTGGGTCCCTTGTGTTGGGAGAACTGTAGGCTTCCATTGTTTGAGAGACTATTTCCTTCCCCAGCTTAGGGATGTTTTCAGCAATTATTTCTTCAAAGACACTTTCTATCCCTTTTTCTCTCTTCTTCTTCTTCTGGTACTCCTATAATGCGAATGTTGTTCCTTGTCGATTGGTCACACAGTTCTCTTAAAATTCTTTCATTCCTAGAGATCCTTTTATCTCTCTTTGGCTCAACCTCTCTGTATTCCTGTTCTCTGATTTGTATTCCATTAACAGTCTCTTGCAACTCCTCCAGTCTGTTGCTAAGCCCGTCGATTGCTAGTCTAATCTCTACATTTTCTTTCCTCACTTCCGTCACTTCCTCCCTTAGCTCTTGCATAATTCTCTGTAGATCCATCAGTATCGTTATGACTTTTATTCTGAGTTCTTTTTCAGTAAGATTGTGCATGTCCATCCCATTAGGCTCCTTCTCTGGGGTTGTTTGGGTAAGCTTTGTTTGTACCATTGTCCGCTGTCTTTTCATACCAGTAGAAGTGGTCAGAAAAAGAAAAAAAGAAGAAAGGGAAAAAAGAGAAAAACCAAAAAAACGCCCGCCGGGTGTAGTTTCTGTGAGGATGCTGTAGGTGGCGGTGCTGCTCCACTATTCCGCAGCCGTGGCTGCTCCCACAGGCCACGCCGCTCTACCGGGCCCTTTGTGATTCTGCTTCGCGAGGTGCCGAGTACTCTCAGGTGTAGCTGTAGGCTGGTTGTCATCCTGTATCTTCTGGTCTCTCTTTTAGGAATAGTTGTATTTGTTGTATTTTCATAAATATGTGTAGTTTTGGGAGGAGATTTCCGCCACCCTGCCTATGCTGCCATCTTCCCCTTTAAGACTTACAAAGCGCCCACTTTTCTTTTGTCCCAGTCGAGTCGGCTGTGGGGACCCACTCGCAGTTTCCGTGTCAGATTTTTCTTTTCCGTTTCTCCAATATCCAGTACACCATGCAATGTGTGTCTGTGCTCCCCGTGCAGAGTACTAGTGCTGGTTATTTAGGAGTCCTGTGCTTCCACTCCCTCCCCATTCTGATTCTTTTCCTCCCGCCAGTGAAGTTGGGTGGGGGGAGTGCTCAGGTACCGCGGGGTCACAGCTTTGTGTCTTACCCCCTTCATGAGATGCTGAGTTCTCACAGATGTAGATGTAATCTTGCAGTTGTACTGTATCTTCTGGCCTCTCTTTTAGGAATAGTTTTATTTGCTGTATATTCAAAATATGTGTGGTTTTGCAAGGAGATTTCCTCCGCCCTACTCATGCCGCCATCATGAGCCACTCCTACTTTAATGTCATTTTATCACATGTTGGTTTCTGTAATCTCCACCCCAGTTAATAACTATTACAGCATGCAAAGGTCTCCCCCCTCCTGCCCCTTTGTAATCACCCCCACGATCCCTAACCCTAGGAATTTCTACTCTGTTTCCCATCGTTATATTTTTCTTCTTTTTGAGAATGTTGTATCATTGGAATCATACTGTGTGTGACCTTATGAGATTGGGTTTTTCTTTACTCAGTACAATGTCCTTCAGAACGAGTTGTGTCAATCAATAGTTCATTCCTATTGATGAGTAATACTGCTGAGTGAGATTCTGTGGTATGGATATTCCCCAGCTTTGTAACCACTTCGTTACTAAGAGAAGTTTTGGTTGTCTCCAATTTCTGGCTATTACAAATGAAGCAATTATGAACATTAATGTTTTAACCTACTGGGGTTTCCATAACAAAGTACCAGATACTAGGTGTCTTCAATAACAGAAATTTATTTTCTTGCCATTTTTGAGGCAGGATGTTACTGATCCAGGTGCTGTGAGCATTGGTGTCTGATGAGGCCTCTCTTCCTGCTTGCAGATGTCTACCTGCCTGCTGTGTGCCCATGTGGGCACTGAGAGCGGTGAGGAAGAGAGAGTCCTAGAGAGAGAAGCAGAGCATGCTCCCATGTCTCTTCCTGTTCTTATAAGGATAGCAGTCCTCTCAGGTTAGAGATTATGACCTATTTAACCTAAATTACCTCAAAGATTTACCTCCAAATATAGCCACATTGTAGGTTAGGAGTTCAACTTATGAGTTTCACAGGGCAAAGCAGGGGGCATAATTCAGTCCATACAATTAGGGTACAGATACTTTGTGGCCATAACTTCTCATTTATCTGAGATAAATGCCCAGGAGTGCCATTTCTGGGTTGTATGCAAGTGCATGTTCAGTTTTTTAAGAAAATGGCACATTGGTTTCCAGAGTGATCCTATCTGTGTACAGTACACATCCACTGGCAAGGTATGGGAGATACCATTTATCCACATCTCATCAGCATTTTTCACTACTTTTATTTCAGCTCTTCGCACTGGTGTGTGGTGACAGCTCACCTCGGTCTCCGTTTCCACCTCCCTTGTGGCTTATGGTGCTGGACATCTTTTCATGTGCTTGTTTTCCCTCTTGAAATAACGAGTGACAGTGCTGGGGCACTATCATGCCATCCTCTCACAATGGCCAACCTCCTGCTGCTTTCTTTCCACTAGGTAAAGGGATGGAAATGTTGTTTCAGAGTCGTTTCACAGAAGTTGAACTCCACATGTATCCTAAAACTTTGGTAGATAGCAAATTGAAAAGGAGAAAAGTGAAGTGACTTGAAGAGCAGGCAGAAGTCAAGTCAGTACAGGAGCACAGATTACCAAGCCTCTTTGACATTTAAGGGGAAAGTGCCAACATGCTGAATCATTTTGTCCTGCTTGTGAGTAACCAGTGAGTCATGACCTTTGGAAGAAAAATGAATTAAAAGCTCTTCAATGGTTACCTTCCTTCGGGATGGCAATCTTCAACCTCGTACTGATATGGCAGCAGTAATAATTCAGAAGCACCTCACATAAATTAACGGAGCATTCTAATTTTCAAGCATTGTTTTTAAAAGTTATATCTCTGCCATGTTGCTTCATAGTACATATATGAAATATTGCATAAGAGTTCAGTGACTATATTATTTATTATACTATATATAAATACATATAATCTTTATATTATTTATATAGTGTATATAGCATATTATACTGTGGGATTCTTTTTCTTTCCTGACATCAGCATATCAATTATTATTTTTAAAAATTACTTGTTATAAAGAGACGTATATTCCAGTTTGCTAGTAGCATATTTGACTACAGAAATGTGAATAACTGATTCGGTACTATTCTTCTCTCCCCCTTACCCAACCGTAAGCATCATGAGGGCAGATACTAGTCCCATTTACTCTTCTGTTTACAGTACCCAGAGTGATGTCTTGTTATCAGCGTAGGGCTCACTGAGAATGGTGATAGCATTTTAAATTCTTGTTTTCTACAGAATCAATAGATACATCAATTACACAAAAGAAGCTAAGACATGACAAAAAAAGAAATGTACACAACACAGGCAAATTAATAGGATAGGAAGGGAAAAACTGTCCCAAACATAATTTTAAAACATAAATCATATTAATATAAGGATAGGAGAAGATTAAAGATGGCAGCATGAGAGGTGAGACACAGGCTTCCTCCTAAAACAGCTTATAATACGAAAATAAAATTAATATGACTAATCCTGAAAGAGAAACAAGAAAGAGGGCTGCGCCAAACTGCATACACCTGGAGAAAAGAATAAACCTCATGGAACAGGGTAATGTACCAAAGCCGTGGCCTGGCTGGACCCAAGCCTTTCCTCCACCCCAGCTCAGTGGCAGGAAGAAGAGAAATGGAGCAGGGAGGGAGTGGAGGCCTGGGACTACTGAATACCTAACTCCGGAGATCTGCTCTGAGAGCACAAACCTACATTTCATGGTGCTTTCATGGTACTCTCGTGATTAGGGGCTTGGAAAGCTAAGACAGGCAGAATTCCTGGAGAAACTGAGCTTCCAGCCACTTGTGGAAAGCAGGGATCCATATCCAGCTGCTCTGGGACAAAAGAAAGGTGGACAGTCTGAGAGACTTCCTAACAAAGAAGCCCTTAGCAAGAGGGCTGCTAAAGGGGCAAGGATGGCACAGAGCTTACTGCTCAGGAGAAAGGACAGGTAGACAAAATTGTCCAGGTGCACTCTGCCCAGCAGATTGGGAATTTTCAAGATCTTCAGGAGCTCCAGCTTCCTGGCTGGCTGCAGAACTCTAAGGTCCCCCTCCATTATAATCAGCCTACTGCACCATTCTCCCAGTCAGCCCCACATGGCTTGCAAACCAACAAACCCTAACCTGGCATTAGGTCAGCCAGAGGGAAACCCCATCAACAGCAACTACAAACACAAAGCATAGAGGCTTGTACCTGTGTGCTCGGCCCACTGGTTCTGGTAGTAGAGGCAGGCATAGCAGCTGGGAAGCAGGAAACAGTTCTCTCCTCCCCCCCAGGCACCAATACCGCTCCCCTGTGACCCCTGACATTGCTTGAGGGGCTGAGTAGTACCGGAGAGTAGAGCTTCTGGAACCTTGTTCAAAGTAAAATTATGAATACAACCCCTGAGAAAGTTTCAAATGAAATCGACCTCATGAATCTTCTTGAAAGGGATTTCAAAATAAAAATCATTAACATGCTCACTACAGAAAGATATTCAAAAACGCGAATGAATTCCAGTCAGAGATCCGATCATTGAAGAGCACAGGGAGGGTATTAAAAGCAGATTAGGTATGGTGGAGGAGACGATAAATGAAATGGAAATTAGAGAAGAGGAATACAAAGAAGCTGAGGCATACAGAGAAAAAAGGATCCCTAGGAAAGAAAGAATATTGAGAGAAGTGTGTGACCAATCCAAATAGAACAATATTCGCATCGTAAGGGTACCAGAAGAAGAAGAAGAAGAGAGAGAAAGTGATAGAAAGTGTCTTTGAGGAGGTAATTGCTGAAAACATCCCCAGTCTGGGGAAGGAGATAGTATCTCAGGCCATGGAGGTGCACAGGTTTCCCAACACAAGGGACTCAAGAAAGATAACACCAAGACATATAGTAATTAAAATGACAAAGATCAAGGATAATGACAGACTATTAAAAGCAGCCAGAGAGAGAAATAAGGTCACATACAAAGGAAAGCCCATCAGGCTATCATCAGACTTCTCAGAATAAACCTTACAGGTCAGAAGGGAGTGGCATGATATATTTAATGCAATGAAGCAGAAGGGCCTTGAACCAAGAATACTTTATCTGGCAAGATTATCATTTAAATTTGAAGGAGGGATTAAACAATTTCCAGATAAGTAAAAGCTGAGAGAATTTGCCTCCCTCAAACTGTCTCTACTGTGTATTTTGGAGGGACTGCTATAGATGGAAGTGTTCCTAAGGCTTAGTAGCTTTCACCAGAGGTATTAGAACCACAGTAAAGAAAGTAGAACAGTTAATTACTAAGAAGATGTGAAATTAAATCAATTATCCCCAAAGTCAATCAAGGGATAGAGAAAGAGTACAGAATATGATACCTAATATATAAAGAATGGAGGAGGAAGAAAAAGGAGGAGAAAAAAAGAACCTTTAGATTGTGTTTGTATAGCATATTAAGTGAGTTAAGTTAGACTCTTAGATAGTAGGAAAGCTAATCTTGAACCTTTGGTAACCACAAATCTAAAGCCTGCAATGGCAATAAGTACATACCTATTGATAATCACCCTAAATGTAAATGGACTGAATGCACCAATCAAAAGACACAGAGTCACTGAATGGATAAAAAAATGAGACCCATCTATAGGCTGCCTACAAGAGACTCACTTTTAACCCAAAGACATACACAGACTAAAAGTGAAGGGATGGAAAAAGATATTTCATGCGACTAATAGGGAGAAAAAAGCAGGAGTTGCAGTACTTATATCAGACAAAATAGACTTCAAAACAAAGAAAGTCACAAGAGACAAAGAAGGACATTACATAATGATAAAGGTGTCAGTCCAACAAGAAGATATAACTATTATAAATATCTATGTGCCCAACACAGGAGCACTTACATATGTGAAACAAATACTAATAAAATTAAAAGGGGAAATAGAATGCAATGCATTCATTCTAGGAGACTTCAACACTACACTCATTCCAAAGGACAGATCAACCAGACAGAAAATAAGTAAGGAGACAGTGACACTGACCAACACATTAGAAAATATGAACCCAACAGACATCTACAGAGCTCTGCACCCAAAAGCAGCAGGATGCTCATTTTTCTCAAGTGCACATGGAATATTTTTAAGCATAGATCATAGAGTAGGCCACAAAAAGAGACTTGGTAAAATCAAAAAGATTAAAATGGTACCACCCAGTATCTTAGACCACAAAGTTATGAAACTAGAAATAAATTACACAAAGAAAATGAAAAATCCTACAAACACATGTAGGCTTCACAACATGCTCCTAAATAACCAATGGATCAAGGACCAAATAAAAACAGAGATCAAGCAATATGTGGAGACAATGACAACAATTGAACACCACAAAATCTGTTGGATGCAGCAAAGGCTGGGTTAAGGCAAAAGTATATTGCAGTACAGACCTATGTCAGTAAAGAAGAACAATACAATATGAGCACTCTTAACTCACAATTAGTGAAACTAGAAAAAGAAGAACAAATGAGGTCCAAAGTCAGTAGAAGGAAGGACATAATAAAGGTTAGAGTAGAAGTAAATGAAATTGATTAGAATAAAACTAGAAAGAATTAATGAAAGCAAGAGCTGTTTCTTTGAGAAAATAAACAATATAGATAAACCCGTACCAGACTTTTGAAAAAAAAGTCTACACACATAAACAGAATCAGAAATGAGAAAGAAAAAAATCACTACGAACACCACAGAAATACAAAGAATTATTATAGAATACTATGAAAAATTATATGCCAACAAACTAGATAACCTAGAAGAAAATGGACTTTTTAGAAAAATTCAACCATCCAAGGCTGACCCAGAAAGAAACAGAAAATCTGAACAGACCAATTACCAACAATGAAATTGAACTGGTAATGGAAAACCTACCTAAGAACAAAACACCTTGACCAGATGGCTTCAGTGCTACATTTTATCAAACATTTAGTGAAGACCTAATATCCAGCCTCCTTAAAGTTTTCCAAGGAGTAGAAGAGGGAATACTTCCAAACTCATTCTATGAAGCCAACATCACTCCAATACCAAAACCAGGCAAAGACACCACAAAAAAGAAAACTACAGACCAATATCCTTGATGAACATAGATGCAAAAATACTCAATAAAATATTAGCAAACTGAATTCAAAAATACATCAGAAAGATCATCCATCATGATCAAGTGGAATTCATCCCAGGGATGCAAGGATGGTACAACATTCGAAAATCCATCAACATCATCCACCACATCAGCAAAAAGAAGGACAAAAACCCCATGAAGATCTACATAGATGGTGAAAATGCATTCAACAAAATTCAACATGCGTTCATGATAAAAACTCTCAACAAAATGGGTGTAGAGGAAAAGTACCTTAACATAATAAAGGCCATATATGACAGATCCACAGCCAACAGTATACATAACAACGAGAAGCTGAAAGCTTTTCCTTTAAGATCATAAACAAGTCAAGGATGCCACTCTCCCCACTTTTATTTTTAAGATAGTACTGCAGGTCCTAGCCATGGCAATAAGACAAAACAAAGAAATACAAAGCATCCAGATTGGTAAAGAAGAAGTCAAACTGTCACTATTTTCAAATGTCACAATATTGTACATAATGAACCCTAAAGACTCCACTCCAAAACTACTAGAACTAATATCTGAATTCAGCAAAGTTGCAGGATACAAAATTAATACAGAGAAATCTGTTGCATTCCTATACACTAATGATCATCTAGCAGAAAGAGAAATTAGGAAAACAATTCCATTCACAATTGCATCAAAAAGAATAAAATACCTAGGAATAAACCTAACCAAGGAAGTGAACGACCTATACTATGAAAACTACAAGACACTCATGAGAGAAATGAAAGAAGATACCAATAAATGGAGACACATCCCATGCTCATAGATATGAAGAATTAATATTGTCAAAATGGTCATCCTGCCTAAAGCAATCTACAGATTCAATGCAATTCCTATGAAAATACCAACAGCATTCTTCAATGAACCAGAGCAAATCATTCTAAAATTCATATGGAACCACAAAAGACCCCGAATAGCCAAAGCAATCCTGAGAAGGAAGAATAAAGCTGGGGGGATTATGCTCTGCAACTTCAAGCTCTACTACAAAGCCACAGTAATCAAGACAATTTGGTACTGGCAGAAGAACAGAACCAATTTAACAGACTATAGAGCCCTAATATAAACCCAAACATATATGGTCAATTAATATATGATAAAGGAGCCATGGACATACAATGGGGAAATGACAGCCTCTTCAACAGCTGGTGTTGGCAAAACTGGATAGCTGCAGGCAAGAGAATGCAACTGGATTATTGTTTAACCCCATATACAAAAGTAAACACAAAATGGATCAAAGACCAGAATGTAAGGCATGAAACCATAAAACTCTTAGAAGACAACATAGGCAAAAATCTCCTGACTGGAAGCATGAGTAACTTCTTCCTGAACACATCTCCTCCAGCAAGGGAAACAAAAGCAAAAATGAATGCATGGGAATACATCAAACTAAAAAGTTTCTGTACAGCAAAGGACACCATCAACAGAATAAAAAGGCATCCTACAGTATGGGAGAATATATTTGTAAATGACATAGTCAACAAGGATAACAGCCAAAATATATAAAGAACTCACACGCCTCAACACCCAAAAATCAAATAACCTTATTAAAAAATTGGTAAATGATATGAAGAGACAATTCTCCAAAGAAGAAATTCAGATGGCCAACAAACACATGAAAAGATGCTCCACGTTACTAATCATCAGGGAGATGCAAATTAAAACCCCAATGAAATATCACCTCACACCAACAAGGATGGCCAGCATCGA
The DNA here is from genome assembly GCA_032199065.1 of Smutsia gigantea. Lineage (NCBI taxonomy): Eukaryota > Metazoa > Chordata > Mammalia > Pholidota > Manidae > Smutsia > Smutsia gigantea. The sequence goes on along the minus strand of JAVSCE010001054.1, from coordinate 1,197,632 downwards.
AAAGACTAAGAACAACAAATGGTGGCGAGGATGCAGAGAAAGGGGAACCCTCCTACACTGCTGGTGGGAATGTACGCTATTTCAACCATTCTGGAAAGCAATATGGAGGTTCCTCTAAAAACTAAAAATAGAAATACCATTTGACCCAGGAATTCCACTCCTTGGAATTTACCCAAAGAATACAACTTCTCAGATTCAAAAAGACATATGCACCCCTATGTTTATCGCAGCACTATTTACAATTGCCAAGATATGGAAGCAACCTAAGTGTCCATCAGTAGACGAATGGATAAAGAAGAGGTGGTACATATACACAATGGAATACTATTCAGCCATAAGAAAGAAACAAATCCTACCATTTGCAACATCATGGATGGAGCTGGAGGATATTATGCTCAGTGAAATAAGCCAGGCGGAGAAAGACAAGTGCCAAATGATTTCCCTCATTTGTGGAGTATAACAACGAAGCAAAACTGAAGGAACAAAATAGCAGCAGACTCAGAGACTCCAATAAGGAACTAGTGGTTACCAAAGGGGAGGGGTATGGGAGGGCGTGTGGGGAGAGAGGGAGATGGGGATTGCAGAGTACTATGTTTAGTACACATGGTGTCTGTGGGGGATCACGGGGAAAACAGTATAGCACAGAGAAGGCAAACAGTGTATCTGTCATCTTACTACCCTGATGGACAATGACTGCAGTGGTGTATGGGTGGGGACTTGATAATATGGGTAAATGTAACCACATTGTTATTTCATGTGAAACCTTCATAAGATTGTATATCAGTAATACCTTAATAAAAAATTTTAAAAATAAATTAACAAATGATTAAAAATCTCCAGGTAGAACAAAACAGATTAGATTGAAAAAAATAACAAATTAAGTATTTGCTGTTTAAGATTGACACAAAAGTGTCAGGGAAGCAAAAGTGGAAATAGAGGGATAAAAAAATATAACAGGGTAAATATTACATAAAGAAAGCTGTCATCTGTATTAATTACAGATAAAATAGATTTAGAGACTAAAAAAAGGCAATGCTTTTTCAGGTGTTCACATCTTTTTCTCTCCTTCCCTCTTATCATGTAGATATTACCTATATTGTAATTATGGTGCAGTATGGATATCTTTTATCTTTTTCTTTAGTCTTAACTATATTTAAGACAAGAAAGTATAAAATGAGGCTTTCCTTTACTGTTAGGGCATTTATCTCACTAGGCAACTCCTGTATTTTATGTCCACCTTTTCTAAGTACTTATCTACCTATCATATCCAAATGTTCCTACCTATCTAGGTATGTCATCTAGTTGCTGTTGTCTTCCTGAGTCTTACTGTCGCATGACTGTAGAATCATGTCTTATGACCTCTTATTTGAGAATTTAGCTAGACATAAAATTCTAAACTCTAGATTACCTTAAAAAATATATACTGAAAATACTACTCCAATATGTTCTTATAGCCAGTGTGATGTCATTTTGATTCATTTCCTCGTACTTACTCCATTTTTTCCTGTAGGGAAATGTCTGTCTCCCTCCTCTGTCTTTCCTTGACTTTCGCCTGACTGCTGCATTCACAGCACTTCAACACCAGTTGTGAGTTATCCCCCGCACCAATTCTGTAATGCAAGCTGGGTTCTCTGCAACGTAACTCAACTGTGACACTATCTACCTGCAAATAGTGTCAGATCCTAAGATAAGGGCTCAGTCCCACAAGACTGTCCCCACCTCCTTTCAGATGTCAATCATGATGGTAGATTTTCAGGTTCCACACCTTCTGTGTGATATGGCTATAAATTGGTGGTTCCTATGGCTTTCTCACCCTTTGGATTTGATTTTCTTTCCTAGAATAGCTCACAGAACTCAGGAAAACACTAACTTGTTTTTACTAGTTTATTGAGAAACATCATGAAGGATACAGATGAATAGCCAGATGAAGAGATATGTAGAGCAAGGTTTGGGACAGTTGGGAGCTTCTGTCCCCAAGGATTAGGGTGCGTCACCCTCTGGTATGTGGATGTGCTCAACCACCTGGAAGCTCTGTGAACCCCACACTATCCGGACTTTTTATGGAGGCTTCCTCACATGGGCATGGTAAATAATTAACTCCACTTCTAGCTCCTCTTCCCTCTGGAAAATGGAAGGAAGGGGCTGAAAGTTCCAAACATCTATTCATGACTTGCTCTTTCTGGTGAACAGCTCCCTCCCAGGAGCCCATCCAGAGTTGCCTCATTAGAATAAAGACATCCTATCCCTCAATGGATTTAGGAGCTCTGTGTCAGGAACTGGGGTCAAAGACCAAATATCAGAACAAAAGGTGCACCTAGTGCTCTTGCTCTTATAATTCAGGAATTTTCAAGGGTTTGCGGAGCTGTGATCAAAGAGTAGATATTAGAACAAAAGATTCTCCTAGCACCCCTAGGAGATATAAGGGTTTTGGAAGCCCTGTATCAGGAACCCAGGGCAGACACCAATATATGTATATCTTATTATTTCATACACTGGAAGCTTTTAGAATTTTCCTTTCTCATCTATTGTAAAATTTCACTAAAAAGTATCTAAGTGTGGGTTTTACCTGAAATGCTCTCTTTGGAACTCCACAGGCCATTTCAATCTATTTCTTTTAAACTTTTAAAATTCCTTATTGCCATTCTTTCTTTACATATTTGTCCTAACCCATTTCATCTTTACCTCTTTCCAGGATTCCTATTATCTGGATGATAGCATTTCAGCCTGTGTCTTGCATATATTTTAACTTTTCTCTTATATGATGTGTGACTTTGTCCTACTTTATCCATTGGCTTTTGTTCAATCTAGTAAGTTTTATTAAGTTGTTGCTCAGCTATATTCATGTAGTTACTCATTCCTCTAATGCATTATTTATTTTTATATGTTTCACATCAAATATAGCCAATATATTTCCTTAGGTTTTAGTATGTTTATCAGGCCAATACAAATTTTTTAATTCATTTGTTCTAATGTGTCTGCTTCTCGTAGACTCTGTAGTCCTAAATGTTCTTATTTTGGCCTATTAAGTAATACTCCCCTATGTGTGTGCATGAACTCATCAAGCAATTTCTGTGCAAAAGGCCATATCCCATTATTTGACAACAACAAAGTGTTCACAGGGGTGTGGGTTTTGCAGATGAACCTTAGGACAGAGAACCTAGGCCCCAGAAAACCACTAATCAATCATTCTTTACCTGAAAAAATAGTTTAGATCTCCTTTTTTTCTTCTTTGGGAAGAAACTGTAGGATTGTAATTCATTCACCCTCCTGGTTTTGTTCCGGTTTGGGGTGGGGAACATCCTTGTTAGTCAGTCGCCATCTGTTCTTCTCAGTTCTGATGACAGAGGACACCCGGGCCAGAGTCCAGGTTGCCTCAGGTGTGGTCAGTCCAGGTTGCCTCAGGTGTCTCGGTCAATGATGAGACACAGAAAACTCCTACAAGTCACTCCTTGAATATTACTCTTCCACAACTAAATTGGCCCATCTTTCCCAAGCCTATACCACCATCCACACAACTCAATTCAGTACCAGGGTTTCTCAAAGCTGTCAGAGTATTTCACTACTTTTACTTCTCCGCTTTCTCAGGAACGATGGTGCTAGATTAGTGCATTGGTAGAGCTGCCGATACCAATGTCTATATCCACAATTTGTGGTCCTGATTTCCAAAAATCAGTACTAATTCCTCTTTTGACTATGATACATTTATGTATTGGCTGGCCCTTGCACCATGAATAACTATGTATTTGGAAAAAGTATATGAAACAATTGTTTTCAGATGTTGGGTAACAGAAGGCACAGGATCATGCTTTTGAAGAGAACAAAAGGACAGGAGGCAAGCCTCCTTATCACCTGGCTTTCTGCCTAGAGTTACTACTTTCCAGTCCATGGTGTAGGAAGATAAAGCCCAAGCAGAGTATGTTGGTCTCACTGAGATGGTAAGATAGAGATCAGAGCTCTGTGATGCTGAGGTGGCTGGAAGATGCAAGGCAAATATCAGAGAGCAGAGAGCTATGCAGAAAAGGAGGTTCAGAAAATTATGTAGGGTCCCTTTGATCAAGTAATAAGCTGTGCCGTATGATGTGAGCTCGTCAGACCTCACACGTAACAATTACTGGAAAGCTCTGAATTGAATGGCAGTTGTGGAAATTATACAAGGGTCAGAGACATTGGCATCCACACCAGTGCTGTGACACAGCAAACTCCTACGACTCACTCCTTGAATATTACTCTTCCACAACTGATTGGCCCGTCTTCCCCAAGCCTATACCACCGTCTGCACAACTCAGTTCAGTACCAGGGTTTCTCAAAGCTGTCAGAGTAGAGAGACGGCCAGACATGCAGTTGAAACTGAAGGAGCCAATGCTTTAGGGACTGGGTGAGTGTGACTGTGCAGTGAAATGTCTAAGTCTAGACCTGTGCCCCAGAATTTTAAAATAAGTTTCAAAATGATCAAGCTGATCCACAAATAAGTTAACTACTAGAACAAAATTCAGTGCACCTTGAAAGATGACAAAAAACTAGACATGAGACAGCATAGCATCCAGTGTCCATAATATAACTTAAAATTACTACGTATTCAAATAAGCAGGAAAGTGTGGCTATATCCAGGAGAAAATTCAGTTACCTATGAAAGGTTCAAAATAATAATAATGGTGGAAATGGCAACAAGGATATAAAAAGAGATATTGTAAATATTGTAAAGGATTAAAGGAAAACATGGAGGTAATGAAAGGAGATGGGGAATCTCAAAAGAAAATGAAAGCTGTGAAGAGAATAAAATGAAAATGCTAGAACTAAAAAGGATAGCCTCTAAAATTAAAAAAAATTAATATCTGGCCTTAACAGGATATTTAATTTTGCATATATCACAGAAGAGATTAGTGAACTTTAAGACAAGATAATAGAAATTAAGCTGAACTACTGGAAGAAAAAAGGTAAGAGAATGAGCAACCTCCTCAGTGACCTATGAGACAACGTCAAGGGCTCTCAAGTATGTGTAATAGCAGCCCCAAAGGAGAAGACAGAAATAAATCGATATTTGAAGAAATGTGAAGAACGAGTGAAAGAAGGTTTTCCAAATTTAATGAAAAATTTAAATCCACAGAGTAAAGAAACTTAGCCAACCCTATGCAAATGTTGACACCTAGGAAAAACATAATCAAATTGCTGAAACAAAAGATAAAGAAAAAAATTTTAAAGCAACCAGAGGGAAAAACAGTACATTATGCAGAGAAGAATGTTGATCAAGATATGCTGACTTCTCGTCTGAAATAATGCAAACCCTCCACCAAAAGCAAACAAATAAAAACCCAGAAGAAAATCAGTGGAATAATATCTTTAAATTATTGATGAAGGAGGGAGAAATATAATAGAAAATTCTATGTCCAAGGAAAATACCCTTCAGAAATGAAAGTGAAAGAAAGATATGATATGGTTAATGAATGAGAGAATTCACCACCAGCGGAGGGGTACTACCAGAAACATTAAAGGAATTTCTTCAAACTGAAGGAACATACCAAATGGAAACTGTAGCCTACTAAAGAACTGAAGATCTCAGATAAGTGTAAATATGTAGGGAAATTTAAGAGACTTGTTCTCATGTCATAATTTCCTTAAAAGACTACTGGCCACTTAAGGGGAAAATAATAACAACATATAGTCAAGTTTATAACATATATGAAGATAACACCCACAAAGGAGAAAAGATAGTAATTGAAGTATATATATTCTTTTAAGTTTCTTATATCATATGATATGTAAATAATATAATGTTAATTACATTAGACATTGATAAATAAAAGGTACATATTGTAAACCATAGAGCCACTACTAAAAATAACACAGAGATATAGCTTAAATGCAAGGGGGGTGTAACATAACACTAAAAAATGCTTAGTTGATTCAAAATAAGATAGAGAACAAAATACAAAGAACAAAGAAGGATGGAACAGAGAGAAAACAAATAGCAAGACAGAGGACAAACTGAAACATGCCAACGGCCACATGAAGTGTAAATGGACCAAAGATTCCAATTAATGACCCAATACATCCATTTTTCAATGGCAGTATTAGCGCTCTTGATTATTTTGAAATCATGACTGTAGAATCATGTAAAGAATGTGATGAATAAGATGTGTGCAAGAAATAGGATCTCATTTATATTTTGTTGGCATATTTTTTTGCTAATTCTCCTAAATGAGTGTTTAAAATGGGAAAGCTGATATAAAAAAATGTGCCAATTATCACTATATTATTTATGCATTCCCCAAATAGATTTTGAATCTCTCAACTCAAGCAATTTTCAAATTGAAAATATGTAATTACTACTTTCAAGTCTGTCCCTTCCAGATTGGGCTTTAGCTCCTGCTTTGTAGCTGACTCAGACTGCTCACTAAGGATGTGGCAGGAAAGCAGGCTCTGGGCATGGCCTTGTGCTGGGGTGAGGAGGGAGGGGATGAGCAGAGAGGCCCAGCACCTCGGAGCACAGATGCATGGGCTGCGCTACTCAGCAGTGCCTGTGGCTTTGGTATTGGGACCAGATGATCCAATGTTTCTCCTAAAAATATAGTCCATACTTTGTTAGGACTGATAAAACACTGGTGTTTTAGAATCCACATCCTGAATTTAGGAAATCAATTATAGTTTTTAGACTCCACATTAAATTTTAAGTCGTGAAACTACTTTACGTAAGTGTGTCTGTTAGTATTAAATGAAAATTATTTTTCTTTCCCTTGGCCTACCAATATAGCAGCTAGAAATAAAGGAAAAGTTCTGTACTAGATGTCTCACTGAGTCATTGCTCCTGGTGGAAGCTCCTAAAGGTCCCTGCCATGCCATTGCTTGTCTCCCCAAATTGCATGTTTGTGTATGTTTGTGTGTGCATGAGTGTATTTATGTGTGTGTGTGTGTGTGTGTGTGTGTGTGTGTGTGTACGTGCATGTATGTTGTGTGTGTGTAGTATATGGAAAGAAAGGAGAGAGAGAAAAAAAAGGTTTCCCTCTCTTGCCACCTGGCACAATTTTTGTTTGTTTCTGTCTAGTGTTTGTGTGCCTTCTTAGATATGTTACATATGTTCGAGGCCAACCAAAATCCATTTGTCTGGTGCCTACGTGTGTCAGACACTGTGGTTTGGGATGCAAATACAAATAGGATGACTTTAGCTTCCAAGGTGCCCAAAAGAGAAGCATTTGTAAGCAGAGCAAAAGTTGGAGTGTCACAGGACTGGGACAGTGTGGAGAGGTGTATGGGAGAAAGTGTTGGCACTGAGAAGTGAAGTTTTACTGGGGACCAGGGGGCTGCCAGTTTTCTCAGCATGATGGCTTTCTTGGCTGTAGAGTTTCTCTGGGGATTGTCAGGACTAGGCTCTACAATGACCCCTCACTCTTCTTTCCTCCTTTGAACCCCATGGCTCAGAATCATGTTATGCATGACTTTGATTATTTATCCCCAGATCTTCATTCTGCACTTTTATGTATTGAAGTCCTCTGTGACACTCTCCTTACCATTTCCAAAGGACCCCTCTGTCCTTCCCTGGCTCCAAGCCTCAGCAGCACAGGCAGACCCGGACATTCACTTCTTCCCTGTCACCTCATTTAGTTAAAACATGCGGCAGACATGCTCCTGCAGCTCCAAAGCTCAGTGACCAGAAACACTGATTGAATCCTGTCAAGTTAAGTATGACTACAAGCCCTGTTGCCCAGTTTAGCCCCAGTCATTACTGGGTAGACACTGTCCTCCCATCCAAGGACCTAGGGAATTCCATGGTGCCTAGACCTTCCAGGCAGGGCCTCTAGTCTGTCGGCAGCCTCACAGTCCAGGTTTGTAGCTCTGGAAGTCACAGGCTCATTCCTCTTGGGCAAACTGTGGTCTCAGGATTAACTGGTGAGGCTGAGAACTCTGGGCAAAGCATCCAGCTCCACTGTGGATACCGTGCAGACAAGGGCTCTGTCAGGCCTCAGCAGCAATTTGTGCCCTTGTCATCTGGGTGGTCTGAATCCCACTCATCCATCTGTAAATGCTCTTAAAAAAGTGCTCCTGCTCTCAAGCTTCCCTCCAGAATTAGGAGAGCAGAACCCCATCAAACGGTTAGACTCATCTCTTGTGGCAAAGGCATCTAATGTTCCATTCTAAACTCTATAATCACTTGCTAGCTCTAAGGTTATATGTCAGGGCTTTCTTCTTGTTGCCTTTTAACTACCTACTTCATTTGTAAATGTTCTGGGTGCCATCCTCTTTATCGATGCCGGGAAATGTCGTATGCAGTTAGGGTCCCATGGACAGTTCTTCAGGGAATTGTCTGTGCTCTAGCAACGCTAAGAAGATAACCCACACGCAAGTGCCCGTGGTGTCCGCTCCTTCAGCTCCCAGTTCCGAGCCATCTGGATGCTGGTTGGTGTGGTTCTGTGAGTGGGGGAGGGGAGGCAGGCAGGTGGAGGGGGAGGGAAATGAGTGTGGAAATGGTAATAGCATTCCTTGCTTCAAATACTTTATCTGGTACTTGTAGTTAATTATAAGTATGTGTATTTCCCCTCACTGTAATATATGTAAGAAAATTTTATTGCAAAGTGTTGAAACACACACATCATCAGAGACAATGGTATAATGAAACACAAATGCCCATCATCTGATTCAATAATTATCAAGATTTCCCTACACTTTTTGTTATTTTGATGGTGAAATATTTTAATTTCAAAACCAAGACTCATTTTGCCCCAACAGATCTGAGAACTCATTGCTAAAAAATATGGACTTTTAAAACCTAACAGTAATGCTATTAGACTACCAACAGCCTTCCCAGTGCTTCTCTGGTATCCGGTCCTGACCAGCCCACCTTCAGAGGTATTTGTGCAGCTGCCTGGTTTAGTGCCATATCCACCACCCGGCCCCCTCACTTGGAGATGCCCGTGGCTGTTGACTTTCCTTTATTCTCCAGCAGAAACTCCATCTGCGTTTTCCTGTGGCATTGATTCATAGAGGAATTCAGCCGCCCTCATTCTCTTGGTGCCACTGATCTTGCACTGTTACCTACATTTTCTGCTTCACATGCATTGCGCCACATCAAGACCCATTTCTCTCACTTCAATAGCCAGAGCTCTTCAGTACAGAGCTGCCTTTCCTCAAAGCTGCTGGTCGCCGGGAAGCCCTCTGCACAGGGACGGGAGGTCGGATGCGGAGCTCTTCCTCCTTAACTGCCGGTTTGCAGTGTGGGCAGTGCTCCAGTGGCCGCTGGGGGCTGTTCTTTCTTTCCCTTTGCCGCTCCCTCCTCATCCCCTTCTTTCTCTCATCTTGTTAATATCGTAATAAACCCACATCCTTATATATTCAATCCATTTTAATCAGTTATAGTTGCTACTCTTTTTGAGTCTCTTTGGTGGATGGAAGCCCCCGAAAGCTGGCTTCTTTGAGTTTTGACATGACCTCAGGTGTCACGCGATGTCCCAGGGTCTCTTTTTACATTTATTTCCCAAGCCCTGGAATGAGTCATTCCTCTACGGAGCTTTGCCTCCACTCAGTGGGGTATGGCATTTGGAAAACACTATCCGGCACCTGTGAGGGTTGCCTTTTAGGTTGCCATAGTCTAGAATCTTACATTGTTCAGAGCTAGGAAGTACCTAGTATTTAAAGAAAGCACGTGGGACCAAAGGCTAGCCCTGTGCTGATGGACTTTACAGTGGGCCTTCCCCTGGGGGTGGCAGATTTTGCTATTCCCTCTCTCTGAGGTCTGCTTCCTCCACACGCCTGCCACCCAGGGGAACCTCTGTCTCTCCCTCCCAGGGCTCTGCACTGCTCAAGGCGCATCCTGCTCCCACAGCTTCTCCAACGTTCGTGACCGTCACAGAGCTCCCCGGTGCTGTGCGATCTCCACACCCCTCTGCCCGCCGCACGCTCTGTGCTCACTGCAGGGTGGGGTCTGCAAGGACTTCCCCAGTTTTGCCCACATTTGCTGACCCGTGGCCCTGATCTCTACCTGGGGCCAGACCTTCCGTTTTGGGATATAGTGTTGTGGGCAGGCTGTAGGGCCTCCAGTGCCCCCTTGAATTGTCCAACATCATGATGCCCTGATGCTAATTTCACCTACTAGTCTGGCCATACTGTTTTAAAGATGTTTCTGTGGGTTTTTCACATATTATCCCCATTCGTCTGTTTGGGTTGCACTGGGAATTTGGGGAAATCCAGAAACCATGCAGCCAACCTGATTCCGCTGCCCAGTAATGTTTTAAATTAATGTTGGTCTATGATTAGATATGTCCTGGACATGCGCCTTTCATGGAGACATTACAGGCATGTTCCCAGTGGAGAAGATAAAAAAAGTAAATGCCAGAAAGCACAGCAAATGGACTGTTGGTGGGTCAGACATCCCTGAGGATTGTCCTAAAGAAGGGAAGCCTTTATTCTATTTCCCTCACAATACATCTTGACCTTTATGCTAAGAATAATTCAGTTGTTGCTTTAAACATTTCTAGTTCACCTCTAACCGCTGGTTAAAATGAAAGAAGGAGCTATTGTCTCTTGCTCTAAGCACACCTGCCGAGCCGCCTTAGAGCAGCCTATCAGAAGAGCCTGGGGCAGCGGGCAAATCCTGCCTTAAAAAGGGCTTGGAGAGTCAGCTCCCAGCAACCTTGTGTCAAAAAGGTATGGCACACACAGCTGGCATTAAGGAAACTTATTCTGCCCTATGTAATAGGTATGCTAAAAAAAATAGCAACAAGCAAAAATACATCCTTTCAGTGAGCTCAGATTTGACTTGCTAAGGAAAATTAAACCTGTTCCTTCTTTTTTAACTTTGAAAGACCAACACAGACTTCAGCGTGCCAGTGCAATATACAAGTGCATGATGAGAATAATACATATGGTGATGCATTTCTTGAAGAAAGAGCCAGGAGTCGGCATTTCCTAAGATGACTCGACCACCTAGCTCTTTGATAACTGTACTCTTTAACAATCGGGTCCACCTTGTTCTAAATCTGTGCTTCCAAGGAACACTGCTGTAGAATGAGCGCAGCAGGGGCTGTAGTGCTTATTAACACCATAAAGCTACTGTGAGCCTGAGAAAGTTAATAATATTTATTCCTTAAACACTCATTTATGAACCAGTGTTCACTAAATAGCTTGGCGTTGTTCTAGGTCATGCTGGTTATACCAGTGGACCTTACAAGGACCTGCTTTCAAGGAGACAAGAGTGTTAATAAATCATTGTATAGGCATACCTCAGACATATTACAGGTTTGGCTCCGGACCACCAATAATACACTGAATATTGTAATGAAGTGAGTCAAATGAATTTTTGGGTTTCTCGGTGGATATACAAGTTACATATACTATACCTAACTAAAAAACACATTATTGCTAAAAAATGCTAACCATCATCTGTGCTTTTAGTGAGTCATAATCTTTTTGCTGGTGGAAGTCTTGCCTGTTGCTGATGGCTGCTGACTGATTGGGGTGGTGTTTGCTGAAGGCTGGGGTAACTGGAAATTTCTTAAAATAAAGACAACAATGAATTTTGCTGTATCAGTTGACTCCCTTTCATGAGTCATCTGTGTAGCATGTGATGCTGTTTGAGAGTATTTTACCCACAGAACTTCTTTCAAAATTGGAATTGGTCTTCTCAAACCCTTCCCCTGCTTTATCAACTATGTGTATGCAATATTCTAAATCCTTTTGTGTCATTTCAACAGTCTTCACAGCATCTTCACCAGGAGTAGAGTTCATCTCAAGAAACCACTTCCCTTGCTCATTCATAAGAAGCAACTTCTCATCCATTCAAATCTTATGAGAGGGCAGCAGTTCAGTAACAGCTGCAGGCCCCACTTCTGACTCTAGTTCTCTTTCTGTTTCCACCACATCTGCAGTCACTTCCTTCATGGAAATCTTGAACTCCTCCAGGTCATCCATGAGGGTTGGAATCAGCTTCTTCCAAACTCCTGTTCAAGTTGATATTTTGACCTCTTTCTGTGAGTTACGAATGTTCTTAAGGGCACTTGGAGTGTTGAATCCTTACCAGAAGTTTTCAGTTTACTTCACCTCGATCCATCTGTGAAATCACTATGTATGGCAGCTGTAGCCTTATAAAATGTATTTCACAAATAATAAGACTTGACATTAGAAATTACCCCTTGATCCATTGGCTGCAGAAATTATGTTGTATTGGCAGGCATGAAAGCAATCTCACTGAATATCTCCATCAGAGTCTTTGCATAACCAGGTGTGTGTCAATGAGTGGTAATATTTTGCATCTTTTTTTCTGAGCAGTAGGTTTCAGCAGTGGGCTTAAAATATTCAGTAAACCATGTTGTACCAGATGTGCTGTCATCTAGACATTGTTGTTCCACTTAGCACAGGCAGAGTGAGTTTAGAATAAGTCTTAAAGGCTGTGGTCAATGAGCATTGGCTTTAACTCCAAGCTACTATTTGAATTAACCCCTAACGAGGGAGCCAGCCTGTCCTTTAGAGATTTGAAGCCAGGCATTGACTTCTCCTCTCTGACTGTGAAAAGCCTAGGTGGCATTTCTTCCAATGTAAGGCTGTTTCATCTACACTGAAAAAATTAGTGTTTAGTGCAGAGCCACCTTTGTGAATTACCTTACCTAGATCTCCTGGATAACTTTCTGCAGCTTCTACACCAGCATTTGCTGCTTCACCTGCACTTTTATGTTACAGAGATGGCTTCTTTCCTTAAACCTCATAAACCAACCTCTGCTAGCTTCCAGCTTTTCCTCTGCAGCTTCCTTACCTCTGGGCTTTCACAGAATTGAAGAGAGTTAGGGCCTTGCTCTGGATTAGGCTTTGGCTTAAGGGAATGTTGTGGCTGGTTTGATCTTCTATCCACACCCCTAAAACTTCCTTCATATCAACAAAAAGGTTGTTTTGCTTTCTGATCACTCATATGTTCACTGCAGTAACCCTTCTCATTTCCTTCAAGAACTTTTCCTGTGTATTCAAACTTGGCTGTGTGGTACAAGAGTCCACATTTCAGCCCATCTCAGCTTTCAACATGCCTTGTTCACTAAGCTCAATCATTTCTAGGTTTTGATTTAAAGTGAGAGACGCGCAACTCTTCCTTTCCCTTGAACACTTTGAGGTCATTGTTAGGTTGGCCTAATTTCAATATTGTTGTGTCTCGGGGAGTAGGGAAGCTCAGGAAGAGGGAGGGAGATGAGGGGAGGGCCATTCAGTAGAGCAGTCAGAACACACACAACATTTATCAACTAAGTTCACTGTCTTATATAGGTATGGTTCATGGCACCCCAAAACAGTCACAATAGTAACATCAGAGATCACCGATCACACACAGATCACCACAACAAACACAGTAATAATGAAATGGTTTGAAATATTGCAACAGTTAGCAAAATGTGACACAGAGACATGAAGTGACCAACTGCTGTTGGAACAAAGGGCACCAATAAACTTACTTGATGAAAGTTGCCACAAATCTTCAATTTGTAAAAGACACAGGATCTGCAAAGTGCAATAAGATGTGGTAGGCCTATACTACAGTGTGGCAAGTACAGCAGATATGCGGTATGAGAACTGTCAGTAAAGGAGCAAGCGATCTTTGTACTAAAAATGGTTCAGTTGTTACCTTAAACATTTCTAGTTCTTTTCTAGTGTTAAAAAGTAAACTGAGGCACATTAAAATTTTCAAGAGTTTATTTGAACAAATACTGATTTGAATAGGGCAGCGCCCAACCTGAAGTGGTTAGGAGCGCTCCACTGACAGGGGCTCCCGGCAGGTTTCACAGAGCAGACGTAGAAGTAAAAGGAGAACATGATTTGCTTGGCTGAAGTTTAAGCACTTTCCTTCTTTGGGAAAGCCAACTTGGCTGTTCATGACTAGTTGTCCTTTAGTTTAATTTTCTGAGATACCAGTGCATTTAAAGGAATTGACTCTGGTTTGGGTTTCAGTCTGTTCACATAGGCTACCAAGGCATTAGAACCACCTTGGTCTAACAGCCTCCTTGTTTAATTACTTTAGCACTAGTGATTAATTCTACTTTAGAAAGTCAGGAAAAGCTTTCCAGAGGAGGTCCTAGAGGGTCCAAGTCTGGGGACCTGCACTGTGGGAAGTTGAAGGAATTGAGAATGTCCAGCCAGTTTATGTCAAGTTATCCTTGTGTGCTCCTCCACTGGAAGGAGAGCCTCAGAAATGCCGGGGATGAGATGCTGAACTCAAAGCCTGATTTTAAATAAAAAAGCAAAGAGCATCAGTGACAGCACCCACATTATGACTCTTGGATTAATGGAATATTTTGTGAAAAGAGTTGATGGTTTGGCGTGTGTGTGTCACACCTACCTGTGTCTTATATCACTGGGACGCTCCTCGACTGATCCAAGGTGCGTTTGAATTTCTTTAAAAAATTTGGCAGGGCTGCTAAGAGGACTAGCTTTAAAAAAAACATGGAAAATGATACTTCCATCTCACAGATGCTCCACAAGTGGTACAAATATTATTGACTCATTTAATACTTGCTCTTGGTTAAAAAATGCAACTCATACTTTAAGTCAGAAATTGTGACAATCCTCTTTAGACATTGGGCCAGAATCAGAAATACTACTTATTTTTAAATGAAAATATCATCAATGAAATGCTGTGATTTGCCATTTCAAGACATGTCCAATTTAGCAGTCTAGTGATGCAGGATTGTCAGGCTTCCCTCCCAAATCAGACTGTAGAAATACCTCATGCCTTCTCCAATGCCCCATGCCTAGCAGTGTCACCATTCACCCTTTATCTGTGCCCCAAATAATAGTGCATCAGCCACATTCAGAACAAAGTGCATGCGCTTTCTCTGCTTTTGTAGATAATGGTGCCTTCAGTTTGTAATTATATTTTCAGTCTGACGATTTCTTTGTATAACAAAGTCCTCTGATTTTTCGGATCAAATCCTCATGGCTTTGTGCTTAGTCTACATCTAAGAAATGTCATCATTTTCCCCCTGCTATAGTATGAAAATGTTGAGCGAGAACTACCCAACCAGCAGTTTGCAGTTTCAAAATGTGCAGAATTCATTCATTCCCAAAATGCAAAGAAACAAAACACTCTAGGGTTCCATTGCCCTGTCAGTGACTCATTTATCTTGTGTCTTCAGACGTTGACATCTATTCTTTATTTTTTTCATGGTATGAATTTCAAACATTATTGTAAGTGGAGGACAAAAGAAACAATGTAATGATTTAAGGTGGGAGAGGGGAGATTCTCTCTTCAGATTTACATGCCTCAACACTGCATGTGGGTTCATCCCATCCCCAAATTGTTTTCTTGGTTTGCAGTAAGTTCATCACCTCTTAGATGTATCTGAAGGCAGCTCTGAGGGGCCCGAGGGGGCCTGGCTCCCAGGGCATTGTGCATACTGGTCATTTGTGCAGCAGTAAACCAGAGACCCCAGCACTCCTAAGCAAGGACTTCTGGTCATATTCAGATCGTAAGGTCTTAGTTAAGGTATTTCTGGACTTGTTCTCCTACTATGCTATACCAGGATGCTTAGCAATATGGCCCATCCAGTCCTGCACATAAGAAAGCATAGTGAATTCTCCAACTACCAAATGGCAAATAACTATAATAAGCAGTTGAACTTAACTGAAAAATGCATGTGACCCTTGCCGAGCATAAGTAACAAGTAGAAAGCAACACAACTGAATGTAGACACAGACATTAGAATAACATGGTGAAGCCGGTTAAAATGCAGACTCTGAGGCACCCTTGCACATTAGCACTGGGGGTGGTCCCTTGCGACATGTACTGTCAACAGTTTCTCTCACTGATTCTTAGACTGCAGGCTCTATGCTGGAATGCAGCTGGTGCCTGGGAAGCAGGGGGCCTGGAGCATAAGTAATTCACTCCCACTAGTCTTTCTTGGCTTATTGTTTAAGTACATATTTATTGAAGACTACAGATCATAACATGACATAGACCTGATAACATGATATGGAAATACTCAGGACTTTGGATAGTCGAATCCATAAACAGTACAGGTTTTACAGGGCTGCACTGTATATATTGTATGTATATATTGTATTTATTGGGCTGTAGTGAGAGAATGCACTCAGGAACTGGAGTGACTGTGCTCTGAATCTGGATCCACCACATCAGAGCCTCTGACCTGTACTGTGTGGATACTCTGGGCTTCCACTCCTGGGCTGTACAGTGGAGGTAACAATTCTCACTTCCTAGTGTGTTCCTGGGAGTTGAATGAGATGGCATGAGGAGGGCACTTCGCTGAGACGCTGGTATAGAGAAGAGAGCTTCCCACACAGCCACAATGAAAGAGCTTTGTGCTGAGGTCAAGTGGCCCCATTATACATCCAGTTGTGCACGGCAGGATTTGCAACTGCCAGGAAGTCAAGAGTGGTCCTGCTGGGGGGCCAGGCAGTGTGGGAGCTCAACAGTCTAATTAACAAGATGTCCACTTTACCGAAACGAGCCACTGCTGCTTCAGGCAGCTAATGGGCAGCTAATGTTTACAGGAAACCTACAAAAGCCATCTTTTAAAAACTCAGGAGGTAGTCTTAGAGTGATGTCAAGGTAAATAGAGCAAAAAACAACAAGAAAATAAAGCTTCCACTTTTATGACTTATTTTTAGTTGTCAACAAAGAAACAAATAATCAATTCATCTTAGAAGAGCCTTAGGTGGTGGATTTCTTTTACTGTTTGATTTCTACTTGGTGAAATATTGTATCACAGATGGCAAGTTCATTTTATTTTGTTTGGTTTCAGTTTTTTTCCTACTGACAGGCAGTGAAATGATCAGCTGGAGTTTTAAATGGATGACAAACGTGCTTCATTTTCTTTCTAATATGCATCTGATCCTGTTGCTGTATTTCTGAATAAGACATAAAAAAAGTTATCTTGCTGTCCCTCCGGGGCCATAGAAAGACTGGAAGGGAGAAAACAAAACAAACAAAACATTAGTCTTGGCTTTGCAGCTCAAATTCAGCTCCTGGCCAGGAGATGATGGTGAAAACACAGGGATGAATCCTATAGGCTGCCCAAGGTTGCACGGTGAAGGAGAGAGCACCGGTGGAAAGCCAACAGTTGGCATTCCTGACTCCCTGATTTTATCCAATACGCTGCACATTTAGCTAATAAAAGTGCTATTTCGAAGGAGGTTAGGAAGTGACTTAAATGGCCCTGGGCCTTAAAAAACTCAGATTGCCTTTTTCTCCAGTTTTATTGAGATATAACTGACGTAATATTGTATTAGTTTTAGGTGTACACAGTGATTTCATATATACTACACTAAGTACATAAATAATCACCACAATGTTTAGTTTACATCTTATCACCTTGTATGGCTACATTTTTTTCTTGTGATGACAACTTTTAAGATCTACGCTCTTAGAAACTTTCAAATATATAATAGTGTTACTAACTATAGTCCCCATGCTGTGCATTACATCCCCAGGACTTATTCTTTTTTTTTTTTTTTTTGTGTATCTTTTGACCACCTTCACCAAATTTCCCCACCCTGCCAATTCCGCCCTCTGGCAACCACAGATCTGTTCTCCATGTCTACAAGTTTGTTTGTTTGTTTTCTTAGATTTCATATATAAGTAAGATCATACAGTCTGACTGACTTCACTTAGCATAATGCTCTCAAGGTTCTTGCAATTCATCTGTGTTGTCACAAATGGCCGGATTCCCTTTTATCATCGTGTACACCTAAAACTAATACAATATTATGTCAGTTATATCTCAATAAAACTGGAGAAAAAGGCAATCTGAGTTTTTTAAGGCCCAGGGCCATTTATATCCATTGTGTGTATGTGTGTGTGTGTGTGTGTATATATATATGTATATATATATATGTATGTATATTTATACCACCTTTTCTTTATCCATTCATCCATGGACATTTAGATTGTTTCTATATCTTGGCTATTATGAGTAATGCTGCAAGGAATACAGGAATGTAGGTATCTCTTCAAGATAGTGATTTTGTTTCCTTTGGATGTAAACCCAGAAGTGGAACTGCTGGCTCATATGGTAGCTCTGTTGTAGATTTCTTGAGGATCCTCCATACTGTTTTCTGTGCAGGCTACACCAGCTTACACTCCCACCAACAGGGCACCAGAGTTCCTTTCACCCTTAAAAAGCTGCCGAAGTATGTTTTGTTTGACTATTGTAGCCTGCATTATTTTCTTCTTGGATTTACTTAAAAAAACAAATGTTTGCAACAAATGTTTGCTTTCCAGAAACAATGTGTGAATATATGCCTCCAATTAAGAAGTAAGAGTTTAATGTAGAGGAGCATATTATGTAGAAAGAGGTGTTTTCCCACCTGCCATTCGCTACATAAACCCGCTTGTGTCCCTAGGAGGAAGCTCAGTTAAAAGTTTGAACGTTTACCACTAAGAAATTTTTAATGTATGTTTAATATGTACACTTTTAACATATATGTGCACACCTGTTACTTTAAAGTGTTCTCTGAGGGATTTTCTTACTGGTGGTTACTCATCCACCTCATTATTTATCAGTCACTTACTCTTTGCCAGGTGCGTTGCTGATTACTGAAATGTATCACTGCTCTCACGGAGCTTACACTCCACTGGAGACAGATTTTTTTTTTTAAAGAAGTAATGGAAGGAATTGTACAAAATTAGTGCTCATTAATTTTGAAACGTTGATAAAATTCTCCAGTGAAACCATCTGGGTCTGAAGATTTGTTTTGAGGGGGGGACTTTTAAGTTATGAATCCAGTTTATTTATGGTTATAGGATGATTCAGGTTGTCTATTTAATCTAAGTTGAATTTTGGCAGTTTGTGGATTTTGAGGAATTGGTCCATTTCTTCTTAATTGCCAAATTTATGAGTGTAATATTTTTCATGGTCTCCATAGTATCTTCTGAATGGCTGCAGGGTCTGAAGGGATATCCTCTCTTTCACTCCTGATATTGGTGATTTGTCTTCTGTTTTTCTTTCTCATTCTTGCTAGAGGCTTATCACTTTTATTAACTTGAAGAACCAGTTTTTTGTTTCCTTGATTTTTCTCTATTTGTTTCCCTATTTTCAGTTTCATTTGATTTCTACTCTTATCTTTATTATTCCCTTCCTTTTGCTTGCTTTGAGTTTATTTTGCTCCTCTTTTCCAAGTGTTTTGAGCTAATAATTTAGGTTATTGGTTTGAGACCTTTCCTCTTTTTTAATGTAAGCATTCAGTACTTAAATTTCTCTCAAAGCACTGCTTTAGCTGCATCCCACATAGTTTGATATGTTGTTTTCACTTTTATTCAATCCTGTAGATTAAAAATATCTTTGACATTTACTCCTCACCCATAAATTGTTTAGAAGTTTGTTGTTTAATTTCTACACGAATCAAGATTTTCCTGTTGTCTTTCTCTTTTGTATTCCTACTGTTATTTCTCTGTGGTCAAAACAAACTTTGGATGTTTCTGGTTACTTTAAATTTTTTGAGGTTTATTTTATGACCTAAAATATAGTCTGTCTTAGTAAATGCTTCACAGGTGTTGGATAAAAACGTGTACTCTTCTCTTTTGAGGTGTTTTCCATATATTTGAGTTAGATTCTGTTTGTAGATTGAGTAGTTCAGGTCTTCTATGTCCTTAATGACTTTAGGTCTAGTAGTTCTGTCAGTAGCTTGGATGGGAGTTTTGAAGTCCCCGATAATAGCTGTGAATGTGTGTATTTCTCCTTCAGATCTATCAGTTCTTGCTTCAAGTACATTGATGCTCTTAACATGTTGTTGTTTGGTACATACATATTTGATTTTCATAATATATTGCACATAACATTATTATGCTCGCTGATAAGATTATCTTTTTATCATTATTTAATGCCCTTTATGCCACTAGTAATTTTTTTTCCTCTGAAGTCTTTTTCATGAGATATTAATGTAGATACTCCTGCTTTTTCTTAAAGTCAGTGTTTTCATGGTATATTGTTTCCCATATTTTACTTCCATCCTCCTTACATTGTTGAATTTGTAGTGAATTCGTGTAGACAGCATATAGTTGGATCACTTTTTTAATCATTTTTTTCAATTTCTATATTATAATGTTTGTGCCTAAACTGTTTACATTTAAAATTATTGATCTATTAGAAGATATTAGCATTTAAGTCTGCCATTGTAATAATTCTCTTCTTTCATTTTTTTCTATTGAATTCCTCTGTTTCTCTTTACTTGTCTTCATTTGAGTTACTTGAACATTTTTTAGGATTCCATCCTGATTTACTTACAATGTTTTTCAATATGTTGCTTTACATAGTTTTCTACATGGTCAGGCACAGAATCCTAATATACATACTTAAGTTATCATGTATCAGTGTTTTTCCACATTGCATGAAGTATAGAAACCCTGCTTCCATTTGCTATCCTACACTCTCCTTACTTTTTAGGTATAATTATCGTAGGGATTTCCTACACATACATTGGGCACCACATCAGAAATTATTTCAGAAACTTATGAGAAGGATTGTCAAGTATATTTTAATTCCTATTTTTTTTACCAGTGCTTATGCTCTTCTTTCTTTTCTGAAGATCTAAATCTTCATTTATTATCATTTTCTTTCTGTTTAGAGAACTTTCTGCAGTTATTTTTTTTTAATATAATTTATTTTATTATCATTAATCTACAATTACATGTGCAATATTATGGTTATTAAACTACCCTTTCATCAGGTCCCCCCCACCAACCCCATTACAGTCACTGTCCATAAGCGTAGTCAGACGCTATAGAATCACTACTTGTCTTCTCTGAGTTGTACAGCCCTCCCCGTGCCCCCCCAATATTACGTCTGCTAATCGTAATGCCCCTTTTTCCCTCTTATCCCTCCCTTCCCACCCATCTTCCCCAGTCCCTTTCCCTTTGGTAACCATTAGTCCGTTCTTGGGTTCTGTGAGCCTCCTGCTGTTTTGTTCCTTCAGTATTTTTTCTTTGTTCTTATACTCCACATATGAGTGAAATCATTTGATACTTGTCTTTTTCGGCTTGGCTTATTTCACTGAGCATAATACCCTCTAGCTCCATCCATGTTGTTGCAAATGGTAGGATTTGTTTTCTTCTTATGGCTGAATAATATTCCATTGTGTATATGTACCACATCTTCTTTGTCCATTCATCTACTGATGGACACTTAGGTTGCTTCCATTTCTTGGCTATTGTAAATAGTGCTGCAATAAACATAGGGGTGCATCTGTCTTTTTCAAATTGGGCTGCTGCATTCTTAGGGTAAATTCCTAGGAGTGGAATTCCTGGGTCAAATGGTATTTCTATTTTGAGTTTTTTGAGGAACCTCCATACTGCTTTCCACAATGGTTGAACTAATTTGCATTCCCACCAGCAGTGTAGGAGGGTTCCCTTTTCTCCACATCCTTGCCAACATTTGTTGTTGTTTGTGCTTTGGATGTTGGCCATCCTCACTGGTGTGTGTGGTGATATCTCATTTTGGTTTTAATCTGCATTTCTCTGATGATTAGTGATGTGGAGCATCTTTTCATGTGCCTGTTGGCCATCTGAATTTCTTCTTTGGAGAAGTGTCTATTCATGTCCTCTGCCCATTTCTTAATTGGATTATTTGCTTTCTGTTTGTTAAGGTGCATGAGTTCTTTATATATTTTGGATGTCAACCCTTTATCAGATACGTTTTTTATGAATATATTCTCCCATACTGTAGGATGTCTTTTTGTTCTACTGATGGTGTCCTTTGCTGTACAGAAGCTTTTCAGCTTGATATAGTCCCACTTGTTCATTTTTGCTTTTGTTTCCCTTGCCCAGGGAGATATGTTCATGAAGAAGTTGCTCATGTTTATGTCCAAGAGATTTTTGCCTATGTTTTTTTCTAAGAGTTTTATGGTTTCATGACTTACATTCAGGTCTTTGATCCACATTGAGTTTACCTTTCTGTATGCGGCTAGACAGTAGTCCAGTTTCATTCTCTTACATGTAGCTGTCCAGTTTTTCCAACACCAGCTGCTGAAGAGGCTGTCATCTCCCCATTGTATATCCAAGGCACTTTTGTCAAATATTAATTGACTGTATATGTTTGGGTTAATGTTTGGATTTTCTATTCTGTTCCACTGGTCTGTGGGTCTGTTTTTGTGCCAATACCAAATTGTCTTGATTACCGTGGCTTTGTAGTAGAGTTTGAAGTTGGGGAGCGTAACTCCCCCTGTTTTATTCCTCCTTCTCAGGATTGCTTTGGGTATTCGGGGTCTTTTGTGGTTCCATATGAATTTTACAATTATTTGTTCCAGTTCATTGAAGAAAGCTGCTGGTAGTTTGATAGGGATTGCATTGAATCTGTAGATTGCTTTAGGTAGTATAGCCATTTTGACAATATTTATTCTTCCTAGCCAAGAGCATGGGATGCATTTCCATTTGTTAGTGTCCTCTTTAATTTCTCTTAGGAGTGTCTTGTAGTTTTCAGAGCACAGGCCTTTCACTTCCTTCGTTAGGTTTGTTCCTAGGTATTTTATTCTTTTTGATGCAATTGTGAATGGAATTGTTTTTCTGATTTCTCTCTCTGTTAGTTCATCACTAGTGTATAGAAAAGCAACAGATTTCTGTGTGTTAATTTTGTATCCTGCAACTTTGCTGAATTCAGATATTAGTTCTAGTAGTTTTGGAATGGAGTCTTTAGGGTTTTTTATGTACAGTATCATGTCATCTGCAAATAGTGACAATTTGACTTCCTCTTTACCAATCTGGATGCCTTGTATGTCTTTGTTTTGTCTGATTGCTGTGGCTAGGACCTCCAGTACTATGTTGAATAGCAGTGGAGAGAGTGGGCATCCCTGTCTTGTTCCCGATCTTAGATGAAAAGCTTTCAGTGTCTCGCTGTTAAGTATGATATTAGCTGTAGGTTTGTCATATATGGCCTTTATGATGTTGAGGTACTTGCCGTCTATACCCATTTTGTTGAGAGTTTTAATCATGAATGGATGCTGAATTTTGTCAAATGCTTTTTCAGCATCTATGGAAATGATCACGTGGTTTTTGTTCTTCTTTTTGTTGATGTGGTGGATGATGTTGATGGATTTTCGAATGTTGTACCATCCTTGCATCCCTGGGATGAATCCCACTTGATCATGGTGTATGATCCTCTTGGTATATCTTTGAATTCGGTTTGCTAATATTTTGTTGAGTATTTTTGCATTTACGTTCATCAGGGATATTGGTCTGTAATTTTCTTTTTTGGTGAGGGCTTTGCCCGGTTTTGGTATTAGAGTGATGCTGGCTTCATAGAATGAGTTTGGAAGTATTCCCTCCTCTTCTATTTTTTGGAAAACTTTAAGGAGAATCGGTGTTATTTCTTCTCTATATGTCTGGTGGAATTCAGAGGTGAATCCATCTGGTCCAGGGGTTTTGTTCTTGGGTACTTTTTTGATTACCGATTCAATTTCGTTGCTGGTGATTGGTCTGTTTAGTTTTTCTGTTTCTTGCTTGGTCAGTTTTGGAAGGTTGTACTTTCCTAAGAAGTTGTCCGTTTCTTCTATGTTTTCCAGCTTGTTAGCATACAGATTCTCATAATATTCTCTTATAATTCTTTGTATTTCTGTGGGGTCCGTCCTGATTTTTCCTTTCTCATTTCTGATTGTGTTTATGTGTGTAGATTCTCTTTTTCTCTTAATGAGTCTGGCTAGGGGTTTATCTATTTTGTTTATTTTTTCAAAGAACCAGCTCTTTGTTTCATTGATTTTTTGTATTGTTTTATTCTTCTCAATTTTGTTTACTTCTTCTCTAATCTTTATTCTGTCCCTCTTTCTGGTGACTTTGGGCCTCATTTGTTCTTCTTTTTCCAAGTTCAGTAATTGTGTCTTTATACTATTCATTTGGAAATGTTCTTCCTTCTTTACATAGGCCTGGATTGCAATATACTTTCCTTTTAGAACTGCCTTTGCTGCGTCCCACAGAAGTTGTGACTTTGTGTTGTTGTTGTCATTAGTCCCATATATTCTTTGATTTCTGTTTTGATTTGGTCATTAACCCATTGATTAATTAGGAGAATGTTGTTAATTCTCCATGTATTTGTGAGCCTTTTTGATTTCTTTCTAAAATTTATTTCTAGTTTTATACCTTGGTGATCTGAGAAGTTGGTTGGTAGGATTTCAATATTTTTGAAATTACTGAGGTTCTTTTTGTGGCCTAGTATGTGGTCTATTCTGGAAAATGTTCCATGTGCACTTGAGAAGAATGTGTATCCTGTTGCTTTGGGGTGTAGAGTTCTGTAGATGTCTGTTAGGTCCATCTGTTCTAGTGTGTTGTTCAGTGTCTCTGTGTCTTTACTTATTTTCTGTCTGGTTGATCTGTCCTCTGGAGTGAGTGGTGTGCTGAAGTCTCCTAAGATGAATGCATTGCTGTCTATTTCCTCCTTTAATTCTGTTAGTATTTGTTTCACATATGCTGGCGCTCCTGTGTTGGGTCCATATATATTTATAATGGTTATATCTTCTTGTTGGACTGACCCCTTTATCATTATGTAATGTCCTTCTTTATCTCTTGCTACTTTCTTCATTTTGAAGTCTATTTTGTCTGATACAAGTACTGTAACACCTGCTTTTATCTCCTTGTTGTTTGCATGAAATATCTTTTTCCATCCCTTCACTTTTAGTCTGTGTATATCTTTGGGTTTGAGGTGAGTCCTTTGTAAGCAGCATATAGATGGGTCTTGCTTTTTTATCCATTCTGTTACTCTGTGTCTTTTGATTGGTGCATTCAGTCCATTTACATTTAGGGTGATTATTGATAGATATGTACTTATTGCCATTGCTGGCTTTAGATTCGTGGTTACCAAGGGTTCAAGGGTTGCTTCTTTACTATCTAACAATCTAACTTAACTTTCTTGTTAAGTAATTGTAAACACTGTCTGATGTTTTTTATTTCTCTCCCTTCTTATTCCTCCTCCTCCATTCTTTATATACTAGGTGTTTTATTCTTTGCCTTTAGTTAGTATTTGGATGGTCTGCTTTCTTTGCTATGATTTTATTTTCTCTGGTGACATCTTTTTAGCCTTAGGAGTGCTTCCATCTAGAGCAATCCATTTAAGATATCCTGTAGTGGTGGTTTATGGGAGGCACACTCTCTCAACTTTCGTTTGTCTGGAAATTGTTTAATCCCTCCATCGTATTTAAATGATAGTCGTGCTGGATACAATATTCTTGGTTCGAGGCCCTTCTGTTTCATAACGTTAAATATATCTTGCCATTCTCTTCTGGCCTGTAAGGTTTCTGTTGAGAAGTCTGATGATAGTCTGATGGGTTTTCCTTTGTAGGTGATCTTTTTTCTCTCTCTAGCTGCCTTTAATATCCTGTCTTTATCTTTGATCTTTGCCATCTTAATTATTATGTGTCTTGGTGTTGTCTTCCTTAGGTCCCTTGTGTTGGGAAATCTGTGGGCTTTGGTGGCCTGGGAGACTACTTCCTTCCCCAGCGAGGGAAAGTTTTCAGCAATTATTTCTTCAAAGACACTTTCTATCCCTTTTTCTCTCTCTTCTTCCTCTGGTACTCCTATAATACGAATATTGTTCCATTTGGATTGGTCACACAGTTCTCTTAATATTCTTTCATTCCTAGAAATCCTTTTATCTCTCTCTGCCCCAGCTTCTCTGTATTCCTGTTCTCTGATTTCTATTTTATTAACAGTCTCTGCCATCTCATCCAGTCTGCTGTTAAGCCCGTTGATTGCTTGTCTGATTTCTGCATTGTGTTTCCTCACTTCCCTCACTTCCTCCCTCAGCTCTTGCACATTTCTCTGTAGGTCCATCAGCATGGTTATGACTTTTATTCTGAATTCTTTTTCAGGAAGACTGTGCATTTCCACCCCTTCAGGCTCCCTCTCTGGGGTTGTCTACTTGATTTTGGTCTGAACCATATTTCTTTGTCTTTTCATGGCTATAGAATTGGTCACTGGTAGTTGCCACGTATGGCAGCTGGGCTCTTTAAGACTTTAAAAAGAGAAAAAAAAAGAGGAAAAAAAAGTAAAACGAAGGAAAGAAAGAAAAAAGAAAAAACAAAAGAGAACAAAACAAACCACCCACTGGGAGTAGATTCTGTGGGAATGCTGTAGGTGGCGCTGTTGCCCCACTATTCCCCAGCCATGGCTGCATCACTCCGCAGGACCCTTTATCACTCTGGCAGGGGTGGGAACGAATAGGAGGCTGTTGATCTCAGTGAGAAGTGTTAAGTATTGCTACGCTTCCCCAGTTGCCAACTAAGGCGTCTGAAACTCCCCAGGACTCCCAGCCTGCTGGGCTGAGTGTGCTGGGGCGATCAGCTCCTCCGCTGGGCTCCTGTCTCTTTAAGACCGCTGAAGAAAGTGCGTGCTTTTTTTTTTTCCTTCCTGGGAGCCGGCTGCAAGCACCCTGGCGCGTTCCCTGTTCAGATCCTGCCCCTCTGTCTCTCCAATCTCCGCTGCACTGCGCGATGTGGGTCAGCGCTCCCCACGCCGATCACCGGGGCTCGCTACTTCGCGGGGTGTACTTCCACTCCCTCGCAGCTCTGAATCCTCTCCTCCCGCTGGTGTGCTGGGGTGGGGGAGTGCACGGGTCCCGCCGGGTCGCGGCTCCGTATCTTACCCACCTCTTGGGGTGCTGAGTCCTCTCGGGTGTAGCTGCACGCTGTGTGCTTTCCTGTGTATTCTGGTCTCTCTTTTAGGAATAAATGTATTTGGTGTCTTTTTGTAGATAAATACAGTGTTGGGAGGAGATTTCTGCTGCCCTGCTCACGCCACCATCTTCCCAGAAGTCCTCTGCAGTTATTCTTTAAGGGAGATTTGCTAGTAACAAATTTGCTGAACTTTTCTTTGTTGGAGAATATTTTTACCTATCCTCATCTTATATATAGAGGTATTTTCACTGGATATATAGAACTGTCGGAATTGACAGTTCTTTTCTTTCAGCTGTTGAAACAGCTGTGAAATTTTCTTTAGCATCCACAGTGTCAGATAAGAGATGTGTTGTCATTTGCAGTGATGTTTCACTTACATGTAACATGTCATTTCTCTCTGGCTGCTAATATTTTTTTCCTTATCTTCATTTTCATTTGTTTTATAATGATGTACCTGAATATGGATTTATTTGACTTTATTTTATTTGGGGTTTGCTTAGCCTCTTTAATCTGTAAGCTACATCTTTCAGCAAATTTGGAAGTTTTCAGCCATTATTTCTTCCAATACTTTTTCAATACACTCTCTGTTCTTGTGAAACTCTGATGATTTGAGTACTAACGCCTTTGTAATTGACATATAGTTCCCTGAGACTTTGTTCTTTTCTTTTTTTTTCCATTCTATATTCTCTCTTTTGTTTGCATTGGGTAATTTTTTCCCTCTGTCTTCAGTGATATATAGTCCATCTTCTGTCATTCTACTTTGAGCCCATTCAATGACTTTTAAAAATTTTGTATTATATTTCACTCTAATTTCCACTTGGTTCTTTGCTAAGCTTTTCTGTTTTTTGTTTTTTTTAAACTTCTTTCAAGAGAACTTACCATTGCTTGAAGCATTTTTATGATAGCTACTTTAAAATCCTTGTCAAATAATCACAACATCGGATTAATTTCTGTGTTTACATCTGTTGAGCATGTTCTCTCATCTTGTGATTTTTCTTGTTCTTGGTATGATGGGTAACTTTCTGTCATAGACTGGAAATTTCGGATATTACATCCTGAAACTTGGGATCCTGTTTAATCTAGGCATCTCCCTGTGGAGGCGTCGTGCAAAGGCAGGTGGGTGTGTGTGCTCCGTTTTCCCTTGGCCCCGACACTACCTGGTGACAGCAGAGCGCTGCCCCCAGAGCCTCATGGCAAGTGGGTGGCTGGGGCCTGGCTCCCTCCTGGCCCTGTGCACGCCATCCTGCTCTGCCCTTCTGTCTGACTTTCCTCTGCCTGTGAACAGCACCCCGTTCTCCACGCCTGCTTTAAGTTACCTTACCATCTGAGCTTTGCCAAAGCCTTGTGGCCTCTCCTCAGGCCAGAGCCTTCCTGCCCTGCTGCCCCTCCACCAGGCCCCATCTGCTCTGCCCGACTGCTGAGCCCTTCTTCAGGAAGCTTTCACTCTGGTGTGAGAACATAAAGGAGTGACCTCTTTTCCAGAGGAGGGGCCAGAAAAGTTTTCCTATAGAGAGCCACATAATAACGCTTCAGGCTTCGTGGGCCCAGGGTCTCTGCCACCACTGCTCACCTGTGCCACAGTGAAAGCAGCCATGGGCCACATGTAAGTGGTGGGCATGGCTGTGTCTTAATGAAAGTTTATTTACAAAACAGCCCTCAGGGGTACACTTGACCTGAGGGCTCTAGTGTGCTACCTTTTGGCCATATCCTTCATTCCCCACAGAAGTCTGTACTTAGGTGCTTGAACTTAACTTCATTTAACATTTTTTATTAATGTTGTCTACATTCCCTACTCCTTCTAGCCATCTCGTGCTTTTTAGCTCATCTATACTTTATGAAATACAGAGAACAGCACCTTCCACATTCTTTGTAGATACCCAGACATCTTTACACATCTCCCCTGGAATAATCCCCACTGATTCATGTGAATGTAAAGTGGAGAGGAGAAACAGAGCAGAATATTTGACTTTAGCCCTGGTTTGCTGCTTGGCTAACAGCATCTGCTCTGATTTCTAAAGAAGAGATAAAAAAGAAAGTGTAGTGAGGGCAGCCGAGAGAACTCAACACAGGACGTCACTGGAGCACAGGGAAGAGCATCTAACCAGCTGATGTGTGTGAGAGACAGAGGGAGAGAGGAACACAGAAGAAAACGAGAGAATAAGAGGAAGAGGCAGAGGGAGGAGTTTAGGCCAAGCAAAAAGAACAGTTCTTTTGAGCAACTAGTAGTTGGTCACCTGCCGAAGGGCAGTGGGCCATAGTGTTTTTAAATCCAAAGAACTGCTTCTTCTTGACAGTTTTGGTCTATATACGTAACTTAGAATATTTGAGGCCTGAAAGCCCAGGTCAGGGCTAACTCTTAAGATAAGGAAAAGGTCCCACAAACATCCATGGACCACAGCACATGCCAGGAGGATTCCCTTCTGGGGACTGGGCATCACACCAAGGTGACCGGAGACTGGCCACTCCTGCACAGGAAAGCCTCTTTCTGAAAACCACCTGAGCAGGGCCGGCTGAGCCCCAGGAAGGAGGTGGAATTGACATGAATGTTGACAGCTAGTTAAAGCAGGAGAAAGGAATCCTCCTTCTCTCCTGAGTCCCCCAAAACATCTGTAATTCCTTCTGAACTTTCCTCTCCAGTTGCAGGCCACATGGATGCTAATTTGTGAATGCTAAAAAAATGAGTTTAGTAAGAAAAGTATTCATGAATACACTTTCCCCTATTTGGGAGACACAACTTTTTGGTGCCTATAGTGGTCAGGGGCATAGGGGCACATCTCTGCTTCCTCCCAGCCAGGGGCTCCTTTAGCTCCAGACTGCCTGCAGTCCTGTGAAGTCCTTCCCCATCCCACACACACACATGCACACGCAGACACGTGCAAATCTAAATGGATATAGAATTGCACTTCCAGTGAAGCATCAACTATGAGGGATGCCACTCCTATTTCCCTTGATAACAGATAAGCAGAATAGGGACTATTACACTTAATGCTTGTTCTTAGAGAATTTGATAGCAGTGGACCATGGTTCAGTTTGAAAGTTTGAATATTTACATTTTAGAAGTGAAGTGCCAGCAGAGTGGGAGAGTGGCATTCCCATAGCCTGGAAAGGGACACCCCATGCAGGGCCCACAGACACACCCCAGGGACACAGGGAACAGCTGTGGGGACAGTGCTGCCCTGAGATTTTGCTTGAGGGGGTTCATTTTTTAGAGCAGACCAGAAGGCCAGGTTCCTAGGAATATATTCCCCATTTTTCTTCCATACCAATGTCTCCAAATTCCTTAGAAGATCCACAGTTAACATGCTTCCTTGATCACTATTTCCCCATTTATCAGAAAGCAGAGGTAAAGAAGGGTTGAAGAAATACCACAGGCCATCTCTGCACCTATCAAGGAATAGATTTTTGTTACTGTTGGAGCCAGAGGAAGAAAAAGACATGGAAGGAAGTGAGCGAGTGAGGAAGTGTCAGGTCCAGCTCACCTACTTGGGGATTGTGTATCCAAACGGATCTGCCCATGAGCCCTTGGGGAGGACTGGATGTTGCATCCGACATGCCCTCAGTACTAGCAGAAGCCCTGTTCCTGTGTATGGAGTCAAGGCCCCGTCTCTCTTCAGTCCTCCTTTCCCCAGGTCTGTGCAGCAGAGAGCCTGCCACTGGCACTAAGCACAGAATCACAGGACCCGGCTAGTGCGTGTGAGCACTGTCCCTGAGCTACATGCACAGAATCACAGGACCCGGCTGGTGCGTGTGAGCACTGTCCCTGAGCTAAATGAATGCATTTTGGGGGAGCACTCTTTCTAAAATGCATTTGCAATTCTGCCTTCTCAAAGGCAATTCATGGTGTGCAAATTGCTCTGTGGTCCTTGAACAGAGGGCTGGTGGGGCTGGCGCTGACCTGCAGAGCTCTCTGCCGGGCCAGAGCGCTGTCATGTCTTGTGTCTTTTTGTTGTCATTCCATCTTGTCTCCTCCCCACTCTTCACGCTGTTGTAACATGTAATGCTGTTGGCACTGTTGTCTCCTGTGATTCCCTCTGTTTCTAATTAGTGTTTCTAAACTTCTGGCAACTTGAAACTCAGAAAACAAATCTTGAAGTAAATCAGGACTTGAGCAATTTAAGTTCATGGAAGGTCTGGCTTAGATCTGGCTCCTCAGAGGTCTATGCGGGTCGACTTGTCCATAATGGCTATAATGATAAGAGCTGCCTTTGCTGAGCTCTTTCTTCAGGAGGGCTCCACACAGACTAATGGTAGGACCCTCCCAGGTCCTTCAAGGGAGAAACTGTTAGGAAACCGTTCTTGCAGAGGAGGAAACTGAGGCTCAGTGTGCCCAAGAGAGGCCCAAGGTTTGCCAGGAGTGAATCTGCCTCTAGGTTCCTTGCTCTTACCACATGATAACTAGATCAGAGAAGCAGTGCCATGATTCTTTTATTAACACCTACAAAAAATTAATATAAAAACCAGACATTTCAACCATAGCTAGGAAGTCATTTACCATGTGATAAACAACACTTTTAATGTAAGAGAGAAATACTGCTCAGGAAACAAATAATGCATGAAATATAGAACCCTCCTGTCCTAAAAATAAGCACACCTCACAGGGTTTAGATACTCCTAAACTAGAATACAGATGTTTTTAAAAAAATGTATCCTCGTATAGTATAGTCATGCTGAATTATGTCTGAAGGTTGTTGCTCTGTACCTGCACACAGATACATTAAAAAAATGACTACATCTTATGCAGAAATGTTTCTCCTCTTATCATCGTGTTGAGGATACAATTTAAAAAGACGACTTTTTGAGACTAGAAAGATAGCCCAGTTAAGTATCCTCAGCCCTCTGTGGTGAGTGGTAGAAGTCAGGCACATTAACCACGCCTTCTGCCGAGCCTCTCCTGCCTGCCCACCCAGAATATATGCCTTCATGCTTGTCTGAAGGTCTTACCATATACTCAGGAACTTGCACGAGGTACCTCATTAAACATACATAACAACCCTATGGTGTTGGAATTTCTGTTTTCCTATTCTCAAAAAGCAAGAAAAGTGAGTCTTAAAGAGTTGAATGAGCTTGTCCACTGTCATACAAGTGGTAAGCGCCAAGCAGGGACCAGCCCCACGCTGTGACTTCCCAGCTCCGCCCCTGCCACTGACGGCTGAGCAAGCATGGGTCATTTACCCTCCCGATCTCCAGCTGGGTGTGTTCTCTGCGCAGACCTTCCGCCCCGGACTGCGCGTGCTTGGCCACCGGCAGACCCGCAAGAAGTGAATCCGCATTTGCTGCTGCAGATCACTCAGGTTCTGTGCGATCTGGGAGGCTGAGCCCTCAGGGCTGAAGGTGGGCTTCTGATGGGCTCAAACGTTTCCTTCCGTCCGGGCTCTTGGTTGCCTTTGACAAACAGGACAGAAGGCTGCGGGGGCTGGATCCAAGGGATCAAAGGAAAATGGGTCTGTAAAATGCAGGTTTTCCCAAGCTAATGTCAAGTCTAGAGAAAATAAGCCCACTCTGTACGCTTTGCCTTCCAAGGTCCTAGAGAAAGGAGTAATGACAGAAGCAGCAGCCGTCTGAGGGCCCAGGAAGGAAAGTGGCACAGTTACGGATACCAACTGGGACTGAGAACTTCTGTGTCGTTCCGCTCAGTGTTTCAGCTTGATTATCAAATGTTTGATTAGCAGATAACTGAAATACTGGCCTTGTTTATGGAAGATCCACCAAATATCTGGGAAGAGAAAAATACTAGAACCCGAGTTATGGGATGAGTTTCTTCTTATTGGGGACATTTTGATACCAGTATTTATTTTGAGGTGTTATTTTCCGCTATCATAATGAGATTTTTAAAGAATATCCTCACACCCATTCTTTGAAATTGAGATAAAACATGCATGAAATTTACCATTTAATCATTTTAAAGTATGTAGTTGTAGTGTTCAGTACATTCACACGGTTGTACACCTGTCACCACCATCCATCTCTATAATATTCTCATCTCCCACACCAGGACTGAGTACACATTAAGCACTAAGTCCCCATTCCCCCCCTTCTCCAGCCCCTGGCAACCAGCATCCTACTTTCTGTCTCTATAAATTTGACTATCCAGGTACCCCATAGAAGTGGAGTCATACAGGATTTGTCCATTTGTAATTTTTTTTAGCATAATGCCCTCCAGTTTCATCCATGTTATAGCATGTGTCAGAATTTCCTTTTTTAAGGCTGAATAGTACTCCATTTTATGTATAGACCGCACTTTGTTTATCCATTCTTCCCTCAATACATCATGCCCATTTTAATTCACTTTTTTGATCCTTTATGATTTTATTACTCTCTTTACTTCATTGTAATCCAGTATTACATAAGAAAAAATAATTTAGACTGAATGTCTGAAGAGGTTATATGTTTCACTTGAAGATTTGATTAGGAAACCAACAGGGAGGAGGTTCTGACTCTATTCAGCAAAGGGGAGGGGATCCCTCTAAGGACGCCTGGCCATTGTTACTAAGAGGTTTCATGTAATTTTAACTTCTTTTCCTGGGGTATGTATGCCTGGTTATGAACAAGACTTCTTAGAGAAAATTGATCTGATAAAGTGCTGTTTCCAAAGATCAAACCCTGAGCATCTTTTAAAATTGTATCTCAATCTCGTAGTGTTTCACAGCATTGCATACCTTTAAACTTAATCAGTTCAAGCAGCAAACCCTTGTGGTGCAAGCTGTGTGGGGAAGTAGAGGCATGTAGAGGCGTCTGTTTGCTTACTTTTAATGTAGGAATGGAAGACAGTTTCAACCAAAGTGGAATCCCAAAGTGTCCAAGGTTTATTGAGTGCTTATAGATAGCTTACTAAGGAAATAATCTGTTACTGGCCATTTATTTGGTGAGCTATAAGCAGTATTTTTTAGCAGTTAAAAGTATGGGCTTTGGCATCACTAAGTTGTGTGTTTGATTCAGTCTAGCACTTGCAGGGAAATCACCTAACCTCTCAGGGCAAACATATCTCCCATGGGATGAATATAAAAGATCACCCTATAAGGTTTCTGTGAAGATTGAATGCACTGTTATTGTTTGTAAAACAAATGGAATGTGCTAGTTATCCAGTAATAATAGTCGTAGTAGGCACTAATATCAACTGTGGGATGTGAAATGATAATAGATTAAAAAACATTCCAATTAAATGAGATGCGTGTTCAGAACTACTTAACTAGATGGCCATCACCACCCAGGTGAAGGCGCCTATATGGTGCACACACTTTGGAAGACAGTCGGTCGGGTGGTTTCTTACAAAACTATATACTCTTACCACACAGTCCAGCGGTTGTGCTCCTTGGCATTTCTCCAGAGGATTTCAAAACATATCCACACAAAACCTGCACACAGATATTTATAGCAGCTTTTTATTCATAGCTGCCAAACCTGGAAGGAACCAAGATGGAGAAAATCATTGTGGTTCATCCAGACAATGGAATATGATTCAAGTGCAAAGAAGAAATGAGCTCTCAAGCCATAAAAGCATGGAAAACCCTTAAATACATGAGACTAAGTGAAAGAAGCCAATCTGGAAAGGCTCCATACTGTAGAATTCCAACTGCATGCCATGCTAGAAAAGGCAGAACTAAGGAGACAACAAAAAGATCAGTGGTTGCCAGGGACTGGGGAGGGTAGGAAGGAATTAGTAGAATTAGTAGTTGGAACACAGTGGATTTTTAGGACAGTGAAACTATTCTGTATGATGCTGTTTTGGTAAATACGGACCATTATACATTTGTCCAGACCTACAGAATGGAGAACAGCAAGAGTGAACCCTCACGTGACCTACAGGCTCTGGGTGATTATGAGGCCTCAATGTAGATTCTTATAATAAGTTTACCACTGTGGTGGGGGATGTTGATAAATGGGGGAGCCTATGCACATATGGGATAGAGGTCTTTGGGATTCTTTGTACTTTTCTCTAAATTTTACTGTGAACCTTAAACTGCTCTAAAAAAAAGTGAAAACTTAATTTAAAAAAAAGAACATCATGTGTTTTCTAGGTAAATGAAGATTAAACACAGGCCCTTTAGCCTTTAAACCAGCTTCATTTATTCCAAACTTTCCTAAACGGATTTAATATTGAATCCAGTTGAGACACACCCACATTTTTGATGGGAGACACCTGTCTTGTTTCATCGAATAGCCTTCAAAAACACTGGTCACTGGCTTTGAGACCACATTGTGGGTTCACGAAGGGCTTGTGCAGGCCCCATGGGTAAGCGGAGATGCCCCCACCTCTCTGCTGAGAAAGGGAGGGTTGGTCAGTAAGAGAGCATCAGCGTGAGTGAAGGGCCCTCTCCACCTGCTGCCTCTTCTAAAAACAGACAAAAACAAAACAAAAAAGTCCGAATGCTGTGGTCAGATATCAGGATGAGTTGTATTTGGCCGTAGCTGTACTAATTACATCATTGATATCTTGTGGAAATATATGCATGCACATTGGTGGGATGGCCGGTCTCCAATTTGTGTTTTGCATTTCTTCTCATTTACTACTTTTTTTTTTTTTGGTCCTAAATAAGTCTTCCAGTCTCCTAGCTCTTGTTCACTCTATGTCAAATTTACCTGATGCCGGGACTCCTTTAAAATGAAGCAGCTAGCATTTTTAGGTAACTCCTTGCAGGGAAAGGCTGAGAATCTCGAAGGAGGTAGATGGGTCAGCAAGTTCACTCAGCAGGCGCTTCAGGGCTCTGCGTGTGCCCCGGCGGCCTCAGATGGATGAGTGTGGGCAGTGACGCTCTGTGAGGACATGTGGCCTGTGGTTTTTCCAGTCCTGGGGATGAATCCTGCTGCACCGTGTCCTCTCTTCTGGTCCCCCTTCTGGGTGCTGGTGAATATCTGCATATCGTTATCTAGGATTTGTGGTGCAAATTAAAAATACTTTATATGTGCATGCATGGTTTATTTCTGAGCTGAGTTTACTGGCCCCAGAGAAGATGAAAGTGTGTCCTTGGTTCATTTACATGCCGCTGAATGAACTGAGGGAATTGACTGGGATAAACCTGTGCTGAATCAAGATTATCTGAAGAGCTCCACTTTACTGATGTTCTAATGTGGCATTTGCTCATTTGCAGCGTGTTACGAATAAGACCAGCAGAGGCAGGCTGACTGTCCTGTGAATGGCAAAAACTAGGGGAGGTGGAGACTGGGCTGAGAAGTGTCGCAGAGCAAAAATGGGTGGAGACCCTGCACAGCCAGGCCGGAGACACAGATGAGGCCATGAAGTCAGTGGTAATTAGCTGCACAAAGATGAAGCTTACCTGGATTTGAAGGAAAAAAGGGAGGCCTGCAGCAAGCAGAAACCTTTGAAAATGGTGAGGCTGCCTGCTCAGCTCTGCCACCTGGAAGCACAGGGATTCTCCTGCAAAGCAAGCCGGAGCCCAAGGGAGTGGGCATTCAACCCACATGCTCAACCATTGCTCGTGTGCAGTCCCAGAGGCAACTACCGAGGATCATCTTACCTCCGTCAGTGTGTTTTCGAGGAGAATCCGCTGCACATTTCCCAAACCTCTCCTGAGAATCAGTTGTTAGGCACAGACGCTAAACAGGACTTGGAGCTGGGCTCACTCTGTAACTGATACATTTCCGATTCCTGCAGGTATGATCTTCCAAGTTCTAAAGTTGCCATTATGTTTGATGAGTTCATTTCAGTGTAGGGCTGCTTGAGTATCTACTATGGCCATTTGTGATAGGGCTGGTGGGCTAAAAGTGTGGCCCAAGCTGTCGTGGCGGGGTACACGTGACATCCAGGGAAGGCAGCACAGCCTCTTCTCATCCCTGGGGTACACAGGTCTGAGACCCTGCTGCGCGGCTGACACCCAGTGCCCTGTGGGCCCTAGAGGCCTCCCACCCCACCTCTGAACCCCCTGGAAGGGCCTTCTGGCTTCATTCCAGGCTCCAGAAATGAAAGGCTCTGCCCAGGCCGGCAAGAGCCTCCAGAATCCTGACGACGCTGGTGGTTAAAAATTTTGCATTCACCCCTGGCTGCCTCATGCGGTGCTTGTGCATATAGAAATTTGTTGTGAACTATAAAGTATCACAGTGATTACCCTCTCACTCCAACCTGACAATCACTGTGTCAGACACTGAGGGACATGATTCGATCTCAAGGCCAGCACACACACCAGCAGGAGGGATCGACAGGGAGTCCAGTCCGTACAGGCCAGATCCTGGCCAGGGCACCTGCGGGGGCCACCTCCCGGGGGCAGAGCTGCCCTGTGTCTTCCCGAGGTGGGTGCTGAGGCAAGAACACTGACTGGCAGGAGCAGAATGGGGGAGGAGGGTGTGGCCCAGGGCATTCTGAAATGCCCTGTGCTTGGGAAGTCTCACCATTCCTCTGGACTTCTGGGGGCTCTCTGTCTCCCCGCCATCCTGGACGTGCAGAGTTGTACCCCTACTTCTTCCTCATGACAACAAGCGGAAAGGTTTTTCCTTTGACCTATTAGGTTCTGAAATTGGGGCTCCACAAATTGAACTGACAGAAGATGAGTTAACAGAAGAAATATTTATTTCATATTATATGGCAGGTCTCACGAAAGCAAAACAAAACCCAAAGAGATAGTCAGTTCTGGAGCCTTATGCAGCATTTTCACAAAGGGCAATAAATTTTGGAGAATTGGCAAGACCAGTGAAAAGGGTTTCATCTTTTGGGGGTTGGTAAATTGTGAGAAGGTGAAAATATGGGGAAACTACTGGAAGATAGGGTTATTTAGTAACATTCATGTGTGCAGGCCCAACTCAGTGCTGACTTCGCCCTTTCTTCAGTCATAAAACTTCCCTGGGAGAGGACTTACAGCAGCCCTCATTTCTCAGTTTCTGCTCTTAATCAGATAAGGGAAGTGCTGAGAAAGTTTCTTTCTGCATCTGTCAGTGGCCTTCAGCTCAAAATAACCCATAGTCAAAGTGGCGTAATTGGGGCAGCACGTTCTGATCCCCTTAACGCACAGGTGATGAACACCCACATCCCAGGGCTTCTGCTCCCCACGTTTCAGGCCCCTCAATGTCACCGCTAAGTTTCTGTCAGACTGTGGAATGTGGCAGCCTATCCAAACACTGCAACTCTGTCAAGTGCTCCAGTCTTTGAGGGTGACTCTCATGTTTTATCCCTACCTTCTGCGCAAATCCCATGGAAAGGAGCAAGGTTTAATGCAGGACTCAGAAATCAGACATCACTTATTTAAACCGCTGGGACTGATGCTAATGGCTTCCAAATGAGCCTCCACTCTCTGGCCCTCTCTCAGTTTACCACATCCTGCTCTGACCTGGGCCTCCTGCTTTGGTTACAGCCTGCACAAACCCCCTCCCTTGAGATTCTGAAATCCATGCTGGAGTTGTCCTTTCAACTGCTTTGCATTTCCTAGATTTTAAGTCGCCTCAGGGACCCTAGGAGCTCAAGGGGTCCCTGTGCCATATTTTTTCTGCTTCAAGTGGACAGCATGGCTGGACCCTTGGGGAGAAGCCAGCACTCCTGGCCTCAGGGCAGGCCTTGGAGTCTGTTAGTGACAATGGCTAATTCTTCAGCCAGCCCACAGGATTGCCCCAAGGATAGACAAAGGGCCCAATTTGGGCAAAACCCCTTTCCCAGTATTAGTCATATAAGGGCTGGGTCAGGAAGCTCCTTCCCCTTTCTGGTGTCTGACCTGTGGAGCTAGGAGTACCCACACACAGCTCCCGGGCAGGTGGTGGGGCAGAACAGGGAGGGAGCAAATTACATTGGGACTCACTTTTGTGGATTCATGGGCCCTGGGGGCCTGCATGTTGAATCCCCCGGTTGCCTACCCCCATCTTCCATCTTTCTGGCCTCTGCCCAGTAGCTCTGTGCCCAGCAGGCCAGCAGCACCCCAACTCTGCAGACTGCACCCCCCCCAAGCTTTAACTAGGGTTGAATGCGAAGTGTCAAAAGATAAGTGTAGCAGAAACTTAGTGCCTGTTCCCTTCTTGCTTTGTTTAAAACCATCTCCCTACGATTAATATAATTTACATAAAATGGACTTTCAGAAATGAAGTTATTGGCCCAAGTCTGTTTGCCATGACTTATGCAGCTGTTTTCCCAAAGCACTATTCCAGGTTGTATGTTCCCGACAACTGAGGAGTGCGGTCATTCCACTGCACAGCAAGGCTGCTTGTCACCCTCAATCCATTATAAGAAATCACACCCCAGGAATTCAGCTTAATCTCTGAAATTGACATTTTATATGTGAGGCATTATTTAACCTTTCAGTCAAATGAACTTGTACTTGTTTATTTTTTCTTTTCTTTATTTTTTCCCTTTCACCCAACAGATATTGAGGTGCAACAGATATTCAGGGAAGAATACTGGTTAGGTTTACAGGATTAATTAAGGGGAATCACAGTATGCTATAAGTAGATGAGGCCTTTTATATTAAGTAGACGATTAAAGTCATATAAGATAATTGAAGGAGTTTTACTTTCTCGTGTGACTCTTGTCCTCCCTTCAGTGACCTATATTATTAGACACTTGCTATGCTCTCAGTA
This sequence comes from Smutsia gigantea, assembly GCA_032199065.1. Taxonomy (NCBI): domain Eukaryota; kingdom Metazoa; phylum Chordata; class Mammalia; order Pholidota; family Manidae; genus Smutsia; species Smutsia gigantea. The sequence goes on along the minus strand of JAVSCE010001054.1, from coordinate 1,158,560 downwards.
AGCTCTGGAGAGGGAAGCCTCCTTCTCTTCCCATTCTCTTCCCAGAAAGTCTAAAGACAGTCAATTCCTGGTGTAGTATCAGTTTATGTTGCTGTACTTCACACCTTTCAGTCACAAAAATCAATGACCACATGGTTTGAAAAACAGTAGAGGAAATTATGAAACAAAACCAAAAAACAATATAAAGCAAGGTTAAGACAGAGTGAATGCTAATTTTTAACTGAAAGAATCCAGAAGAGGAATCTTTGTAAGGGATGCTGTTTACAAGGTGGCTTCTCAGAGGGTCCTAGAGGATGCAGAGAATCCCACCCGTGTGTACACAGTCTAGCTGGGGGGCTCCCAGGGGTCATCCATCACATCTTTGATCTACATTACATTCCAGATGCCTCTGTAATGTTTACCTTATTACAGCCAAGCAGCTGATTCCTGGAATATCTGAATGGTCCTTCCTAATTGCTCCTGGGTCTCTGGATACACGCAACGTAAAATGTTGCTTCCCGCTATTTCCCAGCTACTCAAAATTTGAAGTCAGCAATCTTATTGCTTAATGAAATGGCAAATAAAGATGATGGAGATCCTCCTGCCTAAAGCAATCTACAGATTCAATGCAATCCCTACCAAATACCAACAGCATTCTTCAACTAACTGTAACAAATAGTTCTAAAATTCATATGGAACCACAAAAGACCCCGAATAGCCAAAGCAATCCTGAGAAGGAAGAATAAAGCTGGGGGATTATGCTCCCTGACTTCAAGCTCTACTACAAAGCCACAGTAATCAAGACAATTTGGTACTGGCACAAGAACAGACCCATAGACCAGTGGAACAGACTAGAGAGCCCAGATAATAACCCAAGCATATATGATCAATTAATATATGATAAAGGAGCCATGGATATACAATGGGGAAATGACAGCCTCTTCAGCAGCTGGTGTTGGCAAAACTGGACAGCTACATGTAAGAGAATGAAACTGGACTACTGCCTAACCCCATACACAAAGGTAAACTCAAAATGCATCAAAGACTTGAATATAAGTCATGAAACCATAAAACTCTTAGAAGAAAACATAGGCAAAACTCTATTGAATATAAACATGAGCAACTTCTTCCTGAGTATCTCCCTGGTCAAGGGAAACAAAAACAAAAATGAACAGGTGGGAGTATATCAAACTAAAAAGCTTCTGTACAGCAAAGGACACCATCAATAGAACAAAAAGGCATCCTACAGTATGAGAGAATATATTCATAAGTGACATATCCCATAAGGGGTTGACATCCAAAATATATAAAGAACTCATGCACCTCAACAAACTAAAAGCAAATAAGCCAATTAAAAAATGGGCAGAGGAGCTGAACAGACACTTCTCCAAAGAAGAAATTCAGTTGGCCAGCAGGCACATGAAAAGATGCTTCACATCGCTAATCATCAGAGAAATGCAAATTAAACCACAATGAGATATCACCTCATACCAGTTAGGATGGCCACCATCTAAAAGACAAGCAACAAGAAATGTTGGCAAGGATGTGGAGAAAGGGGAACCCTCCTGCACTGCTGGTGGGAATGTAAATTAGTTCAACCATTGTGGAAAGTAGTATGAAGGTTCCTCAAAAAACTCAAAATAGAAATACCATTTGACCCAGGAATTCCACTCCTAGGAATTTACCCTAAGAATGCAGCAGCCCAGTTTGAAAAAGACATATACACCCCTATGTTTATCGCAGCACTATTTACAGTAGCCAAGAAATGGAAGCAGCCTAAGTGTCCATCAGTAGATGAATGGATAAAGAAGATGTGGTACAAATACACAATGGAATAGTATTCAGCCATAAGAAGAAAAAAAATCCTACCATTTGTAACAACATGGATGGAGCTAGAGGGTATTATGCTCAGTGAAATAAGCCAGGAGGAGAAAGACAAATACCAAATGATTTCAGTCATCTGGAGTGTAACAACAAAGCAAAAACGGAAGTAACAAAACAGCAGCAGACTCACAGAACCCAGGAATGGACTAACAGTTAGCAAAGGGAAAGGGACTGGGGAGGATGGGTGGGAAGGGAGGGATGGGGGAATAAAGGGAATAAGAGGCATTACAATTAGCACACATAATGTCGGGGGAGGGCGTATGGGGAAGGCAGTATAACACAGAGAAGACAAGTAGTGATTCTTTAGCATCTTACTCCACTGATGGACAGTGACTGTAATGGGGTATGTGGTGGGGACTTGATAATGGGAGGAATCTAGTAACCACAGTGTTGCTCAAGTAATTGTATATTAGTGATACCAAAAAAAAAGATAATGGAGATCCTGTTTTATATCTTCTTTTTTGAGTTAAGCCATGCACTAGGCGTTTTTATGTTTGCCCCCAAATTGGTTTGATAATTGAGGTCCATGTAGCCTGAGGGCAGCAGGCACTTTTGTTTTTCCTGTGCTGGCTATGTATTCTTTTTTAAAGCTCTTTTTAATATATTCTTTCTGCCTTTCAAATGCAAATTTCCCTATAGTTCTGACCTGAACCCGTCTCTGTCTTCCCTCCTCATTCCCTTCCTTGGGAAGCTCCTTGGGGAAGTTAATCCTAAAACTCTTCCAACAGAAAAATCCCTGTTTTCTGCGTTTTGAGTACTACCCTGGGTGGAATCAAGCCTCCACCTCCTCCAATGTTGAGAGTTAATAGTGAGAGAGGTCTGAGCCAGGCTTAAATATGGCTCCATTGCTTCATGGCGATTTCAAGCAGGGTGCCCCCAAATGTAAAATGGGGATAATAGAATATGCTTGCAGGGATGTTTCTGTATCATATGCAAAGTGCTTAGAAGGACACCTGAGAGATAATCCATGCCAAATAAGTGTTAGATGTGATTATCATTGATATGATTCCTGTGAGACCCAGCTCGGATTTTATGCTGAAACTTCAGGCAAAATATCCAAAAGGAAATTCCTCCAAATTCCTCCAAGGGGAATTAGTGGAAGATATGGACTTTAGCAATCGGGGCGTGCTTGTGTACAGTCCGGGTGCCTACTGCAGGAGTTCTCAGTATAAACAATGATCTAGGAATTAGAGGTATCAAATGACAACTCAATTCCTGAAAGGCACAAGCTCTCCAACCCTGAACACATTCAGGATCTTAGGCCCTTGAGGAGTATTTGCAGTGAATTCTTGCATTTAATTAGATGTCTTCCATGATCACTTACAGCTCAGACTAACTGCAGCCTTACTGGCAGCAATGCTGCTGGGAGCCGCCGGTGGAAGCTGGGCCCTTAACAGTGGCTTTGCTCCCCTGGAATAGTCCCGGCCCCACGGCACACAGTCTCACTTTAGTTTCCTTGCCCCACTTGGGCATCTGGAGCCCAAGCGGAATTAAAGACAGTACCCTTCCCAGCTTAGGAGGTCCTTCCACATCTTTAAATACATGTATGTGTATGTATCTATATGTATATGTATGTATTTTACACATAAATACACCCATACACACACTGAATTGATAGCTACATAGATGCAAAAAGATATTTAGATAAATCATCTACAGCCCGACACTGCACCCCAAGGGCCGTGCAGCCCTGCCCTGAAGGACAGTGCTCAGTCTAACCCAGGGAGTGGCTGCCCCCAAATGCACTTGGCTTATTTCCTTAGTGCAGAACATGTTGATTGTTTTCCTTTTCATGTTACAGAACACTCCTATATGCAATATTTTCTATGTTTATAACCACTTTCTTTGAATTCCCAGAACCTATCTAGGTTTAAAAGTGGGTATTTCTTAAAACTTTAAATCTGTTTAATCTTTATTATCTAAATCCCTGCTGGAGCTGGAGCCGGACATCCAGGACAGGGTACATAGAAGGTCAGAGCACAGAGTGCCCCGCTCTCCCACTGCTGGTCCCCCATTTTCCAGCCCAGGGTGAATGGTGAATGGTGAATGGTGAATGTATACCAGGCTGAGAGAAGGGGTTCACTAGTGTCCCCTGTTTGTGTCTCCACTTTGCCAGCTCCTAGGGAAGGCAGAAAACTTATGTTTCAGCCAAGCTGTTAAATTCGAAGTTGGATGCAGTTTAAGTGCAGAATCCTTTTCTTAGAAACCCTGACCTACTGAGTCATGTTACCGCACCTTAACAGCTGCGTAGGAAGTCACAGAGAACCCAAATAGTGCGTAACTTTACCTGACCCTAAGGATCCCTAAGAAGTCGGGCTCACCATGGCCTGACTTCTCTGACCAAGACTGGCCGATGCAGCTTGATGGGCCAGCATCACGCTGTCTGTGTTAAAGCCCAGAGTGACACCATGCAAGGACATGGCTTCCCCTCCAGGCTCGGTTTCCTCGCCGGAATGTGCGTGGATTCGACCTCACCAGTTGTTACAGCATTGCCTTCCTCTGTCCTCATGAAGAACCACCACGAAGTGATCTGTGATCAGAGTGTATTCTTTTTTCTGTTCCAGCTTTACTGAGCTATAACTGACATAACATTGTATAAATGTGAGGTGTACAATGTGTTGATTTGATTGCCACTGTTGGGAAGGAAAAGACTCGGCTTGGTGTCGCGGGGAAGTCAGACACAGTGAGACAAGAAACCAAGTCAAGGAAGCAAAGTAAGTTTGACTGCCCTCTGCAGAGTCACAGAGCGGGCCTGCCTGAGGTGAGACAGGCCCGGATGCTCGTTCTGAGGCGGCTTGTATGTGGTTTTGGCAGGGCAGAGAGGGCCTTGATGGACAGCTGTCAGCTCTCTAGGCTTGTTCTGATTGGGGAAGTGGGGACAGGGGCTGTGCTGTGGCTGTGCCTCTGATGTCTCTTACCTGGGGGGACCCTGGACACTTCCTGAGTCACTCTTGGACCCTGTGGCTTCATCTGATTAACTCTCTGAGTCATTTTTGGCTTTCTGGTTCTATTTGATCAGCTCCCTGAGTCATCTTTGGGGGGCCCCTTCTCCTTTTCATCCTGCTCACTTCTATCTTTCTGCCTACCACCACCATAGCATTAGTTAACATCTCCATCATGCCACATAATTACCATATCTTTTTTGTGGTGAGAACATTTAAAATCTACTCTCTTCACAACATTTAAGTACGTAATACATTATTAACTATAATCATGCTATACATTAGATCCCCAGAATTGAATCTTCTATCTGGAAATGTGTACCCTTTGACCAACTCCATTGCCCTCACCCCATAGCCCCTGGTAACCACCACTCTTTTATCTGTTACTAATGATGAGAATATATTCTATTTCCAAAGTATTTAAGATGGAAAGGAAAAGTTAAGAAGTAACAGACTAGATTATATCTAAATCCCTGCAAGTGTAACATTTGCTCATTCCTTGAATTTAGGAGTGACTTCAGTGGATTCTGTGTATCATTTTAGCAGTGCTTCTGGTGAACTTAATGGAGTTCCTTGTCCATTCACAAAGCAAAGCACTTCCCAGTGGTCTCCATAGGAAGCATTATCCAATATGGCTGTAAGTTTCCTTCCCACAGAGGAGCAAAGAGAAGATATCTTTCAGTATCTGGGAACGGCCAGCTGCCCTCAGCATGAACTTGCATGGGGCTCCGGAGGGCAGTTCTGCTCGCTGGGAGCACCCACCCCACTCCACCCCTTTGACAAAGACTAATGCTTTTTGTTTCTTCCTCCAGGGAACAGTACCAGCACATTTATCTAGTCTTTCATAATCAAATGTTTTATTCTACCTAACTCTATTATAATTCTGTTGCCTTAAAATAATCACAATTTGGCTTACAAGCTTTTATACTTCTTAGCTGAAACAAAAGGTCTCTGACAGCTCCCCTCTGTTGGCCTCCCCATGGCAGTCCCCTTGACTTCAGGGGCGCTTCGGCTCCCAGGCCACTGTCCTGCAGGTCATAGGGTCACAGCGCGCCTGGGAAGGGTAAGCAGCAGGTACTGAGCATAGACTCCAGGCAAGTCTCTCTGGCCTGGTGGTGGTCCGACCTTTCCCCACTGCCCAACTCTTCAATCTCAGACTTTATTTCCTAAGTCTGAGTATGTTTACTTGTAGATGAAGATTCTTTGCTAAATATCCATTTTTTATTCTTGTCTGAGAAGAATAATCTAAACAAAACGTTGGGCTTGAAGATGGTCAAGACCCCCTGCACCCTTGCACACTGTGTCCCCCACAAAGGGATGAGGACCAGAGTGTGGAGACACTCTTCCATTCGACTCACTGTCCGCTTCCAGGCCCAGCGGCCCAGAAACACTGTGCTGGATTGTACAGTCTGTCTGGTAAAATGTGTCTGGAATTACTAATGCAGTCTATTAGGTGGGCTTTCCTGCTCTGCAGATCAGAGAAGCTCTCTGTCAGAGGCAGCGCTGCGGGTGACCAGGAGCTTGCAGATCAGGATGTGCAGGGCTGTGGGTGGAGAAGCAGGTCCCCAGAGCTTCAGGTCTCTGGAATGTCAGAGGGTGGGGGAAGAGCCCGGAGGAGGGCCACAAAGGCCCAGGGCTTGTGACTACTTGGTGGCCTGCTTGGTCCTCCACTGCACCACTTGTGTGCATTTATTTTCACTAGAAGTAGCACAGGTACAGAGACAGCAGTGCGGATGGGCTGCTGGGAATGTGCTGATGGGCTGAGCACATTCAGATACTAGAAAATCCGGCAGGATGCTTGAAGACCCAAGCAGAGAGAGGCCTGAGCTGGCAGAAGCATGGACAGAGTGCCCCGGGGCGGGGAGCGCAGGTGGTGGGGATGCCTGGGAAGCTCGCCTCTGGGCGTATTGCAGAGCCCTCACTCCCACACCTGGGGCTTTGAGGAGCAGGGTTCCAGGGAGCCATGGCCGAGGCAGATGGACAATTTGACTTGCACTCAGGGCGAGCTTTGTTGCGGCTGCAGTGAGCCCACACTCTGGCCGCTGGGTGGAAGTGCACCGGCAGCGCCCTGCCTCCAGGGTAGTCCAGGCTACAGGGGGTCGGGGCTGCAGGAGATTTCGCTCCTATCTTTGGTTAATGTATTCTGCCAGCGAAAGGTCTCAGGGTCACAGTGTGACAGGGTACCATTCCTTTCCTTACAAGTTATCCTTCTACAAGTTTCACAAGTTTTCCTTACCAACTTAATAAATCATATGAAACTGGAGGCTTTCTTTTTGCTCATAATTAGGAATGAAACTTTATTCTTGGGTATACATTTTTATAATTTTCAGTGCTCAAATGGATTAGCTAAAAGGTAATGTTTATAGAGTTTTCACAGATAAAACATTTTAGCACCAGTTAAATATCCATTGTTAACACAGAGTTCTGAACTTGGTATCCATCAAATCAAATCTATTGAATGAATATGAGATGCGTTATGATTGCCTGAACTTGAACTATAGATAAAACTTACTAGGTTTTGCATTATTCTGTTTAATTCCATATTTTTTGGCCATCTTCCACCTGTCAGAATGCCGCCCTACCCCTGGAGAAGGGTATGTGCCCAGAGTCTGGAATGGGCGGTTAGTCATGCCATTCTCCTTACCTTCTGTCTTAGATGTTACTTCCCTATTACTCCTTAAATAGATGTGTTTCCTAGAAATGCTTGCTCTACAAGGCTTTTATAATTTGTGTGTTTTTTTATGGTTTTCACATGATCATTTGCTGTTGCTTTTTGTTTCCTCCACCTCATTTCAGTCTTTCACATTGAAGAGAAGAATGTCTCCAGCACTCTGGAAACTGCCATTTGAAAATGGGTAGCATTTCTACTGAGGTCTTCTTATTTATTTATTTTTACTTTTGGTATTAAGGTGTTAAATGACATAACACTCAAATTTTTAAGCATCCTAAAAATATATTTTACAACCTAAAGACCTGAACCTACCATGTTGCTGCAGCCTGTCATTAACAGCTGGTTGCAAATTGCCATGCAGGAGGCAGGAGAGTAGCTAAAATCTGGGTCACTGCTTTGGTCCTTTGGCTAGGAATGAAGTTTTAAAACTGTATTTTAAGTGATTGTACCAATTTAAAAAAAATTTTGTTATCATTAATATAAAATCACTTGGGCAACATTGTGGTTACTGGATTTCCCCCATCATCATGTCTCCACCACATACCCCATTACAGTCACTGTCCATCAGCGTAGTAAGATGCTATAGAGTCACTACTTGTGTTCTCTGTGCTGTACTGCCTTCCACATGCCCCTCACCACATTATCTGTGCTAATTGTAATGCCCCTTATTCCCCTTATGCCTCCCTTCCCACCCACCGTCCCCAAGTCTCTTTCCCTTTGGTAAGTCTTAGTCTATTCTTGGGTTCTGTGAGTTTGCTGCTGTTTTGTTCCTTCAGTTTTTACTTTGTTGTTATACTCCACAGATGACTGAAATCATTTGGTATTTGTCTTTCTCCTCCTGGCTTGTTTCACTGAGGGTAATACCCTCTAGCTTTATCCATGTTGTTGCAAATGGTAGGATTTGTTTTCTTCTTATGGCTGAATAATATTCCATTGTGTATATGTACCACATCTTCTTTATCCATTCGTCTACTGATGGACACTTACGTTGCTTCCATTTCTTGGCTATTGTAAATAGTGCTGCGATAAACATAGGGGTGCATATGTCTTTTTCAAACTGGGCTCCTGCATTCATAGGGTAAATTCCTAGGAGTGGAATTCCTGGGTCAAATGGCATTTCTATTTTGTGATTGAACTAAATTTAAAACATTAAAACAGTTGTGTATATGCACATTTCCTACTAAATATTAAAGGGAATTCAAGAAAATGAACCTTTAATAAATGTACTTAACATTCTATGCAAAATATAAATACCCAAGTGTCAAACCCATGTTTCGATGATACATACACACTAGTGCTGTATGAGTAAACTAAGAGCATTTCAAGTCACCTTCATATTTTAGATATTTTTCCAAACATCTACATTTAAAAAAATCCTGTATGAAAAAAATAATGCCATGTGTTCCATACTATATGCTCAAGAGTGCAAAATATTACAGTTAAATTAATGACAACTAGACTCAAAAAAAAAGAAAAAGAAGAAAAGACAACTAGAATCATATCAAGCCTCAGACAGTACCTCTTCTTAATAACTTTGGAGGCCACTTGAACACTGTCTTTTTTAATTTTAAATTCAGAACATTCCTTGAGGTTCATCTGCTGAAGGTGTTGTGGCATGGGAAGGGGGAAGGGGACTTTAGAGGCAGGAGAAAAAGAGGGCTTGGTGTAATTTCAAGATTTTAGACTTTAATGAAATAAGTTGTCAATATTGTATATATTCATTAATGTGGGGTTGAAAACCCAAATTTGGTGACTCCGGTTTTTTTAAAAAATATCTTTGGAGAGCAAAAGGCAGGAAGTGGTCAAGGTTGCCATCCTAGAATGCCCCCTAATACTCTGGCTGTTGAAGTGAAACTAGAGTTTTAAGCTTGCTGTCATTTTCTTTTTTATTAACTCATTTTCCTGATATGGTAACACTTTCATGTTTTGCTTGGTAGGCAAAGTATATCTAAATTACATTGATTCTTCCATAGTTATATGAAGGAAAGAATGAAATGATCCAATTATCTAAACTTTGCAAAACATATTAAAATATATTTTTTGACTTAACACAGATTCTTTCTACTTCATCAATTGACTTAAATAATAGATGGGAAAACTGTAATGCTACTCTTGTTTATGTGAAATTCATAAGAGTTTCTCCTATAAAAATCCGATTTTTATGCTAGTACATAATCAAGCTGATTGCACAATAAATTGTCTTAGACCTCTTACGATTCAGGTGAAAATAAGTTTTTAATATGTGAAACTGATCTATAAAAAGACAATTTTAAGTTAATTTTCTCAGGGAAAATGGAAACATCAGATACTTTATGATAATAATTGTGCTGTGTTAAATGGAGTCAAATCTAATTTCATTGCAGGAAACTCTATATGTCACAATTCAGTCTGACTTTGAGCTTGAAAATGGTGTTCAGCCACCCTGAGTATGAATTGAGGGCAGATTCTTCAAACTAAAAATAATTCAGTAAAATAATAAAGGAAGAATATGACTTATATGAAATTCAAGAGGTACTTAAAACAACCTATTTTCTTCACACCTCTGGCCTGGCATGCAATAGACGTGAGGGTGGTCCAAACAGCTGTCATTGAATTTGGGTCTACCTGGAGCCTTCTTCTTACCTCATTCAAGAACCAGAGTCTTCTTGTACAGGAAGGACATGGCCGCTCACTGGATGTGATCATGGACCTTGGTGGGCTATGGAGTTGGGGGGGAGTAAAAGGACTGTGCGGCCGTGTGCTGGAGCAAGGACACGACCCAGAGTGCACCAGCAGGGACTCCCCGCTTTGGGCGTAAACCGAGGCAGCTCATCCCCTGCCAGACAGGCCATGTTCTAAGGGCTGAGGCTGCAGAAGATATCCCCCTAAATTCTATTCATGATCATTCAACCTTGACTTCGGGGCAGGAGGCCAGGAGAAATATATGAAAAAGAAAAGGCCATTATTCTCTTCTCTTTGGTGAATATATTTTGACACAGAATACATTATGTGTCCAAATCACTTTCTATAATAAACATTTTCAGTGGAAAAATGATACAATGTATTAGTATTCTTTCCCCAGGAAGATATAATAATTAGGTCCATGGTATGATGCATTACAACATGATGCAAAGGTGGGTCATTGGGAGCCTGGGGCCGCCACCACATTTCCTGCCTCATCCTTGGGGCAGTTCTTAACTTCAGTAGAAATGCAAGGACATTAGAGGATGTGAATGTGGGATTTGTTTGCAGAAATTGTATTCCAAAGGGTTCAAGTATCAAAATATCAAGTACAATCTCTAGTGCTAAATAAGAACCAAGCTGCCTGTTCTCTCCTTGACTTTTTATCTTAATCTGAATTAGCATACAACTGATAAATATCTCCTCTCTGTTCAGTTCTTTTGCCACATACAATCCATGTCCATATAAGAAAGAGTAACTGGTGTGTTTTTTTCCTAAACCAAGCACCAGGAAGACAAAATTCCCACCCACACCTCAGCTTTCCACATGCCATTTGAAAGAAGTAAGTCTAAATTGAACTCTGATTTATAAGGATAAGAACATAATCTCACAAATATGCTGAGTCATGTGGAGTAAATGCCAGAGTGACAGAGAGCAAACCCAGTAATCACCGGAGGCATCTAAGGAAGCCTGCAGATGTGCTGGGCCCAGGGTTGTCCATTCATGTCTCAAAGGCAGGCTCAGCCTGCTGTGCAAAAGCAAGTGCAAAAACTAGACCTGTTTCTACAGCATCATTTTGCAAAGATTTGGGGAACATTGTATTTTATTTCTTTGAACAAATGTGAAAAGTTTAAATTAGAATTTAAGATGTGTGCAGGTGTCTAAGGTTAAAACAAAAAAAACTTCAAGAACACCTGAATCTTCCAGTGGAAGCCTCTTAGAATAAAAACAACTAGACTCCTCAGGGGTATGAGGGCCACTATCTCTGCCGTTGTCTGAGGACAGAGGGGGCCTTGTCCTCCCCCAAGTGAATAGTCTGGAAATACAGCTGTTTAGAGAGTGCCTCCCGTCACAGCAGAGCTTTTTAAATTTTTTCTTTTTAAGCATTGATAAACAATCTTAAATTGGTTTCAAATGTACAACACAGTGGTTCAACAGTTACCCATGTTATTAAATCTACACCCGCTCTACTGCAGTTACTATCAACATAGAAAGATAATACAGAATGATTGACTATATCCTTCATGCTGTCCTACCACCCCAATGACCAACATATTGTGATTTTGAATTACTGTGCCCCTTTATCTCCCTTACCTTCTACCCCCGACCCACCTGAACCCCTCCACATTGGTAAGAGCTAGTCACTTCTCAGTGTCTGTGAGTCTACTGCTGTTTTGTTCCTTCTGTTTTGCTTTGTTTTTATATTCCACAAATAAGTGAAATCATATGCTATTTCTCTTTCTCCACCTGGCTTATTTCACTGAGCATAATACCCAATAGATGCACCCATGTTGTTACAACTGGCAGGATTTCTTTTCCCTTTATGGCTAAATAATATTCCATTATGTATATGTACCACATCATTCACCAGTCATCTATTAATGGACACTCAGATTGCTTCCATATATTGGCTATTGCATATAGTGTGGCATAAACATAGGGGTTCATATATATTTTTTGAATCTGGGATTTTGTTTTCTTTGGGTAAATTGCTAGAAGTGGAATTACTGGGTGAAGTTAGATTTTTGAGGACCCTCCATACTGCTTTCTACAGTGGCTGCACCAACTGACATCCTTACCAACACTGTAGGAAGGTTCCCATTTACTCACATCCTTTCCAACATTTGTTATTTCCTTTCTTTTGGATAGTGGCCATTCTAACTGGTTTGAGGTGATATTTCATTATGTTTTGATTTGCATTTCCCTGATAATTAATGTTGTAGAGCATCTTTCCACGTGCATGTTGGCCATTTGTATTTCTCTTTGGAGAAAGGTCTGTTTGGGTCCTCCACCCATTTTTTATTCTGGTTGTTTGTTTTTTGGGTGTTGAAGTGCATGTGTTTATATATTTGGATGTTAACCTCTTATCAAATGAGTCATTTACAAATATATTCCTCATACTATATACGATGACTTTTTGTTCTGTTAATGGAGTCCTTTGCTATACACAAGCTTTTATTTATTTATTTATTATTTTGCTATCATTAATGTACAATTACATGAACAACATTATGGTTACAAGACTCCCCCCATTATCAATCCCCACCACATATCCCATTACAGTCACTGTCCATCAGCGTAGTAAAATGCTATAGAATCACTACTTGTCTTCTCTGTGTTACACTGCCTTCCCCGTGTCCCCCTCCCTACATTATACGTGCTAATCATAATGAACCTTTTTCTCCCTTATCCCCTCCGTTCCTACCCATCCTCCCCAATCCCTTTTCCTTTGGTAACTCTTAGTCCATTCTTGGGTTCTGTGAGTCTGCTGCTGTTTTGTTCCTTTAGATTTTCCTTTGTTCTTATACAACACAGATGAGTGAAATCATTTGATACTTGTCTTTCTCTGCCTGGCTAATTTCACTGAGCATAATACCCTCTAGCTCCATCCATTTGTTGCAAATGGTAGGATTTTTTTTCTTCTTATGGCTGAAGAATATTCCATTGTGTATGGGTACCATACCTTCTTTATCCATTCATCTACTGATGGACACTTAGGTTGCTTCCATTTCTTGGCTATTGTAAATAGTGCTGCAGTAAACATAGGGGTGCATGTGTCTTTTTCAAACTGGCCTCCTGCATTCTTAGGGTAAATTCCTAGGAGTGGAATTCCTGGGTCAAATGGTATTTCTATTTTGAGTTTTTTGAGGAACCTCCATACTGCTTTCCACAATGGTTGAACTAGTTTACATTTCCACCAGCAGTGTAGGAGGGTTCCCTTTTCTCCACATCCTCACCAACATTTGTTGTTTGTCTTTTGGATGTTAGTCATCCTCACTGGTGTGAGGTGATATCTCATTGTGGTTTTAATTTGCATTTATCTTATGATTTAGGGACATGGAGCATCTTTTCATGTGCCTGTTGGCCATCTGAATTTCTTCTTTGGAGAAGTGTCTGTTCAGATCCTCTGCCCATTTTTTAATTGGCTTATTTGCTTTTTGTTTGTTGAGGTGCGTGAGCTCTTTATATAATTTGGATGTCAACTCCTTATCAGATATGTAATTTATGAATATATTCTCCCATACTGTAGGATGTCTTTTTGTTCTACTGATGGTGTCCTTTGCTGTACAGAAGCTTTTTAGTTTGATATAGTCCCACTTGTTCGTTTTTGCTTTTGTTTCCCTTGCCTGGGGAGATCTGTTCATGAAGAAGTTGCTCATGTTTATGTCCAAGAGATTTTTGCCTATGTTTTTAACTAAGAGTTTTATGGTTTCATGATGTACATTTAGGTCTTTGATCCATTTTGAGTTTACTTTTGTGTATGGGGTTAGACAATAATCCAGTTTCATTGTCTTACGTCCAGCTGTCCAGTTTTGCCAAAACCAGCTGTTGAAAAGGCTGTCATTTCCCCATTGTATATCCATAGCTCATTTATCATATATTAAGTGACTATATATGCATGGGTTTATATCTGGGCTCTCTAGTCTGTTCCATTGGTCTATGGTTCTGTTCTTGTGCCAGTACCAAATTGTCTTAATTACTATGGCTTTGTAATAGAGCTTGATGTCAGGGAGTGTAATTCCCCCAGCTTTATTCTTCCTTCTCAGGATTGCTTTAGCTATTCAGGGTCTTTTGTGACTCCATATGAATTTTTGAACTATTTGCTCTAAGTCATTGAAGAATTCTTTTGATATTTTGATAGGGATTGCATTGAATCTGTAGATTGCTTTAGGCAGAATGACCAGTTGACAATATTAATTCTTCCTATGCATGAGCACGGGATGTGTTTCCATTTATTGGTTTCTTCTTTAATTTCTCTCATGAGTGTCTTGTAATTATCAGAGTATAGGTCTTTCATTTCCTTGGTTAGGTTTATTCCTAGGTGTTTTATTCTTTTTGATGCAACTGTGAATGGAATTGTTTTCCTGATTTCTCTTTCTGCTAGTTCATCCTATACACTATCTGCTAGTGTATAGGAATGCAACAGATTTCTGTTTATTAATTTTGTATCACATGACTTTGCTGAATTCAGATATTAGATTGTAGTTTTGAAGTGGATTCATTAGGGTTTTTTATGTACAATATCATGTCATCTGCAAACAGGGACAGTTTGACTTCTTCCTTGCCAATCTGGACACCTTTTATTTCTTTGTGTTGTCTGATTGCTGTGGCTAGGACCTCCAGAACTATGTTGAATAAAAGTGGGGGAGTGGGCATCCTTGATTTGTTCCGGATCTTAAAGGAAAAGCTTTCAGGTTCTCGCTGTTAAGTATGATCATGGCTGTGGGCTTGTCATATATGGACACTATTATGTTGAGGTACTTGCCCTCTATACCCATTTTGTTGAACGTTTTTATCATGAATGGATGTTGAATTCTGTCAAATGCTTTTTCAGCATCTATGGAGATGATCATGTGGTTTTTGTTCTTCTTTTTGTTGATGTGGTGGATGATGTTGATGGATTTTCGAATGTTGTACCATCCTTGCATCCCTGGGATGAATCCCTCTTTATCATGATGGATGATCTTTTTGATGTATTTTTGAATTCGGTTTGCTAATGTTTTGTTAGTATTTTTGTGTCTATGTTCATCAGGGATATTGGTCTTTAATTTTCTTTTTTTATGGTGTTTTTCCCTGGTTTTGGTATTAGAATGATTTTGGCCTAGTAGCATGAGTTTGGGAGTATTCCTCCTCTTTTAGTTTTTGGAAAACTTTGAGGAGGATGGGTATTAGGTCTTCACTAAATGTTTGATAAAATTCAGCAGTGAAACCATCTGCTCCAGGCGTTTTGTGCTTAGGTAGTTTTTTGATTACCAATTCAATTTCTTTGCTGGTAATTGGTCTACTCAGATTTTCTGTTTCTTTCTGGGTCAGCCTTGGAAGGTTGTATTTTTCTAGAAAGTTGTCCATTTTTCTAGGTTATCCAGTTCATTACCACATAATTTTTCTTAGTATTATCTCATAATTCTTTGTATTTCTGTGGTGTCCATCGTGATTTTTCCTTTCTCATTTCTGATTCTGTTTATGTGTGTAGACGTATTTTTTTCATGATAACTCTGGCTAAGAGTTTATCTATTTTGCTTAATGTCTAGAAGAACCAGCTGCTGCTTTCATTGGTTCTCTCTATTGTTTTATTCTTCTCAATTTTATTTATTTTTGCTTTCACTTTTACTATGTTCCTCCTTCTACTGACTTTGAGCCTCCTTTGTTCTTCCTTTTCTAGTTTCATTAATTATGAGTTAAGACTGTTCATTTGGGATTGTTCTTCTTTCCTGAGGTAGGCCTGTATTGCAGTATATTTCCCTCTTAGCACAGCATTCACTGTATCCCACAGGTTTTGTGTTGTTGAATTATGGGTTATTAAGCGTCCATGTGTTTGTGGGCTTTTTCATTTTCTTTGTGTAATTTATTACTAGTTTCATATCTTTGTGATCTTAGAAGCAGGTTGGTACAATTTCAGTCTTTTTGAATTTACTGAGATTCTTTTTGTGGCTTAGTATATGATCTATTCTTGGAAATGTTCCATGTGCACCTGAGAAGAATGTGTATCCTGTTCCTTTTGGATGGAGTGTTTTGTAGATGACCTTTAGGTCCATCTGTCCTAATACGTTGTTGAGTGCCTCTGTCTCTTTATTTATTTTCTGTCTGGTTGATCTGTCCTTTGGAGTGAGTGGTGTGTTGATGTCTCCCAAAATGAATGCATTGCATTCTATTTCCCCCTTTAATTCTGTTAGTATTTGTTTCACATATGTAGGTGATCCTGTGTTGGGCACATAGATATTCATAATAGTTATATCCTCTTGTTGGACTGACCCTTTTATCATTATGTAATGTCCTTCTTTGTCTTTTGTTACTTTCTTTGTTTTGAAGTCTATTTTGTCTGATACAAGTACTGCAACTCCTGTTTTTTTCTCCCTGTTAGTTCCATGAAATATCTTTTTCCATCCCTTCACTTTTACTCTGTGTATGTCTTTGCGTTTAAAGTGAGTCTCTTGTAGGCAGCATATAGACAGGTCTTGTTTATTTATCCATTCAGTGTCTCTGTATCTTTTAATTGGTGCATTCAGACCATTTACATTTAGGGTGATTATTGATAGGTATGTACTTATTACCATTGCAGGCTTTAGATTCGTTGTTTCCAAAGCTTGAAGGATAACTTCCTTACTATCTAATAATCTAACTTAACTCACTTGGTATGCTGTTACAAACACAATCTAAAGGGTCTTTTTTTTTCTTCCCTCCTTTTCTTCCTCCTCCATTCTTCATATATTATGTATAATATTCTGTACTCTTTGTATATCCCTTTTTATTACCTCTGGTGACAGCTATTTAACCTTAAGAACACTTCCATCTATAGCAGTCCTTCCAAAATACCCTGTAGAGATGGTTTGTGGGAGGTAAATTCTCTCATTTTTTGCTTATCTGGAAATTGTTTAATCTCCTTTCACATTTAAATAATAATCTTGATGGATAGTGTATTCTTGGTTCAAGGAGGCCCTTCTGCTTCCTTGCATTAAATATATTATGCCACTCCCTTCTGGCTTGTAAGGTTGCTGCAGAGAAGTCTGATGATAGCCTGATGGGTTTTCCTTTGTATGTGATATTATTTCTCTCTCTGGATGCTTTTAATAGTCTGTCCTTATCCTTGATTTTTGCCATTTTAATTATTATATGTCTTGGTGTTGTCTTCCTTGGGTCCCTTGTGTTGGGAGATCTGTGCACCTCCATGGCCTGAGAGACTATCTCCTTCTCCATACTGGGGAAGTTTTCAGCAATTGCCTCCTCAAAGACACTTTCTATCCCTTTTTCTCTCTCTTCCTCTTCTGGCACCCCATAATAAGAATATTGTTCCGTTTGGATTGGTCGCACAGTTCTCTCAATGTTCTTTTATTCCTAGAGATCCTTTTTTCTCTCTGTGCCTCAGCTTCTTTGTATTCCTCTTCTCTAATTTCTATTTCACTTATTGTCTTGTCCACTGTATCTAATCTGCTTTTAATATCCTCCATTGTGTTCCTCAACGATTGCATCTCTGTCCTAAATTCATTCCTGAGTTCTTGAATATTTTTCTGTACCTCAGCAGCATGTTTATTATTTTCATTTTTAAATCTCTTTCAGGAAGATTTACTTGTTCAGTTTCCCTCAATCCTTATTTTCTTTTGAGAATTTGCTTTGAACCAGGTTCCCTTGACATTTCATATTTTTGTATGTGGCGCCCTCTAATGTCGAGAAGCTCTACCCTCTGGAGCTGCTCAGCCCCTGGAGCCATGTCGGGGTTTGCAGGGAGTGGTGCTGGTGCCTGGGGGGAGGAAAGAGCTCTTTCCTGCTTCCCAGCTGTAATGTCTGCCTCCACTGCCAGAACAAGTACACTGAACACAGAGGTGTAAGCCTCTATGCTTTGCATTTGTAGCTTCTGTAAGGCAGGGCTTCCTTCTGGCTGGCCTGGTGCGAGTGCAGGGTTTGCGGTTTGTAAGCCAAGTGCGGGCTGGCCCAGAGGAAGGCTCAGCAGGCTGCATATCTCAGTGGGGGCCTTGGAGCTATGTAGCCAGTCAGGGGGATGGAGTGCCTTATGTCTGTGAAAGTTCCCCACCTGGTGGACAAAGTGCACCCAGACAATTTTATCTACCTGTTCTTTCTCCTTAGTAGTAAGCTCTGTGCAATCCTTGCCCCTTTAGCAGCCCTCTCACTTTTAGAAAATCTCTTAGACTGCCCGTCCCAATCAGCCAGATATGAATCCCTGTTTTCCACAAGCAGCTGGAATCTCAGTCTCCTCAGGTATTCTGCCTGTCTTAGCTTTCCAAACTCACTAATCACCAGAGCACCATGCAATGTAGGCTCATGCTCCCAGAAATGATTTCCAGGGCTAGGGGTTCAGCAATTACAGGCCTCACTTCCTCCCTGCTCTGTTTCTCTTCCTTCCGCCGGTGATCTGGTGTTTGGGGAAGGACTTGGGTTCTGCCAGTTTATGTCTCTGGTTCATTACCCTGTTCCATGAGGTCTGTTCTTTCCTCCAGGTTTATGCAGCCTGGCTCAGCCTTCTTTCCTGTTGTTGTTTCAGTATTAGTTTTGTTAATTATATTTTCATATTATATGTGGTTTTAGGAGGAGGTCTCTATCTCACCTCTCATGCCACCATCTTTAATCCTATCCAGTTAAGTAAGTCTCTGACTCTAAATCTTATGTGAAATTTTACAGGGCCTAAAATAGTCAAATCTCTGCTGAAGAAGATTATAGTTGGGTATAACTGAACCCCTACCTCATGCCATAGAAGATAGACTTTACTCAAAGACAAACATGAAAGACAAAATTAAAACTTTCAGAATAAAATAAAGGAACATGTCTAAATGTCTTAGGAATTCTTGGGCAAAATTTCCTAGACAGATACAGAGAGTACTAACCATAAAGAAATAATTATAAAATTAAGAACTTCTATGTTACTCCACGGTAATCCAAACATAAGGACTATATAAAGACCTCCCATCAAACAAAAATCCAGGACCAGATGGTTTCAATGGTGAATTTTACCAAACATTTGAAGAATAATTAACATCAATCCTTGTCAAACTCTTCCAAAAAATGAAAAGGAAGGAAAGCTTCCAAATTCATTTTACAAAGCCAGCATTACCCTGATACCAAAACCAGAAAAAGACACTACAGGAAAAGAAAATTATAGGCCAATATTCCTGTTGGATGTAGATGCAAAAATACTCAACAAAATATTAGCAAACCAAATTCGTGAGTATAAAAGTATCATATACCATAATCAAGTGAGACCTATTTCAGGGATGCAAGGATAGTTCAACATCCACAAATCAATCAATGTAATACACCACATTAACAAGATGAACAATAGAAATTATATGATTATCTCAATAGATGCAGAAAAATATTTGACAAAAGTTCACATCCATTTAGGATAAAAACTCTCAATAAAGTTAGATGGAGGGAATATACTTCAACATTATAAAGGGCATGTATGACAAGCCCATAGCTATCATTATACTTAATGGTGAAAAGCTGAAAGCTTTTCTTCTAAGATCAGGAACAAAGCAAGGATGCCCACCCTTACCAGTGTTATCCAACAAAGTATCAGAAGTCCTAGCCACAGAAATCAGACATGAAAAAGAAATAAAAAACATTTGAATTGCTAAAGAAGAAGTAAAATTGTCACCATTTGCAGATGGCATGATGGTGTATGTATAGAAAACCCTGAAGATGCCACCAAAAAACTGTTAGAACTAATGAACTAATTTAGTAAAGTTGCAGGATACAAAATCAATATACAGAAATTTGTTGCCATTTCTGTACACTAATATCAAACTATCTGAAAGAGAAATTTGGAAAACAGTACCACTGACATGTGCAACAAAAAGAATAAAATACCTCGGAATCAATTTAACCAAGGAGATGAAACACCTGTACACTGAAAACTATAAGACATGGGTGAAAGCAATTGAAGAAGACATAAATTAATTGAAAGATAGTCTGTGCTTATGTATTAGAAGTACTTCATTCCTTTTGTAAGATGAATAATAGTCCATTGTATAAATATACCACATTTTGTGTATCCATTCATCTGTTGATGGGCATTTGGTTGCTTCTATTCTTTTTTTTTTAAATATAATTTATTTTATTATCATTAATTTACAATTACATGTGCAATATTACGATTATTAAACTACCCCTTCATCAGGTCCCCCCCACCAACCCCATTACAGTCACTGTCCATCAGTGTAGTGAGATGCTATAGAATCACTACTTGTCTTCTCTGAGTTGTACTGCCCTCCCCGTGCCCCCCCAACATTACATCTGCTAATCGTAATGCCCCTTTTTCCCTCTTATCCCTCCCTTCCCGCCCATTTTCCCCAGTCCCTTTCCCTTTGGTAACTATTAGTCCGTTCTTGGGTTCTGTGAGTCTGCTGCTGTTTTGTTCCTTCAGTTTTTTTCTTTGTTCTTATACTCCACATATGAGTGAAATCATTTGATACTTGTCTTTTTCGGCTTGGCTTATTTCACTGAGCATAATACCCTCTAGCTCCATCCATGTTGTTGCAAATGGTAGGATTTGTTTTCTTCTTATGGCTGAATAATATTCCATTGTGTATATGTACCACATCTTCTTTATCCATTCATCTACTGATGGACACTTAGGTTGCTTCCATTTCTTGGCTATTGTAAATAGTGCTGCAATAAACATAGGGGTGCATCTGTCCTTTCAAATTGGGCTGCTGCATTCTTAGGGTAAATTCCTAGGAGTGGAATTCCTGGGTCAAATGGTATTTCTATTTTGAGTTTTTTGAGGAACCTCCATACTGCTTTCCACAATGCTTGAACTAATTTGCAGTCCCACCAGCAGTGTAGGAGGGTTCCCTTTTCTCCACATCCTCGCCAACATTTGTTGTTGTTTGTGTTTTGGATGTTGGCCATCCTCACTGGTGTGAGGTGATATCTCATTGTGGTTTTAATCTGCATTTCTCTGATGATTAGCGATGTGGAGCATCTTTTCATGTGCCTGTTGGCCATCTGAATTTCTTCTTTGGAGAAGTGTCTATTCATGTCCTCTGCCCATTTCTTAATTGGATTATTTGCTTTCTGTTTGTTAAGGTGCATGAGTTCTTTATATATTTTGGATGTCAACCCTTTATCAGATACGTTTTTTATGAATATATTCTCCCATACTGTAGGATGTCTTTTTGTTCTACTGATGGTGTCCTTTGCTGTACAGAAGCTTTTCAGCTTGATATAGTCCCACTTGTTCATTTTTGCTTTTGTTTCCCTTGCCCGGGGAGATATGTTCATGAAGAAGTTGCTCATGTTTATGTCCAAGAGATTTTTGCCTATGTTTTTTCTAAGAGTTTTATGGTTTCATGACTTACATTCAGGTCTTTGATCCACCTTGAGTTTACCTTTGTGTATGGGGCTAGACAGTAGTCAGTTTCATTCTCTTACATGTAGCTGTCCAGTTTTTCCAACACCAGCTGCTGAAGAGGCTGTCATCTCCCATTGTATATCCAAGGCACTTTTATCAAATATTAATTGACTGTATATGTTTGGGTTAATGTTTGGATTTTCTATTCTGTTCCACTGGTCTGTGGGTCTGTTCTTGTACCAATACCAAATTGTCTTGATTACTGTGGCTTTGTAGTAGAGCTTGAACTCAGGGAGTGTAATTCCCCCTGTTTTATTCCTCCTTCTCAGGATTGCTTTGGCTATTCGGGGTCTTTTGTGGTTCCATATGAATTTTAGAATTATTTGTTCCAGTTCATTGAAGAAAGCTTTTGGTAGTTTGATAGGGATTGCATTGAATCTGTAGATTGCTTTAGGTAGTATAACCATTTTGACAATATTTATTCTTCCTAGCCAAGAGCATGGGATGCATTTCCATTTGTTAGTGTCCTCTTTAATTTCTCTTAGGAGTGTCTTGTAGTTTTCAGAGTACAGGTCTTTCAATTCCTTCATTAGGTTTATTCCTAGGTATTTTATTCTTTTTGATGCAATTGTGAATGGAATTGTTTTTCTGATTTCTCTTTCTGTTAGTTCATCATTAGTGTATAGGAAAGCAACAGATTGCTGTGTGTTAATTTTGTATCCTGCAACTTTGCTGAATTCAGATATTAGTTCTATTAGTTTTGGAATGGAATCTTTAGGGTTTTTTATGTACAGTATCATGTCATCTGCAAATAGTGACAATTTGACTTCTTCTTTACCAATCTGGATGCCTTGTATGTCTTTGTTTTGTCTGATTGCCGTGGCTAGGACCTCCAGTACTATGTTGAATAACAGTGGAGAGAGTGGGCATCCCTGTCTTGTTCCCGATCTTAGATGAAAAGCTTTCAGCATCTTGCCGTTAAGTATGATGTTAGCTGTGGGTTTGTCATATATAGCCTTTATGATGCTGAGGTACTTGCCCTCTATACCCATTTTGTTGAGAGTTTTAATCAGGAATAGATGCTGAATTTTGTCAAATGCTTTTTCAGCATCTATGGAGATGATCATGTGGTTTTTGTTCTTCTTTTTGTTGATGTGGTGGATGATGTTGATGGATTTTCGAATGTTGTACCATCCTTGCATGCCTGGGATGAATCCCACTTGATCATGGTGTATGATCCTCTTGATGTATTTTTGAATTCGGTTTGCTAATATTTTGTTGAGTATTTTGCATCTACGTTCATCAGGGATATTGGTCTGTAATTTTCTTTTTTGGTGAGGTCTTTGCCCGGTTTTGGTATTAGAGTGATACTGGCTTCATAGAATGAGTTTGGAAGTATTCCCTCCTCTTCTATTTTTTGGAAAACTTTAAGGAGAATCGGTGTTATTTCTTTTCTATATGTCTGGTAGAATTCAGAGGTGAATCCATCAGGCCCAGGGGTTTTGTTCTTGGGTAGTTTTTTGATTACCAATTCGATTTTGTCACTGGTGATTGGTCTGTTTAGTTTTTCTGTTTCTTGCTTGGTCAGTCTTGGAAGGTTGTACTTTTCTAAGAAGTTGTCCATTTCTTCTATGTTTTCCAGCTTGTTAGCATATAGATTCTCATAATATTCTCTTATGATTCTTTGTATTTCTGTGGGTCTGTCGTGATTTTTCCTTTCTCATTTCTGATTGTGTTTATGTGTGTAGATTCTCTTTTTCTCTTAATGAGTCTGGCTAGGGGTTTATCTATTTGTTTATTTTTTCAAAGAACCAGCTCTTGGTTTTATTGATTTTTTTCTATTGTTTTATTCTTCTCAATTTTATTTATTTCTTCTCTAATCTTTATTATGTCCTCCTTCTGGTGACTTTGGGCCTCATTTGTTCTTCTTTTTCCAATTTCTGTAATTGTGTCTTTAGACTATTCATTTGGGAATGTTCTTCCTTCTTTAAAAAGGCCTGGATTGCAATATACTTTCCTCTTAGAACTGCCTTTGCTGCGTCCCACAGAAGTTGTGGCTTTGTGTTGTTGTTGTCATTAGTCTCCATATATTCTTTGATTTCTGTTTGATTTGGTCGTTAACCCATTGATTAATTAGGAGAGTGTTGTTAAGTCTCCATGTATTTGTGAGCCTTTTTGATTTCTTTCTAAAATTTATTTCTAGTTTTATACCTTGGTGATCTGAGAAGTTGGTTGGTAGGATTTCAATATTTTTGAAATTACTGAGGTTCTTTTTGTGGCCTAGTATGTGGTCTATTCTGGAAAATGTTCCATGTGCACTTGAGAAGAATGTGTATCCTGTTGCTTTTGGGTGTAGAGTTCTGTAGATGTCTGTTAGGTCCATCTGCTCTAGTGTGTTGTTCAGTGCCTCTGTGTCTTTACTTATTTTCTGTCTGGTTGATCTGTCCTCTGGAGTGAGTGGTGTGTTGAAGTCTCCTAAGATGAATGCATTGCTGTCTATTTCCTCCTTTAATTCTGTTAGTATTTGTCTCACATATGCTGGCGCTCCTGTGTTGGGTCCATATATATTTATAATGGTTATATCTTCTTGTTGGACTGACCCCTTTATCATTATGTAATGTCCTTCTTTATCTTTTGCTACTTTCTTCGTTTTGAAGTCTATTTTGTCTGATACAAGTACTGCAACACCTGCTTTTATCTCCTTGTTGTTTGCATGAAATATCTTTTTCCATCCCTTCACTTTTAGTCTGTGTATATCTGGATTTGAGGTGAGTTTCTTGTAGGCAGCCTATAGATGGGTCTTGCTTTTTTATCCATTCTGTTACTCTGTGTCTTTTGATTGGTGCATTCAGTCCATTTACATTTAGGGTGATTATTCATAGGTATGTACTTATTGCCATTGCTGTCTTTAGATTCGTGGTTACCAAGGGTTCAAGGGTTGCTTCTTTACTATCTAACAATCTAACTTAACTTTCTTGTTAAGTTATTGTAAACACAGTCTGATGTTTCTTTCTTTCTTTCCCTTCTTATTCCTCCTCCTCCATTCTTTCTATAATAGGTGTTTTATTCTTTGCCTTTAGTTGGTATTTGGATGGTCTGCTTTCTTTGCTATGATTTTTTTTTCTCTGGTGACATCTTTTTAGCCTTAGGTGTGCTTCCCTCTAGAGCAGTCCATGTAAGATATCTTGTAGTGGTGGTTTATGAGAGGCAAACTCTCTTAACTTTCGTTTATCTGGAAATTGTTTAATCCCTCCATCATATTTAAATGATAATTGTGCTGGATACTATATTCTTGGTTCGAGGCCCTTCTGTTTCATTACGTTAAATATATCATGCCATTCTCTTCTGGCCTGTAAGGTTTTTGTTGAGAAGTCTGATGATAGTCTGATGGGGTTTCCTTTGTAGGTGATCTTTTTTCTCTCTCTAGCTGCCTTTAATACCCTGTCTTTATCTTTGATCTTTGCCATCTTAATTATTATGTGTCTTGGTGTTGTCTTCCTTGGGTCCCTTGTGTTGGGAGATCTATGAGCTTCGGTGGACTGCGAGACTACTTCCTTCCCCAGCAAGGGAAAGTTTTCAGCAATTATTTCTTCAAAGACACTTTCTATCCCTTTTTCTCTCTCTTCTTCCTCTGGTACTCCTATAATGCGGATATTGTTCTGTTTGGATTGGTCACATAGTTCTCTTAATATTCTTTCATTCCTAGAAATCCTTTTATCTCTCTGTGCCTCAGCTGCTCTGTACTCCTGTTCTCTGTTTTCTATTCCATTAACAGTCTCTCGCATCTCATCCATTCTGCTGTTAAGCCCGTCGATCGCTTGTCTGATTTCTGTATTGTCTTTCTTCAGTTCCCTCACTTCCTCCCTCAGCTCTTGAACATTTCTCTGTAGGTCCATCAGCATGGTTATGACTTTTATTCTAAATTCTTTTTCAGGGAGGCTGTGCATTTCCATCCCTTCAGACTCCCTCTCTGGGGTTGTCTGGTTGATTTTGGTCTGAACCATATTTCTCTGTCTTTTCATGGCTGTATAATTTGGTCACTGATAGTTGCCACGTATGTCAGCTGGGCTCTTTAAGACTTTAAAAAGAGAAGAAAAAAAAAGAGAAAAAAGAGAAAAAAAAAAAAAAGAAAGAAAGAAAAAAAAAAAAAGAAAGAAAAGAAAAAACAAAAACAAAACAAAAAAACAAAAAAAACAAAAAAAATGCCCACTGGACGTAGATTCTGTGGGAATGCTCTAGGTGGCGCTATTGCCCCACTATTCCACAGCTGTGACTGTGCCACTCCGCAGGGCCCTTTATCGCTCTGGCAGGGGTGGGAACGAGTAGGAGGCTGTTGATCTCAGTGAGAAGTGTTAAGTATGGCTACGCTTCCTCAGTCGCCAGCTAAGGCATCTGAAACTCCCCAGGACTCCCAGCCTGCTGGGCTGAGTGTGCTGGGGCGATCCGGCTCCTCCGCTGGGCCCCTGTCTCTTTAAGACAGCTGAAGGAAGTGCGCACTTTTTTTTTTCCTTCCCGGGAGCCAGCTGCAAGCACCGTGGCGTGTTCCCTGCTCAGATCCTGCCCTGTGTCTCTCCAATCTCCACTGCACTGCGCAAATGTGGGTCAGCGCTCCCCGCGCAGATCACCGGGGCTGGCTACTTCGCGGGGTGTGCTTCCACTCCCTCCTGGCTCTGAATCCTCTCCTCCCGCCAGTGCGCTGGGGTGGGGGAGAGCTCGGGTCCCGCCGCGTCGCGGCTCTGTATCTTACCCGCCTCTTGGGGTGCCGAGTCCTCTCGGGTGTATCTGCCCGCTGTGTGCTTTCCTGTGTATTCTCGTCTCTCTTTTAGGAATAGATGTATTTTCTGTGTTTTCGTAGATAAATATAGTGTTGGGAGGAGATTTCTGCCGCCCTGCTCACACCGCCATCTTCCCGGAAGTCCCTCTATTCTTTATTATAAAGAATACTGCTGTGAACATTTATATACAAATATTTGGTTGGATACGTGTTTTCAACTCTTTTGGATATATACCTAGGAGATGAATTGCTTGGCAGTATGGCAACTCTTTAACTTATTGAGGAGCTGCCAAACTGTCTCCTGCAAGGGCTACAATATTTTACATTCCCACTAACCAATGTATAAAGGTTCCACCTTTTCCATATCATCATCAAGACTTGCTATTTTCCATTAAAAAAAAAATATATATATATATAGGCATCCTAGTGGGTGTGAGGTGGTATCTCACTGTGGTTTTGATTGATGAATGGAGAAAGAAAATATAAGTAATAATATTAATGGAATATTAATAATGAGATGTTACTCAGCCATAAAAAACAAGGAATCTTGTCATTTGTGTTAACATGGTGTCTCCCCTGAGTGGAATTGCCCTCAGGCAAATTCATTCTGGATTCAGTGATACCAAATAACAACGATGGGACATTGGGGGTAAGAGAGTTTATATCCAGCTTTATTCTCACAGACACAGGCTGGAATCATGTCTACCTCTGAAAACTGTCTCCATCTCTGCCTCTAGGCAGAGCACTGGGCAGAACTCTTCATATATATAGTAACACTGACCATAGTGGCTTATTGCCAGTGGGTATGTAAGTACTACCCTAGCATTAGGCCAATCATATCATCTAGTAGTTTAGGGTCAGGTAAGGATCGTGGCCATAGGAACTTCCATTTTCCCTACACTCCACCCTCTAGGATTCCTGCCTCACAATCTATGCACCCTCAATCTTCCATGATGGTCCCTGTGCAAGAAAGTTGGAGCATTGTAACCAGATTCCACAACAGCAACAGAGGAGAGTATACAGATAACAATGAAAATTTTGATACCGATAACAACAAAAATTAAATAATCCTAAAGCCTGAGGAGATCAGTAGCCACCAAGTGGTCATTTCAGCTGTATTCAGACCAGTTCTACTCAGATGAGTTCATGACTTGCACTTTCCATAGGAGAAATCACTCTTCTGCAATGTTCCCTGTGCGAGAAAGCTGGAACCTTGTAACAACAAAAACCGTAATAATAGTCATCCTCAAGCCTGAAGAGATGATTGCCACCAAGTGGTCATCTCAGCTGTATTCAAACCAGCCCCATTTCATGATCTGTACTTTCCATGGAAGGCCAGTAGCAGTACTGATAGGGAGTTCTGTGCATATCCAGCGAGTGGCGGTCTTTGCTAGGGTGTGTGCCAATCCACAAAGATGTTAGAGGAGATTAACCTTAAGGGTGGTAAGACACATTTTAATGACACCAGCATAGGCATATCCTGTCCATCAGGTCAGGTGCATGCAACAGAGTGGTCCTGTGATAGGACAGCAGCAGAAATGGGGTCTCATCATGGTCTGTCATACCAGACGTTCACCCATCTCCCTGTGGGAGTTACAGCTGGGTCAGTATGTAGGGCTATGGGAGGCACATGCACTGGCCATAATGAAAAAATGCTACCGTAAGATGCTCTTACCTTCTGGCCATTTTGGGTACACTGTCTTGATCTTTAGGGGCTACTCTGCTGTTACTCCAGGAATACACAGAAGGCCAGCTTGCAGGCCTTTTCCCCAAGGTTCCTGAAGGGCCAACCATCACTGATCCATGTGTCGAAATGTCCAAGGCCAGCAAAATGTTCTGCTGACCAAATCCCAGCTTCAATAATTCCTTCTTGGTTTGCATGTGCAGTTGTACAGGGGAGCAGCAATGCCTGTTAGCATTTTAACAAATCACTGTACCTCTCTATCATACCTCCCCCAGTACAATTATATAGTATACAAAACTTCCACTTATATTCCTAAGTGCTGCACCCATTCTTGTAGTGCATGTCTAGTAAAGTGGGTGCCTTGATCACTTTTGATTACCTGCAGTCGGCCATAGGCTGCAAAGAGATGCTCTAGGCATCTTTTGGTTGTTTGCTGGTCTGTGCAACATGCAAGAAAAGTAGTTGTGTCCACAAACGTCATGTCATATCGATACCCTTCTGACACAGGCAGAGGTCCAATATAGTCTGTCTGCCACCTGACAAGGGTTATCAGCCCCTTGGCTGTCATCCCATGTTGCTGTGGGACTTGGTGTAGGTCCCTTTTAGAGCACACAGTGCACTCCTGCCAGACTCTGCTGACCTATTCAAAGGGTAAGGGCAAGCCCCACTGACAGGCTAGAGCTCACATTGTCTTCTGCCCCTCATGTAACAAATGTTGCTATAACCACTGGGGCACATTCGAGGCAGGCTTTCCTTCTAGCCAGTGTACCTGGGCCAATTCATCTGCTTCATCATTTCCTGGATATGCCGGTGGCAAATGGCCTGTCACGTGATATACTTGACTGTTTTAGTTTGACCGGAGTCCCATAAGTCTTGCCACAACTCTTACCCCTAAAGGGGTTGGTGAACAACCATCCAGTTGGCACAATACCGTGTCAGCAGCCACAGAGTCAAGCCCCGATAGACGGCCCAGCTGTCAGTGCGGACCACTATAGGGGAGGGCTCCCGGGTGATCATGAGCCACACTGCCCGTAACTCAGCCCATTGACTGCTCTTCCCCTCTCCGTCCTCCATCCATATTGTCTCAGTCTTAGAATAGAAAGCTACAACGCCCCAATTCAGGAGCTGCCCATGGCTGGAGCCATCTATGTACCGTGCATCTTCATGTATAGGGGCTTTTTCCTCCTAATAAGGGCTCTCTGCTCCTTAATGGCTCTAAAGCAAATTCTTCCTGCCTTTCACTGGTATATGTCACTGGTCCTAGTAAGCACTGGAGTTCTTCACACAAGGGGATAGTAGAGAGGGCCCTACACTGCTGTAGGTGCACACCCCACTTGTCCAGTGTAAGCATCTGTGCCACACCACTCTGTGACTTTTGGGTTCAGTCTCGTACTCACCCCTTGAAGGGATAGGTGCTTATTACCTTTATCGGGCCTCTTCCAGTGATGGGCTCTGTAGCCAGCAAGGCATGTTACATAGCAGCCGATTGTTTCTCTGTTAAGGTGTACCACACCTCTGCTCCTTTCCAGAGTTGCAACCAGAGCCCAAAGATTGGCAAGTATGTTCAAGCTGATGCCAGAGACCCCAGCCATTCATTGGTCACATGGATATCCAGTTCACAAGGCCTTGATGTGTTTATCACACTCAAGGTCTGCATGGCCTTGACTGCTTGTTTTTCTGTAGTAAAGGCGGATGCCCATGTCTCATCCCAGTCCTACGTGATGCCCTTTCGTACCAAAAGGTATAAGGGCCAAAAGGAATTTGTGCCAAGTGAGGGATGAACACTCTAGTAGCCTAGAAGACCCCAAAACTCCTGTAACAATGCCACAGTTGTAGGGATAGGAAAAGCCTGAACTTTATCTATGATTGCTTCTGTTATAACTTTAGTCTTACCTGACCACACAACCCCCAAGAAGTTGACAGACAAACCAGGTCCCTGAACCTAGGTGCTGTTCACAGCCCATCCTTTCTCCCATACATGTTGCAGCAGTCTACGTGCTGCACCTTCTGGATCTGCAAGAGAACCAGATGTGAGCATGACATCATCAATATAATGATACAGGCATACTGTTGGCGGTTTCTCACAAACTGCCAAGTCCTGGGCTACAAGTGCATGACATGGTGGGGCTGTGGAGGTATCCCTGTGGGAGGGCGGTGAAAGTCCATTGCTGACTTTCCCACATGAAGGTAAATTGTTCCTGACTTTCCTGCTCTATGTCAATGCAAAAGAAGACATTAGCAAAATCCACAGCATCATGATATGCCTCTACTTCATGGCTGAGGGTGTCCATATGACCTGTAATAGGGGGACAGCAGAGGTGTGACTTTATTCAATTCTCTGTAATCCATGGTCATATGCCAGGAGCCGTCTGGCTTTTTTACTGGCCACACCAAATTAAAAGGGCTATGGATGGGCTTTATAATACCCACATTCTCCAGTTCCTGGAGGGTTTCTCCAATTTCTTTATGCCCTTTGGGCAATTTGTATTGTTTGGTACCCCAATTTGGCCAAAGTCCCCAAACTCTGGGAAGTGAATAACCCAAATTGGAAACCATCCTATAGTGCAACAGTTTCATTGTACAAAGGAGCAATCAGGTTAAAGAGAAATTATGCATCAGGTACTTGTTAAAAATAATGAGAGATTTTATTCAAGACTTGCAATAGGGAGAGAGACTAAACTCAAATCTACACACGACAGGGGCAAGTGGGGATGGCTAGTTAGGACTTCTACATCACAGGTGGGAATAAGGGACTTAATCAGATATCGGGTGATTAGATAGAGAGGGTGAGGGAATTCTTGCTAACCTGACTTGGTAGAATTCTTGCTAAAAGTAACAGGAGAGACACAGAAGGCTAATAAGGTAGAGGTCTGGTGAAGAAGAGGGTTTGGAGGACTTTGACTAAAGTTTGGTCAAAGAGGGAGACTTTGTCTCTTGTACTAACCTAAAATGACTTACATTGGTGTTATTTCCCTCAGAGTCCATGAACTGTTTGAAGAACTGTACTAAAGATTTAGAAAGGAGGAAGGTGGAGGGGAAGCATGTAAGAAGTAGAGTTTATGTTCCCTTAATGTGAATTGCATGCAAATAGGAACACAGGATTCTAGGAGATTTGGAATACAGAAAGAAAGTGCAGAGTAGAGTCCTGTTTACCCAACTTTTGAGAATTATTCCCATCATGGAATACACTTGAAGCACAAATTTCAAAGCTGATGGTCCCTGTATCACCCTGCAGAGCAGTAAATGAATGCAAGGGAATAAAAGGATGCATGTGGGTGTTATTTATGTTTGGTTTTATTTTGTTTTAAAATTCAATTTTATTTTTTACTTTTAAAAAAGGATGGGGTACCTATGGCAAAGGCTTGACTGATGGTGTATAAGAATTTTGCCGGGAAAAAAAACAAAAAACCCCACTATCCAGTGCTAACAAGCTCACATGCCCAGTAAACTTTCCATGTGAGGGAGGTTAATCCATTCCCTAGCCTTCCTTCTCCTATCTACCCCCCTATATATTTTTCTCCTTTCCAATTACTGTGTTTTTGTCTTTAGAAATTGTTTGCAGTTCACCAAATGCTCCCCAAAGTAAAGGATGTTGGAAAGGTGTTCAAATTTTTTACATATTTCAGGTTTCTCATGGAGACCTGTTTGGGGGGAGTTCATATTCCGGACATGTCTCCCCTCATATTTTTTAACACGGTTTCAAAACTGTGGAATATGGAGAACATGTTTGTGTTTGCTAATAACACAGCTAGCCACCTCTTCTCGTGATGTGAAAAGATAAACAGAATGATTAGCAGCAAACAATTAGGATTAGTTGAAAAGCAATTAATCTGCCTTCCTCTCTTCCTGTGCGCTTCCATAATGCCTGGGAGCTGTGCTTTCTTTTCAAAGGGGAACTCAAAGGTCAGGAATTAGGGCTCTAGCATTTGGCAGATTACTTCTATTAACAGGCAGTTGGTTAATAAGAGACAAAGGGTGTGAAAGGCCATTGTAAGTAGGGGAAATTTAAGAAAAAGTTGAGCTCAGAGGCTTAATGTTTCCGTTACAATAGGTAGGCACAATCTGCCTGGCACCTGCTCTTCTCCTTGGCTATAGTTCAATCTTTTCACAGAATTGCAAGGATTTAAATGTTTTAAATTGTTGGAATCTCCAGGTTAAATTTTTTATTTTATTTTATTTTTTACTAAAACTATTCAAGAAACTGAGTTCCTTCATGACCAGTTACCACTCTACCCAGGTGTCCAGGCACCCTTCCAGGATTTACCACTGTTCTGTGGCTTTTACATGTTCTGATCTTGGAATGGTATTTACATGCCTTTCTGTCTCCCTGCAGTCTGGTCAGTGACTTGCAAAAGTCACACCATATTATACGTAAACTAACTGAAAAAATAAAAATCATTGAGTCCCAGTGACTGTGCCCACATATTACTGTTGGTGAAAATCGACTAGTTAATTTGATGTGTTTGAATTGAAATGTCCATAAGGAAATGTATAGAACTCCCTCCCCCATTTCATTATGTAATTATTTATATTAAAAAAGGGAGATAATGGTTTTAAATCAAATGATTATTTCAGAGCTTCCTAAAATGTTAATGGCTGTTTTTGCTGATTCTTTAATGCACAGTTCTGGGGTCTGCTGGGACCCTCAGAGGCCAGCAAGCACCCACAGGGATACCCTATTTCTTTCCTACTTGTCTTCCCTTGTGAGTGATTATTACAAATGGGAGAATGAAAGAAGTGCCTTCATAAAGGTTATCTATCCTTATGGGTTTTTCTATCATGTCTTTCCATTAAAATTATAAACCCAGTGAGAGCTGACATTGAATCGATATTTGTGTTATTTAACAGATTTTAGCACAACTAGTTTCTAAGCATGTTGGAGGCACTCAATAAGTACTTATTCGATGGGATGATTACTGAATTTAATGGTCTTTCTAGGCTATTACAAAAGAGATATAACCTGACCATGAAAGTTAATGATACATGCAGATGAAATTGATCTATGAAATAAATGGGAAGCAAACAGAGGCAGGGACAATGCTGACAATTTCCTAATCACAGAACTGAGTATAAAGTAACAGGATTAAAATGAACACAACCACCTTTCACTCTAGATCATGACGGTTTGATTATCTGAAAATTACACTGTAGCATGTTTTAAAAAGATATGTGGCAGAGACTCGGGGAAACTTGTGTGCAAGACACAACCTGGAGGGGTTAGGATTGCTTCAGATGCTTCTTATTTGTCCCGTTAGGATCCCAATAGCCAAGCAAACAAAACAAATTCTGAATTTATAAGAATCTTTGTAAAATATTGATTCTTTTAAAAAGAACCTAACTTCTTTAGAAATAAAAGTACTTTATACAGTTTAAGACCTACTTTACATTTTTCTAGCTTGGTACATCTAAACATTTGTGTATTTTTAAATGAAAAGATATGCTTGAATTTATAGGCTAATTTAAATTTTTTTCTAATGCTGAATTTAGGGCATTTGCTTAAGAAACACTGAAAGTTCATGAGATTTTAGAATTCATATCTCTTACTAATAAAAATTTTGCTTAAGTGGAACAATTTCCTAATCTGCCTAAATATATTGATTCTACAGGATATCTAAAAAAGTTTTCTCAGATATCTTCAAACCTAAATAGTAGTATTTAGTCATTCATAAATCTCTTTTATATAAAAATTTTCATCATCCCAAGCTTTCACAGTGGTTATCTAAAATCTCTTCACATTATAAAGTAGTACTATTTGTATGCTTGGACTTTCAGCTAATTGTCTTATAATAAGTTACCATATCCTTATTATAATACTAATAATTAGTTATGCAGCCAATGTTAAATTCAGTCATTTAACATTGATGCTTTAAAACCATTATGAAAACTCCTAATGAATTAGTGCTATCAATTACTTAATAACTTTTCTGAAATTTAAACTTCAGAATGGCAGCTCATATAAACCCATTGGGACCTCCTACTTGCTCTATGCTTTTGTCATCGTAGCCTTATTTCTAAGCCAACTACATTATGTATGTATAAGATCATTCTATACTTTTACAAAGTGAATAAACAATGCTAATATTAGATCTTGCTAGCAAGGTGGTGAAAGCAGACAGCAGAGCCCTTAGAACAAAGAGCAGGGCCAGTGGACATGTAGGTGTTGATAAAGCCTTGATCAGGAAGCTGGGAAGACCAAATACAGATAATGGAACTTGTTTCCTGATTAGGTAAGATACCAGGCTTCTGCAGGTGATGATTTCCATCCGTGAGTTGCATTATTTGTGGAAGTTACTTCATAATTAGTTAATACATTAAAAATCTTATACCATTTCTAAAAATGTGCACAAAAAAATTGTTTTTGCTTCCCTCTGGGTTATGATTTATAATATTCCTGACAATATTCCTAATATTTAAAAAGTAAATAAGAGTTTTAACTAAATTGTATAGACAAAGAACAATAAAGTACCTATTTAAAGACATTAAGATAGGTCTAAGCTTAGGTAACAGATATTTTCAAATAGAGCCCTGGAATTTTGAATTTTTCTTTTAGGTCTGATGAATGACTTTTGTGGAGACTTAAGCATAGTAATATTTTCTGTTATGATAAAATAACATGTAAAGTGTTTATTTCAATGCTGCACGGAATATGGTTAGATGACATTCATACACCAGTAAATGCCCAGGAGAATGGTGTTTGTTTGTTGTTTTTAATTCATTTATTATAGGCCTTGAAACTTCCCATCAACTACAAATGTATATGAAATCCTGATAAATGCTGAAATGCTCTTCCTGAAGTTGGGGCAAGACTAAACCCCTTCCTTTTCCATCAATCCCTGCCTCCCTTCCTACCATCCCAGGGTGCCCCTCAGGCCACTCCTGATATCCCCAGCATCCACAGGGTGTGTGTGAGAAGACCAGTTCTAACGCACACTAAAATAATTGGATTCAGTTGTCCTGGAGAGGCAAACATGAATTATGCTTCTTAAAGTCCTTTCAAGATCAAAGACTTCGTGTATGTTATAGGATGGCTGAGGTCCCAACAGGTTATTTCTTAGGTTGCTTTTGTGTCAGAAGATAGAGTGTGAGTGAACCGGGACATCTATTACCTATAATGAGACCTGTTCTTGTTTGCTTCCTCCTGTATGCTTACCCCCTTAATTCATCAAGTTTAGACATTTGGCAACACTTGCCAGCAATGCTAAAGAAAGTAGTAAATGATTTACAGCAATGATGGCCTTATTTCCACCTCCTAAAGCAGCAGGTAGGACTTTGTGGCACCCAGCCCATCCTCCCACTCCCTGGGTATTTGGTGACAGGACTGTGTTATAATTGAGAATGTTTGGCTGCTGCATCTAAAAACATAAAATTTTAAATCTCCTTTTAGATGTCCTCAGTCACGCACTGTTTGACTCTAGTTACACTGACTGCTGTCGAGTGCATAGTTAGCCCTTCATGAGCATTCTAATTTCCGTTGAACATCTGTCTTTTCTAAGGTGATTAATCAAGGCAAGCCAGATTTCTTCTTCTGATATGTCTCTTCCTCTAAAGTGAATGGCATAACTGATTCTGAATATATTTTTTAAAATTTTTCCTCAGAAAATGTCCACTTTTGACAAGCGCTAAAACTAGATTCAGTATTACCTGAGCCACCCTGTGTATCAGTTAGGAACTGAGTCTGACTAGTCGTGACGGTTAACTCAACATCAGTGGCTTAACCATACAAGGAATTATCCTCCCAGAAGGAGTCTGGAGGCCGACAGTTCAGAGCTGATATGGCAGCTTCAGAGGCTCGTCAGGGCCTCTGCTCTGCCCTGGATTGCTTCCATCCTTTAGGCAAATGGTCATAGTTTGCATGTAAGGCAGCAGGAATGAGGACGGGTGTGAGAATGACTTTGGAAGTCCTACATAACACAGTATTTTTTGCTAAAACTCAGACTTGTGATACACCAAGCTGCAAAAGAGGCTGGAGGGTGTTGCTTTTGAAGCTGGATACTTTTCCCAGGGTCCTCTTGCAGGGATCAACAGGACACAACCATGCTGTGGCACCTATTGCTTTGGACTTAGAATAGTTATTTTTTAGGTTTTTCAGTATTTGTGATTAAGATAGGTTGTCTCTACCCAAATTACTAAATAACTTAGGGACAATTCAGTTCGGTCTTTTTACATACCCTAATTTACATAGACATTAAAATTTACTCACATTATATTGTTAAAAAAAGAATGAGGTCTAAATCTCATTTCCTTTGAAAGATTTTGTTGCTAATAATTACCAATCAGGACAAAGACACTTTAACAGTTCAACATATTTATCAAACCAATGCTCAAGTTACTTTGTATTCAGTTGAAACTGAAAGTTGGTATATGTTAGGTCATGATTAGGTAGCGCAGAATTAATAGCAATTGCATTTGAGGCCGGTATTTGCTAAGGACCACAGAAAGGCCCTCAACAGAAAAATGCATAGATGCAACTATTTAATTTGGTGTAATTTGCTGCTTGATAACCATCAGATTAATCTCAATAATTAAAAATGAACAATCCTATTTTACATGTATCTCAGACATTTTGGCATATAAATATTAGTTAGATTGGAAATACTATTTGAGAAGAATGAAAGAGTTGAGGCACTTAAGACTGATTTAATTGATTAATAGCTATATTCCTATTTCTTCACAACATCCATAAAGTACAAGAGATATTGCACCTGCATGAATCCAAGGATAGGCGAGAGGAATAATGAGAATCGTCATAAATTATGGGGAGCTACGGCATTTTGAACTCTGCTAGGGATTACAGACTTCATGTCAATTTCAAAGATGCGTTCGGGATTCCCACCAGATACTCTTCCCCTCATGGTGACGAGTATTCATAATCAGTTCTCTTCTTATAATGGCCTCCAGTCAGGGTACACCTGAATCCTTCCCTTCTTCCCACATGAAGCCTTCCCTTGCGTCTGCCTGCTTTTGCATCTGCAAATTCAAGTGATAATGACCAACTCCCTTGCTATAACAAGCTCCAAAGAAAAGATAGCCTTTGCCTCTTCTCTTTTGAGTGGTCTTGTTTATTTCCACAGTATTAATGATGGTAGCATTAGAAGTACTTCCTTCTTGCATCTGAATGAAAACATGCAGGCCTGTGAGGTGTTCATTTTTAATTGATGGAGGCTGTTGGCTGGAGGCAGATTAACTAGAATATCTTTTGTGATTGGTTGGGTGCATATGTGACTGTTGAGTTGTTCTTAAGTTGGAAGCAGGGGGCAAAAATTAGGGAAACCAGCAGTTATTGACCAAGTTGAGAATATTTTGGACCAGTTACTACAGATTGTGATACAGCTTCCCTGCCTGGTTGCTACAAAAGTGGCTCAGAATATGCTGTTTTTATACATGCTCTGGACATTGTCTGTTTGCATACTCAGTTTGTTAGTACCAGCTCAACATCAGTTAACACTAAGGCTTAACAGTCATCCTCTTGAATATCATGACAGGATATTTTCAGGAAAAAAAGACCTCCAGTGATGGTTTTTAACAGTGAATGGAGGTTTTCAGAATCTTGTTTGTATGGATGTTCCCAGGGCACATATTGTGAAAACTTGTCAAATAGATTTCAGTAAGTACACACACCAGAGCTTAAGTACATCCATGTTTAGAAACATAGAATCGATCCCATAAATAAAGACAATCTAATTAAATAGTGGGATTTTTCAGGAAAACAAGATTGCAGCATGGAGTGTTTATTTGTTACTTCTATCTGTTTACTTCTTTTGGCTTTGTTGAATCTGAAAGTGGTAGACAGGAGCTAAAGCAATTGGAAAGAAAAGCATTTAAAATACTCATATGGAAAGTGTGAGTGCTGGGTCTGGTACCATGGAGAAATTCAGAGGAAATAGAAGAAATAATCTCTTAATCTGCTTGGAGATTAGGAGCATATAAATATGAAGACATTTAAGAGGCGGAATTGAAAAATAACACCCTTTATCCACCAAGAGTTTTTTTATGCACCGGGGGGCCAGGCTGGTTCCAAGGGCTTGGGAAAATGGAAATGAAAGGGAGATGGTCTCTGAGCTGTAGGACCTCCTGGTTGTTCATGTAGAACAAATGTGTTAACATATTTACTACAATCCACATTTAGCATTTACCAGGGTGCGAGCAGAGGCCGTAGGAGGCTGACTGCAAAGGAATGATAAGACCACAGAAAACTTTTTGGGTCGGCTTGGATTTAGAAGCAGTTGCTCAAGGAGCCCCTGAGATTCTGGGCTCTTACCTCGCTGAGCCCCTCCCAGAATGTCCTAACTACTGTGGTACATACTGTCCTCTCTCCTGCAACATAGCCTCAACCTAGGTGTCATGTGTACTCTGTGATGCTTAGACTGCAGTGTATGTATTGAATAGCTGTGATATTTTAAAACTACAATGTCATTTGAATACAGTTCTCTTCTTGTCAGTCTTTAAGTATTTAAATAAGGTAATGCTCTAATAATTTTTATTCCCAAAGTCTCTTTTCCTTTTCTTATACCAGCAACACTGTGCGTGTGTATCCTTAAAATTTCCATGGGCTCCTTGCACCCAGGGAGAAATAGGTGGAGGTTACTAATGGTGTTCCCTTCCTTCCATACATGATCGTGGGTATGAGATGATAAAGCAGGGCCCTCCTCAGTCTTGTGGGGTGCCAGGAGACACCTCAACACTCTGACACAGGAGCCCACAAAGGAGATCGGTGAGAAAGGGGAAGCCACAGTATGGAGATGAGGTCTGACCCCAGCCTAGAATTGTAACGATTTGGGCCAGGTGGCATGTGCCACTCAGAGAGAGCACATGAAAAGAAGTGCATGAAACAGCCCATTCATTTGGAAACGACATCTTTTTCAAGGGGCTTGTTGGAAAAAAACTCATGGGGAACTGTGGGTTAAATAACGTTGAAATTAACACAACCCAATTGTCTAGCACTTAATTAACTCTCAGTGAATGATATTATTTATGTGTGAACAAATACAATGAGTTTAAATTATTGAGAATCATTTAGGTAAAAATTAGATTTTCCTAAAAGCTGTTAAAATAGAGTGAAAGAGTTTGGCATCTCTGTCTTCATTGTGTGTCTGTCTTCTTTGCTGCCTTAACCTTTGGGTCATAAAGCCTCTGCTCAACCCTGCAGCCCTGCACATAGTCTTGTTAATCATCAAAAGGAATTTTGCTCACATCTTAAGATTGATGCAAACAGCACCTTACCTGAAATTTGCCTCCCTTCAGGAGATAAGGAAGTATAGATTAAAATGATGCCTGGATTGTCAAGGATTTATTGGAACCTCATGGCTGGAATGAAATGACTGGAGCCGACTCACCAAAGGCAAGGAGTATCCCAGCTCTCCTCGGACGCTTGCTGACACCCAGCTGTCTGAGGTTGACCATCGCCTCCTTCTCCCCACCTTTAGCATTAAAGAAGCCTGAAATTGACCAAGTTAGGTTGGTTCTTTAGAACATTAGTCAGCCATTTTCTGTCTGCTGGCTTTCCGAATGAAGTTGCTTTCCTTGCCCCAACATTTGTCTCTCAGCTCCTTGGATGTTGTGTAGCAGGTGACACAAACTTGGACTTGATAACACCATCTTCCAAAGGCTTCCCAATATGCTCCGGTGCAGCATGGATGCAGTGTCTGTCTCTTTTTCTCCTGTAAAATAAATATATCAATGTCAACATATTTAAGAAAGTTTAATCCCAAGATGATATAGCATACTCTTTATGTGGAGAAAATGAATTAGGGGAGATGGATGTAACTGAATCATGTAATCATTTTGTGAATAATTACTTTCTACATACGTACTTGTTCCATTTACAAAGAGAGATCAGAGTGCAAAGGTAGACAGACACATAGGAGAAGGTAGTTGTCATTCTCTAAACGTTAGACATCATTTGGTTGGTTGTAAGTGTAGAAGCCAATAATATTTTGAAAATTCCCTATCGAATTTCTCTTTTAAGGAAACTACCAGCAAACTTTCTTACCTTTTTTATTTTTAAATTGGCTTTAAGCAATAATAAATTTGGGCAAATGTTTTAATTAAGGCATAACTGGCTCAAAGCACTAGAATTCCGAACCTAACATCATTAGTTGACTTGAATTAAAATAATGACAGGCCTAATTAGATAAATATTGTGGTTATCATGATTTGATTATTAAGCAGCAATTTGCAAAGACCTGCCATGAAAGAATAATTCTTCTGGTTTTATAAATATTGGAAGGCAGCACTGTAACAAAAGCAGTGTGATTTGAATATAAGATGATGTTAAGTAGCATTGTGATTTTCAAATTCTGCTTCTGCTTTTGGGGTTGCATTTTGCATGTGTGTCCTCCTATGCACATGAACATATATACATACATAATCAGGTCTTTTAAATGATCTCCTATATGCCTTTCTTCTCCTCCTGAGCCCTGCAGCCTGCATCCAGTAAAACCCTCCACTGCCCACCTCTAATTTTCAGTGTTACATCTCCTGTCACCTCCGTCAGCCATACATTCCCGCTGCTGCCCTTGGGCACATGTCAGGCTACCAGCATTGACTGCATTTTCTCACTCCCAGAGCCCAAGAGCCACGATCTATGTGACTTGACCTGGTGTGGAGTCAGCTTTACTATTCTAGTAACATTTCCCGATGCCATCTGATTCTGAAAACTGCTGAATTTCATTCTTACTCTGAGAAATCTTCTTAAAATACCACCCCAACACTGCCATGAAAGAAAAAAGTTGTCTATTTTAAGATAAAAGACTTTGCAAACTAGCATGGCTACATGTAAGAAGATGGTTACTAACAGACTGAAATATGGAGAGAAGAAAAGACAGGAGTGACTCCACCATTTGTATTCTTTTCTATTTATTTTTAGTCCCATTAACTTGCAGACCAGTTCTTCCTGTATTTGGAAAAGCCGTTGCCAGCCCCTTATTGTCTCTCAGTCACTGTCACTGGAGTCCTGCAGAGAGGTGTCCTGTCTCCCTTTGGCTTCCCTCGCCAGGCAAAGCTGCTCCTCCAAATTTTCCTTCAATCTACTGTTTCCCTCCGGTACCACCTGTCCTGTGGTCAGAGATACACTGACATTGTGCAGCGACTGCGTTATTACTCATCCCACTGATGTCAAATGGCAAAGCCGAGAACTAAAGTACAATTCCAGAAAACAGCACACATATCCAAGGAAGAAAACATGAGTATTTCCCAACACCAATATCGGTCCAAGTTAAACCTTGTTTCAGCTTCTGTACTGAGCTGTATGGCCATGTAAAGGTCTGACATATGGTCCCAGTCACATTGTTGGTACTGAGAACAAGTTAAAATATTCAAATCTGTGATCTGTAGAGTGTTTGATGATCCCTATAATGAGAGAAGAGTTTTAATCAAGAAGGAAGAAAAAATAATGAGGATGGCTTCTGTAAATCTTGGAATTTGAAAGGCCATGGGAACCTCAGGGGCCCTGAGTCTTAGTCACGAAGGAGCACGTTATTGAAAAAGTGAAGCCTCAGAACTTTGAGGACGGACTGAGAAATCTGTGTTCTGGGAGGCATATGGAGAGAGGGACATGTACTCTGCCTGCAAGGAACAACGACATAGAGTTCAGCTGAACAGCTGGAATAACTAGAGTCAACACATAGAGAAGAATATTTGGGATATGGCTGATGTGAAGTGGGTTGTAAAAGTGACAGTGACCTCCAAGTCTTCAAGTAGACGCGTTTGGGGAGAAGGTCAGGAGAAATGCTTGAACTTGAGTGTTCTGGACTGCAGGCAACACCTATCACCATTAAGATTCATCAGAGTTATGTGTGATGCTACTCGGAGGTTCCTTTTCCACGTGGTCAGAAACAGACCCAAGGACCAAACCAGAAAAGCCGCCACACAAAAGCAGGGCTGAGGGGCTTGGGTCGGCCATGTTTCACTCACCCATCAGGTAGGAAGCCCCAGGATTTCCACTGCAAACCCTGCCATGTGCACCTGCTCAGGACTTCACTGAACTCATCCAAGACCATCCTGCCAGGTCACAGCGTCACAGCACGCCCAATTGCCTGCATCCACATTAGCACCTCCTGCCGACTCAGCCTGGCTCTGCAAACATTACTGCTGTCACAGGTTTCCTGCCAGGAAGCAAGACATACCCTTTGAGTGAGTGCCTGTTCGTGTGAATTGGATGTAGAGCCAGACTCAATATGTTCTCAGCGGATAATGAAGAAGCTGCAATATCTGATTTGTGGGGGTCAGCAGGCAGATGGCAAAGGCAGCTCATGAGAGCAGAGATGTGATGCATTTATTTTTTTCAGATAGTACAATAACCAGTTTTCATCTTGTTCCCCACAGCCAGAGGAAAGTGCAATTTGGTATTCTGTGGGACCACAGACTCTCACATGAGACCATCTCTGTTGCAGGGATGAAAGACAGAGCACCTTCTGAGACTTTACAAAGTGCACAAGTGTCCCAGTAAGTGGCCAGCTATCCCTCCTGAGCATCCGCTTCATAAGGCTCTACATACATGTACACAGTTGGAAACGTGGAGATGGCACCTGTGCCATGCTTCACGGGCACTTTGGAGTGGTTAAGGGAGCACAAGGAAGACAGTGGGGTGCAACATGCCCAGGGATGGGCGCGTGGATACAATGGCAAGGCACTTTCTTACACTGGACTTTCTTGAAATCTTAAGATTAGTCACGTTTCAGTACCAGATGTGAAGATAAAGCATAAGGGTGCACCTTGGCTTTGACTGCCAAGGAAGGTTGAGTTGGATGTACCCACCCCCACATAGGCTCTCTGGGGGCACAGTGCATGCCCAGGCACCTGTAGGCTAGTGGTGGTGTTGCCAGACATCTCTTTGCTGAGAGGTGCTCACAGACACGAAGCCTGGCTTATTAATCCTGCACATCTCTGTGATGACCCAATCAAATGCATGGATTTGACCTGCATGTCTGATCTTCCCCAACACCACCCAGGCCGTGAACCTACAGCAGAGCTGTGTCTGCTGTTCATCTTGCCTGGCACCATCCTCCCCCAGGTCTTTCTGGATCCTGGATCCCTTCTCCCTTCTTCAGAGAGGCTTTTCCTGACCACCCCTCCTCCCCGAGGCATCATCCTGGTCGTAGTACTCATCACCACCGGACATGCTCCGGGCACTCCTTGTTGTCCTCTTGCCCAGTAGAATGCAGTGGGAGCGGCTGCATCCAGGCCCTGGCTGTGGGCAGGGTGGGTGAAGGGCACACCATGAATGAGTACCGGTATTCACTACAGGGTGATTTTAAGGGCATTACATGATTGATCTTCCCAGCCCTTTCAACCCAATCTGCATGACCTTTTCCCGGGCACTGTGAGGGAGACCGGCACAAAGAGAGAAAAACTTCATTTAGCAAGCCATCCAGAGCTAAGTTTCTACATAATTCTATTTAGAGCATTAAAATAATGACACTTTTGTACTCTGTAGAAGCTAGGTGGATAGACTGTTGAGAGACAGGGAGGAGCTGGGGTCCCCAGATCCGACCCTCAAATCAGAGCCGTGAATATGCTGGCGTCCCTGGGAGGAGGACAGGTGGCCTGGCCCAGGCTGCCCTGGGCAGGGGGTGTCACCACAGCATGTCCACTCTCCTCACCTTCCGCCCTCTCCAGCCTACTTCCCCACCCTTTCCCCGCCCCCCTGACCTCCTCCACCCACACCTCCTCCCCTCCCCTGTGTGGTCAGCCGCCTCGGAGCTGTGAGAGAGGCGTTGGGGGGACACAGGACGTCTCCTGGCACACCCAGCCGCGCTCTCCATCTTGCTCCAGGGAGGAGTTCCAGGCCGCTTGCTGCTGTCTGCTCCCTACCTTACAGCCTCAGCGGTGATTACCTTCAGTCCCCTGCTGTCGAATACCAGAGCACTGGTCACAGGAAGCCACTGACATTTAGATTAGGGAGAAGTAAAGCTAAAAA
Source organism: Smutsia gigantea (assembly GCA_032199065.1). Taxonomy (NCBI): domain Eukaryota; kingdom Metazoa; phylum Chordata; class Mammalia; order Pholidota; family Manidae; genus Smutsia; species Smutsia gigantea. The sequence goes on along the minus strand of JAVSCE010001054.1, from coordinate 1,114,744 downwards.
CCCACTCCCTCAGTGGCACTAGCCACATGTGAAGGGCTAAACAATCACACGTTATGTGGGCATTTCTCACACTGCAGAAAGTTCTGCTCTGACGGTGCCCATGAGAAGAGCTAAATAGGGCATCACCTCTTCCTAGTCCACTGAGTCATAAGGAAGCACAGGTTCAAAGACTGTGCAGGCGGCAGAGGAAGTGAAGAGCAGCTGCCAAGCACCCCAGTGCCAGGGACTTTGCTTCCCTGTCTTGAGCTTGGAGACCTCTGGGCATACTTTGCAAACCAGAGGTCACCTGCCAGCTGCTCCGGCTGCTCTTTCCTGCCCACCTTCCCAGCGCCACTCATTCTTTCAGGGGAGAGAGCTCTGAAGTCAGTTGACAAGCCATGCCTGTTGCCTGACATATTCTACCACCAGCACTCTAGTTACTGGAAAGGTAAACTCACCATGACTCCCCTTTTGCAGTTTTCAAGTGCCCAAGTGTCAAGAAGTCCTGCTCTAGACAATGCTATGTTCCTGACTTCCAAGGACATGATCCGTGAGGGTCTCTTCAGACAGGTCAAACAGGTGGGGGCTCCTTCAAAACCGGGCTGCACCCCTACTCCCATCCTCCTCCAAGCAAGGAGAAAACAAGGAAAACTTGGAAAAAGTGGGATTATCTGTAGAGTAAAATCTTTTTATGCATTTCTTAGCATGCTTTCTTTCATTGGTGGTTTGATTTACAAAATGCTCTTCTAAATGAATATAGTAGTAACATTTTGACTTGAAACAAAATACTACAATGCTTTTTAAAGGGATCTTAAGAAAATACTAAATATGGTAGAGTAAGCTCTGAGATCATTTGCAAGGGCTTTTGTCCTAACAAGCGTCTGTGTGAGAGTGTGACTTATTCTCAATGTGGACCCCCTCCCCCTAGTTTCCAAAAAGAGGTGATTCTGTAGGGGGGCATCTGGTCCAGGATGACCCAGCAGGGAGACCCAGGCTCAGACGACAAGCCAAGTGGGGGCATACTTGGCTGCAGGCTTTTCCTTGCTGTGTCCCTCCCACCCCTGCCCTCAGCAGGTGCTGCTTCTGCCCTCCTGGCTTGGCTCCTTGGCACTGACAGGGGGCGCTGCCCCTGCATGGCTGCTCGATACAAGCCCTTGAAAGCCAGAGGGATGCGGGGCTTGTACGGTGGATGCCTGTGAATCCCGCCCAGACAAGCCTCCTGAAAACGATGCACGCTGAGACCAGTAACGGCTGAAGTGCGACTTGTGGCCTGCCCGCCCTTCTCCTGCCCCATTGCCATGAGGTGATGCCCTGTATGTCCAGTCAGGGGTATGAGGGAGGTCAGTGGGGACCAGAGTGGCTGATGTGGCATCCTCGTCGGTCTCCACGTCTGGTCCTCAAGTCCCATAGACCCACGGGTCAGACCCAGCGGCTCCAGGGCCCTCAGAGCTGGGCCTCCCCGCCCATGTCGATTCAGAAGGAGATGGATTGCCTGCCTGGTTCCCCCGGGTTCTCACCAGTCCTGGACCGTAAGCTGGCTGGTCACTCTGTGTCAACACTGTGTCCCACTCCAAACAGAGTGTCCTGTCCTACACACCCCAGGCAATGAGCCTGTGTCATGTAGGTACTGAGCTGAGATCACCCTGGTCAGCATGGACTTACCTGCCCCGGCCCCTCCTCCTGCCAGGGGAAAATGGCACCATCTGCTTCATGGATTAACCTGCCGGGCCTCTGCGGAATCTGGACAGTTTCCCTAAACCCCCAAGGGCTCTGTGCAACAGTGGAAATTAAAGACGTTGGCAGGACCACGTGGGGCAGGTTCTCCTGAATGAGGAAATTTGATGTTGGGGGACATGGCCGTACCCACCAGCAGGCCTGACAGCAGGCCAGGCAGAGAAAACATTCAATCTGGATGAGATTTCTGAGACAACCCCACGGCCTGTTGGATAAAGAAATGCAGGATTTGAACGGCCCATGTCTGGAGGATTTGGTTATAAAGAATATCAATAGCTCAACACACTGCCTAATGGTTTATAATTTTAACCTGCAGTTGTTCATTCACCCCTGACACCTGTCTCATGCTGTCTGGTCATGTGTGTTCAGTGCTTTGGCACTGGGGTCCGTTTGCCTTAAGGAGTCAGAGCTTGGGCCACAAGACTGGCTTGGGTGCCTGGCAGGTCTGAGGTCAGGTTGTGGAATTATTTCCTCTGCGCTTCACTGTGTCCATGTAGGCATGTACACCGAGTCCAGGCCCCGGTAGGTTTGCTGAACTCACATAAAGCAGTTTGGGATCTCGTGGATCTCGCTGTGGGGCTCCGTGTGGAGTGTGTCTGTTAGCCAAGAAAGGACTCCTGCGAATGGGGCACCACAAAGGCATGTGAGTCCCAGTGTGTTCTCCGTGGGTTCGGGGTTCAGGGAAATGATTGATTTGTATTGCGAATGCCTAGAGCAGTGCCCTTGGGTGCTGGGCGGGCCTGGAGAGGGGACCTGCGCTGGCACTGTCCCTGTCCTCTCCCGCTTCTCTGGGACAGGTGCACGCTCCCCTCTCCCTCGGTGGGGCGCTCCCCACCCTGCTGGCCCATTTGTTACATTCTAGTCTTTAAGAATCTGACTGGGAGAAATGCCCGGGGGGTGAAGCTCACCTGAGGGTTCCCTGTGCCTCCCTGCAGTCATTCCTTTTGCTGTCAGTTAGAAAATGCATTTTTAAAGCAGGAGCCTCCCTCCGGCAGAAGCTCATGAAGGGCCCTGCCCTGGCCTGGGGGCAGAGTGGGAGGGTGGCCTGTGCCTGGTGTCGCCTTTCCATAGTGCCCATCCCGGGGGCACTCACCTGTGCTGGTGAAGGCAGAAACTCTTTCCAGTCTCGCTGACAAGCCTGTGCTCAGGACGTGTGATAGGGGCTGTCGTGTGTTACCACAGAGAGGGAAGGAATAATTCCCTTCCTACCATGAGCTGAGTTCGGTTCTTCTATTTTCGTCTTCTCAGGATAGCTCAGTTCGCTTTGGGAGAGGATTAAATGACAGGCTGGTGATATTTTAAATGTCCTGCTTTAAACTGGTTCATCTCAGAGGTGTGTCATTCTCCAAATGACTTTGTTCCCAATAACTAGAGAAGTAACCTAATATAAAGCTTGACATTCATTTTCCAAATTACTGACTGTAATCACCTTGCTTTGAAGACTCTTCAGGTATCCATGAAGAATTTGTTTTTCTTCAGTTCCTGAGTTGCCTGATAACTGCAGACCTGCAGACCTTGCCCTAGAACAGGTGATGACACGATCCTCTGGCCTCGGCCCCTCCGCGCACTGGCAGGTGCCCATGGAAATGGCGTCAGGGGAAGACAAGGGCTGGTGCGGGAAGCACCAGGCCCGAGGACTCGGGAGGGAGGAGGCAGGCAGGGCAAGGAGAGGCCAGATGAGGGCAGCGTCGCGTGCAGACCCTGAGTGGGAAGCCAAGGCAAGGGGCAGGAGCGGGAAGGAGCTCCGTGTGTCGCAGGCCCATGAGGAGGTGGGGCGACCACGGCCCAGTGGAGGGACACTGTGAGGTGCGGTGTGTGCCCTGGTGGGGCTCTGCGTGAGCTGCCGTGCCATTTAATCAAGGAGATTTCTCTGTGTGGTTTTCAGGATCTTCTCCATGGAGCTCCATGCTGTGGGATTAGGGGGCAGAAGGACAGGAGCAGAGCCCAATTTGTGGGGAGAAGTAATCAGCCCTCTTGGGGAGAGGGATGGCGAGGAGAGAGGTGGGAGGGAGATGAGCTAGCTGCCTGGCTGTGCCCTGGTGCAGAGGGAGGCACACACAGAGCTGAGCTGGTCCTGTCTTGGCCGGGCACCGCCCACTCCACCAGGGCCTTGGACCCCCAGCGGGGGCCTGTGGTGGCTTGTCCAGGCCCACAGCTGTGTGGGAGCAGCTCTGGGGGCTCTGCAGGGGTGCCCCTTGGTGTCTGGGTGCTGCCTGGCTTTGTGGCTGGTGCCGAGGCGGGAGCAGGCTGCATTCCACGCTCCCCAAGGCTCCTCTGGGTAAGCCGCTGATCATGCAGGAGCCTGCAGCCCCAGCCCTCCACCTCTTCCCCAGGAGCTAGGCTTCCTTCCCAGCAATGCCCTGTGAAATCGTCAGGAGCTCCAGGTGCCAAGGCAGTCTGTGCCTGGGGCCTTTCCCTGGGTCACTCTCTCTGATAAAGCAGTAACTCCTGGAATCTTTGCCATGAAAGGCTTTGGGGAAGCCAGACCACCGCAGGGATCAGCTCAGAGATGTCAAAGACACTCATACCTTGTTTGGCTTGTCAGAAATCCAGAAATAGCAAAATTAAAACCACTAGGTCAATATAATGGTAAAGGTATACCACACACCTGGTAAGGGCATATTGTGTACATAAAAACAGTTCATGAACTGGGAGCTTTCAGACCCAAAACTGGCAAGAAGCATGTCGCTCCAGGATGGCTTATGAGTGAGAACTAGGAAGGTGCCGGATGTCACAGCATGGTTTCCAGGTGGCGGTGAAGTGATTATCTTCTACCAACAAGATGACTTAGTTTCTTTTATGATTATCAGAGGCATTTACAAGCAATAACCTGTTTCACTTATGTTCATGAGATAAGCTAGATTTTGTTTGCTTCTCTGGCTTGAGTAGTGTTGTCTGCTCAAGGAATTTTGAAATTTGGTGTCCATTTTACATTTGACTTTAACAGGCTCTTATGTATGTGTAAGACTTTAACTGAGTCAATGGCGGTGTGCCTCCTGCTCTCACACAGCACCGTGTTTCCCGCATCAGCCCTTGCAGGCCTTGAGAGGGCTTCCGCGAGTGCCCAGTGCAAGCTCAGGGTGGAGCCAGGCAGTGGGGCCCAGAGCTACACAGCACCCTTTCTTGCAAATGGGCTCTGAAGACACCAAACTTCACCAGAAGCAAAACATTTGCTTACTTTCTGTGGATTGTTAGTGAGTGTGGATGGCAGAATGATGCCTCTGTCCCTCCACCCAATGTGTCTATGTCCTGGTCCCCACAACCTGCCAGTGTTATGTTAAAAGGCAAAAGGACTTTGCAGATGCAATGAAGTGAAGGGCCTCAAGATGAGGAGCTGATCCCAGATTATCTGGATGGGCCCATGTTGTCGTGAGGTCCTTGTACGAGGGAGGCGGGAATGTCAGAAGCATGGGGGTTGCAGTGACTCCAGGCCATGCGTGAGGAATGCGGGCACCCCGGAGGTTGGAAAAGCAGGAACCAGGCTCTCTCCTGGGTCTTCCAAAAGGAACACAGCCTTGTAGACCCATTTTAAATTACTGACCTTCAAAGCAAGATAATACATCTGGGCTGTTTTAAGCCAAATTCATGGCAATTGGTCGAAGCAGCAATAAGAAACTAATACAGTAAACCAGTGCTTTTTCCAGATTGGCTCTTTAAACAAAATCATAATTTCAGTTTGCCAGATTGTATTGTTTTCAAGGATTTTTTTCCTCTGCAGAATATTTAGAATAGTATGTGAAACCCTAACGTATCTGTTTTATACATCTGTATATGCAATTTGGCTCAAAACATTAACCAGTTTTCTACTGAGGGATTTCTTGTTTTAGGTAATGAGGTAATATGATTTCATAGTTCAAAAGGAAGAAGTTATTGTTAACTAATTAAATATCAGGTTTGCACTGTGTATCCCACTGTGTATCCCACACAGCTGTTTTCAAATGCGCTATTGAACTTGACTCAGTAATAACATGGGCCTTCAGTGGCCAGTTCTTGGAGAAAAATTGTGAAGGGAAATATTTGATTTCTGAGGGCATCCTGAGAATAGGAGGTAATCTAAAGGACACGTGTCAAGTTTAGGTGTAAACAGTATTAAACATAGAAATATATGCTTTATTTCAGTGGTATAATACTTGTAATAACTAGTGTAAATCTTAATGAAAGTATGACTTACTAAATTGAGATATAATGGACATCTACCATCATGTAAGCTTAAGGTATACAATGTGTTGATTGGATACATTTACATATTACATATGATTACCACTGTAATCTTAGCTAACATCTCTATCACATTACATAATTCACATTTCTGTGTGTGTGTGTGTGTGTGTGTGTGTGTGAGAGAGAGAGAGAGAGAGAGAGAGAGAGAGAGAGAGAGAGATGAGGACAATTGAGTTCTAATCTCTTAGCAACTTTGAGGTTTATAATACAGTGTTGCTGACTTTCTATGCTGTGCATTAGGTCTCCAGGGTTTATTTATATACTAATTGTAAGTTCGTACCCTTTGACCAACATCTCCCCAGTTGCCCTACCTCTTAGCTCCTGGTAACCACCATTCTACTCTGTTTCTGTGACTTTTGTCTTTTTTAGATTCCACATATAAGTGAGATCATACACTGTTTGTCTTTGACTCATTTCACTCAGCATAATGGTCCACCCAAATTATCTCAAATGGCAGGATTTCCTTCTTCTCGCGGCTAAATAACATTCTATTTTATATCATTGTATATATATCGCATCTTCTTTATCCATTCATCCGTTGACCCAAAGGAAATGAAAACAGGATATTGAAAAGATATCTGTATCAATGTTTATTGCAGCATTGTTCACAATAGCTAAGACGTGGAAACAACCTAAGTGTCTGTTGAAGTATGGCTGCGTCATCCCCCTCTGCTCACACTCTCCTGGGTCACTGTGTCCACAGCCAGAGAAACAGCTTCTTTATAACTCGGAGGGACCCCACAGCCATAGACAAGTTCCCAGATCCTTTGCCCTGGGGGAGGGAGCGTGCCCTGTCGGCCACCTTGGGGAGCACCAGGCCCATACAGTGTGGCTGTCCCTGGCTGGGGCTGGTGGCTCTGAAGGATGCCAGGCTTTTTTCTTTAGCATCTCTGAAGGTCTCAGGCCTGGAGGAGGTTTTGGCTTTCTGACACCTTCCATTCTCTCCAGCCTGTGATGTGGCTTTGGTGCTCCTTCCTATTCTCCTTGATTTTGCTTTTTTTTTTTTTTTGAGGGTCCTTCATCCTCTATTTCAAGATGTCCTTGGATACTGTGAACACAGCAGTCAGCTTTCTGTAGAGCCTTGTTTTTTCTGTTTGTTATAGTCAGTTAACTTTTCAGTCCCCTAGCGTCCCCAAACCTTGGGAATCTGTCTATTACACCAGAAAGACTCCTTTCTTTACTTTTATGAGTTCTAAAACAGTATGGTACAGCCCTTCACATGCCCAGCCCCAGAAATCCTGCCATTGGTAGAGAAATTCAGGGAATCTCCTGCTTTCTGGGAGTTAACTTGTCAACAAGTCCCTCTCCTTAAGCAGACTGGGAACTACATATTCCTTTCCCCACTCCTGCTTCCATGAGAGTGAGGAGTAAAATACATATTCACAATAAGGAAGACAGGAGAAGGTGGGTCTTCACTGTGAGTGTTGGAGGCCTGAAGCCCATAACATGCTGTGAACGATAGGGCAGCTATCTGTGCCAGAATCAAGATGGCTTATCTCAAGAAGAAGGAAGCAGTTGGAAGCAGATGATTTAAACCAGTATAGGAACCAGTGACAGTCATAGGGCCATATTGGGAAAGTTGATTTTCATACACTAGAATCTAAAATTGGTAAATCAATTCATGTTTCAGTGGCAGAATAATATCTAGGGAGCTGGAATTAACCACCAGGATGAGAAAGATTTTGAAAGCATTAACCTCCCCCATTACCCCCCACTTGCCTTGGCTCAGGGTGGATGCTATTTAGTGGGTAAGATGGGCAGGGAACTGTTGCTCCCCATCACATACACTGCTGTTACTCTTCTATTTTTTCATATATATGTATCTAATTAAATAGGTTTATCAAAGGAATATAATGAGATGTATTTGGTGTTTACCAAGTTGACATTTTAGTTGACAGCGACTTAGAAGTAGAAACTACTTCTTCCTTTCCTTTCCTCTTAATATAAGCATTCCATGGAATACTTTCACCTGCAAAGAGCATCTTAACTTGCTAAATTATTGAAAAATGTTATATCATTGTAACAAGGCATACTATTAAATTTTCACATTTTATTTAAATAAAAAAGTCTCCATTCTGTGAATGACTACCTTTCAGGGTCCACTTTTTTCATTCTCTAAAATTCTGTATTGAAGGTTGAAGCCAATAATATAATATCTTCCCTTATTTATCCTTGTGGATTGCTAGGTCCCACCTGTGCCATGTTTTATACCCAGAGTCTCTTTATTAAGTGGCTTTACTCTTTATTGCTTCTTTCTCTTTCCTTTCCAATAGATCCCCAAGCAAAGTGTCCCTCTCACCTTTCTTTTACCTGGGTAAATAGCAAATCAGAATTTGTTTTTGAGACCACCTATGCAGACAGTAATTATCTCTCAAAGTCCTTCCTTTCCAAACTTCTTACATTAGAGTGGAGGCAATGATTTTTTTAAAATCCCATAATTGTTTATCCTCCTTAAGGAGCAACAAGAGACCCATGTGTCTTTTAAGGGAGGGAAAATACCATGTGTGCTGGGTGAGAAGGCTGAGCATCTCAGTTTAAAGGGACCCTTCGATTAGCTGTCATCTGTGTTTGCTTCTGTCCTCAAAAGAGGTAGCTGGGGGAAGCTGGTGGAGTCTTGTGCCCCGTGCTGCCGGGTGTCTCTAAACAGAGCCATTACCATAAGGTGGGCTTGTGACAAGGCTACTTTCAAAGCAAGTGTGCAACAGTGTGTGTCCTTCTGTAATGAGCCCTAGTGATTCCTTCTTCACGTCCTCTGTGAAATGAATGACTTCTTTTAGGACTTCTCCCTCATCAGGGAGCTGACATTTGGTTAATCCCTTCTCTTCCAGCTCTGTCGCCTGCATTCAGCTCCCCACAGGGCACTGAGGAAGTTCACAAGCTTTATTCACATGTTTGTCCTTCATTATCTGAGGTGGGACAAATGACTTTACCTGATTTAACTCTCTTCTTCAACAGTTGGGAACTTTCTAGGGATGCATATGTAGAACCAAAAGACAATTCAATGACTTACTAAGAAATCAATTTAATAAACTTTCTTCTTTAAAATTAGCAAATAATTTTGAGAAAATAGGATCCACTAAATTATATATATGTATCTTCTCTCCATCCCTTCTTTCTGCCTACTGACATTTTCTACACAGAAGAAACATGTATTTCTTTTTTCAAAAAATCAGCAAATAGTTTTGAGAACTAGAGTCCACTTAATTATGTGTCTTTTCTCCCTTCACATTCTCAGTGCTCTTTTCTACACGAAATGAACACGTTTCCTAAACTGACTGTTGTATCATTTTGGCACAAGTAATAACTACTAGTTTTGAATCAACTGGGCTCTCATTCCCATCATAGCCAAGGACGTATATTAAGAGAATTCCTCCTTGGAAATGAAGGAACCGGAGCCCACTCACCTCAAAGCCCAGGGCTGTCACAGATAGCGCAGAATGCCAGAGGCGCATCGGTGGTAACGACCAGGCTGACAGTGGCCATGAATGTCCTGGAAGGGCATCGATGAGCGATGCGCTGCTTGGTCTTACACAGTGAGATGGAGGTGGTTTAAATGCACCACTGAAATGCAGTGTTACCGCCAGAATCTTGCTTGCCTGAGTTTAGTGATGTGATGCACGGATCTCAGCCCCAGTGGTCTGCTGCCTGTAAGCTGTACTGAGTCCCGAGAAAGTCAACCTGAAATGTGTGCTTCTCTTTTGCTCAAGTCACCAAGCCCACATGGTTAGTGACAACTCAGCCTGACAGAGTGATGCTGTGACTGATTCTTAGGTATTTTCCCACATTAAGGGATTTGAGCCTGTGAAACACTTTCAAACAAGCCCATGAAACCTGTTGGGAGCCATTTTAGGAGCAGATGAGAACATCTGATGCACAGATGGAAACCAGAATATTTAAAACATTCATTTTGGGAGCCATTTTTGTTTTAAATTTATAAACTAAAAATTCTATGGCAAGGATTCATTTCTGCCAAGTCTGTGGGGTCCAGTTGTCATTCCTTAAATATTTATGAATTCTTTTTATATGTTGGGTCATGCCCCTTGCTGTGGGGGTCAACATAGTCCCCACGTTGAGTAGACAAACACTGAATAGACTATTACTTAATAAATTACAATAGTAGCAAGTGCCAGAAAAGAGAAACGCAGGATTCTCTAAGAATCCATGCCCTTGTCTAGTGGACTCAGGAAAGGTCCTTGGGGAAGTAATATTTGAGCTGATAGCTGAAAGGTGGACATGACATTGTCGGGTGAGGAAGGGTCCCAGAGGAGGAGCAGTAGTTTATTTGAAGGTAACAGCAGAGGAAGGATGTAAATGTCTGGAAAAATGTAAACACAGCAACTTCTGGAGAACCTGAGAAAGGCCAGCAAACTCAGTGGTCAGAGAGTAAGGAGTAAGCAACTGAGACAGAATAGGAGCAAAAGGTATCAATATCCATCACCCTCCAGGAGTGTAGGCTTCCTGCCAAGAGCAAAGGAAAACATCGGAGGCTTTAGGCGGGAGTGTTACATGAATGGACATCTGTGGTAAAGGCCTTGTTCTGGCACTGACTTGGAGAACATTTCAGAGAGCAAAAGTGAGCACTTTCATTCGAAGTGAATTCCCTTTATCCACTACATTCATTGCAAGTGTTTCCTCCCAGTCTGGGCTTGCCTTTCATGTTCCTAACAGTGCCTTTTGAAGGGCAGGTGTTTTCAGTTTTGATAAAAGTCCAATTTATCTATTTTTTTTCCTTGTTGATCATGCTTTTTTTTATCATGTTTTATCTAAAAATTCATCACCAAATCCAAGGTCATTCCCAGATTAAACACCAGTTGATCATGCTGCATTTTGCTTTTTCTTTATCATTGGAGTCAATATGCTAAAAATGTGTTTTAAATGTTTACATATATTTCCATGAAGAATATTGCTGTGTAATTTTATTTTCTTCTAATTTTTGTTTCTAGTTTTGATATTAAGGTAATCCTGGCCTCATATAATGAATTGGAAAGTATTTCTTCCTTTGCGGTTTTCTGGAAGCTATGAATATGTAATTGGTGAAAAACCAATTCTATAGATATGGTTTTATTTCTTACTTAACATGTTCAGTGCATTCACCAGTGAAGCCATCTGGGCCAGGAGTTTTTTACAAGAAGGGTTTATCTAACAGTTTATTTTAAAAATAGACATAGGGATATTTGGATTAACTATTTCTTCTTCATTGAAATTTGGCAGTCTGTGTCTTTTCAGAAATTTGCCCATTTCATCACAGATTTCAATTTATAGGCATAAAGTTGTTTGTAATCTTTCTTACTTTCTTTTTAACATAAATAGAATCTGTGATGATGTCCTCTTCCTCATTTTTGGTACAGTTAATCTGTGTCATCTTGTTTTCTGATTAGTTAGACCATGTTTGTCAGTTTTATTGATCTTCTCCAAGAACCGCTTTTAGTTTAACTGATTTTCTCTGTTGTTTCTGTTTTTTATTTCATTGATTACCACCCTGAACTTTGTATTTTCTTTTTTCCTTTTTTTGTTTTGTTATTTTTTTCTTTTTTGGTGGGTGAGGATATTAATTTCCTATTCCTTTACCAGTTTCTTAAGGGGGAGCTGAGATGATTGATGTGAGATCTCTCTCCTAATATTAGCTTTAGTGCAATAAACTTAGGGCAATAAAATAAGTAAATTTAGTGAAGTAAGTAATAAAAACTGGTGCTGCCCTAGATGTATCTCACGTTTTACTATATCATGTTTTCATTTTTATTTATTCCATGTGTTTTCTGCCTGTGCCATTCTCTCTTCTAGTACTCTGTCCTAAACTTAGCCAGCTATGACCCCACAGACTCTCAGTTTCTGCTACTCAACTCAAGGTTTTCCTTTGTTGCCCTGAGGCTGGGAAACTCTAAGGCAGGAAGCCAGGATAACAATAGGGCTCACCTTTCTGACCCCTTCACTCAGAGAGTCATTCACGGGTGCTCAGTGCTTTGTAAACTCTGGAAACAAAGTGTCTTTACTGCTGCCATGTTCTAGCACTCCTGGTCTCTCAACTGGGCTACTGTCATGTCTATTCCCTCCACCCCAAAATTAACCCATCTTTCCCCCTCTGTCAGAGCAGCTTCCCCCACCTGGGATTCCTCCATGGTCTCCTCCATGACTTCAGTGTAAAATCTAAACGTGTTTCATTTAGAGCCAAGACATTTTTTGACCTTCCTACTGGCCTGCTGCATCCTGGTCCCCCTCAGGTTCCCCTGCCCTGGACACCACTGCCTGGTCCAACTACTCTAAGCCATCTATATAATTGCTATAGCCCTGCTCCCTTGCACATGCTGCTGTTTTCCTGGAATGACCTCTGTTTCTAGGTCTCACTTGAAAACCCCTATTATTCCAAGCATCAGCCTAAAGTTCTGTCCTTTAATAAGCACCACCTCCACCTTGCTAACTTGCTTCTGCTGCATTTTGTAAGACCTCTTTCCCAGCAAGCACGGTATTTTAAATGAAGTTCTGCATATCTACCTCACTGAAAGTCTCTAAAGCTCTTAAAAGCAGGGCTCTGCCATTCATTGTTCACTTTTGGCTCCTAGGCCTTGCACAGTCCTGACACTAATAGGTGGCAGATACACTTATAGACCTAAAGAATATTACAGCATGAAATCAGCCTGAGAATGATCCATTGTAAGACATCACTGAACATCTGGGTACTGGTAATAGGCAATTTTTTTATTAATATATATCCATTCTAAATATGCATGTCTATTATAAGTATCTTGGGAAACATATTAGTAATACTAATATTAACTACAATATTAACTGTTACCCTAAGGGCAAAGGAAAATTGTTTTTAAACATTTAAATTTGAATATTTCCATTATTAGCTCTTTTATACTAGAAGATTCTTACTACCTCAGATTCATAGAAATTGAAAAGCCATTACCTGAAAGGAAGCTATAGTAGGAAAGGACAATGAGTATGTCAGATAGAATCCAAAATAGAAGTGGTGTAGAACAGTATTAAAAAGAATGACAATAAAAATGACATGCACCCACTCTTAGGAAAATAAATCAGTTTTCTCTCTGTTAATATTATGAATGATCTGCATTTGCGCTTAAGATTCAGAAATGTCTCTGTTATAAGAGAGAAAGGCTATGAAGAGGATGTTTTAATGTATCAGATGCCTAGTAATTAATTGTTTTTAAAACACAAGCACTGGTGCAGATGCGGGTGTAGCTATCCTAGTTTTGTTTGGCAAAGTCTGTGGCATTTGGTCATGCAGTCCTGCTTGCTCAGCACAAAAATAATAGCCAGGTGGATTGAGAGGAAAAATGCCATTTATAGGTGATGTGGCTGAATTCACTATCCAATACCAAAATATACAAGGGGAATGAATTAACTCAGCTCTTCTGGGGATGTGGGTGGCCAGGAGCCATCCCAGGAAAAAGCAGCAAATGGAATTCAAGGGGTGAACTCAAGATCCTGGGTGGTGAGGATGTTTTTTTTTGTTGTTCTTTTATTATAATTTTACATGATGTGACTCCCAAGATAAAGGCTGAGCAGAGAGAGGATGCCCTGAACCTACACGAGTTTAGCTCTCTGCCCTCCTTCCACGATGGTTAGATCTGCCAGACACCAGCGTGTAGACAAGAGGACAGGGGAGAAAGGTGCTTTCATACAGTTAGCACTCTGCCTGTCTTGATGTCTGGATCCAGTCCTGCAGCCTGGCTGGGAAAGCCTTTGAGATGGGTTTGGGTCTTCTGCCAGAAACACCTTCTTGGGTGTGTATCATTACCATCACTTGTGCTCCCATATGCTCCATAGTTTGCCTGGGTCACCTGCTGGGAGCTGGGCTATGCCATGTGCCAGGGCTGGAGGTGGAGGTAAATGAGACCCAGGTCTAACCCTCAGGGGTGCTGCAACCCACAGGGTTAGGTGGGAGGTGGAGAGGAAGCTAGCTGTTGACTGTGCAACCAAGCATCAGTCACAAACACCCTCTGTAATGCTCTGCTAGTAACTGTGCATCCGAGTGGGTGTGTGTAGACACCTGGGGGCCCATCTGCATGATGCACCTTCACAGGGTGTGATGCAGTGAGCTGCCACATCTCAGGAAATCGAGAGCAAGGAGAGGGCATGTGTGCAGGCTCCAGGGAAGTCTCGAGGAATAAGATGCATGTAAGCTTTGCCAATAAAGCCTGCCTTTTACCTCACATTAACCAGCTTTGAATTTTCCAGCTAACCTTAATGGATATGGTTCAATTTACATAAGGATCCCTTGTGTGTATTATCAAAGACTTCTGCAAAGATATGTATCTATGATTTACCCTCTGTAACCTCTTCAAAAGAGTTTTTTTTTTTGAAAGTCTGGCTGCTGATTCAGGGCTGAATCATGCGCCCCAAGATGGGGGAAGGAAACCAGTTAGGGCAGGGTGTGCCCACGGTGGGACATTCCAGCTATCAGCGTGATGGTGGATGGGCAGCGGGGGTGGAGGCCGTGCTTCCGTGTTGTTCAGGAGAAAGGGTACTCAAAAGAAGACTACACATTTTCTCTTTTGTCCTTAGGAACATGGAAGAAACTGGCCACTTGGTGATCCCAAATCAGGACAAGTACATTTTTAGACATTGAAATTAATAATGAGCCAATAGAAAAGTGTTTTCAACAAAGTATTTAGCTGAAACATGATCTACCTCACAGGTTGAAGGACTTTTCATGTAAAGCACCAGATAGTAAATGTATTAGGCCAACAGGTCAGATGACCTCTTGTAACCCCTCACCTGTGCCGTCGTAATGCAAAAGCAGCCACACAGCACATGTCACTACATGGGTGTGGCTGTGCTCCAATAAAACTTTATTTACAAAAATAGGTGTTGGGATAGATTTAGTTCATGGGCCATAGTTTGCTGACTATTTAGTGTTACATTTGCATATAACATTTTAAATATCAAAAAATAACAGGATTTTTAGTATCTTAAATATTTTGTTGAGATAGAGCTTGGTAACTAGTCCTAATGAATCAGTGAACCTTTGTGAATTAATGGTGTTTTATGAACAATGTCCAGGAAAGTCCATCTCCCTGTTGGGATACCTACTTCAGATCACCCAACCAGACCAACCAAGTCTGATCCCACTGGGTTTCGTTGAATTTCTAATAGTTAGCAGTGTTTATCATTCCTCCCCTGCCTGCTGAGACATCAGAGACAATGTGTCTTCTCACAAAGCTGCCCGGCAAATAATCTGTTGTCCTCAGTGTGTGGCCAGGTTTTGGTACCCCTTTTCTAGGACAAACAGGAAAACTCTGAACATTTAAATTAGGTCATCTATAGAAATGTAGTAATAAACCACTGATTTCTGTGTTTGCAGGACTGACAAGGAAGCTCACGCTATCATTTAGTAGTGAGAGCAAATGATAATGAGCACGAAGATCTCAGAGAAAGTAAAGGGCTCTGAGACTGGAATGGTGGAGACATCAAATTGGGCGGTAAGGACCCTCAGCAAGCTTCTCTCCACCCAGGTCATGGTCTCTACAACTGCAAATGATGCAGAAATCCAAGATGCTGGATTTCAGGTCTTGCAGAAATAAATAAGATCACCCAAATGTGAACAAACACAGGCTATCGATTGAGGGGTTGCTGGAGCATACTTGGGTTTGGCAGACTCAAAATCAGGCTGCAGGGTGTGAGAGACCTGTGTAGTGGAAAAAGAGAAGGATACACGTGTGTCCTGATGGAAGGTTGTCACAGGGAAGCTGGAGGTACACTAATTAAGGTCGAGTGTCCTGTGTGATTGGTTTGGGGGACATATTTGGTTTTCTCTGGTTGGTCCTGAGTTAAAAGTACAGGCAAAAATTAAGGAAGTTGGGAGCCATCCACCAAGTTCTAACCATTTTCAGCCAGTGGCTGCCGAAGTTGAGTTAGCTTCCTAGGTTATTAGTTGCGTAGGTTGTGATGTGGAGTTCTCTTGCCATGTGTGGTCTGGCCATTGTGTGTCTGTATGTTCAGTCTTTCAGATTGGACTATTGCATGGATTAAACAAAATGCCCTCAAGCACCCAGCACAGCACCTCACCCACAGTAAAGCTTCAGTTGACCATAATCTTACTTTTAAATATTAAGAAACAATGCAGGGCTTAATTATCAAGAGACTTGAATATGGAAATGATGAAAAATATATTTTAAGAATTTTTCCTGCAGTGCAGTGTAGAATTAATTTAAGGGAACCAGAGTGGCATGATTCAGGCTTGCATTCCATCTTGGTTGTAGCGTCTCAGAACAGGAAATGCCTGCTCCACACACTGTATTAAAGTGTAAGAAAAATCTTTTGACAAAGCAAAAAGAAAGCATGCCCCGAACTCACTGTGAAACACGCATTTTATACATCCTCACGCAACAGTCACTCCACGGCACTGAGATCACGTGTTTTACTAGGGTTGTACTAATGTTTTATTATGTACCATTTTTTACCCCAGCTAAAATAAAAACAGAAATACATTTGATTAACTGGCTACCTTGGAGAAGTTTGTAGTTTCTTCAGAATAAAGAGAAGGAAGAAAAAAATCTTGGCATCTAATAAGATGCTCAAGAAAAGGAAAGCCAGGGTGAGTGAGTCTCTGAGACCAAGGACTGAGGTCGTTGACTTTGGCAGGGAAGGGTGCTACTCCTTTTACGAGGCTTGGGCAGGACAACAGGTCCAGGTTCAGAGCAGCAAGAAATCAGAGTCCAGCATGGCAGGTCTTTGAGAAGAAGGCAGAGTAAATGAAATGCTTCCAGAAGAGGATGTCTGTAATTATAGAAAATATGACAAGTGATCACTTGTTTTTTTGAAGCCTTCCTGCCCTTATCTACTTTGTTCATTGTTTTTATCTGCCTGGGGGAGGTATTTTTCCTTTTCTTGCTATGCTTTGTCTGGTTTTGGCATTAGATAATACATGATGGACATTTGAATATAAACTAGTTCATATTATAAAATTATGGAAGACAGACTGTAATTAGTAACCATAAATTCCTTGATGACTTTTAAGAATCAGTCCTAGCACCTAACTGGAGGATACTGATAGCATAATCAGTGGACTCAGTACCAAAAGATTCATAGATTTTCATTGTTCCAAGACATATAAGCTCATAGTTACGTAACAATCTATTGATAACTAGACATTGGTTTCTATAATTCATTTATCCCCTTTCTCTGCTTTTTCTCCTTATTTTCTGCTTCACAACACTAGTTATAAAGATTACAAGACTTCCATTTTAACTACTATAATTTTGTATAATGGCAATCTAAATTTACTATTGTGAAACAATAAAGAAGAAATATAAAGGCCATCAAGCCAATTTTTAAACTTTTTATTTTGAGATGATTATAGATTAAGAGGAAATCACAAAAATAGTACAGAAAGGCCTGGGTTCCAATTACTCCATTCTACCTAGGGTGAACATCATGCATAATTTGAGGACAATACCAAGACCAGAACACTGAAATGGGTACAATCCACAGACCTTATTCACACTTCACCTCATTCTGTGTGCACTCGTGTATGTGTCTACACAGGGTTCCAAGCAGTTTTGTCACATGTGTAGATGCCTGTGACTGCCCCAGTACCACCACCGTGGAGACACAGAGCTCTTACATCAGCACAAAGATCTCAGGTCACTCCTCCTCTGTAGCCTTGCCTATCTCCTCCCCCATCCATAACCCCGGGACACTACTAACTGGAGAACATCCTGTTCTCCAAGAATGTTTTAGGATGGGATCATTTTCTCTTATGTTTTCTTCTAATAGTTTTATAGTTTTGCATTTTTGCTTTCAAATCTATGACCAACTTGTAATGGATTTTTGTATAAAGTGGACTATGCTTTAGCTTCATTTTTTTTTTCCTGTGGATATCCAAGTATTCCAGAACTATAAACTGAAATTCTCTTTGATATTCTTATCCTTCCTTGAATTGACTGTTTTTGCACTTTTGTATGTAATCAGTTGGCCATACATTTGGGGGTTTATCAGCATTCTTTGTTCTGTTTCCTGTATCTTTATTTCTATTGTTCTGTCAGTACCACAGTATCTTGAGCACTATAGTTGTACAGTAAGTCATAAAATTAGATAGAATGATTCCTCCCACTATTCATTTTAAAAATACTTGATCTACTTATTGTTTATTTGCCTTTCCATACAAATTTAGAATAAGCTTTTCTATAGCTATAGAATTTTAATATAGAAATTATATTAAACTTACAGATCAAAATGAAGAAAATTAGCATCTCAAAATATCAAAGCTTACAATCCATGAATGTTGTATGACTCTCCATTTATTCAGGTCTTTGATTTCTTTTGTCAGTGTTTTGTAATTTTCAGCCTACAAGTCCTGTATAGGTATTATTAGATTTATACCTATGTATTTAATTTTTAGTATTTAATTATAAATTGTAATGTGTTTTTAATTTGCAGTGCATTCCTGAAATAAATTCTCTTGGTTGTGGTATATAATTCTTTCATATAATGCTGGACTCCCCTTGCTAATATTTTGTTGAGGGTTATTGCTTTTATGATCATGAAGGATACCGGTATTTTTCCTTTTCCTGGTATGCTTGGTCTGGTTTTGGCATTAGATAATATATGATTTGGAAAGTGTTCCAAGATATTCCATTATCTGGAATATCTTGGGTAGAATTGATCTTAGTTCTTTGAGTATTTGGTATGTTTCCCACTGAAACCATATATCTTGGAGGTTTTTTTCTTCAGGAGTCCTTAACGTATCTATAAATCCAATTTCTAAAATAGTTGTAAGGTTATTTATAGTATCCATTTCATTTTAGTTGATATTTACTATTTTTTACACACAAAGGAAGTGGTCCATAGATTGTTGAATTTATGTATGTAGAGTTGTTTATAGTAGTTCCTTATTATCCCCTTAATATCTGTAGTGTCTGTTATGGAATTCATTGTTTCATTCCTGATACTGCTAATATGTGACTTCCTTCTTTTCTTTGTCAGTCTTCCTGGAACTTTGTCATGTTGGTTGATCTTGTCACAGGACTAGTTTTTTTTTTCACTGATTTTTCTTTCTAATTCCATTGATTTCTGCTCTTACTTTTATCTTTCCTTCTGCTATCTTTGAGAATATTTTGGTAATTGTTCAAATTTTTTAAGGTGAAAGCTTTTATTATTAATGAGGCCTTTCCTCTTTTTTAATGTAAAGATTTCATGCTATAAATTTTAGCCTCAGCATTTCTTTAGCTGCATCCTACAAATTTTGATGTTTTACTGTTTTCATTTAGTTGAATATATATTGATTTCTCTTGTGACTTCTTCTCTGATCCATGGATTATTTAAAAGTGTGTTTTATAATTTCCCAATGTTTGGAGACTTTCCTGTCACCTTTCTATAGTTGGATTTTACTTTGAATCCATTGTAGTCAGAACACAAACTCTATATGCCTTCAAATATTTTTAATTTATTGAAGATTTTTTTGTAATTCAGGATATCATATAGGTGAATGTTCAAAGGTTGCTTGAAAGCAATATATATTTTGTGGATGGTGATGGAAAGTCCTATGAATGCCAGTTGGTTGATGGTATTGTTCAGTCCTTTTATATTCATACTCATTTTTTGACAAGTTGTTCTATCAACGTTGAGACAGGTATTGAAGTCTTTAATTACAGCAGTGGATGTGTTTCTTTCCAGTTTAATGAGCTTTTGCTTCATGTATTTTGAATTTAAACTGTAGTGTGCATATACATTTAGATTGTTATGTCTTCTTGGTAAGCTGACCATTTTGTCATTAAGTAATATTTTTTCCCTTGGTAATTTTCTTTGTTTTATCTTTTGCTTTCTTTTGATTAATGTTTGCATGATATATCTTGAAAATACTGTCTTTTTCTTATGGCTTTCATGTTTCTGATGGGAAATCTGCTGTCATTCAAATCACTGTTTTTCATTTTTAAAGTCCATTTCTCTCATACTCTGGTTTCTCTTCAAATCGCCTAAGTCTTTCGCCTTTTAAAGTCCATTTCTCTGATATATTCTTTCAATATTCTTCTTTCCTTGATTTTAAGGAGTTTGATTATAATGTGTTCTGGTATGCATTATTTTGAATTTACCCTGTTTGAAATTTTCTCAGTAGGTTAATGTCTTTTGCCTAATTTAGGAAGTTTGATTTATTATTTGTTTAATAATTTTTATACCCTGTTCTCTTTTCTCTTTCCTTTCCTGACTCTAATGACATGAATGTCATATCTTTTGTTATGGTACCACATGTCCCCAAGGCCCTGTTCATTTTTCCAATGCATTTTTTCTCTTGTTCAGATAGGGTAATTTCTGGTGATCTATTTTCATGTTTACTGATTCCTTACTCTGTTACCTCCATTCCATTAAGCTCAACCAGTGAGATTTTTATATCATTTATTTTTAGTTTTTAAATTTCCATTTGGTTCTCCTTTCATCATCTATTTATTATTTTGTTATTTTCTGGAGTATTTTTTTTTTGTTTTTTTCCACCACGTTCTTAATTGCTTATGAAAGAATTTTTATGATGGCTGCATCAAAATTCTTGTCAGATTAAGTCCAACATCTTGTCATCCGTTTCTTGGTTTCTGTTCATTGTCTTTTCCTATTCAAGTTGAAATTTTCCTGGTTCTTGGTATTATGAGTAATTTTCAATTTTATCCGGTTATTAATTATTTTATGATATTTTAGATCTTCTTTTTTATCAGCCTTCCACTGAAACCAGGCTGTCGGCATGGGGAGCACCAAGTCCTTACTGCCAGGCAGGGATGGAGATGTAGGCTCCACACTCCTCCCGACACCCTGGTGGAGAGGGGTGCCTGTTTGCCACTGGGTAACCTCTGTGGGTGCCTCTTTGGTGCCTTCTGATGGCTCACTCGGGAAAATGGAGGGCCTCTGTGTGTGGCTGAGTTGCAGAGGAAGCCCAGGCTGCCCATTCACCACTAATGTCAATCCTGCTGTGGAGGCAGAGGCTCCTCCTCTTGCTGGTACGAATGGAAGTCCAGGATTCTCACTTGTCTTCTGCCGGCTCCTTGGAGGGGTTGAGGCACTTTGTTGTTACCAGGCATTTGTTGATAAGGTTAGGTGCAAGGCATGAAACTTTAACGGAATAGGATGTGTTTTATAAAAAAGCGAGACTATCTTGCTAGTCTCCACCTTTCCTGATTTTCTCCCAAAAGAGAACAGGCTTTTCTTGGATGCTGTTGTCTGTGCTCCTTAGCACTTCCAGGTTATAGGCTTTTCCAGCATTTTGTTTGAGATGTATGAGACAAAAAGGAAACTCGGGCAGTTGACCTGTTAGTTCTTGAGTCACGGGATCCTTAGCTGATCTGCCTTCTCCTCCGTACCTTTCAGAGTATTTTATATATATATGTCCAGGGTTTTTAGCAGTATCCAATAGAACAGATTAAAAAATAAGTCTGTAAGTCTGTCAGAACTAAAAGTTCTCAAAGTATTTTTGTGGTATCACAAAATCAGAAGACAAACTGAATGGTATATAGGAATGGATGCACAAGTATTCTGTTCCCTTCTGTTAACATAAAAAATGGACAGTCATCTTATTCAATGTCATGGGTTACAGAAACATATATTTAAGAGCAAATTTATAACCTGCTTCTATGAGAATTAAAGTTGTTTGCAAAAATATATGATTTCATCAACAAATTCCCCAAATATTTGCCAAGTGATTCTTGAGATTCAAGTAATGAAAAACAACAAAAAAAGAATTGTGGCCAATTTTGCTTATCTCAAGCAAATGATAGATAATAAAAATAAATAAAAGTGTCATGTATGTATTTAAGAACACCATGAAACTCTCAGTGTGTGACGTCTCTCTCTTTCTCTCCATCTTTCTGTCTCTCTCATGCATACGTGCACACACGCGCGCACACACACCCACACCCATCCCGACACACACACACACAGTGTGTAGTGACAGAGGAAGCAGTACCCTCATTCTTTCTCTTGTTGGGAGAGTCTGGAACCCAACAGAGCAGAAAGAGAAAAACACTGCGGGCACTTGGGGAAGTCAGAGAAACCCTCATGCGCTCAAGATAATCAAGATTTCCTGGCTCATGGAAACGGAATATAACTCATCGCTACCTTACCACCTCCAGATAGTTTGACTAGTGATCTGCAAAAAGGACTGTTGCTTCCTTCCTCTACATTGCTACAACCCATAATGATGAAAGCAAAAATCACCTGCATTTTCAGTTTTAATAGCTTTTGAGAAGAGAGACTGCTCGGGAAAGAAATCATTTTATTATAGAAGTCATATATGTGTATTTCTCTTTCATAGGTCAGTTTTTGACAGGTTGAAAGCAGAGATTACATTTAGTTGATGAGGAGTTTCAGGACTTTGTTCTAACATATGTATTCAATCCTTAAATTTGCCCTGACAACTTATTTTTCCTCTGAGTACAATATGCAGTGTTTCCACTCATCCATAGTTACCTTGGAGATTTTGTTTTGGGAAAATGTCAGGCGGAATCAACCTGTCCTACCCTACCCAGCTATCCAGATGTGTATTTATCTCAAGAATGTTAGAGACTGAAATTTTCCTGGGATGTGGTAGCTACAGTGCGCTGAGCCGTCAGGTGCACCGTGTGGGTGTTCCTTGCAGCACGGCGTGCAAGGGGAAAGTAGACAAAAGGCTTTGTAACCGATGACTAGGACATAAGGAAAAGCCATTTAACTTCCCTGAACCTCACTGTTAGTCAAAAAAAATGTGCTAAATTTTCCTGACAAACATTTTGTCAGAGTTTATTGAATTTTTAATATCTGAAATTCTACATCATGATTTGAATTCCCAAAGACATTCAACTTAAAAATTATAATAGAAAAATAAATGTATCATTACTGAGAAAGGCCAGACATTTAGTGACATATGCTATAGAGATATAGCGGCTTCTCTTCCTCCTGCCTTTGAGCTGGGGAGGGAGGGGGGGTGCACGGGTCCCGCCCGGTTGCTGCTTTTTTACTTTACCCTTTTCTGTGATATGTTCACTCCTCCCAGATGTAGACTGCCTGGTGCACTCTTACTTCCGATCACTCTTTTAGGAATAGTTGTATTTGCTAACAAATGTGGTGGGAGGAGATTTCCACCACAGTTCTCACACCACCATCTTTTTTCACCTAGAGATGTAGATTATTAATTAGCATAAGTTATTAATATTATGATGACAGAGCAATGTAGTCAGAGAATGAGCAGACATTCAGGCTCTTTTTCCTGGTCTTATTTCTAGCTATCCTTTTCTATTAATTTATTTATCACAGTTTTTCAATCCACAGAGTGGAAATTCCATCACATTATTAAAAACATTTAATACTGAACGAATTTTTCTTGAAGCACTGATGTAAAAACATGCAATTACTAAACTAAACAATATCTCTTTATCACTGCATTCATACATGGCCTTTAAGTATGTTTTATGGTCTGCTTCTGGCACCAGACCAAAGCTCACAGACAGCAGAAAAGGCATCTTACTTACCTCATCCTACTCAATTGCATGTTCCCTGGCACATGGTAGGATCTTGATAAATTAATAAATTAATCTGGGAACTTACTTGACTTAGAAATAACCTATCTTACAAATAAGCGGTTATAAGAGATCACCGAACTCAAAAGTAATCTCCTACTTCACACACTAGGTAAAAGTGCAAATAAAATGAGCTTTGCATTCAACTTTCATTCACTCATCAATCATTTTCTAAAATTTTCCATTGACTCAAACTGGCATGTATGTGTCCACCTCATATGCAGAGCAATGTTTTTCTTACCTTAGATATACAAAGACAAGTGAAATAATCACTCCTCCCAGCCATGAAGCCAGTGATGGTTCAGCCCGGTTGAATCTCCTGATGTCTGGACCATTTTCTTTTGTGGGACTGGCTGGCTTGACTGTTCTCCTTCCCATTTGGAAAGCTTCAGACAGCTTCATATTCCTCTTGCAATGGTTAATGTAGAGACATGTTCCTTGAGCTGCACCGTGAGGTAGGGATGGAGACAAAAGGAAGTCTGGTAAGTGCGAAGAGAGAGCAGCAACGGGAGAGAAGGCAGCTGCACGGCTGTGGAGAGCTGAGCAGCATTTGGATCAACCTTCCCAATCGTTAGAAGAACCTGTAGACATGACTTTACATAGAAATGGTACTGTGTATTTTCAGTGTTTAGAAAAATAGACAAGGAATATCAATAATTCAGAGTCCACAGAACTTGAATAATTTCAGAAAATAAGTTCCTGAATGACTGCTCCTAAATATAAACTCTCACATCAAGTATTAGAAATACTGTAAGGAGTTCCTTGGTAAAAAACAGAAACATGCTCTGATGTATTTTAATGAGTGGCTCCAGGATTCTCGTAAGGGGTAGTCCTTCTTTTTGAGGCTCATCCTAACTGCCAGGGCCTTGATCCCACCCCTCCTCATCTTTTTCCTAGGTAAGTAGTTCCTGGCCTGAGAGCTGCAATGCCCTCTCCCATCGGATTCTTCCTCGGTGTCACCCCAAAACTCAGCATGTAATATGCAGCTAAAATGACGAAGGGCTCCACGGCAGGGCACTCCTTAGCATCATGTTCTGCTGTTGTAGTGGCGGGTCCTACAAAATCAATTAAATCTTGTACGGTGGTGGTATTGTTCAGTTATTCTCTGTCTGCCTCATTTGTCTGCCTAGTAGTTCTAACAGTTTTTGAGAGTGAGGTGTTGAAACCCCCAACCGTAAATATGGATTAGTCTGTTTATCCTGTTAGTCTTTTTGTTGCATGTATTTTTCAGCTTTGCTGTTTCTTGCACTGTGTTGGTGGATTGATTTTCTTTTATCATTAGGTGCTTCTTTGTTCCTGATCATTATCTTTGCACTGAAATCTATGGTTTCATGATCAAGGAATGATTCCCTATATAAATCTCTCTGATTCACAGAGATAGACAGCCCTGTTCGTCACTTCTCAGGAAGGTTTGTCTTTCTATCCTGCACTTGGTAAGGCCACAGGCCACGATGTGCTGAGGTGTTGAGGAGTCAGGTGCAGTTGGTGTGATGCTGAGGCCAGAAGAGAGGAGGAAGAGAAAAGTAGATCTCACAGAGTAACTGGTGGTACCTGCCATTCATACCCATGTATTTTTACCCAGGAGATAATGCAGAGCAGAGGGCCTTTCAGGGAGCTATAAATCTTGCACAAATGGACAAAAGGGAGAGCAACATAAAGGGACATTATTCCTAGTGATGGCAGTTCAGGTCCTGGCCTGGTGTGGCCTGAAGAGGTATGGACTGAGGGAGCAAATGAAGGGATTCACAGGTTAACTCTTCCTTTCTAGCTTTCCCTCATGACATCTCTGGTAGTCATATTCTTAAAAAAATCTAAAAGATTTGAGGCAAAAACCTTGGGTAAAGTTGATTTCATCAAGTTGAACAATAAGCAAACAAACAAATCTCTTATAAATCAGGAACTCAAGCTTGACTTTTAGATCTGAAGGTTTAATTTAATGAATCCATGATTGTTCACTTTAGTAATTGCTTGTTTTTGCATCAGTGCTTCAAGAAAATTTCGTTCAGTATTTAATGCTTTTAATAATGTGATGAAATTTGCCACTCTGTGGGTTGAAAAACTGTGATAAATAAATTAATAGAAAAGGATAGAAAGAACTGAATTATCTAAAGTGTATATTGAAAAAAGTTATTAGGAGAATAAGAGAGTTAACTTTTAGTCTCATAAAATTTTTTTTTTAAGTTACTGCCACCAAAATATGAATAAATGATAAAATTTGAACCAATAAAATCCATTTTTCATAGTATTTATAAGCACTTTGTGGTGAGGAGTTTGGCTTTTAATCCTGAAGTTAAAAAAATATTTTTTAATAGTAATGGATTATATTGCACAGTCTGTCATAAACAAACAGCTTTTGAGTTGTTCTGTGAGTAACTTAATACAAAGATAGTTCCTGTAAGGAAATTCATACTATGGAAATTTGAGAATTCAAGTGACTTCTTTCTGCAAGTAACAGAAAATATTTTAGTTCTGCCTCTGGAATACACTGATCCATTACAAGTCATCTTTGTTGGTAGATTTATTATATTAAGAATGGAATGAAAGTCTTTGGTTAATTAATATGTACGGGAAATAATTGCAAAAATATGTTTATGTCATCAGCAAAAATAGAAATTGGTTCAGCACGGTTAGACAAAAGGACTTGGTCAGCAAGGTCGTATCTGGGTCAAAGTTATATCTGAATATGCAGAAGCATGGTCTGGGGGTTATGATGAGCACGAGACGGGGGAGAAAGGTCATGACGCCGGTTTGGGTAACTGACTGCGATTGTGAGGTACACGCTCAAAGTAAGGAGTTTACCTAATCTTTTAACAGATTTGAGTCCAGAATATATATTATAAAAGTCTGAGTCATATGGAACACCAGAGGAAGTATCTGAGTTGTTTTCAGTCTGAGGATTTATGTTAGCAGACGGGCTGCTCCGTGAAGTTGTTAGGTATCTTGACCCCATTGAATGTCCAGCTCTAATTAGCTGTGAACAAATATGAGCTTTCAGGTGCATTAGAGTATCATTAAAAATTATTTACTCTTCCCTGTAAAATTATTTATCAATTATTTTCTCACTTTGGGAACAATCTTAACTATTTTGGTTTGATAAACAGACTTCACAACTTTTTATTTACTTCCTTCTGAAGTTGAACATCAGCGACGTTAAAAAAATTCCCAGATCAGATCCCTATTTTATTCTGTTTCTAGTGTCACGAGGAGCAGCTGTTCAGTGCTAACAACTTCTCTGTCATTCAGTGAGTGTTAACCCTGATCAGCAGACTTTGGCCATCACCCCCTATTTACTCATTGCCTTTTGTAAGGGGGGGAAAAAGGATCATTTAAAAAATTGCTGACCTTTCTCAACCATGTCAAGAATATTTTAAAGGGCTTCTAGTTGAACAGTGGCTGTTTTTGATAAACAGTAGTGTTTTACAATATAAAAAACGAAAGGCTAATCGGCTTTGGTAAGATCTCACTTCTTTTTATGCCCTCATCTTCTTGCCAAGGATCAGCCACATTCATGAATTTGATGTGCAGCCTTTCAATCACTGTGTTTCTACTTCTATTAACTGGCTATATTATCTGCTAGATCTGTAGTATTGCTCGGTTTGTCTTCAGAACCACGGATGGCATGACAGTCCATGAGGTCTTGTAACTTGCAGCTGTCACACTGGACCTTGTGTTTTTGTAAGCTAGCCATGTTGCAACATGGAGTTCTCCATTCATCGACTGCTGTGCAGTATTCTGTTGTTTGCCTGAATAACAGTTCCATTAGGGAGTTTTGAACTCCATTTTCAGGATTAAAATAATGCAGCAGAGAATGATCTCATCCATGTTCCCTATTCTCATTTGACAGAATTTCTAGAAAATTCACATACAACTTACATTATGAAAGGTTATTATTCAGGAAACATAAAGGACTTCTGTAAATCAAATAGGGAAATAAAAGGGTAACACAACAGAAAGATAGGCCAAGGTCATGGACAGGGGCTCTGGAGTAGAGGTATCACACATGCATCTCCTTGTCCTGTCAGCTAAGAGTGTCTAGAAGTATGACACCCCAGCAGGAAAAAATGTAACTAGAACCTAGATATTGGTTTCTAATTCCAATTTCCAATAATGCTCGAAACCGGCACTTCTTGGAGAAATGTCTGATTCTGGGTAAGAAATATGAGTCTGGAGTACCTTGTAAGGTCGAAAACAAGGATGTTCTAAAACACACACCCACGTTGATGGAGGTATATCAAAAATGCACATGAGCCAACCGAAAGAGCTCTTCCAGCCAGAGCTGGAAGACTTTGAACCAAAAATTTGTTAAATAGAACTGGATTGTAAGCCACAGTATAACATAAATATCCATGACACCACACTGACATAAGTGAGATACTGAATAAATAAATAAATGTGGAGAAGAGGCAAGGTTTCATTACATGAGAATTCCAAGTAATTTCTGTAGATACTCCCTGTCATGGAGGTAGAGATCAGCCCCCTTCCCCCTATTTGAATATATGATGGGCCTAATGATTTTCTTCCAAAAAACAGAATATGGAAAGAGGGTGAAAAAGGTAACTTCACAGTGGAGAAACCTGACACACCTGACCTCATCCAGGCAACCAAGGTCAACATCAGCAGTGCGAAGGCACGTTGGGTGCATGTGCCTTTGACGTGATATGAGCACAGCACTATGCTTGTGTCGTCCTCCTCCCGAGTCTACTCCTAGAAAAACACCAAGGCAAATCAGCGCTCAAGGACATTCTACGCCATTCCTAACTGGCATTCCTCAGAACTCTCTCGCGGTCGTCAAAGCAGAGGACAGTTGAGCTGTCACCGCCAAAGGAACCTAAGGAGACGTGAAGGCCAAACGCTATGTGACGCCCGGGGTGGGATCCTGGGATTAAAAAGGAATTTTAGGTAAAAACTAAGGAAATATGAATAAAACATGGACTTCAGTCCACAGTAATGTATCACTATTGGTCCCTTAGTTTGTAATGAATATACTATATTCCTCAAGATGGTGATAAAAGAAAAACTGGGTGAAAGAACTCCACTGCATTTGCAGCTTTTCTTTAATTCTAAAACTGTCCTTAATTTTAAAATTATTAAGCAAATAAGTAATAAAACATGAAAAATACATTTACAATTTATTTCATTATAAAATGGATTATAGGTGCTGCTGTCACAACAGAAGTCCCCTTATTTTCTAATAACACTTAGAAATTATAGAAAGAATAATATTCACACAGGTTTTGCACATAGGTTAATAACATTCACATAGGTTTCAGAATATATATATACTGTATTCATTACCAACTGTTTGTGCTAAAATTCCAAAAGTATTTGGCAACCTTCCATAACTGATTATTCTGATTACTATAAAATTAGACATAGCCAAACCCATACATAATAGATCCATGACTAATGGCTTTGATTCCAGGGTACATATGGTTTTCCATGTAACTTTAGATATCATTTATATTTTTAGGATGTTATCAATTTTATTGTAGGTCATTGTGAATCTTAATGCTTTGTACATTAATACTCTGTGATGTGCCTGGATATGATACATTAACCTTGGCTTTGTGCTCAACATCATTCATTAAAATCATTTCTTTCTATAATCTCTACCCATATAATTGAATCCCAGTGCAATCCCTCAACAAGGCAGCAGCTTGATTTATTTTATTATTTTATTTTTGGCATAAAATTATATAAATTTATTGATTCAGTTCTGGAGGATAGATGTTCAAAATCAAGATGTTAACAGTGTTGTGCCCCCTCTAAAACATTTAATGCAGAATCCTTCTTTGCTTCTTTAAGCCCCTGTTTTTTCCTGGCCGTTTTTCGCATGCCTTGGCTCACAGGTGCGTCGCCCCCGTCTCTGCCAGTGTCATCATGTGCAGATAGGCTTATTCTAGGACACCGGTTTCCATTTCACTTTAAGATGAAAAACTGAATTATGCAGTCCATACCAGAAATTTTCTATTCAATGAAAAGATTCTAGAAAATGAGCATCTTTCTTTTTTGTATTATTCCAAATTTTGTCAAAATCATTGAATTCCTTTAAGGTGAATTGAAGAACGAAAAATGTATGTTTGGGGGCAGAGTTGAAATTGTGACCTCACTTTATCCCACACACAGACAGTCTTTGCACTTTGGGACAAGCCCCCCATAAAGAGGAAGCTCTGTCCTCTTTGTTCTGCATTGTCCTCTCTTTGTATGTGTAATAAGTTTGGCTATGGATTCAGTGTGTGTGTGTGTGTGTGTGTGTGTGTGTGTGTGTGTGTATGAGAAAGAGAGAGAGAGAGAGAGAGAGAGAGAGAGTTATGGTGGTGCCTCCTCACATAACCAACACTTCAATAAGGCATTTGCACACTGATTTTAGAGCAGGTTATCTGATTGTTTGCTAGATAATCCATATCAATTAGCTGAAATATGGATTTTTCCTGGTATGCAGGTATGGGAGAAAAGCAAGTTTGTGCACACTGTTGCTATTGCTACTAGGATACAGACTATTTCTATAACAACAGCAAACAAGTGCTCTCAGACAAAGGACAAAGGGAAAAGAAATCACGGCTGTTTCCATAGCAACAGGGAGATCTGCTGTGGGTACATTATACTTTTCTTTACCTAATAATATTGATATTAGTCATTAATAGTTTTATAGAAGTAGAAATATGGAAACCCTGACCCTGAACTAACGGCTTAAACCACAAGACATGGAAACCACATTCATTGAAAATGTCACTTAGGTCCAGAGGTGATGCTGTGACACTTAAGAAAACTAAGGGATTACTGACTGCTGCTAATGTTGCCAGATTTTTGCTGCAAAATTCAAGGAAAATTCTCTTAATCTATTTGTACAAAAAACTGTCGGGGGATGGGTACAAGATGTAGAATAAATAGACATTAGAGTAGTGATGTAAATGAATTAGACTTAGGATGTGTGAAGGGAATCTGAATAGAATTGTGACATTACGTAACACAGATTTGATAAAAATAGAAATGCATAATCAATGCAGCAACCTGAATGTCTCAATGAGAGTGAGTGCTGCAGGGAAAGGAGAGAGAGTAATCGGGGGACAAGATTGGAGAGCTGGAAAGGCATTTTAGGGTCATGCAGGCTCCATTTGCTTATGACGTATTAAAAAAGGCATTCATCCATGCACATATTTATTTAGCCTCTACTATGTGCCAAATACTTTTTTGAGTACTTAGAGTATATCAGTGATTTAAACATAAAATAATCCCTGCTTTGTGGAACTACATTCTCAAAGGAGAACACAGACAAAAATGAAGACAATAAAAAAAATTGTGTACATGTATGACAACTGCTTTTAAATAAAGCAAAATAAGGGGGATAGTGGTGTGAGGGTGGAGCTGCGATTCAAGACAGTCAGGTTGCCTCAGTGAGTAAGCAACTCTTGAGGGAGCCAGCCACTCAGTATCTTAAAGAAGAGCGCCCCAGTGAGAAAGAGGAGGACTGTCTCAACAATATCACATGCCTGGAAACTGGCAGGTCTGGACCAGGACTCAGTGCCCTGTTCTGCTCCCCACCTAAATGTGGGGCAGACAGCATAGGTTTTCAGTGAAATTACATTATGTTGTCTTCTTTTTCATTACTTAATGTTAGAATTACCCTCCAACCTGAGGTGGGTAGGTACAAGGATGCCAATATCTTTCTACTCCTTTCACTTTTCCTCTTTTAAAATATTACTACAAGTCATTGGATTTAGAACCATGTTGGACTTCAGCTTCTGATAATGGTGAATGAAGAAGATCTTAACAATTAATCCAGTAAAAATAACCACAAAACTGAACAAAATATAAGTATTTTGCCTGAAGCCCAAGAGATCTAGCATCGTGGCTAGGAAACCTTTTTGAAGAAAGATGCAAGTAATAAAGAAAATTCACAGTGGGTAGCCAGGCAGTTAGTGCTATGTTACCTTAAGAAGCAACTGTATTTTGGAAGAGGCTGTTGACAAGCTGAGACTTTGAGTGGAAATTCTAGTCATCTCTGCAGGAATTGGGGATAAATATTGAAGCCCAGGGTCCTCCAAGAGGGAATTCTTGTAAAACCTGTAAACTTTGGACTGCAACTCCCCAAATCAGTAGACAAAGACTAAACATGGAATAGAAAAAGACCCACTGTGAATCCAGTTCCTAAATGGGAAAAATGTAAGTGTTGAGAAGGAGCAAATACAGCTGTTATTATTTGCAGATACTTAGGAAAGCAGATGGGTCTTCTGGAATCGTGCAATGAGGAACTCAGCAGGCCTTCTCCCTGGCAAAACGATCATTTAACTAGAGAAAATTATAAACACACACACACACACACACACACACACACACACAATTTAATGACGCTGGAGCTTGTCCTGTGTACATACAGCAAATGGAGAGCCATTCATTTCATAAGTATACTAAATATCAATAAGAAGAGCAAACATCTGTGGCATTTGGGCCACCCCTGCCTTTTTATCACCCCCACTTCCAGCAGCATCTTATGGAAGCTCTATACCAGGCACTGGACTCTGGGCTGGTGCAGCTAATAAGACAGATTTCTCCCTCTCCCCACAGGTCCCAATCTAAGGCTTATTGTGTCATTCTGAGATAGAATGTCAGTCCCCTCAGGCAGATTTGCAAAGAACTCTTAACTTTATGACCTACCTCCAGCCTGGGCAGACCTCTACACTCTGGGGCCGAGCAGTGCCTTCTGCTTCTCCCAGTGTGAATCTGCTCTATGAGCTGACACTTGGAGAAGCATTGACCCTGGTCTTGACTAAACTTGTTCTTATTGGAATGGGACCTTTACCCACAGGTGAGCAGTAGCAGGGGTTATTGGAGCCCCCAGTATTCTTGGCTTGCATGCCTGAAGTAGAGCTCTTTCCCCTGGGAAAGACATGGGCTGAATGAAGGAGCCTGTATCCTCTCAGCTGCACCTACCTTGAATAGAGCTTGTACACCATGGGGCTGAGGATGGTGATGATGGGACCCACTTGTAGGAAATACTAATGAACATTCCTCAGGCTATAAGCAAGTGACTCTAGACAGTAATTTAAATGCACATGGAAAAAACAAAGGCACCAATAAGGGTAATTATATAATTATAAAAACATAATTGTATATATCTTCTCCTGATTTAAAAAGCAATTGTGTAAAACGATTTAAAAAGCAATTGTGTAAAACGATTATATATTATATATATATATAAACAATTATATATAGTTATATACATTACATTATAAACAATTATATATATCATTACTTAACAATAATAACACAGGAAGTGAGTGAGAATACAGTACAACTATTGGAGGAAGATTATTGATAGCAGACGCACTTGAATCCATTGGAAAAATATAAAGAGTCAGAAATGATAAATAAGATGGTTACTGTATCAAACTCTCCCCATGTATTTATGTTGTAAATATAAATTCATATTTATAATAAAATATGAATATATACTTGTTCTTTCAGCTTTGTTAAAATATTTAAGGTTATATAAAATAAACATATAACAATATGTTGAATTTTTAACATATATAAATGTCATATATGTAACAATAATAGCATAAATAATGGAGATGGAACTACATAGGAGTAAAGTTTCTATTTCATAAGTTTCTATATTTTTATATTTCATAAGTTGAAATGTATTTTAATAAGATGTATATTGTAAGCCCCAAAACAACTAAGAATATATTTTTTTAAATACAATTACAAATCATTATAGAAACTCAAATGTATTAGAAAGCATCCACTCGATACAAAAGAAATAAGTAAACAATGAACAAATGAATAAAAGACATGAATGATATAAAAAACAGGCAAATGCCAGAGGTAAATCCAACCACATCAATAACATTATATGTGAATGGACTAACAATTTGATTAAAGGCAGAGATTGTCAGGTGTATAAAAAAAAACAAAAGACTCCACCTACTATGCACTGTCCATGAAAACACACTTTAGATTTAGGGATACAAATAGGTTGAAAGAAAATGAATGGAAAAAAGATATGCCATGCAAACAAACAATAATAGGGAGCTGAAGTGACGCTACTAATATCTGACAAAATTGGCTTTAAGAAAAACAAATGTTATCAGAGAAAAATAAGGGTATTACATAATGATAAAAGGGTCATTTATTAGAATATATAAACATCCATGAACCTAACAACACAGCCCTGAGGGAGTTGAAGGGAGAAATATACAATTCAGCAGTACTAATTGGAGACTCTGACGCACACTCTCAATAATGTATAGAACAAATAGAAATGTATAAGAAAATAGAAGACTTGAACAACACCATAAACCAACTAAACTTAACAATCATCTCTAGAACACTCATTCAACAGCAAAATGCACATTCTTCTCATATGCTCATGGAACATACTCCAGGAAAGACCACATGTTAGGCAGGAAAACAAGACTTAATAGATTTAAAAAGATTGAAATCATGCAATGTATAGTCTTCAGCCACAATGGAATTAAATTAGAATCAATAATTGTGTACATAGAAAATCCAATAGAATCTATCTTTTAAAAATAATGTGTGACCTTTTCATGGTTGGCCATAAGGTTAATATTACAATATAAGTATCTTTCTGTACACATCGCTAATTATCAGGGAAATGCAAATTAAAACCACAAAAAATCAGGTAAAATTAAAATTTTAATAAAGATAAAAGTTATAAGTTCCTGTTCTGGTTAAATAGGATAAACATACTTTATTTATTCTTTCCTACTTATAAAAGCATAAAGTCTGGACAGAATGCCTGGAGAAGAACTCATATGGTTCAACACCAAAAAAATAAATAACCTGATTGAAAAATGGGTGGAAGACCTGAACAGACACTTCTCCAGAGAAGAAATACTGATGGCCAACAGGCACATGAAAAGATACTCCACATCCTAATTATCAGGGAAATACAAATTAAAATCACAATGAGCTGTCACTTCACACCAGTTAGGATGGCCACTTTCCAAAAGACAAAAAACAACAAATGCTGGCAAGGATGTTGCTGGGAATGTCAATTGGTTCATCTGCTATGGAAAGCAATACAGAGGTTCCTCAAGAAACTAAAAATAGAAATACCATTTGACCCAGTAATTCCACTCCTAGGAATTTACCTGACAAAAACATCCCTGATTCAAAAAGACATATGCACCCCTATGTTTACTGTAGCACTATTTACAATCACCAAGATATGGAAGCAACCTAAGTGTCCATCAGTAGTTGAATGAGTAAAGAAGATGTGGTACATATATACAATGGAATATTATTCAGCCATAAAAAGAAAAGATATGCTGCCTTTTGCAACAACATGGATGGATCTAGAGGGTATTATGCTCAGTGAAATAAGTCAAGCAGAGAAAGACAAATACCAAGTAATTTCACTCATTGGTGGAGTACAAAAACAAAGTGAAACAGAAGAAATAACAACAAAAAAAAAGACAGTAGACTCATAGACACCAAGAAGGGATTAGTGGTTACCAAAGGGGAAGGGTTAGGGAAGGTGGGTGGGTGGGGAGGGAGAAAGGGATTAAGGGGCACTATAATTCACAATCACAAGTAGGTAGGTCATGGGATGGTAGTACAGCATGGAGAATACAATTAATGACTCTATAATGTCTTACTACATTGATAGACAGTGACCTCAGTGGAGGGGGTGAGGTCTTGATAATGTGGGTGAAGGCTGAATCACTGTTTTGTGTATGTAAAACCATTGTAAGATTGCATATCTATGATACTTTAATTAAAAAAAGAATGTCTGGAGAAACTTTTGAAGGCACTGCAAATTAAATAATAGCAGGTGTACTGGGGAAAAACACCGAAGTTTAAAGGAACACCAGATGGCCAAGGAGTCTACAATTGTTTTTCCTCCTGGATCTCTTGACCTGAATTCAACACAGGTTGAAATCTTGAAGTCAGCACTGTTCTTCAGACAATGAGTTTTCTAAAACAAGTCTGGCTTTAGGAGTTGGAAGAAAACTCCTAATTTTTAGAGAGGATAAAAATCTACCATTCTCACATATCTGAGTCCCCAAGAAATCTCCTTTAGGTCTCGGCTGTGGCAGTTTCTAGAACCCAAAGAACAAAAATTCAGAAAGGGGGGACTTCCTCCTCATTTGGTGGAGCTGCATCTCATTTCTTTCCCTTCCTGTCATCCCTTCACTTGGGCAAGGACATGTAAGTGTGTGATAGGGAATGGTATCTAGAGCCCCATGTTTCTGGCTGTGGATCCATAAAAGAATCCAGAGAAATCAAAAGTACTGGGTAAAATGTAGAATGAGACATGGTCATGAAAATGACCCCATAAAAATTGTTTATATATAATCCCAGGGCTTATTTTGACCTGTTTATGCATGAATCTGATCATAATTAGCATACCAAAGACTTTGAGAACTAGTCTGACTAATTGATAGACCGCTACCTGGGTCTCAGCACATATGGAATAGGTCTGAAGAGCATTCAAAGGTCAGAGCTTCCACATACAACTTATGTTGGACCACAGAACACAGAAAGCAGCTTGGAACTGCAGCCTGAAACAGGTCAGTTACCTGCCAGAAACAGAAATATCAACATTTCCTATAGAATTTAAGAAAGACTCAGAGTCCCATAACTTAAAATTTAAAATATGAAGAGTACAATCGATAATTGCACTGCACATAAAGAACCATGAAAATTTCAACTTCTACAAGAAAAGGCAATCAGCATACACTCATGTATATATGAAATAGGTGTTGGAATGCTCTTACCCTTCCTGAAACATTTAAAAAAAACAATTGTGATTACTCTTTTAACAAATAATAAACTAAAACTTATCGGCAAAAAAAGTATAAGAGAAAGAGAAAAAACAACTGGAAAATTAGAACTAAGAAATAGAATAACCATCACCAAAGGTGGTGGGTTGGGACCTTCACTGGATGATTGCAGTAGCTGAATGGAGACGACAGATGATAAAAGTTAATGAACTTTCACATACCTCAGTGAAATTATCCAATATTAACAATAGAGTGAAAAATACTGTAGAAAGAAGAACAGAGATAGAGGGACCTATGGGAAAATAACAAACTCTAAAATTCTAGTTAGTGAAGAAGTAGAGAGTGTGGTGTCAATAATTCCTGAAAACTTCCTAACTGTAGCAAGTGATTCAAAGTTGATTTAACACCTGAAAAAACCTTAACAGAGTAACCCCAAAGAAATCCATCCACAGACATACTAATAACAAACTGCTAAATACTAAAGACAGATACAAAAATTTGAAAAAAGCCAGATGAAAGTGACCTACTATTAACTACAGGGGAAAAATGATTCAATGAATGTGAATTTCTTATCAAAAATAATCGAGGCCAGAACAAAGGAGCATGGCAAGTTTAAACTGTTGAAAGAAAAGAACTGTCAACCTAGAATTCAGTGAAAATAGGCTTCAGAAATAAAGATTCTTTGATGAAGGAAATTTAGGAATTTGTTGCCAGTAGACCTGCTCTTTACAAAAATTACTAAAAGAATCTGTTCAGATGGAAAGGGAATTATGCCAGAAGGAAACTTGGAGCATCAGTAATGAAGGAAGAGCAACAGTTTAAAATATTTGAAATTACTTGACATATCTTCTCAAACTATAAAGCAGTTAAACTAGAAATGAACATTAGGAAATAGGGTAGATAAAAGGAAAATATCCAAATCTGTGGAACTTAAACAACATTCCTTTAAATATTCCATGACCAAAATGGAAATCTCAAGGGAAATTAGAAAATGTTTTAACTGAGTAAACAAAAATGCAACATACCAAATCTGTGGGAGTCATCTAAAACAATGCTTAGAGGAATATTTATAATATTTAATGTTGATACAGCTACCCTTGAACATGGAGTTCACACAGTCGAAAATCCACATATAATTTTTTTTTGGTATCATTAATCTACAATTACATGTGCAGCATTATGGTTACTAAACTCCCCACTTCATCAGGTCCCCCCCACCTACCCCATTACAGTCACTGTCCATCAGCATAGTGAGATGCTAACGAATCATGACTTGTCTTCTTTGGGTTGTACAGCCCTTCCGTGCCCACCCAACATTATCTCTGCTATTCGTAATGCCCCTTTCCCCCCTTGTCCCTCCCTTCCCACCCATCCTCCCCAGTCCCTTTCCCTTTGGTAACTGTTAGTCCGTTCTTGGGTTCTGTGAGTCTGCGGCTGTTTCGTTCTTTCAGTTTTTTTCTTTGCTCTTATGCTCCACAAATGAGTGAAATCATTTGATACTTGTCTTTTTCGGCTTGGCTTATTTCACTGAGCATAATACCCTCTAGCTCTGTCCATGTTGTTGCAAATGGTAGGATTTGTTTCCTTCTTATGGCTGAATAATATTCTATTCGGTATATGTACCACCTCTTCTTTATCCATTCATCTACTGACGGAAACTTAGGTTGCTTCCATTTCTTGGCTATTGTAAATAGTGCTGCAATAAACATAGGGATGCATCTGTCTTTTTGAAACTGGGCTCCTACATTCTTAGGGTAAATTCCTAGGAGTGGAATTCCTTGGTCAAATGGTATTTCTATTTTGAGTTTTTTGAGGAACCTCCATACAGCTTTCCACATGGTTGAACTAATTTGCATTCCCACCAGCAGTGTAGGAGGGTTCCCCTTTCTAGATATCCTTGCCAACATTTGTTGTTGTTTGAGTTTTGAACGTTGGCCCTCCTTACTGGTGTGAGGTGATATCTCACTGTGGTTTTAATCTGCATTTCTCTGATGATTAGCGATGTGGAGCATCTTTTCATGTGCCTGTTGGCCATCTGAATTTCTTCTTTGGAGAAGTGTCTATTCGTGTCCTTTGCCCATTTCTTAATTGGACTATTGGTTTTTTGTTTGTTGAAGTGCGTGAGTTCTTTATATATTTTGGATGTCAACCCCTTATTGGATACGTCATTTATGAATATATTCTCCCATACTGTAGGATGTCTTTTTGTTCTACTGATGGTGTCCTTTGCTATACAGAAGCTTTTCAGCTTGATATAATCCCACTTGTTCATTTTTGCTTTTGTTTCCCTTGCCCAGGGAGATATATTCATAAAGAAGTAGCTCATGTTTATGTCCAAGAGATTTTTGCCTATGTTTTTTTCTGAGTTTTATGGTTTCATGACTTACATTCAGGTCTTTGATCCATTTTGAGTTTACTTTTGTGTATGGGGTTAGACAGTAGTCCAGTTTCATTCTCTTACATGTAGCTGTCCAGTTTTGCCAACACCAGCTGCTAAAGAGGTTGTCATCTCCCCATTGTATATCCAAGGCTCCTTTATAATATATTAATTGACCATATATGTTTGGATTAATGTCTGGATTTTCTATTCTGTTCCACTGGTCTGTGGGTCTGTTCTTGTACCAATCACCAAATTGTCTTGATTACTGTAGCTTTGTAGTAGAGCTTGAAGTCAGGGAGCATAATTCCCCCTGTTGTATTCTTCCTTCTCAGGATTGCTTTGGCTATTCGGGGTCTTTTGTGGTTCCATATGAATTTTAGAACTATTTGTTCCAGTTCATTGAAATGTGCTGTTGGTCTTGATAAGGATTGCATTGAATCTGTGCATTGCTTTAGGTAGTATAACCATTTTGACAATATTTATTCTTTCTAGCCAAGAGCATGGGATGAATTTCCATTTGTTAGTGTCCTCCTTAATTTCTCTTAGGAGTGTCTTGAAGTTTTCAGGGTATAGGTCTTTCACTTCCTTTGTTAGGTTTATTCCTAGGTATTTTATTCTTTTTGATGCAATTGTGAATGGAATTGTTTTTCTGATTTCTGTTTCTGTTAGTTTATCGTTAGTGTATAGGAAAGCAACAGATTTCTGTGTGTTAATTTTGTATCCTGCAACTTTGCTGAATTCAGATATTAGTTCTAGTAGTTTTGGAGTGGAGGCTTTAGGGTTTTTTATGTACAATATCATGTCATCCGCAAATAGTGACAATTTGACTTCTTCTTTACCAATCTGGATGTCTTGCATTTCTTTGTTTTGTCTGATTGCCGTGGCTAGGACCTCCAGTACTATGTTGAATAACAGTGGGGAGAGTGGGCATCCCTGTCTTGTTCCCGATCTTAGATGAAAAGCTTTCAGCTTCTTGTTGTTAAGTATGATGTTGGCTGTGGGTTTGTCATATATGGCCTTTATGATGTTGAGGTACTTGCCCTCTATACCCATTTTGTTGAGAGTTTTAATCATGAATGGATGCTGAATTTTGTCAAATGCTTTTTCAGCATCTATGGCGATGATCATGTGGTTTTTCTTCTTCTTTTTGTTGATATTGTGGATGATGTTGATGGTTTTTTCGAGTGGTATACCATCCTTGCATCCCTGGGATGAATCCCACTTGATCATGGTGTATGATCCTCTTGATGCTTTTTTGAATTCGGTTTGCTAATATTTGTTGAGTATTTTTGCATCTGTGTTCATCAGGGATATTGGTCTGTGACTTTCTTTTTTGTTCGGGTCTTTGCCTGGTTTTGGTATTGGAGTGATGGTGGATTCATAGAATGCATTTAGAAGAATTCCCTCCTCTTCCATTTTTTAGAAAACTTTAAGGAGAAAGGGTATTGTTTCTTCTCTGTATGTCTGGTAAACTTCAGAGGTGAATCCATCTGGCCCACGGTTTTGTTCCTAGGTAGTTTTTTGATTACCAACTCAATTTCGTTGCCAGTAATTGGTCTGTTTAGGTTTTCTGTTTCTTGCTTGGTCAGTCTTGGAAAGTTGTATTTTTGTAAGAAGTTGTCCATTTCTTCTAGGTTTTCCAGCTTGTTAGCATATAGATTTTCATTGTATTCTCTTATACTTCTTTGTATTTCTGTGGGGTCTGTTGTGATTTTTCCTTTCTCATTTCTGATTCTGTTTTTATGTGTAGATTCTCTTTTTCTCTTAAGAAGTCTGGCTAGGGGTTTATCTATTTTGTTTATTTTTTCAAAGAAGCAGCTCTTGGTTTTATTGATTTTTTTCTATTTTTTTATTCTCAATTTTATTTATTTCTTCTCTAATCTTTATTATGTGCCTCCTTCTGGTGACTTTGGGCCTCATTTGTTCTTCTTTTTCCAATTTTAATAATTGTGTCTTTAGACTATTCATTTTGTATTGTGCTTCCTTCTATAAATACACCTGGATTGCAATATAGTTTCCTCTTAGTACTGCCTTTCCTGCATCCCACAGAAGTTGCGGCTTTGTGTTATCATTTGCCGCCATATATTGTTTGATCTCTGTTTTAATTTGGTTGTTGATCCATTGATTATTTAGGAGCATCTTGTTAAGCCTCCATGTATTTGTGAGCCTTTTTGTTTTCTTTGTACAATTTATTTCTAGTTTTATACCTTTGTGATCTGAGAAGTTGGTTGGTGGAATTTCAATCTTTTTTAATTTACTGAGGTTCTTTTTGTGGCCTAGTATTTGGTCTATTCTGGAAAATGTTCCATGCGCACTTGAGAAGAATGTGTATCCTGCTGCTTTTGGGTGGAAAGTTCTGTAGACGTCTGTTAGGTCCATCTGTTCTAATGTGCTGTTCAGTGCCTCTGTGTCCTTACTTATTTTCTGTCTGGCTGATCTGTCCTTTGGAGTGAGTGGTGTGTTGAAGTCTCCTAAAATGAATGCATTGCTTTCTATTTCCTCTTTTAATTGTTAGTATTTGTTTCACATATGTAGGTGCTCCTGTGTTGGGTGCATAGATATTTAGAATGGTTATATCCTCTTGTTGGACTGACTCCTTTTTCATTATGTAATGCCCTTCTTTATCTCTTGCTACTTTCTTTGTTTTAAAGTCTATTTTGTCCGATACAAGTACTGCAATACCTGCTTTTTTCTCCTTTTTTGTTTGCTTGAAATATCTTTTTCCATCCCTTCACCTTTAGTTTGTGCATATCTTTGGGTTTGAAGTGAGTCTCTTGTAAACAGCATATAGATGGGTCTTGCTTTTTTATCCATTCTATTACTCTGTGTCTTTCATCCCAGGGGAGCTGGCTGTGGGGACCCACTTGCAGTCTCAGTCTCTGTTTTTACTTTTCCCTTTCTCTAATTTTCAGTACACCATGCAGTGTGTGTTTGTGCTCCTGGTGCAGATCACCAGGGCTGGTTATTTGGTGGGCCTGTGCTTCCACTCCCTCCCTGTTCTGATTATTTTCCTCCCGCAGGTGCGCTGGGGTGGGGGTGTGCTCGCGTCCTGCTGGGTCCTGGCTTTGTATCTTACCCTTTTCGTGAGATGCTGAGTTTTTGCAGATGTAGCTGTAGCCTGGCTGTTGTGCTGTATCTTCTGGTCTCTCTTTTAGGAATAGTTGTATTTGTTGTATTTTCACTAATGGTTTTGCGAGGAGATATCGGCCGCCTTGCTCACGCCGCCATCTTCCCTGAAGTCCCACATATAACTTTTGACTTCTCAAAATCTTAACTACAAATAGATCAGAAGACTTACCAATAACAGAAACAGTTGATTAACACATATATGGTATGTTATATAGTATATTCTTACAGTAAAATAAGCTAGAGAAAAGAAACTGTTCTTAAGAAAATTGTAAGGAACAGAAAATAATTTATAGTTTTATACAGTATTTACTGAAAAATGTCTGCATATAAGTGGAATTATGCATTTCAAACTTGTGTTGTTCAAGGGCTAAATTTATTAGAAAAGAAAATAAGGTCTGAAATCATTAATCTAGCCTTCCATTTTTAAGAACTGGAAACAAGGAGCAAAGTAAATCCCAGTAAAGCCAAATACAGGATAAAACAAAGCAAAATTAATCAGTGAAGTTGAAAATCAGAACTAGAAGAAATCAATGAAGCCAAAGTTAATTCTTTGAAAATACTGATAAATTTATAAACTTCTGGCAAGACCGACAAAATAAAAGCAAGAGAA
The DNA here is from genome assembly GCA_032199065.1 of Smutsia gigantea. Lineage (NCBI taxonomy): Eukaryota > Metazoa > Chordata > Mammalia > Pholidota > Manidae > Smutsia > Smutsia gigantea. Next base: position 1,072,441 of record JAVSCE010001054.1, on the reverse strand, counting down.
GATGCCAATTACCAATATCAGGAATTGAAATGAAATGGAAACTATAAGGGTTCTCAGGATAATAAGTGAGTATTAGAAGCAACTATATGGGTACAAATTCAACAACCTTGCTGTAATGGAACTATCAAAATCTACCCAAGACAAAACAGATAACCATAATGGTCTTTAAACTATTACAACAATTGAAAAAAATGCAAAAAAAAAATATGAAAAAGAAATTTCCAGACACAAATGTTTTCACTGTTTAATTTTACCAAACATTTAAAGCAGAAAAAATACCAATTCTATATAACTTCTTCAGAAAATTGAGGTAAAGGAACATATCCCAAATCACTTTATGAGATTAGTGTTAATCTGATACCAAAACCTGACAAAAAAACTGCAGGCTGTATTTCATTGCTATATATGCAAAAATACTCACTGAAATATTAGCAAATTGATCCCAGCAATATATGAAAAGAACAAGTAAAACACCAACTCAAATTTACATTAGGAACCCACTGCAAACTAGGATAAAGGGGAACTTTCTCAACTCAGAATATACTATCTAGGAAAATCTATAGCTGAGATCATGGTTAATTGTAAAAGATTGAATTATTTCCCCTTAAACTTAAGGAAACGCTTTCCATACTGCTATTCAACATATTAGTAGAACTTCTAGTCAATACAAAAGATAAGAAAAAATAACAAGCATATAAATCAGAGTGGAAGAAATGAGATGTCCTAATGGCAGAACAAAAATTGTCTACATAAAAATTACAAGGAAACTGTAAAAAGTCTCCAATAACTAAGAAGTGATGTTATAAAATCACAGGATAGGAGACCAACGTGAATCAAGTGTATTTCTCTGTACAGCATAAATGTACATTGGAAAACAGAGAAGTTTAAAACACCACTTAAAATAACTCCAAAAAATGAAATACTTACAAAAAGAAAATATGTACAGTATCAGTTTATATAAAACTAAAAATGCTGACAAAAGAAATCAAATAGGACATAAAGAAATGGAATGTCATGTTGAGTTCGTGGAATGGAAGGTTCAAATAGTAGACATGGAAATTACCCACAAAGTGATATATATAATTTAATGAAAAATCAATCCATATTCCATAAGGACCTTTATATATATGGACAAATGATTCTACAGTCTATTTTGGAAGGCAGAGGAACTTGACTATCAAGATGACTGTGAAAAAGAAAGGTAAAGTTTTAGTAATCATGTGGCCCAATTTTAAGCCTTACTACAATGCTGTGTCATCAGTACAGTGTGCTAATGGTGAATGGATGGAGAAAGGGATCAAAGGGACAGACTAGAGTCTACATGCACATGGCCAACTGATTTTTTTTGGAAGAAGCAATCTGGTGTAAAAAGGATAATGGCATTGGAACAATTAGATATTCATATACAAAAGATGAACCTTGACAAATACCTTATACGTAAAAGAATTCAAAGTGGGTCACAAAGCTTCATGTGAAACAAAAACTATAAAACTTCTTAAAGAGAATAAAGGAGGAGATCTGCATGACCCAGGGGCGGGAGATGCATTGTTTAACATGGCACCAAAAGTACATGTGATAAAGAACACACAGACAGACAGGCTGGGAGAGAGTATTTGTAAATCACCCATCTGACAAAGAACATATATTCATATATTAAAAAATTATTCAAACTAAGAGTAAGAAAGAATCCTATTTAAAAATGGGTAAAAGACAGAAACAGAATTGGGTTTTATGTGAGGTATAGGCCAAGTTCTCTTCTCACATGGGGCATGCAGTCACCCCAACACTGCTGACTGACAGGGCTTGCAGTGCCCATCTTCTCATTAACCTAATGCCTGTCTGTGCCTGGGATGCATTCTGGACTCTCAGATCTGTTCCATGGACTGGGTAGGGTGCTTTTGCACAGATACCAATTTCCAATGAAATCTATAGTCTATATGTAGTCTATGCAAGTGTATATATAATTTGACTTCTGAAGGTTTTCAATATCTACTCCTCTTTTTGTTGTTCAAATTACTTCACTTGACTTCTTTGAAAATATCCAAATTCTGAGTTTTATAGTTGTAGCATTCCATATTTTTAAAAAAATCACTAATTCAAAAAGATATATGAACCCTTATGTTTATCACAACATTATTTACAATACCAAGATATAGAAGCAACCTAAGTGTCCATCAGTAGATAAGTGGATAAAGAAGATGTGGCACATACACACAATGGAATATTACTCAGCCATAAAAGAGAATGAAACTTGCCATTTGCAGCAAATGGTTGGACCTAGAGGGCATTGTAAAAAGTGAAATCAGCCAAAGATAAATACCATGTGACTTTACTTATACATGGAATCTGAAAAAACAAATGAATAAATAAAACACAAATAGGCTCATAAACACAGAGAATGGACTGGTGATTGCCACAGGGGAAAGAAGTGGACAAAATAGATGAAGAGGGAAGAAAATGAAAAAGAAAGTAATTGAGTAATGTTCCCTTCCCTGTATATTTTGTAAATTACATTCACTTACTCTGCTTTCTAACTCATTGTTATTTTCAGAAAAATAACTGTGAAAATGGTTCAGCTGTCTTCTAGTTGAAAAGAATGTATATCTGTTTATTGAAACCATCTTTGGATAGAAAATTGAGAAAGTTGTGAGATCTACCTCATAAGGTTTTGGGCAGATTTAAAGAAATACTGTTTGTCAAATAATTATAATGCCTACAGAATAATAATGAATGCACAATAAATATGAACTATTCACTGATACTTTAAAATGTCTGATTATAATCCAATTATCTTCCTTTATGTTTTTAATTTAAAGGGGCACAGCATGTTGATTTGGTGCACTTATATACTGCAAACGACCGCCACCCCAGCTTTAGCTAACATCTCCATCCTGTCACATAATCACTTTTTGTATATTTTTCATGTGAGAAGAAATTCCCCCCAATGACAAAGAATTTAGTTCACTGTAGGATGTGGAGTTTCCAGCATGACATCTGATTTCCATGTAGGCTACAGCTCTCAAACAAGAAGTGCTGTTTTACAACGTGATGCTTTGTATCTCTACTAGTTTGTATGAGAAAATGGTGAATTTCAACATACTTCTCTTTGTTTCATCCCAGTTTCTAAATTAAAAGCCCTCCTTAATAAGTATTTGTGAGGAATCTAAAATTTTTAATTAGAGGAACATTAACGTCTTCTTGTGATGTCACAAAGTTCTTATTTAGGAAAACCCTTAATCCCTGAGGTGATCAATTTTGCATTCTCTGGGCTTAATTTTTTTAATCTTTCTAGGTCACCGGTTCTAAAACTCTGCGTTTTGGAGCCTTTCTCCATTTTTATAATTGTTTTCCAGGTCCTTCCTCATATACTGTATCCCCATTCCTTTCAGGAAGCCCAGCTCCTATTCTTCCCACATGTCCGTTCCTTCAGCCCCACACGGAAACCTGGCATCTACTCTCTTCGCCGTGGCGCCCCGTCCTGAGGGTGTGACATCTTCCACATGGTTTGCAAAGCCTCCCACCCACTGTAGTCCTACGGTGGGGACTGCAGTCTGATTTGCAAGTGATGTAAACAGTTTCTACGCTGGATGGCTGGCTTAGTGTAACACATTGTGTTGGCCAGTTTGAGTGGTAGTCTCATAGGACTCAAGCCTGGGAGTCCGCTATTGTCATTTTCTGTGTTGGCTGCCATTTATCTGAGATTTTTCTTTGTTAGCCCAGACTCAGCCAGACTTCTTCAGAGATGCATTGTGCTCACTGAGTGGCCCCATGAGCACAAAGCTATTTAGAGACCTGGCAAGGCTAAGCACCTGCTATGTTCTGTCTAAATATTTAAAAGGAACACTTCAGTCTGAAGATAAAATGTGATTTGGCAATGAACTTCAGCCAGGAATGGTTACAGAATGTGACCAGCTTCCCACTGGAATCAGCTGTACAGCAAAGCATTTTGTATGAACTTGAATCATTTTCTCATGGAAGGGTCAAACATTCTTCAGCTAAAAAAAGAGTGATCGAGAAGTCTCCTCATTAAATTACAGATAAGGCATTTTTCCTGATTTAGCAACTATAAGCAAGAAAGGAATCAAATGTTCTCACCACAAAAAATAAACAGTGATTATGTGACAGGATGGAGATGTTAGCTAAAGCTGGGGTGGCGGTCGTTTGCAGTATATAAGTGCACCAAATCAACATGCTGTGCCCCTTAAACCTGTACAGTGAATATGTTAATCATCTCACAATAAAGCTAGGGGAAAAGGCTTCCCACACCTTTTGCTTGGGCAATTTGAATACAGCCCTGTTAATATATCCTGCAATACATCTAACACCAATTGTGTTAAAAAAAATCATGAGAACTGGAATCCTAACTTTTATGGTTGCTGGCAACAGAAAGAGCCCAAGACAGTTCTTTAAGGGTAAAAACCAAATAACACAAAATAAAAATGATGCCTATGTAAGCACTGGTACAGCTTCCTTTTCAAAGCATTACTAAACCACTTAACATTCTAAAATTTTCACGATTCTCTTGTGGGTGAGGGCGAGCACTTCTAAGCAATGCCTAACGGGAAAGTATCTCATCATTCTGGAAGGAAACTCAAAGCAGGTATGTCTGGAGACCTGTCTTTGTAAATATTAAAATGTGACCCAGAACAGAATTATAATCGTCCTTCTCCATGCACCAGAAAGCCAAATTATTATTTTTTCACCTTTCAGTGTTACCTTTATAGGGCTTCATGTAAAGCAATGTCCCAAAGGGGAGATTTACTTCTTTAAACTTAGCTTTGTACTAAAGGTCCCCTAGGTTGACACATGCACTTTGCTGGAAAGGAGGAGAAAAATGTTGTGAGTCCTACTTCCATTCTGAGCAGCTACCTTGGAAATATTATGTGGATTCTTTAATAAATCACTGCTGAGGTCTAAGGAGCTAAAAAGACTTCCTCTCATATGGGCCAGAAATTCCTGTTCATCCGTCAGGGTGTTGAGGCCCTGGGGATGCTGCAGATTGTCAAGTCAGACTGTGACTCAATTTACTTCATATACTATACCTGGAGGGATTTCAAATATCCATAATTCATCCTCTTCATAATGTGTTTAACGTTTGGTGTATGAAGGCAGCTTGCTGGCGTGGGAGCTAGCATCCGAACCCACACCTCCTGCCTCCTGCCCACTCTCCCCAAGCCTGGAGGTCCAACGGCGAGCCTCTCACTATGACAGTCCTGAAGAAAACATCTGAAACCAACCTGGGCTCCAGCAAAGCTCAGTCACTGACTGGGTGGATGACTCCCGGGTCCCTTTGAAACACGGATGTTAATGCTTGTAAACATTCAGCTAAGTGAGGACATGTTGATTATTTAGAACATGGACTGTGTCCTAGCAATTGGTAATGAGTGTCAGTCACTTTATGGAGAGGATGGAGCAGGCCTTCTTCCACCGCAGGTAGCTTGGTGCTGATGTGTGCTATCACCATCGCAGCAACCCTGGAGGTGGACTTACTTGCCAGCAGGAATGCCAGGCACATATGCGCTGGTGATGTGCTCACAGCCCCACCAAGAACTCAGGCCTCTCTCCTTATCTCCTGCTCATAATTTTATACAACACTGAGCCTCCTAATGAAGCTATCTATTTAAAAGTTCAGTTCAGGGACCTAATTAGTTCTGGAAGTTTGTAGTCTTTGTAATACCTTGGCACATAGGGTGCCCATCTCCAAGTCCCCTGCACATGTCAGAACTATCCTGATGTCAGTGGATACTAACGTCACTTCCTGCATCTGGGAGTTTTCCCTGTCTGGATGAGAGTACTTGCAGGAATGTTCATGGATATTTAGGGAATGGGAATGTGTGGTGTCCAGTGCTCTGCCTAGAAAGAAGAAAATCTGAATAACATTTGACATTGATATTTAACTTCCTAAAAGTCATATTTCCTTACAAATAATAATACAATAAAGGGTTTTGTGTAGAAAGATGATATGCTAGGAAAGTGGTGGACAATTTTTCTAGAAGAAATTCATGTACTCTGTTAACCAAGTCATCTTATGTTAAGAAAAGAAGGCTTCTTATACAATATATGAAACCCAGAAACCGAAGGTGTGAATCTGTCAGAACTTAATAGTTAAAAAATAAAGCCTTTCTACGCCCTTTCTGACTCTTTTGAAGGTTGAGGCAAGTCCAGGGGGCTCTGTAGTTGTCTCTGAAATGTCCTGCCTCCAGTCCCACAGGCATTAATGGTGAAGGGTGAACACTCTAAGTTAGGTGCTTGCAAGCAGCAAATTTAGGGGCTTAGCAGGCTGCCTTAGAACCTGGGCCAAGCATACAGGCCATCAACATCCACCATGGTGTTGTTTATGTATCTCCACAAAGGTGTCCATATTAGTGGGAAAGCACATAGTTTGCATTACTTTTAAAAATGGACAGAAAACTTGCATGCTAAATTGCAAAGCACTGATGAATTAGAGATCGACACGTGGGCATTGTAATATATATCCATATATGTATCTGTATGCATATATGTAATAAGCTTTAAGTAGTTCTTTGAATTTGGACTACATGAAGATGACTTATTCTTTTTTTTTTTTTAATATAATTTATTTTATTATCATTAATTTACAATTACATGTGCAATATTACGATTATTAAACTACCCCTTCATCAGGTCCCCCCCACCAACCCCATTACAGTCACTGTCCATCAGCGTAGTGAGATGCTATAGAATCACTACTTGTCTTCTCTGAGTTGTACTGCCCTCCCCGTGCCCCCCCAACATTACATTTGCTAATCGTAATGCCCCTTTTTCCCTCTTATCCCTCCCTTCCCGCCCATTTTCCCCAGTCCCTTTCCCTTTGGTAACTATTAGTCCGTTCTTGGGTTCTGTGAGTCTGCTGCTGTTTTGTTCCTTCAGTTTTTTTCTTTGTTCTTATACTCCACATATGAGTGAAATCATTTGATACTTGTCTTTTTCGGCTTGGCTTATTTCACTGAGCATAATACCCTCTAGCTCCATCCATGTTGTTGCAAATGGTAGGATTTGTTTTCTTCTTATGGCTGAATAATATTCCATTGTGTATATGTACCACATCTTCTTTATCCATTCATCTACTGATGGACACTTAGGTTGCTTCCATTTCTTGGCTATTGTAAATAGTGCTGCAATAAACATAGGGGTGCATCTGTCCTTTTCAAATTGGGCTGCTGCATTCTTAGGGTAAATTCCTAGGAGTGGAATTCCTGGGTCAAATGGTATTTCTATTTTGAGTTTTTTGAGGAACCTCCATACTGCTTTCCACAATGGTTGAACTAATTTGCAGTCCCACCAGCAGTGTAGGAGGGTTCCCTTTTCTCCACATCCTCGCCAACATTTGTTGTTGTTTGTGTTTTGGATGTTGGCCATCCTCACTGGTGTGAGGTGATATCTCATTGTGGTTTTAATCTGCATTTCTCTGATGATTAGCGATGTGGAGCATCTTTTCATGTGCCTGTTGGCCATCTGAATTTCTTCTTTGGAGAAGTGTCTATTCATGTCCTCTGCCCATTTCTTAATTGGATTATTTGCTTTCTGTTTGTTAAGGTGCATGAGTTCTTTATATATTTTGGATGTCAACCCTTTATCAGATACGTTTTTTATGAATATATTCTCCCATACTGTAGGATGTCTTTTTGTTCTACTGATGGTGTCCTTTGCTGTACAGAAGCTTTTCAGCTTGATATAGTCCCACTTGTTCATTTTTGCTTTTGTTTCCCTTGCCCGGGGAGATATGTTCATGAAGAAGTTGCTCATGTTTATGTCCAAGAGATTTTTGCCTATGTTTTTTTCTAAGAGTTTTATGGTTTCATGACTTACATTCAAGTCTTTGATCCACCTTGAGTTTACCTTTGTGTATGGGGCTAGACAGTAGTCCAGTTTCATTCTCTTACATGTAGCTGTCCAGTTTTTCCAACACCAGCTGCTGAAGAGGCTGTCATCTCCCCATTGTATATCCAAGGCACTTTTATCAAATATTAATTGACTGTATATGTTTGGGTTAATGTTTGGATTTTCTATTCTGTTCCACTGGTCTGTGGGTCTGTTTTTGTGCCAATACCAAATTGTCTTGATTACTGTGGCTTTGTAGTAGAGCTTGAAGTCAGGGAGTGTAATTCCCCCTGTTTTATTCCTCCTTCTCAGGATTGCTTTGGCTATTCGGGGTCTTTTGTGGTTCCATATGAATTTTAGAATTATTTGTTCCAGTTCATTGAAGAAAGCTGTTGGTAGTTTGATAGGGATTGCATTGAATCTGTAGATTGCTTTAGGTAGTATAGCCATTTTGACAATATTTATTCTTCCTAGCCAAGAGCATGGGATGCATTTCCATTTGTTAGTGTCCTCTTTAATTTCTCTTAGGAGTGTCTTGTAGTTTTCAGAGTACAGGTCTTTCACTTCCTTCGTTAGGTTTATTCCTAGGTATTTTATTCTTTTTGATGCAATTGTGAATGGAATTGTTTTTCTGATTTCTCTTTCTGTTAGTTCATCATTAGTGTATAGGAAAGCAACAGATTTCTGTGTGTTAATTTTGTATCCTGCAACTTTGCTGAATTCAGATATTAGTTCTAGTAGTTTTGGAATGGAATCTTTAGGGTTTTTTATGTACAGTATCATGTCATCTGCAAATAGTGACAATTTGACTTCTTCTTTACCAATCTGGATGCCTTGTATGTCTTTGTTTTGTCTGATTGCTGTGGCTAGGACCTCCAGTACTATGTTGAATAACAGTGGAGAGAGTGGGCATCCCTGTCTTGTTCCCGATCTTAGATGAAAAGCTTTCAGCGTCTCGCCGTTAAGTATGATGTTAGCTGTGGGTTTGTCATATATAGCCTTTATGATGTTGAGGTACTTGCCGTCTATACCCATTTTGTTGAGAGTTTTAATCAGGAATGGATGCTGAATTTTGTCAAATGCTTTTTCAGCATCTATGGAGATGATCATGTGGTTTTTGTTCTTCTTTTTGTTGATGTGGTGGATGATGTTGATGGATTTTCGAATGTTGTACCATCCTTGCATCCCTGGGATGAATCCCACTTGATCATGGTGTATGATCCTCTTGATGTATTTTTGAATTCGGTTTGCTAATATTTTGTTGAGTATTTTTGCATCTACGTTCATCAGGGATATTGGTCTGTAATTTTCTTTTTTGGTGAGGTCTTTGCCCGGTTTTGGTATTAGAGTGATGCTGGCTTCATAGAATGAGTTTGGAAGTATTCCCTCCTCTTCTATTTTTTGGAAAACTTTAAGGAGAATCGGTGTTATTTCTTCTCTATATGTCTGGTAGAATTCAGAGGTGAATCCATCAGGCCCAGGGGTTTTGTTCTTGGGTAGTTTTTTGATTACCAATTCGATTTCGTCACTGGTGATTGGTCTGTTTAGTTTTTCTGTTTCTTGCTTGGTCAGTCTTGGAAGGTTGTATTTTTCTAAGAAGTTGTCCATTTCTTCTATGTTTTCCAGCTTGTTAGCATATAGATTCTCATAATATTCTCTTATGATTCTTTGTATTTCTGTGGGGTCCGTCGTGATTTTTCCTTTCTCATTTGTGATTGTGTTTATGTGTGTAGATTCTCTTTTTCTCTTAATGAGTCTGGCTAGGGGTTTATCTATTTTGTTTATTTTTTCAAAGAACCAGCTCTTGGTTTTATTGATTTTTTCTATTGTTTTATTCTTCTCAATTTTATTTATTTCTTCTCTAATCTTTATTATGTCCCTCCATCTGGTGACTTTGGGCCTCATTTGTTCTTCTTTTTCCAATTTCAGTAATTGTGTCTTTAGACTATTCATTTGGGAATGTTCTTCCTTCTTTAAATAGGCCTGGATTGCAATATACTTTCCTCTTAGAACTGCCTTTGCTGCGTCCCACAGAAGTTGTGGCTTTGTGTTGTTGTTGTCATTAGTCTCCATATATTCTTTGATTTCTGTTTTGATTTGGTCGTTAACCCATTGATTAATTAGGAGAGTGTTGTTAAGTCTCCATGTATTTGTGAGCCTTTTGATTTCTTTCTAAAATTTATTTCTAGTTTTATACCTTGGTGATCTGAGAAGTTGGTTGGTAGGATTTCAATATTTTTGAAATTACTGAGGTTCTTTTGTGGCCTAGTATGTGGTCTATTCTGGAAAATGTTCCATGTGCACTTGAGAAGAATGTGTATCCTGTTGCTTTTGGGTGTAGAGTTCTGTAGATGTCTGTTAGGTCCATCTGTTCTAGTGTGTTGTTCAGTGCCTCTGTGTCTTTACTTATTTTCTGTCTGTTTGATCTGTCCTCTGGAGTGAGTGGTGTGTTGAAGTCTCCTAAGATGAATGCATTGCTGTCTATTTCCTCCTTTAATTCTGTTAGTATTTGTCTCACATATGCTGGCGCTCCTGTGTTAGGTGCATATATATTTATAATGGTTATATCTTCTTGTTGGACTGACCCCTTTATCATTATGTAATGTCCTTCTTTATCTTTTGCTACTTTCTTCGTTTTGAAGTCTATTTTGTCTGATACAAGTACTGCAACACCTGCTTTTTTCTCTTTGTTGTTTGCATGAAATATCTTTTTCCATCCCTTCACTTTTAGTCTGTGTATATCTTTGGATTTGAGGTGAGTTTCTTGTAGGCAGCATATAGATGGGTCTTGCTTTTTTATCCATTCTGTTACTCTGTGTCTTTTGATTGGTGCATTCAGTCCATTTACATTTAGGGTGATTATTGATAGGTATGTACTTATTGCCATTGCTGGCTTTAGATTCGTGGTTACCAAGGGTTCAAGGGTTGCTTCTTTACTATCTAACAATCTAACTTAACTTTCTTGTTAAGTTATTGTAAACACAGTCTGATGTTTCTTTCTTTCTCTCCCTTCTTATTCCTCCTCCATTCTTTCTATAATAGGTGTTTTATTCTTTGCCTTTAGTTGGTATTTGGATGGTCTGCTTTCTTTGCTATGATTTTTTTTCCTCTGGTGACATCTTTTTAGCCTTAGGTGTGCTTCCATCTAGAGCAGTCCATTTAAGATATCCTGTAGTGGTGGTTTATGAGAGGCAAACTCTCTCAACTTTCGTTTATCTGGAAATTGTTTAATCCCTCCATCATATTTAAATGATAATCGTGCTGGATACAATATTCTTGGTTCGAGGCCCTTCTGTTTCATAACGTTAAATATATCATGCCATTCTCTTCTGGCCTGTAAGGTTTCTGTTGAGAAGTCTGATGATAGTCTGATGGGTTTTCCTTTGTAGGTGATCTTTTTTCTCTCTCTAGCTGCCTTTAATACTCTGTCTTTATCTTTGATCTGTGCCATCTTAATTATTATGTGTCTTGGTGTTGTCTTCCTTGGGTCCCTTGTGTTGGGAGATCTATGAGCTTCTGTGGACTGCGAGACTACTTCCTTCCCCAGCGAGGAAAGTTTTCAGCAATTATTTCTTCAAAGACACTTTCTATCCCTTTTTCTCTCTCTTCTTCCTCTGGTACTCCTATAATGCGAATATTGTTCCGTTTGGATTGGTCACACAGTTCTCTTAATATTCTTTCATTCCTAGAAATCCTTTTATCTCTCTCTGCCTCAGCTGCTCTGTACTCCTGTTCTCTGTTTTCTATTCCATTAACAGTCTCTCGCATCTCATCCATTCTGCTGTTAAGCCCGTCGATCGCTTGTCTGATTTCTGTATTGTCTTTCCTCAGTTCCCTCACTTCCTCCCTCAGCTCTTGCACATTTCTCTGTAGGTCCATCAGCATGGTTATGACTTTTATTCTGAATTCTTTTTCAGGGAGGCTGTGCATTTCCATCCCTTCAGACTCCCTCTCTGGGGTTGTCTGGTTGATTTTGGTCTGAACCATATTCCTCTGTCTTTTCATGGCTATATAATTGGTCACTGATAATTGCCACGTATGTCAGCTGGGCTCTTTAAGACTTTAAAAAGAGAAGAAAAAAAAACGACAAAAAAAGAAAAAAAAGAAAAAAAGAAAAAAAGAAATAAAGAAAGAAAAGAAAAAACAAAAACAAAAACAAAGCAAAATAAAACAAAACAAAAACAAAAAAAATGCCCACTGGACGTAGATTCTGTGGGAATGCTCTAGGTGGCGCTATTGCCCCACTATTCCACAGCTGTGACTGTGCCACTCCGCAGGGCCCTTTATCGCTCTGGCAGAGGTGGGAACGAATAGGAGGCTGTTGATCTCAGTGAGAAGTGTTAAGTATGGCTACGCTTCCTCAGTCGCCAGCTAAGGCGTCTGAAACTCCCCAGGACTCCCAGCCTGCTGGGCTGAGTGTGTTGGGGCGATCCGGCTCCTCCGCTGGGCTCCTGTCTCTTTAAGACCGCTGAGGAAAGCGCGCACTTTTTTTTTCCTTCCCGGAGCCGGCTGCAAGCCCCCTGGCGCGTTCCCCGCTCAGATCCTGCCCCTCTGTCTCTCAATCTCCGCTGCACTGCGCAATGTGGGTCAGCGCTCCCCGCGCAGATCACCGGGGCTGGTTACTACTTCGCGGGGTGTACTTCCACTCCCTCCCGGCTCTGAATCCTCTCCTCCCGCCGGTGCGCTGGGGTGGGGGAGGGCTCGGGTTCCGCCGGGTCGCGGTTCCTGATCTTACCCGCCTCTTGAGGTGCCGAGTCCTCTCGGGTGTAGCTGCACGCTGTGCGCTTTCCTGTGTATTCTCGTCTCTCTTTTAGAAATAGATGTATTTGCTGTGTTTTTGTAGATAAATATAGTGTTGGGAGGAGATTTCTGCCGCCCTGCTCACACCGCCATCTTCCCGGAAGTCTTCGAAGATGACTTATTCTTAAGACAAATGGTCTAATGTCTTGAGTGCAAACTATATATCTCAGGGTGCAATTAAAAATAACATAAATAATTATTTTCCCAATTTGCATGGAGAACCTTTGGCATGAAGAGGTTTTAAAACACACCCACTTTTCACCACCCATAAGTTGTGGGAAAGATTTGAATCCAGTCTGTCTGGTCATAGGCTGTACTTCCATAGGACACACCAGGAGAGGAAGCAGAAGGAGAGGTGGGAGCAGTTGCTTTGCAGCTCTTACTTCAGGAAGAACACGAGAAGATGAGGCTAATAAGTTATGTGCAAGGCCAGACCCCAGCCATGATGCTCTGCTGGGTTTTTTTTGTTCATGATCATGAAATTGCTTGGGATGATGCCAAACTTTTAGAAACCTGGCTATAGGGAAGCAGCTTTGAAAAGTACCTCCTCCACTTTCAAATTTCACTGTGTTTCCAGGGTCAGTGGGATCCCAGGAAAACTCCCATTTATGGAATACAGAAGACATTCAGTACTTCTTTAGAGGAGTAGAGTCACAAAACTAATAATTTAATTATTAATGCTTATTTCTTGTATTATTGGTAATGGAGCAAAATAAAATTTGTAGGCATTTTTGAAATTTCAGAGATAAGAGTTCCTGATAGGTATCTAGTCATCAGGGGATGATAAATGGAAATTATTTGTGTATCATTCCCTCTTAATTTAGGTGTACAAAATGCCCTAGATAGTCTCTTTATTGGGGTGCCTGTGTTTTCTTTCAGTGAGGATATGTTTATGGTTTTCCCTCGTGACTGTAGTTCTTTCAGCCCTATTTCTACCGTAATACCAACTTCCTCAACCATGGATTCCACTACAATGACATTTTCATCATTTGAATCTGATCTCCTTCTGAAAACAGAATGAATAACAATTTTTGGATAATGGAAGTCTGTATTCCATTTTCAAATGGGAATAATAATGATACATTTCTGGTCCATGCAGAAATTCCAAACAATTTTCCCAAATACCAACAAAATACTTTTACACACCTATATAACAAGCTACCAAGGGTATCTGGGTACTGTACTGGAGTTAATTATAATTTTATTCTACACTACAAAAAACATGTTATAATTTAAATAAATAGAGAAATAATATTAAAAGGTGATAAAAATACTATCTAAAATTGGACCCCATTTTGCAATGGGTTTGAAGAAGTGAAAACCACAAAGCATGAGGGGCTAAATCCTCTGAGAAAGAGAGGGGGAATGATATACAAATGTAACATCTAACGTATGAACCTATCAGTCAGCTTGCTTTGTGACAAACCATCCCAAATCTAGTAGGTTATTATTCCTTATGATTCTCGGGTTGGCTGGACAAGTTGTCTGATCTTAGCTGGCCAGGATGGGGCTTCCTAGTCAAGGACTGTATCACTTACCTGTCTAGATGTTGGCTTGGTGTGAGCTGGGGCTGTGAGCATGTCTGGCCATTTGTCTTGTTTCCAGCAGGCTGGCCTAGTCCCATTCATGTCCTGGTGGTTGCAGGGTTCCCAAGAGCAGCAAAATGGGCCAGCTCGCACACTCAAGCTCTTTCTGTATCTCTGCTGCTGTCACATTTACTATTAAGTCACATGGCCAAGTCCAGCATCACTGTGGGAAGGGCTAGCCAAGACCATGGACAAAGTAGGCAGAATTCTTAAGGTTGTTTTTGAAAATAACTTACCACAGCAGGCTACATCCTTTCACCCAGAACCACCTGCCACTTAAAAGTTTGGCTGCTGTGCACACAGATATTCAATATAGCAGGTTTTCCACTTGGTAGCAAATTTGGATAAGATTGTGAACTGTTTTAATGGATATTCAGACAGTGAGAGTTTGGAAGTAAGGATAGGTTCCTTTCTAAAAGGAAAACCTACAAGTGGCAGAAACTGTGTTTAAAAACAAATGTTATGAATGCCTTTGGACAACTTTGTGTATTACTTTCGAAACTTTCAACTCCTTTTCTTAAGGTACTTTGCCTCAATGTGGTGTAATGTTCTCTCGTCTTCATTTGGTCTCTGCATTAGTTTTCTAGGATTGCCATAACGAAGTATAACAGACTAAGTGGTTTGAACAGCAGGAGTATATTTTCTCATACTCTGCAGGCTGGAAGTCAAAGCCCAGGGTGTGAGCTGGGTTGTTTCCTCCTGAGGCCTCTCTCCTCCCTAGGTCCTCCTTCAGTCCTCCCTCTGTGTGAGTCCTAATCTCTTCTTAAAATGACATCAGGTATATTAGATAAGGGCCCACCCATATGACCTCCTTTTAACTTAATCACCTCGTGAAAGGCCCTGTCTCCAAATACAGTCACATTCTGAGGTTCTGGGAGTTCCAACTTCAGCATACAAATTTGGGAGGGACACAGTTCAGCCCATAAGAGTCTCCTTAAGTTTTCCACAGGCACCTTTGCACACACCTCTGAGACGGGCGCCTGCCTGGTTAGAAAGAAACCGGGAACATGGATTTTTCCTTCTGAATGAGTGAGCAGTCACACCAAGGACACAGACTTCAACAGCATGGCTGAAGCAGAAACAAGGGTTACTGTGGTCTCTGGGCATCCAGAGGTGGGAGCACAGGAACAGGAAGGTCTGCTGGCCAAAGTGGGCTGGGCACAGAGAAGAGTGGAATCCTGTGAGCCTGCCATACCCAGGGGCTCTGGGAGGAGACACTCAGCGGGTGCTCGGGGGTGCTGGCCAGGCAGTGTCCTGTTGTTCTGAGCCACCTTAGAGATAGGAGGGGAGACAGGGTGCTGTCTCTAGTTGGGGGACAGAGTTGGTACACCTGGGATGAGCACTGAGAGGGCTCAGGCATTCAGGGGCTGCACTCCCAGACACAGGTCAGCACCTCTCACCTACAAGCACGTGCAGACAGGAAATCACTCTCTTCCATTTTGTGAGTGGCATTAGCAACCAGCCCAGGCTGCAAAATTATAGTCATGGTTTAACAAGCAGCTTTATAATTAAGGCGCACGATCTTCATTAATTGGTGGGGCACTCTGGTGGCCAAGAGAGAGCCTTTCAACAAAGCCGCTTTCTCAGTGGGGGGGCGGGAGTGTTGTGCCCCAGACAGGTATCATGGGACCATGCAGCAGTTCTCTGTGCTGAAGATGCAGATAAGTGGAGATATTCCAATTAAAGAAATAAGACATTGACTTAAGGAGACAAAAGTGATGAGTGGCACTCTAAGGAGGAGCAGGCTATATAGCCAGATGTGTGAGCTAAGGATTCATGCCTCAGGAAAATGGGAGACAGGGAGCTGATAAGATGAGAAGAGGGAAGGTGACAAGGGGGCATCAAAGCTTGGGGACAGCACAGGCTGGTTGGAGGAAGGGAGGCGTGTGCAAGGCGTGTGCACAGTGTGGAATAAGATGGCTATGATAAGGGGCTTGTTTACAAGCAAACAGATGGTAAATTTGGTTATAAAGCAAGGAGCCTCGAGTATCGTGCAAAGGAGTTAGAACCTAATTGTGCAAAGGAGTTAAAACCTAATTCTGTAGACTTCAAGTAGCCAATACAGATTTTTGATTAGCAGTGGTTATTAGAGAATATAACATGCAATGGAATGTTTTAAAAAGTTTAATCTGAAAAGAGTAGTCATGTAGCTGAATAACCCGGGAAGAACAGCTGTTGGAGGGGGATGAGGACAGGCCCATGGCGGCCTACCAGGGGAGCCTGCTTCCCACAGGGTGCGCTTCCCACCACTCTCATGCCTCTGCCAGCCCTCCATCCACTTCCCACCCTCAGGCCGCCATCCCATGTCCCTGGCAGGTGGACTTCTGCTGGGTCCACTGGGCTGAGGCACTTGAACAGAAGGACAGAAGGAGGGTGAGCCCAGGGCGGCCATTCCCCTCCGGTTCTCTCAGCGTCTAGCGTCATCCCCAGCAGCAGCTGTGCTTCTTGCTGACCCTTGCTCATCCTGGACTGGGCCCACCTTGAGTCCACCAGTGAATCCCGGCTCAGATCCATGGGTACCGTGTGATTACTGGGTCTTCTCAGTTTTCCTTGAAGCTTGCAAAATTAAGCTTCAGAGACTAGCGTGGTCTCCAGGAGAAAATAGTGGAGGCCAGCTGTAAAGCCTCATTTCCCAGAACTGAGGAAATGATATATATATATGTGTGTGTGTGTGTATTATATAAAACATACATATATATATATAAAACATGCATATATATAATATATATATATGATTTCTGTTATTCACGCATATCTGATAAGGAAAAAATAAAAATGGTTTTATTCTAATCATCACTACATAGTATACATTTTTAGATAAAATGTTTGAGCAACCTTTAATTGGCATGGGTCTGTGATTACCATTTTACAAAGAACACTGCCAGTGACTTCCTTTACTAATGTATTTATGCATCGTGTACCAGAAAAGAGGGCCTTTGACCCCGGGGAGTTACGTGTGTCCTGCAGCCCCCAATCTCCAATTGCCTGACCTTTATTAATCAATTATTCTTGCAATTGGTCCTTTTCTTTGGTAAAGGAATGGCGAAAAGTGTTAGGAAGTTATTTCCTAATTTCTTAGAAGTTACATATATCATTAAGAACAATAATTTTTCTTCTGTTTTGTCAAAATGCTCCACATGCTGCAGTAATTCATGGCCTATTTAGGAATCATTAAACTCTCTATTATCAAAATGAATTATGAACATAGGCTCTCCACAAGCACAATGGTTTAAATTGGGGGAGTTCTCTGCATTTTTCACCTGTTACATTTATTAATATTTCTGACACAATTTTACAACTATGAATTATATAAAATGTTAATTTTTAGATAGACATTCTAAGAATGAATTTTTTTCCTCTGCAGAAAGGGAAGATGATTAATGCTGTTACAAAGAAAGTTTATGAGAGACATAAAAATATTTCTCTGTGGGTGGGAAGTGTTTCTCCAATATTTAGTCAAATGTAGACACAATAAAGCAAACACACTATGCATATCAGGTACATTACACTCTCCTGAGTTAGAGCTGATGGCAGGGCTTCAGAATAAAGCAAGCATATCCCACACCCAGCCACCCCATCCCACAGCATCCTGCTCTGCTCCGCTCCCTTGCAGGAAGACAGCTTGGAGTGGGGACAGGAAATCGTGCTTCACCCTGCAAATGGCAACTTCACGGTTGGTCTCTGAACATGTTATGGAGAATCTGACCATATAAAAGTTCGTTCCAGTGGCAGGAGATCAAACGTGAAGAAATCATTCATCATGTCTTGATTGAAAAAGTAAGACACAGAAATAAATGAAATGGAAAATTACTTTCAACAGTGAAAGGCTAACTCTAAGCCGGGATACAGATATAGAGTATGTTAGAGTCTGAAGGTCCTTACATTTAATCTAGCCCAACCCTACCCTTTTATAGCTGCAGAAACTGAGGCCAGGGAAGATGGAACAACTTCATGCAGCTTGTGAACAGGGTGAATGTGGAGGGGTCTCGTGCACTGGGCTTTCTTTCACATATCACAGTGGGTCCTACATCTGACAACTAGATTTCAGCTGTTGCAGCCACTGTCAGTCACACCCAGGAAAGCAGATTTTGTCTGAATAATTTAGAACAAGTGTTACTTAAGAACAGTGTGACTTGATGAAAGTTACTCAGTCTGAGGCCTCAGTTTACCCCCAGAAAGAAAGGGCCATTATTGTCGCTGTCTCAATGATCAGTGCCTGGTAGGTGCAGAAGCGTCTGAGCCTTATAAGCATGACCTTAGCTAATGCAGCCTATCTCAGTGTCTGATTCACCAATTTCGGATCTACATTTTAAAACAATTTATTGTGAAGGAACATAATTTGTACATGATGGAAAGCAGAGAAGATATGGAGACAAAGGGCAAAGAGGATGATCCTATCTGCAGAAGACTTTTTATTTTGCTATTTTTGCAAAATAAAAAGACCCACTTGGAAATTCGTTTGGACTTCCAGAATTCAAAGAATTTTGACACAAGTAACTTTGGTAAAATTTTTCCAGTTTTCTGGGCTTCAGTATTCATGGGGAATTATGGGATTTAAAATGAACTAGATGATTTTAGGGTTTTTCCAAAATATACTTGGGACCTTTATAGAGGATTTCCTTTATCGATCACATTGATGGGCCTTGGCCCTGAGAAGGAGAACATTGTCATCCTTCTCTCCTCATTCCTTTACACAATGAACCAGTGTTGAAGGAGAGAAGGATGTAATATGCATGGGTACCTCTATGTTTAAAGAGTGAGTGTGTTCTCTGAAAATATAGTGTGTTACACAGTCAGGCGGCGTCATCATTGCTAAGCCTCAGTCCTGTCATCCAGGAGGTAATGGGACAGACCTGTCACTGCCTCTTCGGGGTGCTTTTGACCTTGCTGCTCCTTGCGCCTGGAGCTCTCCTGTTCCCTCTGTCTCTGTGGCTCCCCTGCTGCTCACCTGCGCCTTGGTTCTAAGTCACCTGCTCAGTGAGGCGCACAGCCCTCACCCCTGCACCCACGCCCCTCTCCACCTCCCCCATGCTACCAGTTGCAGCAGGCTGGGGCTTAACCATCTGACGAACTGCTCTGGGTAGTTTTGCACACACAGTATGTGTCCAGCGTGAATCGGCAGGACCTCTGCTCAACATGAGCTCTCAGGGCCTGGGAAGGGGGTGCTTGAATCTCCCCGGGCTCTTAAAGCCACCCTCCGAGAAATGACATACCCAACTCTGCTCACATTTCACTCTGTCACAAATAGGGTAGCCATACACAACCCCTCAGGGGGGCTGGGGGTACAATTCTTCCATGTGCCCACAGGGAGGAATGCTGCAATATTTGGCAAAGAGTGCCAATAACAATCATGATCTTGGTTGCCAAATATTTTGTCCATCTCTCCTTAATCAGGGAAGATATGCTGTTCCTTTCTTCAATTGAAGTGACCCAAAAGGTCTGCCTAGTACCAGCCCCAAGGTCAAGTTTATATATGTGCACTGGTCTCCACATCAAGTCTGCACATGGCTTTCCTTGTTCCAATGAACTCCAAACTAAAAAAAAAAGCTAACTAAAGCACCACCACATATGTGGTATATCTACACGGATGACCAGGGGCCAGGATAATCCCAACCAACTCACTGGTCTACAGCAGGTCTGAGACCCCACTGGGCAGATCCTGAGTGGGCTCTGTTTCCTGGGAGGAGGCATCTTCTGTGGTTAAGCTCTGATTTTGCTTGCAGAGTAGGGATCCCAAGGACTCCTCCTCTGGCTCTTGACTGCATTGTCTTAGAATTTATTCCTTTCCCATTAACTTTTCTGGCCACGGGAAAGTGGGCAATGTCGAATAAGCCTCCTTTGGGGTCCAGTCAGCTTTTCCAGACCATGATCTGTCCATTATAGATAGGAATGCAAAAGTACATCTAAGTCTCAGAGAGTCAGATTTTTCTTCCTGACTTGGGGTTCCTTTGGCAATAGAACTCTCTTAAAACCTAGACAGGTTCTTACCTATGGGGCCAATTTCATGTATACACAGCCACATGCATGCTTTTGTTACACAGTCCTGAGATCCCCTGTGTGCAGATGCCTTTTTGCACGTGCTGTTGTCCCCCACTCTTTAGCTGTCACCCTCTCGCTCTTACTCTTAAATCAAGATCAGGTACCTTGGTCCTATCAGCCTACAGTGGAAGAATCACACACTAGTCTCTTATCCTGGCTCCATCCACATTTGCACAATTAAGGATATTACAGAGTGACAACCTCATCCATTTAGAGATTTTCAATGATAGGTCTGATTATTTCTGCAAAGCTGAGTTTAACAAGGCTTTTAACACTCAAAGCATTTTTGGATTTTGTCATTTATTGCTGGGGTGAGAAGCATTTGCCTTGTCCAGCCCTGCAAAAACTGCTTGCTCCATCTTTCTTTTCCTCTTTCATAACTGCTTTCAAACTGGCCGATTATCTTCTGAGATGGTTTCTTTCTTGTGTTAACTTACCAAGCACAGTCCATAGCAGTCAACACACTCTAATTAATGTCCTTTTTGCCCAACTCTGCCCACAGAGCTGTGCACTCATTAGACATTCTTTGCCTTGTTGCGGGTGCCAGCCTTGCCAAACGGACGGCCCCCATGCATGACACGAGCCACATAGCTCCTGGCCTCCAGTCCCACATCCACCACCCCATCTTCACTCCTGAGCCAACACTGTCTGGTTCAGTTTTGTTTCAGCAGTCATTTTTTA
The DNA here is from genome assembly GCA_032199065.1 of Smutsia gigantea. Lineage (NCBI taxonomy): Eukaryota > Metazoa > Chordata > Mammalia > Pholidota > Manidae > Smutsia > Smutsia gigantea. Next base: position 1,051,493 of record JAVSCE010001054.1, on the reverse strand, counting down.
CTTTGCTGTTTTTGTCTTTACCACACTGATTTTCTAGATTTAATTGACATACGACACTCTGTTATTTTCAGGTGTTATTTTCATCACTACATGATGATTTGATTTATGTGTATATTGTGAAACAATCACCACAAGAAGTCTAGTTAACATCCATCACCCCACATAGTTACAAATATTTTTTCTTGTGATGAAAACTTTTAAGATCTACTCTCTTAGCAACTTTCAGTTAAACAATAAAATATTATTAATTATGGTTTCCATACTGTGTTTTACATCCCCAGGACTTACTCATCATATAACTAGAAATTAATACATTTTGACCACTGTCACTTATTTCACCCACCCTGAACCCCTGCCCCTGGAAACCACCAATCTGTTCTGGTTCTATGCTCTGTATCTATGAGTTCAATTTGCTTTGCTTTTTAGATTCCATGCATAAATGAGGTTATATGGTATTTGTCTTTCTCTGACTTATTTCACTTGTTTCAGTGTTCTATGAAACTCATTTCTTTTTTTTTTAGAATATAGTACCATTGAAAAATCTAATTTTTTATTAAGGTATCATTGATATACAATCTTATGAAGGTTTCACATGAGCGACATTGTGATCACATTCATCCACATCATAAAGTCCCCCCCACACACACCCCATTGCAGTCACTGTCCATCAGCATGGTAAGAAGCTATAGAGTCACTACTTGTCTCCTCCGTGCTGTACTGCCTTCCCTGTGAGCCACCTATATTATGTATGCTAATCAAAATGCCCCTTAATCCCCTTCTCCCTCCCTCCCCACCCACCCTCCCAACCTCTTTCCTTTGGTTTTAAATTAGTCAATATATGGTAGGTTATATGGCAGAGAATAATGTACACACACACACATGCTTTCTCTGTCTTTCTCTATGTCTCTCTCGCTCTCACTTGGGTACTGGGTTTAGAGTCTGACAGTGAGAGATGTGCACAAGTTCTACAATGCTATAAGGAGGCAGAGGCTATTCCCCAGAGGCATGTTTCTGCAGACACATGGTCAGAGGGGAAGATGGAGCAGGACCTTCTGGATGCTGAGATTTCATCCAGCTGTGGAAGCTCTCATGATAATGTGCCCCCAGCTACTCTGTCCTTGGCATTTGCTTCCTGCCCCCCACCCCCACCAGCTGCTCAAATGTTTGTGCAAAACTCAGATTCACTGTACATCATTCTTCTCACATTGAATACTTGGATATCTTTTGACTTTTCCAGCTAGACTCCTAATTGATACACTGACCTTATTTTCCTGCTTGGCATAGGTGACCATCAAGCAAGCTATGTCTTTTCACCTTAATTGTTTAATCCTCTGACTAGACTCTAAGCTCCATGAGGACAGGGAGTTTTCTTGTCAGCGCAGTGCTGGGTCTTTCAGGCTTTGTAGGACCTGGCACACTCAGTGCAGCAAAGAGAGGGTGAATGAATGGATCAGTTAATAAAAGGAAGAATCTGGTCTGTTGAACTAAATCCTCAGAAAGGTTCTTTAGTTATAAACTCAACGGAAAGGATGAACATGGGATTTGTTGAGAATTACTGAGCTTATACTCTTTAAAAGAAATTCATTTATAATATCTAACATGTATAGGAAACTATGAAATATATGAAAACCTCTAACAGTCTGTCTCGAGACCCTCCTTGCTCCTTGGACCTGATGATAATCCTCTGAACTGTGATTAGGGGATGGGCCTCCAAGGCGGTCCGACCTCCAGACACCTCTAGGTCTCGTGGTAAAGTCTTACCTGTGCTGTGAGTGCTAGAATGGCTTCCAATTATATAATTTGAGCCCTGTCAGCCTCGTGTTGGGATGAGCATTTGGCTTGATGGCTATCAGCTCTATAGTTCTTTGTTACTGCTTGTTTCTTACTTTTCTTTTTGACTGGGGTTGTGTTGTTGGAAAGGCACTTAGGTGAAAATGATAATTATTATTATATAAGCTAATACTTTATGGATAGCTTGTGCTATGCCAGACACTAAGGATTTTTCATTTAGTCATTTCCTTTTTTCCTTTATAATCCCTCTACAAGGTGGGCACTACTATTTTACCCCTGTTACAGATTAGAGAATGAAGGCTTCAGTAGATCATATAAAGTGTCAAAGCCTAGATCTGTGAATGCAGGAGGATCTGAATCACATTCTACTATCTCTTGTCCCTTTATACACCTTATATGTTTATTACACTTTAAGATTTAAAAAGCATTTTCACATACTTTACACTATTAAACAAAATATTGATTATCATTTGTTGAAAGTTTATCGTGTTGAGCCAGTCACCATATTAAGCACTAACAGAAAGGGACATGGGAAGTAAGAATGTAAACATGGAGGAAAACAAAACTTTATAAAGAAAATTCACTAATAGAAACCCCTCACCTCTCCTTCTGCTTTGTTGCAGGAATACCAAATTGATATATTCTTTGCTCAGACATGGACAGACAGTCGCCTTCGATTCAACAGCACAATGAAAATACTTACCCTGAACAGCAACATGGTGGGCTTAATATGGATTCCAGATACAATCTTTCGCAACTCTAAAACTGCAGAGGCCCACTGGATCACCACCCCCAATCAGCTTCTCAGAATTTGGAATGATGGGAAAATCCTGTATACTTTAAGGTAAGATGCTGAGGGACCTTTAATCACTAATGTTTGATATGAGGCCTATAATTTAGATCATCACAGGGATGGGCTCTATTTTCAGGTCTAAGTTTTATTATTTCTCACATTAAATATGCTTCAGCATGCCCCAGAAAGTTTGTCCTAATGTCATATGTGTATAAATAAAGGTATACAAATGATCTGCAATGAATATAAACTCATTCCTTCATCAGAATCTGTTTCTGTTGCAAGTGCACTGTGGAAATTATCTTTAATATATCTAACCTATGAGTTCACTCAGCTAGGAAAATAAAGATATCTTGGTGTACTAATTAACAAATGTAACTATAGCCAAATTTGAGGCCACAGAAGATATTCCCCAATGCATCCCTAATGAAAGTGGCAGCTAACGTTAATGAGTCCTCCTGCGGGCTGGGCAGTCCTCATAGAAACACAGCAAGGTGAAAGAAACATGCTTGAAAGAAGTGAATTGAGTTTCCTGCTCAAAGTCACTGTTGGGAGCTTGGGTTAGCAGAGTCTGAACCTGCATCCTGTCCCTCAGGAGTCTCTCTGCTGGGGTGGTCTGCACCTGACTGAACACAGGGTTTCAACACACCACAGTAATGGCCTGGACCCAGGTCAGCTTTCCTGCTTGTCCAGCATTAGGACTGTGACAGTGCCCTGTGGACACTGCCTTCTCCACTCACTGTTCACGAGCTCTCAAGAGAGCTGGATGTGCTCACCCTGTTCTGGCAGATACTCACCGCCTTCGCAGTGCCATGGCTTCTTCCTAAGCTTCCTGCCCTGCTCTTGTTTTTGTATTTGTATTTGAACTTTTCAGTTGAACTGTAGTTGGTATTGTATATGTAGATGTGTGTATATTCTATGCAGATCTATACAATTCATGTGTACAACATAGTGTCCAACAATTATATACATTATGAAATGCTCACCATGATAAATGTGGTTACCATCTGTCAACATGGAGATAGATCACAGTATCATTGACTAGGCTGCCCTGTTCTTGATGCTGCCTCTCTTGCCTCTGCTCCCTCTTCTTTAGGACTTCCTCATCACTTGCTCTCCACTTTCCTGCTGGCTTAGCCAATCCATTCCTAAAGCCACATCCATGCTGGGGATTCCCACAAACCTACTTCAAACCCTGAAGTTTAGACTAAAACTTAGACTCCAGATTCTTGGCCACCTGTCTGCATGCTATCTCCTTCTGCAGATCTTAAAGACATTTCAAAGTGAACATGCCTTAGGGAAAGGCAAGCTCCCCAGTTCCTCTTATCCATGTCCCTGCATCCTCTTGGCTCACTGAACACCCCACCAGCCCTGTGCGCTCCTCCACCCTTACCCCGTGTCCAGCATCATGGGCTCTTCATTGCAGATGAGTTCTGATCTGAAGAGAAATCTGGAATTTATAATCATGTATTCATAGCACAAATAAAGGTACAGATTAAAATTGAAATAAATAGAAGAGAAATTTTAAAGTTTCAGAGACATAATAACTGGCAGGTTGGGAACACCACCACCAAAAAAAAACAACAACAACAACAGGGAACTAACTCTACTGATAAATTACATTTAGAGAGCTGAAGTTTTAACAGTTTCCTCATCAGTCTTACAGGCATATGAATGATACTGTGAAATGAAATGAGCCTCAGCAAACCAGAACAGAGACATGGCCCATCCTGAGATCCTTTACAAACACTCTGACCCCAGGGCTGTCTGCTCTGCAAGGCCACAATGCACACAGTTAGTACAGCCACCACCTGCCTAACAAATGGGGGCACTGTCTAAGTTGGAAGTCCTCTTGAGAAGGCATTTATTTTACCTATTCAGACAAATACACCACTTTCAAATTGGATGAGGGATTTAATTCAGTCAAACAGATTGAAAATAAGGTGATTAAAACAACAGTTTTTATTTATCTCCTCTCTAATTCTGCTTGAATGTCTCCATACAGTTTGGAATTTTACTAATTCAAATCCTCTGTGCTACCAATAGTTAAAACAAAACAAAACAACACAACAACAAAACAACCAAATGGTATTCCTGAATGCTTGGTGCCACTGCCAAGGGTGGGCTACATGTGCTTCTGCCACCATGCCCTGTGTTGTGGTAATATGGCTGTCCCTGGCTTTGTCCTTGGACCTCTCTGGGTGTGGCTGGCTGACCCCAGGAGTAACCCTTGGCTCTCTCGCAGGCTCACCATAAATGCAGAGTGCCAGCTGCAGCTGCACAACTTCCCGATGGATGAGCACTCCTGCCCGCTGATTTTTTCTAGCTGTGAGTACGAAATCTGGGTGTGAACACTGTGTAAAGGAATGTCTAGCCCATGCTGGTTAGGCCAATGGTCATGTGACTGATTGCAGCATCACTGTGCAACTGGAAAAAATGGACAATGGTTTTGGTTTTGGACACCTGGATGTTTTCACTCTATACCTTATTACATAGGACCCGTGTTACAAGAGAGGTGGCTCTGGTAAAGATGTGAGCGACTTAACAATATTAAGAGATTCAGAAATTGATGAGGAGTTGACTTGTCAAAGATCCTTATGCTAATGAACTATACATATTATTTGGAAATATACAAAATGAATTTATGATATTTTGGGGCTTAGTACCATCTTCAGACAAGTTGTTTTGCCTTCTAAATAGAAAGATACAAATGTTTATTTAAAGATGTTTATATCTGTTATCACTGCACTCTGTAGCATGTAAGTTTCCACAGTATATTGTCTTCTAATGTTTTACTCATGATTGATATTATAGCTAACAAGTAATCATTTACAAATTCTTAAAGACAATATATAATGCATTCAGGGATACATACAGAAGGAAATATCAAATTTATTTTCTTATTTATAAAATAAATTTTAAATAAACATCAATATGGAAATATATCTGTATAATTTATGAAGTTCATTTTAAGTGTGTTGAACATAAGTACTTAAGTATGACTCATAAGAACTTAATTAACTTTATTGGCTTTCTATAAAATTGCATATGAAGCATGACAAACAAATATGATGAAAACTCATGCAGAAGGTTCTGTGGCTTTCCTCAGTGGACATAATAGTGAAAGAAAAATGATATAAGGAATGAACACACTTTACTGAGGTCACATCCAGTTAAAAGACAAATTAGAAAGTAAAATTTCACTGATCATATAGATGAAGTAAAAATACTATTTTGGAGAAATTAGTTTAATTAGCTCAATACCAACTTAAAATAATATATTCCCCAAACCATTATATTTGTTGATAACACAAATTTTCAGTGTGCCCAGCAAGTGAATGGCTAATGTCTATGAATATCTGATAAGTCTGCCTATGAATTAATTTGGGCCTGCTCTTCTATTTAATTATTTTAAAAACTTTAAAATTTATGGAACCATTTGAATTGTCAAGTCATTTGTGAGTCACTTACTATGAATTCATTTATTAAGTTTATAATTTCAATGGTTGTCTCTCAATATTAGATACTCTTTATTGTTGTTTTTTTCTAGGTTCTTACCCAATTTTAACAGCTTCTTATTTCTTCATCAAATTTTTAAAGTCTCCTTCTATTTATTTTATTTATTCCCGAACAGTTTGGTATCTTTGTAGGAGTGATTTGTATAATTTGTTATTTCATTTTACTCCATCTCATGGTAATTCACTTAGTTTTCTGTTCAATAATTTGTTAACTTGAGTTCAGATTTCCTAGAAGTTTTTCTATGGGGTTTCCTCGAGGCTTATACTTAAGGCAGTTTCTTCTAGAGAGGATGTCTCTATCATAAGTTTATGTTAAAGTTAAAACCTGGGCTCCTGGGACATACATATGGTGTGAATTCTAGCTGCATGTCTTTGTGATTTCAGGTTATATGGTTTCAAATTCTTAGAAGGAACATTTTCTGCTGTTTTCTCTTACCCCCACATCTTTGGAAGATGTGGTCCAAAGATGGACAGGGAATCTTTATAGAAAGAATTTTTCTTGAGTCCACAAGCTGAAGTTTTCTCCCTTTCCTGTGGAAGCAACTCAAGTGTCCATCAACAGATGAATGGATAAGCAAAATGTAGTATATATATGCAATGGGATATTATTCAAACATTTTTAAAAATAAAGAAATTCTTTCATATGCTAAAATATGAATGAAACATTATCCTAAATGTAATAAGCCAGTCACAAAAAGACAAATACTATATGATTCCTTTTATGAGGTGCCTAGAGCAGTCAGACAATACATAGGAAGGTATTTGGGGTAGAGCAAAGGGGGACTTATTTTTTAATGGATATGGAGTTTTACTTTTGCAAGATGGAAGGAGTTCTGGAGATGGATAATGGTGATGATTGCACAACAACATAAATGTACTTAATATCACTGAACTATATACTTAAAAATCATTATGAGGGTATATTTCGTGTTGCATATATTTTACCACAATAAAAATATTGGAGAAAAAGTATAGTGATTGAAATAAAACATTAATTAGAAGGGCTCAGCAACAGATTTGGGCATGAAAAAAGAAAGAATCAGCACACTTAAATATAGACTAGTTTTTATTATACAGTCCGCATAGCAAAAAGATAAATAAATGAAGAAAAATGAACAGAGAAACGAAAGCAAAAATAGGCAAGTGGGATTCTATCAACTTAAAGTCTTTTGCACAGTAAAGGAAATAACAAAATGAAAAGGCAACCTAAATGGGAGAATATATTTGCAAATTATGTATATAATAAGAGGCTAGTATCCAAAACATATTAAAAAAACATACAAATCAACACACACCAAAAAAAAAAAAATCAAATTTTAATCCAATCAAAAGTGAGCAGAGGACCCAAGTAGACATTTTCCCAAAGAAGATATACAGATGGCCAACAGATACATGAAAATATGCACAGCATCACTAATCATCAGGGAAATGCAAATCAAAACCACAAGGCGATATCACCTCACAACAGTCAGAATGGCTAGTATCAGAATGGTTAGTATCAAATAACAAGTGTTGGTGAAGATGTGATGAAAAAAACCTTTCATACACCATTGGTAGAAATGTAAATTGGTACAGTCACTATGGAAAGCAGAATGGATATTTCTTAAAAAACTAAAAATAGAAATACCATATGGCCCCAAAATTCCCCTTGTGGGAATTTACCTGAAGAAAATAAAACTACTAATTAAAGAAGACATATGCACTCCTATGTTTAACACAGAATTATTTACAAAAGTCAAGATGTGGAAGTAACCTAACCATCAATGGATAAATAGATAAAGAAGAGGTGATACATATATACTCAGCCCAAAAAAAGAATGAAATCTTGCTGTTTGTGACATGGATTAACCTAGAGAATATTAGGTTGAGTGAAATAAGTTAGAAGGACAAATACCATATGATTTCACTTATATTTGCAATCTAAAAAGCAAAACAAATGAACAAAAACAAACAAACAGAATAGAAATAGACTCATAGACACAGAGAATTGTTGGTTGTCATAGCGGAGAGTGGGAGGGAGATGGGTGAAACAGGTGAAGGGGATAAAGTGGTACAAACTTCCAATTATAAAATAAATTAGTCACAGGGAAGAAAGTACAGCATAGAGAATACAGTCAACAATATTATATCTTTTTATGTTGAAATATAGTAACTATACTTTATCATGGTGAGTATCTAGTAATGTATATAATTGTCAAATTACTGTTTTGTACACCTGAAATCAATATAACATGGTATATCAACTATATTTCAATTAAAAAATTTTAAAAGTCAGTGATTGGGAGAATTGGTAAGAGACCATAATTCTACTTTATGCTGTCCATAATAGACAAAATTTCTATTCAAAGACAAATGATTGAAAGTAAAAGGATAAAATACACACACACACACACACACACACACACACATTTATTTATTTACATACAAAGTATATGTACATTATATGTACGTATGTAAGTAAACCAAAAGAGAGTTGGAGTTGTTATATTAAGATCATACAAAATATGCTTTTAAAAATTATTAGAGACAGATATTTTATAATCATAAAATATGTCAACACCTTGAGAAACCAAAACAATAATAGACATATATGCACGTAATAATAGAGCAGCAAAAACATAAAGCAAAAACCGACACACTTAAAGGGAAAAATAGACAATTCAGCAATAATAGTTGGTTACTTCCATACCCCATTTTCAAAATTGGAAAGAAAATACATAAACAGAAGGTCTACAAGGAAACAGAAGACTTGAACAATACTTCAGGACAACTAGAGCTTGACAACATCTTTGGAGCACTCCACTGAACAATAGAATATTCTTCGCAAATACACATGAGACATTTTGCAGGATAAGCCAAATGTTAGGCCATCAAACAATTCAATAAGTTTAAAAAGATTGAAATAAAATTACAATGTACAATATCAAAATACAAAACTCATTTGTATTTCTATAAACTAGAAATGAAAAACCTGAAAATGAAATTAAGGAAACAGTTGCATTTACAATAATATCAAAAAGAATACAATATTTAATAATGAATTTGGCAAGAATAAATGTAAGATATGTGCACTTTAAATTACACATACATTGATGAAGAATTAAAGACCTAAACAAATGGAAAGACATCTTGTGTTCATGGATTGAGACTTAATGTTGTTAAGATGGTAGTACTTGCCAAAGTAAACTACAGATTCAGTGCGATACCTACCAAAACTTTAGCTAACTTTTTCCCCAGAAATTGGCTGTTTATCCTAAAACGTATGTGAAAATTCAAGAAATCCAGAATAGCCAAAGCAATCTTGAAAGAAGAATAAATTTCAAAAAGAGAAAAACTCTTCTGATTTCAAAACTTTCTACTTAGCTACAAAAATCAAGACAGTGTGGTGTGGTGCTGCTGTAAAGATAGATAGACATAGATCAATGGAATAGAAAAAAGCCCCCCCAAAAACATACATTTATTGTGAACTGATTTTTGACAAGAGTGCCAAAGTAACTCAATGGGAAAGAATAGTTTTTTTCAGCAAATAGTGCTGAGACAACCATATATTCATACACAAAAGAATGAAGTTAGGCCCCTGCCTTATACTATGTACAAAAGTCATCTCAAAGTGGAAGACATATATGTAAAGGCTATACTATAAAAGTTTTTGATAATATGTGTACATCTTTGCAACTTTGAATTAGCCTACTTTATTATATATGACACCAGAACAACACAAGCAATAAAAAAAAAAGATAAGCTGGATGTCATCAATATGAAAAGCTTTTGTGCTTCAAGGAACGCCATCAAAAGAAAAAATTGCAGACCACAGAATGAGAGAAAATAGTTGCAAATCATATTTCTGCTGAGTTTAGTTTTCAGGATATACAAAGAATCTTACAACAAACAAGAAAAAGACAAATAACCCAATTTAAAAGATAGACCAAGAACATTTCTCCAAAGAAGATATACAATTGGCCAAGAGGCACATGAGAAATCCTCAACATAATCACGGTGAATGCAAATAAAAATCACAATCAGATACCATTTCATACCCACTAGAGTAGCTATAATTTTTTAAAAAGAGGCAATAACAAATGTTGGCAAGGATGCAGAGAAATGGGGACATTCATAAATTGCTGGATGGTATCCTGGAATAGAAAAAATAATTGTAGGGGAAAACTAATGAAATATGAAAAAAGTAGTATGGATGTTAGCTAATGATAATCATCAATATTAGTTCATTAAATGTGACAAATGTACCATATTAATGGAAGATATTAATAGTAGGGGAAACTGGTTGTGGTGTATTGGGAACTCTTTGTAGTATCTTTGTAATTTTTCTGTAAATGTAAGCCTATTCTAAATTTGAAACTTTATTTTTAAAAGCATAGAAGTATGAATAATTGAACTGAGCAGTATCTTAGGCCCAATTCACATCCAAGATTGGCTCAAGTTACTGATAAATAAATATATGTATGGATTAAGTAAAATAATCAGGTGAAAAACTCCAGCTTAAAAAGCCCACACGTCTCCATTCACTTTAGGGAAACAATCATCTGAGTTACTATGTGGGAATTTCTGGAGATCCAGCTTTGAGATCTCAGTGATAATGAACATATGCAGTGGTTCTTACAGTTTGGGCTTATATATCACCTTGACTCCTATGGTCCTTCATTCACACACAGACACTCTCACATTGTATTTTGCATTTATCAGCTACATAATCTGTAGTTCAGGGTTTTAGACTATTACACTTGTTTTGTAGATGAGGAGTCAGAAACATATGCTGTCATTGCTCTAGGGTAAAGGGAGACAGTATTAGAAAAGGGTTCTTCTGACTTCTGGGGTCCACAGGTCTCCCACTGGATCCAGCCAGCTACTATCGACTCTGCCTCCAAAATATGTCCCTGAACTTGTTCCCTGTTTACTGTTTCCACCTGCTGGGTTTTCCTGCTTATCTTTTCTCATCCATTATATGCATATATCCTGGCATTGGCTTACTAAAATATATATCTTTCTAAGTCAATCCTGTGCTTATAGCCATTCAGAAGTTCTGTCCCCTGCTGATTAGCATCAAGCTTGAATGCTTTCCCATAGCTCCTAAGACTCCTTTCTCCTTTTCCTACTTCATTTCTTTCTGCTCTGTGTCTTGAAAGTGCATACCTTACTATTTATTTTGCGGATGCTTTTCTCTTTTTCATTCAGAGTATAGCTCTACACAACACTGGTCTATATCTTTCATATTTTCATTTTATCACTCGAACTATAAACTAAAGATAGTCTGTGTATTGATCAATTCAATCACAAAGATCTATTAATTATGTATTTTAGTCATGGAATTTTAATTACATGTTCCCTACTAAAAGCAGTTTAGTTCCCTACTAAAAACAATTTTTAGTTAGATGACATAATGATATTCCAGAATCATAACAGCACATAAGAAAGGAGTAAAATATACTCAAATGAATAGAATTCAGGACTTTAAAGAGGGTTATAATCATTGTGATGACACTATCACCCTCCCTGTTCCTCTGTGGGCACTTGACGAGAAATGATGTTTGCTAGCGCTTCCAGCATGCCACCAGCCCCTCATCCAGGAGAGCAGCTGTATGGCGGGAGGGAACTAATGCCAAATGAGCTCACCTTTATCCAATTTCATGGAGATACACTATCTGTTGTTTTGCCAGGAATTTGTTTACCTACTCAATAACTGTTACTGCACATGGACCAAAATAGCCTATAAGTCCACCAGTCCAATTCCCTTGAGCTCCTGACTGCTGATATGCTCTGCTTCCTTCTGGTGTTGAGATCTGAAACCTCTTCCCATATCTCTTTTAATATCTGGAAACATCCTATCTTATTATGAGGGATATTGCTTTCTACTCCTGATTTATGGATTATTTGTAAATTGCTCTTATGAAGATAAACTGAAAAGCAAAGCTTTTTTAAGACCCACAGGCATTTTTAATCAACCTTCAGTATTATTTTCCCCATTCTGATATAATATGACAAAAAAGTTCAGATATGACAGAAAGTTTTCTGTTTCTATTTTTCCTTATCTAGGGCTCACACTAACTCCCAGAAACTTTTATTCTATGCAAATGCTAAGGTTAACTCTTAGCCCTTCTCAGGGCTGCCCCACAATCTCCTATGCCATGGAATGGGGTTGCAAATACAAATGACCAAAAGAGCCACATAGAACATTTTAGTGAATCACTCTGGGAGCCATTAAGTATTTTTTTCCTTATAAGTGTACAACCAGAAGCATGACCACATGCTGGATGGTAGTTAGCAGAAGCCATATTCACTTTCAAGTTCCAGGGTACAACAGGGCACAGTGGAGACTGCAGCAAACTGTATAGTATCTGTGAGGCAGCTGGTTCTCACTCCTGGCTGAATCTTACATTGATTGAACACAGGAAAGGTTTTGCCAGATATTGTTACTTTTCTATCAGGATACCTGAATTTTATATAAAAGCTTCCAGTATTTTTAAAGTTGATGGCAAACTCACATACAATGAAATATCTAATTAAAACATTTTGAAGTTTAAGACTGTACTGATGGAATAAAATATATCCATAATCTGGATTCAATCTCTATATTAGTCTTTTGTTTTCCTTTTTTTCTAAGTTGTACAAGTGTTTCCTTTGAGTAGAATCATGGTCTTTTCATTTCCAAAAGTCTTCATTTTCAGATTAACACTTTTTCCTTTTTTTTTTTTACTACATATGTTTCTCTTAGATCAGTGCTGTCCAACAGAAATATAATGCAGATATAATTTAAAATATTTAAAATATTCTAGATGTAATGTTTTAAAAAGTTAAAGGAAACATGAAAATAACTTACTACTATATTTTATTTAATACAATCTATCGAAAATGTTATCATTTAAATGTGTAAACAACATGAAAAATTACTGAGATGTTTAAATAAGTTAACATGGGAGAGTTTCATATTAGGTCTTCAAGATCCAGTATGTTTTTTATGCTCATGGCACATTTTAATTCGGCATAACCACATTTCAACTGCTCGGCAGCCTGCCCACAACTCATGGCCAACTGTTGTTGGAAAGCATAGTGTTAGACTCTTCCAGGGGTTTTCAAACCAGTTATTCATATCCCTTAAAACTATGTTTCGTTTAATATCAGTAATGCTCTTGATTCCTTTCCCAAAATTTTGCTCCCTGTTTAGGGAGCTTTCCTAAGTACCTAGGAACAAATTTACCCAAGGAGGTGAATGACCTATGTGTTATAAACTACAAGACACTAATGAAAGAAATTGAAGATGACACAAATAAATGGAAAGATATTCTCTGCTTATGGTTTGGAAGAATTAATATTAAAATGTCCATACTACTTAAAGCAATCTACAGATTCAGTGCACTCCCTATCAAGATTTCAATGAGGGACAGTACCGTCTGCACCCGTGCTCAGTAGTTGAGTTTTATCTCTTCGTGATAGGGCTGGAAGGCTGCACTTGGCCTCATCCCTATCAGGCTCCAGCAACATGTCGTTGGCCATGCATAGGTACGAACAAAACAGAAAGGTTTATTTTTGGGAGCCACTAACACCTTGTTTCTTCCTGTATGTGCAGCATTCAGAGCACGGCCAAGTGTATTCCATTCTAAGCCCTCGTTGGTGTGACCTGGAGAGGGAACAAAGTACTCTTGGCTCATGCAAGTGTTTCATAAGTGGCGTGTCTTCGTAAAATAAGCTGAGTCAAAATTGCCTATTCCCTGCCTGCTGTCCAAGCACATTAGTGAGACAAGCCTTCTACCAGGTGCAGCATCCTGTAGGGAGGGCACCCTTTTCCATCTCTTTTGCTTTGACAGGGAAGGAACCACACAGCTCCTTGAAGGTACATTCTCTCTTTTGGAGGAGTGAATCACCAAATAACAGAAGCTGTGAAATGCCAGCAGTGGCCCTGAGTTCTCTGAAGCACATGCTTAGGTGTGAGATTTCCACAAGGAAATTGAATCTGTAGCTTGCTTTGGGTAGTATGGACATTTTAATATTAATTTTTCCAAACCATAAGCAGAGAATATCTTTCCATTTATTTGTGCCATGTTCAATTTCTTTCATCAATGTCTTGTAGTTTAAAACATATAGGTCTTTCACCTCCTTGGTTAAATTTGTTCCTAGGTTCTTAGGAAAGCACCCTATCTGAGGGGAGAGCAATGGTTAACTTAGGTGTCAACCCGACTGGGCCCTGGGCTGCCCAGAGAGCTGGGGAGCGTTGTCTCCCGGTGTGTCTGTGAAGTATCTCTGAAAGAGCCAGCATTCGATTCTGAGACCCAGTGAAGCAGATGATCCTCGCCAACGTGAGTGGGCATCGTCCAGTCTGTTGAGGGCTCAAGGAGAACAAAAAGGTGGTGGAAGGAGGGCTTCCTCTCTTTTCCTGAACTGGAGATCCATCTTTTCCCATCTTCAGGCATCAATGTTCCTTGTTCTCAGGCCTTTGGACTCAGACCAGGACTTACACCATCACCTCCTGATTCTTGGGCTGATGAAATTTGCCACCAGCTTTCCTGGGTCTTCAGCGAGAAATGACAGTTCACAGGATTTCTTGGCCTCCATAACTATATGAACTAATTCCTGTAATAAATTATATATTACTGTAAAGAAATTAAAAATGAAGTAATCTAAATATAACTGAAATGCAAATCTAAATCTAACATAAACCTGTACCTATTTCTATATCCACATCTATATCTATTATCTGTATTGCCTATACCTATATTCAAATCATCTATATCTGTATCTATTCCATTGGTCTGCTCCTCTGGAGAACCCTAACACAGGGAAGGACCTTACCACCCACCCTGCCTACCAGGCATAAGGAGTGCAAGGTCCTGAATGCTCCAGCATCCACTTGAACCCATCTGCTTTGCATGCAGCTAGGGAGCTTTTTGTCATGTTTGGAGACACAGTGGAGTCCAGCAGTCCAGACTTGCGAGTAAGAATTAAGGCAGCACCCTGGGAGCCAGATTTCCCATCAGTGGCTACATCAGGCAGACCTGTGCGGTGGGCAAGGTGGACCTTGCTCTCCTCTCTCTGCCTGCCCCACACCCCTCAAAGTGCCTTAATATATACAAGTCAGTGAATTTGGAGATAAAAACCCACCACCACCATCAAGGCCATAAACATATGCATCACCTCCCAAAGTTCCATACTGCTCCCTTTATTATTAGTTTTTTAAATTTTGTGGTAACAACACTTAACAGATCTACCCTTTAAGCAAATTTTAAGCATTTAGTGTGGTATTATTAGCTATAGGCACCATGCTATATACTGGATCCCCACAACATATTTATTTTGCGTGACTGAAACTTTCTACCCTTTGACCGCGACCTCCCATTTTCCCCTACCCCCAAAACCCAGAGAAGCCACTAATTTCATCTCTGCTATGTTTTTGATTCTTTTAGATTCCACATATAAGTGCAATCATGCAGCATTTGTCTTTCTGTTTCTGGCTTATTTCACTAAGCATAATACTTTCAAAGTCCATCTGTGTTATTGCAAATGGTAGGATTTCCTTCTTTTTAAGGCTGAAAATATTCTGTTATGTGTGTGTGTGTGTGTGTGTGTGTGTGCATGCCTGCATGTGTGTGTGAAATCTTCTTTATCTATTCATCCACTGATGGACACTTAGGTTTTTTCCATATCTTGGCTATTATGAATAATGCTGCAGTGAACACGGTAGATGCAGATGTCTTTTCAATACTGTGATTTCATTTCCTTTAAATAAATACCCAGAATTGAAATAGCTGGATTGTATGGTACTTCTTTCTTTAATTTTTCAGGAATCTCCAAATTGTTCTCCATAGTGGCTGTACCAATTTAATTTTTTTAGTAAAGTATCATTGATATACAATCTTATGAGTGTTTCACATGAGCAACATTGTGGTTACTACATTCACCCATATTATCGAGTCCCCCTGCCCACACTCCACCACCATCACTGTCCATGAGCATAGCAAGATGCCACAGTCACTACTTGTATTCTCTGTGCTACACTGTCTTCCCCATGACCCCACACACACCATGTGTACCAATCATAATACCCCTCAATCCCCTTCTCCCTCCCTCCCCACATGCCCTCTCCCAACCCTCCCCTTTGGCAACTGTTAGTTCATTCTTGGAGTCTGTGAGTCTGCTGCTGTTTTGTTCCTTCAGTTTTGCTTTGTTGTTATACTCCACAAATGAGTGAAATCATTTGGTATTTGTCTTTCTCCACTTGGCTTATTTCACTGAGCATAAAACCCTCTAGCTTCATCCATGTTGTTGCAAATGCTAGGATTTGTT
The DNA here is from genome assembly GCA_032199065.1 of Smutsia gigantea. Lineage (NCBI taxonomy): Eukaryota > Metazoa > Chordata > Mammalia > Pholidota > Manidae > Smutsia > Smutsia gigantea. The sequence goes on along the minus strand of JAVSCE010001054.1, from coordinate 1,035,101 downwards.
TTCTTTTTATGCCTGAATAATATTCCATTGTGTATATGTACCACCTCTTCTTTATCCATTCATCTACTGATGGACACTTAGGTTGCTTCTGTTTCTTGGCTATTATAAATAGTGCTGCAATAAACATAGGGGTGCATATGTCTTTTTGAATCTGGGATATTGTTTTCTTTGGGCAAATTCCTAGGTGTGGAATTCCTGAGTCAAATGGTATTTCTCTTTTTAGTTTCTTGAGGAGCCTTTCCACAATGGTTGAACTAATTTACATTCCCACCAGCAGTGTAGGAGGGTTCCCCTTTCTCCGCATCCCCACCAGCATTTGTTGTTCCTTGTCTTTTTGATACTGGCCATCATAACTGGTGTGAGGTGATATCTCATCGTGGTTTTAATTTGCATTTTCCTGAAAATTAGCATTGTGAAACATCTTTTCTTGTGCCTGTTAGCCATCTGAATTTCTTCTTTGGAGAAGTGTCTGTTCATTTTTTAATCTGGTTATTGGCTGTCATTTCCCCATTGTATATCTATGACTCCTTTATCATATATTAATTGACCACATATGCTTGGGTTTGTATCTGGGCTCTCTATTCTATTCCATTGATCTATGGGTCTGTTCTGGTGCACATTTTTTCCCATTTGTTTTTCTCAAAGAACCAGCTCCTGCTTTCATTGATTCTTTCTATAATTCTTGTTAAGGTGTGTGAGTTCTTTATATATTTTACATGTTAACCCCTTATTGGATATGTCATTTACAAATATATTCTCCCATACTGTAGAATGCCTTTTTGTTTTACTAATCATGTCCTTTGCTGTACAAAGCTTTTTAGTTTGGTGTAGTCCCATTTGTTCATTTTTGCTTTTGTTTCCCTTGGTCAAGGAGATGTGTTCAGGAAAAAGTTGCTTGTGTTTATAATCAAGAGATTTTTCCCTATGTTTTCTTCTAAGAGCTTTATGGTTTCATGACTTACATTCAGGTCTTTGATCCATTTTGAGGATACTTTTGTGTATGACGTTAGACAATAATCCAGTTTCATTCTTTTGCATGTAGCTGTCTAGTTTTGCCAACACCAGTTGTTGAAGAGGCTGTCGTTTCCCCATTGTATATCCATGACTCCTTTATCATATATTAATTGACCATATATGCTTGGGTTTATATCTGGCTCTCTGTTCTGTTCCATTGATCTATGGGTCTGTTCTGGTGCCAGTACCAAATTGCCTTGATTACTATGGCTTTGTAGAAGAGCTTGAAATTGGGGAGCATAATCGGCCCTGCTTTATTCTTCCTTCTCCGGATTGCTTTGGCTATTCAGGGTCTTTTGTGCTTCCATGGGAATTTTAGAACTCTTTGTTCTAGTTCATTGAAGAATGCTGTTGGTATTTTGATATGGATTTCATTGAATCTATAGATTGCTTTAGGCAGGATGGCCATTTTGACAATACTAATTCTTCCTACCCAAGAGCTTGGGATGTATTTCCATTTGTTAGTGTCCTCTTTAATTTCTCTCAAGAGCGTCTTGTAGTTTTCAGTGTATAGGTCTTTCACTTATTCCTAGGTATTTAATTCTTTTTGATGCAATTGTGAATGGAGTTGTTTTCCTGATTTCTCTCTCTGGTAGTTCATCATTAATAAATAGGAATGAAAAAGATTTCTTTGTATTAATTTTGTATCATGCAACTTTGCTAAATTCAGTTACTAGTTCTAGTAGTTTTGGGGTGGATGCTTTTGGGTTTTTTATGTATAATATCATGTCATCTGCAAACATGGACAGTTTAACTTCTTTCTTACCAATCTGGATACGTTTTATTTCTTTATGTTGTCTGATTGCCATGGCTAGGACCTCCAGTACTATGTTGAATGAAAGTGGGTAGAATGCACATCCCTATCTTGTTCCTGATCTTAAAGGAAAAGCTTTCAACTTCTCGCTGTTAAGTATGATGTTGGCTGTGGGTTTATCATATATGGCCTTTATTGTGTTGCGGTACTTGCCCCCTATACCCATTTTGATGAGAGTTTTTATCATAAATGGATGTTGGATTTTGCCGAATGCTTTTTCAGCTTCTGTGTACATGATCATGTGGTTTTGTCCTTCATTTTGTTGATGTGGTGTATGGTGTTAATGGATTTTTGAATGTTGTACCATCCTTGCATCCCTGGAGTAAGTCCCACTTGATCATGATGGATCATATTTTTGATGTATTTCTGAATTTGGTTTGATAATATTTTGTTGAGTATTTTTGCATCTATGTTCATCAGGGATATTGTCTTTTAATTTTCTTTTTTGTGGTGTCTTTGTCTCATTTTGGTAGCGAAGTGATGCAGGCCTTATAGAATGAGTTTGGAAGTATTCCTCCCTCTTCTACATTTTGGAAAATTTAAGGAGAATGGGTATTAAGTCTTCTCCAGTTGTTTTATAAAATTCAGTGGTGATGCCATCTGCTCCAGGGGTTTTGTTCATAGGTAGTCCTTTGATTACCAGTTCAATTTCATTGCGGTAGTTGGTCTGTTCAGATTTTCTGTTTCTTCCTGGGTCAGTCTTGGAAGGTTGTATTTTTCCAGAAAGTTTTCCATTTCTTCTAGGTTATCCAATTGGTTATCATATAATTTTTCACGGTATTCTCTAATAATTATTTGTATTTCCATGGTGTCCATAGTGATTATTCCTTTTTCATTTCTGATTCTGTTTATGTGTGTACTCTATTTTTTTTCTTGATAAATCTGTTCAGGGGTTAATCTTTTTTGCTTATTTTCTCAAAGAACCAGCTCCTGCCTTCATTGATTCTTTCTATTGATTTTTATTTTCCATTTTATTTATTTCTGCTCTGGTCTTTATTATGACCCTCCTCCTACTGACTTTGGGCCTCATTTGTTCTTCTTTTTCTTGTTTCATTAATCGTGAATTTAGACTGTTCATTTGGGATTGTACTTCTTTCTTGAGGTAGGCCTGTATTGCAATATACTTCCCTTTTAGCACGGCCTTTGCTGCATCCCACAGATTTTGCGTTGCTGAGTAATCGTTTTCATTTTTCTCCATGTATTGCTTGATATTTGTTTTTATTTGGGTATTGATCCATTCGTTGCTTACTTAAGAGCATGTTGTTAAGCCTCCATGTGTTTGTGAGCCTTTTGTTTTCTTTGCATAATTTATTTCTAGTTTCATACCTTGTGATCTCAAAGGCTGGTTGGTACAATTTCAGTCCTTCTGAATTTACAGAGGCTCTTTTTGTGGCCTAATATATGATCTATTCTTGAAAATTTTCCATGTGCACTTGAGAAGAATGTGTATCCTACTGCTTTTGGATGGGGTGTTCTGTAGATGTCTGTTAGGTCCATCTGTTCTAATGTGTTGTTCAGTGCCTCTGTCTCCTTACTTATTTTCTGTCTAGTTGATCTGTTCTTTGGAATGAGTGGTGTGTTGAAGTCTCCTAAAATGAATGCATTGCATTTTATTTCCCCCTTTAATTCTCTTAGTATTTGTTTCACATATGTAGGTGCTCCTGTGTTGGGTGCATAGATATTTATAACGGTTATGTCTTCTTGTTGGATTGACCCCTTTATCATTATGTAATGTCCTTCTTTGTCTCTTGTGACTTTCTTTGTTTTGAAGTTTATTTTGTCTGATACAAGTATTGCAACACCTGCTTTTCTTTCCCTATTAGTTGCATGAAATATCTTTTTCCATCCCTTCACTTTTAATCTGTGTATGTCTTTGGGTTTGAAGTGAGTCTCTTGTCGGCAGCATATAGATGGGTCTTGCTTTTTTATCTATTCTGTAACTCTGTGTCTTTTGATTGGTGCATTCAGTCCATTTACATTTAGAGTGATTATCAATAGGTAATGTACTTATGGCCATTGCAGGCTTTAGATTCATGGTTATCAAAGGTTATAGGGCAGCTTCTTTATTATCTAACAGTCTAATCTAACTCATTTATTATACTATTTTAAACACAATCTAAAGGTTCTTGTTTTTCTCCCTACTTTTTCTTCCTCCTCCACTCTTTATATATTAGGTGTCATATTCTGTACTCTTTATGTATTCCTTGACTGACTTTGTAGGTAATTGATTTACTTTTGCATTTGCTTAATAATTAATTGGTCTATTCCCTTTACTGTGGTTTTATTTTCTCTTGTCACAGTTGTTTAGCCTTACAAGCACTTCCATCTGCAGCAGTCCCTTTAAAATACACTGTATAGATGCTTTTTGGGAGGTAAATTCCTTAAAATTTTGCTTATCTGGAAATTGTTCAATATCTCTTTTAAATATAAATGATAATCTTTCTCAGTAGAGTATTCTTGATTTGGGGCCCTTCTGTTACATTGCTTTAAGTATATCATGCCACTCCTTTTTTTCCTGTAAGATTTCTGCTGGGAAGTCTGCTGATAGCCTGATGGGTTTTCCTTTGTAGGTGATCTTTTTTCTCTCTCTGGCTGCTTTTAATACTCTCTATTTGTCATTGATCTTTGCCCTTTTGATTATTATATGTCTTGCTGTTTTCTTTCTTGGGTCCCTTGTGTTGGGAGATCTGTGCACCTCCATGGCCTGAGAGACTATTTCCTTCCCCGGATTGGGGATGTTTTCAGCAATTATTTTCTCAATGACACTTTCTATATCTTTTTCTTTCTCTTCTTCTTCTGGTAACTGTATAATGTGAATACTGTTGCATTTGATTTAGTCACACAGTTCTTTCAATATTCTTTCATTCCTAGAGATCCTTTTTTCTCTCTGTGCCTCAGCCTCTTTGTATTCCTGTTCTCTAATTTCTGTTTCATTTAGCATCTCCTCTACCTCATCTAATCTGCTTTTTAACCCTTCCACTGTATGTTTCATTTTGGATACTGTATTTTTCAAAGTTTCTATCTCTCTGTGGAAGTCCTCCCTGAGGTCTTAAGTGTTTTTCTGTAGCTCTGTGAGCATGTTTATTATTTTTATTTTGAAATCTTTATCAGGAATATTGGTGATTTCAGTTTCGGCTTGCTTTCTTTCAGGTGATTGTGGGGTTTTGGTTTATACCAGGTTTTTTTTTTTTTGCCTTTTCATGTTTGTAATGAATAATATGAAATAATAATTTTGTGTACACAGCACCCTCTAGTGCCTAAAAGCTCTACTCTCTGGAGCTGCCCAGCCCCTGGAGCAATGGTGTGTGTCACAGGTGCACAGCACCAGTGCCTGCTGGGAAGAAAGAGCTCTTTCCTGCTTCCTTGCCACAGTGCCTGCCTCCACTGCCAGGGCCAGTGGGCAGAGCAGGCAGGAAGGAGCCTCTTTCTTACACTCCGAAGCTGCCATAGGCAAGGCTACCCTCTGGTTGGCCTGGCACAATGTCAGTTTCAGCAGGTTTGCAAACTGATTCCACGGTATGAAGGAGCGGCGGGCTGTGCATCTCAACGGTGCACCTCCATGTGTATTGCCAGCCAGTGGGATGGAGCATGTGAATCTCCTGAATGTTCCCAGCCTACTGGGCTGAGTATGCCAGGATGATTTTTTTCACCTGTCCTTTCTCTTGAGCAGCAAGCTCTGCATAATCCTTGCCCCTTTAGCAACTGTTGGCAAGTCTTTCAAAGTGCCCACCTTTCTTTTTGTCCCAGAGTGACCAGTTGTGGGTACCTGTTCTCCACCCATGGCTGAAATCTCAGCCTCTCCCAGTATTCTGCCTCTCTTTGCTTTCCAACCCCTCTAATCTCCAGAGCACCATGTGATGTAGGTTCATGCTCCCAGAGCAGATCTCCAGGGCTCGATGTTCAGCAATCTTAGGCTTCTCCCCCTCCCCGCTCTGTTTCTCTTCCTCCCACCAGCGAGCTGGGGTGGGGGGAGGGTTTGGGTCCCGCCGGATTGCGGCTTGGCTACTTTATCCTTTTCTGTGAAGTCTTCTCTTTTCCCCAGATGTAGGCAGTCTGTCACAGTCTTCCTTCTGGTAGCTCTTTCAGGATTAGTTGTATTTACTGTATTTTCATATTATGTGTGGTTTTGGGAGGAGGTTTCTGTCTCACTTCTCATGCTGCCTTCTTTAGGCCTGTCATGGTTGTACCAATTTACATTCCCAACAAGAGTACACAAGGGTTCCCTTTTCTGCACATCCTCACCAACACTTGTCATCTCTTGTCTTTTTGATCTTGGCCATTCTAACAAGCTGAGGAGATATATTTCATCATGGTTTTGATTTACATTTCCCTGATGAGTGGCGATGTTGAGTACCTTTTTATGTACTTTTTAGCTGTCTGTATATATATAATATGTAAATGTCTGTTTAGGTCCTTTGACCATTTTTAAATCAGGGTGTTTTTTTCTATTATGTTGTGAGTTCTTCATATACTTTGGATATTACCATCTTATCAGATAGGTGGTTTGCTAACATTTTCTCCCATTTTGTAGGTTGCTTCCCTCTTTGTTGATTGTTTCCTTTGCTGTGCAGTAGTTTTTATTAGAGGTAGTCCCACTGTAGCCAGATGCCCTGTTATGGTGGATCAAACATCCAACAGCAGTGGAGGGAGGGAGGACGATGCAATAAAGGAAGGTCAGAGAGGTGTTGGAGAAGATGATGTCTCAGCATCTCTCAGATCTTATCACATAGCAGCAAGACCCCTCCTCTTGCCATTGAAAGGTAATGCAAAAAATGAACTCGGAGTTCAGGTGCTGTGTTCGAGGCTGGGTCACACAGAGAAGAGTGTAATTTGACCTTTTTGCACTGGAGGGTACACAGATACTGTCTGCACATCCTGAGCACCAAGTTCCTGAAATCAGGCAAATTAGAAGTGTCACTGGGTCTGAAGTTAAACAGAACTGGTCTTATCCTACTGTCACCACTTCTTACTTTGTAGGTTTGCATATTGCTTAACCTCTCTGAGACTTAGTTTTCTCATCTGTGAAATGAGAATAATAACAATACTCACTTCATCTGTTTGTGAAGGTTAAATGAAATGACAGAATCTGTATACAATGGGAAGTGCCTTTCCAGGGCTCCTGAGTGATCAGGAGGGACTCATTTAATTGTCATTATTGTGAATAATCCTGGGGCTACAGAGTGTTAGGAGAGGGGAGTCTGAGAGGGAGGGTCCAAGGGCATGAAACTAGTCTTCCTGGTCTGGAATCCCAGCCTCCTGCTCACACACTACAGAATGACAGGGAACTTTCTTCACCCTTTAAACCTCCCTCCCCCTGTCTGCAAGGTGAGAAGGGCAGCAAATTACAAAATAATGGAAGGGAGTACAGGTACAGCCTTTAGAGATTCTTAGTTGATTTAGCCAAGAACGTAAATGTGGATGGGAGTGGGGTGTCAAGAGCAGGTGTGAAAGATATTTATACATTTTCTCTTTTACTGTTGGAGTCCCTAGGGATACACAGCTCTGGTGGATACACCTTACATACAAAAGGTCTTTTAGAGAAAACAGCCACAACCTCACTAGCTATTATCTTTTCATACTGTGCTTAACTTCACCAATTTGGAAGAACCTATCCACCAATTTATACTCTTCTGTGTTAGGGTTGCCTGCAGACACTGACTTCTGTGAATGTGTTAAAAAACAAAACAAAAACCGTGGGTATGTTGAAAAATCTCTTTTCCCTAAACCTTATCAATGGCATGCTCACTGAACTGGCCCTGGCCAAAGCAGTATTTTAAGGGTTTAGGGATATCCAGTTTTCAACCTAAAAACACAAACAAATGCACATTTTTGTCTGCTGATAGGAAATCCTACTACTGCTGATGCTTTCCTCCAGTTCTCCACTGGTGGAGGTCAACACATACCCCTGGTGATTTGTGGTACAACTTCCCTAACTGCCTACCATGGGGAAAACATCAGAATGCTGAGTGTGCTATCTACCAAGACCTCCACCTCCACTCCACTGCTGGCCATCATCCCCCCCATCAAGACTGACACCACAGACAGCTCATGTGAGCACCATGATGCCCAGAGTATGCAGCTTATCCTACTCATGGGCTTGGCTGCGGGGGCTTGGGGCTAATGTTAAACATGAAGCTCAGTGCTGGAACAGGGAAATTCTCAGTTTCTCCCAACACTTATGCAGGTGCTTTTAGTATGTGCCAGGTGCTCTTCTGAGCACTTAAAATCATCAACCCATTTGATCCTTACAGTGACCTGAGGAGGCCCTGTTTTCTCAATGCCTTTCACAGATGTGGAAACCCAGCATGGAGCAGTGAGGTTTTCTGCCATATTCCTCAGGGAACAAGACTGAGTGGGTTTGAGCTAAGCAGAATAGCTATTGAGTCTGTGCTCTTGGTTTTTATTGTCATTGTTATTGGAAGAGGACTGTTGGAGCAGAAAGAGATTCTCAGGTCACAAGATATGGAGTGTATTTTGCTGTGGCATGGCTCTTCATCAATAAACCATTCAAAGCAAAAATTTTTTAAAAAACATGGTGCTCTTTATCTTTGACACTTGTGTCAGCTGTAACCGTATTGGAGCTGGAGAAATTATTAGGGAAATGTCACTGCTGTTGCAGTGATGTATGAAGTGTCTGAGAATGTTAGCTGATTTTCAGAGCTTTAAAAGGCAATGCTCCATTCTCCCAAGGTAATTAATCTGGAAGAGGAGTAAAGGCCAGTTAGTAAATATCATTGTCAGCACATCGGGTCCTGCTGCTACTCAGTTACAGCAATCTGATGGGACCATCTGGTTCTTCCTCTGGGCTAGTGCCATGCCCATCACCAAGCAGTAACAGCCCCTCTGCTGTGCAGGCGTTCCCTGTCAGTGTGCAGGAAAGTGCATTTTTATCCCCATTCCCACCTGCCACACCCCTTTCACAGATGAGAAAACTGAGCCTTAGAGGAAGAATGAAATTGCATGTGCAAGGTCCCACAGCAAGTGAATGGTAGGTTGATCTCTGCTCTTGCTTCTCCAAGTCCAGGATTTTCTCTACTACACCTACATTTGTCTGGGAAGTTACTAGCTAAAGGGAACCAATGTCAAGGCAAATGACTCCTTGTAGGGCATTCTACTTTGTAAGATCTCCAGTGATGAACTTAAGGAGTGTCTGGGAAATGTGCTTTGCTGTCACTTTAACAGCATGAAAAGACAAAGATAAGAAATCTGTAAACCAAATAATTTCCCCTGCTGGGCCACTGAAGCCATAAATGTAACTGGGAAGAAAGTCTATCTGTGCATTTTGGTTGTAAATTGCTCTTTCTTGACACTTAGTCAATATATTTTTTTTAAGTTTGTCCTTGTTGATTAGAGAGAATGTTTTCTGTGAGTTACTAAATACCTGTTCACAGTAGGTACTTAATAAATATTCTGTGTAGGTGGCTGCCTAAGGTAAACCATTTTTATTAACAGCTCAAAATCCTGCAGCCCATATAATGCCTCATTTGGGGGATTGCCATTTGATTAAGTAGGCAGTTAGCTCATAATGAGAACATATGCTATTCCTATTCAAGGATGTTGTCCGTCAACAGATTCTGAAATCTCATCTCAGAGAAAAGGACACATGGGAAATCTCTGAATTTCTGCTCAGTTTTGCTGGGAATATAAACTGCTCCAAAATATAAAATCTATTAAAGAAACAGAACAGCATATGGCTAAAGGAGAGTATCCACGGAAAAGACAAACTGGAAGCAGAACTCTCCCAAGCTCTCATTAGGAGCTTGTTGGAGAAGGTGGCGTGGCAGCTTACCAAATGGTGAGGAAGTGTTTCTGGCTGATCTGGGCCAGGGCTGGTTTGAGGTGGCTTCTATGAAACCACCTGGCCACAATCCTGGTGGGTAAAAATCTTGGCTGGAATTTTCAAGCAGGAAAGAGCCTTCTGGGTGCAGGTGATCTCCCCGGTAGGAAGGTCCACAAAGGCAGTCAGGGCTTTCGGAGTTGCTGAATTGCTGGGTGGTGTAAGGCCTGAGGTGTGTGGTGTTTATGTCAGGAGTTTCTTGATACCTGTGGGGTGCAGGTAGATCAAAGCACATGGACAGGTGCATGTAGGGCGTCAAGGGATCAGTCACTGCTCCCTGAATGGCTAGCATGGGCTCTGGGTGCACAGGGTACCTCTTGAGGGGGCTGTGGTAAGATGGCAAGTGAGCTAGAGCGGGGCTGCAAATTCACAAAGGGACCTCATGCCCTGGGTGTGTAGCCATATGGTAGGAGGACAAAAAAGCCAAGAGCAGCACACGAACTAGGAAAGGAAGTCCCATCCTTTCCCAGTGTCCTTCCTACGCCTCCAATGATACCACTTAACATTGTGCCCGCTGTAAAGGAGACCTGTTGACAGGGTCCATCTGTATTATCCCAGAGAAGGTAATACAGCATGAATGTAGAGCTGAAAGGTAATACATCTGCAAGCGCAAGTAACTATCAAATGCATATATTTTAGGTATATCTTGAATTTGTATATGAATTCCTTTTCCTCTATTATTTTCATTCTTTAAACTTTCACCACTATCCAGAAAATCTGTTCTCTATTGTATCAACTAAACAATCTACCTAAACAGAAATTCTGAATCACTCCTCTTTAAAATTCTTTAAAAGTTACTCATCATTTGTAAATGCACTTGAAATTTATTTATCCACCAAAAAAAAAAAACGGAAAGAATTGAACTAAGGAAAAGAAAGTAGGTGAGAGAGAGATTTGGAAGTAGAAGTGCATTCTTGATTGATGGACTACATTCTGTGCTCTTAGACACATTTCTTTTCCTTGGAGGACCAAGAATTAGAGAAAATGAGAAAACTATCCATTTTCATCTATTTTGTTGGAGCCATGCCAGCCAGGCAGAGGCCATGGGTTTGAGGATGATGCATAGCCCTTGAGCTTGGATAGAAGGGAAAACAGCTGTAGAGAAAGGGGAGCACCTCGTTTCAGAGCTATATAAACGTGTGGTGTGTCTCCTGAGAACCTGAGATCCTGAGGATCTTAAGCCACCATCCTACGACCACTTTGATCTGTTCTGAGGTGCCTGGACTTGTGGAGCATCATTTCTATAATCTGTCTGGCAGGTTTCTTCCCACATAACACACATGCTTGTATTTGCATGCTTGAAGTAACAGAAACATGGGGCAGACTCTGGTTTAAATGAGGAATTTCCTTAATAACCTTCATACCTTAGCAGTGTGAAGTGATTTGTTTTTATGCTTATAGATCAGATACAGACTATGAATGTCAAAGAAAATACATTTTGCTATTTAGCATGTATCTGCAGAGCTCATTCTATTAATAGTCTTACAAAAGAATTTTCATTTAAAAAGTGAAAAGTTATTATTGGACAGAACTGAATATCTGAAAGGTTCTCTCAATTTAGCTGAATTAAATACTGTTAACCTTTGAAATGCTATGTAATTTTATTATAACATTATTTTGATCACTCTATCAAATTCTATAAACATTTATGACATTTCAAGACATAAGGTGCTTCCTTTGATCATAGGTTTATGAAGTAATTCGAAAATTACCAATTTTTAAAACATTGTTTTTGACTTAGATTTGAGTCTTATTTCTGCCATTTAATAGCTGCATAAATTTCTGCATAGATTATTTAGTCTAGAGATAGAGGTGTAGGAGTTTCTAACTATATAATAGACATATATTTCAGTTCTTTCTGTTTTACCGCCTGAATTTTGATGTCCTCCTGTTAGATACATGCACATCTAGGACTGTTTATCTTCACAGAGAATCCAGAGCTCCATCAGTATGTAATGCCACTTCTTACCCTTAACTAACTTCCTTGTTCTGAGGTCAGCTTTGTCTACAATTGATACAGCTCTTTTTCCTTTTGATTAATGTTCGTGTATCTTTCCCCATCCTTTAGTATTAACCTGTCTGAGTCTTTTTGTTTAAAGTGGGTTTCTTGCACGTGATATGGGTTTATTTTATTTTGAAAATCCACTCTGACAACCTTTGTCTTTTATTTGAGGTATTTAGAGCCTTGGCATTTAAAATGACCATTGATATAGCTGGATTAATATTTACTATGTTTATATATATTTTTCTATTCATTACACTTGTTTTTTGGTTTCCCTCTCCCTTTTTCTGCTTTCCTGGTTTTAACTGAACATTTGATGTGATTATTATGTGATTCCATTGAACTCTTTTAGATATTAATTATATTTCTTTCTAAAACGTTTAGGTGGATGCCTTGAAGTGCATGATTTATATCTTTAAGAAATCTAAATCTATTTTCAAATGATATGATATTGCTTCCTATGTGGTGCAGATTCCTGAATAGAGAACCCATCCCCCCACCTTTTGGGTCTTTATGACATTGTTCCTTATTTCACTCACCTGTATTCTAGAGCCACATTGTTACTGTTTTGTAAACAGTTATATTTTGCTTCAACTAAAAATAAGAAAAATAAGTATTTTATTTCTCTTTTATTTTTTCTCTAATACTTCTTTATTTATGTAGATTAAAGTTTCCGACATATCATTATTCTTCTGTCTGATGAACATATTTTAACATTTCTTGCAGGGAAGTCTGTGGCTGACAAATTCCCTTTGTTTTTGTTTGTATGGGAAAGTATTTAATTTCTTTAACTTTTGAAGGATGATTTGTCTGGATATTGAATTCTAGGTGGATGTTTGATTGTTTCTTTCACCATTTTAAATATTTCAATCCATTCTCTTACTTGCATGGTTTCTTTTTAAAAAAAACTTCATTATTAGGTACACAGCAACATTGAGAGAGAGGTACAGAGATTTCCCATGTATCTCCTGCCCCCACACCTACACAGCCTCCACCATTATCAACAACCTCCACGGGAGTGGTGCATTTCCAGAATGTAATATAGTTGGAATTATACAGTATTCAGCCTTTTCAGATTGGTTTTCTTCACCTTTTAATATGCATTTAAGATTCCTCCATTCATGGATTTCATTGTCTAGATGTACCACCTTCATTACTGAAGGATATCTTAGTTGTTTCCAAATTTTAGCAATTATGAATAAAGCTGCTATAAGAATCTGTGTGCAGAATTTTGTGTGGACATGTTTTCAACTACTTTGGGTGAATACCAAGGAGCATGACTGCTGGATTATAAAGTTACAGTATGTTTAGTTTTATAAGAAACTGTCAAACAATCTCCCAAAGCGGCTATGCCAACATGATTTCTGTTAAGTGCACTGGAGTTCTTGTCCTTGTTTCTCTAATGTTAGGGTTTAAAAGACCCCTACTCCTGCTACCACACTCCTGGCTTTTTCCAAAATTTACAATTTGTCTTTGGTTTTCTGTAGTTTGATATGATGTGTCTAGGTGATGAGGGTTTTTTTATTTTTTTTATTCCTGCTTGGTGTTCTGTGAGCCTCCTGGATATATGGTTTGGTGTCCACAAACTTTGGAAAGTTCTTAGCCAATTATTTTATTATTTCATATAGTTCTCCTCTTCTTTTTCTCCTCCTTTAGGTATTTCAGTTATATATATGTTACACCTCTTATAATTGGGATGTTATGGTCTTGCATTTTTTTTTCATTTGCTATAGAAGTTTCTATTGACCTATTTTCAATCTCATTGATGATTTCCTTGTCTGTGCTAAGTCTACTGATGAGCCCATCAAAGACATTCTTTATTTCTCTTTCAGTGTTTTTGGTTTATAACATTTCCTTTTCATTCTTTCTTAGTGTTTTCAGGTTTCTGCTTGTATAACCCAAGTGTTCTTCCATGTTGTCTGCTTTTTCCATTAGAACCTTTAACATGTAATCATAGTTATTTGACATTTTTTGTCTGATTAGTCCAATATCTGTGACATCTGTGAGTGTGATTCTATTGAACGCTTTGTCTCTCCAGACTGTCTGTTTATTTTTGGAAAGCCAGGCAAATTGTATAGGTTACCAGGTACAGGTAAGTAGGCCATTACTAGGAGAATTTATGTTACCCTGGCAAGGAGTTGGGCTCTGGGTCATGTTTACTGTAGCTGTAGGTGCCAAGTCTCAAAATCCCTCCAACGTCATTGTGTTTGTCTCCCCTCTTGACTTGGGCTCCGGGGTATACTTCCTCAGAGAACAAAATTTCCTCTGACATTTTAAGAGGCAGGAAATTACTACTATCATGGGAAACCAAGAAAGAGCTGACATTTTAAGTTATTAAAATTAGGATTTAACACACAGTCATAGTGGCAGGAGATTTGGAAGGAAGGAAAATGGTGGCCAGACCCAGGGACTCATTCACAGTACATGGTGGAAAAGAGAGAGAAATACCTAGAGTAAAAGGTTGGGCTAGGAGAGCTCAACTGTTTTCTGAGAGCAGAATATTGAGAGCTTTTGAATTAAAAAATGGCAGACCACTGAATGTGCTGGAGAAAGATTGATGTGTGACGATGCAGGGAAGCTGGAGATGGAGACCCGGGCCAGTCGGATAGTTGCCACATGGTCGTTATAGTGAGAGTAGAAGCAGTAGAATGTGCCAGAACTGGCAAGGATTAGCGAGCCATAGGATGTGTAGTTAAGGGAGACAAAGGAATCAAATGACTGTAGTATTTGGAGTTTGTGTGATTGGATCATGATGAGATAGGTTGCTGAAGACCAAATAATAAATATAAAATAACATTTAAAATGGAATTGGGCCCAGTAGAGGAGAACTGAATACTCTAGCTGAATCACTCCAGCTTTCTGGGTTGTTATAATTAGTGGGGCTTGAACATAAATGAAGGTGGACTTTGCAGCAGCCGGAGAACAAAGAGAAATGCTGCCGCAGCCTCTCTTAGAAAGAGCATCGCGTGATTTCTTCAGAATAGACACACGTCTACTAAGTTTAAAATCTAAATAGAATTTAGTTAACTCAGATATAGAGAAAAATGATGACAAAAGATGAAGGCCTCAGCTTCGACTCCCACTGCGACATTACAGCACTGTTGACGTCAGCCCCCACTCTGAGCCTGGCCCTGAACCAGCTTTAGAAACATGCAGACCAAATGTTGGGTCTACCTTTTTCTCCTTGCAAACCTTCCTAAGGACATTTCTTTATTGTTTGGCTAGAATAACAAAATCTTGCCCATTTCCTGAGTCTGGTGAAAAGTTTTCCACAATTGACACTTTGTCTGATTTTTACAGAATAGAATGGAAAGAACATTAGAACTTGTGTTTTCCTGGAAACACGCATTTAGGGGACTGGTTGAACTGCATTCTTTCTGCCAGAAATATGTTTTTCAGGCTCCCCACTGAGCTGCAGACCATGTTTATCCTTTTGTTCATACCTGACAGTATCCTGTACTGCCCTAATTTTTTATCCTTTGGTGACAATAACAAAAAACCCTTCCCATCAGTATTTATTTTTGACAAGTTAAATAACGGCCAAAGGCTAGTGTGCTGGGGTTGCAGTTTTCCCCTTTGCACACACAATAAACTCTATTTGGAGACGTCGCCACATTTGTCACACATTTCTTCTCTCCTAATCACTTACCCAACAATCATTTTAGCCATCGGTTTTATCTGCTAATACATTAAAGACATTTTTTTTGAGTTTCAAGCTTGAAGGGGTCTTATAAATAGTCTCACCCAAGGCTTTCCTTCCATTCACTAGGAACCAAGGCCAGAGAGGTTCCCTGTGCTTTTCACAGGCACACGGTGGGCTTGTGGTGGATCCAAAGTGGGAAATGGCCCCGTGCTCTGTTCACTACTCAGCGTTGGGAGGAAAAATGGGAGGAAAACGTCCAAAGTCAATTCAGCAACCTGAAGTCATCTTTTTGAAAATCAATAAGCTATAAATCAATAAAACTAGAAATATTCAATTGATCTGAAGTTGATATGAGGACATGCAAGGCATGATCCTGTCTGGAGGAAGTTGCAGTATAATTTCAGGTAGGCAATTAAGTCCAACATGAGACAGAGGTTACTGATTGCTTACCAAACAAATCATAGAAACCCCACCACTCCAGATGTTCAGGGACCCTGGAGGAACCTCTGACAGCCCACTGCATCTGCACCACCAGGGTCAGAGCTCAGGGACAGCAGAGGGAGGAGTGATGGGGGGAGGCTGCAGAAGCCAGCTGGGAAAGAGAAGGAGCCTCAGACAGACTGGGCTGGCTTGGCCTGAGGGCTGAGGGGGTACGGGCTGTGGGGCTTTGGGAAGCCATAGGGTTCCCACAGGAGACTTCGCCCACTGGACATTCCCTTGCAGATAAAACATACAGGTCCAGAAAAGCCAGGTCTCTTTCCTTGTGAGTGTCTCTTTCTGTCATCTTAAATGCTTTTAAGTCTGTATGGCACGTAGGGACTCTACCAAACCACACAGCCATTTAATCTCCATTTCACTGTCAATCATTGCCTTGTAAAGCAAGACAGACAGTGAGAGCCAGGGAGACCCCACTCAGCTCTCACACACCTCGGAGGTTGGGGATTGGGGAGCTTTCCAACGTCTCTTTTTCATTTCCTGAAACTAAGAATAGTGACCTGGAAATAACACAAGACATAAATGTAAGGTGAGCCAGCAGGTTGCTAGCCTTCCAATTAGGACTAAAAATATTAGGGAATGGAATTCTAAAGATTAGAATATGAGTGACCACGAGCATATTTTGGGCCAGAAGCTGTCCAGCGTTATTTCTTACTGACCTGTGGGACAGGTGCCCACACCAGTGCCTGCTGCCCAGGGAAGCAACTTGCTCAATTCCACGGGCCACAGGATAGGGTCGGGACTCAGCCTTAATCATCATAGTTGAGCTCGAGAGTCAAGGCCAAACAATGTTCTCCCTGCCTTCTCCATGCCCCACGCTTGACGCAGAAGCAGAGGGCGATGTGGTGGAAGTCAGAGGATCCAACAGAGAGCCTGGGGATGGTAACAGTAACCATGCTTGCTTGTAAGTAACTGACACTTGTATTATTTCATTCAGTTTTGCTACTGTTGACAAAGACGGTGTAGCAGTCTGGCAGTTGTGTCCACTGGGTATTTCAAGTGTAACCCCTACAGACCCTCCCAAGTACATCCCTTCCATTCTTTCGCCACTCATTAAATGAGAACCCTGACTTTGCAGACCTCAGAGCTGTCCTTGATTTCTTGATGCAGTCACTGAGCCCTCTCAGTGGCCTTGCGGCTTCCACCGGGCCTGGGGTGATCTCTGTGTGGGCGCAGGCAGAGGCCCCCCGCCACCACCTGGGTGCTTACACTTTATCTCATCAGATGGTCTGCTGTGTCCTTGCGGTCCCTCTCTCCCTCACTCAGAATTAAGCCAAGTCCTTACCATGTTCCCAAGTCTCCCCTCCCGCCTGCCCAGACACTACTGGTTCCTCCAGAGGCTCAGCCAGCCACCCTGGACACCTGTATCCATCACATGTGAGGCATGCCTACCTCAGAGCCCTGCACCAGCTCTTCTCAGACCAGAAGCCTCTTCTCCGACGTATATGCATAGTTTTCTCTCACCATCTCTAGGTCTTAGTGTAAAGTTCACCATATTCACGAAGCCTTCCCAGACTCTCCTATATATATAAAAGTGCCCATTCCTGCCCTCTGTTTTATTTCCTCCAAGACACCATGCATGTTCCTGTGTCTGTGCTCACTGCCTCTCCTGCTCAGTGAGCACCATAAGCACAGGGTTTCTCTGCCCTGTTCTTCAGGGCAATGCCTGGCAAGGTAAGGGCTCAACGTGTTTTTGCAAGAAGGGAGGAAGAAAGGGTTAACAAAGTAACTGCAGTTGGATCGCGTTGTCTCCAGTACAAGCTTGCACTAATAAACTGGATGCCTTGGGCAATTACTATCTCTTCCTAAGCCTTAGTTTCATAGTCTGAAAAATTACGGTAATAATAGGGGAATGAAGTTAGATAACCCGTGTAGAATGGTGAGTCTTAGCTCTTGGTGAAAAGAAAGCTGATAGCAGGTGCAAATGATCATTGTGTATTTATTCACCATGGGAGTAATGTAAGCCCCTGCCCACCTTCTTCTTGGAAGATCAGGATGGAATTCAGGGGAGTGCAATTGTCACTTTTCTAATTAACAAAAGCATCCTTCTCTAGTATTTTGATTATGGTTCAAGACTATGTCTTGGGCCACATCTCCCTCTGCGGTGGAACCACAGTGACACGTCCCACCCACCATATGAACGAAGAATGGGTGGTAGTGCCAGGGTGTGAATGTGGACGTTGTGAGGTAGCCCTTGTCAGGGCTTGAGGAAGTGTAGGAGTGCTGGCTGCACAGAAAGGACCAGCAGGAGACTATAGGAAATGCTGACGCCCTTTTTCATATTTTGTGGTTTATATTAGCACTCTGCCCAGTCAGTGAAACTCCTGCAGAAAGCTAGCATTTGTTAAGGTTCACTGCAGGGTTCTCGTGCAAGGGCACTGTCCCCCATGCATTCAAATCATGATTCGCTTCTCACAATCCCAGTATCTACCACAGTTTTACAGAAGGCTCTCATTAGCTAGGTGAAAGCTCCCAGAGGTCAGCGGCTACATGTGCTATATTGAGCCCCACGTGTCTCACACAGAACCTGGGTGATGCACAACCCACGTTGTTGGATTTTTTTTGAGGGACTCTTGCTGTGTGATAGTGCTGTGTTCATGTTCAGGACTTTGCACATTATGTGATTTCCTATTCTAACCAGAAAAACTTTACGAGGGAAGGAGCATTGTCAAGTAAATCTAAGATGATAGCAGGATTAAACTGTGCTGGGCCAGGAAAACCCAGGGTGTTCAGGGTTCCCTCTGGGACAGGGAAAGGTCTGTCTTCTCTGGTTTCCATTGTGAACTATGGCCTGTTTGTATCCTACTCTTTCTGTCTCAAAATCTACCACCAGGTGAAAGCTGCCTAGTGTTACTTAGTCTGTGGTCTGGTGGGGGTCTATGTCCTGTGTGTCAGCAAACAGACCACAGGAATAGGGAGAATAAGAGGGTGTGCATGCATGACTCAACAATAAAAAGACAAATGAGCTAATTAAAGATGGGCAAAGGATTTGAATAGTCATTTCTCCAAAGAAACGGCCATATATAAATAGCCATATACAAATGGCAAATCAGTACATGAAAAGATGCTCAGCATCCTTAGTCATGAAGGAAATGCATATCAAAATCACCATGATATATATCACCTCACACCCACTAGGGTGGCTATAACACAGAAGACATCATAGCAAGTGTTGGCTCTGATGTGGAGAAATTAGGACCCTTGCACAC
Organism: Smutsia gigantea; assembly: GCA_032199065.1. Taxonomy (NCBI): domain Eukaryota; kingdom Metazoa; phylum Chordata; class Mammalia; order Pholidota; family Manidae; genus Smutsia; species Smutsia gigantea. The sequence goes on along the minus strand of JAVSCE010001054.1, from coordinate 1,016,087 downwards.
TGCTGGTGGGAATAGAAATTGGTGCATCTGCTTTGGCAAAAAATCTGGCCTTTCCTCAAACAGTTAAACATAGTTATCATATAGTCCATTATTTCAATTCTTAGGACTATACTCATGAGATATGAAAAATATATTTTCACACAAAAACTTTCTCATGAATGTTCAAAGCAGCATTATCCTTAATATATGACAAGTGTAAAAAACACTAATGTCCACCAACTGAGGAATAGATAAAAAGAAGTGGTGTATCCACACAATGGAATGTTATTTGGCAAGAAAAAAAAATGAAGTGTCAAGGTATGCTACAATCTGTATGAACCTTGAAAACATTTTACTAAGTGAAAGAAATCATACACAAAAGGACAAATATTTGTACAATTCTATTTATATGAAATAGCTACCATAGGAAATTCATTGAAACAAAAAGTATAATAGTGGCTGCTAGGGGCCAGGGGTATGGAGAAATGAGGAGTAATAGCTAAAAATATAAATAGTATTTCTTGTTGGACTGAGGAAATATTCTGGAATTAGATATTAGTAATCAATGCATTAGTGATCAATTTGTGAATATACTAAATACCACCAAATTGACCACTTTTAAACAATGAACTTTGTGGTATGAGACTTAAAGCTTGATACTTGGTGTTTAAAAAAAAGAATATAGGTGATTTAGAAAACATTAACTATAATAAATTTTACAGTCATATAAATTATATTGCATCTTTGATTTCTTTGACAGTTAATTTAAAAAAATATTCCTACCTGGGGGATGGGAAAGACTTGAGGGGTGACAGGGTGCAAGAGGGAAGTCTCATCCTGCCACCAAAGTGAACCTCCCAGGAACTATGTTTATGATTTGCCTTCTAATAAGGGACTCTATAAATAAATCTCCCACTGTGCTTTACCATTTAGTTATTCATTCCTCTGATATTTAATGAGGACCTATTATGTGGCAGGGTATCTTTTTTTTTTTATTAAGGTATCATTAATATACAATCTTATGCTCAGGAGGCAGGGTATCTTAAAGGAGCTGGTGTGCCCCTCAGTTTCTCTTGTTTCAGACTAAATTCTACCTTTTCTTCAACATCTACATGTGGAATCAAATTGCAAAGGAAAATCAGATTGACAAAACTTGCCACAATACACACCAGAAACCTTGGAATAGGGTTATGTTCATTCACTGAGGAATCCTAATTCTTAGACTTTATCTCAAAAAAACAAAGGATCATTGTTAAGGAAAAGCATGTCCATCACAGCATTTCTTAAATTAGTAGAGTTTAACCAATCCACATATTCAATAATCTGAGATCGGTTAAGTAAATGTTGATGTGTGCTTATAAGAATAGGCTGCACACTTTGCACACGATGCTGAGGATTTGTACTCACTGACACAGAAGGACTTAACTAATATTAAGTTGACTGATAAATGCAGTTAGACCACAGTAGGGGTCCTATAACCTCAAGGATGTATTTGATCTATACAGATAAGTGTGAATGCAAGTATAAGACAGTATTGATTGCAGAATCTACATGGATATATGGTTGCTTATTATAAAATCCTATCAACTTTTTAGTACATTTGGAATTTTGGGAACTTTATAAAAATAAATTTTCCTTGAAAAGGGGACATTTTCTAGTTTTTTAGACTTCAAAGGGATTTTGCAGAGATGTTCTCCAATATAAATAATCACCCTTGCAGTCAGAGTTTCCTTTACTGTGTTTAACCTCCATTCCATTTTCTCAAATACTGAGCAGAGACTCGCCCTTCATGTGGATCTTTCCCATTATGCCTTTGAAACCATTCCTAGGAACTTGAACCTCTTAAGATCCATTGAGTCTCGGTGGGATTTGCATTAGCAGCCTTGAAGATCAAACATGTAAATTAACTTAGCATAAGATACAAAACTCCCAGTTCATGGGCACACTAGAACAACAAAAATCACTGAAGTCTTAAAAAATGATTGAAGTCTCCAAGATACCTTTATTGATGGGGGTTTCTCTGTTAATATTCACTTATTAGAAATTAAAACTGAAGCATCTTAGTATGTGCACTTATTATTCATTTGAAAATAAAAAAAACCTATAAGTAAAACATTTCTATATTATCCCAAACAAAAGAATTTAGTGAAAATTAAGTCATATATTTTTACATTTTTACAAATCTCTCTAAGGTCTGGCTTAATGAAAGCTAGCTGATTTTCAAATCTGTTTCTGTATGCAAACTTTTGTGATATATACTTTTGATTGAAGAAAATCCAGTCGGGGACAGAACTGCAGTTCAGGAATAAGCAAGTGTTTTATTAGACTTTTCAGGTAATCATGGCTATTCCTTGATATCACATAAAATTCAATAAGCAGTCATTTCTTAGAATTTTATGATGTGGAACCTGATATTATATCCCTGAACTATTCACACTCTGTAACTTGCAGTCCATTGGTCTATCTTGTACTTTCAAGATACCTTTTACTCATGTATAGTTTTGTAACAACATGCATTGGTCCATTAGAAAATACTGATTTACAGAGTTTGCAGACCATCCAAATGTTGACACATCACAAAGATCACATCTGTTAATATTCTCCCCAATCTCATTAGAACAATATTTAAGTATTGGGAAGCTATCAAGTTCATGATACAAGTTTACCAAAATTCTAATGTACACTTGAAATCTCAAATTTCAGTATTGGCAACAAATACTATCAATTATTCTCCTAGTAGTAGTGGACTTTTTTCATTTATTTTCAAGAAAATGTCTACCAAACATCCAAGTCTGAAAATAACTAATTTGTCTTCCTGTTATTCTTACAAGTAGAAATGCTATTTCATGAGAACCGCTTTGTGTGTCAGCACCCGGAGTTAAAGCTGATTATTGGTGAATATTGTAGTCTCATTCTAAATCCTTCCTGGGAGTCATTTTATTGGAGATGATGTACTTCCCACTCTAGGCAACGTTATCCTGGTGCAGATCAACCCCAGTAAAGATGGGAAAGGACTCATGGAGAGAAGGACTGTTGGTTGGTAGCAAGCAAATAGTAAGTCCTGAGGACGAGGTGAGAAGTGCCACATGCCTCCCCAGCAGTAAGCTGTGCCCTGAGCCAAAGCCCTCTGTTGTGCTGGAGGGTTCTACTGCCGTCCCAAAAGGAAAACGCTGTCAAGCACAGGACACATTATAAATGAGATGCTAGATGAATATTTAACGAATACGAAGATTAAATACTGCATTTGAAAATTATTTGTTCCATATTCAAATACATAATATCAAAAGCCTATAGGTGAAACTTTGTACAGTCAAAAAGCAAGGACTTTATTTTTCTTTTGAAAGCACACGGAAGCGTAGCAGGCCCTGGTTGCTGTGTACTCTGGGAGCTAGCTCGTGTGTGTGCCCCAAACCCCATGAAGGGCTGGCTGTCAGCCCAGTTTGCAGTTATGCAGTGTGAAGGGCCGCTTCTCCTTGGGGTTCTGCTCAGAGGGTCTGGCCGCCCCCGCACTCCAAGATCCAAGAACCGCAGCGACATCTCCTGGTGGCGGGTGTGCACTGCAGGCTCGTTTTAGGGACACTGACTTTGGGGGTGATTCAGCAGAGAGAGACACTGGGCAGGTGCCTTCTGTCTCCCTCATTCCATCCAAGGCCTCTGGAGAGGCCTCTTGGCCATGCCAGCCCACTTCAGGAAGGTGCCCAGCACAGCATGAGCTGGGTGCAATAGCCAGAGGTGACAAATGCCTGTCTCCCTGTGACTTCAGCTCCCGTACAGTCAGAAACTGCTTTGCTTAAAATGTGATATGATTATTAATAAAATGTATTCACTTTTATTGCTGTACCTCACTCTCAGCCATTTTTTTGCAGTATGTTCAATTTTAAACAGCTTTTAATATTTTCCACCATGGCCTATAATTAAAACTTAATTTAATGAGAAGAGATATATTTATTTAATTCTTTATTTTTGTGAGTAATCACATTAAATAAAAACAAAAGCTGGATAAACAATACAATTAGATATCAGCCAGGACATTATAAACTCTAGTTTGAAGCTAAGGAAACAAGCATTTGCTATCTGTCCCCTTGGTTAAAAACTGATAAAATATAAAGTAAAAGGGAAAGTATCTTTTGTGGCTAGATGTACTCTATGTAAGCATCTCCTACACATTTTTTGTAAACCTTTTTATGAAGTTGCTATATGCAAAGACATGTTGCATTTTCCCAATGTTCAATAGATAATTTCTTCTATTTCCGTGCATGTTTATCTTACGTTGCCATCCAAACCTTTCCTTTTCACAAGACAATGTTAAGCAGAGGTTTATGTAAGCCAGGGAAGCCATGCCAAGATTATCTGAACATCTTTCCAAAACTTTCAATCTCTCTGACTTAGTTCCAGTACAGATATTTTCATATATGTTTTTCTTCCTCTGTTTTTTTTTATAAGTTTATTTACTTCGTTTTTCACTTCATCACATAGTTCTGAGTGCTGACCACACAGTGGACTCTGTCCTAGGGTCTCAGGGTAGAGGGAGCCTGCCTCACTGCCCGTAGGAGCTGAAACTGAGGGCATTTGCGGGTCAGTCCAGCTATGTGTCGCATGTGCTATGCAAGGGGAGCAATTGTTCAGGGGCTCACCCAGCACTTGTAACCTGACAGGGGAGGTGACATCCTGGGCGGTGGCTGAGGCAGCTGTGGCAGGACAGACATGTTTCTCTAATGACTGCTGTTGGAGAGGTGAAGACAGACTTAGATCCAAGGTCTTTTGCTATTCCACAGACAGCCTTGCTGGGAGCCCTGTCTTGCCCAGAAAGTTCAGTTTCAAGAAGGAACAGATGGGAGGACCTGAGGACCATTGTCCAGGGACACATGATGCTGGCCTGTGTCTCAGAGCCCAAAGCAAAAGGAGCCTGCATTCCTTTGTCTGGAGTCTGAACTGCTCTGGACTCAGAGCCTATGAATATTTTACCCGGGAAATGCCTTTCTCCGAATGTGTGCTTGCTTTCATGAGAATGCACCAAAAAAGATTTTACTGACGTGAAACACCAGTGGAGAGTGATTCCTCAGAGATGAGCCGTGGTTGTCTGAGACCCCGGGGGCACCGACCCTTCCAGGCATGTGACCTGGACAAGGACTCTCCAGTCTGCGCATGAATGTGTCTGTTGGTTGGCTGCACACCTCCTGCCAGCTCACCACTCCCTCTGCAGTTACTCTGTAAGCCCTGCAAAGGGCAGCCCCTTTCTGCCAGAACCATTCTCCTGCAAGATGACTGCACACAGGCCAAGGTTCCCATGATGATGTTAAACTCCCATCTGTTTCTGAAAGGAGGAGGCCAAATTTTTTGACTTCTGGACGAGCGTGTGGGATGCTTCCTCTCTCTGTGTGAAATGGTGCTGTTGAAGCCAGACTGTGCTGTGTGGCCACCAGCCAGGAGACTCTGGAGTCCAGTTCACGCATCCAGCACCGAGCTCTACCTCTGTTTGCAGTGTGAGCTTGGGCAGCAAGTTCTGGAACTAGCTAGATGTCTGAGTGTCCTGCAGCTGGGAAAGAGAGTGGATAAATAATTTATCTCAATGGGACTATGCAAGAGTGAAATAGTCACCCGATGTAAACATCATACCACTGTACTTGGCAAAGAACAGCCCTCAGCACACTTACGCTGTCGCCTCCTTCACCCTTCTGGGTCTTATGCAGCAGCCTCTCCCAGACTAGATGGATGTGTAGGAGAGCAGCCTTCTCCTCATTTACAAAGGCCCTGGAGCCTTGAAATCCAGGCTCTGCAAGGAATATATAGCACTCAGGAGATAACAGGTCCAGCACAATACCTGGATGTGGCATGATCTAGTGTGGCACTCAGAGATACCTGCCTCAGTGAACCTCACCTTCTCCTCAGACAGCCAATTTTTTTTATTTTGGTATCATTAATGTACAATTACATGAGCAACATTATGTTTACTAGACTCCCCCATTATTGAGTCCCCACCACGTACCCCATTACAGTCACTGTCCATCAGCGTAGTGAGATGCTATAGAATCACTACTTGTCTTCTCTCCGTTGTATTGCCTTCCCTGTGCCCCCCACACACACCATGTGTGCTAATCATAATGCCCTTTTTCCCCCTTATCCCTCCCTTCCCACCCATCCTCCCCAGTCCCTTTCCCTTTAGTAACTGTTAGTCCATTCTTGGGTTCTGTGAGTCTGCTGCTGTTTTGTTCCTTCAGTTTTTTCTTTGTTCTTATGGTCCACAGATGAGTGAAATCATTTGATACTTGTCTTCTCTGCCAGGTTTATTTCACTGAGCATAATACCCTCTAGCTCCATCCATGTTGTTGCAAATAGTAGAATTTTTTTTCTTCCTATGGCTGAATAATATTCCATTGTGTATATGTACCACATCTTCTTTATCCATTCAACTACTGATGGGAACTTAGGTTGCTTCCATTTCTTGGCTATTGGAAATAGTGCTGCGATAACATAGGGGTGCATATGTCTTTTTCAAACTGGGCTCCTGCATTCTTAGGGTAAATTCCTAGGAGTGGAATTCCTGGGTCAAATGGCATTTCTAGTTTTAGTTTTTTGAGGAACCTCTATACTGCTTTCCACAATGGTTGAACTAATTTACATTCCCACCAGCAGTGTAGGAGCATTCCCCTTTCTCCACATCCTTGCCAACATTTGTTGTTGTTTGCGTTTTGGATGGTGACCATTCTAACTGGTGTGAGGTGATATCTCATTGGGCTTTTACTTTGCATTTCTCTGATGATTAGTGATGTGGAGCATCTTTTAATGTGCCTGTTGGCCATCTGAATTTCTTCTTTGGAGAAGTGTCTGTTCAGCTCCTCTGCCCACTTTTTAATTGGCTTATTTGCTTTTTGTTTGTTGAGGTGCGTGAGTTCTTTATATATTTTGGATGACAACCCTTTATTGGATATGTCATTTATGAATATATTCTCCCATACTGTAGGATGCCTTTTTGTTCTATTGATGGTGTCCTTTGCTGTACAGAAGCTTTTCAGCCTGATATAGTCCCACTTGTTCATTTTTGCTTTTGTTTCCCTTGCCTGGGGAGATATGTTCATGAAGAAGTTGGTCATGTTTATGTCCAAGAGATTTTTGCCTATGTATTTTTCTAAGAGTTTTATGGTTTCATGACTTACATTCAGGTCTTTGATCCATTTCGAATTCACTTTTTTATATAGGGTTAGACAATGACCCAGTTTCATTCTCTTACAAGTAGCTGTCCAGTTTTGCCAACACCAGCTGCTGAGGAGGCTGCCATTTCCCCATTATGTATCCATAGCTCCTTTATTGCATATTAATTGAACATATATGTTTGGGTTAGTATCTGGACTCTCTATTCTGTTCCACTGGTCTGTGGGTCTGTTCTTGTGCCAGTACCAAATTGTCTTGATTACTGTGGCTTTGTAGTAGAGCTTGAAGTTGGGAAGCAAGATCCCCCCAGCTTTATTCTTCCTTCTCAGGATTTCTTTGGCTACTCGGGGTCTTCTGTGGTTCCATATGAATTTTAGAACTATTTGTTCCAGTTCGTTGAAGAATGCTGTTGGTATTTTGATAGGAATTGCATTAAACCTGTTGATTGCTTTAGGCAGGAAGGCCATTTTGACAATATTAAATCTTCCGAGCCAAGAGCATGGGATGAGTTTCCGTTTGTTAGTGTCCTCTTTAATTTCTCTTAAGAGTTTCTTGTAGTTTTCAGGGTACAGGTCTTTCACTTCCCTGGTTAGGTTTATTCCTAGATGTTTTATTCTTTTTGATGCAATTGCGAGTGGAATTGTTTTCCTGATTTCTCTTTCTGTTAGTTCATTGTTAGTGTATAGGAAAACAACAGATTTCTGGTTTTAATTTTGTATCCTGCAACTTTGCTGAATTCAGATATTAGTTCTAGTAATTTTGGAGTGGATTCTTTAGGGTTTTTTATGTACAATATCATGTCATTTGCAAATAGTGACTGACTTCTTCCTTACCAATCTGAATGCCTTTTATTTCTTTGTTTGGTCTGATTGCCGTGGCTAGGACCTCCAGTACTATGTTGAATAAAAGTGGGGAGAGTGGGCATCCCTGTCTTGTTCCCGATCTTAGGTGAAAAGCTTTCAGCTTGTTGCTGTTAGGTATGATGTTAGCTGTGGGTTTGTCATATACGGCCTTTATTATGTTGAGGTAGTTGCCCTCTGTACCTATTTTGTAGAGAGTTTTTATCATGAATGGATGTTGAATTTTGTCGAATGCTTTTTCAGCATCAATGGAGATGATCATGTGGTTTTTGTCCTTCTTTTTGTTGATGTAGATGATGTTGATGGATTTTCGAATGTTGTACCAACCATCCTTGCATCCCTGAGATGAATCCAACTTGATCATGGTGTATGATCCTCTTGATGTATTTTTTTAATTCAATTTGCTAATATTTGTTGAGTATTTTTGCATCTATGTTCATCAGGGGTATTGGTCTGTAATTTTCTTTTTTTGTGGGGTCTTTGCCTTGTTTTGCTATTAGAGTGATGCTGGCTTCATAGAATAGGTTTAGAAGTATTCCCCCTCTTCTATTTTTTTGAAAACTTTAAGGAGAATGGGTATTATGTCTTCTCTAAATGTCTGATAAAATTCAGCGGTGAATCCATCTTGCCCTTGGGTTTTGTTCTTGGGTATTTTTTTGATTACCGATTCAATTTAGTTGCTGGTAATTGGTCTGTTCAGATTTTCTGTTTCTTCCTTGGTCGGTCTTGGAAGGTTGTATTTCTCTAGAAAGTTGTCCATTCCTTCTAGGTTATCCAGCTTTTAATTTGGTCATTGACCCATTGTTTATTTAGGAGCATGTTGATAAGCCTCCATTTGTTTGTGATCCTTTTTATTTTATTTGTACAATTTATTTCTTGTTTTATACCTTTGTGATATGAGAAGTCGGTTGGTAGAATTTCAATATTTTTTAATTTACTGAGGTTCATTTTGTGGCCTAGTATGTAGTCTATTCTGGAAAATGTTCCATGTGCACTTGAGATGAATGTGTATGCTGCTGCTTTTGGGTGTAGAGTTCTGTAGATGTCTGTTAGGTCCATCTGTTCGAGTGTGTTGTTCCGTGCTTCTGTGTCTTTACTTATTTTCTGTCTGGTTGATCTGTCCTTAGGAGTTAGGGGTGTGTTGAAGTCTCCCAAAATGAATGCATTGCATTCTATTTCCTCTTTAATTCTGTTAGTATTTGTTTCACATATGTAGGTGCTCCTGTGTTGGGTGCATAGATATTTATAATGGTTATATCCTCTTGTTGGAATAACCCCTTTATCATTATGTAATTTCCTTCTTTATCTCTTGTTTCTTTCTTTGTTTTGAAGTCTATTCTGCTCAGACAGCCAATTTTTGAGTCTTGGATGCTGAAGTCTGTTTACCCATATGGTACTCCAGAGCTGAGCAAAGGCCAGTGCAATGTCTTAGGATTCTGAAATGACTGATTTCCAGGATGATGGCAATGCACTGAGATGGGGGACTGGATGGGTTCTTTCCCCAAACACCACCCTATTCCAGAGATGGGAGTGGACACAGCGTTATTTCCCTGGGCAAACTTCCATGACGTTGGATTGAAGCTGGTTTCCCCCTAGGAATTCTCTTGGCAGGAGTAGCTCTCTTTCCACTGGAGAATCTGGAGTAGGGGGTTAGGGGACTCCCAGGATTGGGCACAAGTACACCAGCCTTTATAATGCGGGTGAGCTGTCGACAGACTGCACGTATGAGAGGGCAGGCAGCTCTTCAGGGCTAATCTGTTCTTGCATAAATGTTACTTGTTCTTTGTTACATCTTTGAATCTAGCTTTCAGGTAGAAACAGGCTAACAGAAGATAATGTGTCATTTAAGTCACATGGCAAGATTTCCCATTCAATCTGTAATTTCAACATTTCCAAAATGAATATTATCCCATATCTTAAATATTAGGACTTACACAGGTAATTGGTGTTCCATAACCCCTTTGAGGATAATCCAATAACCCCCATTTTATTTAATTTTGAGAAAAGACTATGTTTAAAAATTAAAATATCCATGTATATTTTACACACACACAAACACACACACACACACCTCATTTTTCTGGCTCTGGACTCACTGTCTTTAATGATGATAGCCCCAAACATTAATCATCCAAAATTGATTTGCTGTTTGTTCATGTTCACTTAGTGTTAGATTGGATGATCTTCTGAGCTATTGAATATCTTTCAGGAGCTCAAAGTGGTTCAATTAAATGTACATACAGAATATTAAAAGCAAATGCACAAAAGTGGCAAAATGACACTTCCTACTATCATCTTCTGTTTTTCTCTTTATCAGAAGGAAGCTGGTTTCATTTTAAGACAGAATTAGGCTAAAATGTAAAAATCTAGATAGGCTCTACCAAGGGAGTTTTTGCACATGGTAAGTGCCCCAGAAAGATTGATCTGTGAAATTTAGCCATAGAATTAAAGGTGGTGTTGAAGTTTGAGTTAGTGTGTGAAAATGTTCTTTGGAAGAAGTCAAGAGCAAAAATAAAAATGTTGTGACCATACAATTCTGCAAAAGTAGAGGTTTTCAAAGAACTGGATTTGCTCTGCAAAACTAATAAAAACTGAATAATGCCTATTTCAATTGTTATCATTTCTTGTGGTTTTATTTTTTAGTATCTATTAAGAGCTCTTTGATGTGGCATTTATATCCAGTATTTTAAAACAGGAAAATCAGACAAAAGGTGTAAATGTTCCCCTTTTCGTGTTTCACCATGTAACAGGAAATACTTTACCATAAGGATGTCGCTCTTTGTGCCTTGACAATCAGTTGGATGCCTTTTATTTAATGTCAGCATCATATTCTGCTCTAGGTTATTGTCACTGCTTCCTAGAGGCTAGGGCTTACAAGTCCATCTCAGATGTTAGAGCCAGATAACAGTATTTCAAATGAGCATCTCTTCAAACAATGGCACATTCAAAATGGCTAAACTGATGAACAGAAGGCTTTTTTCTTCAGGATTTCCCAAAGTCTTTGATAGAAGGTAGAAGATCCATCCTACATCTCCATAATTCAGACTTCTCACACAAACACTGCCAAGGCACATTTTGTTAAAAGGGATCTCCTCTCCTTCTTGCAAAATGAAATTAGGAGTTTTGTTTTTGTTTTTGTTTTTAGTTTCTCATGATACAACTTTCATATGATTTCTATATATTGAGAAGTGAAAAATGTGGAGGAAGGCTGGTCCCATCTGCCAGAAAGCCCTACCCAGTAGGATTGCAGGTCCAGCTGGGCACAGGACCTCACCAAAATCTTAAAACTACAGTGCAGAGAAAATAAAGGGAACTTATTGGGATCAAAAATAGAAGCAAAACAGACAGGGTACAGCTAGAGTGACAGAAACTAGTGAGACTTAGTTCCCTGAAAATAAACAGACCTGGGGAGTTCCATGCAGAAGTTGGCTGGAATGCTCTCTGGAGTCACTCCCTTAAGGAAGTGTAGAAGGCAGGGTTAGAAAGAGGAAAAAATTGACTCACAGTGAGTTTGCTATTGGGACCTGTGGAGCTGTGATAGCCCCATGACAGAGGTCCAGAGTTGAAACAATGTGGCCAAGTCTTTGTGTCCCTGAATCAGTGGCAAGTCATTGGCCATAGGTGCCCTGAACAGGGGGCATAACCTGGGCATGGCAGACCCTATAGCTGAGGGGGATTCTTGGTGAAAGATACAGCCATGGACTCACTTTCGCAGTAGCTGGAGATGGGGTTCATCCACCCTGAAGAAGGATCTGGGAGGAAGCTGCAAGATGTCTACTGTGGAAACAGAGTGAGAAGATGTTGAAAACAGAGGTGGATTCACTCATTCAGCACATACTTGTGAAGAGCTGATCACATTCCCACTGGGGTTCCCAGCATGGAGATATGCATGAGCATGGCTGACCTCATAGCCTAGCATTCCAGTGAAGAGGGCAAACCCATCAGCAATCCGGCAAGAAGAAAATCAGCTTACAGAAATTAAGATTGAAGGGAAAGATCAGTACTGTGAAGAAAATCAAGTAATGACTGGTGTTGAAGCATGAGGCTGGGTGACTAGGGAAGCCTTCTTTGAGGTGGTGACCAATGAGCTGACCTGGGGCATAAGAAAGGCTTCCCTGAAGACCTGGGGATGAGCATTCCAGGTATGGGGATGGACAAGATGGAGTGCATGTCAGATCACTGGACTCAGGACCTTTGCCCCAGGGGTTGGGTGACTTTAAGGGAGAAAAATCCACCGACCAAGTTAAAGATTGTCTAAGCTGGTAGACTTAGATTCTTGCCAAGCACTGTAGGTCTCTGAGTTTAGGCAGGTCTGTGGGAGGAGGATGGACACTCATGGGTCTTGCTCATCCTCTGCTCCCAGGACCTGTCAGCTAATCCACAGGGCAATGACAGAGCTGGGGAAGCCGTGCCTCCTTATCAAGCTGGTGGTCTGATCAGAGGAGCCAACCAAGCCAGACAGATGGGCCAAGATGGCCAGCACCTATATAGGGTCCCTCTTGGGGGTGCCTCCTCCTGGATGCTGTAGGAGGTCTTGGAGAAGGACTGTGGACACTTAGGATGCGGATCAGGATGGTACTTTGAAGAAGCTGTAGGATAAAAGCAGACACCCAAACTAGGAGAGAAGTAGGTTCTGGGACCTACTTTAGAGATTTAAGGACAGAAAACCAGGCTGGGATAGGAAACCCAAGGTTGGTCATCGCTAAAGCAATGATGTAACATGGGTCATGTTCTCCTTCTGGAATTTATTTGGGTCTGAGAGTTATGGAGAAGGACTGGAAACTTATAATAGTTCTCATGGGCATTTTTCTAACAGGTAAGAGCCTCAGCAGGGATGCTACGAAGGCCGGCACTTGACGAGTGAGGTGAGGGAGGAGGTAGGGGCGCCAGGACGGCATGCCATGGACCCAGGGGATGCAGACGGAGGGGTCCAGAGGCAGTGTGCACACAGGAGGGTTAGTGAGATGTGCTGCTACTTTTCCCTCCCCTCCAGGACTTAATCCTGGTTCTGAGAAGGCCTGAGGACTTGAGTCAGTTCTAGCGGAGGTCCTGAGCCCATGCTCATCTATTCCTTAGGGTACAGCCACCTTCTCCTCACCAGACACTGCAGCAGGAGCTGGAAACCTGAAGAAGGCGCCAGCAGGCCTCTCCTCCCTGCAGCAAACACTCTCTTCCCTGGGACATGTTAGTTGAGCTTGGTGTTAACTTGCAGCACAGAAAAAAAAAGTTTTATTTAAGTTAAAAGAAAGGAGTGTATTGAGGAATAGCAGAGGAATTGCAATTTGGGATATGTAAGCTGTAGTGAATCACAGACACGTCTGAAGAGACAAAGGGAAAGTCGGCTTTTATTAGGTTTTAGGAAGACATTTGAGGAGGATTAATTTGAACAAAAGTTTAGTGGAGAAAAATGAAGTTGGGGCAGTTTCTCATTGGCTGCAAGTGGTAATTGACGTGCTTATTGTTGGTGGGCAGGAAGGGATCCTCCTTCCTCTCCTTAAAAGTAGGAGATTAGAGGCCCAAGTGAAAATTGTTCTCCATTCTTATCTTCCTTCGTCCCTCTGGTTAGACTGGCTGCACTGTAGTGTGTGTCTGAGAGCGCCCCCTTCAGGGCTTCCCCGCCTCACTGTAAAGGAGGTTTCCTTGTTTATTCGCACAGGGGCCACGCAAGAGGAACTGCGTCCTGCGAGGAAGAGCATGATGTCCGTGGGAACAGTCCTCTGTTTCTGACTTACTCCAAGGTCCATCAGTGAAGCAACTGCACACTCCGTTTCTCCACTGATTCCCCCACCTTGAGGGCTGGGAGCGTTTTCTCCTCTTCTTTCTGCCATTTGTGCACCTAACCACTCTCAATTCAACGACCATATGTGAATTATCACTAATCCTTCTAAAAGACATCAGTGTTTAAAAGGCTCTGAACTCTTAAATGGAAAGAGTTGAGCTATGAAATTTTAGACGTGAGCAAAGAAATAAAAGAAAGGAGAGAACCAATACGGCTCCATGGCGCTCCACATCTGGCCATCCTGCTGGGCTGCCTGCCTGCCGGGGCCCTCCAACTTGGGGGCGGGAACGTGGGATCTAATGGGCATGGATATTGGGTCCAACTGAACAAATCTGACCTTCTTTCGAAGAGCAGGGAAATAACCTTTGTATCAAAAAGGAGAGGGGGAGCAACAGAATAGCTCTACCTAAGCACAAGATACCATTTTGGGAACATGTAATTGTGGATGAAGATCCATGTTCACAGTGACCTCAGCAAACATTCTGAAACTGGATTTTTGTCATTAAGTTTTGTATAATAGGAAGCTCTTTCTGATTTTATATATTTCAAGAGAAAATCTATTAATTGCTTCCAATTAAAGAGATCCATTTTTGTCTCTAGAATTGAATTTGCATGACAGTCACACGGCTGGGTAAATTATACTCAGGCACTGTGAAGGTGCCCCTTTGGGCATTAATATGCTCTCATGGGACAGGTCATGCCCTTACACGTCCTGAGGCGGCCACAGTTTGAATCTGGGCCGTGATGGAGATGGTGATGCTTGCTGCCTGGACAGCAGGCACTCTGGTCACAGGAGGGAAAGTGTTTGTTCTTGAGGACCCAGAACTTGTGGTGCCTTGTGATATGGCTGTAAATAGAAATACTGTTCCAATATCATTTGGAAAGGTGTGGCTCAGTTATAATAAGAATGCTACACACACTGGCGAGGATGCGGAGAGAGGGGAACCCTCCTACACTGCTGGTGGGAATGTAAACTAGTTTAACCATTGTAGAAAGCAGTATGGAGGTTCCTCAAAAAGTAAAAATAGAAATATCATTTGACCCAGGAATTCCACTCCTAGGAATTTACTTTAAGAATGCAGCAGCCTAGTTTCAAAAAGACATATGCACCCCTATGTTTATCGCAGCACTATTTCCAATAGCCAAGAGACGGAAACAACCTAAGTGTCCATCAGTAGATGAATAGATAAAGAAGATGTGGTAGATAGGCACAGTGGAATATTATTCAGTCATAAGAAGAAAACAAATCCTACTATTTGCAACAACATGGATGGAGCTAGAGGGTATTATGCTCAGTGAAATAAGCCAGGCAGAAAAAGACAAGTATCAAATGATTTTGCTCAGCTGTGGAGTATAAGAACAAAGCAAAAACTGAAGGAACAAAACAGCAGCAGACTCACAGAACCCAAGAATGGACTAACAGTTGCCAAAGGGAAAGGGACTGGGGAGGGTGGGTGGGAAGGGAGGGATAAGTGGGAAAAAGGGGCATTATTATTAGCACACATAATGTGGGGATGGGACACGGGGAAGGCAGTATAACACAGAGAAGACAAGTAGTGACTCTGTAGCATCTTACTACACTGATGGACAGTGACTGTAATGGAGTATGTGTTGGGAATTTGATAATGGGGGGAATCTAGTAACCACAATGTCGCTCATGTGATTGTATAGTAATGATACCAAAAGAAAAAAAAAGAATGCTGCACACATCCCCTGCTATGAGTAAGTGAAGGTGCAGCACTTTTCCACTATCCCTGGGAACAGCTTCCTTCCTAATTCCTAGAGAGCAGTGCAAGGGAAAAGAGCAGGACATTTCCCAGAATAATTTTTTATCAGCTTTCCTGGAGTACAATTGGCTTAGAGCAAATTATTTAGAAATCACATAAAATTTGGCTATATCATGACCACTTAGCACATTTCCAGAGTGTTTCCAATCTACTTAAAGGTGATCATGTTAGAGTAATCAAGCAGCATAAAGCTGCTAGGCTGGTGCAGAGGAAACATGAACATTATCCTATGTAATACTGCTACAAATTTCATCAGCGGCGTCACTTGTTTTTGACTTTTTATTCTGAGTTAAGTTCAGGATTACATGAAAGATGCACAAGTAAGAAAAATAAGGTTTGTATATCCTTCACTCACATTCCCCAAATGTTGAAGTTTTACCACATTCATTTAATTAGTTTTCTCTCTTTCTACTCACACACATGCACACTCACACATTTTGTTTTTGTTTTTGTTTTTTTTGAAGGATTTTTGTTTGTTTTTGCTGGCCCATTTGAGAGCAAGTTACAGACATGTGGCTTTATTTACCCCTAAATACCTTAACATATATTTCCTAAAAGCCAGGATATTTTTTAAATGTAGTCTGAATACATTTATAAAAATTGGAGAATTGCACTGTTATGATAGCATTATCTAATCTATAAACCTTATTTAAATTTCACTAGTCCTAATAAGAACTGTACAGAACACACACACACACACACACACACACACACACACACACACACACACACACACACACATGCACACACAGATATTAACCCTCCCTCTTCATAGTCCAGGACTGCAAGTCTGGGATCACAAGCTGTATTTTCCTGTTCTTTCTTTTTAGACTACTTTAATCTCGACTGGTTCTTCAGTCTGTCTAAGACTGGCGTTTGTGTTGTGAGTGGACTCGTTATTTCGTAGAGCATCCCTCCATTAGGATCTCTGTGGTGTTGCTTCATGATTAGAGCCGGATTACGTGTTTTTGGAGGAGCACCGAAAGGAGACCATGGTGGGGCCTCCTCTCAGGAGCTCCTGATGTCCTTTGGCCCTAACTGGGGATGCTGGCGTTGATTACATGGTAAGACACATTGTCAAACTTCCTCACTATGAAGTTATTATTTTTCTCTCTGTAATTAAGTATTCCTAGGAAGGCTGTCTTCAAGACATTCCTGGGAGGATGGAATCATCCCTGTTATTAAAAAGAAAGAATCAGAGGCTGAGAAGCTGTGTAACTTGTCCAACTCACATGATCTGTTGGGGATGCAGATGCAGATATGATGCCGAAGTTTAAGCTCTCTTCACTCTACGAGGAGAGAAAGGATCGGATCACAACATGAAAAAAGACAGTATTTTTGTATTTATGTACAGGGTTTGTTGTTATTAATTACATTTACTAAAATAGCAGGGTTTGAGTTTTTGTGGGTCTAAATGGAAGAAGGGTCCCCTTTGAGGGTTTTGTTGAAAAGCATCAAAGTTTTTGATGAATATGAAGAGAAAAGGAAAGCAGAAGCATGCAGTGATCTCCTTTCTTTCTGCAGTCCGTGGAAAAAGGGACACAGGGCTCCTTTCACATTTAGGTACAATCGGCTTAGTACAATTGGCTAAACACAACCATACAAACACTAGAATGAGACCCGCAGCTTAAATAAAGACATACAGTCCTTTAAAGTCGGGACATCGCAGAGGAGGGTCACTCATAGAGCACAGATAGGAAATGGGAGTGGGCCAGGGGCAGGTGGTGGGCCATCGCCGTGCAGCCAGCTAGGCCGCAGCTGGGCCTACAGTCTCTGATTTCAGATATCCAACTGCCTATTCCTTTCCTAGCATGTGTAGAAAAATCTTTGGAGTAAGATAAAATTGTATTCCCTGAAATTCCAGGGAGAGAAAAGAAAAAGAAAAAGAAATCCCACTATCTTTGCTTTGCATGACTGATCTCAGCTTCATTTGGCATCATTCTTGGTTCTTGGTGTTGGCACAGGCCATGGACTTGCCGATTAAAAGCATGCCACCTTAGGCGTCAAGGTGTCTTGTTCTGCCTTCGCACATTGCCTTGCAAGAACACCCTCAGTCTTTCCAGGCTTTTCTCCCAGCCCTGCTCTCTGAGCTCAGGTGTGTCTGTGCATATTCTGCATCAAGCGACCAAGGCTATGTCCTCCTGTTGATGAGGGAGCCCTGGTCTTCACACAAAACCTGGTGCACAAGGTTTTTGCTCATCTCTGCAGTGATGACCCCTTTCTTGCCTTATCAAAGGCTCCTCCTGCATGGCTACTAATCCTGAATTCTATTCTCTCCCCAAATGGAACCTGGCCCCCTGCCCGACTAATTTGGCCTTCACTGTTTTCACGTGTCCTCCATCTCTGCAAATCCACACTTGCAGCAGTCATTGCCGATCTATGGATTCCTCTACCTCCAGCCCTCTGGCCGCCACTGTTCCCTGACCTCCTTGTCCCCTGCTGGCTTGGGTGGCGGGAACCCCAAAGGAACTGAGGGAGACCCCAGTGTATCCTTCCAGTCTAGCTGTCCTGAGCCTCCTCATGTTCCTGGCTTTTTTTGTGCCCCCCTCACAGGTTGGGGTCCTCTGCTTCGAATCCCCTTATCTCCATGGGGCTTTTCCGTCATCTGGGGTTTAATGCTACCTCCCTCATCCACAAGGACTCTATCTTCCTGCTGCCTAGTGGAAATATCTGTAACATCTTTGTTTCCAACTCTGAGGAACTACCTGTCCGAGATATTAAGTCAGCTGGGTGGAAGATGCTGGCCGGACCTCTCCTTCTCTAGTATAGCATAGCCCTTAACCTATCCTGATGAACAAAAGGCATAGCAAGAGAAGCCAGCAGACTAATAAAGGTATGTGGTACTGTAAGGACAAAAGAGTAGCTGTCTTGTTCCAAACAATTAAGTAAATCTTGGTGAAGGTGGAAAGCAAGAATATTATTTTTTTGTTACTAAAAAGTATTTTATATTGCTTTCAGCTCTCTTTTAACCCAGTGCCATGCCCACTGCATGGTGAAAGAGAGAGAGAGATGAGAGAGAGGGATGGAGAGAGAATAGGAGAGACAAAAGAGAGACAGACGGTAGACAGATGGGGGAAAGAATAAGAAAGAGTGTGTAGGAGGGAAAGAATTGAGAAGAAGCTACACTTTCAAACAACCTTTGAAATGCTTCAAATATCTGTAAATACTATGGCAAAATTGAATCATTTTATAAACAACAGATGTGGCGACTTTTCTAAACTGTATGTAACTTATTGATTATTTAAATTTTAATCACCTAATCACACATTAATTGTGGTACCTCCTTAATGCCATGTAGTCCTTACTGATTAGCCTTCATGAGATGCTCCAGTGTTCTCTGTTTGCCAGGCAAAGATGTGGGATAAGGAAAACAAGATCACTCTAACAAGGAATGTCTTCATAGAATGAGTGGAAAGGGATCAGGGTAAACACAGTCCTTCTCTTAGACTGTGCTCTCTTCTCTGTCTCTCTCTTTTCTCAACACACTGCCCTTTTTTCCCTGCCCTCCATCTCACTGGGGTTCTACCTGGTTCAGGATTCCATTACCTCCCCTGGTCCTGGCATGGACAGGAATGGGGTAGGGGAAGGTTTAGGAAAGGACTCTTTCTTTTCTTCATTTACTTTCCACAGTGGAGTAAGGTCAGAGTCCAGTGACTTAGATTATAGTGTGAGTTTCAAGGAATGGAGACATGGACATTTTGGCCACCTCTCATCTAGGTTTAAAACTCATTCCTAAGGCTTATCACCAGGAACCTGATGATTACGCAGGCTGAAGTGCATGGACACATACACACACAATATGCTAGGGTAGTCATCAAAAATGTTGCCATATAGTAGGTCTAGGTATGAGGAATATGGAAAAGCACAAGAGATTGCCTCATATTACCCACTGTCTCTTTCAGGGAACAATTATATTTCAGTAAGCTTACTGCTGCATAATACAAATAATTATGATCCTACTAATAGTAATTCTCCCTGACATGTATGGTGTCACTGCCGCTGTCCCTGTCATTGTCACTGCTGTTGGGCAGTGTGCACTGAACTCTCACAACACGACATGTGGTCACTTTTGCTACCACTACTTCCAATGTTTACAAGTTGCAGAAGCTCAGGGATGTAGAGGACCCACTTGAGGTCACACAGGGCTGAACTCAGGCACATTCTGAGCTGGTGCGTGCCCCTCAATTTCTGAAAATGGAGTTATAGAAACACTAGAAAAGGAGCAACTGTATCTGCTCAGGAGTCTGAGAGTCATTGTAGTAGAGTAAATGGAGATCTGCAGGAAACGCAACAGTTTTCTGGGTGGAAAGGCGAGAGGGGACCAAAAGGGAGGAAGGGGCCTTGACAAAGGCCAGTGCAACAGAAGGGCTTGGCACTGAGTGAACCAAGTTCTCTACTGATGAAGCCCGAAGTCGAATAAGCCCACCAGCTTGTAATGATGGGCAAGAAGGAAAGGGACAGATGATAAATTGCCAGCGTTTTCTAAGACTTGACTTTAATTCACCTTTTTATTCTTCTAATTATCTTAAAGGGTTTTGTATGTTTGTGATCCCCCCTAACATTTTGTTTTCTAATTTACATGTATTTTATTATGTCTTTTACATAATAGTATTGCATAATACTAAAAATGTGCTTATATCGATGTTATATTGATAATTCAAAGTATTTCTAAATTTTGTAAAGCCTCTGAAGTCATTTTACTTGGCATCAGGTAGCATTACACCATAGATGTACAGCATGCCAGTTAGCATGAAGTTTTAATGTGTTCAGCAAGATAAGCTAATGGTGAAAGAATACAAAAACAAGGAGATACCCTAGGCCAGGTGTCATTTATAAGACCTTTCAATTAATGGATGTAAGAAGCGTAAGTAGGAAAATATCCCAACCCAAAAGATCTATTGGGGATGATGATGGAACAGTCATGCAGATGATATCAGTATAGAAAGTACTGCCTCAATGCAAAGTGATGAAGGTATTTTGCCTAAAAATTGGATGAGATGCTAGGAATAGTTCTAGTGTGCATAGATCCTCCAGTTATGAAATTACGGTATACAAGAAAATCTTTTTTCTTTTCTTTTTTTTTAGAGGATAATAACACTGATAACAAATATTTAGAATTTATTATCCTTCAGGCATTGTTCTAAATAACTAAATCTACTAACTCAGATTCACCAGGACTATGAAGAATGTCTCCATTTTTAGACTGTAACCCACTGCTGGAGTACAACAACAAAGCAAAACTGAAGGAACAAAACAGCAGCAGACTCACAGACTGCAAGAAGGGACTAGTGGTTACCAAAGGGGAGGGTGGGGGAGAGTGGGTGGGGAGGGTGGGTATGGAGGAAAGGAGAAGGTGATTGAGGGATATCATGATTAGTACACATGGTGTGTGGGGCGGGGTCACAGGGAAGATGGTGTAGCACAGAGAAGACAAGTAGTGACTCTGTGGCATCTTACTACCCTGAGGGACAGCTTTTTTCTTATATAAGACATGGGTACTGACAAAATCTCCCTGGTCCTCTTTTTTCATCACGTTGAGACTAAGTGTGGATGTTCCCTCTGCCCAACTTACACTTCAGACACACGTATGAGGCCCATCATTTCCAACTTGGAAGCATAATAAGATGGATGCTGATTGCATACTCCTCTGGCACATCCTCGTCAACTAAACCTTCAGTTCTTGAGAAAGAAGCCATTCTTAATATATGCCTTTAATGGAATTCACCAGCAAATTCACTGAAAACAACATATTTAAGTGGAAGTAAATGTTGAAATAGTCACTTATCATCTGAGGCCCTTAGTTTCCACATCTATTAAATGAAGTATTTTCCTGGGTGATCTTGAAGTATCATTCAGCTTTGACAATGTGAAACAATTTCAGTGAAAATGGAACTGCAGAATATAAAATAGAAACTCTCATACATGTGCCCTTAGAAAAACAAAACTTAAGGACTGAGGGGTTGACTTCCCATAAATGCCTTATTTACAGGAAACTGATAATACTGTAGTTTTCCTAAATGGTCGGGGGTTGGTCAGGGTTGCCTCATATCAACCTTAGGAAGTTTTGCTTATCATTTCCAGAAGCATGAACAAAAAATTACTGAGGTTGGGTTGGTCTTACAAAGTAAACTAAATTGAACTTTGTTTGGTTATCTGGACTGGTTTTATCGCTCATGGAATTTTCAAAGCTGTAGCCTGTTTTGTTTTTTATTTAACAGACTAACTGGACTCTCCTCTCTTTACATTCCCTTCCCGTGAATACAGCCTATTCCAAACCCTCAAGGAGCTCACCTGTAGCTTTCTGCACTTTGCATGTCCTGAATTGCAATTCTTCTGATATTCCTGAATAAAATCTTCTTTTTGACAATTTTGAGCTTGTTTCAATTTACCTCTTTAGGGTGACATTTCTTGGTGTCAGAAGTGGGATGCAAAGGCGATGCCTCTTGAAAGACAATGATCCTTGGGACTTGGGATCAAATCAGATACCTGTACTGAGCCCCTTGTGCTCATCACTTCTATGAGTCACTGTCTACTTTGGTTTGGTATGTCTCCACTTGGATTCTGAGCTCCCTCCCTTTGGCTGAGCTCTCCTACTTTATTTGGGATCTGTTTAAAGGTTTCATCCTTTCTGGTGAGTGCTCATTTTTTTTTAATTGGAAGTACACTCAAATTTTGGTATAATTTCTATGGAATTCTTGAGTACAAAAAAAAATTAAATAGCATTGGTGGGTATGAGTCAAGCAAATAAATTCTACTAGACACTCACCTTCTGAGAGACTTTGTTCTCTGGAGGAAAAGACTCCCATGAAAGGATAAGTTGGTCACAGACAAGCCAGATTAGCACTATGTCATTTGCTGGCTACAAAAAATTTCCATGCAACAAGGGACACCTCGTTACTGGTTGGACAACCAGAACAAAGGCTGTCTGCCAAGAAAACACAACAACAACAATCACACAACTCCCATTCCTTAAAGTAAACCCATTAGGCTGTTTAGGTATTTTTCTTTTGCTCTTCAGAATACCTCTGAGCTATAGGATTCCAATCATCTAAATGCTCTTGGGGTGGCCTTCCTTCAAGGATGCTGGCTGATTTTATGTTTAAAAATTATGGTCTCTCCTCATGCACATTTTTAACTAAATGGACCAACCTTGCCAAAGACAATTTAGAACTCCAATGGGAATTATTCAGAACTTTCAGTCTCCGCAAACTTGTTTTTCCCCAGACTAAATTAGAAGACTGGCAATACAATGAAACCATCTGATGGGATAGCTATTTTAAATGGTACCTAGAAGTTTCAAAATGTATTCATAATTCTAAAATTGCCTCTTTACAAAATACTATTTATAAGTTAATTGAATCAAATACACAGTTGAAAGACAAAAAAGCATCTGTGGCTTCTTCTTGGCAGCACCAGCTGAGGTTTCACTAACCCCAATGCTCCACCTCCTCTATATCTGCCTTTAACCTCTTCTAACCCACTTCCTTTACATGAACTCTCCTTCTCTAATGCTGAAACCTTACCAGCTGAGCCTGATAAAATTCTCTTTTAAAATTAGGCCTTCTGAGGATCCTACTAAGCCATTAATTTCTTATGTCTCATAGACTAAAGGTGAGCTTAGAGCTTTAGGGAAAGATTTTCCCAAGGTTAACTGAGGATCCACATAGATTTGCCAAAGTAGTCAACATTGCAATTAAAACTTGGCTTCTTCAGTTAGTCCACATGCTTGTTGGAGAAAGTGAAACCTAGCATCAGATGAAAACTGCTAATTGGGAAATCTCCAAGCAATCTTGAGAATTCCAAGTAAGTCAACCACAAGCTCCTTTATGTGAACACGTGTGTATGAGAGCCAAAAGGCTGCATCTGGCCATCTCAAGGACTTTCTCTAAACCGATAGGCTGGAACAAAATTCAGGCATTTACCCAATAGCCTGCTGAATCTTTTCATGATTACTATAGCAGACTCCAAATTATTTTCAAAGAAATTTTTGGACTCCCTATAGATATTTAATCAGCCAGGGTAACCTTTGATTCAATGTTTATAAACAGTTTTAATCAGAGACTTCTCTCTGTTAGTCAAGAGAACCTGCATAGAAATGGGAAACAATGCCCACCCTGGTCCTGTCATTCTAGCTATTTAGTTAGTCCATGCCTTAAAAGATGATTCTAAAAAAAGGCACAATTAAATAGGTAGGGGAAAACTATTCTCCAGATGGGGGGTTAATAGAGCTACTCTATTGGTGTTTGACTCCGCTACAATTAAACAGTCCCTTCCTCAGAGTAATACATTCATTCAAATAATGGGAGTCACAAATAGACCACAACATGTCCTTAGTTCTAAATCTGTACTCTTTTGCTTGGGACCTTTGTAAAATAAATATCCATTTCTCCTCAGTGAATTGGCTCCTGTCCTCTTCTTAGGATAAGATTTTCTTAAAAAAAACATACCATGCTGCCATTTCTTTCTCTCAAAAGGGAGAAATAACTCTTTAATTGCCTGAACTTAAACCCCTTGAATCTAATCCTCAGGAAAATTCAAATTATTTTCTTTCACATATATTTTACAAAGAGAACATCGAACTTTAAACTCATCCCCATTATTAGATTTAGTGTCCCATACTCTATGGGTAAAATACCCCACAGACATAGGTAGAATTCAGTGTCCCCCTGTGAAGATCCAAACTGATCCCTTAAAACCTCTCCCCAGAATTAATCAGTACGCTATAAACAAAGAAGCTTTACAGGGCATAATACATATCATAGAAGACTGTAAAGCGCAGGGACTTACTATCCCTTATGCCAATCCTGTAGTACCCCTATTTTACCTGATTGTTGAGGATAGCGATGTGTCAAAGATCTCTGAGCAATAAATAACATTATTATTCCTCACTAATCTGTTGTTCCCAATCCAATATGTTATTAGCACCCATCCCTACTGCAACCAAAATTTTCACCATTATCAATTTATGCAGTGCATTTTTTTAGTATTCCAACTGATCAGGCTAGCCAATACCTTTGTGCCTTTACCTGGAACCGACAACAATATACCTGGACATATGCACCAGGACTTTCCTGAAAATCCTTACTTCTAACAAATTTTGAAAGCTGATCTAGATAATATAAAATTTTCTGGAGGCTCCACATTATCACGATATGTAGACGATATACCTCTCTGATCACCCTCCCATGCTTCCTCAGAAGAAGACAGAATTTACCAATTAGGACTTTGAGCTACTAAAAAACACAAGGTCTCAGAGGAAGTGTTGCAAGTAATTCAAACTAAAGTTCAATATTTGGGATGTTTAATCTCAGAGCAAGATTGCACCTAGATCCTGATAGTCTTCATGGCATCTTGAGCTTGCCAAAACCTGATAGCAAATGCTGAACAGTGCTTTCTGGGGTAGCTGGTTACTGTCACAGCAGTGAACTCTAAACTTCTCTTTAATGTCCCTCTATGTTTTATGATATGTCTTCCCTGTATGTCTCATTAAAAACCAGTAAACCTGACCCCCCTCTCTTGGAAAACCAAGATGACTTAAAACCCTGTAGGAAAAAAATCCACCTAGCCTTAGACTTTCAAATCAAAGTTCCCTTTTCTTTAATCTTTGTATATGAAAAAGAGTGAAATGTCCTCAGAGTAGTTACCAAAAAACATAGGGACTGCCACTGACCTCTAGGTTGCTACAGCCAACATTTATGTCCTATGGCCCAAGATCACCCCCTCTGCTTCAGGGCAATCTGTGCTGCTGCCCTTCTGGTCTAAGCCACTGAAGATATAGTCATAGGATCCTCTTTGGCCATCTGTGTGCCTTACACTGCAAAGCTCTCTCGAACTTCACCACTCCCAACGACTTTCAGCAAGCTGTCTTACTTCTCATGAAAGCCTCTTGCTCGCTGCCCCTTGTATCACTCGTCTCACCCTGCTACACTTCTTCCTTCTTCCACAGACAAGAATCCCATGACTGAATTTGAAGGGTCACTTATTAACACTTTGTGATGACTTACAAGAAACCTCCTTGGCAAATGTTGATTTCTCATGGTTTACTGATGGCTCTTACTTGAAAAATGAAAATGGTAAATACTCTGCTGGACATACAATACCAAATCCTTTTGAAGTCATTGAGGCTGCACCCTTACCTTTGGCCTCTTGAGCTCAACAAACCACATTATATGCTCTTACTTGAGCATGTCTTATAGTTAAAGGTAAAACCGCAAGCATCTATGCAGATGGTCACTATGCCTTTGGAGTAGCCCCTGATTTTGGAATGTTATGGAAACAGTGAGATTCCCTTACTTCCACTGGAGACAAAATAAAAAATGGCCCTTCCATCCAAAATTTATTAGATGCTATACTCCTTCCAGCAACTCTAGCTATTATTAAAGTCCCTGGGCAATCTAAGTATGAGACTAGAAGCCAAAGGAAACCACTTTACTTATGTCTGTGCAAAAAACACTGCTTTTACAGGATCCGTAGACCAAACCTCTGTCATTGTCCAGAAAACTGCTTATCCTGGTGGTGACTTAAGAGAATTAACTAGGGAAATACAATTGGCCCCTGAAAAGGAAAAACAAAATTGGAGATCTAAAGGCCATTGGTATCAAAAAGAACAGAAACTTTGTCTTAAACCTGGTAACAAACCTGTTAATTAGAAAATCTAAAATTTCTTAGTAACTACCAAAATGAATTAATAAATGATAATAAAGACTAGTATGACTAATAACATAACATTCATGAATCAATATTAGTGGAGAAACATTGGCAAGCCTGCAAAAAGTGCTTATTTTGCTTGTTCTATTTGCCCTAAATTTAACCCAGTGAAACCTATCCATACTTGCCCTGGACATTTTCATTTACCCAGTGGACCATTCAAGGTTTGGAAAGTGGATTTCATACAACTGTCTCTTATGGACATAAGTATGTTCTGGTAATGGTTTTCATGTTTTCACATTAAACTGATGCTTTCCCATCTTGACAGGTGACTTACCTCTTCTGTAGCTAAAAATTCTATTAGAAAATATTATTCCCACTTAGAGAACCTTGCTTGAAATTCATAGCGATTAGGGAACTACTTTACTGGCCAAATAGTTCAACAAGTCTGTGCTGTCTGGCCAGTTCCACAGGACTTTCATTGTGCTTATTATCCTGTTTTCAGGACTAGTTGAACTGTATGGAATTATTAAGATGCAGATAGATTAGGTGAAATCCTCCAGATACCATGACCAAATGCATTACCATCGTCTCTTCTAAATTTTACATCCACTCACTTTGGATACATATACTTTGACCTTCTGAAATAATTACAGAATGATCAAGGCACTTAATCCCTGCATCTTTTCACCCCACTAATAAAAAGGGAAATTTACTTCATTTTGTAAAGGCCCAATCAAGTACATAGAAAATAATCATGCTCTGGTAGAACAATCTTTGCACAATGTGCTTCCATGAGATGAAACATCAAACATCACACCATATGGCCCAGAGAGTTCATCCAATGAAAAAGGCATCAAGAGCCCTACCAGATGTTATTAACTAACCCCTGTGCAACCAAACTCCAAGGAGTGGTCTTCAAGGTGTAGAATTTCACCTCTAAAGAAAGCTGCCAAGCACGAAAGGCCCTACTCCAACCAGTGATCTGAAACTGAATTTCCAGGGACTGGACAGTATCTGAGTTGACAGCTTACCAAAGATATCCAGATCAGGCCTTTGCAACGCTCCTTATTTTCTCTCTCTTTTCATTCTATGTTTAGTTAAATCATATCAATTATTAGTTCCCTATTTCCTACCATCCTTTACTTACAGCCTTTTAGCACCACCTTAAAAAAGCTTTCTGATTCTGCTTAACTTACTAATTGTTGGATTTGTGGCAGAGCAAATAATACTCATAATGAGCCTGAATTGGTGGTCTGGCCACTATCTTTAGAAGAGTGGTAAAACCTGTCTGGTAAATATGTAGGATTTTCCTTTGGTAAATTTGAAACCAACACAGGCCCTTCCTTCCAGAAGACTGGCAACAAATATTATGGCTCTGCACTGGGTAGCCCCACTCATAAGGGGTACCCCCTCACTCAGGTCTGGACTTCTACCCAAAATCTTCATGTTTCAAAAACAATGATGGGATTGACAAAACTCTGGATTATCTCCCTCTAAATATTTGTAACTAGACTATTTCATACGACCCAAATGAACATAAATTCACTGTGGAAATCCAGAAGGCTCTATCATCTCCCCCATTCATGTCTGTTTATGGTGGGGCAATGAAAACTGCAATAATACTAGAAAATGGGGAGCTGCTATGCTCCCACTCAATGGTACTTCACTGGAAACTGACCAAAAATCTGGTGAATGGTGGAAGATTAATTAAACTTAGTTTTTCCTTAAAGATCTTCCAGAACTCCACCAAAAGCTTAGTTATACTAGGTCACCTCACTTGTTACTTTAGATCCACAGAAATTTAGGGTGCTCACATAACCATTCCCGTAATGCTAGTGAACCAGATTATCACTAACTGTGTATAAATGATTACATTTCTGATCATGGGATCCCCTTTTTCATTGCAGGGAAAAGAATCTTGGCAAAGAGACCCAGCTATGCATTATTCTTAGAAAACATTGGGTATTTCTTTTTTTAGGGAATAAATATATTCTATACTTTCCTTTCATTGGAAGGGACATTACAGGATCTCTGCCTTCACCCCTGATGCCAAAATTAGAAAAACTCTTTCCTTTTGTATGACTTGAGTGGTTTTGTCTGCTAGGGGAATTCTCAAAGCTGGTCTCCATTTCTTTTTTTATTTTAACACACTCTGAATTCTCCTCTTTACTTTCCATGCCAATAAATACAGCCTCCCCTAAACCCTCAACAAACTCACCTGTAGCTTGCTGTCCTGATTTGCAATTCCTCTGCTCTTCCCAAATAAACTCATCTCTGATAATTTAGCTTGCCTCAGTGTATCAACAACCTTGAGGATTGCAGGGCATTTAGCAGAGCTTGGAGAGAATTTAAGAACAATGCTATGTCTAGGTTGCCAGGAAAGAATTGCTCACCAGATGGCCAGCTAGCCATTTATCTTGCTCAAACAATAGTCTGGAGTAAATATTTTGCAGCTTTCCTTTGCTATGTTTTTGCTGTCAGCACCCGACAATCTGAAGTTGCCAGCATCCTACTCGTTTGGATGATCCCCAGATTGTTTGGAAAGCATTTTTGTCACTCCACTTGGAGTTGCAGAGTCTGGGGCCACCTATTGTGCTTGGCCCAGCAAACTTGTGACATGGATCTGTTTTTCCCTGAAATCTCACGAGGCCACCTCAGAAGAGGAATAGTCACCCCCCCCTCGCCCCCCACACACTTTAGCTGCTTCTTGTTTAAAGCAATCACCTGGTCTTTTCCAGATTAGTTACATTTCAATGGCACAGGCCCACAATGAATTTTAATTCTTTTAGAAAATATAAAGAATGGCACAATGAAATGGGCAGTCTGGCACATTACTTTTATACTGTATTTAATATTGTCAATATCTGGGTTTCTCATGCGTGTAGATACTACCAGTGGCTACTAGAAAGGTAGTTGTTATTCCAGCAGTGGCCAGAAGTGGGTGCACATCCATGTGTATGTTATCAACACTGACGAACTTGTCATTATCGCTGCACTACACAACACTTTCATTGCTCCTCTGTCTTCCTTCTCAGTCATGAGATCAAGATAATGGAAAAAAAAAATCACACGAGAAACTTTCTGCTATTGAGTTTTGAGGCAAGTCAGGTGCCCTTATTTATCTATGCAAATTACATAAACATTCCATATTAACCGGTTTTGTAGCACTAAATTACACTGTCTGAAACATAATATTTTATAAGAAAAGATATACTACTTAGACCATGACAATGTTTGCCAAATGGCTAGTTTAATGATTAACCATTGATACACTATGTCAAAAAATTCTCTGCCTTTTTTTTTCCTCAAACAATGAACATTTTTGGAATGTATTGCAAATATGTCTGCAATTCCCCAGTTGTGAATTAAGCCCAAATCTCTTTAAGCCTGGGTAGGAAGATGTAAGTAAATTCATTGAAGAAATTCCTGATGGTTTTCTACAAAAGGTAGAGAATTTCGAAAGAGGAGTCTGCTCTGTTAGAAGGAAAATCTGACCCTCTTATTACTAGTTGTCTCTTTCTTTGCAGTTTGTGGTAATAATGTTGGTGATAACTACTTAATAATGCAAAGCACAGTATTAGAGCACCGTTTCCAGTTAATGTTAAATGATTTCCATCTCTGTTAATGATTGGGTGCCAGAAGCAAGCTGTAAGTGCAAGTTGTGTCTATGGATTTCGACCTTCTTTTGTTCCAACAAACCTGTGTATATGTGAGAAGAAAGAAAAAGTATTAGAAGAGACAATCTATTTCCCTAAATCTTGGTTCCATAAAGCTAATTATAATTAATATATCACTTCATAAATATTAATATTTTACTTCAGTATATTAGCAAATAATGCTAAGATATCAATGTATTACATTGTTATCTTAAAATAATAGAATATAAATGTGATGGGGAACATGCAATTTAATATTGTTAATTCATTTTGATTGGTTAAGAGCAAAAGAATATTCTGGATCATTTTTTTTAAATAGCAAAAAATAGTAAATAGACTGTAATGTGTGCTTTAATGGCTTTTAAGTACATACTGTTCAGTTTTATTTTAATTGACTTAGGATATAGTTATACTTTATTAAGTTAATAAAACCTAAAATATTCCACAAAATTATATTCAAATATTAACCCTGCATCAAGCTTCTATCTGTGCACATTTTATAAGATATATGTCATTGTTATTAGGCTTGTTCTTATTTCATAAGGAAACAATGGTTAAAATATTATCAGAATCTTAGGGGCTGATTTCTGATAATATTTTTATATATTATTTCTCTCAGTTTTATGATTAAAACCTAGTTTAGTCAACAACACTTTATTTGTTAAGAATGAGTTCCTTCCCGCAGTCCTTCTAAGAGTTCCTTCTTAATCTACTTCTTAGAACTTAATCCACTACCAGATGTGAAAAGTTACCATCGCTGAGCTATTCACATGTTCCAACTCAAAAGCTACCTCCTCGAATCTTCAGATCTGAATCCTTCAGACCTAGGCCCCTTCCTTTCAGCCCAGCAGCACTCCCGGTGCCCAGACCTTTCCTAGGCTCGCAGCTGTTTTACCGTGAATGGTCCTTCCTGAAACTCATAGGTCATCGTGGACATCAGGTCTGTGGCCTTAAGCAAGATATTTTCCCAGCTGGGTTCAATTTTCCCCATCTACAAAATGCTAGTGATTAACCTTACCTAACTTACAGTGACTGTATGAGTGAAGCACAGGTAAACTATAGTAGGAGAAGGGTGAGTTGTACTAGATAAATTTCAGTCTGGGATTTAAGTTTCGTGGGTTCCAATTCTTGATGAGGAAAATTTGCTTAATATCTAAGTGTCCCTATGAAATGAAGAACTCAGACTATATGCTGCTAAAATATAATTTTCAAAAATTAAAAAGCTGACTTTTTCGATATAAAATGAGCACATGCCAAACACACCAATCAACTTCTTAATAAATGAGGAAGTCAGTAAGATGTCAATACCAGTTAAAAGAGCATTTAAAGAAGACCTAGGTATTTATAAGAAATGTTAAAAAAATGATTTTAGACACAAAATGAGTAAATTTCTACAGGGAAATAATCCATATTCTTTAGTGTTATATTTTCTACCAAACAGAAGTTCCTTGAATCTCTAATGGACAGAAATCTGCAAGTTAACAAGTAGCATCACTATGACGGGGACATTAGTTTAATCAATAGTCTTAACAAAGTTCATTAAAAGAACTCTTGCAACTCTGAAATGCTCTGAATCAATATTAATAATGATATCAGTGGGAATTAATGATATTAGTGGATTTAATGATAGTGGTAATTCACAGTAACTTAAAAATTGCTTAGAAAATATGAGTGACCTTTTTCAGCTTCTGGCATTTACTTAGTGTTTGTTTTTTTTAACCCTCAGTATTACTTCTGTAATATAATAATAATAACTTTCATGAATTTATGATTCAACACAGACAATGTTATTTATAAGCAGTCTGAGGACAATGCACACATCAGGAACAGAGAGTCTTCATTCGCTCCCTGTCGCCATCAGGTCGGCCGGTTTCTTTCAGTTTTTGTGGAATACAACCAGGTGCTGGCCACAATCCAGTATAATATTGATATGCTGCTATCTAATATCTTTTTCACATTTCTTTATTTTGTTATTTATTTGCCCATCTCAGAGGGGATGCCCAAGACTTCTTGAATTCTTCGGATTTCATAAACACCATTCAAACTGTTTTTGTAAAAATTAGTTAAACCTGATTCATCCTGCCATGTTCTATGTGCATTTTGAAATTTAGGAATCCATCTGATATTTTGTCTAT
The DNA here is from genome assembly GCA_032199065.1 of Smutsia gigantea. NCBI lineage: Eukaryota > Metazoa > Chordata > Mammalia > Pholidota > Manidae > Smutsia > Smutsia gigantea. The sequence goes on along the minus strand of JAVSCE010001054.1, from coordinate 984,092 downwards.
TTTGAAGTTTGTTCCTGTTACTCATAAACAAATACTTTACCCATTCCAGCTAGTTGTAATGTGTATGTGCTTCTAGAGTGTCAGGGGGGATGTACTCAGAAGCAGAGCCTGCGGCAAGTACTGACGGCGAGCAGGGCATTTGGGAGGAGACCTCAGGAAGTGTAGGCAGGGGGGTGTGGAGGTGAAAGCCGCCAGCTAAAGGTGTGCGTGGAGCAGGTTACCACCGTGGGTGCCTGGGATGGAGTGCGCCTGGGCATTCTCCCAACTCAGGGTAGCGAAGCTGGGGTTTACCTTCCGACGCCATTGATTTCTGGGCAAGGGACTGTCATTTGCAGGGGGAGGAAGCCTTCAAACAGACAGTTGTGGTGCTGCCATGTACACAAGTTCTCGAGCTCTGGGTGCCAAAAGGGTCAATGCCACCCACTTAGTTATGTCACTAAAACTGCATGTGGCCTTTGCAAAGCTTCTCTGTGGAGTCTTCAAAGTAATATCTAGTATTGGTCTTTCATGTCTGATTCAACCAAATTTTAGTTGGCCTTTATCCAGTTCTGAAATCCTTTTTGAGATTGTTTTGCCACGATGAGGTGCAGAGGATTCAAACAGCAATTAAATGGTCATATAATCTTGACAGGTATATAAGGAGTTAGGAAAGGGAATTTGGAAATAATTTAATGTATCCTTTAACTTTCCAGATGATTAACTTGCCCCAAAATACCCAGCTGGTGATTGGTGAGCTCTTGTGCCACACATGAAATCCCTTCCTGCAAAGAGGAACTGTTCTCTCTGAAGTCATGATATTATCATAGGCTCCAGGAAAAAATTGCTAGATGGGAAAATTCTGGTGTTCTTCTGCTTCCCTTTAAACAACTGCCAATCTCACCTTTACCCACATTCCTCCAAACACTTTCTCCTCTTCAGCTCCTCATGTGGACTACATGAGGCCCAAATACGGAGTGGCTGCATTTGGTCAGTTCTCCTGGACCATCTGTTAGGTAACAAGGACTTTGATGTCTATCAGAAGTGACCAGTGGTGACTAACAGATAATCAGGCATTGGTGAGAATAAAGCTACCCAGGGAGAGTGTACCTTACTAGTGAAGTAAGCGTTAGCTGGGGTAAGTGATGACATTTTTATTATAATTCTGTGATTCAGGCATCGATTCTGAAATTTCATAGTTTTGCAATTAGATAACTGACCTACTATATCATGTATGTTTAAGGCTCAAGTGTGATGTTTAAAGCTCAAGTGTGGTTCTTTTTGATGCATGTTTTGACTCTGTAGTTTATGTGTGCAATGACTTCACTATTGATTTATTTAAGTCATGATAAATGGTCAGAGTACTACTGTTTAATCTAAGGCAGCAATTTCACTTATTTTATGAAAAGAACATCAACTCACTGGAAAACTATCAGATCATACAAATCTCTTATTTTCTGGAGTTGGAATGTGAACTCCCAAGTTACCTGTGAACAGACCGGAGAGATGATTATGAGATGAAAAGAGGGAACCGAATGAAGTAGGTCTCTCTGAGTGCCATCTACCGAAAGAGCAAGCCATTCTGTGTGCACTGTTTGCTTTGCACCCTGTGTTTGTGTGTGTGAATGTGTTTGTGTGCATGTCTGTGTTCTGTACCATGTGTGTTTTTAAAGAGCCCCACTGCCACTCTGAGGAGGCCGAGAGCCTGAAGACCTCAATCCTTCCTGGTCTCCCAAAGCCAAAGGCCACCAATCCTCCTTTGCTCCTGCACTTTTTTTTTCTGCCCTCTGTGGTTTTAATTGAGCAGTTTATATTCTATGTGGCTTCATTTTTTTCTCCTCCCACCATATGAATTAGACTTTTTTTCTATTTTTCGGTGGTTTCTCTTGAGTTTGCAATATACACTTAAAATTAATTCAGGTCCACTTTCAAATAACACTATTCCACTTCACAGGTAGTGCAAGTATCTTAGAGTATTTCTAATTCCTCTTTCACTTTTCCTTTGTCCCTTATAGCTTTGCTGTCAGCCGCTTCCCTGATCCATAAGATACAACCACCAAATTCATTACCGTTATTATTATTTTGAACAAATGATTATCATCTGTTGGATCAATTAAGAATAAGAAAAATAAAATATTTTATTTTGCCTCCATTTATAACTTCTCTAATGTTCTTCCTTGCTTTATGTAGATCTGAGTTTCTGATCTCTACAAATTTCCTTCTTTCTGAAGAAACTTCTAACAGTTCTTGCAAGACAGGTCTACTGATGAAGACTTCCCATATTGTTGTTTGTGTGATAAGTCTTTATTGTTCTCCACTTTTGAAGAATAGTTTTTTTGGATACATAATTCTCAGTTGATGATTTTCTTCTTTCAAAACTTTATGTAGCTCACTGCACTCTCTTGTTGCTTCCATGGTTTATGAGGAGAAGTCCAAGGTCATTCTTATCTCTACTCCTCTACAGGTAGGGGCCCTGCCCCGATTCTTTCAAGATATTCTTTTTGTCTTTGTTTTTCTGAAGCTCGAATATGATATATGTATGTGTAGTTTTTAAATTTATCCTGCTCAGTGTTCTCTGTGATTTGTGGTTTGGGATATATCATTAATTTTGGAAAATTCTCAGTTATTATTTATTCAGATGTATCTTCTGTTCCTTTCTTTCTTCTCCTGGTTTTCCCACTGTGTGCATGTTACACTTCTGTAATTGTGCCATGGTTCTTGGATATTCTCTTCTGTCCTTTTCATTCTGTTCTTCTTTATTTGCATTTCTGCTTCAGAAGTTTATATTGACATGTCTTCAAGCTCCCTGACTGTTTTCTCGGTGGTGTGCAGTCTATTAAAGAGCCCATCAAAGATATTCCTACTATGCACTAGGTACTTGTCTAGGCACAGGAAAAACATCAGTAAATACAATAGATAAAAATGCCTAACTTCTTGGCATGTTTATACCATATTTCTATTATAAAAAAAATTTTTTTAACTTGTGAAATATATGGCATGCCTTATGGAGACAAGATATATGGTAAAAATAAGTTAGTGAAAGTATATAGAGATGGCATGAGGGGAGGGTAGTTCTTTCAAGTAAAGCAGTGACAGCTATGTTGATTAAGTGGCAAGACCATTGAGGACAGAGGAAAAAACAAGTGTAAATTTCCTAAGACAGAGAATATTTAGACTATTCAAGGAGAAGCTGGAGGCCATGATATGGCTTTCACTTGAGTAGGATGGAAGCCATCGGAGAGTTTTAAGAAAGATGCATTATTTGATTCATGTTTTCTAAGGTTTGCTCTGGCTGTTGTGTGGAAAATAAATAGGAAGAGAGCAAAAGTACATATAGGAATACCAAGAGATGGCAAGAGATGATGGTAGCTTAGACTAGTGTGTATCAGAAGGAATGATAAGATGTGATTGATGCTGAATATATGTCAAGAGTATACAGAACGCTATTTGATGAGGGATCGACTATGAGGTATGAGAGGAGGGACGTGTCACAGGTGAGTCACCTGTCATATACAGAAGTGTGGGCCACTCTGGAAGGGATGAGTTTGGGTGGAAAGGTTAGGGGACAATCTAGACCTCTGTTTGCAGGATATTAATAAAGATTAAATAAAGCTTGAGATGTTTGGTAAGACATCTGAAAATGTTGACTGAGGTTGGATTACCAATCCTTATTTCAGTGGAGAGATCTAAATATAAATGCGGAATCACAAAGTTGGAATGTTGAAGGTTTTTAACCGAATGAAATCACACAGGTTGCAAATGAAGGGAGAAGAGAAATCATCTGAAGGGTGATGCATGGAACATGCCTGCATTAAGGGGTTTGAGAGAGGAGGAGAAAGCAGCCTCGTAGGCCGGGAAGTGGTCTGTGAGATGTGCTGATGCCCGTGGTGGCAACAGCCTTGACCATGGTCGCACTGCACCAAGGTTAATGTGTTTCATCTCTTTCATAACCAAAGCATAATTATTTTCTCCTGAGTGCAGTTGCCTTAATTTTGGGATTTCACCATTACCCTACTGAAGATAAAAGTCTGTTTTGTCTTTTGATTCCATTACCCAAGGCCGCATTTCCACCAGTTTAATCCAGTTCACCAGCCGGCAGTGTGTATCTTGGCAGAGCCCTGTCCCATGTCTCTGCGATATCTCCATGGAAACTGGGAGATTGCAAGTCCAGGCTATAACTTGAGGCTACTCACTTATCCCTTAGTTTTCCCATCTAAAGGGACCATTCACCTCGCTGCTCAAAGCAATTCTGATTTATATGTGTTTCCTAGCTATCAGTCCAGCTTAGTATTTGTTCCATTTTGAATTTTTTTCAAAAATACAGTGTTAAATGAAGTATCTCCAGCCACCTGTTATTTGTGTCAAGCAAAGCAGGGCCCTGGGTTATCTAGTTCATATGAGAGAAAGACACCTATCTGAAGGAGAAATGACTCTTGCCTTAAAACATCCCACTAAATGTGAAGCATTATACAAATGTGTATGTCCTTCTCTTCACTATTTATTTTGCTTAAAATTTTGATTAATTAGGTTGGGCAAAATTGATATCCCTTTTAAATGAATGCTTACAAGTTTGAAAGTAAAGTGACTTTTATAAAACAAAGTATATGATAATTATAGGGTTCCATGTTTTATTTGCATAATGTCACCAAGCAGAATGGTGAACTCAGCAATGGAATACTGGTTGAGGCCAAATGACTGATTTGTATTGATTATTCAGTGGATTTTCTTTAGGAGCCAACAATACTTAAGGACTTCGTAATAGACTTTCTGCTTTCTTCTGCTATTTTTTAACCTTAATTAATTGTAATCTGTTCAAAATTGAACTGAGTTTAATTTTGCGTAACAAAAATGCAAACATATGAATTAAATTATATATATACACTTAATGGCTACTATATGTCTAAAGAGCAAGACCTGAAGTCCATTTTAGCAATGGAAAACATCCAAGACAAAGTAAGTCATTACAAGCAGCATAGAAGATGGCTCAGCCTTCCAGAATCTGTAGCTTCTCTTGATTAAATGCAAATCAAGTGTCACCGAGAATGATTCTCAGAAAAGCATCAAAATCTAGCATAATTTTAGAAAATGAGAATCAAGGATTGCATTAAATAAGATGATTCCAGCCATGATATCACAAAACCCACCTGCTGTCTGAAAAGTTAAAGTAGAAAATCCTTTTAATGAAAGGATTTTTGGAAATCAGTAAGAACAAACACAGGTGAAAAGGGAAATATGCACATTTATGGGGAATGAGGGGCTTGCATTAATTGGTAGAATAATTCATGTTTTAAATGAATTATTAATATTCAGAGAATAGAGAATCCATAAAAAATATCATGCCCTGATGATTGGTCCTGATTAATTACTAGTAGTGTTCTGTGCCTTAGATCATCAGCACAATTCTGAATTACATATTAATGTTAAATATGCACAAGCTGAGAATAGAGAAGTCTTGTTGATAATAAACACAAATGTCTTTAATTTTTTAAACCCTTGGTCTGTACCAAATTCTGCACTAGAAACTTTCTATGCATGGTATCTGACCCTAATATTATCTTTCCAACATGGGTTTATTTTGTTCATTTTTATATTATTATATTAGATTATCTTAATTTAAAATGTTTTATTTATATTATATATATTTTTAATTTTTTATTGTATTACATATTTTGATTGAAGTATAACTGGCATACAAATGTGCATAAAATGTACAGATCTTAAATATGTCATGTATTGTATGTTTTGATGTTTTTATGTATTTTGACACCTATCCAAAAAATGGCTTAGAATATTTCTCTTATCCCAAAAATATTCCTCCTGTCCCTTTATGTATTAGGCACTTTGTTTTCTGATCCTTTAACATCTTGGGACCTTGCTGACCCTGGAAGAGACTGCCCCTCACAGGGTTAGTTAATTCTTGGGGATAGCAAATCAGCCAATCCAGAGTCCATTTCCCCAGCCACTTCTTTCAGGAACTCTTACACTCGGCACCACTATCCACCTGCTCTAACTACCCAAGGCCAGGGAGTCTCTCAGGACCCATTTTTCTTCATTTATTTTTCGTTTCTGGTGTTTTTAGAGTAAATCATTTTTATTGAACTATCTTTAAGTTCACTGATTCTTTTGCGAGTTCAAATCTACTATTGAGTGCCTCTTAAAATTTTTTTGTTTCTCTTTTGTCCTTTCAAACCCAGAATTTACATTTGGCTCATTTTTATCATTTCATTATATATTTGTGTGGTCAATCATTATCATAATATTTTCCTTTAATTCTGTAAAAGCCATTTCCTTTCATTCTTTGAACAGATTTATAGTATCTTGGTAGCTTTTGCCTGCTTGTCCAGTATCTGGACCTCCTCAAAGAGTTTCTGTTAATTTTTCTTCCTATGTTTGGGCCACACTTTGCTGTTTTTTAATGTCTCATGATATATTTTTTAGAAAATGGACATATTTGATGATATATTATAGCAATTCTGTATTCTGATGTCCCCAGGACTTGTTCTTCAGTTTTTTATTTGTTTAGTGACTTATCTGGGCTAATTTTATGATATCTGTTACTCTCACAGGAAGGGCCTCTTTTTTTTCTTTTTTCTGTTTTTTTCTTTCTTTTTATTTTTAAATGTGGTTTTGTAAGTATTTTCAGTGGATTAGCACAACTTAATGGTGACAATTCATTAGTCAGAGATTGTCTTTAAACACCCTGAGTGAGTTAGGTTTCCACTCTTGGCTGTCAGATTTTTAAAGCTGATGGACCTGAACAGTCTGCCTTATTGTCAGCCAGGGGCTTGCAGACCCAAAGTCCTCTCCAGTCTATTCTGCATGGGTGCCGGATAAGTGAGATCTTAGCAGGGCTCCCTTTGGCTGTCTTTTTCCCTGGATCTATGTGTTATATATCTGTTTGGTCTGCTTTCATTTTACTGTCTTCAACTAATGTCACAGCAATGTTAGTCTTAATGATTGTTACCACTGAGATCTCTATTGTTTGGACAATGTCTCTCAGATTTTTCCATGGGATTTGGGGATTTTTAATAGTATTTTCCCATGCTCTGCTCCAAATAACATCAGCCTTGCCTGGCAGTGCCATGGAGCTGCCAGTTCTCATGGGATGCTCCATGGTACATGTCACAGAGCTCGGGGTGGGTGGAAGCAGTCCCTGCCTAAAATGACATGGTGCCCACTGTTTATATCTAGTACAATAGCTTTTCTGGAATAAATCCTTTTCAATGTGTGTGTGTCTTTCAGCAATTATTTAGGGACTTTGAATTATATTTTTTAAATCTTTGTCAATTTAATCATTGCTTTTTTGGAAAAGGATAACCAAGCTCCTCACACAGACTCTTCAGACTCTTTGCTACCATAGATTACTTATGTTTCCTCTTAAATTTCAGAAAAATAGAATCATACAGTGTGCACTTCCGTGTGTGTGTGTGTGACTTCTTTTGACAGTTTTAAAAATTCTTCCATAGCAACGGCGGTGGCAGCGGCGGCGGTGGTTGCGATCCAGGGCCGTTGAGACGCCTCTGCGGCAGCTGGTGGCGCAGGTGACTTGCGTGGACGCGGGCAGAGGCGGCCGGCCCGCCACCGCAGCCCCAGCGCCTGCGGCCCAGGCAGGCGCGTCGGGGCACCCCAAGGCATCCTCCTCGTCCCGCCGCCCCAGGAGTTTGGGCTTCCGTTCTCCCTCCCGCATCCCCTGGCCGTCCGCACCGCCGCACCTCCTCCCCGCGCTTCGGGACCCCCGGCCTCGCCCCCGAAACATGACTCGCGATTTCAAACCTGGGGACCTCATCTTCGCCAAGATGAAAGGTTATCCTCATTGGCCAGCTCGAGTAGATGAAGTTCCGGATGGAGCTGTAAAACCACCCACAAACAAACTACCCATTTTCTTTTTTGGAACTCATGAAACTGCTTTTTTAGGCCCAAAGGATATATTTCCTTACTCAGAAAATAAGGAAAAGTACGGCAAACCAAATAAACGAAAAGGCTTTAATGAAGGTTTATGGGAGATAGATAACAATCCAAAAGTGAAATTTTCAAGTCAACAGGCATCAACTAAACATACAAATGCATCATCTGATGTTGAAGTTGAGGAGAAAGAAACAAGTATTTCAAAGGAAGATACTGACCATGAAGAAAAAGCCAGCAATGAGGATGTGACTAAAGCAAGTGACATAACCACTCCAAAAGGTGCCAGAAGAGGAAGAAAGAGAAAGGCAGAAAAACAAGTAGAAACCGAGGAGGCAGGAGTAGTGACGACAGCCACAACATCTGTTAGCCTAAAAGTGAGTCCGAAAAGAGGACGACCTGCAGCTGCAGAAGTCAAGATTCCCAAACCAAGAGGCAGACCCAAAATGATAAAACAGCCCTGCCCTTCAGAGAGTGACATGGTAACTGAAGAAGACAAAAGTAAGAAAAAGGGGCAAGAGGAAAAACAGCCTAAAAAGCAGCTTAAAAAGGATGAAGAAGGCCAGAAGGAAGAAGATAAGCCAAGAAAAGAGCCAGACAAAAAAGAGGCAAAGAAAGAAGTTGAATCAAAAAGGAAAAATTTAGCTAAAACAAGAGTTACATCAACCTCTGATTCTGAAGAGGAAGGAGATGACCAGGAAGATGAAAAGAAGAGAAAAGGTGGAAGAAATTTTCAGACTGCTCATAGAAGGAATATGCTGAAAGGCCAACATGAGAAAGAAGCAGCAGACAGAAAACGCAAGCAAGAGGAACAAATGGAAACTGAGGACCAAACAACATGTAATCTACAGTAATAAAAAATATATCTCATTTTGGGCTCAAAGCATTAATCCAGTTACTGAAAAGAGAATACAAGTGAGGCAAACGAGAGATGAAGATCTTGAGACAGACTCATTGGACTGAATTTCCCCCTCCCCCACCTTGATGGAAGAATGTTCCAGAGTCTAAATTGAGGACTTCTGGCATTATAACTGTGTTATGATTGTTTAAAAAAAAATTTCCTGTAAGGTACACACTACATACTAAGGTTGGCCATCATTCCTGTTGAAAGATTTTTACCAATCTTACAATGAAGCTTTTGTGTTTGATAGTTATAAGAAGCTCAGATGAAGATAGTGGTTGTGCATTATTTCATTTAGAAAACATAAAAATCATTTTGTTTTGAAGCTAGGTGTAAACTGGAATAGCAATTATACCCCAGAGAATGGGGCAGTTGTGCCCATCCCTTGACGTTCCTTTGTTGTTAATTCTTTAGAATCTTCATAATTGTTTTTCTTTCAATCCTGAGAGATTAAACAGTAGACTTGTTAAGAAAACAAAAATGAAACTGTAACCAAAATTTTAAAATAAAGTTAAAAAAAAATTCTTCCATATTATTGCTTGTACCAGTTATTTCTCTACTTTTTAATTTTCTTAATTTATAATTAATTTTGCCTTCACATAGAAACTACAGAAGTATATAGAGAGTACCTGTGTGTCCTTTACCCAGCATCTCACAATGAAGTATAATCAGAGCAAGAAAACTGACACTGATACAACATATTAACTCAACTACAAATTTCATTTGGAATGTTTTTAAATACACTGTGTGTGTGTGTTAGTGTGTCTATGAAAATTTATCATGTGGATAGATTCATGTAACCTCTGCTATAATCAGAATGCAGAACTATTGTATTTCTTAAAAGAAATAGCCTATCATTTTGTATTTATATCATCTGTCCAAATCTAATCAGTCACAACTACTGATCTATTATAAATAATTTATCATTTCAAGAATGCTATCTAACTACAGAGGATATAAACTTTTTGAGGCTGTCTTTATTCCCTCAGAATAATGCCATTCAAATTGCTGCATGTAGCAATAGTTTCTTCCTTTTGTTGCTTATAGTGTTCTTTGTATGAATTAAGTATAGGTTGTATCCATATGCCTATTAAAGGACATTTAGGTTATTTCCCATTTTTAGCTATCGCAAAGAAAGCTGCTATGAAAATTTGTGCAAAAGATTTTGTGTGAACATAAGTTTTCATTTTGTAAGATAAATAATCAGTTTTAAGATGGCTAGGTAATACATATGAAAAATGAATATTTAATTTTGTAAGAAACTACCAAAATGGTTTGTAGACTGCCCGTATCATTCTACATTCTCACCAGTAATAGAAAATATCCAGTTGCTCTGCATGCTTCGCGGTGTTGGTTTTGCCAGGAATGTTTTAGTCGTGCTTTAACTTGAATTTACCTAACGGCTCATAATGTTGAATATATTTGCAGAACGCGCTGCTGTCCATATATCTCTTTCAGTGAAGTGTATGCCCATTTCTAATTACATTGTTTTCTTATTATTGAGTTCAGAATGTTTTTTATATATTTTGAACAGAAGTCATTTCTTAAATATGTTTTACAAATATCTTCCCCCAACCTGTAGCTTACATTTTTCTTCTGTTAACAGTGTATTTCATAGAGTTGAAAATTTTAATTTTGATGAAATTCAATCTACCACTTTTTTCTTGATTTTGTGTAAATCTAAGAACTCTTCAGTTAATTCTAGATCATGAAGAATTTTCTTATGTTCCTTTCCAAAAATATTATAATTTTGTCTTACATGTATATCTATGGTCCATTTTGTTATTTGCATTATATATGGTGCAAAGTTTAAAGTTCAGTTTCTCATATGTTGCTTTAACATAATGTGCTAAAAAGACTATCAGTTCTGTACTGAGTCATTTTTGCACCTTTGTAAAATATTAGTTGGCTATACTTGTGTGAGTCTGTGTCTGGACTATTTTGTTACATTGATTTATGAGTTTATCCCTAGGTTAATTCCACACTACATGTATCATTGTATCTATATAGTAAGTCTTTCAATTAGGTAGTGTGAGTACTCCAACTTTATTCTTCTTTTTCAAAATTGATTTAACCAATTCTAGTTCCTTTTCCTGTACATACAAGGTTTTGAAATAGCTCTTCTATATCTACAAAAAATTATCTTGGGATTTTGATAGTAATTGTATAGTGTCAGTGGCTGCTCCAAGAATTACAGTGTGAACATTTACCTTACCGTGGTCTACCAATGGCAATATTTCACCACTTCAAGTGGACTGTAGAATCTTTACAAGCACTTGTTTCTTCACCTACCCCTCTGCCTTTTATGATATGTTTCACATATTTCCACCACAAACATCAAGAAGTACATTAGACAGTGTTCTTATGTTTAATTCAATCAACAAACATAATTCTTAAAAACTCTAGAGAAGAATAGTGTATTATAAGAGCTCAGATATTTACCATTTCCATCACCTTTTCTTAATTCCTGATATTCTATATTTCCTTCTGCTGTCATTTCTTTCTGTCTGAATTACTTCTTAGCAGTTCTTTTAGAGGGGTATGATAGTAACAAGTTCTCTTAGTTTTCCTTTATCTAAGAATGCCATTTTCACCGTCATTCCTGAAGGGTGTTTTTCCTACATTTAGCATTTAGAATTCTGAGTTGACAGTTTTATTTCAGCAGGTGTTAAGTTTGTCCCACTTCCTTTTGACCTCCATGATTTCTGAAAAAAAAAAATCTGCTATCACCTGAAAAGTTGTTCCCTTGAGAGTAATTCCCCAAGTCTCTCTGGATGCTTTCAAGATTTTTTTTTCCTTTTGAAAAAAATGTGCAGAAGTTTGACTATGTTATGTCTAGATGTGAGTTTCTTTGGGTTTATGTCTTGGGGCTTTTCTCAGTTTCTTGAATTTGTAGGTTTATGCCTTTCGCCAGTTCTGGGAAGTTTTCACCCATTATTTCTTCTTTTTTTCCACATCATGCTTTTCCTTCTCTCCTACTGGGACTTTCATAACACAGATTTTAGTTCTTTTGTTACACTTCACGGGTCCCTGAGGCACTGTTCCTGTTTTCATAGTTGATTTTTTTTCATGTTCAGATTGGAAAGTTGCTATACTTCTAACTTCAAATCCATTGATTCTTTCCTCCATCATATTCATTTTGCTTTTGAGCCCATCTGTTGAATGTTTTATTTGCTACTGCATTTTTCAGATCTAAAATTTTATTAGTTATTTTGTTTATCATTTATTTGTTTTCTGAGCTTTCTATTTTCCCATGTATTTAAAAAGTGTTCTTGATTATTTACTGAAGCATTTTTTTGAGCACTGCTTTAAATTCCTTGTCAGGTAAGTCCACCACGTACGTGTTCTTGGTGATGACTGCTAATTGTCTTTTATCATTCCAGTTGTGATTTCTCTGTTTCTGACATGATGAGAAATTTTAGATTCTATCCTGGACATTTTGAATATGAAATTATGAGACCTCTGCATCTATTTAAATGTATCATTTTAGCAAAAAATAAATGAGTTCGTTTCCAGCTGTACATTCTGGCTCACATGTGTAGGTGGTCATTTGAATGTTAATTCTATATTCAAAGCATATTCAGCCCTATTCTGGGCTCCTCTACTTTGTACTAGCCAGAGGCCATTTGTCATCATATATTCCACATTCTAGTTAATTTCTGTAATATTTTTCTGTTAATTCTGTTTGGTTTCATTCATGCACCATTTGGATGTGTGCCCATGGCTTAATATGTAGATATAAGATTTTTTTTCCAGCTTTCTCATCCTTTGGCAGAAGAGGTGGGAAGCCTACTCGATAGTTTGCTTAGTGCATGGTGGGATGGCTCCGTCTCCCGACCTCCACGGACCCCTGCAGGAGTGGGTGAGCACGGCCTCTGCTTTTGATAGTGCAGAGATGGTGGACTTCACTCCATGCCATCTCTACAGCACCTGTTGGGGAAGGTAGAGATCATAACTCCTTTCGTGGAGTTTGCCTGGAGCCGGGCATGTATCATCCACAGGTCTCCATCTTTCCAGGCCACCTTGCTCCTTATCCCTTCAGTAGGGACAGTGGGTTCTATTTGTGTGTGTCTGTGCACGCGTGGACAAGTGTGTCTGTGTGCACACGGATACATGTGTGCGTGTGTGTGTGTGTGCGTGTGTGTGTGCGTGTGTGTGTGTGTGTATGTCACTGGCATTTTCAAGTTGCAGGCTGCTCAGTTTCCAAGCCCAGTGCATAGAAGAGACAAAAAATACAAATCCCAGGAAATTCACCATGTATTCTGTCTTTTTTCTCTACCTTTCAGTGTCTTCTGATAGCTGCTTTATACATATTTTCCAGAGTTTTGTTCCAGGAATAGGGTGGAACATGCTTATTCTATCTTGTCTGGGTTAATTTTTTTGATGAGTATTTTTTCTATTGTATGACTATGTCAAAATTTGTTTTCCCTACCTTTGTAAATGGACAATTGAGTTGTTTGCATTTTTTTGCTTTTTTTTTTTTACTTTTTGGAAAAGGCTGTTACAAGAATTCTTGTTGAACTTTTTGAACATGTATTTTCATTTCTCTTAGATAAATGGAAGTGCTGAGTCATAGAGAACATGTATTTTTATTTGGGTAAGAACAATCAAAGAATGCTGGGTAATGATTTTTTCATTAATTTTTTTGGAGTTTCAACCTAAAAGTAACAGTAGTTTTAATAAAACAATGGTACTTTTAGTACAAAATGACTGACTGTGCATAATATTTACTTTCCTTCATTCCATAATCCCACCAACATTACAGTAAACATATAAAAAAATCCATCACAAGAAAAATCCAAGAAGGTTTTCATTATTAGAAAAAGCTGTTGAAGAATACATGGAAAAAATAGTCAATGGGATAGTATAGAACAGTCAACATAGATGAACTATGATGACATCCAGTAATAAGTATAATATTATATTTAATTTTTAAAAGTAAGTCTCAGAATATTATTCAGCTCAGATTGATTACATTATGGTGACCTTTATAGAAAGTGAAAAAACAAACTCTACAAAAAAGGAAATCTAGGAAACACTGAATACCAATATAATTATTCCACTTGAGGTATGCAAGTGGGTGGGTTTGGAGGAGATTGTCTAGTCAGATGCAGGTTGTTTCTGAAGTCTTAACTTTTACTTTAGTTAGTAGTTTCTCAGGCGCTTATTATGCTGTTAAAAGTATCTCATTGGAAAAATGAAGAAAGGGAAACTAAATGGACAAATGATAAGTGTACATCATGAAACAAAGGATCATGATTCAATTATGTGCACCTGAGATCCAAAGAGAAAGGAAGGAACACAGGAAGGAAAGAAAGGAAAGGAAAAGGGGGGAAAGAAGGAAGGAAGCAATAAGTAGTAAACACAGATGTGACTGTGTTAAATGTGATTCAAGCACTGTTGAGAGATCTGAAGCACACACCAGACTAGGCGGAGCCATTGTGAACGTCTCCCGGAGGCCTCAGCCCTCTGCAGAGCATTGTGCAAGAGTGGGACTGGCCTTAGCAGTGTTTAGGGGAAATGAAGTGCTCTGGGTTGCTGCGATAATACTGTGATCTGAGACGGTTGGCTGTGGTGTCTTATTCCACATAATGCTATGAAATCAGGTCTGTAAATAAAGTATCTGTAGTGGAAGTGTGTTCAATAAGAGTGGAGTCCTGACAGAGTCATTCGACAGCACACCAGGATTCAAGAAAACAGAGATAAGGCACAAAATATAAAACTTTAGAATAATCAATCATCTCAGAGAAACTTGAGAGGCTGTTATGTTCCTAAAGCAATAATAGATACTACATAAAAATAGAAAGAAGCAGATTCCTGGAGAATTAAATATATGAATACTAAACTTTCAAGAATTAAGATTCATTAAAAGCACAGAGTAGTAATAGACAACACTGCAATCTGGCAATTGAAACAGAAGAATTATAGAATATGGAGAAAAAAAGTAACACCAATGAAAGAGCCAGCTGAATATTACAGAAACTGATATTACAGAGAGAGAGTTGGGAAAGAGAGAAAAGGACAGTAGGAGAGGGAGAGAGAAGGTAGAGGGAAGGAGACAATAGAATTAGGAGGGAAAGAATAATTTTAAAGCAAAAACCTAGAAGAAATTGTTATTGAGTCACGATCTTCACAAATAGCTACAGAGTGCCTCTCCATCCTTCCCCTACACACAATACACAATGATGACGTTTATAAAATCCAAGAATGAAAAAAAAATTTTGTACATTTCACAGAGAAGTAAGTGAACAAGCATGTTCATATTGGCATAAACTTTGGTCATCTAAGTAATAGAAAGACCATTCCCTCTGGCCTATAAAGTTTCTGCTGGGAAGTCCGCTGACAGTCTTACGGGGAGTCCTTGTATGTGATGAATTGCTTTTCTTCTGCTGCTTTCAAAATCCCCCCCTTTGTATTTGGCTTTCAGCAGCTTGAGTGTGCGTCTCTGTGAAAGTCTCTGATTTATCCTGCTTGGAGTTCAAAGACTGCCTTGCATTTGTATACCCATATCTTTCCTCAAATTTGGGACACCTTCAGCCACCATTCATTCAAACAATCTCTCTGACCTTATCGTTTTTCTCCAGTCTTCCGAGATGTCCACTTAGTGTCCCATAAGTCCTTCAGACTCTGACTTTTCCTCATTCCTTTTTTGTTTGTTTGATTTGTTTTTTTTTCCTCAGACTTGATAATTTCAAATGACATGTCTTCATAGTCACTGATTATTTCTTCTGCTTGTTAGAGCCTGCTGGTAAACTCTCTCATGAAAATATCAATTCACCTATTATGTTTTTCAGCTCTGAAATTTTTATTTGATTTGTTTTATAATTTCTATCTCAGTTTATATTCTCATTTTGTTTATATACCATTTCCATGATTTCCATTAATTCTTAGTCCTTTAGTTCTCTGAGCATATTTAAAACAGCTGTTTTAAAGTATTTAGTAAGCCAAATGTGTTTCCTCTATAGATTTTTTTCTGGAGATTTATTTTATTCCTCTAAATGTGCCATGTTTCTCTATATGTTTTGTAATCTTTTCAAAGCTGATATATTTTTTTAAGTCACATGTCCCATATTTACACACTGGTGTGGAAGATCTGTACTAATTAGCAGGCTTCTGAACCTTGAGATTAGTCCAGGGTGAAGGCTTAAGTCGTCTCAGATATTCTATGTATATATGTCCCATCTGGGTCTGTGTGTGTGTGTGTCCGTGTGTGTGTGTGTGTGTATTCCCCAGTTTTTTCTGACTGCTTTTAAATGCCTTAATTTCCTCTAAAAAAAAAATCTCATCCAAGTTTCTTCTAGGGAATAATCTGTTGCCAACCAGCATCCCCATGTCTACAGTCTCCCTGCAGTTTTCACAAACCACCGTGTCTGCTGCTGCCTTCCTTGGCTTTCAGCCTGAGAGCCACACCATGGAGCATTTCTTCTGAGTTTGAAGTCAGATTAAGCAAATACCAGACCCTTAGGTAGCCCAAAGGCAGGTCAGACATTTGAAATAATTTACACTGTGTTCTCTTTGGTCCAAGGAGGGGAACCAGGGATTAGACGACTTCTCACCCATATCACACCACACTAGTAAAGGGGTGGACAAAGGTGAGAAAAATGCCATTAAATTGATTCTTGATGCTTGTGCATTTTTTTAAGCACCTGAACTCTGAATGAGAAAGCAAACCACTATTGTTTTTGTTAATATTCGTTGTCCTGTAGAAATTCGATTTGACTTCACAAGAAACAGATTGTAAACTGTGAACAGCTTGTAATTTGTAATATACAAATTGAGAATGAGCAAACCAAAAAATAAAGTTTGGTAGTTTTTTTCTCCTAAGAAGCACTAGGTTTCAAACTGTTGACATGATTTTACTTCTTTTAGTGTGATATGAATTTATTAGATTAGTATTTAGCAGCATGTCACATCCAGGTGTCCAATAAATCCACAGTGTCTAAAACACAAATACCTAAAGTCATCCAAGTGTCTGATAAATACACAGTACCTAAAACACAAACACAGTTCATAGACTGGCTGAAGGGGCGCATCTTCCTCCTCATGGGCCCAGGCCAGCACCCCGCCCTGGTGACCCTGGGGCATATGTTGTCTGCACTGCTGTCCCTACTTATCCTTGGTGGTGTCCCACAGTGAGTCAATCAGAAATAGAGGTCCACTCTATCTTCTGCCTTCTAGCTAAGCCAAGAAGGAGAGTTACAAAAATCCTCTGTCAGGCCTTCTGGGTCTGTCTGGGGGGTTTCTCACCACTTCTAGAAAGTCTATGTTTTCTGATCACAGGCTGTTACCAGAAATCCCTCCGATAGCAAATGGAACCTGGCATGTGCTCACACAACTTCTCGCAGCCTCTGTATTGGAGGAAAACGGCCTCTGTTTCTGTGCCCACAGAAATTCTTTGTTTAAAATGTGCTGAACAATCTCAGCCTATTCGTTTGGAAATGTTGGTCATTTACCATGAAGCTAGACCAGAATGCTCTCAGGGAAGGACCAGGCGATGGGCAGGACATTGTCCAGCTTTTCACTCCACATAACAAGAGAGGGTGGAATGAGAATACTGTATTGAAATCTGGTGTCAACAGTTAGGTCCCAGTCTTGCTGTATATGCTGTCACATGCATTATTATTTTTTTATTTCTTTAAAATAACTTTTTTATTTTAGAACAATTGTAGATTTAAAGAAGTTGGAATCTTGTGAAAATGGTACCGAGTCCCTACCCCTTCAGTTCCTTGTATTCCTATTATTAACATTGTACATTTAGCAACTAATAAACTTAGCATACTAATATGCATATGTTATTATTAACTGACATCCACACTGCGTTGGGAGGACCTTGGTGTTTTCCTCATCTACTTCCCTTTTTCTGTTCTAGGAGTCTGTCTAGAATGCCACATATTACATTTAGTGGTCCTGTTTCCCTAGGCTTCTGTTGGCTATGACAATTTTCTGACTTTCATTGTTTTTAATGACCTTGACATTTTGAGGGAATATTGGTCAAATATTTTTTAGAATGCCCCTCAACTGGAAAGAGTTATACAGTGTTTTTTATTTCTTACAATTAGACTGGGGTTATGGGTTTCTGAGAGGAAGCCCACAGAGGCCAAGTATAATTTTCATCACATGGTACAGCCAACATGACTTTTCACTGTTTATGTGAACCTTGATCATCTGGCCAAGGTGGTACTCTTCACTGTGGGTAGCTTTCTCTGCTGTAAAGTTACTTTCCCACTTTTCATACAAGTACTGTGTTCTCTTTGGAAAGAAGTCACCACATGCAGCTCACAAATAAAGAATATGGACTTAAGCTATATTTCCCTGAGAGAAAAGTAATAATTACTAACCTTATGTAATACTAGTATAATGTTATTATATAGAATTTTTCTTTTATATTGTTAAGAATTGGAAAAATGAAAGATTTTATTTTACTTTTACTTATTCCTACTCCAGTGCTCTTTTCTTTTCACTTTGTGAATTCAGATTTCTGACCTCTGTGACCTTCCCTAGGGTCTTTACTCTTATCCCCGCGCAAACTGCCTCTAAGAGGCGTGCAAGCCTGCTACAGCTGAATGAGAACTGGCCATGTCAGTAACCACCACCAACAAGTAGAAGAGGAATGGTATCACCATATTTATTTTCTTATTATGTGATATACATCGATCAAAAGGCTGTATAAAAGCAGACATATGAGTGAATATGCTCCCTTCAGTAGCCTGGGCAAATGAGGAGAGCCCTAATTTGTATCACTTTAGGTGTCTGAGAATAAGCAGAGAGGTGGTTTTAGGAAAGACATGTATGGTAAGAATGACTCCTGAGCTGTTGGATTAACCCCAAGGCATCATATTTAAGACAAAGATGTCCAGATTTAGTTTTCATGTTAGTATATTAGTACATTTGGGCAAAATATGTCCACATTCCCAAAATACACTTTACGTCTCCACAGGAATATAAGAAGGAGGGTGAAGTGAAGATCAATAGTTACGAGCATTTTCGGTGCTAACCCTGGATAAGAACTGGTGCTCCAGAGGCAATCAGAAGGCGCCTATAGTGGGAGAGGCAGTGTCTTCTTCACGAGGGTCACTTACAAAGCTGAGCCTATCAACTGATAGGGAAGTGGGTGTCTGGCAGGGACTGAGATATGGTGGTGGCTACATGCTGTTTCCCAAGCATCTGAACCTTCTCTCCATGTTGTTGACATTCCATCACATGTACAGTCCAAATATATCAAATGCTTTTATATAGAACAAAACAGCTTGCTCAGAACAATAACAAAGAAGAAGACTCAGTTGTGATGGGAACTTCTTTTAGAAAGCTATCCTTGATTATTATTTCTCATATTTCTACACTTACTAGAAGAGAGTGAAAATCATTTTAATGATATTCAGTCCTTAAAATAGACTCCACCATGAGTGTATATATCCTGAATAATGTGTTTCAAATGTGATAAAAATACAGATTCCCTCTATTCATGTGTCTTTATGACTGTAGCCAGATGTATTTCTTTTATTTCTTAGTATTTTTTAAGAAGAAAACTATTGTATAAGTCCATGGGTAGTTTAATGTCTGTGGTGAATACACCATAGTGTCTAGTAAATCAGTGGGTGTTCTGAGTTACGTTGCTTTCCTTTGGCAGGACATCACCCGCATCCCTAGATTTGATCATTTAAGAATGACCCAATGAAAATGATGCCATCAGGGAATAATATCAGGTTGTGTTAATTGAACCTCACATTTAGTAAATTTGGGAATGCTTTACTTGGCTTTTGGCTTCTTGGCTTAATTATCTCCATTAAAAAGCACCAGCAGAGATGAGATAGCTACAAATCTGTTAGGCAATGAAGATCCCCAAGGAAGAAACACATAAATCGGTTATGAACATTTGTGACTTGGAGTCACCAACCATCACCTATGCCTTTTGTCATTTATCTGATTGATTCTTTGTCCAAATTAAAGAAAAACTTGAGAAGAAAAGTGCCATTTACTCAAAGATAACTATACAAATCTAACATTAAATAATTTTGATGTCTTCCTTAAAACTTTTTCTGAGACTTGACAGTTTTTCTTGGAAATGTCTATGCTTACTTTAAAATTCAACAGCAGGACTTTCCCACACTTCCAGAGAATGGAGCCAATACATACATTTTTGAGACTACCACACAAATTTGGGTGCTGAGGATACACACAATGTTTACGAAAGCTATGTAGAATAAAGATGCCAGCCTCCATATTAGAGATGTCAATGGCTCAAGAAATGGACAGGTTTTAAAGAAAATGCTGTCTGGAAAAGTAAGTTGGCATCAAGAACTTACATCACAGCAACCATGTCAAGTCATCAAGTCAGTGAGAATGTAACATGGAGACTGCAAAGCTGTGCCGCACCTTGTCCCGGGGAGCTGACACCATTGCCATACGGTGTTCTTGCCTGAATCCCTGGGATCTCTGGAATTGAGGGAAAGGCTAATGTTTAAATAGATATTTTAGGTTTGTAACTATCTGTGGATATTTTTTTGTCAGTGAAAAATAAAGGTAATGGGGTTCCACACATAAAATGCTCTCAATAACTGTTATTATGTGATTTGTCTTGCTGTAACTACATTGCTTTTACAAGGAATACTGTTTGACAATACCTATTTAGCTCTGGAAGGATTTGCATTATTGTATTGCATTATTTATCAAACAATGACAAACGTAGAACAAAACTAGTGAACTATCAAATTAGAAGAATTAATATAAATTAATGTGTGAAGGTATTATTTTCTGCATACATGATTATCATTATCAAAAATTAAACACAGACAAGCCTAGATTTTGAAATATAAAAATAAAAAATATACAGAAGCTTGCTAGTTAATAAGTGTTACTGAAAACATTAAGTTTCCATTGTTTGACCTAACATTCATTTGATGATCCAGATTTTAGGTTCACTGTCACTAGCTTTAATTGTATCATATGAAGCAGAAAAGCAAGAACCTAAAGAAGAAAATTGAATTATTGATACTGATACCTAATTATGTAATGCTTTGGTTTTCTCAACTTAGAAAATGAGCAATGTGCAGGAAATTGGATTTTCTGAAGGATGTTAGAAATACAAATACACCCACACATGAATGGCTCAACCATTTTAGAAAACTAAGCTTAAATATGCACGTCTCTAGGATCTGGTAATTCCAACCTGGCATATAGATAAGAGAAATGAGTGCAAATGGGTATCAGCAATGGTCAAGAATATTTAGTGTACCTTGGTTCATAAAAGCCCCAAATGCCCATCAACAGAACAATGGACCTTCATATAATTAAATACTCCACAGCAGTAAAACAGAGAATGAACAACACCATGGATCTCTCAGACACTAAGAAGCCAGACAGAAAAAAATTCGATTATTCTAGTTATGTGAAGTTTAAGAACAGGAGAAAGTAATGTATGACAATAAAGTCAGCACTCACTAGAACTATCTGCTAGGTAGCACACAATTGTGATTCCACATAAGGTTCTTGTTTCAATAAAAATGTGTGACACATCAAATAACCAGGATTTTCCTGTTTATCTTCCATCGCAATACAAATATTTAAAATTTTTATTGTTAAAATTTCAGAAAGCTAACCACAGGGTTGACTTCTCTAAGATTTTATATCATGAAGGAATTATATGAAATTTTCTTTATGTTAAGGGAGTAATTTGCTAAGTTCATCTCTTCTCAGGTACCTGTTCTATGTTGTCATTATCAAAAAATAGCTTGCAAATATCCTGAGGTAAAAGCTGCATTTTCATCCACCCATAGAGCTCCTACACAGAGGCATTTGTTGTGATAACTGTTTCTTAAATTCCTCAGCGATGTTTTTTAAGTGCAGCATTACTTACTGACAAAGAAACACACTTAACATTTGTTACCAAATGGTGCTCCAGATATTATATAAGTCATTTTTACAGAAGCAGAAAGAATAGGTTTCCCAAAACAGTATGGGACAATTTTTTTTTCCTGTGAGGACCACTCTTTTTTTTTTAATTGAAGTATCATTGATATGTAATCTTACATTGGTTTCAAATGTACAATAGAGTGGTTCAAATGTTACCCGTATTGTTAAATCCTCGCCCCCTCTAGCGCAGTTACTGTCTATCAACATAGAAAGATGTTACAGAATCATTGACTATATTCTCCATGCTGTACTACGGTCCCCAACACCAACTTACATTGTGATTATGAGTTATTGTGCCATTTTATCCCCCTCGCTCTCTTCGCAACCTGTCCCCACCCCTCCCCCTTGGTAATAATCACTAGTCACTTCTCAGTGTCTATGAGTATACTTCTGTTTTGTTCCTTCTGTTTTGCTTTGTCTTTATATTCCACAAATAAGTGAAATCATATGATATTTGTCTTTCTCTGTCTGGCTTATTTCACTGAGCATAATATCCAATAGATCCATCCATGCTGTTACAAATAGCAGGATTTCTTTTTATGGCTGAATAATATTCCATTCTGTATATGTACATAATATACTTTACCATGTCCATATGTACTTTACCGATTCATCTATTGTTGGACATTTAGGTTGCTTGCATATGTTGGCTATTGCAAGTGCGGTCATAAACAGGGGTGCATATAACTTTTTGAATCAGGGATTTTGTTTTCTTTGGTAGATTCCTAGAAGTGCAATTACTGGATCAAATGGTATTTCTGTTTTTACTTTTTTTAAGGAACCTCCATATTGCTTTCCATAGCAGTTGCCGCAATTTACATTCCCACCAACAGTGTAGGAGGTTTCCCATTTCTCCACATCCTCATCAGCATTTGTTATTTCTGGTCTTTTGAATAGTGGCCATTCTAACTGCTCTGAGGTGATACCTCATTGTGGTTTGATTTGCATTTCCCTGATGATTAGCAATGTGGAGCATCTTTTTCTATGCCTGTTGGCTGTTTGTATTTCTTCTTTGGAGAAATGTTCAGGTCCTCTGCCTATTTTTTAAAACAGGTTATTTGTTTTTTTGGGTGTTGAGGCATTTGAGTTCTTTATATATTTTGGATATATATGTTGGATATGTCATTTATGAATGTATTCTACCATAGTGTAGGATGCCTTTTTGTTATGCTGATGGTGTCCTTTGCTGTAAAGAAGCTTCTCAGTTTCATGCAGTCCCATTTGTTCTTTTTTGCTTTTGTTTCCCTTGTCCAAGGAGATGTGTTCAGGAAAAAGTTGCTCATGTTTATATTCAAGAACTTTTTGCCAATGTTTTCTTCTATGAGTTTTATGGTTTCATGACTTACATTCAGGTCTTTGATCAATTTCAAGATTACTTTTGTGCATGGAGTTAGACAATAATCCAGTTTTATTCTCTTACATGTAGCTGTCCAGTTTTGCCAAGACCATTTGTTGAAGAGGCTGTCATTTCCTCATTGTATATTCACGGCTCCTTTATCATATATTAATTGGCCACATATGTGTGGGTCTATATCTGGGCTCTATTCTGTTCCATTGATCTATAGGTTTGTTCTTGTGCCAGTATCAAATTGTTTTGATTACTGGGGCATTGTAGTAGAGCTTGAAGTTAGGGAGCGTGATCCCCCCAGCTTTATTCTTCCTTCTCTGTATTGCTTTGGCTATTCAGGATATTTTGTGGTTCCATATGAATTTTACAACTGCTCTAGTTCTTTGAAAAATACTGTTGGTATTTCGATAGGGATTGCATTGAATCTGTAGGTTGCTTTAGGCACGATGGCCATTGTGAAAATATTAATTCTTCCTATCCGTGAGCACAGGATGTATTTCCATTTATTGGTGTCTTCCTTAATTTCTCTCAAGACTGTCTTGTAGTTTTCAGGGTATAGGTCTTTTACCTCCTTGGTTAGATTTATGCCTAGGTATTTTATTCTTTTTGATGCAATTGTGAATGGAATTGTTTTCCTGATTTCTCTTTCTTCTAGTTCATCGATAGTATATAGGAATGCAACAGATTTCTGTGTATTAATTTTGTATCCTGCAACTTTGCTGAATTCAGATATTAGATCTAGATCTAGTAGTTTTTGTGTGGATTCTTTAGGGATTTTTATGTACAATATCATGTCATCTTCAAACAGTGACAGTTTAACACCTTCCTTACCAGTTGGGATGCCTTTTATTTCTTTGTGTTGTCTGATTGCCGTGGCTAGGACCTCCAGTACTAGGTTGAATAAAAGTGGGGAGAGTGGGCATCCTTGTCTTGTTCCCAATCTTAGAGGAAAAGCTTTCAGCTTCTCACTGTTAAGTATGATGTTGGCTGTGGGTTTGTCATATATGGCCTTTATTATGTTGAGATACTTGCCCTCTATACCCATCTTGTTGAGGGTTTTTATCATGAATGGATGGTGAATTTAGTAAAATGCTTTTTCAGCATCTATTGAGATGATCCTGTGATTTTTGTTCCTCTTTTTGATGTGGTGGATGATGTTGATGGATTTTCTAATATTGTACCATCTTTGCATCCCTGGAATGAATTCCACTTGATCATGATGGATGATCTTTTTGATGATTTTTTGAATTCGGTTTGCTAATATTTTGTTGAGTATTTTTGCATATATGTTCATCAGGGATATTGGTCTGTAATTTTCTTTTTTGTCTTCTCTTTTTCCGGTGTTGGTAGTGAAGTGATGCTGGCCTCATACAATGAGTTTGGAAGTATTCTCTCCTCTTCTACTTTTGGGAAAACATTAAGGCAGATGTGTATTAGGTCTTCTTTAAATGTTTGATAAAATTCAGTGAAGCTATCTGGTCCAAGGGTTTTGTTCTTAGGTAGTTTTTTGATTACCAATCTAATTTAATTGCTGGTAATTGGTCTGCTGAGATTTTCTGTTTCTTCCTGGGTCAGTCTTAGAAGGTTGTATTTTTCTAAAAAGTTGTTTCTTCTAGGTTATCCAGTTTGTTAGCATATAATTTTCCATAATGTTCTCTAATAATTCTTTGTATTTCCATGGTATCTGTTGTGATTTTCCTTTCTCAGTTCTGATTCTGTGTATGTGTGTACACTCTCTGTTTTTCTTGATAAGTCTGTCTAGGGCTTTATCTATGTTGTTTATTTTCTCAAAGAACCAGCACCTGGTTTCATTGATTATTTCTATTGCTTTATTCTTCTCAATTTTATTTTTTTTATGCTCTGATCTTTATTGTATCCCTCCTTCTACTGACTTTGGGCTTCATTTGTTCTTCTTTTTCTAGTTTCATTAATTGTGAGTTTAGGTTGTTTATTTGGGATTGTTCTTCTTTCTTGAGGTAAGCTTGTATTGCTATATACCTTCCTCTTTAAACAACCTTCACTGTGTCCCACAGGTTCTGAGCTGTTAAGTTGTTGTTTTCATTTGTCTCCATATATTATTTGATCTCTGTTTAATTTGGTCATTGATCCACTGATTACTTAGGAGCATGTTGTGAAGCCTCCATGTGTTTGTGGGATTTTTTGTTTTCTTTGCATAATTTATTTCTCGGACTTTTTGGCCTCAGAAGCTGGTTGGCACAATTTCAATCTTTTTTGAATTTACTGGGGCTCTTTTTGTGACCTAGTATGTGATATTTTGGAAAACATTTCATGTACACTTGAGAAGAATGTGTATCCTGCTGCTTCTGGATGGAGTGTTCTGTAGGTGTCTGTTAGGTCCATCTGTTCTAAGGTATTGTTCAATGCCTCTGTCTCCTTCCTTATTTTCTGTCTGGTTGATCTGTCCTTTGGTGTGAGTGGTGTGTTGAAGTCTCCTAGAATGAATGCATTGTGCTCTTTCCTCCTTTAATTCTTTTACTATTTGTTTCACATTTATAGGTGTTCCTATATTGGGTGCATAGATATTTATAGAGGTTATATCTTCTCTGAGTATGTTTTTTAACCATTAAAAATGTTTGTTGAAGGATAGCATACATAAAGGGAAACACTGATGAATATTCACGTATATATTAACCTGTGTGACCACCACTCAGATCAATATATAAAACCCTTCCAGCACCCTAGAAAGCTCATATGTGCCCTTTCCAGTAAAAACCACACCCTTACATATCAAACAGAGGTAACTGGCATTCTGAATTCAATCCTTTGATAACTTTTACTTCACCTTGAGTTGCTATTAATTTTATCACTTTGTAAGCAACCTTTTCTAGTACATTCATCCATTATCATTTTGTCTACATGATTCATCCAAGTATGTACAAATAATTCATTCTTTTTTATTGCTGTATACTATTCCAGTGTATAAATATACCATTATATTTTAATTCATTATAATCTTGATGTACAGTTGGATTCTTTCCAGTTTATGAATATTACCCAATAAAGCTATAACACATTCTTGAATATATCTTTTTGTTTATATACGAATTCATTTCTGTTGGATGCATACCTAGGAGTTAGGGGTCTCTGTCTCCGGGAAGATGGGATAGAAAGGTACCTCTGCTAATACCTTGACTTCAGCCCAGGGAGATCAATACGATTTTTGATCTAAAGAACTATAAAATAATAAATTTCCATGATTGTATTAGAGTTACAGTTTTGACCTATCTGTATCTTTCACCCTAAAGTGAGTCTCTTATGGACAATCAAATGTTGAGTCATGTTATTGTTTTTCTTTAATCCATTCTGTCAAACTCTGTATTTTACTTTGTGTTGTTTAGTGGTTTTATCTTAATGTAATTGCTGATAAGGTAGGATTTATGACTGGCATTTTCTATTTACTTCCTATATGTCTAATGTCTTTTTTGTTCCTCTGTTTCTCCACGACTGCCATCTTTTGTGTTAAGTATGCATTTTTTAGTGTACTACTTTAATTCCCTCCTTTTCTGCATTTAAAAAAAATTATGCTTTTAATGTTTTCCCTGAAGATTATAATTAACATCTTAATTTAAGACAAATTGTCACAATTTAATACTAACTTAATTTTAATAGTTTACAGAAATTTTGCTTTAAAGTTTCTGTAATATATAGGTCCTTTCTCTCCCCCCATTATTAGTATCATGTGAATTGTCTTTAAGAATCAAAAGCCCATAAATACAGTTTAATAACTCTTGACTTATGCAGTTATATTTAAAATCATATGTATGTGGAAGGCTTTTGTACAAATACATTAATACTGTTTTCACATTTCCAAAGTAGTTACATTTACCATGGCGCTTTATTAGTTTATGTGGATTATTTGCTTATCTTTTCATTTCAGCCTGAAGGCCCTTTAAAATGTCTTGTGGGACAGGTGTGCTAATATTCAATACTCTAAATTTTTTAAATCTGGGTATGCCTTAATTAGTCCTTAATTTTTGAAGGATGGTTCTATGGAACATAGAATTCTTGGTTCAAAATCTGTTTCCTATGCTAATATCATCCCACTGCCTTTGACTACCATTAATTCTCATAAGAAATGAGCTTTTAATTGTTGTGATGATTCCTTTACAGAATGAGATGTTTTTCTCTTGTTAAGATTATCCCTTTGTCATTGTCTTTCGTCATTTTGACTATGATGTGTTTAGGGATAGAACCCTTTCAGTTCATTGTACTTAGAATTTGTTGAGTTTCTTGGACATGTGCATTAATGTTTTGTTGGGAGTACAAGGGAATATTTTCTCAAAGTAATTACTTTTCTCTTTCTCTCTCCCCTTTCCTGGGCTGCCGTTATGCACATGTCTACAGATCTGACAGCATCTCATAGTCTCGGAGGCTCTGTTTGTTTTTCTTCACTTTCTTTTTCTGGTTCCTCAGACTTGATCATCTCAACTGCCTTACCTAAACTTTCCTGGGTTTTTCTTTTACCAGCTCAAAATCACTTTTGAGCTCCTTTTGTATACTATTTTTTAATTGAAGTATAATTGACATACAATATTACATTAGTTTCAGGTGTACAACATAGTGATTCAACAATTTTATACATTTCAAAATGCTCACCATATTAAGTGTAGCTACCATCTGTCACCACACAAAGTTATTAAATATTATTGGCTATATTCCCTGTGCTATTTTTTTCATCCCCATGACTTATTTATTTACAATTGGAATTTTGTACCTTTTGATCCCCTTCACCTATTTCACCCATTCACCTGCCTCCCTCCTCTGGCAACCACCAGTTTGTTCTCTGTATTTATGAGTCTATTTCTTTTATTTGTTTGTTCATTTGCTCTGTTTTCTTGATTCCACATATAAATAAAGTCATGTTGTATTTGTCTTTCTCTTCCTGGCTTATATCACTTAGCATAATACCCTGTACATCTATATCCTTCTATGTTGTTTCAAATGGCAAGACTTCATTTTTTTATGGCTGAGTAATAGTCCATCGTATATATACCACAAATTCTTTATCCATTTATCTATTGATGGACCCTTAAATAGGTCCCCCCAAAAAACAAAAACACTAATTCAAAAAGATAAATGCACCCCATTTGTGTATATTTTTTAAAAATTTGTTATTGTACTTTTCAATCCCAGAGTGTCTATTAGGTTCTTTTATGTAATTTCTATCTCTTTGCTGTTATTCTGTATTTGGTGAAACTTAAGGACTTACAGATATTGAGAAGCTTATTCTAAAATATAGATGAAAATGGAAAGGAACAATAATATGTGAACAACATTGGAAAAGAAGAACAAAGTTTAAAAACTTATATTACCTGATTTCATATATTACCAAATAGCTACAGCAATCAATCAACAGTGTTATTATCAAAAGTATAAACATGTAGATCTATGGAACAGAGTTGAGAGTCTAGAAATAAATTCACATTAGCACTGTCTACTGAATTTTGACAAAAGTGCCAGAGAAAAGATAATCTTTTCAACAAATAGTGCTGGAAAAATTGGACATCCATAAGCAAAAAAATGAACCTAGACACACATCTAACATTTTACACAAAAAGTAACTAAAATGGATCATTGACATAAATATGAAATATAAAACTTGAGAAAATATGGGAGAAATCTCATCTCATTTGGTGTTAGCCAAAAGTATTTCTTAGCTATATCAAAAAAGCATGACCTATAAAATAAATTATAAGTTAGACTTACTAAATTTAAAATACTTTGCTCTGCAATTAGATACTATTCAGAGAATGGAAAACTCAAGCTACGGAGAGAAAATATTTGCAAATTGTATTCGAACAAGGGGTTGGTAGCCAGAATATATGAAGAACATTCAAAAGTCAACAATAAGAGAACCCAATAAAAATAGGTAAAATATTTAAATAAACATATCACCAAAAAAAGGTATATGATGTCAAATATGCATGTGAAAAGATGTTTAGCATCATTAATCATTAGAGAACTGAGATTAAAACCACACTGAGATATGGATATATACCTCTCAAAATGTCTTTTAAAAATGCCATACCAAGGGCTGGTGAGGATGTGGAGTAACCAGAACTCTTCTGCATTTACTGTTGGAGGCAAAATGGCAAAGCTTCTTTGGAAAATGGTTTATTGGTTTACATAAAGTTGAACATACACCTACCATGTTATTGTCAGCATTTCCACTTCTAGGAAATGTAAAAATAAACACATATACACACACAAGCAATACATGAAAAGTTATAACTGCTTTATTCATAATTGCCAAAATTTGAAGACAACAAAGATTTATTTAGTTAAATGATAAACAACCTGCTACACATCCATATAATGAGATACCACTCAGGCATTTTTTTAAAAGGATAAGCTATTGATGCATGTAACAAGATAAACAAGTCTTAACGGAAGTCAAACTTAAATGCTACATATTGTATGATAACATTTATATTACTCTGGGAAAGGCAAAATTATAGGAGGAAAGAGATCGGTGGTGGCCTGGGGTTAGGAGTAGGGGAAAATATTTCTAATAAGGAGGTGACATGGGGAAATCTGGGGAGTGATGGAAGTATGGTGGTGGACACAAGTCTGTGCACTTATAAAATTCAACAGAACTGCACTCCAAAAAATGCAAATTTTTACTATACATAAGTTTTTAAAAATCAGTAGCATATGGAAGGAAAGATGAAATTCATACTCTGACAAATGGATCTGACTGCATTATGAGGGCAACACAGGACAGCACTGAGGATGGTGGGAGGGAGAACAGCTGCCCCAGGGACAATGCTTGCTGTAAACTGGGAAAGCTGAAGATAATCTGCAATTTAAATTTCAACTGTCAAGTTTATTTCCTTAGCCTCTGTAATTCCACCCCTGGCCTATAAGGAAATAATGACTACTGTTAAATGTTTTAAAAGTTTGTTATTATTTGTTATTATGTAATTTCTCCATATTTTCTGTTTTACCATGCCCAAAGCCCTCTACGCATCTTCCAGGCAACATTGGTCTTAATGAGGCCCATCCTATGTGGTGCATCTCATTTTTTTTTTTAATAATTTATTTTATTATCATTAATTTACAATTACATGTGCAATATTACGATTATTAAACTACCCCTTCATCAGGTCCCCCACCAACCCCATTACAGTCACTGTCCATCAGCGTAGTGAGATGCTATAGAATCACTACTTGTCTTCTCTGAGTTGTACTGCCCTCCCCGTGCCCCCCCAACATTACATCTGCTAATCGTAATGCCCCTTTTTCCCTCTTATCCCTCCCTTCCCGCCCATTTTCCCCAGTCCCTTTCCCTTTGGTAACTATTAGTCCGTTCTTGGGTTCTGTGAGTCTGCTGCTGTTTTGTTCCTTCAGTTTTTTTCTTTGTTCTTATACTCCACATATGAGTGAAATCATTTGATACTTGTCTTTTTCGGCTTGGCTTATTTCACTGAGCATAATACCCTCTAGCTCCATCCATGTTGTTGCAAATGGTAGGATTTGTTTTCTTCTTATGGCTGAATAATATTCCATTGTGTATATGTACCACCTCTTCTTTATCCATTCATCTACTGATGGACACTTAGGTTGCTTCCATTTCTTGGCTATTGTAAATAGTGCTGCAATAAACATAGGGGTGCATCTGTCCTTTTCAAATTGGGCTGCTGCATTCTTAGGGTAAATTCCTAGGAGTGGAATTCCTGGGTCAAATGGTATTTCTATTTTGAGTTTTTTGAGGAACCTCCATACTGCTTTCCACAATGGTTGAACTAATTTGCAGTCCCACCAGCAGTGTAGGAGGGTTCCCTTTTCTCCACATCCTCGCCAACATTTGTTGTTGTTTGTGTTTTGGATGTTGGCCATCCTCACTGGTGTGAGGTGATATCTCATTGTGGTTTTAATCTGCATTTCTCTGATGATTAGCGATGTGGAGCATCTTTTCATGTGCCTGTTGGCCATCTGAATTTCTTCTTTGGAGAAGTGTCTATTCATGTCCTCTGCCCATTTCTTAATTGGATTATTTGCTTTCTGTTTGTTAAGGTGCATGAGTTCTTTATATATTTTGGATGTCAACCCTTTATCAGATACGTTTTTTATGAATATATTCTCCCATACTGTAGGATGTCTTTTTGTTCTACTGATGGTGTCCTTTGCTGTACAGAAGCTTTTCAGCTTGATATAGTCCCACTTGTTCATTTTTGCTTTTGTTTCCCTTGCCCGGGGAGATATGTTCATGAAGAAGTTGCTCATGTTTATGTCCAGAGAGATTTTTGCCTATGTTTTTTTCTAAGAGTTTTATGGTTTCATGACTTACATTCAAATCTTTGATCCACCTTGAGTTTACCTTTGTGTATGGGGCTAGACAGTAGTCCAGTTTCATTCTCTTACAGGTAGCTGTCCAGTTTTTCCAACACCAGCTGCTGAAGAGGCTGTCATCTCCCCATTGTATATCCAAGGCACTTTTATCAAATATTAATTGACTGTATATGTTTGGGTTAATGTTTGGATTTTCTATTCTGTTCCACTGGTCTGTGGGTCTGTTTTTGTGCCAATACCAAATTGTCTTGATTACTGTGGCTTTGTAGTAGAGCTTGAAGTCAGGGAGTGTAATTCCCCCTGTTTTATTCCTCCTTCTCAGGATTGCTTTGGCTATTCGGGGTCTTTTGTGGTTCCATATGAATTTTAGAATTATTTGTTCCAGTTCATTGAAGAAAGCTGTTGGTAGTTTGATAGGGATTGCATTGAATCTGTAGATTGCTTTAGGTAGTATAGCCATTTTGACAATATTGATTCTTCCTAGCCAAGAGCATGGGATGCATTTCCATTTGTTAGTGTCCTCTTTAATTTCTCTTAGGAGTGTCTTGTAGTTTTCAGAGTACAGGTCTTTCACTTCCTTCGTTAGGTTTATTCCTAGGTATTTTATTCTTTTTGATGCAATTGTGAATGGAATTGTTTTTCTGATTTCTCTTTCTGTTAGTTCATCATTAGTGTATAGGAAAGCAACAGATTTCTGTGTGTTAATTTTGTATCCTGCAACTTTGCTGAATTCAGATATTAGTTCTAGTAGTTTTGGAATGGAATCT
The DNA here is from genome assembly GCA_032199065.1 of Smutsia gigantea. NCBI lineage: Eukaryota > Metazoa > Chordata > Mammalia > Pholidota > Manidae > Smutsia > Smutsia gigantea. The sequence goes on along the minus strand of JAVSCE010001054.1, from coordinate 951,976 downwards.
TTAGGGTTTTTTATGTACAGTATCATGTCATCTGCAAATAGTGACAATTTGACTTCTTCTTTACCAATCTGGATGCCTTGTATGTCTTTGTTTTGTCTGATTGCTGTGGCTAGGACCTCCAGTACTATGTTGAATAACAGTGGAGAGAGTGGGCATCCCTGTCTTGTTCCCGATCTTAGATGAAAAGCTTTCAGCGTCTCGCCGTTAAGTATGATGTTAGCTGTGGGTTTGTCATATATAGCCTTTATGATGTTGAGGTACTTGCCCTCTATACCCATTTTGTTGAGAGTTTTAATCAGGAATGGATGCTGAATTTTGTCAAATGCTTTTTCAGCATCTATGGAGATGATCATGTGGTTTTTGTTCTTCTTTTTGTTGATGTGGTGGATGATGTTGATGGATTTTCGAATGTTGTACCATCCTTGCATCCCTGGGATGAATCCCACTTGATCATGGTGTATGATCCTCTTGATGTATTTTTGAATTCGGTTTGCTAATATTTTGTTGAGTATTTTTGCATCTACGTTCATCAGGGATATTGGTCTGTAATTTTCTTTTTTGGTGAGGTCTTTGCCCGGTTTTGGTATTAGAGTGATGCTGGCTTCATAGAATGAGTTTGGAAGTATTCCCTCCTCTTCTATTTTTTGGAAAACTTTAAGGAGAATGGGTGTTATTTCTTCTCTATATGTCTGGTAGAATTCAGAGGTGAATCCATCAGGCCCAGGGGTTTTGTTCTTGGGTAGTTTTTTGATTACCAATTCGATTTCGTCACTGGTGATTGGTCTGTTTAGTTTTTCTGTTTCTTGCTTGGTCAGTCTTGGAAGGTTGTATTTTTCTAAGAAGTTGTCCATTTCTTCTATGTTTTCCAGCTTGTTAGCATATAGATTCTCATAATATTCTCTTATGATTCTTTGTATTTCTGTGGGGTCCGTCGTGATTTTTCCTTTCTCATTTCTGATTGTGTTTATGTGTGTAGATTCTCTTTTTCTCTTAATGAGTCTGGCTAGGGGTTTATCTATTTTGTTTATTTTTTCAAAGAACCAGCTCTTGGTTTTATTGATTTTTTTCTATTGTTTTATTCTTCTCAATTTTATTTATTTCTTCTCTAATCTTTATTATGTCCCTCCTTCTGGTGACTTTGGGCCTCATTTGTTCTTCTTTTTCCAATTTCAGTAATTGTGTCTTTAGACTATTCATTTGGGAATGTTCTTCCTTCTTTAAATAGGCCTGGATTGCAATATACTTTCCTCTTAGAACTGCCTTTGCTGCGTCCCACAGAAGTTGTGGCTTTGTGTTGTTGTTGTCATTAGTCTCCATATATTCTTTGATTTCTGTTTTGATTTGGTCGTTAACCCATTGATTAATTAGGAGAGTGTTGTTAAGTCTCCATGTATTTGTGAGCCTTTTTGATTTCTTTCTAAAATTTATTTCTAGTTTTATACCTTGGTGATCTGAGAAGTTGGTTGGTAGGATTTCAATATTTTTGAAATTACTGAGGTTCTTTTTGTGGCCTAGTATGTGGTCTATTCTGGAAATGTTCCATGTGCACTTGAGAAGAATGTGTATCCTGTTGCTTTTGGGTGTAGAGTTCTGTAGATGTCTGTTAGGTCCATCTGTTCTAGTGTGTTGTTCAGTGCCTCTGTGTCTTTACTTATTTTCTGTCTGGTTGATCTGTCCTCTGGAGTGAGTGGTGTGTTGAAGTCTCCTAAGATGAATGCATTGCTGTCTATTTCCTCCTTCAATTCTGCTAGTATTTGTCTCACATATGCTGGCGCTCCTGTGTTGGGTGCATATATATTTATAATGGTTATATCTTCTTGTTGGACTGACCCCTTTATCATTATGTAATGTCCTTCTTTATCTTTTGCTACTTTCTTCGTTTTGAAGTCTATTTTGTCTGATACAAGTACTGCAACACCTGCTTTTTTCTCTTTGTTGTTTGCATGAAATATCTTTTTCCATCCCTTCACTTTTAGTCTGTGTATATCTTTGGATTTGAGGTGAGTTTCTTGTAGGCAGCATATAGATGGGTCTTGCTTTTTTATCCATTCTGTTACTCTGTGTCTTTTGATTGGTGCATTCAGTCCATTTACATTTAGGGTGATTATTGATAGGTATGTACTTATTGCCATTGCTGGCTTTAGATTCGTGGTTACCAAGGGTTCAAGGGTTGCTTCTTTACTATCTAACAATCTAACTTAACTTTCTTGTTAATTTATTGTAAACACAGTCTGATGTTTCTTTATTTCTCTCCCTTCTTATTCCTCCTCCTCCATTCTTTCTATAATAGGTGTTTTATTCTTTGCCTTTAGTTAGTATTTGGATGGTCTGCTTTCTTTGCTATGATTTTTTTTCTCTGGTGACATCTTTTTAGCCTTAGGTGTGCTTCCATCTAGAGCAGTCCATTTAAGATATCCTGTAGTGGTGGTTTATGAGAGGCAAACTCTCTCAACTTTCGTTTATCTGGAAATTGTTTAATCCCTCCATCATATTTAAATGATAATCGTGCTGGATACAATATTCTTGGTTCGAGGCCCTTCTGTTTCATAACGTTAAATATATCATGCCATTCTCTTCTGGCCTGTAAGGTTTCTGTTGAGAAGTCTGATGATAGTCTGATGGGTTTTCCTTTGTAGGTAATCTTTTTTCTCTCTCTAGCTGCCTTTAATACCCTGTCTTTATCTTTGATCTTTGCCATCTTAATTATTATGTGTCTTGGTGTTATCTTCCTTGGGTCCCTTGTGTTGGGAGATCTATGAGCTTCAGTGGACTGCGAGACTACTTCCTTCCCCAGCGAGGGAAAGTTTTCAGCAATTATTTCTTCAAAGACACTTTCTATCCCTTTTTCTCTCTCTTCTTCCTCTGGTACTCCTATAATGCGAATATTGTTCCGTTTGGATTGGTCACACAGTTCTCTTAATATTCTTTCATTCCTAGAAATCCTTTTATCTCTCTCTGCCTCAGCTGCTCTGTACTCCTGTTCTCTGTTTTCTATTCCATTAACAGTCTCTCGCATCTCATCCATTCTGCTGTTAAGCCCGTCGATCGCTTGTCTGATTTCTGTATTGTCTTTCTTCTGTTCCCTCACTTCCTCCCTCAGCTCTTGCACATTTCTCTGTAGGTCCATCAGCATGGTTATGACTTTTATTCTAAATTCTTTTTCAGGGAGGCTGTGCATTTCCATCCCTTCAGACTCCCTCTCTGGGGTTGTCTGGTTGATTTTGGTCTGAACCATATTCCTCTGTCTTTTCATGGCTGTATAATTTGGTCACTGATAGTTGCCACGTATGTCAGCTGGGCTCTTTAAGACTTTAAAAAGAGAAGAAAAAAAAGAGAAAAAAAGAAAAAAAAAAAAAAGAAAGAAAGAAAGAAAAGAAAAAACAAAAAACAAAACAAAACAAAAAAAACAAAAAAATGCCCACCGGACGTAGATTCTGTGGGAATGCTCTAGGTGGCGCTATTGCCCCACTATTCCACAGCTGTGACTGTGCCGCTCCGCAGGGCCCTTTACGGCTCTGGCAGGGGTGGGAACGAATAGGAGGCTGTTGATCTCAGTGAGAAGTGTTAAGTATGGCTACGCTTCCTCAGTCGCCAGCTAAGGCGTCTGAAACTCCCCAGGACTCCCAGCCTGCTGGGCTGAGTGTGCTGGGGCGATCCGGCTCCTCCGCTGGGCTCCTGTCTCTTTAAGACCGCTGAAGAAAGCGCGCACTTTTTTTTTTTCCTTCCCAGGAGCCGGCTGAAAGCACCCTGGCGCGTTCCCGCTCAGATCCTACTGCTCTGTCTCTCCAGTCTCCGCTGCACTGCGCAATGTGGGTCAGCGCTCCCCGCGCAGATCCCTGGGGCTGGCTACTTCGCGGGGTGCACTTCCACTCCCTCCGGCTCTGACTCCTCTCCTCCCGCCGGTGCGCTGGGGTGGGGGAGGGCTCGGGTCCCGCCGGGTCGCGGCTCCGTATCTTACCCGCCTCTTGGGTGCCGAGTCCTCTCGGGTGTAGCTGCACGCTGTGCGCTTTCCTGTGTATTCTCGTCTCTCTTTTAGGAATAGATGTATTTTCTGTGTTTTCGTAGATAAATATAGTGTTGGGAGGAGATTTCTGCCGCCCTGCTCACCCCGCCATCTTCCCGGAAGTCTCGGTCCATCTCATTTTAATCTCTCCTGTAACCTTCCTCTTACTCCATTCATATTGGCTCTTTCACATACACATGTTCCCCCTGCCATGTGGGGACCATATTTCCCTCTGACTTTTCTATGCTTCTTACTCCTCATTGTTCCTTTGCCTCCGTCTGTGCATGTCCTTCCCAAGCCCGCCCCATACTCCCCTCCAACCTCCTGATTAAGTTGACAGTGATTCACATGGAACCCATGTGAATAGATGATTTTTTATGTACAGGTATTTGTTCTTGCTATTTGCAGTATCATTCTAATCCTCATCTCAATGTCAAAGTTTATTCCTTTTCTGAAATGTTACTGACTGTGTTATTTATAAATGCAGGTCATAGCTTTTTTTTAAGTTTATTTTGATATCATTAATCTACAATTAAATGAGCAATATTATGGTGATTACACTGCCAGTCATAGCTTTTTGTATCTATAGCATTTATAAATGCAAGTTGAAGCCATTTATGGAAAAGATTGAGACTGACCTTTGCAGGAAATGATGTTTCTGGTTGGCAAGACCTTACATAGTACCTGATATTTAGGATGATTTTTTTTTTAATTTAAAGTGTGGGGCTGTAGAGACTTCTGTTTTAAGTTTTTGGAAAGTGGAAATGAAGGGATAGGTAAATATTTATTACCATTCTTTGACCATACTCATTACATTGATTTATTTTCTTTCTCATATGATATATCACATTTTCAAATGTATAAATATTTATTGGGAAATAGCCCCTATGAATATATGTATTTCTGTATATGTATTCATGCGTGCTTGTGTGCAAATTATGGTATGAGTTGTGAAAGAAATATTCATTTATATCATCTTTTTTAAAAAAAAGGAATTTGATCTGGAAATCATGAATACTTACTGATTTCCTACCAGTGTGCTTTAGAAGAAATGTATAAGACAGGGCTTACTAATTCAAAGAAGTTTTGCTATCTATTTGGGAAGATGACTCATAAATACATCCCAATCAGAGAACAATGGAAAGTATTGTATAATTAAATAATATTTGAGTTTAGTAAAGGGCTTGCTGAGAGGATAATATGGACCCTACTATTAGAACACAATAGTCCTTTACAGAAAAAAATCCACATCTTCAGAGGTGCATGGGGAAGGCAGTTCAAGTAAAGTATCAGTAAAGCACAGAGGTGGGCTCGGAATGCAAGGGTGGGCACTTTCGGACACCCGATGGCAACATAGGAACTCGTTTTCTGCATTATGAGCAGAACCTTCACATCATCAGGACAGTAGTTTTATGAGTTTTAGTTTTAACTTTGAAGACATAGAATGGCGGACCTCTCATCTACAAATCTATATGAAAATAGAAGAATTGGTCAAAAAGCTAGAAAAAGAAATAGTCTTTGCTTAGCTAAAAATTGTTTATTGCCTAAAATTTTAGGAAGTTAATTTAGTTATTGGAGGCTTTCTACTGTAGACTTCCTCCAGGTCCACTCAGAAATTGTTGAAAAGACCCTACAAATAAGACTGAATAATTAAACCAAAAATGGACAAATAAACGGATGTCAATCCTGTTCTTTGAAACAGGAGGGAAAAAGCCATCTAGTTGCTGTATACAAGTGAACAAGCTCTCTCTCTGCAGGATTCAAACCTGTGCTTAAGATGCTTAATAACAGTTTCCAATCTTGCAGCTAATCAATATTCAAGTACTTATTTAATTACATAGCAACCGTTTCTTTATAATCCCTTTGCTCTCCCGAGACATCACTAGGAACCTGTGTTAGAGCCATAGTGCATTTTCAGTTAATATATCAAAAGGCAGTAGCTTAAGCTTTGACATTTGTAGGAACCTTTGACTTGGAAGTATTTTTTTCTTTCTAAAGAGACTCTCCCATGTTCTTGATCTCGGGACCCTTAGTGGAAGAAGCACAGTATTTTATTTTAGATTCAACTTAAGGCATTATCTGTACTTGCTATTTGAATGACTGACTCTGAGTGTTTGGTCCATTTGTTAAAGTGTCTTCAATTTTCTGCCTTTAGACTGTTAAAGTTATTTCCTCTGAGTGATGACGGTAGACCCAGTCTTCACATGAAGACAGATAAGGTCAGACCTGAGTCAGAAATTAAATATCCCCATTTTACTAACATACTCTTTGGTACTAAGGCAAAGGACAGAAGCATATGGACCTGCTTCTGGTTGACACATAAGCAGAGTTACATATTTATATATAATAGTCTATACAGTTAATTAAAACCTGTGTCTGTTGCATGCTTATTTTAAATTTTATTTTTATTCCATATTTTCAGTTACAAATAAATTTTAAATCATTCAACACTTTGTTATTAAATAATTTTTGCAATAAATATCTATTTCTCAGATGATGTTTTCCCTTCTCTACTAAGACAAGATATTGAGGGTTTTGCCATTTATTTCTCCTCTTGACAACTAGTAGTTGTTAGAACACCAAAATGGACAGTCATCATAGTTTAGAAATCCTTTCAGATCCTTCTTCCTTAAACTGTATTATAATAAATTTATTTAGGGTTTTTCCAACTTAAGATTTTTGACAAGATGTCTTACATTTGTATTTTTTTTGCCATGATTTTTCAAAGTATTCTACAGTTATTAGGAATTTTCACATTAATCTCTGTACTTGAAAATGCTGTGTACTAACTAAATAGCAACTTTTTTGCTAACTAAATAGCAACTTTTTACTTTATTTTCCTTTCATTCACATGTTTTTTACTTTTCTTAAAATGGTAATTAGGAAAGCTTGATTTTTGTAGAACCCAACCATGTAAGACAAATCCAGGATTTTAAATGGATCTGTACCATTATAACCCCATTATTCCTCATCATTAGGTAGGAATATGCACATTTTGTATTCTTTCAAAGCAGTTATATATGGAGTGTTCCAAGCTAGAGATGAGCTTATCAGACTGAAGAAATCAGCTGGCTCAAAAGAAATTTAGTTTTCTAAATTTCATTAGTACATTCATTTTGCTTCAGTCTATGGTTGGTTGGAAGTGTGTCTTGTATGCAGTTAGCAGAGAAGATGGATTTGATTTCAAGGCTGTCTAACTCAACTACAGAATTCATAATTGGAGACAAGATGGTCCTTTTTTTAGTCTCTTTCTTTGAAGGTGCATCACTGGGAAAATCATGGTGCCCAAAGAGAAATTAAAGAGTTTCTTTCTCCAAATTTCCATATTCTTCCAAACAGGAGTGATCATTTACAGAAAATTTTTTGGTGATTTTATTATGACAATGAAACACCAAAGTCCAGACCTACAGGTTTACATATTCCCTTACCAACCCCAAAACTCAGATGTTATGGTTCCTTCTCAGAAGTTACACCCAGCCATGCCCATGTGAGATCCCCAGCAGGGGGCTGTTGAAAGGAAATTAGCTGAAGGGAATTGTTGGCTGAAGGAGGTGTCAGTTGTTGACTAATTGCTGGATGTAAAAAAGAAATTAAATGGACAATGTAGACACTTGTCAGCTACTTGACAGCATCAAAAATTTTGGCCCACCTGGCCATTTGAGCGGAATCAGTGACCTTTCCCTGTTCTGGAGGAAGGAGGCTGACACGTATCGTCTGCTCCCTGGGAAATAGCTGTGCAAGAGGCAGTAGAAAGAGCCTTTGCACATCAGAAACCCTGTGTTGGGACTGTGGGGATACAAAATCTTTATCATCATCAGCCATCTCCGCTGTCCTGAAGGCACTGACCCTTTTCCTCCTGGAGACACAGCTGTTCACCATGTGCCGATCTGACTTGATGACCGCTCTTCTCTCTGCCTCCTCGTTACCACAGGGTTTTCATCCATTCCTTCTGAATACTTTTATCCATCTTAGTGTTTTTTTTATTAAAGTGTCATTAATATACAATCTTATGTTGGTTTCAAATGTACATCACAGTGGTTCAACAGTCCCTGTGATCAACTTATATTGTAATAGTGAATTATTGGACCCCTTTATCCCCCCCACCCCGACCTCCACTGCACCTGCCCCAACCCCTCCCCCTTGGTAGCCACCAGTCACTTCTCAGTGTCTATGAGTCCTTCTGCTTTGCTTTGTTTTTATATTCCACAAATACATCTTAGTGTTGTTTTGTTTTAATTAACCTTCCTCATCTTCTCAGAGGCTAATAGAATCAGATGAATACTACTGACAATGTATTTTTTTTAAATGAGTTATCAAACAATCTTTGCAGAGCAGTTTATAATTTTTAAGACACATTAAAGTGTTACTCCTATGTACTATGGAGGTAGAGTATATTTATCTAGCTTGAATTCCGTGGCTTTTGAACAGGTATCAACTTGTTTTCAGATGAACAACAAACATGAACAAAATTCTTGGATTCACTGTGTTATTATAATAAAACACATAGATCTAATTCCACTCATAAGATGAAATAATTTGTAGATTCTGCCTTTTCATTCATGCTAGAAAAGGGCATTCTATAAACTTCCAAAGCTGTTTTCCCAGGCCTGCAAACATGTTCAACTTCTCTAACTTTGTCCAAATGACTTGACTGCTGTCTGTTTAGTCTTGTGTAGTAGTGGCCGAGTCACCTCCCATGGAATCCTGCTGGCTTCCCGGCAACTGCAGACACTGTGGTGAAGCCCAAAGGGACATTTCATTCTGCTTACTCCACTCCCTTCCAGGACACTGGTCTTCTTTTAACCATTTTGGCCCTGTGTATGGCACTGCCATTGATCCTGGAACCTTTTGAATCTGCTCTCTAAAGCACAGATTCTTTTTCTGGGATTCCCTCTCCTGCAAGAAATCCATTGACAGAATTTGAGAGGATCTTTCAGCTCAGATGGAAAAATCTTTATTTGTATTAACTTGTTTTTTATTGGAATATAGCTGATATACAGCTATATTTATTGTATATCTGATTTTGGTATCAGATGTACAACATAGTGAGTTGATAATTATGTACATTACTAAATGCTCACTATGGTAAGTGTAGTTACCCCATTCCCATACCAAGATGTTATAATATCATCGGTTAAATTCTGTGTGCCATTTCTATGACTAATTTATTTTATAATTTGAAGTTTGTATTCTTTATCCCCTTCACCTCTTCCACCCATCTCCTCCACCCGCCTCCCCTATGGTAATCAACAGTCTGTTGTCAGTGTTTATGAGTCTATTTTTTTGTTGTTGTTTGTTTTATTTCTTAGATTCCATCTATAAGTGACATCATATTTGTCTCTGTCTGACTTATTTCACTTAGCATTATACCCTCTAGGTCCAAATTTAATGTTTTTGAATTTGGAATGAAGGCACAAGCTATAGTAGTTCACTAATAAAAATTATAGACACTCTAACATCACATTAGGCTGACTGCAGGAATCTCAAAGTGGTGTTTCCACTCCTCCTGCATCAAAATTGCTTATAGATATTGGGTTCACTGCTAGATGTTGTTATTTAATTTTTTACTAGAAAAGCCCAAATATTACTAGATTGGAGTCTTTACTATATTACCAATTACATCAATATGATTGGTTTCTTTAATAACCATGTTATTTTATTTTAGTCCTTTAAAAAACCAGGGTCTGAAGGAACCCAAGGCACAAGCAAGGTTGGGCACTTCATCCCTAGAACATGCAATCAGTCCTTGCATTTTTTTTGGTTCTCTCCACAACAATGGAGATGTGAACTGTCATACTCTAGAGTCACATGTAACCTCTTTCTTTCAGTTCACAGATAATTATATGGATAGTTAAATTTCTTCCATTCTTGCAGACCTCCCCAGCCCTCACCTCATGACATCCCAACCTTACTTCAGATCATTCTGTGAGTGACGCCAGGCCCGCATCCTGCCCTTCATCCTTGCCCCAGTGGCCGCGTCAGTACTGCTCAGCTGGACCATAGATGAACTGGGTTCTGGAAGACATCACACAATGTCACAATTCATAAATATCAATGCCAGGAAGCACTCAATATGAAATTTACAAATACTTGTCCCTTATTATGCACTCATAAATGACCAATAAGTAAACGATAGTTGTTTATTAGGTTAAAGAAAATGATCCTATCTTTTCCACAGTAGTAGTCATTCTCTTGAATAAATTCCCAACATACCTGTGTCTGCTTTATCTCAAATAATTGACCATAAGCCCAAACACTGAGAAGGAAGAATTTCGACACAGTCATGAATTTTTAAAAATATCCAGTAATCCTGTCATTACACTGACAATTTTATTCTAAAATTTATTCTGGGAGAAGAAAAAATATGCAGTGGTGGAATTTCAGACACTAATTTAAGTACTTACTATTGAAATAATAATATTAAAGCTACTTTCTCTTCCAACCTATTTACACCATCTAACCAAAGAAAAATTGGATATTTGATGGGATCTCTAAATGTGGTAATGATGGACACATGATTCAGATAAATCTCTCTCAAGACAAACTAAAAAAAATAATTGCTTGAATACTTTGGGAGCTCTAAGAAGACATTGATGACATAAGGGACCGAGTTCAGGGAAAGGGAAAACCCAGAAAGATGGTCATTTGGAGCTAGTCTTCTGCTATGGATACCAGCAGTTTCTGAGGAAGTGTCTGAGAAGGTCAAGAGCTAAGGAGCTCTACTCATGATCTCATGGATCTAAAGACAAATGAGTTTAAGCCCAGCAAGGGATCAGCCTGAAAGACACTCTCGATTTTGGGTATGGGGATCCCAAAATAATATATCCAAAGAGTAGGTATAAACTAAAAATAGTCTGTCCCTTCCAGATTCTGCAGCCCAGCATAAAATCCTGTCAATCCTAAAATCAGATCAAGTGGATCCAGAATAGCTGTGCTTCTAGTTGTTTTCCAGGATCAAACGTAAATCCTCTCTGAAGTGCTCTTGTCTTAAGCCTCAACTTATGTTTACAAATTTTCATGTTGAAAGTCTGGAGTTAATAAGAAGTAAACAGCATAGAAGGAGAAAATAAATAGTAAACTATAAGAAGAGGAAAACAAAAACTAGATTCAACAGGGATTTTAGATAATGCAATTCTCAGACTGCCAAAGAACTCTCCCTGTAATTTTGGAGTAATTAAAATACAAGATACATAATTTCAACAGTGAACTAAAAATAATAAGAGAAAGTAAATTCTAAAAGAGAAAAAGTGTATCATAACTAAAATTTAAGAGCTATGAGGAGAGAATTGGTCAACTAGAAGATAGGTCATCATAAAACAACCAAAATTAAATGTTGAAAAGCTAAAGAGACAAGGTGGTGCGATGAGACAGCCAAACATGCATGATCGGAGTCCTAACAAAGAAAGAGAAAAAATGGAACAGAAGCAGTAGTTGAAGTAATAAGAACTAAGACATTTTCAAGCCTGCTGAAATATATTAAATCAATAATTCAAAAACCATATGAACTCCAATCAGGATGAATAATAAAGTGATTAAAAAACACTTAAACACATTGAGGTAATCAGCTGAAAATCAGCCCAAACAGAAAAGTCTTAAAAAAACACCTAGGGCAAAAACACTCATTTTCTTTCTTCAAAGGAAAAAAATCTTTAGATTGCGAGCGAAATTCCCAACTGAGAAGATAGAATTCAGAAGACAGTGGAGTGAACTCCTCAAAATACTTTTTAAAAATAACTGACATCAGGGTCTTATGTTTCAGAGGTCCCCATACTTTGGAGAACCTTCCTCAAAAACTTGTAAGTCCCTCTGTGGTGCTTGGAATGGTCAGGCTGGCAGTGCATCCAGACAGAGCACCTCCAGCACAGACTAGGTCCTGCATGGATTTCAGTTGCTGCAGACACCTATCTTAAAATTGTCTAACTCCCCCATCTGTGGCTCGACAACTGGGGGTGACCGGTTGGTTTGGCAACGTGATCTCAGCTCACACATATCTGTCCCCTGTCCTTTGGGCGCTTTTGGACCCCCTGTTCTACATACTAGGTCAACCAAATCACCATGTAGCTCTGCACCTTGTACCTAAGGGGTCATCCAGGGTCCAGTGGCAAGGTCTGGTGCTAGGAGGGCACCTGGTCAGTAGACTCCTCTGGTACACTGACGTGAGCTTTGGCCAGAAGAATGGTGGTAATGTGCTGCTGTTTGGTGACTCTCACTCATGTTGGACACAAGAAGAATTAAGAGATATGCATTATTGACAGGCATGGACTCGGGCCCCATCTGTGTTCTGACCACAGTGCCACCACCAGTCTACAACAACCAGTGGGAGCAGGGGGAGCAGTAGGCATTCTCCACTGTGCACCCACTGCCGCCGGACCCTGGGCTGCCACCTCGCTCTATGCTACAGCACAGTCAGTCGTCCAAGGGTGTCACACCCATCTTCTCTGAGGGTCCTCAAGACTGTTGCTCAGCAAAGGCAACCAGATGTCCTCCCATGATTCTGATTGACACGGTGACACTGTGCTCTTGGATCTTTCTCAGCCTTGATGGTTGAGGATGCTTATCCTTGTGTAAATGGCTCAGCCCTTCCATCCTTCCTGCTGGAAGTGTTCAGGGGTGTGGTCCACATCAAAACAGATCACATTCTAGGAATGTAGTTATTATGACCTAAAAAATTCAAGAGGAGATATGGCTGGAGAATGTGTTGCTCTATGCTTATGCTATAATATTCCAAATAGTAAATTAATATGACCTGAATGTGAATTATCATTTTTTCTTGCATACTGTGGTTGAGACTTGAGTTTGTGATCATCATAAATGAAAAAAATAAACACCTCTGAAAGGAATATTTAAATCTAGTGTGTAGGAGCAGCTCAATGAATGTAGCAGAATCATGAGTAATGATGTAACTAAAAACAAATCAACAGTGTTAGGGAACTGCAGAGGCAAGAAGATAGATACATACTGTTTCTATCCAAACAAGGTTCCAAAGAGCCATGGCACTGTGAGTAGTTACAGGGTTCCTACACCGTTCTTCTGGTGGGAAATCTGAAACTAACTAAGAATGACAAATTTGACAATAAAAGACTCAGAAAGATGTTTCCTGGTCTTGAACAGGAAAGTAGGTGCCTAGACACTTCACAGACCTTTTGAGTACATGATCAGGCAATGAACAAGTAAGTCTTGAGTTAGCAAATGTCTTGGTATGCCAATGCAGTTTCTTAGTTTTGTCAATGTACCATAGCAATATGAGATTAACAATAGGGGAAAATGAGTGAAAAGTATATGGGTACTCTCTGTTTTATATTTAAAACTCTTCAATAAATCTAAAATTATTCTAAAGTAAATGTTTATTAAAAATCATAGGCTGGTATATTTGGATTGAGTTGCTAGACCAGTGGTTCTGTAAATATAAGCATCAGAAACAACAGAAGCTTATTCAATGCTGATTCCAGGGCCCTCGTTCCAGCGAATCTAAAAGGTCTGAACTGGGCCTTGGAATCTGTATTTTAACAAGAAACACCAAGTGAGTTTGAAACTACTGAGATATATAAATAATAATATAGTTGAGAACATTCCTACAAATTAATGAATCACAGTAATCACAAAGCTATTCGATTACTGAGTTTCAACTAGAAAACAAGTCTTCAAATCCCTTAGGAGAGCCACAAATAGTTTCTTCATAGTTCTGAAATGATTTATAAACATGAAAGGTCTCCTGCATTCTCCTATCAGTACTGAAGGGAAGACTGGTCCCAGCGCAGGTGAGAAGGTAGGAGCCAAGCAGTGACGTCTGTGAGGGCCGCAGTGCCCGGCGTGTCTGGAGCAGTTCTGGGAATGCCAGCATTTGGCATCCTACTTCAGGACAGCTGCAGAGGACCTTTTTCCTCATCAGAGCACCTGCTGGGCTCCTGTTACTTTCTGACTTACAGTTGTCATAAAGTCTGTTTACCGCCACAAAGTGCAAGATGACTATTCAAATTAGACAGGAAAATGGAGTCCAGGACTTCTTTTCTTATTCTCTTGGTGAAACCCTGAGACCTCGGGGTCATGCAATGACTTTTTTCTCATGGTCAAACTTTAAGATATTTTAAATTTCCTTAAATCACCCTCACAATATTCAGCATTTCAGAAACAACTCTTAAAAGATTAAGACAATTAAATGACTTTCCACACAACAGAAACTTCTCTGGATCTGCCTCCCAATAGACTATTTCTCTGCAGCACTGGGCGAGCTTGACTCTCCCTTTTCTTCAAATGTATTTCTTTCTTGGCTTCCACATTAGCTTTTTGCCCGTCACCACCAAGCCCACAGCTTCGGTGTCTCCTTGACGCTTTGCCTCCTGGAGCAGCTGCTGTCCCCATCCGAGGTCTCGTCTCTTAGTGTGAGCGCTGGCGCAGGGCCAACAGGTTTTCAGTCGCTCCATATGGGTGAGTTCCACATGCTTTCCTCCTACCTAGACCTCCATCTCAACTACAGACCCAGTTCTTCCCACTATCTCCCCCAGATGCCCTGTCAGTGCTCCCGAATCAACATGCTGCACACCTCACTCATTATTACCCATCAGCCCCTCACCCCCATTCCAAACCGCTCCTTCTGTTTCTCATTGCAGTGAGGATGTTATCTGCACCTTTGCCCCGGTGATTATCAGAGCTTGGATTTTATAGTTTCTTTCCTCTGCTGCAACAATAGTAAAGTTTGAGCTGAGAGTATTTGTGCACAGAAAACTTCCTAAACTTAGAGTGACAGCAAAGGCATGGAAAACCTGGAAGACGAAACCTTTTGCCTTTATAGATATTGTCTAGGGACAATCTAACCTAATAAATTTGGTGTTACTTTTTTGCAATTTAATTTTGTATAACATTGCTGAATAACATTTATTCATATAATTTTTAATTTATGTTTGAGAAAAGCATTAAGTAAACATATAAAAGGTTTCAGGCACCATAGTCGGAAATGAGGTTAAAAATGCCTGTTCCCTGCTCTCAAAGAGACAAATCTAACCATAAGAAATTAAACCACAGAGGTGCTCTCTGCTCCCCCCTAGAGGGCTTTGTAGGTAGTAAAAGGCATATATGCCTTTCGTTTCAGGCTAGTCTCTGCTTGGCCATTGACTAATATCACTGCTTGAACTAGAATATAGCCTTTGGCAATATTTTATAATTTTAAAGACTCTTTTGATGGTGAGCCCCAACACAACTACACTCAGTTATATGAAAGGCAGAGCATTTTAAAAATTCTCAGTTCCAAATAAGAGAAGGCTTCCAGGCAGGATCACATGGAGGGATGGGGGAACAGAGGGAAAAGGGGATGGGGGGACACTTTGGGACAGGGTAACAGCAAAGTGGAGCTCTAGGGGCAGCTTGTGGCAAATGGGTGGTGGGGTTGGCCAGGTTTCATGGGCTCTCTGTGGAGCTAATTTGAGTAATTTTTTGGTTTCCGGGATGTAGGGCTTGTCCCTAGTTGTCAGTTAGATGGCCATGGTCAAACAGGCCTCATCCTAGTGGCTCTGGGTGTTAGATCCTGGCAAGGGAGGTGCTTGGGGTGTGGACTTCAATCAGTTGCTCAGGAAAGGGAACTGACCAGCCTCTAGCCAGGACCTCAAAACTGAGTCAAGACAGCATTAAAAAAAAAAACTATATTATAAGCAAATGATTTGTTAATCTAATTTTTGCCATCCTCTTCTTAGATTACCTCCACAAGCTCCAACACTGGGTGAGTTTTTTAACATTTACAACTGTGTCCTTAACTTACTTCCTTTAATAATGTGAGAAGTACATGCCCTTTTATGAAAGATCACCATGGTTTGAAGGCCATCTACCACTGTCTTCTGGTGCCAGGACCCCTCCTCTCCAAGTCTTGTCAGCACAGTTTCATCTTTCTCCTTGATTCTAAATGCAATGACCTCAGGGACAGCAGCCACGATCCCTGGCTGATCGTGTGATCTTTGCTGAGCAGTAGCGCTCAGGGTTCTGTCAACAAATCTGTTGACTCAGCATCTGTGTGTCAAGGCTCCAGACTGTTTGCTGCCTCCCAATTTCCATCCTAAATGTGAATATGCCTCCCAGACCTCCACGTCGCCTTCACCCAGCTTCCACAGAGAGTGAGCAAAGATGGGGCTGAGAAAACTCACTGTGGACCACCGTCTGGACCATCTTGTTTGATCTGGCTATTTCTGTATATAGCCACTGCTCTGAATCAAGTTCTTTATTAGAATGCAAAATCTCCTTCATTAATAAATTGATAATTTAGAGAGGACTGCATCTGGGATCTTACACAGGTGAAGCCAGCAACTCTGTATAAAGTCTTGAGCACTAAAAGTCATCTGCCTGTCCTCAAGCCTTCCCCACCCCATTAGCTTTTATGTTCTTGGAGCACATTTTTAACCAGTGGAGAATAGGGTTTTTAATTTTGAGAACAGTGAAAAAGAAGAGAGTCTCCACTCCAAACAAATCCTAAAAGACAGCATGTATTTTCCTAAGGGAAAAAGCAGAGCCCTCAGCCTCTCCTCTATCATGCTCATGTTCCCAGAGCACAGCCTCTTTTTTTTAGGTGAGTCAGGTGCTTTTAGTTTTATCTGACAGATATGGAGCTCGGAGAAGTCATGAATCCAAATCAGACGGTGCCGAACAGAGGCATTAGAAGGCCAGTCATCCAGTGAAGTGCTCTCCAAACCAGGGCGTCTCATCACACTGTACCGACTTATCAAATTGCCAATTATAGAATTAGAATCACAAACCCCAGAGTCCTGGGAACATAAGGCAAAGGAGGAATGCTCCATCTCATGTACGAGGGGGAGCGGAGAACTGACGGCGATCTGCCCATGCAGAAGAAGGGAACAGGGGCTGGACCTGGGGAGGGAGGGTCTTGGGGCACTTGGCTCTGGGTTGATAGCAACAGCTAAAAGGAGGGATTACTCCCCCATCCCATATTTTGAACTGATTATAGATTTCAAAATTTTACATAAATTCCCACGGAGCCCTCCCCACACTTGTCCCAATGGTGACCTTTTATATAACTGTAGTAAAATAACAAACCAGAATATTGACAGTGAAAAAATATTGGTAAGTAGGGTTCAGACCTTATTAAGTGCTCATTGGTGTGTGTTTGTATATACAGTTTGGTCAAAAACAACAGGTATGTGTGGCCCCCACCACAATGAGGGCACAAAAACTTTTCTCTTACTTCAAAGGGACTTCCTCCTGACACTGGTTTATACCTGCATGACAAATCACCGCCTCCCTCCTCCAGCCCTGCCCCCTGGTCATGAAAAATCTGTCTCTGCTTCCATATTCTTGTCATTTTGAAGAGGCTGTATGAATTTTATCATACAGGATGTAACCTACAGATTAATATGGGAAAATTTGACCTCTTTGCTATATTAGGTCTCCATGAATACAATATTCCTCTTAATTTACTTATGTTTTCTTTCATTTCTTTCATCAGATTCACTTTTTCTCACTAAGCATAGGCTGTCAAATAAATCAATAGTTTGTTTCCTTTTATGACCAAGTATTCCATTATGCAGATATACCAGATTTACATATTCATGACTGAAGGGCATATGAGTTGTTTCAGTATTTTTGCTGTCATAAATAAAGCTGCTGTGAACAATTATCATGAGCATTTGGGAAAAGATTTTTATGTAAACATAGTTTTTATTTCTCTGCTACAGATTCCCATGGATGTGATTGCTGGAACATATGGTAAATTCAAGTTTACTGTTTTTTAACAACTTTATTGAGATCTCATTCACATACCTAATCCATTTAAAACTGTACAATTCAATGACTTTTAGCACATTTACAGATATGTGCAATGATCACACAGCCAGTTATAGACAGTTTTATCATTTCACAAAGAAACTCTGTACCCTTCATCTATTACTGTTTATCCCAATATTTCCCCCTCCCTCAGCAACCACTAATATATTTTATGCCTCTCTAGATTCGCTTGTTTTGGACTTTCGTATGAATGCAATCATATAGTGTTCTGTGCCTGGCTCCTATCAGCACAACATTTTAAGTTATATCCAAGTTCTAACATGCATCAGTAATTTGTTCCTTTTTATAATTGAGTAATATTCTATTGTATGGATATACCACTTTCTTTATCCGTTCATCTGTTGGATATTTATGTTGTATTAATTTTCACCTATTATGAATGCAGACATATACATTGTGTACATGCTTCCTGTGGACATCTGTTTTCATTTCTCTTGGGTATGTACATAGAAGTGAAATGACTAGGTCAAATGGTTACTCTGTTTTTAATCATTTGAGGAACTATCAAACTGTTTCCAATGCAGCTGTGTCATACTACACTCCTACCAGTGGGACATGAGACTTCTGGTATCTCCACATCCTTGTCAACACTTATTACCTCATTTTTTTTTACAAGTCTTCACAATCAAGTATTTTTTTTTTGGTACCATGTACAATTACATGAGCAACATTATGGTTACTAGACTCCCTCTATTACCAAGTCCCCCCCACATATCCCATTACAGTCACTGTCCATCAGGGTAGTAACATGCTATAGAATCACTACTTGTCTTCTCTGTGTTATACTGCCTTCCTCGTGCCCCCCACCACACTACATTATGCATGCTTATCGTAATTCCCCTTTTCCCCCCTTATCCCGCCCTTCCCACCCATCCTCCCCAGTCCTTTTCCCATTGGTAACTGTTAGTCCATTCTTGGGTTCTGTGAGTCTGCTGCTGTTTATTGCTTCACTTTTTTCTTTGTTCTTATACTCCACAGATGTGTTACATCACTTGATACTTGTCTTTCTCCACCTGGCATATTTCACTGACCATAATAACTGCTAGCTCCATCCATGTTGTTGCAAATGGTATGATTTGTTTTCTTCTTATGGCTGAACAATATTCCATTATGTATATGTACCATATCTTATTTATCCATTCATCTACTGATAGACACATAGGTTGCTTCCATATCTTGGCTATTGTAAATAGTGCTGCAATAAACATAGGGGTGCATATGTCTTTTTGAATCTGAGATTCTTTGGGTAAATTCCTAGGAGTAGAATTCCTGGGTCAGATGGTATTTCTATTTTTAGTTTTTTGAGGAACCTCCATACTGCTTTCCACAATGGATGAACTAATTTACATTCCCACCAGCAGTGTAGGAGGGTTCCCCTTTCTCCACATCCTCACCAACATTTGTTGTTGTTTGTGTTTTGGATGTCGGCCATCCTAACTGGTGTGAGGTGATATCTCATTGTGGTTTTAATTTGCATTTCTCTGATGATTAGAGATGTGGAGCATGTTTTCATGTGCCTGTTGGCCATCTGAATTTCTTCTTTGGAGAAGTGTCTGTTCAACTCCTCTGCCCATTTTTTAATTGGCTTATTTGCTTTTTGTTTGTTAAGATGCGTGAGCTCTTTATATAATTTGGATGTCAACCCCTTATGGGATATGTCATTTGTGAATATATTCTCCCATACTGTAGGGTGTTTTTTTGTTCTACTGATGGTGTCCTTTGCTGTACAGAAGCTTTTTAGTTTGATATAGTCCCACTTGTTCATTTTTGCTTTTGTTCCTCTTGCCCAAGGAGATAGGTTCATGAAGAAGTTGCTCATGTTTATGTCTAAGAGAGTTTTGCCTATGTTTTCCTCTAAGAGTTTTATGGTTTCATGACTTACATTCAGGTCTTTGATCCATTTTGAGTTTACTTTTGTGTATGGGGTTAGACAATAATCCAATATCATTCTCTTACATGTAGCTGTCCACTTTTGCCAACACCAGCTGTTGAAGAGGCTGTCATTTCCCCATTGTATATCCATAACTCCTTTATTGTATATTAATTGACCATATATGCTTGGGTTTATATATGGGCTCTCTAGTCTGTTCCATTGGTCTATGGGTCTGTTCTTGTACCAGTACCAAACTGTCTTGATTACTGTGGCATTGTAGTAGAGCTTGAAGTCAGGGAGCATAATTCCCCCGCTTTATTCTTCCTTCTCAGGATTGCTTTGGCTATTTGGGGTCTTTTGTAGTTCTATATAAATTTTAGAACGATTTGCTCTAGTTCATGGAAGACTGCTGTTGGTATTTTGATAGGGATTGCATTGAATCTGTATATTGCTTTAGGCAGGATGGCCATTTTGACAATATTAATTCTTCCTATCCATGAGCACAGAATGTGTTTCTACTTATTGGTATCTTCTTTAATTTCTCTCATGAGTATCTTGTAGTTTTCAGAGTATAGCTCTTTCACTTCCTTGGTTAGGTTTATTCCTAGGCATTTTATTTTTTTGATGCAATTGTGAATGGAATTATATTCCTGATTTCTCTTTCTGCTAGTTCACCATTAGTGTATAGGAATGCAACAGATTTCTGTGTGTTAATTTTGTATTCCCAGCTTTGCTGAATTCAGATATTAGTTCTAGTAGTTTGGGAGTGGATTCTTTAGGGTTTTTCATGTACAATATCATGTCATCTGCAAACAGAGACACTTTGACTCCTTCCTTATCAATCTGGATGCCTTTTATTTCTTTGTGTTGTCTGATTGCCATGACTAGGACCTCCAGAACTATGTTGAATAAAAGTGGGGAGAGTGGACATCCTTGTCTTGTTCCCGATCTTAAAGGAAAAGCTTTCAGCTTCTCGCTGTTAAGTATAATGTTGGCTGTGTGTTTGTCATATATGGGCTTTATAATGTTGACGTACTTGCCCTCTATACCCATTTTGTTGAGAGTTTTTATCATGAATGGATGTTGAATTATGTCAAATGCTTTTCCAGCATCTATGGAGATGATCTTGTCGCTTTTGTCCTTCTTTTTGTTGATGTGGTGGATGATATTGATGAATTTTCGAATGTTGTACCATCCTTGCATCCCTGAGATAAATTCCACTTGATCGTATTTTGTTGAGTATTTTTGCATCTATGTTCATCAGGGATATTGGTCTGTAATTTTCTTTTTTTTTTTGTGATGTCTTTGCATGGTTTTTAGTATTAGAATGATGTTGGCCTCATAGAATGAGTATGGGAGTGTTCCTTGCTCTTGTACTTTTTGGAAAAGTTTAAGGAGGATGGGTATTAGTTCTTCACTAAATGTTTGATAAAAATCAGTAGTGAAACCATCTTGTCCAGGCATTTTGTTCTTAGGTAGGTTTTTGATTACCAATCCAATTTTCTTGCTGGTAATTTGTCTATTGAGATTTTCTGTGACTTCCTGAGTTAGCCTTGGAAGGTTGTATTTTTCTAGAAAGTTGTCCATTTCTTCTAGGTTATCCAGTTTGTTACCATATAATTTTCATAGTATTCTCTCATAATTCTTTGTATTTCTCTGGTGTCTGTAGTGATTTTTCCTTTCTCATTTCTGATTCTGTTTATGCGTGTAGACTCTCTTTTTTCTTGATACGTCTGGTTAGATGTTGATCTATTTTGCTTATTTTCTTGAAGAACCAACTCCTGCTTTCATTGATTTTTTTTTTTCTGGATGGTCAATAGGTTTTCTTTCTTTGATTCTTTCTATTGTTTTATTCTTCTTGATTTTATTTATTTCTGTTCTAATCTTTATTATGTCCCTCCTTCTACTGACTTTGGGCCTCACTTGTTCTTCCTTTTCTAGTTTTGTTAATTGTGAGTTTGGACTGCTCATATGGGTTTGTTCTTTCCTGAAGTAGGCCTGAATTGCAATATACTTCCCTCTTAGCACAGCCTTCACTGTGTCACACAGATTTTGAGGTGTTGAATTATTGTTGTCATTTGTCTCCATATATTGCTTTATCTCTGTTTTTATTTGGTCATCAATCCATTGATTATTTAGGAGCATGTTATTAAGCCTCTGTGTGTTTGTAGACTTTTTCATTTTCTTTGTGTAATTTATTTCTAGTTTCACACCTTTGTGATCTGAGAAGCTGGATGGTACAATTTCAATCTTTTTGAATTTACTGAGGTTCTTTCTGTGGCCTAATATATGATCTATTCTTGAAAATGTTCCATGTGCACTTGAGAAGAATGTGTATCCTGCTGCTTTTGGGTGGAAAGTTCTGTAGATGTCTGTTAGGTCCATGTGTTCTAATACCTTGTTCAGTGCCTCTGTCTCTCTACTTATTTTCTGTCTGGTTGATCTGTCCTTTGTAGTGAGTGTTGTGTTCAAGTCTCCTAAAATGAATACATTGCATTCTGTTTCCTCCTTTAATTCTGTTAGTATTTGTTTCACATATGTGGGTGATCCTGTGTTGGGTGCATAGATATTTATAATAGTTATATCCTCTTGTTGGACTGACCCCTTTATCATTATGTAATGTCCTTCTTTGTCTCTTCTTACTTTCTTTGTTTTGAAGTCTATTTTGTCTGATACAAGTACTACAACTCCTGCTTTTTTCTCCCGATTAGTTGCATGAAATATCTTTTTCCATCCCTTTACTTTCAGTCTGTACGTGTCTTTGAGTTTGAAGTGAGTCTTTTGTAGGCAGCATATAGATGGGTCTTGTTTTTTTATCCATTCAGTGACTCTATGTCTTTTGACTGGTGCATTCAGACCATTTACATTTAGGGTGATTATTGATAGGTATGTATTTATTGCCATTGCAGGCTTTAGATTCGTGGTTATCAAAGGTTCAAGGGTAATTCCCTTACTATCTAACAGTCTAATTTAACTCACTTAGTATGGTATTATAAACACAACCTAAAGGTTCTTTTTTTCCTCCACCTTTTTCTTCCTCCTCCATTCTTTATATGTTAGGTATCATATTCTGTACTCTTTGTCTATCTCTTGATTCACTTTGGGGGTAGTTGATTTGATTTTGCATCTGCTTAGTAATTAATTGTTCTATTTTGCTGTGGTTTTATTTCCCCAGGTGACATCTATTTAGCCTTAGGAGTACTTCCATCTATAGCAGTCCCTCCAAAATGCACTGTAGAGGTGGCTTGTGGGAGGTAAATTCTCTCAGGTTTTGCTTATCTGAAAATTGTTTAATCCCTTCTTCAAATTTAAATGATAACCTTGCTGGATAAAATATTCTTGGTTTGAAGCCCTTCTGCTTCATTGCATTAAATATACCATGCCATTCCCTTCTGGCCTGTAAGGTTTCTTTTGAGAAGTCTGATGATAGCCTGATGGGTTTTCCTTTGTATGTGATCTTTTTTCTCTCTCTAGCTGCTTTTAGAAGTCTGTCTTTATCCTTGATCTTTGCCATTTCAATTATTATATGTCTTGATGTTGTCTTCCTTGGGTCCCTTGTGTTGGGAGATCTGTGCACCTCCATGGCTTGAGAGACTATCGTCTTCCCCAGATTGGGGAAGTTTTCAGCAATTACCTCCTCAATGACACTTTTTATCCCTTTTTGTCTTCTTCTTCTGGTACCCCTATTATGCGAATATTGTTCCATTTGGATTGGTCACACAGTTCTATGAATATTATTTTATTCTTAGAGTTCCTTTTTTCTCTCTGTGCCTCAGCTTCTTTGTATTCCTCTTCTCTAATTTCTATTCCATTTACCATCTCTTCTATTAAATCTAATCTACTTTTAAATCCCTCCATTGTATGTTTCATTTCAGATATAGAATGTCTTAATGATTGAATCTCCATCTTAAATTTGTTCCTGAGTCCTTGAATATTTTTCTGTACCTCCATGAGCATGTTTATGATTTTTATTTTGAACTCTCTTTTAGGAAGATTGGTGAGTTCAGTTTCATTGGCCCTTTTTCTGGGGTTTGTGAGATTTTGGTCTGAACCAGTTTCCTTTGACGTTTTTGTATTTCTATGTGGTGCCCTCTAGTGCCCAGAAGCTCTAGTCTCTGGAGCTGCCAAACCCCTAGAATGATCTTGGGGATCATAGGGGAGTGGCGCTGGTACCTGAGGGGTAGAAAGAGCTGTTTCCTTATTCCCATCTGCAGTGCCTGTCTCCCGTATCACAGCCAGTGGGCCGAGCACACAGGTGTAAGCCTCTGTGCTTGGCGTCTCTTTTTTTTTTTGGCCTCTGAGGACTGCTTCAGCTTCATTGGCTATGTTTTGGTATGGTGTGCTTCCATTTTTATTCATCTGATTTCTTTGTGGACCCACTTGTTATTGAGGAGGGGGCCATTTAATTCCCACACATCATTAAATATTTATTGAGCACCCACAGGGTGCCAGGCAGTTGTACATGGGACCTCCCTCTGGGGGCCTGATGCCAGCACAGTGACTGCCAGTTTGTGAGCTGGTGCCGGCAGGGCAGGAGGAGGTGCAGCGGGCTGCATGTCACAGTGGGGGGCCTCGGAGCTTTGTAGCCAGTCAGGGGGTCAAACACCTGAAGCTCTTCAAAGTTCCCAATCTTCTGGGCAGAGCGCGCTCAGATAATCTTGTTCCCCTATCCCTTCTCCCTCACAGCAAGCTCCGTGCAAATCCCGCCCCTTCAGCAGCCCTCTCGCTGCTAGGAAGCCTGCCAGATGGCCTGCCTTTCCCTTGTCCCAGAGTGGCTGGTTGTGGATCCCATCCTCCACAAAAGGCCGGAATCTGTCTCTCAAGCTCTCCATCTATACCAGCTCCCTATCCTCCAGAGCACCACACACTATAGGATTCTGCTCACAGAGCAGATCTCCAGGGCTAGATGTCCAGCAGTCCCAGGCTTCCACCCCCTCCCCGCTCCGTTTCTCTTCCTCCTGCTGGTGAGCTGGGGTGGGGGAAGGGCCTGGGTCCCGCCGGATCAAGGCTTTCATATGTTACCCTGTGTCGTGAGTTCTGCTCTGTTCGTGAGGTCTGTATGCAGTCTGATGCAGCCTTCTTTCCTGCTGCTGTTTTAGGGTTAGTTCTATTTAACTATATTTTCATACTATATGTGGTTTTGGGAGGAGTTCTCTGTCTCACCTCTCACACTGCCATCTTGAATCCTGAACTCTACCTCACTTTTTTATTCTAGCCATCCCATTGGGTGTGAGGTGATGTATCGTTGTTGTTTTTGTTTGCATCTTATTTTCTATCATGCTTATTGGCCTTTTACATATCTTTCTTGGAGATAAATTCATTTTTTTTTTGCCTGATTTTAATTGGAGTTTTTGTATCATATATTTATACATACATGTGTATATATTACTGAGTCGTAAGAGTTCTTTATATAATCTAGGCACAGGTCCCTTGTAATACAATCATATGTCATATTTGTAAATATTTTCTCTCAATCTATGGGTTGCCATTGTATTGTCTTGGTGTTTTGAACACAAATATTTTTTCAAATTATTTTGGTGTGATTCAGTTTGTTTCTGTTGTTTTTTCTTAACCAACAAAATGGTTGGTTTCTAGTAATCTAAGTATCTAAGAATCTTGACAAATCCAAGGTCATAAAGACTTTTGTCTATGATTCATTTTAACAGTCTTATAGTTTTGGTTCTTTGATCTGTTTTAGTTAATATTTGTATATGGTGTGAGGTGAGGGTCCCACTTCATTCTTTTCTTGTGGCTGTCCTATTGTCTCAGCACCATTTGTTGAAAAGCTCATATCTACTTTTAAAAAAGAACTTCCAAACAATTTTCTAGAGTGTCCCTACTATTTTAGGTTCAGTTCCCATTAGCAATGTAAGAGAGATCCAGGTTCTCTGCATTTTTTAATATCACTATTTTTATTTTCCTAATCTAAGAGGTATGGAGTAATATCTCATCATTGCTTAAATTTGCATTGCCATGATGGCAAATGATGTTGTATATCTTTTCATATATTTATTTACAATGTGTATCTCTTCTCTGGTGAAATGTTTCTTTACATCTTTTGCCCGTATTCCAAATGGATTTTTTTTTTACTGTTGAGTTTGAGTGACCTTTATGCATCCTAGATATAAGACTTTTGCGAGATATGTGGATATATTGCAAAAAGTTTTCCCTGCTCTGAAGCTTTTTTTTTTCATCCTATTTATAGGGTTCTTCATGCAGCAAGATGTTTATTTTGATGAAATCTAATTATCATTTTTTTTCTTCTTTGGATCTTGCTTTTGGTATTACATTTGTCTTATGTCCTTGCCAAACTCATGTGTTCTAGTAAAGATTTTATTTTTTGTAGATTCCTTGCGATTTTTTTTATGTAGCCAATAATAATTTTTCTTTCTTCCTTTCCAATCTGCATGACTTTGATTTCCTTTTTTACCTTATTGTACTGGGTAGAATTTCCAATACTGTGTTGAATCATAGTGGTGAAAAGGGATATTCTTGCCTTGTTCTTGATATTAGGAAAGGAACTTAGTCTTTTGCCATTTAGTTTTTTTTAATTTCTTAGATCCAAATTTTATTTTTTCACATTTCAAAGTCATTCACATGATTCAAAATTCTAAAGATACAAAACAAAAGACCACAAAAGCTCCTTTCCTTCCCAGTCTCTCAACCACCTAGTTTCCTCATAAACAACAGTGTTGGATTTTTCATGGGCAAATGTACAGATGTATTTTACATATATACTAACACTATGTTTGGCCCTCTACCATCTTTTCTCTGCATAGAGTAGTTCACTGTATATACTATAATAAGTGATATCTTTGTATAATTTAAATTGCGTCTCTTACTATGAATGGGGTTATGTTTTCTGATATTTTAAGAGATGTGTATTTCTTTGCCTATGGAGTGATCATATGCTTTTTTCATTTTTTTTCTATAGAATTTTTAATCTTTTTTTCTTATTAACCAGTAGGAACTCTTTCATACTGGGAAATTGACCCTTCCTTTGTGATATAAGTGGCAAACATGTTTTCCAGTTTGTTGGCTTTGTTATTGTCGGTTTTGCCATATTGTAGAACCTTTGATTTTTTTTCTTTTTGGTCTTGGTAAATGTAGGGTACTGTATTTTTTTTATTAAGGTATCATTGATATACAATCTTATGAAGGTTTCACATGAGCAACATTGTGGTTAGAACAAATACCCATATTATCAAGTCCCCCACCACACACCACTGTAGTCATTGTTCATCAGTGTAGTAAGATGCTATAGAGTCACTACTTGTATTTTCTGTGCCTTCCTCATGCCCCCCCCATATTGTGTGTGCTAATCATAATGTCCCTGAATCCCATTCTCCCTCCCTTCCCACTGACCCTCCCTACCCCCTTCCCTTTGGTAACCACTACTCCCTTCTTGGAGTCTGTGAGTCTGCTGCTGTTTTGTTCCTTCAGCTTTGTTGTTATACTCCACAAATGAGGGAAATCATTTTGTACTTGTCTTTCTCTGCCTGGCTTCTTTCACTGAGAATAATATACTCTAGCTCCATCCATGTTCCAAAAGATAGGATTTGTTTTATTTTTTATGGCTGAAAAATAGTCCATAGTGTATATGTACCACCTCTTCTTTATGCATTCATCTACTGATGGACACTTAAGTTACTTCCATATCTTGGCTGTTGTAAATAGTGCTGCAATTAACATAGGGGTGCCTATGTCTTTTTGAATCAGGGATCTTGTTTTCTTTGGGTAAAATCCTAGGAGTGAAATTCCTGGGTCAAATGATATTTCTATTTTTACTTTTTTGAGGTACCTCCATATTCCTTTCACCAATGGTTGAACTAATTTACAGTCCCACCAGCAGTGTAGTAGGGTTCCCCTTTCTCTGCACTCCCACCAGCATTTGTTGTTCCTTGTCTTTTGGATGTTGGCCATCCTAACTGATATGAGGTGATACCTTATTGTGGTTTTAATTTGCACTCCCTGGTAATTAGCAATGTGGAGCATCTTTTCATGTACCTGGTAGCCATCTGAATTTCTTCTTTGGAGAAGTGTCTGTTCACATCCTCCACTAATTTTTTAATTGGGTTATTTGCTTTTTGGGGGTTGAGGCATGTCAGCTCTTTATATATTTTGGATGTTAACCCCTTATCAGATATGTCATTTACAAATATATTCTCCAGAACTGTAGAATTTCTTTTTGTTCTGCTGATGGTGTCCTTTGCTGTACAAAGCTTTTTAGTTTGATGTAGTTCCATTTGTTCATTTTTGCTTTTGTTTCCCTTGCCCAAGGAGATGTATTCAGAGAAAAGTGGCTCATGTTTATATTCAAGAGATTTTTGCCTATGTTTTCTTCTAAGAGTTTTATGGTTTCATGACTTACATTCAGGTCTTTGATCCATTTCAAGTTTACTTTCATGTATGGAGTTAGACAATAACCTGGTTTCATTCTCTTACATGTAGCTGTCCAGTTTGGCCAACAGCAGTTGTTGAAGAGTCTCTCATTTCCCCCTTGTATATCCATGGCTCCTTTTTCGTATATTAATTGGTCATCTGTGGTGTTGTATCTGGGTACTCTAGTCTGTTCCATTGATCTATGGGTCTGTCCTTGGGCCAGTAACAAATGGTTTTGATTACTGTGGCTTTGTAGTAGAGCTTGAAGTTGGGGAGCATAATTACCCCAGTTTATTCTTCCTTCTAGGGATTTCTTTGGCTATTTGGGTTCTTTTGTGGTTCCATATGAATTCTAGAACTATTTATTTATTCTAGATTGTTGAAGAATGCTGTTGGTATTTTGATAGGTATTGCATTAAATCTGTAGATTGCTTTATGAAGCATGGCCATTTTTACAATATTAATTCTATCTATCCATGAGCATGGGATGTATTTCCATTTATTGGTGTCTTCTTTATTTCTCGTATGAGTGTCTTGCAGTTTTCAGGGTATAGATCTTTCACCTCCATGGTTAGGTTTATTCCTAGGTATTTGATTCTTTTTGATGCAATTGTGAATGTAATTGTTCTCCTGATTTCTCTTTCTGCTAATTCATTGTTAATGTATAGGAATGCAACAGATTTCTATACATTAATTTTGTATCCTGCAATTTTGCTGAATTCAGTTATTAGTTATAGTAGATTTGGGATGGATTCTTTAGGGTTTTTTATGTATAGTATCATGTCATCTGCAAACAGTGATAGGTTAATTCTTCCTTGCCAATCTGGATGCCTTTTATTTCTTTGTGTTGTCTGATTGCCTTGGCGAGGACCTCCAGTCCTGTGTTGAATAAAAGTGGGGAGAGTGGACATCCTTATCTTGTTCCCAATCTTAAAAGAAACACTTTCAGTTTTTTGCTGTTAATTGTGATGTTGGCTGTGGGTTTGTCATATGTGGCCTTTATTATATTGAGGTACTTGCCCTCTATACCCATTTTGTTGAGGGTTTTTATCATGAATGGATGTTGAATTTAGTCAAATGCTTTTTCAGCATCTATGGAGATGATCATGTGGTTTTTGTCCTTCTTTTTGTTGAAGTGGTGTATGATTTTGATGGATTTTCAAATATTGTACCATTCTTGTATCCCTGGAATAAATCCCACTTGATCATGATGGATGATGTTCTTGATGTAGTTTTGAATTTGGTTTGCTAATATTTTGTAGAGTATTTTTGCATGTCTGTTTATCAGGATGTTGTCTTGTAATTTTCTTTTTTTTTTTCATGTCTTTGGCTCATTTTGGTATTGGAGTTATGGCCTCATAGAATGAGTTTGGAAGTATTCCCTCCTCTTCTACTCTTTGGAAAACTTTGAGGAGGATAGGTATAAGGTCTTCTCTAAATGTTTAATAAAATTCAGCAGTGAAGCCATCTGGTTCAGGAGTTTTGTTCTTAGGTTGTTTTTTGATAACCAATTCAATTACATTGCTGGTAATTGGTATGTTCAGATTTTCTGTTTCTTCCTGCATCATTCTTGGAAGGTTATATTTTTCTAGAAGGTTGTCCATTTCTTCTAGGTTATCCAATTTGTTAGCATATAATTTTTCATAGTATTTTCTAATAATTCTTCATTTTTCCATCACATCCATAGTGGGTTTTCCTTTCTCACTTCTGATTCTGTTTATGTGTATACAATCTCTTATTTTCTTGGTAAGTCTGCTTAAGGGTTTATCTATTTTGTTTATTTTCTCAAAGAACCAGCTCCTGCCTTCATTGATTCTTTATATTGTTTTATTCTTCTCCATTTTATTTATTTCTGCTCTGATCTTTATTATGTTCCTCCTTCCACTGACTTTGGGCTTCATCTGTTCTTTTTCTAGTTTCATTCATTGTGAGTTTAGACTGTTCATCTGGGATTGTTGTTCTTTCTTGAAGTAAGCGTGTATTGCAATATACTTTCCTCTTAGAACTGCCTTTGCTACATCCCACAGGTTTTGGGATGTGGAGTTGTTGTTTTCATTTGTCTCCATATACAGCTTGATCTCTGTTTTCACTTGGCTATTAATCCATTGAATATTTAGGAGACTATTGTTAGGTCTCCATGTGCTTGTGGGATTATTTTTGTTTTCTTTGCATAATTTATTTCTAGTTTCAAACATCGGTGGTCTGAGAGGTTGTTTGTGCAATTTCAATCTTTTTGAATTTACTGAGGCTCCTTTTATGGCCTCATATGTGATCTATTCTTGAAAATGTTCCATGTGCACTTGAGAAAAATGTGTATCCTGCTGATTTTGGGTGGAGTGTTCTGTAAAATGTCTTTTAGGTCCATCTCTTCTAATGTGTTGTTTAGTGAGTTCTGTCTTCTTACTTATTTTCTGTCTGGTTTATCTGTCCTTTGTAGTGAGTGGTGTGTTGAAGTCTCCTAAAATGAATGCATTGCATTCTATTTCCTCCTTTAATTTTGTCAGTATTTTTTTCACATATGTAGGTGCTCCTATATTGGGTGTATAGATATTTATAATGGTACCCTCTTGTTTGAATGACCCTTTTATCAATATGTAATGTCCTTTGTCTCTTGTTCTTTGTTTTGAAGTCTATTTTGTCTAATACTAGTACTGCAGCTCCTGCTTTTTTCTCATTATTTCATGAAATATATTTTTCCATCCCTTCACTTTTGGTCTGCGTATGTCTTTGGGTTTGAAATGAGTCTCTTGTAGGCAACATATAGATGGGGCTTTTTTTTTATCCATTCTGTAACTATGTCTTTTCATTGGTGCATTCAGTCCATTTGCACCTAGGGTGATAATCAATAGAAATGTACTTATTGCTGTTGCAGGCTTTAGATTCATGGTTACCAAAGGTTCAAAGGCAGCTTCTTTACTGTCTAACAGTCTACCTTAACTCACTTATTACACTATTTTAAACACAATCTGAAGGTTCTTTTTTTTCTTCCTTCTTTTTCTTCCTCCTTCACTCTTTATATACTAGGGTCATATTCTGTACTCTTTGTGCATCCCCTGACTGACTTTGTGGGTAGTTGATTTACTTTTTCATTTGCTTAGTAATTAATTGGTCTAATTCCTTTACTGTGGTTTTATTTTCTCTAGGGGACAACTATTTAGCCTTAGGAGCACTTCCATCTATAGCAGTCACTTTAAAATACACTGTAGAGGTGGTTTGTGGGAGTTAAATTCATTCAACTTTTGCTTATCTCAAAATAGTTTAATTCCTGCCTTAAATTTAAATGATAATCTTGCCAGGTAGAGTATTCTTGGTTCGAGGCCCTTCTGTTTCATTACATTAAATACATCTTGCCACTCCCTGCTGGCCTGTAAGATTTCTGCTGAAAAGTCTGCTGATAGCCTGATGGGCTTTCGTTTATATGTGATGTTTTTTCTCACTCTGGTTTTAACACTCTCTCCTTGTCTTTGATCTTTGCCATTTTAATTATTATATGTCTTGGTGGTGTCTTCCTTGGGTCCCTTGTGTTTGGAAATCTGCACTTCCATGGCCTGAGAGACTATTTCCTTCCCCAGATTAGGGGAGTTTTCAGCAATTATTTCCTCAAAAAGACTTCAATCCCCTTTTCTCTCTCTTCTTCTTCTGGTATTCCTATAATGCAAATATTGTTCTGTTTGCATTGGTAGTACAGTTCTCTCAATATTCTTTCATTCCTAGAGATCCTTTTTTGTCTCTGTGCCTTAGCTTCTTTGTTTTCCTGTTCTCTAATTTCCATTTCATTTACTGTGTCCTCTACCTCATCTATTCTACTTGTAAATCCCTTAATTGTATGCTTCATTTCAGATACTGTATTTTTCAAATTTCTCTTTCTTGAAGTCCTGAGATCTTGAATATTTTTCTGTAGCTCTGTTAGCATGTTTATGATTTTTATTTTGAAATCTTTATCAAGAAGTTTGGTATTTCCGTTTCTCTGAGCCCTCCTTCTGGTGTTTGCTACAAAGTTTTGTTTGCACAAAATTTTTTGGCCATTTCATATTTCTAGTGATTTCACTGGTATAATAACTTTGTGTATGCAGTGCCCTCTAGGGCCCAGAAACTCTACTCTCTGGAGCTGCCCAGCACCTGGAGCAATGGCAGGGCTCACAGGAAAGTGATACCTTTGACTGCTGGGAGGAAATAGGTCTTTCCTGCTTCCCAGTTGCAATGCCTCCATCCACTGCCAGGTGTAGTGGGCCAAGCACACAAGAAGGAGCCTCTGCATTATACCCCTGTAGCTGCTATAGGCAGGGCTGCCTTCCTGCTTGCCTGGCACAATGACAGGGGCAGCAGGTGTGTGGCCCAGTGCCTTCCAGGAAGAAGGAACAGCAGGCTGTGTATCACGGTGTGGGTTCTCAGGGCTGTGTTGCCAGCCAGAGGGATGGAGTGCCTGAAGTTCTTGAAAGTTTCCAACCTGCTGGGCTGAGTGTGCTGGATGATTTTGTCCACCTGTTCTTTCTCTGAGCAGCAGGCTCTGTGTAATCCTTGCCCCTTTAGCACCCCTTTTACTGTTTCAAAGTGTCTGCCTTTCTTTTGTTCCAGAGCACCCTGTTGTGGGTACCTGTTCTCCTCAGGCAGCTGGAATCACAGTCTCTCTGAGTATTCTGCCTGTCTTTGCTTTCCAACCCCTATAATCTCCAGAGCACCATGTAATGTGGGTTCATGCTCCCAGAGCAGATCTCCAGGGCTGGTTGTTTAGCAGTCCTGGGCTTCTACTCTCTCCCTGCTGCATTTCTCTTCCTTTCATCTGTGAGCTGTGGTGGGGGGATGACTTGGGTCCCTCCGGATCGTAGCTTTGCTACTTTATCCTTTTCTGTGAGGTCTTCTGTAGTAGTCTTCAAGTTGTTCCTTCAGGATTAGTTGTATTTGCTATATTTTCCTGTTATATGTAGGTTTGGGAGGAGGTTTCTGCCTCACTTCTCATGCTGCCATCTCTTTTCTACGACTTAGTCTTTTACCATGAAGTATGATGTCAGAGACAAGGTTTCATAGATGGTCTTTATCAAGTTGAGGATGTTTTTCTCTTTCTAATTTTCTAGAATTTCTATCATAAATGGATATTAATATAATAATAACTGATATGATCCTGTGATTTTATTCTTTAGCCTGCTGATATGGTGGATTATATTGATAGATTTTAAAGTGTTGAACTAGAATAAACCCAATTTCACAATGCTTTACAGTATGTTTTTATAAATTACTCAGTTCAATTTACTATTTTAAAAAATTGTTGCAAAATATACAGCATGAAATTTACCATCTAACCTTTTTTAAGAGTGGAGTTCAGTGGCATAAATTACAGTCACATTGTTGAGCGACAGAGCTCCACAACTCTGTTCATCTTGAGAAATTAAAACTCTTTAGCCAGGAAACAACTCCTCATCATCCCCTACCATGGCAACCAACGTTCTGTGTGCCATCTTTATGAATTTGACTACTTTAGGTATCTCATGTAAGTAGAATCAGGCAATAGAATCAGACAGTATTTATCTCTTGGTTGCTGGCTTATTTCACTTAGCATAGTGTCCTCAAGATTCATACATGATGTAGCATGTGTCTGAATTTCGTTCCTTTTAAAGACAGAATAATATTCCATTGTATGGATATACCACATTTTGTTCATCCATCAATGGGCATTTGGACACTGTTTGACTGTTATGAGTAATGCTGCTGTGGACATGGGTGTATGAATATCTCCACAATATCCCACTGTCAATTTTGGGGGGTATATTTCAAAAGTGGAATTGCTGTATCACAAAGTAATTCAATTTTTAATTTTCTGAGGAATTCTGTACTGGTTTCTATAGTGTTCTGCACCATTTTATATTCTAACCAATAGTACATAAGTGTTTCAATTTCTCCACATCCTTGCTATTATTTTTAAATCACTTTTGCATCTCAGTCCTTAAGAATGTTGGTTACATTTTTCTTTTGTTTTTCTTACTCTTTTTGTTATATAGGTGGTATTGGCCTCATAAAATCATCTGGGAATTGTACCATCCTTATATATTTTCTGAAACATATTACATACAGTTGATATTCATATTTGGTAAATTCTCCATTAAAGCCATTAGGGAATGGAGTTTTCTTTTCCAGAGGCTTTGAAAATTATGGGTTTAAGCTCTGTAATAGTTATTCAGTAGTTATTCAACTAGTATTCATATTA
This sequence comes from Smutsia gigantea, assembly GCA_032199065.1. Lineage (NCBI taxonomy): Eukaryota > Metazoa > Chordata > Mammalia > Pholidota > Manidae > Smutsia > Smutsia gigantea. The sequence continues at coordinate 917,740 of JAVSCE010001054.1, read as the reverse complement.
CCTATTTTACAATGGTGGACTTCTGAAAGTTCCTCTCTTGTATATCTGAGTTACTGTCTGGTATCCTTTTATTTCTACCTTTATTATTTTTTGTAGGATAGGTTTGCTGGTGACTTACTTTCTTAATTTTGGGAAATGTCTTAATTTCTCCTCAATTTTTCAAGGATATTGTTGCTTCTTTAAGCATGGTTTTCTTCAGCTTTTTGAACATGTTTATAACAGCTGGCTAAAAGTCTTTTTCTAGTGAGATCACTATCTGGACTCCATTAAAGATAGTTTCCATTGACTTTTGTTTTCCTGTATGTAGATATTACTTTGCTATGTTTTTACATTTCTTATATTTTTTGTAATTTAATGTGGCAACTCTGGATATTAGATTCACCCTCTCCAGTGCTTCTGCAGCTGTTTATTTGCTTAATGAATTTCCTAGACGAATTCTATAAAGTATGTATCATTTGTCATGTACAGCCCATGGAGTCTGCGCTCAGTTAACCTAGTTGTCAACTATTCATTGGATGTTGATCTCCTTACCTTGAACCAATAAATATCCTAGCACTCATTGCAGCTCTTTGAATATGAGTGTGCATGTGCGTTTTCTGTACATGTATTATGGAATGCTTTCAGTGCTTCAGCAGACAGTTTACAACTCTGCCTCGACCTTCACTCCTGCTTTCACAGGGCTTCCAGGTCAGCCAGAGATGAAGCATTAGGATCCTTCCAGGTACGCCCTGCCATGCCCACAGTCCTGCACATGAGCATGTCTTTTAGGTCCCTAGGTAAATATGCCAGAGCTTTTCAAAGCACTATATGAATATCTTATTCCCCATATTTTTATTTTAAAGATTTTTGCCAGCTTCTTGCTTGCTTCAACTGTTATCACCGCCTCAGGCATCTGGAATGTTAAACAGCATTGGCTAATAATTTTGGACACTCTCTGTGTATGGTTTTCTTGACTGAGCTTGCCAATATGGCCAAAGAAATACAAGCCCTGTGAATGGGGCTCATCTATAGAACTGCCAGACATGTTAAATAGGCCAGGAAATTTCCTGGAACTCCTAACCCATTCTGCCCCCTCTATTGGTTGTAAGACACTGCTTTTCACAGTTACCATGGTTCCAAGGCTGCTTGATTTCAAAGCCACCATGGAGATCAGAAGTGTGGGATGAGAACAGGACAAGTTAAAATTCATATTGTGTTGCCGAGATTCTGTTATTTTTCTTGAATAAACACTGCTTAGATTGTTGTAAGCCTTTGGTTAATTTTCAGTTTTATAAGTTTTTATTTTGTTCTTTTTGGCCAATATTTCTATTGTTTTTATGAATGGACAGCTTTTTGGAGTTTTTTAGTCAGCCATTGCTTCCTCATCCCTTTATTTTTAACCTATCTGAGCCTTTATACTTAAATTGGATTTCTTTTGAAAACATATAGTTAGGTCTTATGTGTGTTTTTAATCCAATAAGACAATCTGCCCTTTAACTGGTACGTTTAGAATGTTTATATTTAAAATAATTATTTATATCAGTTGATAAATATCTACCATTTTAAAACAGTGTTTAATTCATTGCATTTGCTATTTTGTTCTTTTTTAACCTATTTTTATGCTTATATAATTTTAATCATTTTATATGATTCTTTTTTCTTAGCATATCATTTGTACTTGTGTTTTTTCAATTTTTAAGCAGTTGCCATAGCAGTTACAATATGCGTATTAAATGACTTAAGTTCACCTTCAAATAACTCTATACCTCTTAACATGCAGTGCAAGTACCTTATAATAGAGCATTCACAATTCTTTCCTCTGTTCCTTGTGTCATTGATGTCTAATTATCAAATACCTTCTTACTACTATTGCTTTAAATAGTTGTCTTCCAGATCAATTGAGAATAAGAAAGTAAAAGAATAAGAATAATCAAAGATTTTATTTTACCTTAATCTGTTCTTTTTCCAATGCTTTATCTTTCTTTATGCAGATTTAATTTCATTTTTCTCCTGCTTGAAGTACATCTTTTAACATTTCTTCCTGGGCAGGTCTGCAGGAATTATTTTCCTAAATTTTTGTTTGTCTATAAATCCATTTCTCCTTCAATTCTCTGACATAAAGTTTTGACTAAAATTTAAAATTTTGAGATAATTATAGATTCACATGTAGTTGTAAGAAGTAACTCAAAGAGATCCTATGTACTTTTTACCCATTTCCCCCTGTAGTAACATCTTACAAAAGTATAGTCCGATACCAAAACCAAGATGATGGCACTGATACAGTCAAGATACAGAACATTTTCTTCTAAAGAAGCATCCTTCATGTTGCCCTTTTATAGCAGTATTCCCTTCCCTCCTATGCTTAAACCCTGACAACCCCAATTTATTCTCTGTTTCTGTAATTTTGTTACTTCAAGGTTATATATATAGATGGTATCACGGTGTACGACCTTTTTAGATTGTCTTTCCTGATATTTATCCAGGTTGTTGCATAACTGTGTCTTTAATAATAAAGCATGTTTGTACTGCATTATTCTTTCACATCATATAATACAAAGAATTAGTAGGCTCATGAATTTGAGGTGGGTAGGAAAAATGAGAAGGGGAGATCAGTTGTTCTTTGAAACTCTCATACATTTCCACCTGGAAGAGAAAACAATGGGCTTTTTAGGTCATTTGTTAAACATTCTAAGGTAGAGAGATTCTACAGAGATGTATACTTGTGTCAGCTTTTATCTTTCCTCAAGCACCAACTCATTTAAAGACCTATGACTTTGTGCCATAAATCATTTATTTGAAGGAAAAGGCAAATATTATGACTTCTCCTAAGGGAGTAAAATTAAGGTGTGCTTTTATTATTTATTACTCCAAATTTAATCTTGCATGTCCGGTTACAAATGATATATTTGCTTTTTGAAAAAAAAACTCGTAGTAGGATAATCATTCTTTGTTTCCTGTTTATTGCAAGTCACTGTGAAAATGAATATAATTTCTTGCAAAGTTATTTTTGATGTTTTCTCTAAATTTGTTTTGCATTATTCCTTTCAAGTCAAAGCAACCAAAGTGAAAAGGTGCATCAGTCCCTTGAGCACAAAGAAAAATGAGGCAATAAATGGATTATAAATCATAACATCCATTTTAGCAATGTTTAGAAAAAAAGTAATGCAGGTAATAATTTACATCTTCAGGAGATTTGTGTTTACAATTATTCATGTTTAAACTATTGTCGGTTAAGTAATTGCAACAAATCTGCCATATCATCATGTTAGTCCTACACACCTTAAAGTTGTTACTAATTAAGGCAAAAAATATAGGGGAAGACCTTGACTGAAGTTAATAAAGTCAGTTGGGGGACAGCCAAATTTGTTGCAGTTTAAAAATATTATAGAGGGATTTACAATTAATATGAGGAATGCATACTTTATGGGAAACAAAAATTTTTTTTTAAAGAAAAGTACCTCACACCATTTAGGATGGCCAACATGGAAAAGGATGGTCAACATAGAAAAGACTAGGAACAACAAATGCTGGCGAGGATGCAGAGAAAGGGGAACCCTCTTACACTTCTGGTGGGAATGTAAATTAGTTCAATCATTGTGGAAAGCAGTATTGAGTTTCCTCAAAAAACTAAAAATAGAAATAGCATTTGACCCGGGAATTCCACTTCTAGGAACTTACCTTAAGAATGCAGGATCCCAGTTTCAAAAAGACATATGCACCCCTATGTTTATCGCAGCACTATTTGCAATAGCTAAGTTATGGAAGCAACCTAAGCGTCCATCAGTAGATGAATGGATAAGGATGTGGAAGATGTGGTACATATACACAATGGAATACTATTCAGCCATAAGAAACAAATCCTACCATTTGCAACAACATGTGTGGAGCTAGAGGGTATTATACTCAGTGAAATAAATCAGGCAGAGAAATACAAATACCAAATGATTTTCCTCATTTGTGGAGTATAACAACAAAGCAAAACTGAAGGAACAAAACAGCAGCAGACTCACAGACTCCAAGAAGGGACTAGTGGTTACCAAAGGGGATGGGTGGCAGAGGGCAGGTGTGGAGGGAGGGAGAAGGGGATTGTGGGTTATCATGACTGGTGCACATGGTGTGTGGGGGGTCATGGGGAAGACAATGTAGCTCAGAGGAGACAAATAGGGACTCTGTGGCATCTTACTACACTGATGGACAGTGACTGCAATGCGGTGTGGGGAGGGGACTTGATAATATGGGTGAATATAGTAACCACATTATTTTTCTTGTGAAACCTTCATAAGAGTGTATATCAATGATATCTTAATAAAAAAATTTAAAAAAAAGAAAAGCAATTAACATGTGTGTGCTAACATTAGGAATTAGCTCTCACCTGTGCTTAATGTAGCACAAGGAAATCCCTATCTTCAAGTGTGGCTGGGGTTTAAATTACATTTGAGTAGATAATTTAAATACTCACTTTTATATTTAATTGGGCCCTTATCTTAAAAAAATACATTCAGATCAGTGTGTGTAAGTTGTGATTGAGTTTAAGATGAGAACTATAGTCAAGAATGTGAGTCCCAGCTGCTGAAGCTTGCTGACAGAATAAAATTATTTCTTCATCCAGTGCTATAATTTTTGCATTTATGCCTAACTAAAGATGTCCCATTTTCATCTTTCCCACAACTGTTTTTTGGGGTGGAAAGAAAGAACGAGATGCCAATTTTTCCATATTCCTATTTTTCTCCTTAGTATTTTCAGTTAATTAATGTTCTTGTTTAAAATAACTAATTTGAATAAAACCTCCACAAGGTGTCTTTTATGAGTCTGATTTATTCTAGGAAACTAAATACACATAGATAAAATGTGTAATGTGGATTCCTTTAGAAATGTTAATGCTCAGGATCTTTCGTATCACTGATTATAAAAGAATGGTAATTGTTTCAGCACTTAGTATAATTCAGTGACTCAAATACTGTGTAATCTATACTGAACAAAATTTTTATCCTCAAGCAACTTAAAGTTTATGGAATAAGTGTGTGCAATAATTAAAAAAAACAAATGAATGAAATGTTTCATTTCTACCTCTTCTTTCCCCTTGGGATAAGTTCATGAGCTTTCCTAAGTCCTCACAACGTCTCCATTCCTGGATGTTTCTTTAATCACCTAACCCTTTCTCCCATGCTTTAGTGCACTCTCATACCCCTCTGTGGAGGGACAACTCACTCTCATTCTAATAAGAAATGGGTTTCTGAAGACCTCTCAGGGGGCGCTTCATCTGAAATAACTCCCTGTAGTCTCCCATGTCTAGAAGAGCCAGAGACTCCATTACTGTGACGCTTTGAGAGGCAGGATCCTGCCACTTACTTTAAGCAAAAACATTTAGAGATGGGAAATTCAAAGGAAATCTAGGGACTACAGAAGAATCATCAGGAAGGAGGTAAAGTATCCATTTCATCCAATTCATTCCTTGAATCCGCTGACTTCATAGCATCTCTTGCCCGGATGGCTGTGACCCCGCATCACAAAAACAACACTCCTGTCCGTAGTCACATGCCGCCTCAGAGACTTTGAGCACCTGCTGTCCACAGGGGCTCCACATTCCTGAGCTCAAATTCCTTTGCTTTCAAATAATTTTCCTCACTTGTTTCTTAGGTGCATGGGTATCATCTCCAACTGAACTCTTCCCTCCCTGCTCTTTGGAAATAGGTATCAAAGTCTAAAATAACAGCAATTCCCTTTCTAAGACTTTATCTAAATAATAAGAGGTATGTATAGTTCAAACTTTTTGCTACAGAGACTTTTTAGAAATGACTTCAATATGCTATAAAGATGGTTGTTTAATAAAATAATAGCTCAAGCACGTAGAGGAATTGTCCGCAGCAGCAGCTCTCACCTGAAGGCGATAGTGCTCTCCCAGAGGACGTTTGGAAATGTCTGCAGAAGTTTTTGATTGTCACTACTTGTGGCAGGGGGTCGCTGTTCTCATCTAGTGGGTAGAGGCCAGGAATGCTGCTAAGTATCCTGAAACTGAGATTTGTGGACCCATCAGAGAACTTAGTGGACCTTGTCCTCCTTGAGGACACACCCAGCCCCTTGAACAAAACTATTTTTGCCATATAATTTCAATGATCATTAGTGGCCTGATGGTTCCCAAATATCCTCCTTGTGCCCCTGCCTGTGTTTCCAGTTCCAGAGCTTGGGCTGGCTGGCATGAGTAGTGTTTCATCTCTGAAAGTCACCTCCTTTGTCATTAGTCAAGACCCAGCCCCTCAGTTCCACAGGCTCACTGAGCCCCATGGGGCTTCTTCTCCTTTCTTTGCTGTCCTCTAGTCACATTCCATCTATCATCAATATCCACAACCTCATTCTCGGGCCATCCTGAAGCAGATGATCAGAAATGGTCAGAAGGCTGATGATAGCCTAACACTGGTCACAATGCCTGTGTCACTCACCTCCCTTCATCTCAGTATGTAGGTATTTTATCACCTCTCATCATCACAAGAACGGTGAGTACAGTGCAGTACGATAGTTTGAGAGAGAGAGCCTACATTCATATAACTCTTATTACCTTGTCATAATTATTTCTATTTTGTAAGTACCTCTATAATTATAGGATATTGTTATAACTGTTCTTTATTATCAGTTATTGCTATTAAGCTCTTACTGTGCCTATAATTCATAATTTATTATATTTATATCATAATAATTCATAAATTATTATGAATTAAAACTTTATAGTAGGTGTGTATGTATAGGAAAACACAAAATATATATAGGGTTTGGTACTACCTATGGTTTCAGGCATCCCAAGAGGTCTTGGAATCTTATCCTCCCCACAAACAAGGGAGGACAGTTGCTATAAGGGTCACCAGCTAGAGGCTACACTCTTGAAGGGAAAGGCCTTAAAGAGCTGGGGAGAAAATGAGGTGCGGTGGCACCCACTGTTCGTAATTCCTAGGAAAAGCCTCTGCACCTCATTGCACTGCTGGCCCCTGCCATCCACTGGGTGTGATATGGTCCCTTCCTCTCAGGTGATACATCACCTTCTGATGGAGGCGCTTGCACAAGTCGGTCACAGGGCCGCAGCGCAGCTGTGACGCTTGGCCCATGTGAGTTCAAATCCTGCCTCTAGCCTTTCTTCTTCTCATATGCTAAATGGGATAATAAAGAGCGTGCTTTGTGGGAGCGATGGCAGAACTAAGCATAGTGCCTGGCCCCTGGGCGTCAGCACCCTGAGCCCCGCCTGAAGTCGAAGGGCACTGTGACAATGCCTTGGCAAGACAGACTAGGCCCTTGATACTGAGAGAGAAGGCTTAGCACATTAAACAACCCCTAAGTAATTTCAGTGGTCTGACCCCAGCTGGAGACTATGATTGCGGGAAAAAGTAACTTTCTTTGCTACGGAGCTTTGCACACTCACAGAACAAGTGAGAGAAGCACGACAGTCCCATTTGGGTGTGCCGGGAGAGGCCAGCAGTCAGGGACCCTCTGAGCCCCATGCCAGCTCCCAGGGGAGGCACTGCTAGGCTAGGCGGCAGAGCTGGAAGAATAGATGCCGTTGCCTTGGTCTGCTGAATTCTAGAGGGGTAAAAATGGAAATGGAAGGAGCAGTCTCCTGGAAAGAGCTTCACACAGAGACAGACTGCAAAAGGCTGGAGAAAAGGCACCAGCCTCAGGAAGCAAAGCTGGACCCAGTGCTTTCCCTTGAGACCGCACCAGAACTCGTCCCTCCGGAGCGAGAGAGGGAGGCACCTGGAAGCAAGGAGGCCAGAGAAGGGCTCTGCCTGCAAAGACAGGCGCCCAGCCCTGCCCCAGAAACCCAGGGAATACATCCAACCTCCCCCAGTCCTACCCATGTGGCCGAGCCACCCCTGGCCACCAGGCACACTCAGATGGTCCCTGCTAGAAGGCCTTTTCCCTCACACCAGAGCGGACTCAGAGCCCTGGTCCCCAAGTGAGCTTTTAGAGGAGTACATTAAGAAATAAGTACACATGCAAATTATAATTTTTTAAAAACATGGCTTTACCTAAAATAAAACATTTTTCCTTTTCCAACCTAGAGAGAAAAGCCCACAACAATTATGGTACAAATTGTAGCAATCTTTAAACTTAAATTTTATTGCACTATCAATTTATGTTAAAAAAAATCAAACCATTCAAGTCAGAGCCGGCAGGCATGGATGTCAATGCTCAGGAAACTGGTTGCCATGACAACTCAGGGGTTTTCCCGAAGCTGGGCTCCAGCTCAGACCCAGTGGGCTGTTGCATGAGACACGAATGTCATACGCACAGTTCAGACTCTGAACGTAGATACTGCACCCCCATAACGCACATATCTCATTACATCCTCATTCACCAGCACATCAGTATGGTGAGTCTTCCTCCTTGGAAATAAGAGAAAGGCTCAGTTAATCACACTGACTTGCCTTCTGCCTAAATGTGAGGTGCCCCTGTAGCAGCCTTGTTGCCCACTCTGGCTGAGAGTGCCCTGTGTGCCTTCCTGGTGCCTGACTAACCCCCCACTTTCCGGTTCTCACCGCAGCGTCCGGTGTTTTCTGCCGCACACCACCCGGCCTCTGCCTTTCAATCCTTTCACCTTTGCTTCTTCTCATTTTGGTTTTTCTGTCTATACCTTATTCCCTTCAGGCTTTCTCATTTGTCTAGTTTTCTCCTTTCCTATTAAGCTGATGAACAGTGAGGAATAAATGGTTCAGTGTGTTCTCTGCTCCAGACCTTCACCCTCCCCTGCCTGGCCCAGAATTATTTGCACTTATAAGGAGGCCTCACAGATCGCTGTCACGGAGGAATGGAATCTCTAGGTGCATCTTTGTGGGCAGGGTAGCAAAACAAGTAGGAGAGTCAGAGTTTCAGTAACTTCTCTGTAGCAGATTATGAATAGTATGTAGACAGCCTTGTCTGGTCCACTTATACATGAGGCTGGTTGCATTATTATTTGCACTAAAGGGAAAAATACAGCTTTAAAGTAAGAAGCAACAATTGGCAGGTAGTCAGCAAGATTTCATACCATACTACACCTGTGTGGCAGAAGCAGGGCTTTGATCACAGGCGTTTAGAATTGCAACATGTCAAATTGTTTTTCCGACAAATAGGCTGGAAACTTGCTGACAAAAATTTGTAGGATACACTTGAAGAACGAAGTTTCCTTGATGTCTTTACAATACCCCAAGAGTCATACATTTTAAGTGATTGATTTTTTTTAAAAAATTCTTGAAGATAAACTTTTTTCCAGTTGACTTAAACGTTAGGATGTTGCCACCCTAGATATAATAGCTGAGGCTGTCAAGAATATCAAGTGCAGTTTTCTGTCCTTGAAAACTTTCATTTTCAGGAAAGAAATATACTACCACTTCAGTGCAGTACTTCTATAGATGGTGGACACTTCCCTGTGAATCCCTTTTTTGTTAGAGTATTCCTTCTCTCAAATTCTCAGTCTTCATCTGGTAGCCTTTCCACTAGATTGCTCAGGTGAAGTGAAAAGATAGGATTTTTTAAATTTAAAAGTAAGATAAATATCACTTTTAAAAAAATGGAAAAAGAATAAAATGTGCTGTTAAAAGTAATGTCAAATAAAGACATAAAGGAAAAAATCATTATGTGCAATAATTGAATATGCTGAGGGTCTTGTTGATGTTGGATCCCCTTCTTATGCTCTCTGCTCATTCAGACAAATTAGGAGACCCTTTTTGTTCCACTTTAATTAAAAAAATATTACTTACTGTGGAGCAGCAAAGAGAAGTCTTTGTCCCATCTCTCTTGAGCCCCTGAGGAAGGACTCTGTCTATGATGGCCACCCAGTGGACAAGTGGAGGGACGCTGCTCACTGCTCACCACTACAGAGCTGACCGTCAACACCAAGCACAGTGAGTCAATTCTCAGAGTGCATGGGAAAGAAGACCCACACATTAAGTTGGCTCTGAGGACCTAGGAATAAATCCCAGACAGGAAAAGGAGTGGTCACTATTTCTAACCATTTGACAATCTGTACCCTATTCAAAAACATTCTGGAAGAGAAATATTTTTCATATGTGGACCTTTGTGATTGGCATCTTTCACTTAGCATGATTTTTCAAGATTCATCCATGTGGGAGCATGTATTAGTATTTCATTTTTATTCCAAATAATACCCCACTGTGTGGACTTAGCACATGTATAGACATTAGGGTTCTTCTTTTTGGCTACTATACACATGCTGCTATTGACTGAATGTACAAGTGTTCGTGTGGACACATGTTTTCATCTCCCTCTTGTATATGCCTAGGAGTGGAAGTCCTAATCATATAGTTACTGTATGTTTGAGGAACTGCCAGGCTATTTTCCAAAGCAGCTGCATTGTCTTACATTCTCATCAACAGTGGATGAGGATCCAGTTCCTCCGCATCCTCTCCAGCACTTGTCATTATCTGTCTTTTTTATAATAGCTGCTCTGCTGGGTGTGAACTGGTATCTCCTTATAGATTTGATGTGCACTTTTCTGGTGGCCAAGGATGTTGAGCTTTTTTTCATGTGCTTATTGGTTCTTTGTATATCTTCTTTGAAGAAAGGTCTATTCAGCTCTATTGCCCCCTTTTAAATTGGGTTATTTGTCTTTTTATTTCTGAGGTATAAGATAGGGAAGAGAAAATTCATCCAAAGTTTTAGCCCCGACATCATACTCCAGAAGAGTCAGGCATCATGTACGTCAGCCAAATATCCACAATATTGAGCCTTCTGAGGACACTGAAATCCTTGTCTTGTCCACAGCAGTCACTCAGTGGCCTTTCTTGACTGTATCTTCTCTCTTTTGAGGCAAAAAATGCCAATAATGAAATCAATAATGTAACAGGAATCAGTGACTTTTAAAGGGAAAAACATGTGTATGTTCTTTCCTGTTTGGGGCATCTCTCAAAATCATCCTCAGGCTGTCTCACTGGAGGGACACATGCAGTGAGAAACAGGTGACACACGTGGCTGTGGGTCACTATGGGAAAGGATACAGATTAAAAGCAAGAGGAAAATTGATATGCCTTGGTGGAACCCAAAGAGGTCACTGAGTCCTCTATCCTGGGCCAGAGGAGGGAGAGCTTTCTCTGTAGCAGCAAATTTCAGGGGTGTGGTTGAAATGTCTCTGCTCAGGGAAACCCATTTGAATCAAGGGGTTCAGAGTTTCTACAAAGGGCAGGCCGTGTGGACACATCCTGCTATGTGGCCAGCCATGGTGATTGAAACCCAGGACCCAGTAATGAAATGTGGTGTACCTCATCCATTCTGATGTTTGCCCAAAACAATCCTAACAAGCTGCTATGGCATAGCTCATTGCTCCAAAAAATCATCCGTCATTATCATAAAAAGCCTCCAAAGAACTACATTTTCAGGGCTTGCAAAGAATACTCAGTTTCCTTGGAGAATCACAACAGGCTTCCTTGGAGATGCACAAATACTGCCAATCAGGCCTGCTGTGTGAGCTCTGTCCTTATGCTGCTGTTATCATGGGATGACTGGTTTTGAAAACAGTTAACAAGGAGCTCCTGCATGCAGGAGAAAGAACATTGTGTGGTCTCTGATGTCAAACCTGGACTCTAAATTTTATTAGTTGAGACTTTAGTATATTTACATTAGTTCTTTCGTATATTTACATCTCAGTTTTCTTATCTGTGCAGTGGGTTAATAATAGTAGCTAGAATGTGGAGTTGTTAAATGTTAAGTGAAATACTAATTAATGTTAATGCATGTGAAATATTCACAAATGTGGCGCATGATTTGCACCAAATAAATGTTACGAGTGCTAAACCAGCTATGCTAACGTATTCTCCTGCAGTAAAGGAGCCACCTTGCTCAAAGCAAAGTCTCACCTTGGCTCCCAGCTCCTGCAAGGTAATCTCCAAACCCTCAAAATGTCCTGCTTGATAAGAATGCCTTTGTTTACCTGGGGGCCTTAGGCCAAGCCACATAGTCTATGCTAACCATATGACTTATGGTGGGGCTTCTGGGTCACACCGGATGGTCTATGCTAACAATGTGATTTACAACTGGGGTCTTGGTCAAGAGACTTGGTAAATTACATTTACACTCAACCATGTCTCTGTGACAAAACTCTAGTAAAATCTCTGCACATTCAGGCTCGGTTGAGCTCCCTGGGCTGGCGGTACTCCATGCATATTGCCGCACATCACTGCTGAGAGGAGTAAGCATTTCCTGCACAAGTCCATGGTGAGAGGACACCAGGAAACTCCCTGCTTGTCAACTCTGGGTCCTGCCCTCTATGCAGCTTACCTTGGCATGTTTCAGTCTGTTTCTTTTTGCTGTAATAAACTGTAACCACAAGTTGATTGTCTTGGCTGAGTTCAGGGAGTCTTATCAAACTGTGAACCCGAGGATGTTTCTGGGACTCTCAAACTTGTAGCTGCAGTGAGTGGACATCCCCCATACCTTGTTTCAAAAAGCCTAAAAACTGTTTATTATTGTCTGAGCAACTTATATTTGTTCCTAAGGCAGTACAAAGTAAGATTTGAAATGATCTTATTTTCTCCCCTTGAAGAATGTAATTTTGGTTGTATGATTGGTATGAAAGTTTAGGCCTGAAATGACTATTTTTAGTAATTTAAATATAACTCTGCTCCCAATTTTCTTCTTTTATTCAATGTTTGAAACTGATTTGCTGAGCAAATAAGGACATGGCTCACTTCTTCAGATGAGCTTGGCTGAACAGTGGAGAAGCTAACAGGTCTGTGATAAGTAACTCTCATTCTGGCAGCAGCAGTGGGGACGGATATTATAAAATAATCACCCTTTACCACAGGCTGAGTTTGTAGCTATTTGAATACTGAATTAAAAACTCTGATTAACCCAGAGATTCCTCTTCTAGAGTAAGAACTTTAGAATTTCTGCAAAATACTAGGGACAATGAGCTATGATCCAAAATGGAGAACCCATCACCGAATTCATCCTTAACAGCAAAAAAGAGTATCTGTCATTGAAAATGAGAGTTGGAAGCAAAGATGAGCCATCTCTTTTGACCCTGTGTACCTGTAAGTGTAACTGGCTTGGTTTGTCCATACAAATAGACAGGGGGAGAAGGAAAAAGAAATATTTCAGCACTTACAAGAAGTAGCTTTTCAGGAGCCTGTGTCTGAATCAAGGACTTATGCTGGCATAGTCCTAGGGAAACTGAGTCATATCCTCTTACCCAAGATTATGAGGAGCAAGACACAAAGTGAACTGTATCTTGATCTTGAAAAGACAGGCTTCCTTGAGGACCCCCTGCTGTTCTCTGGCTGTGGCTTAACACTACTCATGCTTTCAGTCCCACAGGTTTTCCAGGGCTATCTGGAATCAGGCCTGTCATATTAGCATTGGAAGCATGATGTTCTCTGAGAAACTCTGAATGACAACCAAATGTCTGATGTTTGGACCCCACCAGCAGAAAAAACAAAATTCTATTATTTCAACACTCTCTCTTTTGGGAAATGATCCAAGTATGTGATATTAAATATTGTTTTTCTATATAAAATTTATGATGGTGTTATATAACAATATCATTTTATAATTGTGCTTCATAGCAATTGAGTTTTAATCTCTTAATATGTAAAGTGCCATAATTTTAAATGCCTCATCTTAACCCATCCAAACTTAAGTGCCCTCTCCCTCTCTATGCAGTCTTACCTCATCTCCACATAATAATGTGAGGTGTGTATTTTCCAACCCATGTTGCAGAAAAGGACTTTAAAGTATAATGAGATTAACAATAGGCAGGAGAGTATGGTGGCCAAGAGTTTGCTCTCAGTCTGTGTTCAAGCCCTACCTTCCCTATGCAGCTCAGATATGTCACTTTATAAGCCTGTTTCCTCATTTATAAATTGAGGGTAACTATGGTACTTTTCATAGGGCTCTGATGTCGTTTAAACAAAATAGAACATATAACCAGCTTCACATAGGACTGACACAGAGGAAGTACATAATAATGTTTATACTATTTTCATTGTTATTATTACTAGGTACAGGATAAGTGACTGGGCCCAGATCTATATCTAACAAATGCATTTACAAGATTGGGATTCAAACCCTCACTTCATGTTCACTTCACATTTCATAATTTGTTTGAAAAACAAGTCTTTTCATGAACAAATTGGGACCAAGTGCAGTGACTCAGTAGTTGATTAAAGGTATTTATTTTCTTTGAATAAGTGGAAGAGAAATTTGATTGTACTCATTTGCTTTTGATTCCTTCCTTTCCTAATCTTTATATACAAATATATGCCTGAATATTTCATAAATCAAGGTATATCCACCCATCTCTTGGAGTGGCTGGTTACATTTAACTTCTCTGAAATTTAAAAGACTTGTGCAAATAAACTATTAAAATGTGAGTTCTAGGTTGTAGAGTAGGGCTTCAATTTGAAAACTAGCACCATGGAAATGTGGCATAGAATGTATGCTCACACTAAGTATGAAAATATACCTAAGGTGTATGAATAAGTATACTGCTATGTAATTCATACCTGGGATATGTAGCCAAGGGTTATTTTCACCCTAGAAGTATTATTTCCTTGTCTGGGACAATTTGACAAAATGTAAACCGAGGCTTAGCTTCCATCTGTTTTCACAGGAATGAGGAATTAAGGGAACAAAGGAGAAGAGAGGGACTTTAAAAGGAGACCATGTATTCTCATGCCTGTCAAAGATGTGATTTCAGGTGTTTTGACTGAATAAGCAAGTAAACAAACAAGCGAAGAATCTGAAACTGAAGAAAAAATAAGATCCATTTAAATTTTGTGTCGATTCATAAATGGATTTCCTAAAACCAAACTGGCTATGTGCAGGCGTTTTGTCTACAACTCTCAACGTTTACAATTCAGGGAGGAAAACTGAATGTGAATCTGTGAAGCTAAGCTTTTTGCAAAGTTCAGAAAAAATTTTCTAGGACACACACAAAAAACAGCCCATTGTACCGTTTTATTCTCAAACTTAGAAATTCAATCTAGAATGACAGATCTTGACTCTCCTAATATGTTTACTTGATTATTTAGAAATTAAAATCTAACAGTGAGCACTGTTTGATCACAGTAACATTTTCAAAATAAAACTAAACAGGATTTGGAGCTAAACCATTCATATCATCATATTATTGAGAAATGGAAGGGGTAAGCGTCACCCTGTCTAACCTTTTCATTTTCTAGATGAAGATGATGTATCCATGTTTGACTCTGGGTTGCTGACATGGTAGTGAATCCTACAAGTTAGCGGTAGGGCGTGGATTTGGGCTCAGGTCTTCTATATCCGAATGGCTGACTTAAAAATAACAATCTTAATGAGATAGAATTCATATAGCATAAGTTTTCTTCTTTTAAAGTATATAATCACATGAGGTTTTAAGTGTATTTACAGAATTGTACAACCGTTACCACTATCTACCTTTAGAATATTTCACCACCCTAAAAACAAACCCTGTACATATTAACAGTCATTTCCCATTTTCTCTTCCCCTCAGCTACTGGCAACCACTTTCTGTACTTGGATTTCCTATTCTGGATATTTTATATAAATGGATGATATAATATGTGGCCTTTTGTGACTGGCTTATTTCACTTAGAATGATGTTTCCAAAGGTTTGTCCATACTGAAGTATATATATTAGTACTGCATTCCTTTTGGATGCCAACTAATATACCATTATGTTGATTTACCATGATTTTATGATCCATTCTTTGGTTGATAAACATTTGCATTGTTTCCACTTTTTGGTTATTATGAATAATTCTGCTGTAAACATTCATGTACACATTTTGATTTTTGTTTTCAATATTCGTGAGCATATACTTAGTAGTGGAATTGCTGGTTCATATGGTAATACTATGTTCACATTTTGAGTACCTACCAGTTTTCCACACTGACTTCACCATTTTACAATCACACCAGCAATGTAGAAGTGTTCCAATTTCTCCACATTATCACCAACACTTTGTGCATCTTTTTTTTTTTTGGTACTGTTAATCTACAATTACATGTGCACCATTATGGTTACTAGACTCCCCATATCATCAACTCCCCCCTACATACCCCATTACACTCACTGCCCATCACCGTATTAAGATGCTATTGAATCACTACTTGTCTTCTCTGAGTTGTACAGCTCTCCCCGTGCCCCCCTCTACATTATGTCTGCTAATGCCCATTTTCCCCCTTGTCCCTCCCTTCCCACCCATTCTCCCCAGTTCCTTTCTTTTGGTATATGTAAGTCCATTCTTGGGTTCTGTGAGTCTGCTGCTGTTTTCTTCCTTCAGGTTTTTTCTTTGCTCTTATTCCACATACGAGTGAAATCATTTGATACTTGTCTTTTTCTACTTGGCTTATTTCACTGAGCATAAAACCCTCTAGCTCCATCCATGTTGTTGCAAATGTCTGGATTTGTTTTCTTCTTATGGCTGAATAATATTCCATTGTGTATATGTACCACATCTTCTTTATCCATTCATCTACTGATGGACACTTAGGTTGCTTCCATTTCTTGGCTATTGTAAATAGCACTATGATAAACATAGGGGTGCATATGTCTTTTTCAAACTGGGCTGCTGCATTCTTAGGGTAAATTCCTAGGAGTGGGATTCTTTGGTCAAATAGTATTTCTATTTTGAGTTTTTTGAGGAACCTCCCCATACTGCTTTCCACAATGGTTGAACTAATTCACATTCCCACCAGCAGTGTAGGAGGGTTCCCCTTTCTCGACATTCTTGCCAACATTTGTTGTTGTTTGTGTTTTGGATGTTGGCCATCCTTACTGCTGTGAGGTGATATCTCATTGTGGCTTTAATCTGCATTTCTCTGATGATTAGCGATGTGGAGCATCTTTCATATGGATGTTGGCTATCTGAATTTCTTCTTTGGAGAAGTGTCTATTCAGATCCTCTGCCCAGTTTTTAATTGGATTATTTGCTTTTTGTTTGTTGAGGTGCATGAGTTCTTTATATATTTTGGATGTCAACCCTTATCGGATATGTCATTTATGAATATATTCTCCTATACTGTAGAATGTCTTTTTGTTCTACTGATGGTGTCTTTTGCTGTACAGAAGCTTTTCAGCTTGATATAGTCCCACTTGTTCATTTTTGCTTTTGTTTCCTTGCCCAGGGAGATATGTTCATGAAGAAGTTGCTCATGTTTATGTCCAAGAGATTTTGCCTATGTTTATTTCTAAGAGTTTTATGGTTTCATGACTTACATTCAGGTCTTTGATCCATTTTGAGTTCACTTTTGTGTATGGGGTTAGACAGTAGTCCAGTTTCATTCTCTAACATGTAGCTGTCCAGTTTTGCCAACACCAGCTATTGAAGAGGCTGTCATTTCCCCATTGTATATCCATGGCTCCTTTATCATATATTAATTGACTGTGTATGTTTGGGTTAATGTCTGGACTA
The DNA here is from genome assembly GCA_032199065.1 of Smutsia gigantea. Classification (NCBI taxonomy): domain Eukaryota; kingdom Metazoa; phylum Chordata; class Mammalia; order Pholidota; family Manidae; genus Smutsia; species Smutsia gigantea. The sequence goes on along the minus strand of JAVSCE010001054.1, from coordinate 900,368 downwards.
CCTATTCTGTTCTACTGGTCTGTGGGTCTGTTCTTGTGCCAGTACCAAATTGTCTTGATTACTGTGGCTTTGTAGTAGAGCTTGATGTCAGGGAGCATAATTCCCCCTGTTTTATTCTTCCTTCTCAGGATTACTTTGGCTATTTGGGGTCTTTTGTGGTTCCATATGAATTTTAGAATTATTTGTTCCAGTTCATTGAAGAATGCTGTTGGTATTTTGATAGGGATTGACTTGAATCTGTAGATTGCTTTAGGTAGTATAGCCATTTTGACAATATTTATTCTTCCTAGCCAAGAGTATGGGATCAATTTCCATTTGTTAGTGTTCTCTTCAATTTCTCTTAGGAGAGTTTCGTAGTTTTCAGGGTACAGGTCTTTCACTTCCTTCATTAGGTTTATTCCTAGGTATTTTATTCTTTTTGATTCAATTGTGAATGAAATTGTTTTCCTGATTTCTCTTTCTGTTAGCTCATCGTTAGTGTATAGGACAGCAACAGATTTCTGTGTATTGATTTTGTATCCTGGAATTTGCTGAATTCAGATATTGGTTCTAGTAGTTTTGGAGTGTTGTCTTTAGGGTTTTTTATGTACCATATCATGTCATCTGCAAATAGTGACAGTTTGACTTCTGCTTTACCAATCTTGATGCCTTGTATTTCTTTGTTTTGTCTGATTGCCGTGGCTAGGACCTCCAGTACTCTGTTGAATAACAGTGGAGACAGTGGGCCTCCCTGTCTTGTTCCTGATCTTTGGGGAAAAGCTTTCAGCTTCTTGGTGTTAAGTATGATGTTGGCTGTGGGTTTGTCATATATGGCCTTTATGATGTTGAGTTACTTGCCCTGTATACCCATTTTATTGAGAGTTTTTATCATGAATGGATGTTGAACTTTGTCAAATGCTTTTTCAGCATCTATGGAGACGATCATGTGGTTTTTCTTCTTCTTTTTGTTGATGTGGTGGATGATGTTGATGGATTTTTGAAAGTTGTACCATCCTTGCATCCCTGAGATTAATCCCACTTGATCATGGTGTATGATCCTCTTGATGTATTTTTGAATTCGGTTTGCTAATATTTTGTTGAGTATTTTTGCATCTATGTTCATCAGGGATATTGGTCTGTAATTTTCTTTTTTGGTGATGTCTTTGCCAGGTTTTGGTATTAGAGTCATGCTGGCTTCATAGAATGAGTTTGGAAGTATTTCCTCTTCTTCTATTTTTTGGAAAACTTGAAGGAGAATGGGTGTTATTTTTTCTCTGTATGTCTGGTAGAATTCAGAGGTGAATCCATCTGACCCGGGGCGTTTGTTCTTGGGTAATTTTTTGATTATCGATTCAATTTCGCTGCTGTTGATTGGTCTGTTTAGTTTTTCTGTTTCTTGCTTGGTCAGTCTTGGTAGGTTGTATTTTTCTAAGAAGTTGTCCATTTCTCGTAGGTTTTCCATCTTGTTAGCATTTAGATTTTCATAGTATTCTCTAATAATTCTTTGTATTTCTGTGGGGTCCGTCATGATTTTTCCTTTCTCATTTCTGATTCTGTTTATGTGTGTAGATTCTCTTTTTCTCTTAATAAGTCTGGCCAGGGGTTTATCTATTTTGTTTATTTTTTCAAAGCACCAACTCTTGGTTTCATTGATTTTTTCTATTGTTTTATTCTTATCAATTTTCTTTATTTCTTCTCTAATCTTTATTATGTCCCTCCTTCTGGAGACTTTGGGCCTCATTTGTTGTTCTTTTTCCAATTTCAGTAATTGTGACTTTAGACTATTCATTTGAGATTGTTCTTCCTTCTTTAAATAGGCCTGGATTGCAATATAATTTCCTCTTAGACCTGTCTTTGCTGCGTCCAACAGAAGTTGGGGCTTTGTACTGTTGCTGTCATTTGTCTCCATATATTGTTTGATCTCTTTTTTAAATTGGTCATTGATCAATTGATTATTTAGGAGCATGTTGTTAAGCCTCCATATATTTGTGAGCCTTTTTGTTTTCTTTATACAATTTATTTCTAGTTTTATACCTTGGTGATCTGAGAAGTTGGTTGGTAGAATTTCAATATTTGTGAATTTACTGAGGTTCTTTTTGTGGTGTACTATGTGGTCTATTCTGGAAAATGTTCCATGTGCACTTGAGAAGAATGTGTATCCTGCTGCTTTGGGTGTAGAGTTCTGTAGATGTCTGTTAGGTCCATCTGTTGTAGGGTGTTTTTCAGTGCCTCTGTGTCTTTATTTATTCTCTGTCTGATTGATCTGTCCTTCAGAGTGAGTGGTGTGTTGAAGTCTCCTAAAATGAATGTATTGCTTTCTTTTTCCTCTTTTAATTCTGTTAGTATTTGTTTGACATATGTCAGTGTTTCTGTGTTGGGTGCATATATATTTAAAATGGTTATATCCTCTTGTTGGACTGACCCCTTTATCATTATGTAATGCCCTTCTTTATCTCTTGCTACTTTGTTCTGAAGTCTATTTTGTCTGATACAAATACTGCAACATCTGCTTTTTTCTCCCGGTTGTTTGCATGAAAGATCTTTTTCCATCCCTTCACTTTTAGTCTGTGTATATCTTTGGGTTTGAGGTGAGTCTCTTGTAAACAGCATATAGATGGGTCTTGCTTTTTCTGAATTCTATTACTTTGCGTCTTTTGATTGGTACATTCAGTCCATTTGCATTTAGGGTGATTATCGATAGATATGTATTTATTGCTATTGCCGGCTTTTAGATTCGTGGTTACCAAAGGTTCATGGGTAGCTTCTTTACTGTCTAACAGTCTAACTTAACTGTCTTGTTAAGCTATTATATACACAGTCTGATGATTCTTTATTTCTCTCCCTTCTTATTCTTCCTCCTCCATTCTTTATATATTCGGTGTTTTATTCTGTAGTCTTTTGTGTTCCTTTGACTGTTTTTGTGGATAGTTGATTTTATGTTTTGCCTTTAGTTAGTATTTGGATGGTTTGCTTTCTTGCTATGAATTCATTTTCTCTGGTGACATCTTTTTAGCCTTAGGAGTGCTTCCCTCTAGAGCATTCCCTTTAAGATATTCTTTAGAGGTGGTTTGTGGGAGGCAAATTCTCTCAACTTTTGCTTGTCTGGGAATTGTTTAATCCCTCCCTCAAGTTTAAATGGTAATCGTGCTGGGTATAGTATTCTTGGTTCAAGGGCCTTCTGTTTCATTGCATTAAATATATCATGCCATTCTCTTCTGGCCTGTAAGGTTTCTGTTGAGAAGTCTGTTAGCCTGATGGTTTTTCCTTTGTAGATGATCTTTTTTCTCTCTCTGGCTGCCTTTTATACTCTGTCCTTGTCTTTGATCATTGCCATTTTAATTATTATATGTCTTGGTTTTGTCCTCCTGGGGTCCCTTGTGTTGAGAGATTTGTGGGCCTCCATGGTCCGAGAAACTATTTCCTTCTCCAGCTTGGGGAAGTTCTCCTCAATTATGACTTCTAAGACACTTCCTATCCCTTTTTCTCTCTCTTCTTTTTCTAGTACTCCTATAATGCAAATATTATTCCGTTTGGATTGGTCACACAATTCTCTTAATATTCTTTCATTCCTAAAGGTCCTTTTATCTCTCTCTGCCTCAGCTTTTCTCTACTCCTGTTCTCTGATTTCTATTCCATTGACAGTCTCTTGCACCTCATCCAGTCTTCTCTTCAGCCCGTCAATTGATTGTTTCATTTCTGTGATATCTCTCCTGACTTCCTCCCTTAGCTCTTGCATATTTCTCTGTAGGTCCATCAGCATGGTTATAACTTTTATTCTGAATTTTTTTTTCAGGAAGATTGTTTAAATCTGTCCCACCAGACCCTCTCTCTGGGGTTGTCTGGGTGAGTCTTGACTGGACCATATTTTTCTCTCTTTTCATAGCAATAGAAGTGGTCGCAGGCAGGTACCACGTGTGTCAGCTGGGAGAACAAAGTCCCTGGCTGCTTGCTGTTCTCCTTGACCTTCTCCACAGCCTGTGCCCATTACCCTCACACTGTGAAGCAGTGTCTGGGATAATCCCCTAACCTGCTGTGCATGGGGCTGCCCTCAGGCTAGCTTAGAGCACTATGGTGGTTTTCCGCCATGCCGGGTGCTTTCTGCACCCCTTGGTGCCTTTCCGCCCCTGCTCTCGCTTCTGTGGCCCTTCCTGGTTAGCTGTGTGCCCGCCAGAAAGAGATTCTGTGCTGCCCTTCCCTGTTAGCTGCGCGCCCGCTGGGAGGAGATTCTGTGTGGTTGCTGTGGGCATGGCCACTCTCCTGCTATTCCGCAGCTGTGGCGGATTTGCCCCAGTGCCAGCCAGGGGGAACAAATGGCAGGCTGCTTATTCCCATGAGTGGCTTTGCGGCTGCTGTACCTGGCAGCTGGTTAGAGGACCCGAAGTTCCTCAAGATTCCCATCCTGCTGGGTTGAGTGCACTGGGACGATTTTGTTCCATTGTCGGACCCTTGTCTCTTTAAGACTTTTAAGAAACCACCCACTTGGGAGACTTCCGAGAAGATGGCGGCGTGAGCATGGCAGCAGAAATCTCCTCACAAAACCACATATATTTATGAAAATACAACAAATACAACTATTCCTAAAAGAGAGAACAGAAGATATAGGATGGCACCCAGTATGCATCTGCACCTGAGAGGACTCAGCACCCTGTGAGGCATGTAAGATACGGAGCCGCCACCCGTCGGAACCAGAGCACTCCCCCACCCCAGCGCACCAGCGGAAGGAGAGGATTCAGAGCCTGGAGGGAGAGGAAGTACAGGCCCACGAAATAACCAGCCCCGGTGAACTGTGCCAGGAGCGCTGACAGACATCGCGCTGTGTAGCCGAGATTGCAGCGACAGAGGGTGCAGGATCTGAGCTGGAATGCACCCGGATCCTCGCAGCTGGTTCCCTGGGACAAAAGAAAAGCACGCGCCTTTTTAGTCGTCTTAAAGATGCAGGGGCCGAATGGAGGAGCAAGATCGTCCCAGCGCACTGACCCCAGCACGCTGGGAGTTCTGGGGAATTTTGGACCTCTTGGCTGGTGACTGGGAAAAAGTAGCGGCACTGAGACTTTCCACAGAGATCAGCCACCTTGCATTCGTTCTTGCCCCGGACAGAGCTACAAACGGCCCTACAACATCCTCACAGAATCTACTCCCGGTGGGAGTTTTTTGTTTTGTTTTGTTTTCTTTCTTTCTTTCCTTTTTTTCTTCTCTCTTTTCTTTCTTTTCCTTCTTCTATGTCTTTTTTTTCTTTTTAAAAGTCTTAAAGAGCCCAGCTGATATACATGACACCTATCAGTGACCACTTTTATCTCCATGAAAAGACAGAGGAATATGATACAAACAAAACTTACCCATACCCAGACAACACCACAGAGGGAGTCTGATGGGATGGAAATGCACAATCGTCCTGAAAAAGAATTCAGAATAAAAGTCATAACCATACTGATGGATCTACAGAGAAATATGCAAGGGCTGAGGGAGGAAGTGAGGGAAGCCAGGAAAAACAATGCAGAAATCAGACAAGCGATTGACGGGCTAAGCAGCAGACTGGACGAGATGCAAGAGACTCTGAATGGAATAGAAATAAGAGAACAGAAATACAGAGAAGCTGAGGCAAAGAGAGACAAAAAGATATCTAGAAATGAAAGAATATTAAGAGAATTGTGTGACCAATCCAAACGGAACAATATTTGCATTATAAGAGTACCAGAGGAAGAAGAGAGAGAAAAAGGGATAGAAAGTGTCTTTGAAGAAATAATCGCTGAAAATTCCCCAAGCTGAGGAAGGAAGTAGTTTCACAGTCCACGGAAGCCCACAGATCTCCCAACACAAGAGACCCAAGGAAGACAACACAAAGACCATAATAATTAAAATGGCAAGGATCAAAGACAAGGACAGAGTATTAAAGGCAGCTAGAGAGAGAAAAAACATCACCTACAAAGGAAAACCTATCAGACTATCATCAGACTTCTCAACAGAAACCTTACAGTCCAGAAGAGAATGGCATGATATATTTAATGCAGTGAAACAGAAGGACCTTGAACCAAGAATATTGTATGCAGCACTATTATCATTTAAATATGATGGAAGAATTAACCAATTTCCAGACAAGCAAAAGCTCAGAGAGGTTGCCTCCCATAAACCACCTCTACAGGATATCTAAAAGGTTCTTCTCTAGAGGGATGCACTCCTAAGGCTAAAAAGATGTCACCAGAGAAAATAAAATCATAGCAAAAAAGTAGACCATCCAAATAGTAACTAAGGGCAAAGAATAACACACCTAGTATATAAAGAATGGAGGAGGAAGAATAAGAAGGGAGAGAAATAAAGAAACATCAGATGGTGTTTACAATAACTTAACAATAAAGTTAAGTTAGATTGGTAGATAGTAAAGAAGCAACCCTTGAACCTTTGGTAACCACGAATCTAAAGCCAGCAATGGCAATAAGTACATATCTATCAATAATCACCCTAAATGTAAATGGACTGAATGCACCAATCAAAAGACACAGAGTAATAGCATGGAGAAAAAGCAAGACCCATCTACATGCTGCTTACAAGAGACTCACCTCAAACCCAAAGATATACACAGACTAAAAGTGAAGGATGGAAAAAGATATTTCATGCAAACAACCGGGAGAAAAAAGCAGATGTTGCAGTACTTGTATCAGACAAAATAGACTTCAAAACGAAGAAAGTAGCAAGAGATAAAGAAGGACATTGCATAATGATAAAGGGGTCAGTCCAACAAGAGGATATAACCATTATAAATATATATGCACCCAACACAGGAGCACCGGCATATGTGAAACAAATACTAACAGAATTAAAGGAGTAAATAGAGAGCAATAAATTCATTTTAGGAGACTTCAACACACCACTCACTCCAAAGGACAGATCAACCAGACAGAAAATAAGTCAAGACACAGAGGCACTGAACAACACATTAGAATAAATGGGCCTAACAGACATCTACAGAACTCTACACCCAAAGCAGCAGGATACACATTCTTCTCAAGTGCACATGGAACATTTTCCAGAATAGACCACATAGTACACCACAAAAAGAACCTCAGTAAATTCACAAATATTGAAATTCTACCAACCAACTTCTCAGATCACCAAGGTATAAAACTAGAAATAAATTTTAGAAAGAAATCAAAAAGGCTCACAAATACATGGAGACTTAACAACATTCTCCTAGAGAATCAATGGGTCAGTGACCAAATTAAAACAGAACTCAAAGAATATATGGAGACTAATGACAACAACAACACAAAGCCACAACTTCTGTGGGACGCAGCAAAAGCAGTTCTAAGAGAAAAGTATATTGCAATCAGGCCTATTTAAAGAAGGAAGAACAATCCCAAATGAATAGTCTAAAGTCAAAATTACTGAAATTGGAAAAAGAAGAAAAATGAGGCCCAAAGTCACCAGAAGGAGGGACATAATAAAAATTAGAGAAGAAATAAAGAAAATTGATAAGAATAAAACAATAGAAAAAATCGATGAAACCAAGAGCTGGTTCTTTGAAAAAATAAACAGAATAGATAAACCCCTGGCCTGACTTATTAAGAGAAAAAGAGAATCTACACACATAAACACAATCAGAAATGAGAAAGGAAAATCATGACGGGCCCCACAGAAATACAAAGAATTATTAGAGAATACTATGAAAATCTATATGCTAACAAGATGGAAAACCTACAAGAAATGGACAACTTCTTAGAAAAATACAACCTACCAAGACTGACCAAGCAAGAAGCAGAAAAACTAAACAGACCAATCAACAGCAGCGAAATTGAATCGATAATCAAAAAATTACCCAAGGACAAACTCCCCAGGTCAGATGAATTCACCTCTGAATTCTACCAGACATACAGAGAAAAAATAACACCCATTCTCCTTAAAGTTTTCCAAAAAATAGGACAGGAGGGAATACTTCCAAACTCATTCTACGAAGCCAGCATGACTCTAATACCAAAACCTGGCAAAGACATCACCAAAAAAGAAAATTACAGACCAATATCCCTGATGAACATAGATGCAAAAATACTCAACAAAATATTAGCAAACCAAATTCAAAAATACATCAAGAGGATCATACACCATGATCAAGTGGGATTCATCTCAGGGATGCAAGGATGGTGCAATATTCAAAAATCCATCACGACATCCACCACATCAACAAAAAGAAGAAGAAAAACCACATGATCATCTCCATAGATGCTGAAAAAGCATTTGACAAAGTTCAACATCCATTCATGATAAAAAATCTCAACAAAATGCGTATAGAGGGCAAGTATCTCAACATTATAAAGCCCATATATGACAAACCCACAGCTAACATCATACTTAACAGCGAGACGCTGAACGCTTTTCTCCTAAGATCAGGAACAAGACAGGGATGCCCACTCTCTCCACTGTGATTCAACATAGTACTGGAGGTCCTAGCCATGGCAATCAGACAAAACAAAGACATACAAGGCATCCAGGTTGGTAATGAAGAAGTCAAGTTGTCACTATTTGCAGATGACATGATATTGTAATAAAAAACCCTAAAAACAACACTCCAAAACTACTAGAACTAATATCTGAATTGAGCAAATTTGCAGGATACAAAATTAACACACAGAAATCTGTTGCTGTCCTATACACTAATGATGAACTAACAGAAAGAGAAATCAGGAAAACATTTCCATCAAAAAGAATAAAATACGTAGGAACAAACCTAACGAAGGAAGTGAAAGACATATACTCTGAAAACTACAAAACACTCCTAAGAGAAATTAAAGAGGACACTAACAAATGGAAATTGATCCCATGCTCTTGGCTAGGAAGAATAAATATTGTCAAAATGACTATACTACCTAAAGCAATCTACAGATTCAATGCAACCCCTATCAAAATACCAACAGTTTTCTTCTATGAACTGGAACAAATAGTTCTAAAATTCATATGGAACCACGGAAGACCCCGAATAGCCAAAGCAATCATGAGAAGGAGGAATAAAACAGGGGGAATTATGCTCCCTGTCTTCAAGCTCTACTACAAATCCACAGTAATAAGACAATTTGGTCTTGGCACAGAAACAGACCCACAGACCAGTGGAACAGAATAGAAAATCTAAACATTAACCCAAACATATGTAGTCAATTAATATATGATAAGGGAGCCTTGGATATACAATGGGGAGATGACAGCCTCTTCAGCAGCTGGTGTTGGCAAAACTGGACAGCTACATGTAAGAGAATGAAACTGGACTAGTGTCAAACCCCATACACAAAAGTGAACTCAAAATGGATCAAAGACCTGAATGTAAGTCATGAAACCATAAAACTCTTAGAAAAAAACATAGGCAAAAATCTCTTGGACATAAACATGAGCGACTTCTTCATGAACATATCTCCCCGGGCAAGGGAAACAAAAGCAAAAATGAACAAATGGGACTATATCAAGCTGAGAAGCTTCTGTACAGCAAAGGACACCATTAGTAGAACAAAAAGACTTCCTACTGTGTGGGAGAATATATTCATAAATGACATATCCGATAAGGGGTTGACATCCAAAATATATAAGACCTCACGCACCTCAACAAACATAAAGCAAATAATCAAATTAAGAAATGGGCAGAGGACATGAATATACACTTCTTCAAAGTAGAAATTCAGATGGTCAACACGCACATGAAAAGATGCTCCACATTGCTAATCATCAGAGAATTGCAAATTAAAACCACAATGAGATATCACCTCACACCAGTAAGGATGGCCAACATCCAAAACACAAACAACAACAAATGTTGGCAAAGATGTGGAGAAAAGGGAACCCTTCTACACTGCTGGTGGGGATGCAAATTATTTCAAGCATTATGGAAAGCAGTATGGAGGTTCCTCAAAAAACTCAAAATAGAAATACCATTTGACCCAGGAATCCCACTCCTAGGAATTTACCCTAAGAATGCAGCAGCCCAGTTTGAAAAAGACAGAAGCACCCCTATGTTTATCATAGTGCTATTTACAATAGCCAAGAAATGGAAGCAACCTAAGTGTCCATCAGTAGATGAATGGATAAAAAAGATGTTGTACATATACACAATGGAATATTATTCAGCCAGAAGAAGAAAACAACTCCTACCATTTGCAACAACATGGATGGAGCTAGAGGGTATTATGCTCAGTGAAATAAGCCAAGCCGAAAAACACAAGTACCAAATGATATCACTCATATGTGGAGTATAAGAACAAAGAAAAAAACTGGAGGAACAAAACAGCAGCAGACTCACAGAACCCAGGAACGGACTAATAGTTACCAAAGGGAAACGAACTGAGGAGGATGGGTGGGAAGGGAGGGACAAGGGGGAAAAGGGCATTACGATTAGCAGACGTAATGTTGGGGTAGCGCACGGGGGGCTATACAACTCAGACAAGTAGTGATTCTATAGGATCTCACTATGGTGATGGACAGTGACTCTAATGGGGTTGGTGGGGGAGACCTGATGAAGGGAGTAGTTTAATAACCATAATATTGCACATGTAATTATAGATTAAGTATACCAAAATAAAAAAAAAGCAAAGCACCCACTTTTCTTTTGTCCCATGGGAGCCGGTTGTGGGAACCCTCTCGTAGTGTCCGTCTCGGATCCTGCCCTTCCGTTTCTCTAGTCTCCAGTACACCATGCGATGTGTGTCTGTGCTCCTGGCCCAGATCACCAGGGCTGGTTATTTAGCAGTCCTGTGCTTCCACTCCCTCCCACTCTGATTCTTTTCCTCCCGCTGGTGTGCTGGTGGGGCGGGGGGGGAGGGCGGGGGGAGTAGTGCTCGGGTCCTGCTGGGTCGCTGCTTTGTATCTTACCCACTTCGTGAGGCACTGAGTTCTCGCAGATGTAGCTGTAGCCTGGCTGTTGTACTGTATTTTCTGTTCTCTCTTTTAGGAATAGTTGTATTTGTTGTATTTTCACAAATATATGTGATTTGGGGAGGAGATTTCTGCTGCCCTGCTTATGCTGCCTTCTTCCCGGAAGCCTTACTTTGTGCATATTTTTTAATTTTAGCTATCCTAATGTGTGTGAAAGTGATATTTCATGGAGATATGATTTCTATTTTCTATAACGAGTAATGATGTTGAGCACCTTTTTTCAAGTCTTATTGGCCATTCGTACATCTTCTTTGCAAATATGTCTTACTCAACTCTTCTGCCTGTTTTTCAATTGGCTTATCTCTTTATTGTTGAATTACAAGAGTTCTTTAATCATATTATATGCTGTGCATATATTTTCTTGCATTCTGTGGGTTGTCTTTTCACTTATTTTATGATATCCCTTGGACCACAAAAATTGTAAATTTTGATTAAATGTAGTTACTGTTTTTTGTTCTTTTGTTGCTTGTGTGTTTTGTGTAATATCTACGAAAACATTCATTGCCTAATGAAGGTCATGATATTTTATTTCATGAGTTTTCTTCTAAGAGTTTTATATTAGCTCTGACATCTATGGTGAGAAGAAGTAATCTAACTTTATTCTTTGCATGTTGTCCAATTTCTAGTTGCTCAATATGAATTGTCTTGGCACCCTTATCAAAATTAACTGCATATATATAATGGTTTATTTCTGGACTCTCAGTTCTATTTCATCGGTCCACATGTCTGTCCTTATGAGAGTGCCACACTATCTTTGTGTAAGTTTTGAAACAGGGATTGTGAGTCCTCCAACTTTGTTCCTTTTCAAAATTGTTTTGGCTATTCTGAGTCTTTTGAATTTTCATATGAATTTTTGGATCAAGTTTTCAATTTCTGGAAAATGCCATCTTGGAGATTTTAAAATGGAATTGTTTTATAATTTTCCTTTCAGCTTGTTCATTTCTAGTAGAGAGAAAAAAATTATTTTTGTATATTTTTCCTGAAAACTGCATCTTTACTGAATTTCTTACTTACATCTAATAGTTTTTCTGTGGATTCTTTATGGTTCTATATATTTTATATCATGTTATCTGTAAATGGAGATAGTTTTACTTCTTTTAATATGAATGCCTTTAAATATGAATATGCATTTTCTTGCATAATTTCTTATGTAGAATCTCCTATTTAATTTTGAATCGAAGGGGTGAAATCAAACATCTTTGTCTTATTCCTAAGGTGAAAGTATTCAGTTCTTTGTCATTTAACATCCTTATAGATTGTTTTTTGATACCCTTTATCAGATTGAGGAAGGTACTTTCTATTCCTTGTTTGTTGACTGCTTTTATCATGAAAGGATATTTATTTTGCCATGTTTTTTCTAAATCTTTTGAGACTGTTATTTTTGTCCTTTATTCTATTAATAATGTGTATTGTACTGATTGATTTTCATATACTAAACTAACCCTGCATTCCTGCCCTCATCTAAAATATTTTCTTATTCCCTTGTGATTTTTTTTGACATTTTCATTCCTTAGTGGTGTGTTTAATTTCCAAGTATTTGTGAATTTCCCAAACTTGTTCTTGTTACTGATTTCTAACTTCATTCCATTATGGCTGGAGAACATACTTTGAATACTGTCAATAATTTTTAATTTAATGAGGTTTTTTTTCCTAGTCTATGGCTCATCCTGGAAACATTCCAGGTGTACTTAAGGAGAACATGTAATCTGTTATGGTTTGTTGAAGATTTCCACAGATGTCTATTAGTTAAATTAACATTAACTTAGAATAGTTCAGATTAATACTAACCTAATTTCAATAGTGTATAAATGCTTTATATCAATATAGCTCCTTTTCTTCACTCCACCTTTGTGCTATTAATTATATACAAAATTATTATCTATACATTATTAACCCATCGACTAGTGTATCTAATTACTGATTTCTGTGGTTGTCTTTTACATTAGATAGAAGTGGGTAAAAAATTGTGCTTATATTATCTTTTATATTTACAAATGTAGTTAATTTCTTTGGACTTCTTTATTCTTTGTGTGGATTCTAGTTATTGCATAATGGTCTTTCATTTGCTGGGATAGGCTGAGTGAATCCAAGAATCACATACCTAATCTCTTCAAAGAGTCTTCTGTGTGACTAATTATTCTACCTTTTGATCCGTAGAAGAAACAAAGTTAAGCTAGTCATAGTGTAACACCGGGGGGTAAAATCCTGGGGCAAAATACCTTTGAAACCAAAATCAATCAAAGAGAGAAATAAGTGGGAGAAACCCGTTTATTTCTTACAAGCAGTCCACTTCTGCTCTCCTGTGTCTCTCACAACCCAGCTGCCGAAGAGGCCTCACCCAACTTCTCCTGTCCAGATATGCCCTGGCTCAGCCTTGTAATTACCTATTGATATGGAGATGCACTAAGACCAGGCAAGAGATTCTGGAAATATTTTGCAATTTTACCCACAACCAGTTACAGCATCACAAGCTCTCACTTCTTACTGAGCTCCCAGCATTTGTCCAAGTCAGTTCTCACTGGATCATCACAAGACTGATCCTCCATGATCAGAACCAGCCTTCTCCATCTCCATTTTCTTTCAGTTAATTTCCAGAGCTCTCAAAAGGTTGATTTTGATTTATGGTCTCTTGCAACTACTCAATATCTGCCAGTGTTCTTGCTTTTATGGAGGAGTGGCTTTGCAAAGGTCCTTGCTCTGTCAATCTGGAAGTGTTTTCTTTCCGGTGGCTGTTTTTGAATCAGATTAATCAATTAGCTTTTCAAAATGATCTCATTAATTATTTTAGCAGTCCCAATTCAACAGATGCTGTGAAGCCCTCCTTGGCTTTGGGGGTACCACTGCATGTGTTTGGGTATAGTTCATATGGCAAAAATGTGCTCTATCACCATTAAAAGTGGCTGCTGAATAAAAAAAGGCAGGGAATGCCGAAATCCTCAAGTGTGCTCTGTTCAGCAGATGCTGATTCAGAACTTTCTGGGGAATAATGCTCATAAATCAACGATCAAATTTTTAAATGCCATGAGAAAGGTAAATTTCAAGTTGACCTTGTGCCTTCAATATAAGCAATAATAAGCTAAGATTAATAATTTTCTACAAAATGTTTATTTTGTCCCAAATGTTTAGGCAGCACAATTCTTATAGGACTTTACCTGAGTGTTTTTATTAATCAGCTATTCATGTCAGTGCAACTACATGCAGCCTTCAATCTGACCCAGGAAATATATTTGTATAGCAAATTACAGGCAGTTGATTTTTGGCTTGATTAAAGCTTTTTGATAAACATGAAAATTGCAAGTGTGACACTATAGTTCAAACACATTATAAGCAGTCCAGAATAATGCATGGTATATTTATGTGGATGTTAATAGTGAATTCATTTAGAATGTTTTAAATTTGTGTTTGTGGCTATGAAAAAGATGGAGACAGCATTATGGATAATCATTTTGTCAAATAAAATTGTAAGAAATAACTTTTCTTTTCAGTAGTAGTAGTAGAACTTAAGCACAGAGCAAAAGAAACATTTAAATAACACAAAATGATTTGTAGTATAGCATAAAGACAGATAGATACAGACAGGTGATAGAGATAGAAAGATAGATGGAGGTAGATGAGATAATAGGTAGATAGAGATAGAATAGATAGTATAGTATAAGTAGTATCTGTGATATGGGTCACATATTGTCATCCTTTGTCATCTTTATAATATGTAGTGAACAATGATGGATTTGAAAAAATATCCATCTTTTACATGGAATAGTTCATGAGAAATAATTAGATATTTGTGTTATATATATATATATAACTGGCAAATTCAGAATAGAGAAATAACCTTATTCATATTGAATACCTCTTAAAATCAAAACAAATTATAGCACATACTATAGTTTAACCCAACTAAAGTATAACTCTATAGAAATAGCAACAATTCCTTCATTTGCCATCAGAGGCAGTGTTGCTTGTCATTGATTCAGTGGACACCAGGCAGAGCAATGGGACAGACTCCAGGGGAGCCCAAGAGGGGATAGTCACTCCTCTCCAGGAGCTTTGGTTTGGAAGGCCTCTCTTTAAGGTCTAATAGGTGGACAGAAATCTACTTGCCTCCTGCCTTACAGATCCCTCTTTAGGAAGTATCTGGAGTCCACATCAGGGTTTGCTGTGTGCATGTATTTGAGTTTTTTTCCTGTCCTCATCCCTTTTTATGCCTCCCTGGTTACCCAGCCCCAGGAACCCTGATATCCTTGCTCTAATATGCCAAGCTTTTAACTCTAATTGTGTTCCGGTGAATAAGTATAATATAATTAAAATTTCACATTGGATTTTTGGTGGAAACAAATTTTATTTATTATCTGAGAAGTAGATTAGAATTCTGATTTAGAACAGAATAAAATGGCTACTTTGCAAATCTTTTCCTATTTTCACCTCACCTCTACTCCCCACCCAATTTACCAGTGAGTGGTGGCATTTTCTTCCACCCATCCCCTCGTTCTGCAAATATTTGTAGAGTATCCGCTATGTCAAGGCCTTCAACAACATCTTGAGAAGAAGTGGAGAAAGGCAGAACTGGCCGCCTCCCAGTGGAGCCAGCATTCTGGGGGAAACATGGAAATGAATATGTTATCCACACCTCACAGAGCAGGTGCATCCACTACAAACAAGGGGAGGCTCTGCCAAGGGAGCTGCCTGGGGAGGCCTGTGGCAAGGCCTTTAGCTGAGAGCCAAGCAGGACAGAGATGTGGGTCTGATGCACCCACAGCAAGCCTTCCATTTTGACAGGGGACCAAGGAAAGAGGAAGAACTCTGTGATCCAGGATGGGCTGCTGAAGAAGTGGCTCCCATGCACTAGTAGGATGTTACCCAATTCAGTACATTTAAGTCAAAAGTAACCCAAATTCTATTACCTGAAAATAATGGTGTGATTATTTAAGTGACATTTGAATTCTTTACCTCTAATAAATGTATCACTCTCCAGAGACCTGTTCAGGGCTTCCTCAACAGCTTAGCTTTCTAATTATTTTATTTGTATTTCACATTTTTATGAAGTCTTTAAAAATTTTTTTAAATAATACTTTGAAGTCCTGGGCTTACTTTCTTAAGCTGATACCTAAGGCCAACATTGCCAGCTTAGAGTACACTGAGGAATCCATGAAGGGTGCCTGGCTTTGGAACAACCCTCTATGTCTCTGATGGAAGGCAAAGAGGTCGTCACTGACCACCCAGGGCCCACATTTGGGAAAACACATCTCTCCACATGGAGAGTCACCCTCTGAGCAGGATGACTCAAGGATCCCACCTCCTGCTTACTCCAGGAAGCCGTGTGACTTGGAAATAACTTTTACTGCCTGGTTATAAACTTCCAGATAATGAATCATGATAGGAAGCAAGGCCTTAAATTTTATCTTCAAGAAATTCACTATGGAACCTTAGAAATTATTATTGACATGTTATAGTTTTCTCTAACTAGTGGACCATGACATTCAGGATTCTGGCTTAGAGACACTCAGCAGCTTTCCCATGTCCACCTTCTCCCTGATGACCACCCCCTGGACTCACCTGCTGAGAGCCAGAGTTAACGGTTTAGGGCTGAGGGCATGCCTGGCAAGTCATGTGGAGGAACCCTGAGAGACCTAAATGCACTGGGGGCAAAGCAAAAAGGAAACTGTTTACACTTCTTACCTCTCCCTCTTCCCAGCACCACCTAATAGAAGTGCCCTCGTCCATGATCAGAACCAGCCCTCTCCATCTCCATTTTCTTTCAGTCCATCTTGGTGCTAAAAGAGATACATCCAAATAGGGGGTGAAACACAGTCCTCTCCATGTCAGGGGCCCCAGGTGTGAAATAGCTGGAGGAATGGCTCATGACAGTCTGAGAAGAAAATTTCATTTCATGGTTAACAAACTAGCAAAAGGAGATATGAGGGCTGATGGATGGTGATAAAGAAAAATGTCATGAGAAAAACTTGATTATAGGACTAAATTTGGCTAAAGTATGAACTGCCATTTCCCAGTAGATGGTATACTATTTGAAATAAGAAATTAAAATGCAAGTCATCTAACCACAAATTGATGTTGATAACCTCTCCCACTGAACCCAAACACTATCCTAACAGCTTTTCAGACAAGCACTTCCAATCTGTTAGAGCGTATGTGCCAGAATAATGTGTGTTCATGAATTCACATTGAAAATTGGTGATTTCCACTGGACTTGGTGCTTATACGGGTGGTTTATGATCATCTCACAGGTTGGGCAGTGCTGGGGGTATAAAGGCAGCATCTTGCCCTGGGACTCAGTTCCTCCGCTGCCAGTAATGTTTCAGCCTGGTCGTTGTCAGGACAGTTTACACAACACACACCACCTTCTCAGCCTCCATAGCTGCCACTGCATTCCATTCTTGCCTCTCTGGGATTGCCTCATCAATTGGGTTCCTCCAATTATTTCCAAGCCCGTCAGTGGGTTATTCCTTCAGGCAAGAAATACCATTTTAGTGTACATGGCAGTATTTTAGTTCCCAGGGCATAATCTCATTTCCCAGTTCTTAACGTTTATGGTTGACAACAGAGACCTTATTACATTTCCCAGGTTTCCACATTTCCCATGGCATGTGGTGATAGCATATGTATGAGATCTTGGCTGTATATGAATTTTGCATGTCTGTGACCTGTGGTCACATGACTCAGTTGTGATCATTGTGACCAAACTGTCTTCCCCCTGCTTCTCTCAGGATCCCACCTCATCCCAGGCACCCACACACTGTGGTGTGTCGAGTTGGGATCTTTCCAGACACCTACTGTGCCCACCATTTCCCCAATTCCCAACAACATCTCAAGAAATTCCCTGGAAGGACAATGCCCTTGTCTTATCTGAAAAACTAATTATGAAACAACTTTCAACATTACAAACAATAGAAACAAATAAATAGTGGAAGATAATTCTGAGCTATTTAGATCCTTTATTTTTAAGAATTTATGTTTATAAAACATTTTTATGGCCTTTGAGATTCATATGTGTGTGCTTGAGATTTTCATTAGTGCATTTTTTCTCCACAGAACTAGAATATGGGTGAACTATTATAGCCTTCTGACTCCAGAATGATTCCTTTTTCAGTATGCTCATTCACTAGCAATGCCATCTGCACTGCAATGTACTTCATTTCAACAGATGTATCAAAATCCATCTGTTGGTTTCACTTCTATTTGCTGGATATTAACAGACCCATGTTAATCTGTGTTAATATGACAATTAACGGTGATCAGGGCTTTTCCTGTGCCAGGCACTATAAAGCACACTTAATATATCTGAACTATAAGGTAGGCATTTTTAATACTTAATCCCCATTTTAGTTAAAGAAGCAGAGATGAGAGATGTATTAGTTTGTCCAAGGCTAGGGGTGGACCCTAATGCTGCTCCTTAAAGGGAATATAAATGTAACATGATTAAAAGTAGAATATATAATCTGATTTATCCAATTATTCAATTATTTGAAGTCATTATAAAAGCGAAGATGAGGATCAAGAGGAAAAGATGGTGGCATGAGAAGCGAGGCAGAAACCTCCTCCCAAAACAACATATAACACAAAAATACAGCAAATACAACCAATCTTGAAAGAGTGAACCAAAGACTGCAGAACAGACTGCCTACATCTGGGAAAAAGAGAAGAACTCATAGAAAAGGGTAAAGTAACAAAGCTGCAATCTCATGGGCACCAAGCCCTCCCCCAACCCCAGATCACAGGTTGGACAAGAGAAATGGAGTGGGGAGGGAGTAGAAGCCCAGGACTGCTAAACAACCAGCCCTGGAGATCTGCTATGGGAGCATGAACCCACATTACATGGTGCTCTGGAGATTAGAGGGGTTGGAAAGCACAGACAGACAGAATACTCAGAGAAAGTGAGACTCCAGCCACTTGTGGAGAACAGGTACTCACAACCTGCTTCTTCAGGACAAAAGGAAGGCAGGCACTTTGAACGACTTCCCAACAGTGAGAGGGGTGTTAAAGGGGCAAGTATTACACAGAGCTTGCTGGGCAAAGTCATTCCGGCACACAGCCCAGCAGGTTGGGAACTTTCAAGAGCTTCAGGTACTCCATCCCTCTGGCTGGCAACAGAGCGCGAAGCACCCGCCGGGATACACAGCCTGCTACTTCATCCTGGCCAGCAGCCGTTCTCAAAACTGCTGCCCCTGTCCTCACACAGGGCAGCAGGAGGACAGCCCTGCCTATGGCAGCTATAGGGGCATAACTCAGAGGTTCTTTCCTGCATGCTGAGCCCACTGGACCTGGCAAGGAGGCAGGCACTGCATCCAGGAAGCAGGAAAGAGCTCTTTCCTTCCAGCAGGTGTCAGTGCCATGCGTCTGCAAACCCCACCACTACTCCAGGTACTGGGCAGCTCTAGAGAGTAGAGCTTCTGGGCACTAGGGAGAACAGCCTACACCACAGCCCCTGAACTTTTCGTAACCACGAATGTAAAGCCTGCAATGGCAATAAGTACATACGTATCAATAATCACCCTAAATGTAAATTGATGAAATGCACCAATCAAAAGACGTAGAGTTACAGAATGGATGAAAAAAAAAAGACCCATCTATATGCTGCCTACAAGAGACTCACTTCAAACCCAAAGACATACACAGACTAAAAGTGAAGGGATGGAAAAAGATATTTCATGCAACTAATAGGGAGAAAAAAGCAGGAGTTGCAGTACTTGTATCAGACAAAATGGACTTCAAAACAAAGAACATAACAAGAGACAGAGAAGGACATTACATAATGATAAAGGGGTAAGTCCAATAAGAGGATATAACCATTGTAAATATCTATGCCCCAATACAAGAACACATAAATACAAACATAACCATTGTAAATATCTATGGACCCAATATAAGAACCCCTAAATATGTGAATCAAATACAAATGGAGAAATAGAATGCAATGCGTTCATTTTAGGAGACTTTAACACACCACTCACTCCAAAAGACAGATCAATCAGACAGAAAATAAGTAAGGAGACAGAGGCACTGAAGAACACAGTAGAACAGATGGACCTAACAGACATCTACAGAACTTTCCACCCAAAAGCAGCAGGATACACATTCTCCTCAAGTGCACATGGAACATTTTCCAGAATAGACCACATACTAGGCCACAAAAGAAGCCTCAGTAAATTCAAAAAGATTGAAATTGCACAAACCAGCTTACCAGACCACAGATGCTTGAAACTAGAAATAAATTATGCAAAGAAAACAAAAAAGCCCACAAGCATATGGGGATCAAACATAGTGCTCCTAAATAATAAATGGATCATTAACCAAATAAAAACAGAAATCAAGCAATATATGGAAGCAAATGAAAACAACAACTCAATACCACAAACCTGTGGGATGCACTGAAGGCAGTTCTAAGAGGAAACTACATTGCAATAAACGGTTAACTCAAGAAAGAAGACAGTCCCAAATGAATACTCTAAGCTCACAATTAATGGAACTATAAAAAGAAGAACAAATGAGGCCCAAAGTCAGTAGAAGGAGGGATATAATAAAGATCAGAGCAGAAATAAATAAAATCAAGAAGAATAAAACAATAGAATTAATAAAAGCAGCAACTGGTTCTTTGAGAAAATTAACAGAATAGATAAACCCCTACCCATATTTATCAAGAAAATAAGAGAGTGTACACACATAAACAGAATCAGAAATGCGCATGGAAAAATCACCAAGGACACCACAGAAACACAATGAATTATTAGAGAATACTATGAAAAATTTATATTAACAAATTGGATAACTTAGAAGAAATGGACAACTTTCTAGAAAAATGCAACCTTCCAAGACTGATCCAGGAAGAAACAGAAAATCTCAACAAACCCATTACCTTCGATGAAATTTTATTGGTAATCAAAAAAACTACCTAAGAACAAAACCCCTGAACCAGCTGGATTCAGCACTGAATACTATCAAACATTTAGAAAAGACCTAATACCCATCTGCCTTACGGTTTTCCCAAAAGTAAAAGACGGAATACTTCCAAGTGCATTCTATGAGGCCAGCCTAACTCTAATACTAAAACCAGACAGACACCACAAAAAAGAAAATTATAGAATAGACCAATATCCCTGATGAACATAGATGCAAAAATACTCAACAAAATATTAGCAAACGAAATTCAAAACTAAAACAAGAAGATCATCATCGTGATGAAGTGGGACTTATTCAAGAGATGCAAGGATCATAAAATATTTGAAAATCCATCAAGATCATCCACCACATCGACAAAAAGAAGGACAAAACCACATCCACATGGTCATCTCCATAGATGCCAAAAAAGCACTTGACAAAATTCAACAGCCATTCATGATAAAAACTCTCAACAAAATGGGTATAGAGGGCAAGTACCTCAACATAATAAAGGCCATATATGACAAACCCACAGCCAGCATCATACTTAACAGTGAGAAGCTAAAAGCTCCTCTCTGATATCGGGAACAAGACAAGGATGCCCGCTCTCTCTGCTTTAATTTAACATAGTACTGGAATTGCTAGCCACAGCAATCAGACAACACAAAGAAATAAAAGGCATCCAGACTGGTAAGGAAGAAGTTAAACTCTCACTGCAGATGACATGATGTTGTACATAAAAAACCCTGAAGAATCCACTCCAAAACTACTAGAATAACTGAATTCAGCAAAGTTGCAAGATACAAAATTAATACACAGAAATCTGTTGCATTCCTATATACTAACAATGAACTAGCAGAAAGAGAAATAAGGAAAACAATTCCATTCACAACTGCATCAAAAAGAATAAAATACCTAGCAATAAACCTAACCAAGGAGGTGAAAGACCTTTTACCTGAAAACTACAAGACACTCATGAGAGAAATTAAAGAAGACACCAATAAATGGAAATACATCCCATGCTCATGGATAGGAAGAATTAATATTGTCAAAATGGCCTTCCTGCCTAAAGCTATCTACAGATTCAAAGCAATCCCTATCAATATACCAACAGCATTCTTCAATAAACTAGAACAAATAGTTCTAAAATTCATATGAAACCACAAAAGACCCCAAATAGCCAAAGCAATTCTGAGAAAGAAGAACACAGCTGGAGGGGCTATGCTTCAAGCTCTTCTACAAAGCCACAGTAATCAAGACAATTTGGTACTGGCACAAGAACAGACCTATAGATCAGTGGAACTGAATAGAGAGCCCAGATATAAACTCACACATATATGGCCAATTAATATATGATAAAGGATCCTTGGATATACAATGGGGAAATGACAGCTTCTTCAACAGATGGTGTTGGCCAAACTGGACAGCTACGTGTAAGAGAATGAAACTGGATTATTGTCTAACTCCATACACAAAAGTAAAGTTGAAATGGGTGAAAGACCTGAATGTAAGTCATGAAACCATAAAACTCTTAGAGGAAAACATAGGCAAAACTCTCTCGAAAATAAACATGAGCAACTTTTTCCTGATCGCATCTCCTCAGGCAAGGGAAACAAAAGCAAAAATTTACAAATGGGACTACATCAAATTAAAAAGCTTTTGTACAGCAAAGGACACCATCAGCAGAACAAAAACGCATCCTAAAATATGGGAGAATATATTCGTAAACCACTTACTCAATAAGGCGTTAACATACAAAATATATAAAGACCTTACATGCTTCAACACCCAAAAGTCAAATAACCCGACTAAAAAAAGGGCCACAAGAATAAGACAAATCATACCATTTGCAACAACATGGATTGAGCTAAAGGGTAATATGCTCAGTGAAATAAGCCAGGTGGAGAAAGAGAACCACCTGCAGAAGAACTGCAGGTCTCTCTTCAAATGATTTCACTCATTTGTGGAGTATAAGAACAAAGCAAAACTGAAGGAACAAAACAGCAGCAGGATCAACAGACTCCAAGAAAGAACTAGCAGTTACTAAAAAGAAGGGGTTGGGGAGGATGGATGGGGAGGGAGGGAGAAGGGAATTAAAAGGCATTATACATAGCACACGCAATATAGGTAGGTCACAGGGAAGGCAGTATAGAACAGAGAAGACAAGTAGTGTCTCTATAGCAACTTACTATGCTGATGGACAGTGATTGCAAAGGGGTGGGGAGGACTTGATAATATGGGTCAATATTGAAACCATAATGTTGCTTATGTGAAACCTTTATAAGATTGTATATCAATGATACCCTAATTTAAAAAACAAAATAATAAATATTAAAAAGGGAAGATGAATATTAATGTAAATAGTATTACCTTGACTTCTGACTCTAAAATGGAGTAAATCACAAATTTTACCATAGTGATGGCCTGAAATTCGATATTCCTCCCTTTGTATAAAGGAAATTCTTTTTTAATGAATATTAGGGATAAGAGGGAAGGTGTACCTGTTGGAGCCCCTGAAATCATAACAAATGAGTTTTGGATTCTGACAGTGAGTGAGAACAGCCTTAATGGGGGCCTGAAAGGGGCAGCTCTCCACATACTGTTCCCAATCACCAAGTACTCCACATAAAAATGCTTCAGTGACTGGGTCTGGTATGTGGAATTCCCCTTCATGTGAGTAAAACTGTGTTCTCTAAGTTTAGCTATTTATCATACATATTTGACTATATCTGGGTACATAATCAAGAGGAATATGAAAGGTAATGTGTGTATGAATGTGTAGCTTGGGGATTATTTATAGGTACCCTGGAGTGAGGTTCACAGAGTTTATTTTCCAGATTTTTTGAGATATAATTTACGTAGAATATTGTGTAAGTTTAAGGTGTACTATGTGTATATTGTGACATGTTTACCATACTAAGTTTCATTAGCACATCCTTCATATCACATCATAACTATTTGTTGTTGTGGTGAGAACATTTAAGATCTATACTCATACAACTTTCAAGCATACAGTACAGTATTAACTATAGTAATCATGCTGTAGTTTAGACCTTCAGAACTTTTCATCTTAAAACTGAAATTTTTACCCTTTGATCTAATCTTCCCGTCTCCACACCCCACCAATATCTGGTAAACATCAGCCTACTCTCTGTTTCTATGAGTTTCTACCCTCTGTTTTCTGTTTTGGGGTTCCATATATAAGTAAGAGCAGCAGTATTTGTCTTTCCCTATTTATTTCTTTTTTATTTCTTTTTTTTTTTTGTATTCTACTTTGGTATCATTATTCAACAGTTACATGTGCAATATTATGGTTATTAAACTACCCCCTTCATCAGGTCCCCCCTGCCAACCCCATTACAGTCACTGTCCATCAGTGCAGTGAGATGCTATAGAATCACCACTTGTCTTCTCTGAGTTGTACAGCCCTCCCCATACCCCATGACTTACATTCAGGTCTTTGATCCATTTGGAGTTTACTTTTATGTATGGGGCTAGACAGTAGACCAGTTTCATTCTCTTACATGTAGCTGTCCAGTTTTTCCAACACCAGCTGCTGAAGAGGCTGTCATCTCCCCATTGTATATCCAAGGCTCCTTTATCAAATATTAATTCACTGTGTATGTTTGGGTTAATGTTTGGATTTTCTATTCTGTTCCACTGGTCTGTGGGTCTGTTTTTGTGCCAATACCAAATTGTCTTGATTACTGTGGCTTTGTAGTAGAGCTTGATGTCAGGGAGTGTAATTCCCCCTGTTTTATTCCTCCTTCTCAGGATTGCTTTGGCTATTCGGGGTCTTTTGTGGTTCCATATGAATTTTAGAATTATTTGTTCCAGTTCATTAAAGAAAGCTGTTGGTAGTTTGATAGGGATTGCATTGAATCTGTAGATTGCTTTATGTAGTATAGCCATTTTGACAATATTTATTCTTCCTAGCCAAGAGCATGGGATGCATTTCCATTTGTTAGTGTCCTCTTTAATTTCTCTTAGGAGTGTCTTGTAGTTTTCAGAGTACAGGTCTTTCACTTCCTTGGTTACGTTTATTCCTAGGTATTTTATTCTTTTTGATGCAGTTGTGAATGGAATTGTTTTTCTGATTTCTCTTTCTGTTAGTTCATCGTTAGAGTATAGGAAAGCAACAGATTTCTCAGTGTTAATTTTGTATCCTGCAACTTTGCTGAATTCAGATATTAGTCCTAGTAGTTTTGGAGTGGAGTCTTTAGGGTTTATTATGTACAGTATCATGTCATCTACAAATAGTGACAATTTGTCTTCTTCTTTACCAGTCTGGATGCCTTGTATGTCTTTGTTTTGTCTGATTGCCGTCGCTAGGACCTCCAGTACTATGTTGAATAACAGTGGAGCGAGTGGGCATCCTTGTCTTGTTCCCGATCTTAGATCAAAGCTTTCAGCTTCTTGCCATTAAGTATGATGTTAGCTGTGGGTTTGTCATGTATTGCCTTTATGATGTTGCGGTACTTGCCGTCTATACCCATTTTGTTGAGAGTTTTAATCATGAATGGGTGCTCAATTTTGTCAAATGCTTTTTCAGCATCTATGGAGATGATCATGTGCTTTCTGTTCTTCTTTTTGTTGATGTGGTGGATGATGTTGATGGATTTTCGAATGTTGTACCATCCTTGCATCCATGGGATGAATCCCACTTGATCATGGTGTATGATCCTCTTGATGTATTTTTGAATACGGTTTGCTAATATTTTGTTGAGTATTTTTGCATCTACGTTCATCAGGGATATTGGTGTGTAATTTTCTTTTTTGGTGAGGTCTTTGCCCGGTTTTGGTATTAGAGTGATGCCGGCTTCATACAATGAATTTGGAAGTATTCCCTCCTCTTCTATTTTTTGGAAAACTTTAAGGTCTTATTTCTTCTCTATATGTCTGGTAGAATTCAGAGGTGAATCCATCTGGTCCGGAGGTTTTGTTCTTGGGTAGTTTTTGGATTACCGATTCAATTTCATTGGTGGTGATTGGTCTGTTTAGTTTTTCTGTTTCTTGCTTGGTCAGTCTTGGAAGGTTGTATTTTTCTAAGAAGTTGTCCATTTCTTCTAGGTTTTCCAGCTTGTTAGCATATAGATTCTCATAATATTCTCTTAGAATTCTTTGTATTTCTGTGGGGTCCTTTGTTATTTTTCCTTTCTCCTTTCTGATTCTGTTTATGTGTGTAGATTCTCTTTTTCTCTCAATGAGTCTGGCTAGGGGTTTTTCTGTTTTGTTTATTTTTTCAAAGAACCAGCTCTTGGTTTTATTGATTTTTTCTATTGTTTTATTCTTCTCAATTTTATTTATTTCTTCTCTAATCTTTATTATGTCCCTCCTTATGGTGACTTTGGGCCTCATTTGTTCTTCTTTTTCCAATTTCAGTAATTGTGTCTTTAACTATTCATTTGGGAATAAATGTTCTTCCTTCTTTAAATAGGCCTGGATTGCAATATACTTTCGTCTTAGAACTGCTTTTGCTGCATCCCACAGAAGTTGTGGCTTTGTGTTGTTGTTGTCATTAGTCTCCATATATTCTTTGATTTCTGTTTTGATTTGGTCGTTAACCCATTGATTAATTAGGAGAATGTTGCTAAGTCTCCATGTATTTGTGAACCTATTGGTTTATTTCTAAAATTTATTTCTAGTTTTATATCTTTCTGATCTGAGAAGTTGGTTTGGAGGATTTCAATATTTTTGAATTTACTGAGGTTGTTTTTGTGGCCTTGTATGTGGTCTTTTCTGAAAAATGTTCCATGTGCACTTGAGAAGAATGCGTATCCTGCTGCTTTTGGGTGCAGAGTTCTGTAGATGTCTGTTAGGTCCATCTGTTCTAGTGTGTTGTTCAGTGCCTCTGTATCTTTACTTATTTTCTGGTTGATCTGCCCTTTGGAGTGAGTGGTGTGTTGAAGTCTCCTAAAATGAATGCATTGCTGTCTATTTCCTCCTTTAATTCTGTTAGTATTTGTTTCACATATGCTGGCACTCCTGTATTGGGTGCATATATATTTATAATGGTTTTATCTTCTTGTTGGACTGACCCCTTTATCATTATGTAATGTCCTTCTTTATCTCTTGCTACTTTCTTCGTTTTGAAGTCTACTTTGTCTGACACAAGTAGTGCAACACCTGCTTTTTTCTCCTTATTGTTTGCATGAAATATCTTTTTTCATCCCTTCACTTTTAGTCTGTGTATATCTTTGGGTTTGAGGTGATTCTCTTCTAAGCAGCATATAGATGGGTCTTGCTTTTTTATCCATTCTGTTACTCTGTGTCTTTTGATTGGTGCATTCAGTCCATTTACATTTAGGGTGATTATTGATAGATATGTACTTATTGCCATTGCTGGCTTTAGATTCGTGGTTACCTAAGGTTCAAGGGTTGCTTCTTTGCTATCTAACAATCTAACTTAACTTTCTTGTTAAGTTATTGTAAACACAGACTGATGTTTCTTTATTTCTCTCCCTTCTTATTCCTCCTCCTGCATTCTTTATATACTAGGTGTTTTATTTTTTACCTTTAGTTAGTATTTGGATGGTCTGCTTTCTTTGGTATGATTTTATATTCTCTGGTGACATCTTTTTAGCCTTAGGGGTGCTTCCCTCTAGAGCAGTCCGTTTAAGATATCCTGTAGTGGTGGTTTATAAGAGGCAAACTCTCTCAACTTTCGTTTGTCTGGAAATTGTTTAATTCCTCCATCTTATTTAAATGATAATCATGCTGGATACAATATTCTTGGTTCAAGGCCCTTCTGTTGCATTATGTTAAATATATCATGCCATTCTCTTCTGTCCTGTAAGGTTTCTGTTGAGAAGTCTGATGATAGTCTGATGGGTTTTCCTTTGTGGCTGATCTTTTTTCTCTCTCTAGCTGCCTTTAATACTCTGTCTTTATCTTTGATCTTTGCCATCTTAATTATTATGTGTCTTGGTGTTGTCTTCCTTGGGTCCCTTGTGTTGGGAGATCTGTGGGCTTCCATGGACTGTGAGACTATTTCCTTCCCCCACATGGGGAAGTTTTCAGCAATTATTTCTTCAAAAACACTTTCTATCCCTTTTTCTCTCTCTTCTTCCTCTGGTACTCCTATAATGCGAATAATGTTCCATTTGGAGTGGTCACACACTTCTCTTAATATTCTTTCATTCCTAGAGATCCTTTTATCTCTCTCCACCTCAGCCTCTCTGTATTCCTGTTTTCTGATTTCTATTCCATTTACAGTCTCTTGCATCTCATCCAGTCTACTGTTAAGCCCGTTGATTGCTTGTCTGATTTCTGCATTGTCTTTTCTCACTTCCCTCACTTCCTCCCTCAGCTCTTGCACATTTCTCTGTAGATCCGTCAGCATGGTTGTGACTTTTATTCTGAAGTCTTTTTCAGGAAGACTGTGCATTTCCATCCCTTCAGGCTCCCTCTCTGGGGTTGTCTGGTTGATATTAGTCTGGACCATATTCCTCAGTCTTTTCATGGTTATAGAAGTGGTCACTGGTAGTTGCCACGTATGTCAGCTGGGCTCTTTAAGACTTTAAAAGGAAAAAAGAGAGAGAGAGAAAGGAAGAAAAAAAAAAGAAAGAAAAGAAAAGAAAAAAGAAAGAGAATAAAAAACAAAAACAAAAACAAAAAATCGCCCACTGGGAGTAGATTCTGTGGTGATGCTGTAGGTAGCGCTGTTGCTCCAGTATTCCGCAGCCGTGGCCATGACCCTTCGCAGTGTCCTTTAAAGCTCTTGCCGGGGTGGGAAAGAATGGGAGGCTGTTGATCTCTGTGGGAAGTCTGAGTGCGGCCACCCTTTCCCAGTCGCCAGCTAAGGGGTCTGAAACTCCCCAGGACTTCCAGCCTGCTGGGCTTAGTGCGCCGGGGCGATCCAGCTCCTCCACTGGGCTCCTGTCTCTTTAAGACCGCTGATAAAAGCACGTGCTTTTCTTTTCTTTTTTCTTTTTTTTTCCTCCCGGGAGCCGGCTGCAAGCACCCTGGTGCATTCCCCACTCAGATCCTGCCCCTCTGTCTCTCCAATCTCCACTGCACTGTGCGATGTGGGTCAGCGCTCCCCGCGCAGATCACCGGGGCTGGTTATTTCACGGGGTGTACTTCCACTCCCTCCCGGCTCTGAATCCTCTCCTCCCACTGGTGCGCTGGGGTGGGTGAGTGCTCGGGTCTCGCCGGGTCTGGCTCCATATCTTACCTGCCTCGCGGGGTGCCGAGTCCTCTCGGGTGTAGCTGCACACTGTGCCTTTTCCTGTGTATTCTGGTCACTTTTAGGAATAGTTTTATTTGCTGTATTTTCATAGATATATATAGTTTTGGGAGGAGATTTCTGCCGCCCTGGTCATGCCACCATCTTCCTGGAAGTCTGATTTCCCTATTTATTTCTCTTAGCATAATGTCCTCAAGGTTGACTCAAATTGCTGCAAATGGTTGGATCATCTTCTTTTTTATGGCTTAGTAATGTCCCCAAAATATCTCCTCACACCTTGGCTCTTGTGACTAATGCCACAAAGAACAGGGAACTGCAGGTCTCTCTTCAATATATTGATTTCTCACCAACAGTGTTCCCTTTCCCTACATCCTTGCCAGCATTTTGTGTTTCTTGCCTTTTTGATAATAGTCATTCTAACAGGTCTGAGGTGATATCTCTTGTGGTTTTGATTTGCACTTCCCAGAGTTTGAATACCTTTTCATGTCTTTATTGACCATTTGTATATCTTCTTTGGAAAAATGTCTATTCAGGCCCCTTGCCCATATTTTGGGCAGATTGCTTGGGTTGTTTTTTTTTCTTTCTTTTTTTACTGTTGAGTCATATGAGTTCCTTATATATTTTGGATATTTACCCCATGCCAGGTAGAAGGTTTGAAAATATTTTCTCCCATTCTATAGGTTACCGTTTCTTTTGCAGTACAGAAGCTTTGGGGTTTAATGTAGTCCTACTTTTTGATTTTTGCTTTTACTTCTGGGACTTTTTGTGTCATATCCAAAAAATCATTGCCAAGACCCACATTAAGCAGCTTTCCCACTGTGTTCTCTTCTCGGAGTTTTATGGCTTTGGGTCTTATATTTAATCCCTTAATCAATGTCAAGTTAATTTTGTTTATGGTATAAGGGTCCAATTCCATTGTTTTGCATGTGGATAACTACTTTTCCCACCAGCATTTATTGAAGAGACTATCCTTTCCCATTGAGTATTCTTGGATCCCTTATTAAATATCAAATCACAGTATAAGTGTGGTTATGTGTCTGGGCTCTTTGTTCTGCTCCAATGGTCTATGAATCTGTATGCTGTTACCATACTGTTTGATTCCTATAGCTATGTAATGTATTTTGAAATTGAGAAGTGTTATGTCCCCACCTTTGTTCTTTTTCAAGATTGCTTTGGCTATTTGGAATCTTTTTTGGTTCCATATGAAGTTTAGCATTATTTTTTTCTATTTCTGTGAATAATGCAGTTGGAATTTGATGGTATTGCAGTGACTCTGTAGATGGCTTTGGATAGTATGGGCATTTTAACTATTTCAATCCATTAACATTGTATATCTTTCCATTTATTTGTGTTTTCTTCAATTTCTTACATCAATATATTGTAATTTTCTATGTACAGATCTCTCACTCCCTTGGTTAAATTTATTCCTAAGTATTTTATTGTTTTTGATGTTATTGTAAATGAGATTTCCTTTATTTTCAGATAGTTCATTGTTAGTCTACAAAAAGCAACTGATTTTTTTATGTTGATTTTGTTTCCTAAAATTTTACTGAATTTATTAGTTCTAACAGGGTTTTTTTTTTGGCAGTTTTTAGAATTTCTATATACAATGTCCTATCATCAACAAAGACAATTTTATTTGTACATTTCTGATTTGGATGCCCTTTACTACTTTTTCTTGACTAATTGTTCTAAGACCTTACAGTACTATTTTGAATAGGAGTGTTGAGAGTGGGCTCCCTTGTCTTGTTCCTTATCTTAGAGGAAAAGCTTTCAACCTTTCACCATTGAGTATGATGTGATGTTAGCTGTTGCTTTTTCATAAATGGCTTTGATTATGTTGAGATACATTCGTTCTATAATTTGTTGAGCATTTTTATTGAGAGGATGCTGTATTTTGTTAGGTGCTTTTCTACATCTATAAAGATGATATGATTTTTGTCTTCATTCTATGAATATGAAATATCATATATATTGATAAATTGAACCATCCTTGCACTCCAGGTATAAAAACCCACTTAATCATGATGTCTGATCCTTTTGATGTGGTATTGAATTAAGTTTGCTTGTACTTAACTTGACAGCTTTTGTATCCTTACTTACCAGGGATTTGGGCCTATGGTTTTCTTTTCTTGCAGTATCCTTTTCTGGCTTTGGTATTTGTGACAATGCTGGCCTCATAAAATGTGTTTAGAGGTATTCTTTGCTCTTCAATGTTTTGGAAGAGTTTGTGAAGGATTAGTGTTAATTCTTCCTTAAATGTTTGTTAGAATTAACCCATAAAACCATCTGCTCCTGAGATTGATTTGTAGGGAGGTTTTTAATTATTGATTCAATATCCTTACTTTTTATTAGTCTGTTCAGATTATTCTATTTCTTCATGATTCAATCCTGGTAAGTTGTATGCTTCTAGGGATTATCCATTTCTTCTAGGTTATACTATTTGCTGGCAAATAATTATTCAAATAGTCTCTTATCCTTTGTATTGCTGTGATATAGCTTCAATATCTTCTCATTCATTTATAATTTTATTTATTTGAGTCTTAGATAGTAAGGAAGTTAACCTTGAACCTTTGGTAACCACGAATCTAAAGCCTGCAATGCCAATAAGTACATACCTATCCATAATCACCTTAAACTTAAATGGACTGAATGCATCAATCAAAAGACACAAAGTCACTGAAAGGATAAGAAAACAACACCCATCTATATGCTGACTCACTTTAAACCCAAAGACACACACAGACTAAAAGTAAAGGGATGGAAGAAGACATTTCATGCAACTACTAGGGAGAAAAAAGCAGGTGTTGCAGTACTTGTATCAGACAAAATGGACTTCAAAACAAAGAGTCACAAGAGACAAAGAAGGACATTACATAATGATAAAGGGGTCAGTCCAACAAGAGGATATAACCATTATAAATATCTATGTGCCCAACACAGGAGCACCTACATATGTGAAACAAATACTAACAGAATTAAAAGGGGAAATAGAATGCAATGCATTCATTCTAGGAGACTTCAACACTCCACTCACTCCAAAGGACAGATCAACCAGACAGAAAAACAGTAAGGAGACAAAGACACTGAACAACACATTAGAACAGATGGACCTAACGGACATCTAGAGAATTCTCCACCCAAAAGCAGAAGGATACATATTCTTCTCAAGTGCACATGGAACATTTTCTAAGATAGGTCATACACTAGGCCACAAAAAGAGCCTCGGTAAATTCAAAAACATTGAAATGGTACCAACCAGCTTCTCAGACCACAAAAGAATGAAATTAGAAACGAATTGCGCAAAGAAAATGAAAAAT
This sequence comes from Smutsia gigantea, assembly GCA_032199065.1. Lineage (NCBI taxonomy): Eukaryota > Metazoa > Chordata > Mammalia > Pholidota > Manidae > Smutsia > Smutsia gigantea. The sequence continues at coordinate 868,088 of JAVSCE010001054.1, read as the reverse complement.
CCCACAAACACATGGAGGCTTAATAACATGCTCCTCAATAATCAGTGCATCAATGACCAAATAAAAACAGAGATCAAGCAATATATGGAGACAAATGACAACAATAATTCAACACTGCAAAATCTGTGGGACACAGCAAAGTGTGTGCTAAGAGGAAAGTATATTGCACTACAGGCCTACCTCAGGAAAGTAGAACATTCCCCCATGAGCAGTCTAAACTCACAATTAACGAAACTAGAAAAAGAAGAACAAATGAGACCCAAAGTCAGTAGAAGGAAGGACATAATAAAGATTAGAGCAGAAATAAATAAAATCGAGAAGAATAAAACAATAGAAAGGATTAACGAAGCAAGACCTGGGTCTTCAAGAAAATAAACAAAATAGATAAACTCCTAGCCAGACTTATCAAGAAGAAAAGAGAGTCTATTCACATAAACAGAATCAGAAATGAGAAAAGAAAAATCACTATGGACAACCCAGAAATACAAAGAACTATTAGAGAATACTATGAAAAACTATATGCTAACAAACTGGATAACCTAGAAGAAATGGACAACTTTCTAGAAAAATACAACCTTCCAAGGCTGACCCAGAAAGAAACAGAAAATGTCAACAGACCAATTACTAGCAATGAAATTGAACTGGTAATCAAAAACCTACCTAAGAACAAAACACCTGGACCAGAAGCTTCACCGCTGAATTTTATCAAACATTTAGTGAAGACCTAATACCCATCCTCCTTAAGGTTTTCCAACGAGTAGAAGAAGAGGGAATACTTCCAAACTCATTCTGAGGCAAGCATCACTCTAATACCAAAACCGGGCAAAGACACCACAAAAAAAGAAAACTACAGACCAATATCCCTGATGAACATAGGCGCAAAAATACTCAACAAAATATTAGCAAACCGAATTAAAAAGTACATCAAAATGATCATCCATCAAGATCAAGTAGGATTTATTACAGGCATGCAAGGATGGTTCAGCATTCGAAAATCCATCAACATCATCCACCATATCAACAAAAAGGACAAAAACCAAATGAACATCTCCATAGATGCCGAAAAACCATTTGACAAAATTCAACATGCATTCATGATAAAAACTCTCAGCAAAATGGGTATAGAGGACAAGTACCTCAACATAGTAAAGGCCATATACGACAAACACACAGCCAACATTATACTTAACAGAGAGAAGCTGAAAGCTTTTCCTTTAATATCGGGAACAAGACAAGGATGCCCACTCTCCCCACTTCTATTCAACATAGTACTGGAGGTCCTAGCCACAGCAATCAGATAACACAAAGAAATAAAAGGCATCCATATTGGCAGGGAAGAAGTTAAACTGTCCCTGTTTGCAGATGACATGATATTGTACATTAAAAACCCTAAAGAATCTACTCCAAAACTACTAGATCTAATATCTGAATTCAGCAAAGTTGTGGGATACAAAACGAATACGCAGAAATCTGTGGCATTCCTATTCACTAACAATGACATAGCAGAGAGAGAAATCAGGAAAACATTTCATTCAAAGTTGCATCAAAAGGAATAAAATACCTAGGAATAAACCTAACCAAGGAAGTGAAAGGCCTATACTCTGAAAACTACAAGACACTCATGAGAGAAATTAAAGAAGATACCAATAAATGGAAACACAACCTGTGCTCATGGATTGGAAGAATTAATATTGGCAAAATCGCCATCCTGCCTAAAGCAATCTACAGATTCAATGCAATTCCTATCAAAATGCCAACAGCATTTTTCAATGAACTAGAGAAAATCATTCTAAAATTCATATGGAACCACAAAAGACTCCAAATAGCAAAAGCAATCCTGAGAAAAGAATAAAGCTGGGGGGATTATGCTCCCCAACCTCAAGCTTTACTACAAAGCCACAGTACTCAAGACAATTTGGTACTGGCACAAGAGCACACCCATAGAGCAGTGGAACAGACTAGAGAGCCCTGATATAAACCCAACCATATATGGTCAATTAATATACGATAAAGGAGCCATGGACATACAATGGGGAAATGACAACTTCTTCAACAGCTGGTGTTGGCAAAACTGGACAGTTACATGCAAGAGAATGAAACTGGATTATTGTTTAATCCCATACACAAAAGTAAACTGGAAATGGATCGAAGACCTGAATGTAAGTCATGAAACCATAAAACTCTTAGAAGGCAACATAGGCAAAAATCTCCTGAATATAAGCATGAGTGACTTCTTCCTGAACACATCTCCTCGAGCAAGGGAAACAAAAGCAAAAATGAACTCATGGGATGACACCAAACTAAAAAGTTTCTGTATGGCAAAGGACACCATCAACAGAACAAAAAGGCATCCTACAGTATGGGAGAATATATTTGTAAATGACATATCCAACAAGGGGTTAACATCCAAAATATATAGAACTTCCACGCCTCTACACCCAAAAAGCAAATAATCCGAATAAAAAATGGGCAGAGGATATGAAGAGACAGTTCTCCAAAGAAGAAATTCAGATGGCCAACAGACACATGAAAAGATGCTCCACATCACTAATCATCAGGGAAATGCAAATTAAAACCACAGTGAGACATCACCTCATACTAGTAAGGATGGTCACCATCCAAAAGATTAAGAACAACAAATGCTGGCGAGGATGTGGAGAAAGGGGAACCCTCCTACACTGCTGGTGGGAATGTAAGCTAGTTCAGCCATTGTGGAAAGCAATGTGGAGTTTCCTCAAAAAACTAAAAATACAAATACCATTTGACCCGGAATCCCACTCCTTGGAATTTACCCAAAGAGTACCACTTCTCAGATTCAAAAAGACATATGCACCCCTATGTTTATTGTAGCACTTTTTACAATAGCCAAGATACGGAAGTAACCTAAGTGTCCATCAGTAGATGAATGGATAAAGAAGAGGTGCTACATATACACAATGGAATATTATTCAGCCATAAGAGGGAAACAAATCCTGCCATTTGCAACAACGTGGATGGAGCTGGAGGATATTATGCTCAGTGAAATAAGCCAGGCAGAGAAAGACAAGTGCCAAATGATTTCCCTCATTTGTGGAGTATAACAAGGAAGCAAAACTGAAGGAACAAAATAGCAGCAGACTCAGAGACTCCAAGAAGGAACTAGTCTTTCCCAAAGAGGAGGGGTGTGGGAGGGTGGGTGGGGAGGGTGGGAGAAGGGGATTGTGGGGTATTGTGTTTAGTAAACATGGTGTGGGGAATCATGGGGAAAACAGTGTAGCACAGAGATGGCAAACAGTGAATCTGTGTCACCTTACTACACTGATGGACAGTGACTGAATTGGGGTATGAGTGGGGACTTGACAATATGGGTAAATGTAGTAACCACGTTGTTTTTTCATGTGAAACCTTCATAAGAGTATATATCAATAGTACCTTAATAAAATAAAATAAAATAAAGAATTAAGAGGTTAAAACACTACCATATTACAGAGTTGGAGTAATCTGACTATATACTTAATCTTACCAATGTAAGTGTTGTTTCATTTCAGTTTGCAAAACTCCTTACAGCATTTCTTTTCAGACAGCTGTAGTGGTGATTAAGTCTCCAGCTTTTGCCCGGGAAAGTTCTGATTGAACTTTGCCAGTTGATGTATTCTTGATCAGCAGAGATTTTTTCCATTCAGCACATTGTATATATCACCTCACACCTTCTTGCCTTCAAGGTTTCTGCTGAGAAATCCATTGATAATCTTATGGGGATTCTTTTGTATGATAGCATTTTTATTCCCATTCTGCTTTTAAAATTCTCTCTTTGTCTTTGATTTTAGATACTTTATTATAATATATCTTGGAGAAAATCATTTTGGATTGAAACTTTGGCCTTACCTATTTGCTTTATGAACTTGGATATACAAATCATTCCCTAGGTTTGAGAATTTCTTGGACATTATTTCTTTAAATAAGTTTCTACTTCATTTCCCCCCTCTTCTTCTGGGACTTCAATGATTCATGATTTCTTTTAGTGTATCCCATAATTACTTCATTCCTTTTACTTCTTTTCTCAAATGACTAGATAATTTCAAATGCTCTGTCTTCAGGCTCATTGATTCTTTCTCCTTCTTGGTCCAGTCTGTTGTTGAAGATTTCTAATGAATTCTTCATTTTAGTCATTGTAATCTTCATCTTAAAAATTTCTGTTTGGTTATTTTTTATATTTTACATTTCTTTGCTGAGCTTCTTATTTTGTTCTTGTATTGTTTTCATGATTGCCTAAAATTGTTTATCTGTGTTCTCTTGTAGCTTTCTGAGCATCTTTAGAAACTTAATTTCCTTTTTTGAAATATGTTTTACATATAACACTGGGTAACTAGTATTTTTCATTCTTTGTCAGGCAACTCAGGTATCTCCATTTATGGGAGTCAGTTGCTGCAAATCTGCTGTCATCCTTTGGTGATGTCATGTGTCCCTGATTCTTCATGGTCCCTATAGCCTTGTGTAGGTATCTGTTCATTTGAAAAAGTAATCACTCTTTCAGACTTTATGGATTGACTTCGGTAAGGAAAGACCTTCACTTGCAGGTAAAGGCATCTGGAGCATTCTATAACCCTGGGTATAGTGGTGCAGGATGTCACGAGTGGGGGAATATGGCAGCTCTGGGTCCAGAAGGGCTTGATGTCTCAATGGTTCAGGCCACAGGATTCCACAGCATCAACAACTATGTGATATTTAACAAATGTGAGGCTCTGCAGAGATTGCAGGGCTACTGGATTCCTCAGTGGCACCTTCAGGTCCAGTGGCTAGGGACCAGGGCAGGCCGTGTTGGAAGCCAGAGTTGATTTTATTCATACATTCAGCTATGGGAGCCAGAAGCATATACCTGTGTAATGGCAGGGACCAGCTATAGACACATATGAAGTGGTGAGGACCAGGGCGAGCAGCAAGGACTAGGGCCAACTGCAGTGCACCAGCAACTGTGGGGAGTCTAGCTATTGGCCTACACTCCTGTGGCTGCAAGGCCTCACCACATGTGCATACAAAGCAATAGGGACTGATGATGTTGGTTGGGCCAGAAGAATACAGGTGCACAACTGGAGGGGTCAGCCTCAAGTGTGCACGTGGTGATGGGGTCAGCCATGAGGGTCTAAGTTGTCATTTTTCCCTCCTGCAACTGCAGAATCCAAGACTAGCTGCAGTGGAGATCCTGGGCTCAAGCAAGGGAGAGGAAGGTGAGAAGGAGCAGGAGGAACTCTGGCAGCTGGCATATACAAACATAAAAACCTGTGGGCCAAAAACTGGTAAAATAACACAGCATTGAGGTTGTGGAAACTATAGATTTCTTCAGTGGCAAAAAAGGCTGGGGTTAAAGGAAACTTTTTAGGTTGCTACTTGTCAACAGAAGCTGCATTTACATTCCCTGTTTCAATTCAAAGCACAAATACCCCTTGTAAGCCTAAGTGAAAGAAAAGATGAGGTTGTTGATTTTTTTCTTTCAAAAAAATCATGAATATGAAGAAAAAGCAAAAATATGGTAGATACTTGTAATTTGTTTCTATCATTTATTTCAACAATCCGTATTACATGACTTATGAAATATTGCTACAATTTTCTTTTTCAAAGGAATAGACTACTTTGGACCATTTATACAATGCAGATTTCCTATACCAACAGTAGACTTAAATCTTTTATAAGAGAATATATCATCCTAAATTTATCATGGTAAGTTATGGATCCTTGTAAGCCATATGGCAGGTATCTCATTGTTCTGCTCTAGATTTAGCAGGTAAAGCACAGAGTAGCCTGAGGTTTTATTTCTTCATGCTTGGCATAGAGAGCAGTCCTAGAAAGATGCCACCTAACCTGTGTCCCTGAACTTCCAATTACAAATCAGTGAAATTCCCAACACATGCTCCCAAGATAAGTACAGTGATAAATCAATTCTCTTCTCTTCTCCTGATACCACAGAACTATTTCCTAAATAAATGCCTTCATCTTCATTTGTTCTGCTAGAACCAAAACCTGACCTAGAGAATCTTGGATGTTCCCACAGTACCCTGAGCACAGGTTGGATCAGGGAAGACCCAAGCCAACAGGGGCTGCACGGACCTCCTCCCCTTGTGTCTCATTCTCTGTGCCTCTGACCTCCTGGGAAGAAACAGCCAAGCCCACACATTCTAATGTGGTGCTTCCTGTAGGATGTTCAGAGAGTTGTTATCTTTTTTAAAAAGTTTGTGATCAGGTTTGAAAATCACTGAATTAAACATATTTTAACAAATCTACCACTTTGGAATTACTCATACCAATAGAGAATTTCAAAGAGAGAGCGTGGTATACATCATTCCCCCAAACTGTTTTGCCACATACCAATATTTTAAAGTGGATGGGATTACACTAGGGGAAATCTTGGGCCAAAGGGTGAGGTCAGTACAGTTAACTAGGCCTAGAGAAACCCATTGCCTGTTGATTGTTGCCTCCATAGTGCTTCCAGGAGGGAGGGGTGACTCCTCTTCTAGTCTTGAAGGAAGTCACAGCTGATGTAATAGGCAAGACTCTCAATCTTGGCCACTTCCTCCAGTACTTCACTCCACAAAGCACAGGTTCAGCTGAATCTATGCTTCCTTTTTTTTCCCCATTACTGCAGGTTCGTTTTTTATTATTATTAAAGTATACTTGGTATGCAATTGTGTATTGGTTTCAAGTATACAACACAGTGGTTCAACAATTACCCATATTATTAAATCCTCATCCCCACTAGTGGTGTTACTGTCAACACAGAAGATGTTATAGAATCATAGGCTATATTCCCCATGCTGTACTACCACACCTATGACCAAGTTACACTATTATTGACAATTTTTGTGCCCCTTTTCCTCCTCACCCTCACCACCCACCCACCCACCCCTTCCTCATGGTAGTCATCAGTCACTTCTCAGTGTCTATGAGTCTAAAGCTATTTTGTTCATTTTCTTTTTTTTAATTCACAAATAAGTGAAATTACATGGTATTTGTATCTTTCTACCTGGCTTCTTTCACTTAGCATAACACCCTCTCGATCCATCCATGTTGTTGCAAATGACAGGATTTCTTTCTTTTTTATGGCCAAGTAATATTCCATTGTATATATGTACCACCTCTTCTTTATCTATTCAGCTATTGATGGACACTTTGGTTGCTTACATATCTTGGCTATTGTAAATAATGTAGCATTAAACACAAGGATGCATATATTTTTTGAATCAGGAATTTTGTTTTCTTCAGGTAAATTCCTAGAAGTGGGATTACTGAGTGTAATAGCATTTCTGTTTTCAGTTTTAGAGGAACCTCCATATTGCTTTCCACAGTGGCTGCACCAATTTACATTCCAACCAACAGCGTAGGAGGGTTCCCTTTTCACCACATCCTCGCCAACACTTGTTATTTCTTGTCTTTTGGATAGTGGCCATTTTGACTGATGTGACGTGATATGTCATTGTGGTTTTGATTGGCAATTCCCTGATGATTAGTGATCTGGGGCATCTTTTCATGTGCCTGTTGGCCGTCTGTATTTCTTCTTTGGAGAAATGTCTGTTCAGGTCCTCCACCAATTTTTTAACCTATTTGTTTTTTGTTTTTGTTTTTCATATTGAGGCATTTGAGGTTTTTTAAATATATTTTGGATCTTAATCCCTTATTTGATAAATTATTTATGAGTACACTCTCCCATACTGTATATTGCCTTTTTGTTCTGTTAATGGTGTCCTTTGCAGTACAAAAGCTTTTTAGTTTGATATGGTCCCACTTATTCATTGTTGATTTTATTTTCCTGGTGCAGGGATGTGGGTTCAAAAATAATTGCTCCTGCTTATGTTCAAGAGATTTTTGTCTATGTTTTCTTCTAAGAGTTTTATGTTTTCATGCCTACATTTAGGTCTTTCATCTATTTTGAGTTTACTTTTGTGTATGGATTAGAAAGTAATCCAGTTTCCTTCTCTTGCAGGTAGCTGTCCAGTTTTCCCAACACCGTTTATTGAAGAGATTGTTTTTCCCCTATTATATATTCATGGCTCCTTTATCATATATTAATTGACCATATGTGTGTGGATTTTTTCCTGGGTTCTCTATTCTGTTCCATTGATCTATGGGTCTGTTGTTGTGCTAATACCATACTGTTTCGATTACTGCAGATTTGTTGGAAAGCTGAAGTAAGGGAGAATAATAAACCCACTTTTGTTCTTCTTTTTCAAGATAACTTTTGCTATTCAGGGTCTTTTGTGGTTCCATAGGATTACTTGCAGTAGTTCATTGAAAATGCTGTTGGTATTTTCATAGGGATTGCATTGAATCTGTACATTGCTTTGGGCAGGATGACCATTTTGACAATATTAATTCTTCCTTTCCATGAGCATGGGGTAGGTTTCCATTTATCTGTATTTTTTAAAATTCTCTCATCACTGTCTTATAGTTGTCAGAGTAAAGGACTTTCTCTGCCTTAGATTTATTTCTAAGTATTTTATTCTCTTTCATGAAATTGTAAATGGAAATGTTTTCCTGATTTCTGTTTCAGCTAGTTCATTGTCAGTATTTCAGAATGCAGCAGATTTATGTGTATTAATTTTGTATCCTACTACTTTGCTAAATCCAGTTATTAGTTCTAATTGTTTTTGGTGAAGTCTTCAGAGTTTTCTTTAGCATCCTTTCATCTGCAAAATATTGATAGTTTTACTTCTCCCTTACCAATGTGGATGATTTTTATCTCTTTATCTTGTCTGATTGCCATGGCTAGCACTTCCAGTACCACGCTGAATATAAATGGTGAGAGTAGACATCTTCGTCTTGTTCCTGGTTTCTGAGGAAAAGCTTTCAGGTTTTTTTATGCCATTGTGATATTAGTTATCATTTTGTCACATATTTCCTTAATTATGTTGAGGTATGTTCATTCTATAACCATTTTGTTGAGAGGTTTTATCATGAAGGATGTTGAGTTTTGTAAGTTGCTTTTTCAGCATCTGTTGAGGTGATCATACGATTTTTATCCTTTTGTTATTGTTGTTTATGTGGTGATATCAGATTGATTTACAAATATTGCACCATACTTGCATCCCTGGAATAAATCCCACTTGGTCATGATGGATGATCCTTTTGATGCATTTTTGAATTTGGTTTCCTCGTATTTTGTTGATGATTTTAACATTTATGTTCAGGGATATTGGTCTATAATTTTCTTTTTTGTGTTGTCTTTGTCTGTTTTTGATTTTAGAGTGATGTTGACCTCATAGAATTAGTTTGGAAGTATTCTCTACTCTTCTGCTTTTTGAAGTACTTTAAGAAGGATGGGTCTTAGCTCTTCCTTAAATGTTTGGTAGAATTCAGCTGTGAAGCCATCTGGTTCTGACATTTTGGTTGTTGGAAGTTTTTTGATTACCAAGTCAATTTTGTTACTCGTAATTTGCCTGTTCAGATTTTCTGCTTCTTCCTTGGTCAGTCTTAGAAGGTTGTATTTTTCTAGTAATGTGTGCATTTCCTCTAGATTGTCCAATTTATTGACATATAATTTTTCATAGAATTCCCTAATAATTCGTTATATTTTTGTGGTGTCTACTATTCCCCTTTAGTTTCTGATTTTTTAAATTATGTCTTCTCTCTTTTTTTCTGGCTAGGGGTTTGTCTACTTTGTTTATCTTCTTAAGGAACCAGCTCTTGGTTTCATTGACTTTTTTCCTATTCTTTCATTATTCTCTATGTATTTATTGCTGCTCTGATCTTTATTATGTCCCTCCTTCTACTAACTTTGGGTTTCATTTGTTCTTTTTCTAGTTTCTTTTGTTGTGAGTTTAGACTGTTTATTTGGGATTGTTCGTGTTTTTTGAGGTAGTCTTGTATTGCCATGTACTTCCCTCTTAGTACCACTTTTCTTTTCTGGCATCCCACAAATTTTGAACTGTTGTATTTTTGTTTTCATTTGTGTCCATGTATTGCTTGATTTCTACTTTGATTTGTTCATTGATCCATTGATTATTTAGAAACATGTTGTTTAGCCTCCATGTGCTTGTGGAGTTTTTTTGTTTTCTTCATATAATTTATTCCTAGTTTCATGCCATTGTTATCTGAAGAGTTGCTTGAAACAATTTCAATCTTTTTAAATTTACTGAGGCTCTTCTTGTGGGTTAGTATGTGTTTTATTCTGGAGAACATTCCATGTGTACTTGAGAAAAATGTGTATCCTGCAGCTTTTGGGTGGAATGTTCTGTATATACCTGATAACCCATCTGATCTAATGTGTTTTTCAGTACCTCTTTTTCCTTATTTATTTTCTGTCTGGGTGGTCTATCCATTGGTGTAAGTGGTGTGTTAATGTCCCCTAATATGATTGAGTTGCAGTCTATTTCTCCCTTAAGTTCTGTTAGTATTTGTTTTACATATTCAGGAGCTCCTATGTTGGGTGAATATATATTTATAAAGATTATATCCTTTTGTTGGACTCACCCCTTTATCATTACATAATGTCCTTCTTTGCCTCTTGTTATGTCTTTGTTTTGGAGTCTGTTTTGTCTGATACAAGTACTGCTACTTCTTCTATTTTCTCCCTATTATTTTCATGAGAAATCTTTTTCTACCCCTTCCATTTCAGTCTATGTATGTCTTTGGGTTTGAAATATGTCTCTTGTAGGTAGCATGTAGATGGGTCTTGTTTCTTTATCTATCTGCCACCTGGTCTTCAGATCGGTGCATTCAGTCCATTTACATTTAAGATAGTTACTGATAGGTATGTACTTATTGCCATTTTATCAATTTTTTCTGTTTTTTTTTCTGTAGTTCCTCTCTGACCCTTTCTTCCTCTCTTATACTCTTCTCGTTATTTGATAGTTTTCTTTAGTGTTGTGATTGACTTTCTCTTTATTAATTTTTTTGTGCACCTATTATAGACTTTAGCTACCTTGTTACCATAAGGTTCATAGATGGTTTCCTAAACACACAAAGTCCATATTTGGTCACTCTATTTTGAACCCATTCTAAAAGTACTTAATTTTTTTCTTCTTCCTCCTCCATACTTTATGTACTAAATGTCATAATCTGTATTTTTTGTGTATACCTTGACAGATTTTGTGTATAGTTTATTTTACTACTTTTATTTCTTTGTTTTTTTAATTTAGTACTTGCTTAGTAAGTAATTGATCTACTACCTTTAGTGTGGGCTTGCTTTCACTAATGAAAAATATTTAGGCTTAAGAATATTTCCATCTACATAAGTACCTTTAAAATATCCTGTAAGGCCACTTCAGTGGTAGTGAATTCTTTTAGCTTTCATTTATCTGGGAACTTTTCAATCTCTCCTTCAATTCTGAATGATAACTTTGCTGGGTAGAGGATTTTGGTTGCATGTCCTTTTGTTTCAATACATTAAATATTTCAAGCTACTCCCTCTGGCTTATAACGTTTCTGCTGATAAGTTTTCTGATAGTCTGAAATTTTTTCTCTTATGAGTAATTTTTGCCTCTCCCTAGCTGCTTTCAATACCCTCTCTTTATCCTTAATCTTTGTCATTTTAATTATTATATGTCTTAGTGTTGTCTTCCTGGGGTTCCTTTTGTTAGTGGCTCTCTGTACTTCTAGGACCTGGGTGTCTATTGTCTTCTCCAGATTAGGGAAGTTTTCAGCAATTATTTCTTTAAAAAGACTTTCTACTCATTTGTCTCTCCTCTCCCTCTGGAACCCCTATCTTGTGAATAATGTTTTGTTTGGAGTTGTCACACCGCTCTTTTAGCATCTTTTCATTCCTAGAGATTCTTTTTCTCTGTGTTCCTCAGCTTTATTGTTTTTCTATCCTCTAATTCCCATTACATTGATTATCTTCCTTTACTTGCAGCAATCTATCATTCATTCTATCAATTGTATATTTCATTTCAGGTACTGTATTCTTCAGCTCTGAGTGGCCCTTCATCAGTTATTCTGTCTCTTTGTTGAAGTTCTCCCTGAGATCATCAATACTTTTCTGCAGATCAGTAAACATATTTATGACTGTTACTTTGAAATCTTTATCAAGAAGATTGATGATTTCCATTTAATTTAGTACTCTTTCATATGTCTTATTCCGTACTTCTGTTTAGAACATATTTCTTTGCCTACTAATTTTTTCTGGATTTTTGTTTTTCTTCCTTTGTATTAGATAAATCTACTGTGCCTGTCATCTAGAGTGTAATGGACTTATGAAGAAGGAATCATGTGTTTCCCAGAAGCTCAAGACTCTTTACTCTCCAGTGCCTGGTTCTCCTTTGTGATGGAACCACAGTTGCTGTAGGTTGGCTGTGGGTGGGCCATTCTGCCTGCCATGTCTGATTTCAGTCTTCTGCTTGTCTCAGATGGCCCTTTGTGAGAAGAGTAGTGGTGCTTCTGATGGATTATTATGGGTAGTAACACCCTCTGACTGCCCTGCAGCAATGGTGGCACTGCTGGGCTGATGGAGTGGGTAGGGCAGGTGCACAGGGGAGTATGGCACAGGGCTGGGCCATCATCAAGGAGGAAAGAGCACTTGGAGCTGGATCCCTCAAGCACCTCCCCAGTTGGGCTGAGAGAAGGCTGGGAAAGCTGGAAAGCCTCCCTTTGCCTGCCAGGCAGAAAAGTCTGAGCTTCTGGGGCTGAGCAGGCTGGGTGGGTGGGCAGATTTGCAGGGAAGTGCCTTAGGGCTGAGCTGCCTGCAAGGAGCATGGAGTATTTCAGGCTCCCACAAACAATCAATCAGTTGGGCTGAGGGAGGGCTGGGGAAGTGTCCACCTGCCTTTTCTTCTTCAGAGAGAGCTCCATCCAATCCTTGTCCCTCTGGCTCCATTCTCACTGCTGATAAATCTTTCAAACTTCCACCCCTGTGTTGGGTCTCAATGGGACCTATGAAGCATGCCTGTCATCCACAAGTAGCAGGAGCCTCAGCCTCCCAGAGTACTCCAACTCTCTCTGCTGTCTAGCCCTGCTAATCACCAAAGCCTGATGCAATGAGGACTCATGTCCCCAAAGCATATCTCTAGGCCCAAGTGTACAGAGTTTCCAAATGCTTATCCTCTCCCTGCTTCATTTCTCTGCCTCATGCTTATGTGTTCAGATGGGGAAAGGACTTGGTTCCTGCTTGATCATGGCTCTGCCACTTTACCCTTCTCTGTGTGGTCTTCTCTTCTTCACCATCTACACCATCAGGTGTAAATGGTCTGTTTTTCAGTCTCCAGGTCATTTTCAGGGTTAGTTTTATTTTCTGTAGTTGCTTCCTTCATGTGGGTATTTGTGGTATGAGGTTTCTGCCCTGTCTTCCTACTCTGCCATAATTTTCCCTCTCAATTCCCCTTCTTCTCATAGTGGTTTATAATCATCATTATCCTGCTAATGCAGCAGAACAGATATTCTCTATGACCACAGCCTCAGAATAGTGGTTCATGGGGCGCCCTGAGTAAATAATGGCTGAAATATGGACCAAATCAGCACTGGAGAACATGCTCACTTTATAGCATGCACAAATGAATATGCCATAGCTAAGGTTTTCCACATAGCAAAACCACTGGAAAGAGGAATCCATTAGGGGAAGCCAACACACATGTATCCTAATTAAGGTGTCTGATCAATCCACCTGGACATACTTACCACCCCAGAAGCTAGACTAAAAAGGTAATTCCCTTATGCAAAATGCCGTTTGGAAGCCAATTGAGTTAGTTCTTCCACATATTCAGCATTGGATTCTAGTTTTCATTTTCCTATGAGGAGTTCCAGCATCATTTTTCAACCTGTTTTTCCACAACATGACCCCTTTATATAGGAAAGTTGAACTGATAAGGCTATAAATCCTGACAGCATTTTTATGACTCAGAGAAATAGAGGAAAATATTCCACAAATGCAATCATTTTTCTCCAAGTGGTAGACTTAGCATGAAATCAGAGGGGTCAGCTTATCAAGGCAAATAGGAGCTGTCAGACATCAAAGGCATGAACACATTTCTCTCCAATAAAACTGCTGTGTATGCTACCAGAATGGACAGCACTCTGTGAGCTGGCCAAAGCCTGGCCCTCCTTGAATAGTCTGTTATGGGCTGAATTTTTTCCAACCAAAATTCGTATTTGGAGTCCTAACCAGCAGTACCTCACAATGCGATTGCATTTAAAGATGTGGTCTTTAAAGAGGTAATTAAGGCAAAATGAGGTCATTAGGTGAACGCTAATACAATATGACTGGTGTCCTTATAAGAAGAGGAGATTAGGACACAGATACTAACAGAGGGATGACCATGTGAGGACCCAGGGAGAAAATGGCCATCTACAAGCTGAGGTGCAAGGCATCAGAGGAAACAACCCTGTTTCCACCTTGATTTCAGACTTCCAGCCTCCAGAAATTGAGATGATATATTAATTTCTGTTGTTTGAGCCACCAGTCTATTGTACTTTGTTCCAGCACAAAGTGTAACCAAGCAATCTCATGTGAAGTCCTTTCTGCGGAGCATCTGGTAGAGTGAGTCCATCACACAACACCCTGGGTCATCTCGGCTTTACTTTTCATTCTTTGCCACTGTTGGTGACCTTTCATATGTTAGGTAATATTGCTCATGCGTTTGTTTCACTTTCAAATGACATGTCCCCAGAAAATTTAGAATAAAAACAAAGCATTCTGCAATAATGTATTTCACTTATTTGTTTCTCAAAGTGCTATGAAATTGGAACAAGGAAAAGCTTTAGTAATAACCATAAAATTCTTAGTTATGAAATCAGAGAACTTTTTCAACTAAGCTGCCTTGTGCAAAAAATTTAAGGCTAGGTTTTTCCTATTTCTTACTCATTTTTAAAAATCCAGGTAGTATTTGATGGAAGAGAGTGGGTGAGTGCCCAGTTGTTCTTCCTAGTCACCTAATCCAGATGGCATATTGGGCTGTAGTGAGTAATGCTTGTACCACATATTTCATCACATATGTTGTTCAATTATCCCTAAGGATCTCATATTTTAATGCAATTTAAGTGTTATTTTACTTTAAGTTTAATTTTAATTGTTTATTGCTAACATAGAAGTGAAACTTATTTTTGTTTATTGACCTTATACTTGTGACTTGGCTAAATTGATATATAATTTCAAATAGGTTTTTACTTTTGTAGATTTGTTGATATTTTCTACCTGCAAGATCATGTTTTCTATCTTATTTTCCACGTTGAATGCTTTTTATTTCTTCTACTTCTCTGACTGCTCCTACTAGAATGTCCAGTACCACACTGGGTAGAGAGTGAAGTCTTTCTCTTGTTTCAAATTTATAAACAAAGTTGTCCACTTCCACTGTTAAGTATAATGTTAGCTTTCCTTTTTAATAGATGTCCTTTATCAAGTTGAAGGAATCCCTTCTAGTCAAATTTCCTGGGAAGTTTTATCACAAATTCAATTATGATAAATATGTTCATTTACCATGAATTGGTGTTGAATTTTATCAAATGTCGTCTATTGAAATTATCATAGTTTTTATTATATTACTATACTTGATTGACCTTCAAATGTGACAGTAATTTTGTATTTCTAGAATGAACTTGGTCATGATATATTATCTTTTTTTATAATTACTAGATTCAGATAGCTAACATTTTGTTGAAGTGTTCATGTCAAATTTCTTTTCTGAAAATATCTTTAGTTTTGGTATCAAGGCTATGAAGGTAAAGCTGGCCTCATAAAATGAGTTAGGAATAATTGATTTTTCATATTATCTTGTGAAAGAATTTACTGTTCCTTTTCTAAATTCTTAAGAAATTAGATCAACTTTGTCAATCATGTTGTTCAGATCTTACTACTCTGTGAAATTTTGTCTACTTATAAGCTTATTAGTTACTTATTAGTCATGATTCTCTAGAGAAGAAGAACCAATAAACCACCACAAGATACATTGACATCTTCCAAAATGACTGAGAATTTCTCCATTTCTCCATCTGTTTTTGTCCATTGAGGTTTTGAACATTGTAAGACTATATAAGATTAATGCCAATTTTGAATGGTTTTGTACTTCTCTAAAACTGAAATTTTACCACTATTAAATGTTTCTCTTGTTATCTTAAAGTCTACAAATTCTAATGCTAATTGGCTATACATATTTTATTTTGGTTAATAGTTTCATGTTTTTTCTAGTATTACTTGATTTCCAACTTTCTGTATTTTTATGTTTTAGATATGTTTGTTGAAAATAGTATATAGTTGATTTTCAGACTTTCTTAAAGTCTAATATTGTATTTTTAGTGTGACTACTAAGTGTGATATGACATCACATTGTGGTTATGATTTAAGATTTCTTTGTAGCCAGTGATGTTGATCATATTTTTATATTTCTATTGACCATTTGTATATCTTCTTGGGAAAGATTTTTATTCAAATCTTGACCTTATTAGGTTAGCTAGTATATTGCTGATGACACTTTCATCTTATTTCCTAAGGGGTACTGGGATGGAGTTTCTTGTCTCATAATATGCTGTCTGGGTTTAGTGTCCTGGTGATACTGCCTCATAATGAGTTAGGAAGCATTTCCTCTCTTCCGTTTGTGGAATAGTTCCTAAAGGATTGATATTCAGTCATTTTTAATGTTTGGTAGAATTTGCCAGTAAATCTATCTGGACATGTAATTTTCTTCAAGAAAAGTTTAAAATGCTAACAACTTAATGTTGAAATATTTTTAAAAATACTAGTTGAATTCAGTGTTCTATCTTTCCAGGAATTTCTCTAAGTAATCTAATTTACTGACATACAGTTATTCCCTAATACTCCCTTTTATTTCTGTGTAAGTTCAGCAGCAACGTTCCTTCTTTCATACCCAATTTTAGTAATTTGCATCTTCTCTGTTTTATTTTTCTTGGAAAGTCTGTATGAGGGTTTGTCAACTTTGTTGGCTTTTATAAGGAGCCAATTTTTTATTTTTTTATTTTCTCTATTTTTTCTGTTTTTTTATTTCAGTAATTTATGCTGTAATCTTTAATTACCTTACTTCTGCTTTTTTAGGTGTAATTCATTCTTATTTTTCCAGTATCTTAGGTGGGATGTTATTCATTTTGTATTTCTTCTTTTTTTCTAGTTTGGGTATTTACTGCTATAAATTTCCCTCTAAGCATTGCTTTAGTTGCAGCCTGTAAGTTTTGCTGGGTTGTTCTTTATTTTTCATTCAACTTTAATTTCATTCCAGTGTGATATAGAAATATTATTATTATTTTACATAGTGATAAAATCATAACATAATACATAATAATGTGAGAATAAAAATAATAAAATATTATTTCTACATACCTCTGTTTCCTCTCCTCCCCTTCAGTGCAATTATCATTGTACATAATATCTGATATTTTTAATTAAGTTTTGGATATTGCATGTAAAATACATTAAGCTACTATTAGTTCACAGATACAGTCCATTCTTCAGAGTCAGTTAAATTTGCTTCTGGCAGGTATGTGGGGTCATGAGATGCTTTGCAGGTGGTCTTCCATTCCCATGAAGGCTTCGATCTTTTAACCACACTTACTCAGCGTTGAGTTAGAGTCCCTATCTATGGGATTTTGCCTGATATTTCCTACCTAATCCCCTTTTCCCACTCCTTACTGGGTTTTCCAGAGTACACTTTTCCTGGGTGGCTTGTTTCCTTGTGTCTTTCATACTTTCTGATTGTGAACAAACATCTGCTTAATCTTTCCCTGTGCCATTTTGAGAGCCCAGAGATTTTAGAGATTTTTTTTTTAATTCTGGCATTCATTGGGCAAAACAAAGTTGGGATATTTTAGCTCACTTCAGTTTTCCTACCGTAATGTAGATTCACATCTGCTGCTTTGTGACAGGCTGAATAAATGACTTAATGCAGGTAAACCACTTACTGAGGCACTTTGTATATTTAAGGAGTCCATGAATGGTATTGTCATTATAATCGTTATTATCATGAACATTACTAGTTATCAAGTAATGTTGAGAACACCACCCAGAAAGAATAATGACTCATAGAAAAGACTCTTCTGAGACTTATATTATTTTTCTCTCAGTGCATAATAAATCATCACACACTTAGTGGATACCTACACTTATTTATTATCAGGGTTCTGTGGGTCAGACATCTGGCATGGAGTGGCTGGGTTATGTGCTCAGGCTGAAGTCAAGGAGTCAGACAAGTACATGCTTATCTAGAGACTGTGGTCCTCCTCCAAGCTGATTCCTGTTGACAATTCTGGGGTTGTAGGATTGAAGTCTTATTTTCTTGCTATATATGCTGCTCTTAAGTTCACAGTCCCCCTCAATATAAAAGCCAGGGACAGAGAACCTCCCTTGTGTCAAAACCCCCTCACATTTGTAATGCTTTTATTATCTGTGATCAGTCAAAAAAAAAATCTGTACTCATGATTAGGTTAAGACCACACTATAATCTCCCTATTTTAAGGTCACCAGATAAGTAATCTTAATCCTTTTTCCATGTAAAGTATCCTCATGATGGGAGTTAACACTTGACCATAAGATTATGGGGTCCATCTTAGAATTCTACGACACCTGTCTTGGCAGGCTAAAAGAAACAGTACCCATAGAACATCTTTAAAAATCACATCCAATAATAAAACTAAGGAAATAAACCCATCTTGTCCCACAGAATGCTTATTTTTAGCTTTCTCTGCACATTTCCTAACTGAGCCGCAGTATAGGTCCATTGACTCCCTGGGATTCAGTGGGTCTTTCTCTTCCCAAGAGGATGGTATTAGCAATACCTGAGCTCACTTATCCAATGGGATTAGCAACAATACACAAATCTTCACCTTGTAGCTCTCTTAAAGCACAGAGACACTATACAGACAGGATTACAAAGACCCATAGTAGGACTGAACTCATTCCATGTGAGGTTCCTGGGCAGGTAAGCAGGTAACTAATTCATAAATAATGTTAAATCATCTAAGATCCACTGAGGTTGTGACACTTTTATTTATTTATTTACTTACTTACTCAGTCTGTTTATTCCTGCACAACTGCCATGAAAATGGTAAGGCTTCAAAGCTTTCACACCTGTGTCAAACCAAAAATGCATTTTTTAAGGGCTTAAATCCAAGCTTATTTAATCTCTCTTTTCCCCCCACAGTGCCAAGGGACTGGTCTGGCACTGAGTTAGCCTGTAGTTATCTCTTAGTCCAGTGAGCAGGTGGGTTTGATGTTCCTGGACTGTGCACCAGCCACACCACTGTTTTCCCTGTGGTTGGCCTTCATACAGAACACCTCAGGCACCTGCTCCTTCTCCCCTAAAGCTGCAGTATCACTTATTCTCCTACTAAGACACAACAAAAAGGCCACTGGGGAAATCTCTTTTACTGAGAAGTGGAGACACTTATCTACCTCTGACCAAGTTAACAGCTAAGTGCATCAATTTGAGGAGGAATCCCATTCTTCAGTGAGATTTGCCCTCCAGGAGAGAAATCCATAGCATGGTCAGGGCATGAGGTGGTTTTTCTCAAGGTCCAACAGCTGGTGCTTCACAGGTGTTAGTCAGTAGTACTGGAGTGTATCTCCAGCCCCTACCAAGCCAGGGGCAGGCTTCATTATACTGAATCATCATGAAGTCCACAAAATCCCCAGGAAGGGGCTAAAACATCTGATCTGATGGAATGGCACAGGGACTTGGTGGGGTAGTTATTCCAGGAATAATGTGCTGACTGATAATGGGAGGATTTCAACAGTTTAGAAGCTGGTTGGACCATGCCAGTTCATACTTGTGGAATATCAGTCTTAGAAAGAAGAAAAGAGAATGTTAATAGCAACTATTCTTCCTGTATGCTTGTTGCCTTTTGTTTATTTCACTTCCCCTCTCACCTTCCCTAGCTTCCATGCCTAACTGGGCATCTCTTTCTTTGTTTTATCTTGAAGAATGTTAATTTTTCAGGACAATCACACTTATCCATAGTAAGCACTTAAGAAGTATTAATTGGTACTCAGCTATAAGCTGTCCAGAAAAAATACAATGATTTCCAGGCAAAATAAAGTGCTCTAGACAAGAGAGAACACTGGAGATAGAGTCTGGAGGCCACATAAGAGACCATCAGCCTTCATCACGTCACAAAAGGCACTGATGATCTCTGTGAGTAATGGGCTGCCTCGTGCTCACGCACACATTTCATGGATGCCCCATCTCCTCCTATACCCGGCTGCCACTTCCCCATGGTCTCATGTGATCTACACGACGGGTGTCCCTAGATTCGAAGCCTATTCTCTTACAGCCTACTGTTCCTACTAGACTGATTTTCCTAGTAACTTCCTAAACACCCTTTGAATGCTCCTCTTGCTGGTCATTGGTCTGCTGGACTGAACAGATGTGTTTT
Organism: Smutsia gigantea; assembly: GCA_032199065.1. NCBI lineage: Eukaryota > Metazoa > Chordata > Mammalia > Pholidota > Manidae > Smutsia > Smutsia gigantea. The sequence continues at coordinate 847,820 of JAVSCE010001054.1, read as the reverse complement.
GGGCAGATGAAAGATGGGTAAAATGTGACTGCAGGACATGAATGCAATACTGTCATGTAAGCCACATGTGACTTTAAGTTCATATAACCGTTGCAGAGAGGAATGTGCGACATCGGTAAAATGGCACCAACAAAACAGTCAAATCATGATCCTAGTGCGCACTGCACATTCTCCTTGTTCTCATCACGTCTTCTTTGGACAGCTCATGGTGATGGTTTTGAATATTTAACTAGAATATGTACTGCTTTGAGATTTGGGCATGTGGGTTTTGTGCGTATGTGTGTGTGTGTTAAGTCTTACTCCACTCCTCAGTGTCTTAATTTTCAACAGAGTAGCAGTGCATTTCATGTGTATCCAGCAGCACTTGGCTGATTTTTTTTTTCAGTTAGTATAGCTGAGACCTGGGCATACTCAAACTTCACAGAATATCCCCCATTGCTAAAACATGGTGTGTATTTAGTCCAGTATTTGAAGTGTAGCATGAAAACCAGTATTCCATTAATGGGCTCCCTGGTGTAGTCAGAGAGGTGACCTCCTTCTGTGCTGATTCCCCCAGGATGTGAGAGTCAGTGCTGTCTCCAAGGGGTGGGGACACAATGAAAGGGGTTAGAGCCCTCTCCTCCAATGCAGTCAGAAATGCCCTGATCCAGTGAAATGTTTCTGTCATTGATTGGTATCTTTGTGCAAGTTGCTTAAAAAAATGTCATAGTCTAGATGGCTTAAACAATGAATTTTTTTCTCTCACGATTCTCGAATCTAAGAGTTCCAAAATCAGTAGTGGCTAATTCAGCTTCTGGTGAGCGCTATCTCCCTGGCTTACAGATGGTTGCCTTCTGACTGTCCTCACACAGCAGAGAAGGAATGCAAGCTGTCTAATGTCTCTTCTCATAGGGGGATTAATCCCATCCTGAGGACCTCACCCTCATGACCTCATTTAAACCTAATTATCTCCCAAAGAGCCCATGTCCAAATATAACCACAGTTGGGGTTAGAGCTTCAGCATATGAGTTTGAGGACACCATTGTGTCCACAGCGGTTAGTGCGGGTCATGCTCTGCAGTCCCACTCTGTTACTGTAAAATGCCCATTGTATTTGCTAAAACTGTGCTATGGTCTAAATATTTGTGTTCCCCCAAAGGTGATGGTATTAGGGGTGAAGTCTTTGGGAAGTGGTCGAGTCACGAGAATGGAGCCCTCCTTGAGGGAATCCGTGCATCCTGGGAGAGGCTCCGGAAGTACCCATCCATGTGAGGACCCAGGGATGAGGTGCTGGCTCTGAGCCAAGAAGGGGGCTCGGGCCAGACAACCAGCCGTGTTATCATCGTGATCTTGGACTTGCCAACTTCCAGAATGGAGAGTGATACATTTCTGTCTCTTATAAGCCACAGAATCTGTGGTGTTTGCTACAGCAGCACAGACTAAGCTACCTCAGCAAGCACCACAAACTGAGCAGCTCAGAGCGCAAAAATATGTCGCCTCACAGTTCCGGGGGTGGAAATCCCACATGAAGGCACTGGCAGCAGTCCTTTGTCAGGGCCTCTCTCCTTGGCCATCAGATGGCCGTCTTCTCCCTGTGTCTCTTCGTTTTGGCTCCCTTCTCTCTGTGCTTTATGTTCAAATTTCCCCTCTTTATAAGGATGCCGGTCATATTATTGGGTTGGGACCCACCCTAATGACATCGTTCTAACTTAACTACCTCTATAAAGATCCTACCTCCAAATGAGGCCACATTCACAGATGCTGGGGACTGGGGACTGTGGCAGAGGAATTTTGGATAAAACGATTCAATCCACGACACCCATGATACCCACACCTCATTTTTACAGCAAATACATTTTACAGCAAATACTCTTACTTTCCTAAAATAAAATGTGTACATAATATAACCTGCTTACACACAAATTTACCAAAAAAAAAAAAAACTAGCATATTGCTTTATCCTGTCAAGGAAAAAGGAAACGAAAATAATTTAAAGTAAAATAATAGGTATTTCATTTTGTATACATTTGGCATGGCTTCATGAGAAGAGACATTTCTGTATACCTGGGACTGAAAAACTAGGCACAAACACAGTGACTGCCCCGGTGAGTCAGACACCAAAAGCGACTTTTACTTAGTAATATGACTTGTCAAAATGATGAGTAATTCTTGGTTAATTTCAAAACAGGCTGAAATAAAGACTTCCCTCTGTTTATACATCACCTGTATTTCTAAAAAGGTCAGTGTATATTACGACTATGCAAACAAAAAAGTTTAATGTGTTGATTAAACAGTCTTAGACAAGTAGATTTGCTTTTTTTTCCAAAACCTACCTGTGTCCTGTGAGCATGTAAAGTTGTACAGGAGGTAGACAGTTGTACTCAGCACTGAAGAATGTCCAACAAGCCTTCTCCCACCTAATAAATAAAAGGGACACCCGCAGTACCGTGACAACAGTCCATTTCTAAACATCTCTTGGAAGTGGCCCGCCCCCACGGGGCACCGCTGTGTATGGCCTGGAATAAAGTCCAGAATGTTGAGCCTACTGGGTCCTATTTGAAATTTTGCTGGAGCACACTGAATTAATTTATTTTTCCTAGTGTTAAAGTCATTGTATTTTAAGAGAGAAGTGATTGCCAACCTCTTGTCACTGTTATTGTTATGGCTTCAGAGGGGAGTAAAAGTTAAAATAGTAAATGAACTCAGTCTGTTCATCAGGTGCAGCTCCGAGTCGTTATTCCAGTTGTTGCAAAAAGTAGGATCCAAACCTTTATTTGGAGCTGGCTTTCATCTTGTGCTTTTGTTGTTCCTAGGAATCACCAAATTGTCTTGGAGTTTCTAGCATGACATATGTGTGTGAGTGTGTGTGTGCATGTGTGCGTGTGTGTGTGAGCAGATGAATGTGTGTATATGTGTCTGTGTGGTGTGTGTTTATGAGTGTATTGTCTATGTGTATGTGTATGCATGTGAGTGTGGAGTATATATAAGTGTATGTGTATGTGACAGTGTTTATGTGTTTGTGTGTATGTGTGTATGACAGTAGCATGTATACACATGTGTGTGTATCTGTGAATGTGGTGTCTGGGCATGCATATGAATATGTGTGAGTGTGGAGTGTGTGTATGTGTGTACAAGTGGGCCTTAGGGGTGTGTCATGCCCTGTCTGCTGGGACTGTTACAGTCGTGCTTCTCTCAGTCTGCAGGTCCCTGTCACACTCCCAGAGGTGTCAAGGAAGTGCATTGTTAAAAGGACCTCCACACCTAGAGCCCAGTACCAATGGGAGTGGGCACTGTGCTTCCAGACAGTAGCCACAGCTGTTAGGAACTGTGGGGCCAGCGAGCTCCCTGTGCCTCCGACAGGCAGAGGAGATCCCTTCTTCAAACTTAACAAACACAGATGACATTCCCCCTCTGCCTCAGGGTGATACTGTGCATCAGGGTGATAGAGATGAATCAGACACACATCCCCAGCCTCATAAAATGTCAAAGCCTATGAGGGAAGACACTAAAATATTAAAATGTGGGTGGGGGAGACTGCACTAGGCTGGGGTGGTCCCACTTACCAGGGACATTTTTGCTGTGGGAAATGAGTTGCTGAAGGTTTTTAATGGGAGAAATGATGTAATTAGATTTTTAGGGGGAAAAAATCATTCTGAAACTGCATGGTTGAAGGATTCAAGCAAGGAGGAGTTGTATGACTATAGAGAAAAATTGGGAGGCTTCTGCAGTGCAGAGGAGTCCTGGGGAGAGTCTGAACACAGACAAGAATGACAGGGTTGGGCAGATGTGGACAGACTCAACACAGACTGCTCTTCCTGATGATTCAGTAAAGGACAGTGGGAGATGACTGATAGCTTTTGCCTGCATGTCTGGGGAAATTTTAACATTTTACCCAAGGGAAGAGATAATGAGAAGAAATAGGAACTTACTATAAAAAAGAATGAATTTGGTTTCAGACACATTAAATAGGAATGGAGATATACAGTGCAGATCTGACCTGGAATCCCAGAGAATGGGAATAGAGTACAGACTGGAAGGCATCGATCGGTTCATGGGAAGCAGAAGACAGTAGCAGGGAATGTGGAAGACCATCTAGGGTCTTAATTGTACATAAATCTCATTTTCATTTGAATACCAGTTATGACATAATTATTCACATAATTCTGGCTGAAAAATATAGCTTGAGTACACTTCCATGTCACTAGGATTTGATGATACTACCTTATATGCTTCAAAACACGCTGATTGAAATCAGTTTGTCCAACCTTGGTGAGTGAACACTATAAAATCTCTGTCAGGGAAATAAACACTAAGGGGAGATGTCTCTGCAAAGTCCACTGATGTGTCCCGTATGTGTAGATTCCATATGGCAGATATTCAGGAAACATTCATTGGTTGAAATTATTGTCCTCAAAGAGCCTGCAGAACTTCAGAAAATGCAAGACTGTACACAGTGTGCTGTGCTTACACACACACATACACAAGCGTACATGCATGAACACACACCTAATTGCAAAATTATTAGACAACAAATACAAATTCTCCAGAAGTAGCTGCTATCAGGTATGGTTTAAGCCAGGGGTTTTCCAGGCTATGTTTCCTTTGGGGTTCTTTCAGACAGACTTAGGAAATCCTTGACTAATAAACTTCAGTACATTTGTTTAATACTAATCCTTTAAGAGCCTCTAATGTGTTCATCATTTCCAAGAAGGGAGAAGAGTCTGTGCAATGCCCAAAATGATCTGTGCCAGGCACGCTGTCTTCCTTCTTTTTTGTGCCAATCCCTCATCCTCACCCGGATCTTGTCCTGCAGCAGGTGTCACCAGTAAGTGTAGGAAAGGAATGCTCTGGGAGCTGTAGTCTTTCAAACAAAGCTCTGCCTCTGCACACCTGTCCTGGAATACTAAGCCCCTTGGGTGCCTCGAGCCCAGGCAGGGCCACCCTCTTCCACCTGTGGGCACCTCTCCAGCAGTACTGTTATGTCTGAGACTCAGGAAGGCTACAGGAGCTCACAGAACTCAATCATTGACAATCCAGCTCTGCAGATTTCCTTCTCACCTTACCCCATCTGGGACAAGCCATCCTAAATGGCTTTAATCATGGAAAGTAATCGTAAAAAAATTCAATTTTGTTAAGTTGAATGGTAAATCCCATGAAAATAAGAAAATCTTAACTGTTTACACTTGCTGTTAGATGAGGAAGGACATAGTTTTGAGATGCCTACTTTTGCACAAGGGAATTCAGATAATCTGGTTTAAAATAGTGAAAAACAAAATAGGAACTAGGTAATGGCTGTGTGGGCCCCACTCTAAGAGAATGAGTCTGTGTGAGTCGTGCACTGTGGTGTGGTGTCACATGGGTCATGACAATGAAGGCTGACTCCGAGTGTCCAAACACCAGCACAGGGAGTCTGCTGCTGCGTGGTGTTCAGTGTAAAAGAAGTTAATGTCTTAAGTGCCTGCCAGACTCAGTAGAAAGTGAGGTGCTCTCCAGAAGGTGCTGGTGACTCTAGTTGTGTACTTTGTCTATAGCTGCACATATGTCCGTCTTAAAATACCCAAAACATTTGAAACATGATTTTTCAAATTCACCCTACAATTGGACATTTTGCACTGGAGATAGCCTGAATGGATGTCTGGTTCATAAATGGAGGTTCTGGAAAAATTCTGCCTGCTTCATGAGAACAAAGCTATTTTCTGGCAGACATACACACTTGGGGGTGGATTTTCACAGGCTTGATAAAGACGTATCTTTTCTAACTTCCTCTCCTGCTGTCATTCCTTTCATTTTTAATCCATGCATATGCTGCCTAAAAATATGAAAATACATAAGTTATTCATGTACCCAAGAGTAGATAGAACATTGCCATGTAATCATATCAGTAACCTTTGAAATCTAACAAAATCCGTCAAATCATTTTAAATGCACAATGACAATGATCTTATCTCTTTTTTTCCTGAAACGCTGTACCCTTTGACCAACATGTCCTCATTTCTTTCATCCTGCCACCCCTGGTAACTACCATTGTACTGTTTCGATGAGTTCAGTTTTTCTTTTAAGATTCCACCTATGGGTGATATTATACAGTATTTGTCTTTCTCTCTCAGGTTTATTTCACTTAGCACAATGTCCTCCAATTCATGCATATTGTCACAAACGGCAGGATTTCCTTCTTTCTCATAGTTGAATAATATTCAGTGTGTGTGTGTGTGTGTGTGTGTGTGTGTGTGTGTGTGTGTGTGTGTGTGTCTGTGGTGTCAAGCTTTGATGAGTACACAGCATACAGTCCCTGTCAGGGAAAGAAGTACTAAGAGAAGGAGAAATCTCTGGTAGGTTTACTGATGTGTCCCATATGTGTAGATTCCAGGTATGTGTGTGTGTGTGTGTGTGTGTATGTATGTATGTATATAATCCATATTCTATATATATATTTTTCTATATATATGGGAATTTCACATTTATATTTCACATCTTCTTTATCAACTCGTTGACGGATACTGAAGTTTTTTTCCATGTCTTGGCTATTTTAAATACTTATGCAGTGAACATGGGGTGCAGATATTTCCTCAAGATCCTGATTTCACTTCCTTTGACAATGTCCAAAAGTGGGGTTGCTGGATCATATAGTCCATATTATTTTCCACAGTGGCTATACCAATGTACACTCTCAACAACAGGGTAACAAAGGAGGTTCCCATTTCTCCACATCCTTGCCAGCACTTGTTATTTCTTGTTTTATTAATGACAGCCATTCTGTCAGGTGTGAGGTAACCTCTCACTGTGGTTTTGCTTTGCATCTCCTTGGTGATAAATTATGTTGAGCATCTTTTCATGTACCTGTTGGCCATGTGGATGTTTTATTCTTAAGCTTTCCTGTGCTTCCTTTGTGTTGCATCTCCACTTGCTTCTATTTTTTCCTCTTCCTAGACTATGCTCTCTGTTTCTTGGGTATGACTGTGTACTTCCCTCCATGATCCTTTCTTAAGGCTCAGGAGTTCTGCCATCTATTTAACGTTTATATTGGATGTCACGGGTCCGCAGACAGAGCTGCCATGCTAACAGGCCAACTCAGAAGGTAGAGGAAAATGCCGCAAAGGGTCAGTTGGGGATGTATTTTTGTTTATACAGCTCCAGTGTATCTATCTTTAAAATAAGGGTTAAATATAACCTTACTCTTTTTACAAGAATAACACAACACTTCCTGGAGCATCTTGGAAAAATTAAATACATGGTATGACATGGACATAAACATGTGATCTATGATCTGCCCTGGCCCTGTACATATGTGGTAAAAAATGAGGTTGCCTCATAAATAGCAGCATGCCTTACCTAGATATCTGCAAGGCTTTCCTGGGAATTTTTATAGTAGGTAAAAAAAATATGGACAAGCTGAGTAATATATTTTTAATAACTTTGATTCTAAATTGAAGGACCTGGTGGAAGAGTGATTGATCACACTAGCGATTTTTGTGTTAATATTTCTCAAGCAGAGGGATTATCAAGGTCCAAAATCCCAGGCTCCTTGTGGATCAGTAATGCTGCCACCATACATACTCTTAGTGCTGCAGACATAATCATGTCTCTTTCACACTGGGACAATGCAGGAGGATGTAACCCACAGGTCAGACTGTTGTTGGCTGCAGGGAACATTCAGCCACAGTGGCAAAATGGCTGTTGTATTACAGTCTGTACTACATCCTTTCATCCATGTGTTTCAGTCCTTAGCAATTCATCTTTGTCCACAGTTGGAAAAGTGCTCACTTTTGACTTTTGCAAAACAGCTTTCATACCAACATATATATCTGTTGACAAAGTGGAAATTGCAATCAGTAACCTCTGTAGGAAGCAATAATTAGTTCATCCAATTCTGTATGAAATCTTGTATAAACCACAGTACCTGGATGTTAGATGGTCGTTATTAATCTTTTCTTTCTCCCTTCAGGTGGTTAGCTCCAAGTGCATTCTCACTGACTCCAGTAAACATAGGTACCATTCCCGTGCACTGCAGCATTTTAGCTCAGCTCTGTACACATTGTCTATCATCATTTTAATAATCCTCTGCCTGAGGCCTGAAACTGTCTAAAGAGAAAAAGGCTTTTCAGTGAAGCCTGTTTCCCTTACCAGAATCTTTAATTTTATGGTTTAATGAGGTGATATATTGCTAATATACATGGTTATCGCCATTATCTGGGCTGGCAGGTATAGCTGAACAATAGCCCAAGGAAGAAAACCAGTGTGAGCAGCTAAGGACATTCTTTAGTCCTCACACCTCTTGTCCTTCGGTTTTCTACTAGCTGTACATGTGTGTATGAGTGTATGTGTGTGTGCATGTGGTGTTATGTCTGTGTGAGGTGCATAGGTAGGATATGTGCAAGTGCATGCATGTGGTATGTGAGTGTGTGTGTGCACGAGAGAAAGAGCCTAGTCTGAAGGTGCTACGTCTCCCGATTCCAGACCATCATGAAACAAAGCTTCCAGGATCCTGGGATAAGGGGCATTCTCATGGGAATTTATTGGGCACAGCCTGGTAGAGGAAGCACAAGTAGGACCAATGACAAGGTATTTTTCCCCTTATAATGAACTTCCACGGAAGTCCCCCAAACCCAACTCTATGACCCTTACCTCTCATTACCCCACTGCCTCTCAGTTTCTGTCTGTATTAGTCAAGGCTCTCCAGGGAAACTGAACCAACACACGGAAGACAAGTCATCCCCCAGTCTGCCACCTGCGAGGCAGAGACCCCGGGACGCCAGCAGTGTGATTCTGTCTGCATCCAAACGCCTGAGAACTAGGGAGCCAACTGTGTGAATCCCAGTCTAAGGGCAGGAGATGAGCTGAGCTGTCCCAGCACAATTGTGAGGCAAGAAAGAGGGGTGAATTACTCCTTCCTCTGCCTTTTTTCCTGTTCAGGCATTCAGTGGTTAGGATCATGCCCACCCATGTGGAGGAGGGCTGTCTACTTTACTAAGTCCCCTAATTCAAATGATAATCTGATCTGAAAACACCCTCACAGATGCACCCAGACACAATGTTTAATCAGCTGTCTGGGCTTCCCCTAACCCAGTCATGTTGATGCATACAATTAGCCATCACAGGCCACTCCTTGTCAACATGGCACCCCTCTACGTCTCTATAAACCATAACTAATTTCCAAAAAAGATAATAACAGAACATAATGCCACCTAACATGATAGAAGTGTTCTACATACAACCAAAAACATACTAGAAGAGGAAGTAAGTCTTTGGGTGATGTTTACTCTTCTCCTTAGTATTCTACAACTTTATTATGTAACTTGTTAATGTAAAGTTAACAATACTTAAATCCTAAGATATAAAGGTAATACAGCTCATGTTACATAAGGGGATAAGAGAGAAAAAAGATTTTATATATACATACAAACACATTTATAACAAAACTGAGAAGAATACTCATGACAATTACAGTCCTCATTTCTATAACTGACCATGTGTTCATAGCTGAAGAACTACCTTCTTCTGCTATGGATTCCCTTTGCCTTCAACAAGAACCTCACCGGTCATTGTTCTTCACCTGATAGGGTGACCCAACCTTCATTCCTGGTGGGTCTAGGCTATAGGTTGTAGTTGTCCATTGACCTTAACCACAGGCCATGATAATACCAAGAGCTATCCTAAGGGATCTCCTATATTCCAGACATAATCTTCCTTCCCTCCATTGGGGAACAGTACTATCCAGTTTCCCTTGGCACTCAGAATCAGTCCCCCCAGCCAATATATTAACTCCCTTCGTGGCCTATTGATTCAGAGACATGAGGAGCCCAAAGTGGCCAGGCAGATGTCTTAACTTCCAGTTTGATGGGTCATTGGTGTGTCTTCTGGTAGGAGCATTCCTCCTTTTGAAACTAAGACCTTTAGATGTGGGAACAGGAGACAAATACTTTGCTAGTGGGTCACTGGAAGTAATAATGAGTGGTATCACTCCCATTTCCATCCCTTGATTCCTGAAGCTTGTAAATTCTGGCTGTCAGAGAACCAGCCCTGTATATTGGACAGTGATTCAGACCATATACAGCCTTCTAAGGAACTTTGCTTCTGCCCAGCAAAATATTGCCAGCTATCGGGCACTTCATCTGAGTCTTCAAAAGGCCATTCTGCCATTCGATCAAGCCAGCTGCTCCAGGGTGGTGGGGAACATCATAAGGCCAGCGGATTCCATGAGTGTGGGGTGCATGTCACACTTCTCTTGCTGGCACGTCTGAGCACTGACCAATGAGCTCACCTTGAGGTGCCCGAAGTGTTCACATGACTCAGGACAAGCACACACAGCTTAAGACATGTCTGCTGGAAGGTAGCAGTTAAAGGAATGTCTCTCCTATCCTTCAAATGTAACTAAATGACTCATACTATGACAGCTCCCCGTCCTAGTGAATCACACTGACATTTGTGTTATCTTCATTACACTTGGGGGGAAAACACCACACAACCATTTAGTAATAGTACTTTTTGACTGGTGGCATGTATCCGTGTAGCCACTTCTCACCCTGATTGAAAACAGTTGAAATTGTTTATTTTAATATAGCCTTAGTGACTGGAAACACAATCCTCTTTCCTTGAAATTGTACCCATTCATATGTTCGTTGTGTCTCGCGAGGTGATCCACAGCTGTCTCTGCAAGCTCATTCTCATCATCTGGCTGAGGAGCGCTCAGGACTTTGTGGTCCCTTTACGTCAGAGATTGGGTGGCAACAAATGCGCCTCTCGGGGAGTCTCCGTGAGCTGAGCCAGGGCTCTCTCCTCCTTATGCTTCTGACAAAAACTAACCAAAAGGAATATAACTCAGGTTTACTTTCTTAAGGTAATTTTTTATGTGAGCTAAAAATAATTAGCCAAATTGCTGCTTCTAACCTACAACAGAGGGTGCAGTGATGGAGTCTAGGCTGTCCCGAGTTTTCCGAGGAGAGCCTGGTCCCCATGGCGCTCAGGCGTGGAAGAGTAGCTCTCCAGGAAGATGCACCCAGGCGACATTCCCAAGACCTTGTTCTCTTTGTCCTGGGTTGCGCTGGTCCCACTGTCCCGTACTCATCCTCTCGTTGCTCAATTCGACCACTGTCCTTTCCTGTAAGACTTGTCTTCCTTCTCTACCACTTCCCAAACATACATACCCTTCCCAGCACACATTCATGAATAACCAAAGCCAGTTTTTCTTTGCTCTGTCTTCACAATTTTTGGATGTGATATATGATGGCTATTGAAAACGTTTCAGTGTGACAATGAGAGAGGATTATTCTCTTTCTGTGAGCAAGTGGTGAGCGAGGAGCCCTCACGGTTCCCACAGGGTAGTGGCTTATTCTTCCTCTGCCCCACATCCATCCTCATGGCGGCTGCCAGTTCCTGGAATATCAGTGTGACAGCATATGACCTATGGGCCACAGACAGTCAGTACACCTCATGTGACACAGGGGATGAACTGCAAGTTTTCCAAAAGGAAAGGAAAAACCTTTTCACAGGTGTTGTCACCCAAAATATGTCATTCTTCATGAAAGGAAACTGGAAAACAAATTACAATTGGCATAATGAAAATAGAACAAAGGGAGGATTTGAACATGGAACTCTGGACACTTGCACTTTTATGGACACCAGCTTCCTTGAAACTATAATTAAATTCCTCACAGTGATATATATTCTTTTGTTCCAATTTTCAGTTTTTCTCTCTCATAGCTTGCTTTTGAGTGTAATTTTTCATTATTATGGAAGAGGAAAATTTGCCTTGTTTCTACATTTATATCTTATTGGTTGTTTCCGTTTTGGGGGGAGGAAGGAATGGAGACCATGGTTGGCTGAATCATGAGGGGCCTAAAAATTTATGAATGAGGATTCGTCCTTTGGAATTGGATCATGTTGCAATTATTGTCATTACTCGGAGACCATACCTCCGAAGTCAGAGCTGCATCCAAGAAGAATTGCATTTACTAACTGAACTGAACACTGGCCTTTGAATACATTTAGGTATTATAACGGTACTATGACCATAAAAATCTTCAGAATATTACTGTTGCCCACCATTTCTTCAAATAGAACTTTTTTTTTTAGTTTTCGCTTCTAGTTTTTCATATTATGCTCTTAGGCAGACAAAAAAAAAAAACATTCCAAGGCAAGCTACAGACTTTTTTTGTGATAAGCTGCATGCTGTGACAGCTCAAACGTCTAAAGTAAAAGTCATTCCACGGCTCCTTGCGGCCTCATATACCTGTGCTTCATACGTTTGGTCTCTCATCAGAGAGAATTTGCAAGTTGCTCTTGAAAATGTACAAACAAACATATCTACGTGCACACACATTCTTTTGTTTTTTTATATAAGACAAACTCATACCCAACATACCATCTGGATCTTACATTTTATAAAGTTCTATGGGCACGCTTCCAATCCAGCGCATATTGTGCTCACTGTTTTTAATGGCTGCATTGTAATCAGGAACAGAGATGGAGCATAATTTCTTCCACTATTCAAGTTTAAAAATAACATGGCAATAAACATTTGTGTGTGTCTATTTTGTTATTTTATTACTATTTTCTTCCTGGCACAGTATTTTGCAAGTCAAATTTATGAATGTTTGCTGCTTTAACAAATAGTGCCACATTTCATTCCATGATGTTCTATTAATTAATAGTGGAGAAGTAGCATCTTTTTCACCACTTTTTTCATTACTGGATGTTATGGTATCTATTTTAATAAGTTGCTTTCTTAAAAAAAATACATATTGTCTATTTCTTGAGAAAAGCAAATCTCAAAAGTTAGTCCATTTCATTTTTATTTCCCTAATTCTTGGTGAGTTGGATCATGTCCTGCCATGTTTATTGGCCAGTTGCTGCTCCCCCAGCCATTTCTTCTAGTTTTTTCTCCTCAATTATCTGTCCTTTCCGTTGCTGCCTTTCTTTTTCTTTCTGAAGCACACCAAGCCCTTGCTCGCAGCCTTGATGTGGGTGCCCTTCTCCAGCACCTTCCCCACCGCCTTTAGGTGTCTTCTCAGAGAGAATTTTCCGATTATCTTATGTCCCAAGCCTGCCTGTCACACCCAATCCCCTCACACCCTCCTTTTCTCTCTTTAAACTTGCTTCCATCTACTTGTGATCTCACTGCCCAGAGAAGATAAGCCCTGGAAGCAGGGGCGTGAGCACATCTGCTGGTGTTTCTGCAGCACTTAGAGTGGCGCCAGGTGCCTAATGAAATGAAAACAAAGAGCAGAAACAACCAATAAGCCAAAACTCTGAGTTTGGAAGAAAACTAAATGAAAGAGACAAACTGCAACAGCTTTGATACAGAAAAACGAAACAAAGAGATCTAAAATTATGAAAATACAGAAATTATAGTTATTTTAAAGCCATGAAAGAAATAGGAGAAATTTAGAACAATATATTGAAAACTGGAAGAATTATGTGTGATTTTTGAGCAATAAGGGTCCAAGATTGATCCAAGAATTAGAAATCAGTAGGACCAATAATTGAAGAAAAATTAATCAAGTGGCTCATAAAGAGCTACTATTTTTAAAGTATGAAAAAGAAGCCAGACACAAAGGTAAACATACTAAGTATAATTGCCCCTTGAACAACATGGGATTGAACTGCATGGGTCCACTTATATGCGGATTTTTTTTCAATAAATATATTTGAAAACTTTTTGTAGATATGCAACAATTTGAGAAAACATTTTCTTTTCTCTAGCTTACTTTCTTGTAAGAAGAGAGTATATAATACATACAACTTACAAATATGTTAATCAACTTTTGTTATCAGTAAGGCTTCAGATCCACAGTAGGCTAGTAGACATTAAGTATTCAAGGAGTCAAAAGTTATAGCTGATTTTCAACTATGAAAGGGCTCAGTGCCCCTAACCCCCATGTTGTTCAAAGGCCAACTCTAATTCTTTTCACCTAAAGGACAAAGCCAAGGGAAGCTAATCAGCGGTGTCAGAAGTCAGGATGTTGATTACAATTCCAACAAGGGACAATTAATACAGGAGACAGAGCGATCCCTGGGATTCTGTTCCACAAAAGCATCTCAGTGGGGTTAGAGACTGGGATGTGGTTATGGTTGGGATATGGCTATGATTAGGTAGCTATGTGGTGGGAGTAAGATTTTAGTTTAGTTTTCCTTGAGATAAGGTAGTCTTTGGGGGGTCACCAGAAACTTTGGGATCTGCAATTCTCTGTTTCCTGGGTATATTAAGTTTTGTAAATCAATGAAGCTGAGTACTTTTGATATTTGTTCTTTTCTGTATAGTTTATGTCAATAAATTATTTTTAAACCCTCATTATATATAATGTCAGAGGTGAATTCTATCAAACTGTCAAAAATGTATGTTTATTGTTCTGATTAAAATTGCAACATTGGGATAATATGTTTTATTCCAATGCTACTTCTGTTGTAACATGAGAGGGTTTTCAAGTAAACTTTGTGTTAAAATGTGAAAGCCATAATGTACCATGATTGAACATTTTACTAAATCATCAAAGATTCTAATTAATATACTGGCAAACCTAATTAAGCAACTTATTTTTAAAATGGGGCTTAATGTAATAGACCAAAAAATAATGAAAACATAAACAAACTCTACATTCTAGAAATATTCTACATTCTAGAAACATTAAAGACATGAGATATATATGAAGAAAATTATTAAAATTCTAATAAAGTTAAAACAAATCCTTCTGGAGAGGTGTATGTTCCTGGAAGGAAAAATTTACTATTGCAAAGATGTCAGTCCTTCCATAATTAATTTGATAACAGATATTTTAATTGGAATTTTTATGGTGTGGGTTTTTCTGTATAGTTGTGTTAACTGATGCTATAACTGGAGAAGGGACCTTAGTGCAACAATGACCCAGTTGCAGATTATTGCTGCAGCTGACTTCCCCTCATTTGCACAGGCTCCTTCCAACTGTAGAAAAGGTCCTGGGAAAATGTGCAAAAATAAGATGAAACAAAGAGCAGAAACAACCAATAAGCCTTGCTTTGTGAACATGCATGCCCTGTCCAACGTGCCTGAGCACTTTGGAGGGGGCAACGAGCATGGTGGTCGCTGCAGCAGGGGAAGCTGACATGGGTTAGAGGTGTCCACTTCACACTTGCGTGCACATGTCTTGAGACATGTTGCTGGGACCATGCACCACTCCTGAATTCTTTGGGGTTGCCAGGGGTACCTTTGCACTTGAAAAGCTCTGTTCAGAGAAATGAGGTGAAAAGTTTGGGTAGTAGCCGAAACACAGCGCCTCTGCTGCTTATGGAAAGCTAGGTGTTCACTACATTGCTCAAACTTCCCTCTCCTAGCCCTTCTCTTAGACAGTGGGCTCAGTTTTGACAAGATCACCAAATACACAGGTTCCCCCTCACAACTCCAACTTGAGATTTGTCGCCTCTTGTTCACGTCACTCATGGATAGCCTGCTATTTTTAAGTGAAAGCGGGGGCCAGGTTTACCTGTGCATTGTTGCCCCCAAGCAGCTATTGGGGGTATCAACACTCTTTATCTTTATGGTACACCAGGATATTTTAAATAACCACTTTCTGGAGGTATATTTCACATGCCATTCTTAAATTCACCAATTTAAAGTGTACATTTCAGCAGTGTTAATATATGTACAGAATTGCACAACTATCATCAGCACCTAACTTTATAACATTTTCATCACCCCAAAATGAAACCCTGTACCTATCAAGCAGTCACTCCCCATTCCCCGGGCCCCAGTCCTAGGCAACTGCCAATCTATTTTCTGACTCTCTGGATTTGCACATCTGGACATTTCATAGAAATGGAATCATACAATATAGGGTTTTGTTCTCCATTCAGCAGTTGGTGCATATTGAGTTTCCATTTTGGCTACTATGACTATGGCTGCTATGAACGTTAGTGTTCAAGCTTTGGTGTGAACATGTATCTCCCTTTCTATTTGGCATACACCTAGCAATGGTGTATATGTTTAACATTTTACTTAGGAACTGCAAGCTGTTTTCCACAGCAGTTGCACCATTCTACATTCCCACCAGCAGTGTATTAGGGTTGCCAATTATCCACATCCTCTCAAATGCTTGTGACTTTCCCATTTTTTATTGTACCCATCCTGGTGCATGTAAAGCAATATCTCATTTTGTTTTGATTTGCATTGCTTTAATGGCTAATGATGTTAGACATCTTTTCATGTGCTTATCGGCCATAAATACATCTTCCTTGAAAAAATTATTTGCCCATTTCTTAATTAGATCATTTGTCTTTTTACTGTTGAGATATAAAAGTTCTCATATAATCTGGATACAAGTCCTTCATCAGATACATTATGTGCAAATACATTCTCTCATTCTGTGCCAGTACTTTTTAAATTTTTTTATTTTTATTTTGTTAAATCATGTGAGCTACTAAAATTATACAGACAAAGCTTATACTTTAAAACATATGAATGAGTAATTCTTTGTCAGCTTTAATTTTCATAATTAGTGAGTAGGTGAAACCTTAGAAGACTTTGGAAGCCACACACACACACACACTTTCAGGCACAGAGCTCATGAACGCCTCCCAGCCCACACTGAGCGGGGATGGCACCCAATGTCTCATTCATTTGGTGGGTGGGGTGTCAACCTCATGTTGCCACACGAATCCCTGCTTGCCTCAAATGGGCCCATTCTTCCATTTGGTGAGATCAAGGATCAGTGCCACTCTCAAGAATTACTCAAGAGAACAAGGTGTAATCACATCTAGGCCTGTTTCCACCCTTTTAAGAGCTATGAAACCCTCAAAAGTCTCACAAAAATAAACAAGCCCAAAGGTTCCTGGTTGACTATTCCCACCAGTCTGACTGCTGTTTCCCAAGGGAACACCATTTGAAAACCTTTACCGTGTGCCTGCTGATGCCGTACAGTGCGACACCCATTCCATAGACATACTTTGCTTCTTTAAAAGAAAAATGAATTAGTTGTCAACAGTTAGATACCAGGAGAGTTTATACAAAATTCCATAGTTACATCTGTTTTTGAAGGGCCACAATGTTTGGGTGAGTCTGAGCAGATTCTTTCAGGCTCAGTGTTTTGCATAGGGCTGGGTGTTTGCAGGTCCCTGACACCCTGACCAGTTTCCCCATGGCCTCTCTCATGTATCTTCCTTGCCCCTGAAGGCACTGAATTCTCAGATTCACCTCTGGATGGTAGCTTTCCGACTGTCACAGCAAGTCTCCCAGGGCCCATTCAGATTCAGGATACATACATATATATGCACATCCTAAAAATAACACAAAATACCATTTACTGGGGTTGTAGACAATGCCTTCTGATATGGTCTATAAAACGCATAGTAGAATACTATAACATAGAATACTACTGTATTTCATTTAAATTCCTGGAGATGACCCACTAAGGTGATTCCAAGGGCCCACGCTTTTAACAACACCATTATAGTCCATTCTATCATATTTAAAAAGATAAGGCTCCAAGAAATCAGTGGCTTTTCTCGTATAGAAGCCAGGTAAATAATGTGTTGAAACAACCTACATGGTCCAATTCTTATTTAAAAATAAAGAGCTATAGAATGCTAGACTACACTGAGTTGGGAAATCTTTGAACAGAGAATTTTGAAGAAGAAACTAACATGACTTCTAAACAGTGGACAAGGGTTTTGTGAGCTGACAGTAGACCCTACAATATCCAGTAAACCCTACAATATCTCTTAATCTCCTCGGTCTTCTACCCCAACAGCAGTGGATGTACTGTTGATGTCCAAGGCTGTTCCCAATCTCTGGGGCATTTCTGTGACATTTGTACTGGGAAAATAATACTTTTCCCTGGCACCAGGGGAAGTACTATTATACTTGGGCACTTTAACAACCACAGACAAGAAATTCACCACAATTATCAAGATGGAATTTATTTTTCCTTGCATAGGAACAAAAATAAATTTGGAAGCAGCTTCATATTGCATCTTCTAAATCAATTCTGTCTGCTTTTCCTTGTAAACATTTCTCAAAGTAGGTCAAATATAACAGACAAGGGAGCTACCACCTAACTCTCATCGTTGAAAATGAATTTCACTTTTCTTGAGGCAAAAGGCTACACAGAGTATAATTTTTTTTTAAGGCTACTACCTCCTGACGTATTGTATCCTGAGCTGAAAGCACAGGGAGAAGAGGGACCCAGAGGGATGTGAAGGGGGTCCTTTGAGAAGACCGCCCAAGGACGATCGTGTCGGCAGTGGCATAGCCGCTGCTCACTGAGCCTCCCCCACCTGCCTGCTTTTAGCCTCCAAGGACTGGTAACCCACCAAAGAGAGCCTTCCAGACAGCCTGGCCCAAAGAGGGAAGAATTCTTCAATGTAGTATTTTGAGCGAGGGATGTAATTTTATTTCATTCTGGCACCACAATAAAAAAATCACAGTTATCATTAAGTCAGTAATTACTGAGGCTAAGCACTTTATATAATATTTTAGTTCGGGCTGCTACATAAAAATTCCATAGACTAGGGGGCTTCAAAAACAAATATTTATTTCTCACGGTTCTGGAAGCTGGAAGTCCGAGATCAAGGGGCTCTCAAATTGCCTGTCAGTAAGGGCCCTCTTCCTGGTCTGCAGACCTTGCTGTGTCTTCCTGTGGTGAAGAGAGAGCTCATCTCTCCTGGGTCTCTTTTTCAAGGGGTGTCAATCCCAACATTGGGCTCCCCTTTCGTGACCTTCATGACTTATGTAACTCCCAAAGGTCCCACCTCCAGATACCAACGCACTAAGGGTTAGAGCTTCAACATATGAACTTGAGGTGGGGGGCACAAACATCCTGTCCATAAAACGTAATTGTGTTCAGTCCTCAGTACCATCAGAAGGTAGGAATGCTGTCCACATTCTTTGCATTTCACAGATTAAGAGCCTGAGATCTGCAAAGCCTTTTACTTAATGGGATCAAAGTCTTAGCGTGTGTAAATGGCCTTCCGAATGCAGAGCTCAGGACGTCTGGTTCTGCTGACTCTGACGTGCTCATCTGTTCTCATCCTAATAATCCTTTTTGGGTTTCTATTTTATTAGCTAAATATGGGCTTTAGTTTGAACATCGTCTGAACATATTTATTTTTTAATAGATAAAAGAGCACAGTGAAACCCCATGAACCAGTTGCCCAACGTCAACTTTTTGCTATTTTGGCTTTGGGTGTCTTCTCCCATATTTGTTAAAGAATATACTTTAGGTAAATTTACTCATATGGATTCTCTTATAAATACTTTGCTAGGTGCCTCTAACAGCTATGCCCTTCTACTAATCCAAGATGTCATGATCACACAAACAAGTTAACACTGACTCCTTAGTGTCGTAGTGGAAGGCTCTACCCGTGGTCAGTTTCTCCAGGGGCCTCTTCTACTGTCAGCTTGTTCGATTCAGGAACCATCAAGGTCTACCATCAATGTGTGTCTTCCACACATTGCATTTGGTTGGTAGTTCTCTCAAGTTTCTTTTAATCAATAAATGTAGGCCATTTTGCCTGGCAGGTTTCCACAAATCCTAGATTTGTCTGGTCATAGTCTCACAGTGTCATGTATTCCCCATATTTCCAGCAAACTGGTAGGTGGCACCATGGCCTTAGGTTTCACCTCTTTTGGAAAAACACTCCACAGGCGTCCTGTGCAATTGTGATTGCATCCCAGTGGGAGGAACATCATGTCTGGTTGTCCTGCTTTAGTGAAGTCAACACAGAGTCCCAGATCCAGTAGGGGCTGCAGGGGGGCATTTTTAATTATATCATTCCTCTTGCATTTGTGAGGTGTGGTTTGTCTGCAGAAAAGAACTCTCCTTGATCAATATTTATTTAGCCTGAAATTCAGTCTATAAAGAGCAGTGAGGAAAAATGCATTTTATCCTTTTATTTATCAATTTTCAGCATCTTCCAGTCCTTTCTCCTATTAGGAGAGATACTTGGTGTCTTTTTTACAATCAATTTATGGTCCATTTTAATTTCTGTTTAGTCATAGATTTTTACTATTGGATTTGGGCTCTTATCTTTTCTCATTTTTATATGTCATTCTTTGTTAGTGTAATTACCCCTTTTCCTCTGATATGTTAACTATATTTTCCCCAATTTGTCATTTGTCATTTTTACTCTTCTTATAGGGTACCTTTGCCATGTTGATTTTTAAATAATCTTTTGCATGATGCCAATTTTATAAATATATTTTTAATTGCTTCTAGGTTTTGAGTCATTGTTAGGAAAGTTTTCCTAAATCCAAAGTTGTAAAGGAATTCAATCACAACTCCCCTATCTTAGAACTTCTGTAGTTTGTCTATTTCCTTTCCCCACATCTGGATCTCTAACCCACTTGGAAATTATTTTGGTGTATAGTATAGGTTTTCTTACATGGCTTCCACAGTTCACAAATTCCTTTGTCCTCTTCCTAGTTTAAGTTGCTTTCTTAAACATATACTATGTGCCAGAGAATTTGCACCTTCCTGGTCTCTTAGTCATGCACAAATGCAAAATTGTGTTACCTTTGTCTTTCTAGTATTTAATAATCTAAGAAAAATTAGCCCCTGTTATTGCACCTCTCCTGGTCAAATGATGATGACGGCGATGGGGCCTGATGATAGGGATGAACAGGAAAAAGACTTATAGGAAGAGAATTCGGTAGCTAAGTGAGGTGCTGAAATTTTTCTCCCCACTTCATCCTGTCTCTGAAATCCTAACTACCATTGTTCTTTCAAGTTACTGTATGCTTCATTAGAAAACAAAGGTTAATTTAAATGTAAGTATGTTTTATAGAAAATGTTGCACATAAATTTATTAACATTAATATTGAGTCTTTTGTGGAAGGAAGGAAACAAAAGGAGTCCCTGTGAATTAGAAATAAGGATGTAAGGTTTGCAAAAGGAGGCTGGATAGCCTGGAGGGGAAAAAAGGCTTTGAGTCTGTATGGACCTGGGTTTGTTCGGCAACTTTGTCCAAGATGGGCTGTGTAGCACTGAGTAAGCTGTCTGACATTTTCAGTGCTCAAATCAGTCTAGAACAGGATAATATTATATAGAACATGTAGGTAAGAATCTAGTGGAACCTACTGGTGCTAATAAATAGATCATTTGTTAGTTATTGTGATTAGAATTATAACATAGGGAGATGAGGTCTTCACTGACCATTCTCCCACAAAAGCAGTGAAAATACTGGCAAGGCAACCATTTCAGAATATGAATTAACCAAAGTCACAGAAAAGAGTGAAAATTACCTATCCAAGAGAAACTTCTGAACCTCAGATTGAATATGGAGCCTGTGCATGTCAACCAGGGGCTGTTCCCATTCTCTCTGTCTCCCAACCAGCCCAGTGGCATGGTAGCTATGCAAGGCCTGCAGCCTCACAATAAATGGAGAGGGCTGGCCTCTTTGGTGCTCTGTCAAGAACTCTATCCCAAGAACACCATAAAAATTTAATCAAAACTAGAAGCACTTGAAAAATCTCATTGTCAAGTTGTTTTAACTACTTGATTTGACTTAGAGCTCAGCTGAGCTCTTTTTTAAACAGGCAGTATCCTTTGGGCATCATGGAAAAATATATTATTCTGGCAATGTTACATCTGTCTAAGGTTGTGACAGCAGGTGGTTCAAACAAGAGCCCAAGACAAAGGAAAAAACAAAATTAAAAGCATGACCTAGAGAAGTAGATGGTCACAGAGAACTTTGGAAAACTCCAGTGAATTTCTGAAGATCTTTAAGAACATTGTGCACATGTGCAGGGCTCTGTGCTTGCCCAGGAATGACCTGGAAGGGGAGACGTCCAGTCATTCGCCTCTGACCTTGAGGACCTGTGCAAGCTGGAAATCAAGGCCAAGACTGTCTTATAAACTGTTTGAAGTTTGAATTCATGCCTTCACACACCGACCGCCTTGACAAGGTTAGGAAAAAATACAGGCAAGGCATTTAAGAAAACATTCCAACTGATCATTGACTGACCACTAAATCATAAGGAACCTTAGGTGAATCCTAGGAGACCAGGCTTCAAAAAATAAAATCAACAGCAAAAACAAACTAGCAGAGAACTTAGTGGCTGTACATATAGGAAATACAGATTCACAGAATTAGTCCAGGAGAGTCACTAAGAAAATGAGCAGCAAGAAGAACAACAACAAAACCAAACACCTCGAAACATCAACGAACCGTGGAGCGGAGAGAAGGCTCTGATGCCTGAGTTGTTACAAGACATTATTGAAGGTGTCTGGTTTCCAACAAAAATTATAAAACCTGCAGAGACACAGGAATAGAAGCCATCAATAGAAGTTGCCCTTGAAGAACCCCAGGTGTTGGGTGCACTAGACACTGAATTTAAGCCGTTTTAAATAAATTCAAAGAATTAGAGTAAACCGTGTGCAAATAATTAAAGGAAAGTGTGACAGGTCTCACCAAATAGAGAATATCAGTGAAAAAATAGAGAAATTATTAGAAAGAATCTAATAAAAATTCTGCAGTTGAAAAATACAAGAGCTGAAATAAAAATTCACTAACTGCAGATCTGAGCAGAAAGAAAAAAGGGTCATCAGACCTGAAGAGCAACTAGTAGAGATTATGCAATGGAAATGAAAAATGAATGGAGAAAAACATATAGAAAGTCATGTGCCTGAGGTACCACATGAAGATTACCAACATATACTTACTGGGAATCCCAGAGCTGAAAAAGCAGAGAAAGAGGGACAAAATTATTTGAAAAAAATAAAGGCCAAAAATTTCACCAAAAGTAATTAATCTATATATATAAGAAGCTCAACAAACTGCAATGAACTAAAAAAAAAAACCTACTTACACACATCATAGTCAAATTGACAAATGTCAAAGACAGAGAAAATTTTAAAGCAGCAAGAGAAAAACAATGGATCCCTTAAAAGTGAGTTTCAATTTTTTTAATAGCAGATTTTACGTCAGCAACCATGGAGGACACAAGGTATTAAATGACATCTTCAAAATGTTGAAGGAAGAAGACTGTTAACCAATAATCCTGTAATAGCAAAGCTCTCCTTCAAACATGAAGGAGAGAGAATCAAAAGAGAAGTCAAAGAATAGCAGAAAGTATTCGTAAAACATATATCTGATAAAGGGCTTGTACCCCGAATACTCAAATAACTTAAAACTCAACAATACGGAAACAAATAACCAAATATAAAAAATGAGAAAAAGATCTGAACAGATACTTCACTAAAGATATACATATGGCCAATATACCCATGAAAAGATGCCCAGTGTCAGTCACTAGGGAAATGCAAATTAAAACAATAACATACTGCTGCACACCCACTATTATAATTAAAAGACAGACAATAGCAAATGTTGGAGGGGATGTGGAGAAACTGGAGCCCTCATTCATTGCTGGTAGGATTTTAAAGTGAAGCCATTTTGAAAACACTGGCATTTCCTCAAAAAATTTGAGTGTAGAGTTATCCTATGACAACAGTTCCACTCCTAGGTATATATTCTAAAGAACTAGAAACTTATGTCAACACAAAATCTCACACACAAACGTTCATGCAGCATTATTCTTAATCATGTAAATGCGGACGCAACCGAACTGTCTACCAATTGATGACTGGTTAAACCAACTATGGTGTGTTTGTATAGTGGAGTGTTACTGGGCAATAAATAGGAATGAGGTGCTGACATGTGCTACAATATGAGTGAAACTTGAATGCATTATGCTAAATGAAGGAAGTCAGTTCAAAATATAACATGTATGATTCCATTTATATGAAGTGTCCAGAATAGGCAAATATATAGACAAGATATATTAGTGGATGGGTGAGGCAGGGTGAGGCAAGTGATGTGTTTGATGAGAGGGATGGGGAGTGACTGCTAATGGGGCTGGACTTCCATTCTGGGGTGAAGAAATATTCTAAAAGTAGATTATGGTGGCTACACCTCTGAGAATATAGTAAAAACCACTGAACTGTGCATGTGAAATCTGTGAGTTTTATGTACGTGAATTATATCTCATAAATCTTTAACAAAACAATGTTATAGCATAAAGTGCTTTTTTAAATTATGACACTCTAATGGGAAGATAAAGCACAAAGAACAGTGGCTAATGGCAAGTAAAATGTTTGATTACTTCATAGAAATGCTGGAGCTGAGCCTTAGTGCCTTGATATCAACATTGTCAAGTTAGGCGAGAGCAGGTGTTCCTGCCATGCTGACAATGGCACAGATCGATCCACAATCAGAAAGCAGGTGGCACCCCTTTCATCTATTTTAGTCTGAATGAAGGAGTCAGGTAGCAATGATAGGTAGAATGGGAAATAACCAAGAAGGCATATTTCTTTAAGGGTTTTGCAAACTGATTTTGCAATGTTTAATTAATTAATTAATTAATTAATGCATTAATGTACTGCTTTTTATATTTAGGATGGTGGTACATACATTTCCTCCTAACAGACTCATGCTATCAGCGTCTGTGTGACTAATGAAGGGCTAATAAAACCAATGCTGTCATGTGTTGGGTGACAACATGCTTTTGGGGAGTATGTGGCATGACCTGTGGGGCAACCCTGCTGCAGAGCTTGGAGACAGGAGAGTGCCACAGAAAGCAAGTGTGCGAGGTCAGCCCTCCAACCAGAACAGAGAGCTCTAGCCTGGAATTAATGGTGCTGCCCCAAGCACTGTTCAGAAGTGGAGGATCCAGGAGTAGAGGAGCAGGCATTGGGCCAATCTCTGGCTCAGGTTCGGGGAGCCCCCAGGGCCCTGGTAACAGCACCAGCAGGAGTGGGGCATGACACTGACCCAGGACACTGGCTCTGGGCAGGTTTCCAGCACTGGGCCTACGGCAGCAGATGCACAAGAGCATCTTGCTTCCTGGGATAATTACCAAGATGAGCACTCGTCTCTGTAAAAGGTAAAACGTTCGCTGATCATACCTGGAAACTGATGTCAGAAGCAGGCCTGAGAGGCAGTGTCCTCTGGAATCCAGAGGTCTGCGTGGATATGCCATTCTGGGGAAGGGTGGAAGTTGTGACAGGTGTGGACCAGGTAGTCAGACCGAGGTATCCAGGATCTAGTGACACTCTGACAGCAACTCTACCCTGTGAAGGTTGGCTACAGCCTAACGGTGAGGTGGTGGCTCTTTCAAGTGGAAGAAATAAAGACAGTAGCTCTTTACCTGCTGTGTCCTCACAGACCACAGCCAGGCTGATGACTGGAAACACTTTGCTGATCATGAAGCCCTGCTGCAGGAGCTCTCTGGGTCGCTGATTCATTTTTAGAGTTTCTGTGGCTTTGGGGAAATTTTTTAGAACAGATATAGTAAAATTTTAACATTTGTTAAATCACCAGAATTATAATTTTGATATCAGTGACTTATAAAGCTACGTCTTCAAGTGTAAATATTTGGTCTGTGTTTTTAGATGGCTACCCCAAAGAAGAAATGATTTACAGATGGAGAAAAAATTCAGTCGAGGCGGCTGATCAGAAATCCTGGCGGCTCTATCAGTTCGACTTCATGGGCCTCAGAAACACCACGGAAATTGTGACAACATCCGCAGGTAGGAACTAACTTAAGCACGGCTCTCAAAATCTGA
Organism: Smutsia gigantea; assembly: GCA_032199065.1. NCBI lineage: Eukaryota > Metazoa > Chordata > Mammalia > Pholidota > Manidae > Smutsia > Smutsia gigantea. Next base: position 822,313 of record JAVSCE010001054.1, on the reverse strand, counting down.
CCATTCCCTTTTAACATAGAATTCCTTCATGTCTATTTTAACTAATTATATTAGGGCAACCATGATACTTCAGTGGTGTCTGAGGCAAAACAACTAGTTCCAATGTGAAAAATACTTCAAACACCTTAATTATGCTGGGAAAAAAGATCATTACATTATTAGAATTGGCATATATATGTTTTTTTCAAATATCCAATGAGATTTTATTTTATTTTATTTTTAATTTCTATTTATTTTTATTTTATCAAGGCACATACATTCAAATGCACAAATCCTAGTATACAGCTCCATGGAGTTTGATCTGTGTATACACTCATGTAGCTACCACCCGGCTGAAGATATCAAACATTGTCATTAATTTCTCCCTTTTATTGTTCATTCCCCTAAACTCTCCTCTATTGCGACCACAGACTGTTTTCTGTGTTTATGAATCTATTTCTGTTTGTTTGTTTTATTTTTTAGATACTACACATAAGTGAAACCATATGGTATTTGTCTTTCTCTGTCTGACTTATTTATTGCACTGAGCATAATACCCTCTAGGTCCATCCATGTTGTCAGAAATGGCAAGATTTCATTCGTTTTTATGACTGAAGATTATTGCATTGTATATATGGAATTGACTAATATTTTTAATCAAGACTATGTTTCAATTTTTCTATAAACCTAAACTGGACTCCCCACTACTGACATTGTTTATATAAACCAATTTTATTTATGGTGAGAGTTCCTTAATTTTCCACATACATAATAAGAATCAAATATTATTGAGAACCCAAAAATAAAAGAATTTGGTGTGAAATATCCTTTGAGTTTTAATTTCTAGCTTCTTCCTTTCCTTCACTCTAAACTTAATCTTTGAATTTATTTTGCAGTATTTCGAGCACAATAATTATCCATCAATTTGATTTTATTAAATGACCATTATATGCATATTACACAGCATGTAGTTGGATGAAAGGAAATGTTTTACCTACTAATGTATAAATTATTTAAATGAACTCTGAGGGAACCATGAAGGAAAATATTTTAGGGAAGTTTTTTCCCAGTTATGAGTCACTTACATCAAAAATATAATTCTGGTCCCTGAAGGGTTAGCATGCACTAACAGACCTTTCAGGGGTGAGGTAGCCCAAAGGAGAGTATCCACAAACCTGGGAGAATTGTCGTAGCATTTCAATGCCAAATGTCCATACTGCTTTTTCTTTCCTAGGATGCTAAAGGAAAGGAAATGCAAAGTTGAACACAACTGGCCCAGAGGTTTTGAAGTAAGAAAATACCAGCAGGGGCAGTAGCAAATGGAGAGAGCTATGGAGTGGAGGGAATAGTCTAGCAATTACTGAACTAGGTGTTACTGTGGGTAAAAAAAGTATAGAAAACATTCATTGGCAACGAGGGGCGTTCAGCCTCACTAGAAAAACACAGCAGATGTGAGAGAGTAATGAACAAACCAGGAACTTACCCATCAGCATAACAAATACGTATCATCTTAAACTAAACGGTGTGGAAGACAGAAGTGATGTTTAGGGCAGTCCTTTATGAATGAGAAATGACAGTTTCCCTGAAATTCTTTGTCCATTCATGGCCAAATCCACCTTTCCGTGATGTCAAAGAATGTTATTGGCATTGATGGAAATATTGCTCCATCTGCTGCTCTTATCTGGCTTCTCCTATTTTTACATGAAACTTCACATCATGTTGAATCTTATAAATCACTATCTCTCCTTTAGAAAATAAGCAAAAACCATATTCCAAAATAAGTTACATTTTAACAAAAATCAAACTCACTTGCTTCCAACAAATCAGATGCTATGTGAACAGGAGTGGGATGTAAGTGATGGGCTGTCACTGGTGACCCTCTCAGGGACTCGCGGGGTCCCACTCCCCCCACGCCTGTCTGAGGTAGCCCAGGGTGCTCTAGACCCTATGTCCCCAGTGGGCAGTGCTTGGGCAGTCATTATGGTCTCTCTTCTGCACACTCCCTCAGCTCCTGTTCCTCTTTTTCTTGCACAAAACCCAACCTGAGTTAAACCCAGCCTTCTATCCACTCTGCACTGTACCCATGCAGCATTATGGGGCAAAAAAAAAAAAAGTAGAACTGTACAGCCTCCATTATTGGCCTCATTTGAAGCTCTTGGCCCTGAAATTCAAGTGAGCTGGAAGGTTATCAGATCATACCGCACAGTACAATGCTTCTCAACCCATTATTCTTTATCACCTCCCCAGAGGAGTCTTTCTAAACACTTTTTCTTACTCATCTCCCTTTGAAATGTTTATACCAGAGGTACGTTTCTATATATTTTCATATATGATGGCCTTTTGGAGGGCTACACAAAGAATATCTAGGATTTTTCTCCTTCCCCTGGAAAACAAATGTTCACCTGCTTAGGAATATTACCTTCAGGACAACGCACACTCTAGTCTACTTACTGTCCCACTCCCGCTCTCCCAGAGGGCTGGCTCCTATTTTGTTTGTGGTCTCAGCCTCTGAAAGCTCCACCTTCTTCCATGTGTTCAGCTGGTAATGCTGCTCCTCACTATCCCAGGTGCTGGAGAAACCAGAGGGGCCAGCCCACTGGCCCACCTCTTGTCACGGCTCCCTCATGACGCTGCAGACTGACCCTCATGGCTTATCCTTCCGTACTGTTTCTCCTCCTCCACGCAGCACATCTCCCTCTCGCTACACCGCACATTTTTACTCTCTACTGGATCAGTACTACCATAAACTTAAAGACAAGCTGTTATTTCACTAATCTTTAAAAAAATTGTTTCATCAAGTCTCCAGCAGGCAACAAATGACACATGCAAACTGGGTAATTAAGAAGAAGTTAATGAAGGGAAGACTTTACAAGACTATTTACAATCTTGCTGGCAAGGCTTAAGACACACTGCAATAAAGCATTGTGGTGGGCAGAATAAGGGCCCCTAAAGATGGCCACATTCTAATTCTCAGAACCTAGGAGACTAATACAAGCATATTGGAGAAACCTCGATTTGGTGGCACTGGGAAGCTGTTACCACTTGACTGAAGAGGCAAGAAGTGGGAGGGGTTACTGGAAGCTGGAGAAATAGCTGCAGGCAGCAGTTGTCAATCACGGCAGACAATCCAGCCTACCCGCAGCCCTGAGGCAGGGAAGGAGTTTAGGAACAATTGTCCCAACCATCCTCTCCCCAAAGTCATTCCTTCTACCTATCGGCCAAGTTCAACCAGAAGCTGAGGCTCAGGAAACTTATCTGAGGCAGTCCAGGCAGCCCAGCCTCATGGGCATAAAGCCAGTGGAAAGAATAGAAGATGGGTTTCTTGAGGGGCAACAGAAAGTGCCCATCATAATGTTATTCCATCCTCCTTCCTCCACAAGCTACTGTGCCACTGTGGCCTTTTCATCAAGTTCTCCTGCAGCGCTGTCTCGTTTCCATGACCCAGACCCCATCGCTTTCATTCTCCTCCCGGCTGGGCAAGGTCTCCAGCGACCTCCACATTGCTAAGCCTTCTCCTCTTGCTGTCACTTCTCTCTTCCTTTAGCTCCCAGGAACCTGGGTTCTCCTCCCACTGCTATCTGTCCTCTGCAGTTTTGTGTCAGACCTCCATCTTCTCCACATTCCATTCATCTGGGGCTCTGCTTCCTATTAATCCTCACTCCCGCATGTGTCTCATCCAGACTTCCATGATGTTGGCTTCCAGATTTACATCAGAGACCAAACATCGCATGAATTACAGCCACGTTGATACAGCTGTTTGCAGAGTACCTCCTCCTGGATGTCTCTGAGACTGCTCCCACTTAGTACACCCCAAACTGACGCCCGCTGGGAATCCCACCTGTGGTTCCCCTACCAGATGGTAGCTTCCCCATCTTTTCATTTGTTCAGGCCAAAACTGCTGGAATCATCATTGACTCTTCCCTTTCTTTTATACATCATACCCAGTGTATCAGCAAATGCTGTTTGTATCTTCAAAATATTCTAAACATGATGGACTCCTACCAGTTTCACTGCTGCTCTCCTCAGTTTCTTTCCTCCATTGTCTCTTTCCTCAGTTTTAGCATTAGTTCACTAACTTGCCCCTTTGATTCTAGCTTTGACTACTCACAGTCCATTAAAAAGTGATTCATCATTATTGAAGTCACCACTCCTTTATTTGAAATGAAACCCTTCCACGACTCCCTTTCTGGCTTACAGCAAATGCCAGTCTTCATCGTGGTCTCCAAAGCCCTACATGATCTAGCCCTCGATGGTCTGTCTACCACATCCCCCTCAAAGTGCTCTCTCTGACTCTGCTCCAGCCATATCAAATGTGTTCTCACCATATGGCTTTCAACTGGCCATTCTCTGCCTGGATGCCTTTCCTCAGAGTTTCTGAATAACTAGCTCCCTTATGTTCTTTAAGCCTGTGCTCAGAAATCATCTTCTCATTGCATCCTACCCCGAAAATCCTAATAGCACTCTCAGCATTCACTAGCTAGTTTAATCCACCATATAATTAACGTGTTTACTATGTTTATGGCTTTTTGGTCCTATTCCATAATGGCATATTGTCCAGGCTGTTAACTGATTGTATGAAGCACCTGGACTGTGTTTAGCTCCTAGTGACGCTCTCCTAAATGAACTAAAGAAGAAAATATTTGAGTCAAGGTGATCAACTAGGAGGAATGTAAGTCTAGGCAAGAAATCATGACAGTTGAGCTGGGAAGAGGTGATGCAAAGAGAAAGGAAGTAATGTATTTAAAAGACTTTCTGTCAGTCTAGTAAGTGATGTATATGGGTCATAAAACAAATACCAGAAGCAAAAAGGAGTGAAGTAAAGCATATTGCAGCCCTGTGGGTAAGTGGGGGTCCCTATGGCCAGGATCCTCACTGAACTTAAATCACCTGATGATGCACCTGGCCTGTTGCTAGGCTACCGCTTCCACACCTTTAGGCAATAAGCTATTATTGTGCTATATAGAGAGCTCGGCCCAGTGCTCTGGGTGGAGGCAGAGACACTACTGCTCGACTTACCGCCGGGAGAACAAGCCGGTAATAAACCCTTTCACTCCAAAGAACGTTTTGCTGTCAATTTCTTTGGTCACATTAAATCCATAGTGAACTTGCCCAGAGCTGAAACCCATTGGCAAGACAAGCCCTGTGTGAACAAGTAGGTAAAACAGGGTTGGACATATGTTGGAAGGACTCATGAGACTGGCTCCAGATATGCTGGGGGAATGTCTTCATTAAGATTCCTCACTGGCAGACATGACTCCAAACCTAGTACTCATCTAATATCTATAAAATGGGAGCTGAGTAAGTAAATGTCCATGTTTCTGCAGTACAATCGTGCTGGCAAGGTCCATACAGCCAGGTTCGCCCAGATGGTGACACCCACAATAACATACCTAGATCAGGCAGCGTTGGAATAATGCCTGCCAAGATCAGACCCCTCTCCTGATGTCCTGGCCTGGGGAGTCCTTTGCCTGAAGGAGCTCCAGCTATTGGACTTCACTTAGGTTCTCAGGGAGATTCTTAGGATCTTACATTGTGCAAGATCCATCCTGGCGGCTTCCTAAAAGGCCACGAGTGAAATATGCCAAAATTCTGTAAGGCTCTGGTGATTAGGTGATCTCACATTCAGTACAATGAGCTGGACTTTAATAATGCCAGCTAGTGCAAAATATGCCAGTGACCATCCTAAATGTTTATGTGAACTAAGTCATTTGAACTTCACGATGCCCACACATTATTACTTTATAACACCCAAATCTCTTAAAGGTAATGTGCCCTCAGCAAGTAATTGGTGCCTCAAAGCAAACTCTTTTCTGACTACATTGCCATAGAATCCAAGCTAAGCCTGTGGACACGAGATGATGTCATTGCTAAGAGGCATTAAATATGTGCGAAGTGAATTTTTGTTAAAACACCATGATAAAGCATCCTAAAATATTTAAGAAGTGGTAGAAATGCCCACCATGCACATAATGAGCTTATTTTTTTCTTAAATATTTTCTATACAAACTTTACTAAACCCTTTAAAGTATTTTTAACTACTAGTTTTAGATTCAATCATCTATTAACTCACCAAGTTGCAAAAGAGTTCCTGGAAAAGCTAGAATATTCTGGTCATTTCTTGATATTAGGGAGTCTTCAGGGTAGCAGGGAAGACAGGAAATAGAATTTAATAAGAGATGCATCAATATATATGTGTCCCACCCCCTGCCGCTGGAGCACAGAAGTGAAGTGGGCTCATTGCTGGCACATCAGGGAAGATTTCACATGTGGTCAAAGGTCTTGATATCTTCCCACCATTTTCTACAAGTCAGTGATATCCTAGGAGACACCAGCATCAGTGCTAGCAGAAGCGTCTCCTACCTGAAGCAGTCAACCAGGAGACATCACATACTGCCTTCTTTTCCTGAAGATGTCCAATGCGTCCAAACACAAGGAAGAATTGTGATAAATAAATCAACCTGTGTTTAATCTAGCACTTTTCAGACTCATTGCACCAGAAAACACTTTTCTCCTGGAATATCCAGTAACTTTTTGGATGGTATTATTAGTCCACAAAACACCACTCTAGACTTTCCATTTCTGTGCAATAAGATTGTTTTTTTGGATTTAGAAGACATGTTGAGTATTTAAGTGTTACAGTTGAGGACAAAATGCCAAAATAGTCCCACTTAACATATTAGTCAATAATTAAGACTATTTCTCAGATAAATTTTGAATATTTATATTTGCCCCTCACTTGTACTCTGATAAAGGAAAAAAAGAATTGCATTCTACCACAAAGAAGTTTGAAGCTTTATTTCTTATTTAAAATTTTATTATGGGGAATAATAATTTTCTTCAAGTAAATTGATTTATTTTACCAATAACATGGCCTATAAGAAAATCAGAATGGATCCAGGTTCACACTAATAAAACTTTTGCAACTATAGTCAGTCTTTTGCATAATTATACTTGTAAGGAAAACATCTTTTGGATGATAAAGAATTCCAATTCATATGTTCATTAATTAATAATCTTTACATGCAGTATTAGTCACTGATGGGTATTCATCACAATGTTAACACTATATTCACAGCAGGCAGTTGTTGATCATTGACAGAATCCAGATTATGTGAACCAGGAAACTGATTCATGAGTGTTTACAAAATAATGTGCCCTCAGCAAGTAATTGGTGCCTCAAAGCAAACTCTTTTCTGACTATAGGTAAAAAGTAAAAATAACCCTTTTGGTATTTATTTGTCAATCACATTCTTATATTATGATGTCTCCATGTATGAAAACAAAAGCAAAAACAAAAAAAATTGTTCCTATAGGAGTTTATCTACAGATATAAAATATTTAGTTTTCATACTCTTAAGATCAACTCAATTCAGGTGAGTTTCCTGTTATTCGGTATATTTCCTCACACCATTCTTAGCTTCACATCATCTCTATAAGATCCTCAGAGAGGCTTTATGAATATTATTTTCAGTTTGGGTAGCTCTAACCAGATACCCTGCTTCTTAATTAAAGGAATTCAAGAGTAGCATATTCCTGTTTTAACTCAAGGTTAATGGGACTCATGTCCACATCTAACAGATCTGTAAAAGAAGTAACACGAGCCCCTTGGTACCATAAGGCAGACTCATGACAAATATCCAACTCTGTTTTGTAGATAAGCTCTTCATAATCCTTTTGAATTAAATAAAACATTTTTATTATAACCATTCATTTATCCAAGGTCCAATTTGCAGAGAAAAAAACTTTGGTCACAATTAAGCTTGCAGGAAAGGCAAAGGGGATAAAGGAGAATATTTCGAATATATAACTGTGCAGCATTGCTATGGACTCAAGAAAAAGTGAGATGGGAGAGTGGTAACTGGAGCCCATGATGATGATAAGTCACGTTGTGCACACACACTGCAGTGTGTTGTTCCATGTGTATGTTCTTGGCCACATCCATTATGAATTTAGGAGCCACTGTTAAGGCACTTTAGTGAATATTCATGAAATACAATTTTTTACAAGTGTGACTGGCACTTAACCATGTGGAGGGTCATCCCCAGTGTTCGGATGGAGTTTTATAGGATCTTTCTTAGATAAATGTCCTTTTATGGACAAATTTTATTCCTTGTTTTCAATCTCCTAACTCAAAAGGATGATGGCAATAATATGTACTTACATAATCCCTTTCTTCCAAAAAATTAAAGCATTTAGAGAATCATCTAACTAAGTGTCAAAAATCATTGTGAAGACTGAAGCAGATGGATGTTATCATGCCATGTTTTTAAGCATATATAAATCATTCTACTATGGAACTTATTTGGGAAATGGAAGAACATTGAAAAACCTCAGAATCGTGAGGCCAGGTATCCAGCTTGTAGGTGTGCTGCCAACACCAGGTGCTTTTAGGTGGACGTCTTCATTCCTGCCGCATGTCACAGAGCCTGTGTGGGCTCTGTCCTCACTCTACCCAAAGTCCTTTGGGCATGCACCTCAGCAGCCACTTTTATTTGAGTGGTCCTACTTTTCTCTGTTGGGATAGCAGGAATATTAAAAATATGTTTACATTACTCTGAGACTTTGATTTAATATAATGAATACATTTATTAATATTCTTAAAGGTTGTTCAAGAGCATAAGTGACTATATTAGTTTCCAGGGCTACCATATAGTGCCACAGACTAATGGGTAAACAGTAGAATTTATTGTCTCACAGTTCTGGAGGTAGGAAGTCCAAAATCAAGTTATCACAGGCTGGTGCCTTCTAAGGGCTGTGAGGGAAAGATCTGTCCCAGAATACTCTCCTTTGCTTGTAGATGGCATTCTCTCTGTGTCTTCACATCGTCTTCCCCCTGTATGTGGCCGCCTCTGTGTCCGAGGTTCCCCATTTGTATAACGACACCAGTCAAACTGTATTAGGCTCCACCGTACTTCAGTTGGACCTCCTCTTAACTGATTATGTCTGCATGACCGTATTTCCTAATAAGCCCGCATTCCAAGGTACTGGGTGTTAGGACTTCATTGTCTTTTGGGGGACCTAATTCAACCCATAGCAGTAATCTAGAAAGTATCACACACTGTGAGGATTAATTGAATTTGGAGGTGAAATGTTCTCTTTGCAACAAGCACATTCTTTGTACTTGGATTCCCTAGTGGCCTTCGGGATCAGTGTCCTCTTCCTAGCGGACTGCTCGCATCCACTGAGAGGGAAACAGGCCGGAGGCAGGCACTGCTTAATCCGTATGACCCACTGACTGGCAGCCTTAGCATCATCTGGGAGTTAAAAAGGAATTGAGGTTCCTGGGCCCCGCCTCAAATCTGGATCAGAATCTCTTGGGGAGGAGCCCAGGACTCTTCATTTCACAGGCCCTCCAGGTGACTCAGATGATACTGAAGTTTGGCATGCACCAGATGGGCCAAATCAGCCCATAGCTCATGGATGGTATAAAAATCATGTTCCTGTAGGATCAAAGCCAATGAAGAATAATCTCCCACTGTGACACTTCTGAATGACTCAACAGTGTGTATTTTTTAGATTATTGATGCTTCTGAACAGTCTTGATATATATATATATGTCTTCTTCAACTGTTCCCTAAGGATAGATATAGCAGTTTCCCCTTGTATTGGCCAAAAGCCACAATGCATACTGAAAACTGGAAACTATATGTCTATATCTATATGTCTATCTATACATATATATAGAGAGAAATATAAGATCTACCTGTTGCAACAAGAGATAAATTTACTTGGTTGTTATTCTGACATTTTAAAATATGTATATCAATACCTTCACTGAAAAAGACCTGCAGGAAATTCAAGGAAATATATTTTGGAATTATTTGAAACAGGTCATTGGCAAGACATTTGGCTTGAGATTTCAATAAATGTTATTAATTTAAAAGAAGCCAAATATTTATAGATATGTATACATGCACATGTTGATATATACATATGTATTTCCTTGCTATGCCAGCTGAGAGGATCTGAGTAACTAAACCTAATATCAGTGAGCCCAGATCTTGGTTTATAACACCATTTTCCAGTAAAAGGAACCAGGACTCCTTGCAGAAATGGTTGATTGTTGGACTGGGGCAGGAAATAAATAAGGGGAGGATGGAGCATCTTGTAGTAATACAAAGAAAGAAAATTCTAAGATATGCACACACACACAATGATTACAATGATGGGGGTATGTCAAAAGGACACATGAGTCTTAAAAGATGCCCTGATTGGCAAGGCTGAAAACTTTGAACAATAAAATTAATAAAATAATATTGGATTAAAGTCCAAGTCTAAAATAAATATCCATAAGTCTCTACTGATATAAATAAATGATTGAATAAATAGGAAAAATTGGACAAATGCCCCATGCATAGTAGTTACAAGTAATTTATGTATGTAGATATTCCCTCAAGGAAGTGGAGACTAACTCCTACTCCTCAAATGTGGGTTACACACAGTGACTTCTTTCCAAAGAGCACAGTATGGAAAAAGGGAAAAAATAGTTTCACAGAGCAGACGTCTTGAGAGACACTATATCAGACAACGAGATCAAGATCAATGCCAATAAGTCATACAATGTTGGTACATGTACCTTTCATATGATGTGATGAGAATGACTCTCCACCTCTAGTGTCTTCCTCCCAGAATCACATAACCCCACATAACCTCGAATATGAGGAAAACATCAAGCAAATCACAATTGAGGGATGGTCTACAAAATACCTTACTACTCCAATCTGTCAAGGCCATCCCAAACAAGTGAAGCCTGAGAAACTGTCACAACCACTTAAAGTCAATATTTTATCCTGACTAAGATGCTGGAACAGTAAAAAGCCATTAGGCAAAAAATAAAGAAATCTGAAAAAAATATGGATTTTAGTTACTAATGTATCAATATTGGCCCACTAATTGTAACAAATGGACCATACCAATGTAATACATTATTAATAATTTCCTTGGGTTGGAGTGACAGTAACATTCAATAATTCAGGCCCTAGGGGCTAGAATACCAGAGAGAAAGGAAGGAAAGAGAAATGAACTCTATGCTGTAGATATTTTCTGAATCCTGAAACTGAAGAGAAATAGGTTAAGAAGGCAAGAAAAAGCCTCTAAGAAGCAGAATACAGCCTAAGAGTCCATCAGTGTTGGGAAGACAAAAATTATCATTGAAGAGGAGCCCAGGAGGAGGGGCCTTGGTGAACATGCCACGCTCTGTTGGAATCCTGGGAGAGCTGTCCCTGGAACAAGCGTGAGATCTGCAAGAAAAATCTGGTCAAACTACAACTCAAGCTTGAGTAACCCCAGTCTCCAGTTGTGTTAAAATGATTAGCCCCACATTTATTGACCAAAAAGAAAATGATGAACTTTCTTTGAAAGATAATAATCTTCATACAAATTTTCATACTACATGTGGTTTGTTGCCAAATGAACAAAACCCAAAGGAAAAATAATAGGGAATAGACACAGACCCTTAGGTATTAAGATATTGGAGTTACCCAACAAAGACTTTAGTAAGGCAGTAACTAATATTTTTAAAAGAACAGAGAAAAAGAGAAAATGACAAATGAAAATATGAAATGTAGATAATTAAAAAATATTAATATAATTTGTTAATAATACAAATTTATTAGTAAACAATAAAACAATTTCACCAGATAATAAGAATTAGAAAAAAGAAAAACATTCAAATGGAAATTTTAAATGAAAATTCAAGAATTTTAATTAAAAACACAAAAGACAAATTCAATAATAAATTACTAGATAAAAGAAAAATATGACCAGTTAACTATAAAACAGATTGATATAAAATATTAAAACTGAAGAAAAGGAGGAAAAATTAGTTAAGAGTCAATAAATATGTGGGATAGGATATAAAGTATTAATATGCATGTTAATTGGTAAAGAAAAAAATTAAAAACTAAGTGTAGTTGGAATCCCAGAAATGTCGGCCGTAGAAAATGGGTTAGAGACAATATGTATAGAAATAATGGCTTTGAATTATGCTAGATAGATGAAAACATGAAATCACACACTCAGGAATACTTGAGAACTCCAAAGGATGAATAATATAAAGGAAACTACTGAACCATTAAAGGCCAAAGGCAGAAAGTGTGACTTTAAGCATCTAGAGAAAAAAAAAACACATTACCATCAAAGGAGCAAAAGTAACACATACATATGACTTTTCACCAGAAATCATGGTGACTAAAAGACGATGGAATTCAAAGTGTGAAAAGAAAGGGTATTTTATATCCAACAAACCAGCCAATAAAAATAAAGATAAAATAATGATGTTTTTAGGCCAAGGGAAAAGAGGGAGAGAGATTGTGTTTGTGATCTCTATAGCAAGCTGCTGCTATCTTCTTTAAGATATTTGCATGCTAAGCCATTTCCTTACCATATCGGGGCTACCCATCATGTTCATTTCAACCTAAGTCCAGTTATCTAAAATCACTTGTGCAGGACACACAGTGTTTCTTTGTCCTGAATGTCCAGGCATCTAAGAAAGCTTGTGAAAAAGAACCAGAAATGTAAGCTGGGCTAACAGAATTGCATGGTTACAGTGTGTTCAGAGCACACTCAAAAGTGGCTTTGTAGGAGAGGCAGCTGTAGCAAAAGCTTCTGACTTCAAAGTAGGAGATCAAGTCAGTAGCCTGGGGCCCAAAATTAACTGCATGAGTAGCTTTTCCCCTGGTGCCTGTTTTATTACAAAGCCCAAAATAGGCCCCCGAAGAGAATAAAGTTGTTATAGTCAAAGTAACCATGAAAAAGAGCTGCTCTTCCATGACTACAGCAAAGTCCACACAGTTTGATGTGGATATTTGATATTTTTGAAGTTTATTAAAGCTTTAGGTTTAACAGCTTCTGTAATTCTCCAAACTCCCCCACTCAAAGTTATTCTCTATGTGAAGTTTTATATATCCAATAGGTAGCTCTTGCTCCAGCTGATATTTTAAAATATTTTCTCCAACAGTGCCCATGGCAAAGAGTGAGCACAAAGGTTAGGAGCGCTGGAATCAGACTGGTCTGAATGCAGTGTCACCACCTTCCTGCCCTCTGACCTTGGGCAACCTCTTTGACTCACCCATGCATAACTCTCATGAATGAGAAGGAAATTGCCTTCTCCTTTACATGGCTGTTTTGAATTTAAATGAACTAACATATGTACATGTATAATTGCCCTCCATATATATAAATTTTCTCTATTATTATTGTCTCAGTGTACTTCCTGTAAAGGAGAATGATGAGATTTACACATTTGCTTTATTGAATAAATATCCACTAAATCAGCTGTTACACTTTATTCAATGAAACATGTTTTAGCAGAGCATTGTAGTGAGATTCATATCTTGAATGCAAATAGGAATGTATATTTGAAATAGCTCCAGTAGGAGAAACTCTAAAGCGGTTTCTTCTTGTCTTTTGTCATATTTGTCTGAGTGCAATCTGGATAATAAATCAGTCTGGGTTTTAGAGTCAGTATTTTAAAAATAGCGACAGTGTCTTTGTTCATAAGATTGAGAGAAAAATCATTCAAACCCACTGTGAGTCATCCTCCTCTAATTTAGAGAGAAAATGTGAAAAAATTGCTGCTTGGTTGAATGAACTGCTCATCCACTAAGAAAATTGAAATTCTATGATACAAATCACATCTGGCTAAGTCTGTTCTTTTAAAATCAGATTTAATTAATTACTCCTTAAAGACAAAATTATCTTTCCATAGGACCTGAACAAATTATAGCTTTTAGTATGTGATGACAGTGTAATTCATACATACATCATTTTATGGTTTTCATTTGCTTCTCACGTCGTACTTTGAGGAAGGTGGAACATGTGCCAATATCTTTATTAATGGATGAAGGACTGAATTTCAGGAAGATCGTGAGCGTGGCTCAGAGCAACACACCCAATACACGCTACAGCTGATGTTAAACCCTCTCCCTGGGAGGCCAATAGCTTTTCCATGACATCACTTCTACAAAAAGTTAACTTTCCTTTCTGTAGCTAACTCTTAGTTTTCAGAATAGTTTATTTCTCTAGTCAAGTGTTGGGTTAAACTTCATTGTTTGGTATATTCCCTGGCATGGATTATATATATCTTTTTTTCATTATGGAATTTTATTACTGCTTCTAATAATTTGATCAGAAGAGTTTTAAATCTCTACACTGATGTAAGGGGATATGATAGTTTAAAATTATTTAAATATTAGTATTGAAATTTAGAACTCTGGCAAGGAATGCTCTAGTATATCGCCAGGTTTAAGATGCAGCTAACATCTTATTGTTTTATATGCTTCTTTATGTTACTACAACCCTTTAAGGTAGTTACGCTATTGTCCCCATTATGCAACTGGAAAGCCTGAATCTTAAAAGTATCCTTGTTCATGAAAAACAATGGCAAGCCATCCTGGCATGGCCTCAAGGTTGTTATTAAGTGTTCCTATTAAGTGCATCATTCTAGAAAGTGCTAGAGGAGCTCTGCTTAGGACAAGTCAAAGAACTCTCCCAGCCCTGTGCTAACGCCACCTGGAGTACTTGTTCTTGCCTACATCCTAGAAAGCACTGCATACCCCACTCCTTCCCGTTCCCTCCCATGCCAACCTGCTTAGCTTTCATCATCCCTACTTCTTAAGCTTTAAGATCTTTCAGTCAGGAAGCCATATTTAGAAATCCCTCAAAAACTAGGCTAAGTAGGACAGCTATTTACTTCCACGGTGTCCTAACCTTGTCCCAAGGTAGCACTTACCACATTGCACTGTATTGTGATTGGAAGCAAACAGCAAATATGAGATACAGTTGATAACAAGAACTCTGGAGCCATCCTGCCTCGGCTTAAATTCCAGGCTTACACTTACAAGTTGTGTCGTCTTGAACAGTTATCTCTGAAACTCAGTTTTCTCTGTAAAATGGGGAGGACAGTACTAGTGTCTGCCTCATAAATAAGGATATTGCAAGGATTAAAGGATCTTGAAAACATTCAGTAATAATAGCTCAGCATTAATTTTATGTATGTCTCCCAATGAATTGACCAATTGTATCCCACAGATCTAACTAAGTAGTGTAAGACCCAGAAAACAGGCCCTGCTCAGCCCCGGGATGGACGGCGACCCAAATACTCATAAGAGACCGGTCTTGATGCAAACAGCAAGAGGTTTATTGATTCCACCAGCGTGCTGGGGTCAAGACTCATAACTCAACGCAGGAGCAGAGTCCGACCCCGAGCAGAAATCACAGGAGGTTTTTAAAGGAAAAGGGACCATAACCAGGGGGAGGCGAGGGGGAGGTCTGCTGATGATTCCATAGCAAAAATATTTCAATTAGGGTCTCACAGGGCTTTATCTTCACAGGTGGGTCTCACAGGGCTTTATCTTCACAGGTGGGTCTCACAGGGCTTTATCTTCACAATCTATCAGTTTTGGGGAGGATTACCTAGGCACGGGTTTGCAGCTATTGTGTCATTGTGTTCAGGCCGGTTTTTATGACTCAGGCCAAGGGTCAGAGCCTACTTAAAATTTTCCTATTCCTTCAGGTGGTTTCGGGGAAACTGAAACTCAGGCCCTCTGATCTCTGAGGCTTTCTGAGGCCTGTCATGGCGTTAGTTTGGTCCTTTCAGTAGTTACCTCAAAGAACGTACTTGGTAGACAAATGAATGTTTGGAGAACAACCATTTGTTCAACAAACAAGGGGGAAAGACAAATATTCCACTTCATAAACATTTAGTTTGTCATCTTAGTACATTAAGGTGATATAGTAGAAAAGAAAATATGTTTTGAAATTTTAGTAGTATGCTTAACCCCTTATTTATAGTTTCATGATTTAAAATTAATTAGTAAGGGCCACTTTAATCTACTTTGCACTTTAAAGATAATACTAACTTTGGCGTATGGATACAAATATGTGAATGAAATTTGTGAAAGGAACAGAGCAGATTAATTTATTTAGTTATTTGATATAAATGTTTATAGACCAGCACAAGCACATGGTTTACCACAATTTCATTTTCTATGAAAGCCCTGGATACTTTTGGCAGGATTTATATTTAAGAAGTCCACATTGCTTATGGCATAAGACCTATTGCAAGGCTGACCGCCTAAGTAGGGAATTAATTCCTTCATTATGAATCCCCAAAGGGGTCAGGAGCTTAAGTCGTTAATGTCCATTCAGAAGATACATGTCCAACACACCTGAGGATTTGAGTCTGGCTTCCTTTTTGTGGTTAAATTAACATAGTCTGGAACTGCAAGCCCGGTTGCCAAGATAAGTAATGTTTGCCAGCCAGAGCCAGCCCTCTGCTGCATGGGGAGAGGCCCTCAGCACAGCAGCGCATCAATCGGATGACCTGGGTGGCCCTCCTCCTTGTCCAGTGACACTTCTCTTATCCATCCTATATCTACTGGTTGCCACTGGACACATCCGTGCAGAAAGTACTTCCTTACAAATGCCAGCATTCCCTGGAAAATGACCTGCTTTTTGGATGCTGCCCCTGTCACTGTGCATGCACCCACTGAGAGGGCAATAAGAACACCTGCCCCCCCTTCCCGGCCCGCCCCCTCGTGCCCCTCCCCGGATCTCTTCATTCATTACACCTTGCCTTGCTCCTACCCCTGCCTCCTGGCCATGGAGAAGCCTGAGGTCAGAGGCAAGATCCTTTGGGTCTGATGGTCCACCTTCTCCTCTTGATGTGCTCTAAAACAGGAGGCTCATTCAACGATCAGAACACACTGTAGTTGCACCGGTATTTCTGCGGGGGCATTGTGTATTTTCTGCCGTCTTGTCCCCACCGCAACAAAGAATTGAAGGGCAGAGACACAGTAGTGAAGCAGAGTAAAGATTTTATTTAAAGTTACTTAAAGAGAGAAAAAGTACAGGCCACCTCAGCGAGGAGAGATGGCCCGAAAGGTTAGAGAGAGAAAGTTTAAGATTAAAAGGTTGTGCACTTGGAAAGGGTGGGCGACCTCAGAGAGAGGCGTGCCCCAAAAGGTTGGGAGTTCCCCCCTTTTAAGGGTTTTTTTCAGGTATGTGACAAAGGGCTGGGGGTGTGGACTTAAGTGGTATCAGTCCTCCAGGGAATTCTGTAAAATTAGCTTAACACGAGAAATTTACTGCTCTTGTTCCCTCCCAGGACAGCAGCTTCCTGATTGAGAGCATTATCAGTTAAGACTATCTGCCCTTCCTTCAAAGTGGCCTGAGTTATTGTCCATTTGCTAAAGAGTATGTTAAGAGTCTTACTTCTTAACTTCTTGGGTTTTTTTAAATGCAATTTTAGCTTTAAAATGGAATCTTCCTGTCTTTATTATGTTGTTTATAGGTGGGCCTGCATGCTAAATTACTTGCCCAGGGTGCAAATTACTTGATTAGGGCTGAAGGAGAAAAAACAGCATACAGGTAGATTAAAAAAATAAGCTGGACCTGCATGATTAGCACAATAAAGGTACTTATGCTGAGGTACCCTCCTTTATCTGGGGAATATTCCAACATTCTAGGCCAAGTTACTCTTCCCTTTTTTAGCTTTAACTGATTAACTCATTAACACTGGGTCCTTTTTTAGTGGGCTTTCCGGCCTTATTCTTTTCCCACCCCACTCATATCTATTTTCCTACCTAAAATTTCAATAGTTTTCCAACCACCTGGCCCTTGGCAGAGCCCCCTCACACCCGCTTTGCCCTGCTCCGCTGCTGGTCCAGGTGGGTAGTCCATGTGAGCCCAGCCCCACTCTGCTCTGGGGTCACATCTGCATCAATTCACAGATGACCTGGTTCACTCTTCTTAAGAGAGCATACAAGCTGTTAGTCAAACTGCTTGCTCTTCCTAGGGAAGCAAAGAACATAATTCAAGAAGCCACACAGTAAGGAAGAGCTTACACTGAAGTAATAACTATGTAATACCCTGGTAATACCCTGTGTTCTTATTTCAAATGCATTGGAAATGTTGGGTAGTTTCCACACCTCTTAACTTTCTCCTCCATTATCCCTTGAAAGTCCACGGAGAGAAAATCCGAGGGCAAAATACCTCTAGAATGAAAATCAGTCAAAGGGAGAAATAAAGTTTAAAACCTATTTATTGCATACAAACTGCAGTCCAGGGCCATCTCTTTCTCTTCTTTTTTTTTTTTTTGGTATCATTAATCTACAATTGCATGTGCAACATTATGGTTATTAAACTCACCACTTGATCAGGTCCGCCCACCAACCCCATTACAGTCACTGTCCATAAGTGTAGTGAGATGCTGTAGAGTCACTACTTGCCTTCTCTGGGTTGTACAGCCCTCCCCTTGCCCCCCCAACACTGTGTCTGCTAATCGTAATGCCCCCTTTTCCCCCTTTTCCCTCCCTTCCCACCCATCCTCCCCAGTCCCTTTCCCTTTGGTATCTGTTAGTCCATTCTTGGGTTCTGTGAGTCTGCTGCTGTTTTGTTCTTTCAGTTTTTTTTTTCTTTGCTCTTATGCTCCACATATGAGTGAAATCATTTGATACTTGTCTTTTTCTTCTTGGCTTATGTCACTGAGCATAATACCCTCTAGCTCCATCCATGTTGTTGCAAATAGTAGGATTTGTTTTCTTCTTATGGCTGAATAATATTCCACTGTGTATTTGTACCACATCTTCTTTATCCATTCATTTACTGATGGACACTTAGGTTGCTTCCATTTCTTGGCTATTGTGAATAGTGCTGCAATAAACATAGGGGTACATCTGTCTTTTTCAAACTGGGCTGCTGCATTCTTAGGGTAAATTCCTAGGAGTGGGATTCCTGGGTCAAATGGTATTTCTATTTTGAGTTTTTTGAGAAACCTCCGTACTGCTTTCCACAATGTTGAACTAATTTGCATTCCCAACAGCAGTGTAGGAGGGTTTCCTTTTCTCCACATCCTCACCAACATTTGTTGTTGTTTGTGTTTTGGATGTTGGCCATCCTCACTGGTGTTTTAATTTGCATTTCTCTGATGATTAGTGATGTGCAGCATCTTTTCATGTGCCTGTTGGCCATCTGAATTTCTTCTTTGGAGAAGTGTCTATTCATGTCCTCTGCCCATTTCTTAATTAGATTATTTGCTTTTTCTTTGTTGAGGTGTGTGAGTTCTTTATATATTTTGGATGTCAACCCCTTATCAGATATGTCATTTATGAATATATTCTCCCATATTGTAGGATGTCTTTTTGTTCTACTGATGGTGTCCTTTGTTGTACAGAAGCTTTTCACCTTGATATACTCCTACTTGTTCATTTTTGCTTTTGTTTCCCTTGCCTGGGGAGATATGTTCATGAAGAAGTCGCTCATGTTTATGTCCAAGAAATTTTTGCCTATGTTTTTTTCTAAGAGTTTTATGGTTTCATGACTTACATTCAGGTCTTTGATCCATTTTGAGTTTACTTTTGTGTATGGGTTTAGACAGTAGTCCAATTTCATTCTCTTACATGTAGCTGTCCAGTTTTTCCAACACCAGCTGCTGAAGAGGCCGTCATCTCCCCATTGTATATCCAAGGCTCCTTTATCAAATATTAATTGACTGTATGTGGTTGGGTTGATGTTTGGATTTTCTATTCTATTCCACTGATCTGTGGGTCTGTTTTTGTGCCAATACCAAATTGTCTTGATTACTGTGGCTTTGTAGTAGAGCTTGAAGTCAGGGAGCATAATTTCCCCTTTTATTCCTCCTTCTCAGGATTGCTTTGGCTATTCGGGGTCTTTAGTGGTTCCATTTGAATTTTAGAACTATTTGTTCCAGTTCACTGAAGAATGCTTTTGGTATTTTGATAGGGATGCATTGAATCTGTAGATTGCTTTAGGGAGTATAGCCATTTTGACAATATTTATCCTTCCTAGCCAAGAGCATGGGATGAATTTCCATTTGTTAGTGTCCTCTTTAATTTCTTTTAGGAGTGTCTTGTAGTTTTGAGGGTATAGGTCTTTCATTTCTTTCATTAGATTTATTCCTAGGTATTTTATTCTTTTGGATACAATTGTGAATGGAATTGTTATCCTGATTTCTCTTTCTGTTACCTCATAGTTAGTGTATAGGAAAGCAACAGATTTCTGTGTGTTAATTTTGTATCGTGCAACTTTGCTGAATTCAGATATTAGTTCTAGTAGTTTTGGAGTGTTGTCTGTAGAGTTTTTTATGTATAATATCAAGTAATCTGCAAATAGTGACAATTTGACTTCTTCATTACCAACCTGGATGCCTTGTATTTCTTTGTTCTGTCTGATTGCCGTGGCTAGGACCTCTAGTACTATGTTGAATAACAGTGGAGAGAGTGGGCATCCCTGCCTTGTTCCCGATCTTAGATGAAAAGCTTTCAGCATCTCGCTGTTAAGTATGATGTTAGCTGTGGGTTTGTCATATATGGCCTTTATGATGTTGAGGTACTTGCCTTCTCTACCCATTTTGCTGAGAGTTTTTATCATGAATGGATGTTGAATTTTGTCAAATGCTTTTATAGCCACAATGAAGATGATCATGTGGTCTTTGTTCTTCTTTTTGTTGATGTGGTGGATTATGTTGATGGATTTTCGAATGTTATACCATCCTTGCATCCCTGGGATGAATCCCACTTGATCATGGTGTATGATACTCTTGATGTATTTTTGAATTCGGTTTGCTAATATTTTGTTGAGTATTTTTGCATCTATGTTCATGAGGGATATTGGTCTGTAATTTTCTTTTTTGGGGAGGTCTTTGCCCAGTTTTGGTATTAGAGTGATGCTGGCTTCATAGAATGAGTTTGGAAGTATTCCCTCCTCTTCTATTTTTTGGGAAACTTTAAGGAGAATGCATATTATTTCTTCTCTATATGTCTGGTAGAATTCAGAGGTGAATCCATCTGGTCCGGGGGTTTTGTTCTTGGGTAGTTTTTTGATTACTGATTCATTTCGTTGCTGGTGATTGGTCTGTTTAGTTTTTCTGTTTCTTGCTTGGTCAGTCTTGGAAGGTTGTATTTTTCTAAGAAGTTGTCCATTTCTTCTATGTTTTCCAGTTTGTTAGCATATAGATTCTCTTGTATTCTCTTATAATTCTTTGTATTTCTTTGGGGTCCATCGTGATTTTTCCTTTCTCATTTCTGATTCTGTTTATGTGTGTAGATTCTCTTTATATCTTAATAAGTCTGGCTAGGGGTTTATCTATTTTGTTTATTTTTTCAAAGAACCAGCTCTTGGTTTCATTGATTTTTTTTCTATTTTTTTGTTCTTCTCAATTTTATTTATTTCTTCTCTGATCTTTATTAAGTCCCTCCTTCTGGTGACTTTGGGCCTCATTTGTTCTTCTTTTTCCAATTTCAGTAATTGTGTCTTTAGACTATTCATTTGGGATTGTTCTTCCTTCTTTAAATAGGCCTGGGTTGCAATATACTTTCCTCTTAGAACTGCCTTTGCAGCCTCCCACAGAAGTTGCGGTTTGTGATTTTGTTGTCATTAGTCTCCACATATTCTTTGATTTCCCTTTTAATTTGGTCATTTATCCATTGATTATTTAGGAACATGCTGTTAAGTCTCCATGTATTTGTGAGCCTTTTTGTTTTCTTTGTACAACTTATTTCTAGCTTTATACCTTTGTGATCTGAGAAGTTGGTTGGTAGAATTTCAATATTTTTGAAATTACTGAGGTTCTTTTTGTGGCCTAGTATGTGGTCTATTTTGGAAAATGTTCCACGTGCACTTGAGAAGAATGTGTATCCTGCTGCTTTTGGTTATAGAGTTCTGTAGATGTCTGTTAGGTCCATCTGTTCTAGTGTGTTGTTCAGTGCCTCTGTGTCTTTACTTATTTTCTGTCTGGTTGATCTGTCCTTTGGAGTGAGTGGTGTGTTGAAGTCTCCTAAAATGACTGCATTGCTTTCTATTTCCTCCTTTAATTCTGTTAGTATTTGTTTCACATATGTCAGCACTCCTGGGTTGGGTGCATATATATTTAAAATGGTTATATCCTCTTGTTGGACTGACCCCTTTATCATTATCTAATGTCCTTCTTTATCTCTTGCTACTTTCTTTGTTTTGGAGTCTATTTTGTCTGATACAGGCACTGCAACACCTAACTTTCTCTCGTTGTTGTTTGCATGAAATATCTTTTTCCATCCCTTCACCTTTAGTTTGTGTATATTTTTGTGTTT
Source organism: Smutsia gigantea (assembly GCA_032199065.1). Classification (NCBI taxonomy): domain Eukaryota; kingdom Metazoa; phylum Chordata; class Mammalia; order Pholidota; family Manidae; genus Smutsia; species Smutsia gigantea. The sequence goes on along the minus strand of JAVSCE010001054.1, from coordinate 800,246 downwards.
GAGGTGAGTCTCTTGTAAGCAGCATATACATGGCTCTTGTTTTCCATTCTATTACTCTGTGTCTTTTGATTGGTGCATTCAGTCCATTTACATTTAGGGTGATTGTCGATAGATATGTATTTATTGCCATTGCTAGCTTTAGATTCGTGGTTACCAAAGGTTCAAGGGTAGCTTCTTTACTATCTAACAGTCTAACTTAACTTTCTTATTGAGTTATTATAAACACAGTCTGATGATTCTTTATTTCTCTCCCTTCTTATTCTTCCTCCTCCATTCTTTATATACTAGGTGTTTTATTCTGTAGTCTTTTATATTTCCTTTGACTGTTTTTGTGGATAGTTGATTTTACTTTTTGCCTTTAGTTAGTATTTGGATGGTCTTTCTTTGCTATGATTTTATTTTCTCTGGTGACATCTTTTTAGCCTTAGCAGTGCTTCCCTCTAGAGCAGTCCCTTTAAGATATCCCGTAGAGGTGGTTTATGGAGGCAAACTCTCTCAACTTTCGTTTGTCTGGAAATTGTTTAATCCCTTCCTCAAATTTAAATGATAATTGTGCTGGATACAATATTCTTGGTTCAAGGTCCTTCTGTTTCATTATGTTAAATATGTCATGCCATTCTCCTCTGGCCTGTAAGGTTTCTGTTGAAAAGTCTGATGATAGTCTGATGAATTTTCCTTTGTAGGTGATGTTTTTTCTCTCTCTAGCTGCCTTTAATATTCTGTCCTTATCTTTGATCTTTGCCATTTTAATTGTTATGTGCCTTGGTGTTGTATTCCTTGGGTCCCTTGTGTTGGGAGATCTGTGGGCTTCCATGGTCTGAGAAAGTATTTCCTTCCCCAGCTTGGGGAAGTTTTCAGCAATTATTTCTTCAAAGACACTTTCTATCCCTTTTTCTCTCTCTTCTTCTTCTGGTACTCCTATAATGTGAATATTGTTCCGTTTGTATTGGTCACACAGTTCTCTTAATATTCTTTCATTCCTAGAGATCCTTTTATCTCTCTCTGCCTCAGCTTCTCTGTATTCCTGTTCTCTGATTTCTATTCCATTAACAGTCTCTTGCACCTCATCCAGTCTGCTCCTACGACTGTTGATCGCTTGTCTGATTTCTGCATTGTCTTTCCTCACTTCCTCCCTTAGCTCTTGCATATTTCTCTGTAGATCCATCAGCATGGTTATGACATTTATTCTGAATTTTTTTTCAGGAAGATTGTATAAGTCTATCCCATCAGGCCCCTTCTCTCAGGTTGTCTGGCTAATCTTTGTCTGTAACATATTCTTCTTTCTTTTCATTGCGATAGAGTGGTCGCTGGTAGTCACCACATGTGTCAGCTGGGAGAACAAAGTCCCTTCCTGCTTGTTGTTCTCCTTGCCCTTCTCAGGGGCCTGACCTGTTTTCCAGCACTCCAGGAGGCAGTCTCTGGGACAATCCCCAGAACTGCCTGTGTGCGGGCCACCTCAGCTTAGCCTATAGCACTGTCGGGGTTGGCAGTCTTGTTGGGTGCGTTCTGGTCCCCTTGGTGCCTTCTGGACCTGGTTCTGGGGCTCTTTCCACTTAGCTGCGCACTAGCCGGGAGTATATTCTGCGAGGTTGCTGTGGGTGGGGCCGCTCCTCCGCTGTTCTGCAGCAGCGGCAGCTCCGGACCCTTTGTGGCTCTGTCCGGGCAGGCCAGGGGGGAATGAATGGCAATCTGCTGATCTCTGTGGGAAGCCTTGGCATGGCTGCTTTGCCCGGCCGCCGGCCAGGGCGTCCAAAATTCCTCAAGACTCCCAGCCTGCTGGGCCGAGTGCGCTGGGACGATTTTGTTCCGCTGTTGGGCCCTTGTCTCTTTTAAGACTTAAAAAAAAAAAAAGCGCGCGCTTTTCTTTTGTCCCGGAAGCCGGCTGAGACAGGGCCATCTCTTTCTTTCCTGCTGAGGCAGAAACAAGCAAGACCTCCCCCTGACCTTTCAGGTTCGGATAAGTCCTTGGTCACCCAGGTAATTACCCATTGATATGAACATGGACCATTCTCCATCCCTGAGGAATGCCTATTGATATGCAAATGCACTAAAGCCATACCCCTCTCCACCCCTGAACAACTGTTGATATGCAGATGCACTAAAGACACGTGAGATATTCTGGAATATTACAATTTTACCCACAGGCCACCCCCTAGAAATCCCACCTTACAATCTACTCATTCCCCCTCTTCCACAATGGTCCCTGGATGAGAAAACTGGAGCACTGTGACCAGATTAATGACGTAACAATAGCAACAGCAATAAAATCATGACAATCCTCAAGCCAGAGGATTCAGCCTATGCAGATTAAGTAAATGTGCTTTACAGCACAATCTCTCACTAAGCACAAAATTTATTTAATACACTGACACACTATTATTATCACTTGCTACACTTGTTTACTCATTCCTAACAACCATGCTAGATCACTCACAAAACTTTTACTGAACATTAGACAAAGTCAAGTCTCTCTTTAAGCATTTTTTCTTGACAATAGCAATAAAACCATGATAATCCTCAAGCCAGAGGATTCAGCTAGGTTCAAAGCCCCATGCAGATTAAGTCCAAAGCTCGTCCATTCCAGCCATCACGTGCAGCTGCAGCCAGGGGGCGCATCCAGACCACAAAGACTGTAGAAGAAAATAACCATGATCTTTGGAGGCCACTGTGCTGTTACTCCAGGAATACACAGGAGGCCAGCTTTCAGGCCTTTCCTCCATGGTGACAGAAGGACCAGCCATCGCTGGTCCATGTGTTGAAATGTCCAGGGCCACATCCATTTAACAGTATCTAATTTCACACTGTATTCCTAATTGCTGCACCCATCTTTGCAAAGCATGTCCAGTAAAGTGGGTGACTTGATCACTCTCAATCACTAGTGGCCAGCCATAGGCTGCAAAGAGATGCTTTAGGCCCCTCTTGGTGGTTTGCTGATCTGCATGATGTACAGGAAAAGCAATCAATAGTCCAGTAGCCATGTTCACACAAGTCATGGCACACCAACATCCTTTTGATATGGGCAGAGGCCCAGTATAGTCTGTCTGCGACCTGAGGAGCGCTATCGGCCCCCTTACTGTTGCCCCCTGTTGCTGCGGGACTCGGTGTAAGTCCCCCTTAGAGCACAGGAGGCACTCCTCCCAGGCTCTGCTGACTTCCTCAAAGGTCAGTGGCGAGCCCCACCGGCAGGCTACAGCCCACATTGTCTTTTGCCCTGTGTGCAACAAATGCTAATGTAACCATTGGGCCACATCAGAGGCAGGCTTTCCTTCTAGCCAACACACCTGAGCCAATGTGTCTGCTTCATTAATCCCTGGAGATGCCAAAGGAAAATGGCCAGTCACATGATATACTGTAGGTATCTGTGTCATGCCACTCCATGACCTTTGGGTCCAGTCTTGCACCCACCCCGTGATGGGATAGGTGGTAATTACTTTGGTCAGAGCTGTTCTGGCAATGGGCTCCATAGCCAGCAAGGCATGGTACACCGCAGCCAGTTGCTTCTCTATCAAGGTGACCCAGACCTCTGCTCCTCTCCGTAGTTGTGACCAGGCTCCGACCGGCAGCCGGAGCAGCAGGAGTGGCAGCAGCAGCAACCTTCGGCTGAGGCCATGGGCCAGGGTTGGCGCGGCCAGCAGCTGTGGTGGCATCTCCATGACCACACGAGTGTAGACACATGTCCCTTGGCGCAAGTGCAACTTCTCCCCATCATCTCTAGGGGCAGCCCTCCCAAAGGTTGCACCCATTATGACAGATTTTGGGTTCAGAGATCCTGCTACTTCCAGATGTAACTCTGGGGAAAGGAATTCCTGGGGCAAAATGTCTCTAAAACAGAAATCAGTCAAAGGGACAAATAAAAATTAAAACCCATTTATTGCTTACAAACTGCAGTTTAGGGCCATCTCTTTTTTTCCTGCTCCAGCTGCAGTAAGCCAGGACCTCCTCCTAACCTCTCAGGTTCAGATAAGCCCTCAGTTACCCAGGTAATTACCCAATGATATGGAGATGAAAAGCTCTCCGTCCCTGAGGAACGCCTATTGATATGCAAGTGTACTAAAGCCATACTTTTCTCCAACCTGGACGCCTGTTGATATGCAGATGCACTAAAGCCAGGCGAGATACTCTGAAAATATTACAATTTTATCCACACCCCTTATACCAATGTACCATTACTTCCTTATTTATGAACTTTTTAGTTATATCTCATATAACTTGTGTAATTGTGTTTATCAAAACCTTGCTATCAGACCATGTTGGGGTGATTTATTGATTCTTTATACCAAAAGTCTTTGCTTTATCTATAAATAAAGCTCTAGAGGTTTGGACTTTACCTGGAATTGCAGTGTCATGAATTGCCCATTTTGTCAGGATTAATTATGCTGAACTTAGAACAAAGTATCTTTTTCAGAAAGTAGCTAGCAAGCCCACAGTTTTAATGAGGACTTAAAGATGTGGACTTAGCTAAGTATTCATCATAGCTCCCCACATAGGTCTTAAATGAAAGGATAGGCTGCATTCTGAGAGATTTTTATTTCTTCTGTAAGAAAGTCACAGATAAAATGAATAAAAAGAACATGCTTTGATCTTGATTTAAGTCTCACTTCAAAAGGCTGAGGATGGTGTGAACTTAAGGCTACTGGTTCCTATCACATTGCAAAGTGGTTAAGCCTTCAGCCCAAGGTGAGTGTACTGATAGTGTTGTGGTTTGTAGGGTGAGATTTAAGTCTGGAGTACTTACCCAAGATCCTTAGTACTCAGATATCCCTTCCCAGTCCCTGCCCAGCACAGGGCTTCTTTTTTTTTTTATTCCATTTTTATTATACTGAAGGCCAGAATGTTTTCTAGGGAATGAATCTTTGAAGTAACACATGGATTCAATAGAATGACATTGTTTGTAAAGAAATTTGTTTTGCTGAAGTAGAACAACTATTTGTTTAAAACAGATATTTATATTGTCCTTTGTATTGATGAAAGAACCCCTGGCAGTAATACATCTGTAAATTTATTTTTTGCCTAAGGGCTGGCCTTCAGCAACACACCTATTTGAAATGTTTGTCATCAATGAAATTCTATGTCTTCAATTCACAAACTGTCCAATGGACCAAAAGAAAAAGGGTAATTTGTATTGAATACAAAGACTGTGAAATAATTCATTGTTTTGAACCAGGAAAAAATGCTTATAATAAGATGTTAGGGTAAAATAACTGTATTCTCCCTCTATTTACCCGGTATGATCCTTTATGTGCTTGTTGGAGGTATGAAACCAAATATAACAAAACCATAATGGTGGTTTTATTCTCATCTCTGGATAATGTTTTCCTTTGCTTCTTAAACTATTTTTTCATATTCCCCAAGTTTAAAAATGTTATCTTTAAAAATCACAGAAAAATATATAAAAGAATAAATCTCCACCCTCCACCAATTGTTAATAATCTTGGTAAATACAGTTAGAATGTTTTTAATATAAGACATACTCTTTTTCATATAATAGGTTTGTTGTCATATTAAAAAAACACCTCTAACGTGGACAAAAGTATAAAGATGAGTTAAAAAACAATACATCTCCTAGTAAACAAGACTTAATATTACGTAGATGTCTTTCCAAAAATGTGTTCAGTGAATCCACACAGATTACTAGACCAGTCTACGTTTATAACAATTTTATATTATCATATTATCAATGCTATTTTCAAAATTAAAAAATGTGTTTAAATTTTTATTTAATATAGAAATTAATAATTTTCTATTAAATACATTTAATTTTATTGTATTAGTAGAGAAGGACATTAAAAAGAAAATTGACTAATTGAAACTTCAAATAAATGTCTTTTCATGAAAAAATATATTATTTTTCTCTAAAAGGTTCCTCTAAATTAAAAGAAACATTGTTTTAAAGTTTCAGTATCAGACTGTTGGCTATCTGCTTTGATTTCAGGTAGACTCAGTGGGCTATGACAGGCAGGTGATGTCAGCACCCTTCAGCCAGAGATCAGGAACACACCTACCGTCGAGCAAGCTGGGGTGTTCCTTGTTGCAGCAAGAGGGAGCATGCACTACAGGAACCACGGGCACCTCAGCCAGAGGGAGAGAAAGGAATTGTTACAGGAGTCAGGTGTTTGGAGGAAGGTGTGAGGGAGTGGGGCTTGGCACTGACTTTGGATGCCACCATATGCTTGTGTGGGAACGTCAGCCCAACTCTAGCAATTCGAGACCGGACCAGTAGTACCAGACCAGTTGCAGATGCCACAGACTGCTCGTCTCTTTCTCAGACACACTGTCGTTCTAAGATTTCCTCTCTTTACTATCCCACATGGCTACTTATTGCTTACACTGTAATGTTTTACACTGTCAGATTCTACACATTTCAAATTATCTTATTGAATGATATCTTCCAAAGTTGTTTTGCATTAGCTGTCTCCTGAATGATGAATCCCATGATGACCAAGCTTCCTCATGTAACATTCCCTTCCTCCCTGAGTTCTTAATTTAAGCCAGTACTTAACTGAATGGATTTTATTTTTCAATTATTTCTTTCATGAAGGACCCACAAGTAGGGTCATGTTTCTTTAACTGTATCTAGGTTGAGTCACAGTTTCTTTCCCTCTGAACTTTGTAGACATTGTTCTCTTGTCTTCCAGCCTTGACTGTTGTTTCAGAGAAATCTAGGGCTTAGGTTTCTAATGCGTTCCCCTTGGAAGCATATACCACATCAGAAAGATGGCAGTTTTACAGTTTTCATGGGAACCATTGTGAATTTCCACTACTTCATCCATATGGCTTGTCTACTGACCCATATGACAAGTATCACTTTTTTGATATATGGCTGGGCTTAGTCTAGCCTTTGATTATAATTTTGGAAAAATGTATCTGCAATCAAACAAACTTGTTGGGTTATAAGGGTACCAAGTAAAATGTTTCCATCATCCCAAGATAACAAACTTCATTTAGCTTGAGGCATATTTTTCTCATATTTATAATTGCACGTTGTGACAATTGTTAGAATATTCAGGGTTTAATTTGGTACAAAGATGTAAGACTAATTCTAGAATATTGAAAATGCAGATTTGATAAAGTGGTTGCTCGTTTCCATTCTAAGCACTAATTGATCTCAGAAAACTCCCCAGGAGTCTCAGGAAATAAGATATAATAGTCCACAGGGGAGATTGGCTTCCTAATGCCCATTTTTCCATTTATATCCTCTATTATTGAAACAATAACTCTAAGTCTAGAGACATATTACTGACTATAAACAATCCAGTCCTTGGTGAAAGGCACACTCATATTTTTTAAAAGTTCAACTCCAATTAGTCTTACATTTGTTTTCAAAAACCAACTCTTTTTTAATATAAAAATGTTGTTTCACTGGAAATGTTTATTTCCATGTAAGAAGCAGTAAGGCTTTTGAGAATATTTGATAAGTGGTGAGCATTAGTGTCAGTTAAGGTTATAACCTTTACTGAAGAAATTACATACAAACTATGAATTCCACTCTGTCCTCGTTCTGAGAAACACCAAAGGTGGCACGTATTGTCTACAACATCAGCTTGCTCCAAAAACACAGCTGACATGTGCTGACAGCTTCCTTCTGTTAGGTCCTGTTCTGAGAGTTTACATAATTAATTTAATCTTCCCAGCAACTGTGAGAGATATAGATACCATTATTATTCCCATTTCATAGATAAGGAAAATGATGCACAAAGAGATGAACTACCTGCCTGAAATCCAGGCAGGACAGTTTCTGTGGGTGCACTCTTAAAATCATGCTATACTAATATGATTTACAAAATAAGAGTTCTGATGATGGATGAATAATTATATCAGTCATTCTGATAAATACAGAGAACAAAACTATTGCATTTGAGTCAGCAAAGTACGTCAGAAGTTTGGTAAGGCTGAGAATATGACCAGAGAGTAAGGAAAGCAGAGGAACACTGGAGTGCCCAGTAGTTCCTACGAGGACAATCTCTTTCTTAATCTACTCATCCATTTGACAAGCAGCAATTGTATTTTCATTCATTTTTTGGCTGATGTATTTAGTAATCATCTGCTATGAGTAATGTATCTTGCTAGGCATTGGGAATAAAATAGTGAATAAAGGAAGCACAGGCCGAGCTCTGTTGGAGTTTACAGTCATATAGGGAAGATGGACATTAATAAATAGTGTCACAGAGAACTATGAAGTCATGACTGTGGTAAATGGAGAACACATGGGCACAATCCTCTGTAAGCAAACCTGGGGAGCCTGACCTCACTCCAGTAGCCAGGAATGTGACCTTTGAACTAAGACCTGAAGGACAAAGAGGTACTCACCAGGTGAAGGGCTGCACTTGACATGGAAGAGAAGGTAGCTCTGGGCACCTGGGCTGTTAGAAGGAGCACAATGGGATCCTGCCACCGAGGGAGGCAGAGTGGGAAGCACAGAAGATGGATGAACTTGGAGATGCAAGCATAGTTCTCTCATAGAGGACATATCCCTTGCATATCAGCTTACTTGAGCTGGTCATAGAGTAACTAGGAAAACAGTAGATGGAGTTGAATGTAGGGAATTGGTTAAACAAGTGATTGAAGGACAGAAAAGACAAATAGGGGGACAGTGAGACAACCAGAGACTGGTAAGAATGGAAGACCCTACACTCAGCCCCAGGTCAGTAGGACAAAGGAAGGACTGATCAAGTAGCTTCACAGAAGCAGGTGGCCACCATGTCCCTGCGACATAGCCCAAGGCAGACCGAAAGAGGGAGAGATACCCTAGCCTCTCCCATTCTCCACTCTGCCAGCTACCTTTCCTACTGGTAACCATTTAGGCAGTTGCCCAGGAGCAGGGGAAATGGTCATAGTTGTTGGCCCCCATGAGGCAAAGGGCAGAGCAAAGGCATAGATCTGTGGACAGAGGCCCAGGGCCAGCACAGACATTAAATAAAGGAGCTCCTTAATTCTCACTCCCTAAAACCTGCTTTTTCTGGAAGCATCTTCTGTGTTCAGTCCCATCTGTCAATTTGAAATCCTAAAAATCTGCTCAGCCTACTCTATGATCTTGTGTATTTTTATTTTACGATACATTCACAAGTTAAAGTAGTGGAGTGCCAGATCTATGGAGTTCATTACCAAAGTTGCATTATACACATTAATAATGTCACAAGTGTCTCTGATTTTTGGTCATTTGCAGGCATCATCTGCATTTGCTATAAAAAATTAAATCCCTAATTAAAAAATTAGTAAGGGAGAATGAAAAGGTAAGAGATGACCTTAGATTTAGCCTGGGGAAGCTTTCTGATTAAAGTAAAAACCAACTCCTATTTCTGAATGTTGAAAGGAGTGGTAGAAGCAGATTAGCAGGTTTGTCCCTAAAGAGGGACGACGTCAGTCACAACGATGTGCCCGGAACAGAGATTCTCTTTTCCAAAGCAAGCCCTTCAGATCTCCCTGAAAGACTGCTTGCAGACAGTTACAGACTGAAAACGAGGCCAGTCCTTGAGGGTTGGTTTTTAGAGTCTCCAGATCAGTCACTTCAAAGCCATTTGAAACCCTCACAGATGCAATGAGTTCTATCCCAGAAGAGGGTCATTCTTCTGCAATCTATTTAAATCAGGCTTCCTAACTGACAGTTCATCTTTGACCCTGAATTTGAAGGGATTCCATCAGCTGTGAAAAACTCTGAAGCCTTGGGATTCAACATTTGAACCAATACTAAACAAAGTAAAATATGCTTATGAAACATCCCAGCTCAACACTCCTCATCCACATTCTTCAGGCATTTAGAGCCATACCCAAGTTCTGTCTTGATGGGTAGTATGAAAGCATCTTTGAACACCTGGAGATGAGAAACTAGGAGCTTTAATTTTAGTTATCTCTGATTTACTATAATGGAGTCACTTATAAGTAAGAGAATAGAGTGTGACAGTGTACTGAAAAAATGCCGACTTTCAGAGGATGACACTTGTTTTACTGCCCACAAGTCTTGCCTACCCATGCTGAAGCATTCTAAGACAGTGACTTTAGAGGACCATGTCCATATGGCCCAGTAACAAGGTGGGGCAGCAAGGGACCAGGAACAAAATCACCAGTAAGAGGGCTCTAAAATAAGGGCCAAACTCGAGGTAGGGAGAGCACATGACTGTATTTAATCAAAGTCAGATGGTTTGGGTAAGTGAAGCTTATCAACTTAGGTACAAAGTCTGATTCAGAATCACTGACAATTTTCACAAGTTCATTTTCTTTCAACATTTACATTCCATATCATTTTCATTCAGCTATAAATACTTCTTTTTACATTTTGATTTATTCTATGACCAATATGGTGCTTTTTAATTACCCTTTTTCTTTTAAGTTAATCACTGAAATGCAATTGGAAGAAATAATACAGAGATCCCTGCATTCTTTACCCAGTTGTCCCAATGGTAATGTTTTGAAAGAAAAGTGTGTCACAGATTGGTAATACAGTCAAGATGTAAAACGTTTCCATGACCACAAGAATCTTCCATGCTGTCCCTTGATAGCTCTGCTCATTTCTCTCCCACCTTCTCTGCCTCCTTAGGCCTTGGCAAGCATTCATCTGCTCTCCAGTTCCATCTTGTCATTTAAGGAATGCTATAAAGATGAATCACACAAAATGGAACGTTTTGACTTTTTCTTTCTCTCATTTCTTCCTATGGACTCATCCAAGTTATTGAGTGTACAGTGTTATTGATCAGTAGTTTCTTTAACTATTAACATTTGAAGGGAATCTGGACTTTTTTATTTTTGGCTATTACAAATAAAGCTGCTATAAGCATAGGTGTACAAGTTCTTGCATGAGCATTAGCTTCCATTTCTCTGGCATAAATGCCCCGGAGTGCAATTGCTGAGTCATATGGATAGCAGTTACATGTTTAGTTTTCTTCTTAAAGAAACTACCAAACCGTTTCTACAGATCTTTTGTGGTGGTCCCACAGATCCCTAAGACTTTGTTTACTTTTCTTCAATATTTGTTGTCCAGATTGGATAAATTCTCTTGTTTTATCATCCAATTTACTAATTCTTTCTTCTGCCCCCTCCATTCTGCTGTTGAGCCCACCCACTAAGATTTTTCTTTTAGCTCTGGGTTTCAGCTCAGAATTTTCCATTTGGTTCTTCTTTATACCTCTATTTCTTTCCTGAGAATTTCTACTTTTCATTTCTTTCTATAATGTTCATAATTTCTCATTGAAACATTTTTGTGATGGCTGGTAAATAAGTAATTCAAACATCTCTTCCAGTTTGGTATTAGCATCTATTGATTGTCTTTTTCAGTTAGAGATCTTCCTTGTTTTTGGTATAAGTGATTTTCAGTGGAAATATAAACATGGGTATGACATTATGAGACTGGATCTTATTTAATATGTCTTAGCCGACTTCCTGTGATCTTTCCTACAGAGTTATAGAGTGATATCACTTCGTTACTGCTAAGTGAAACTATGAGCCCCATTTCTGCTTGGACTCTACTGACACCTGAGGGGAGTGAGCTCTTTGTTACTCTGCCTGCAGTAACCTCACTGCCTCATCATTGCTAAGTAGGAGTAGAAGTCCAGGTTCCCCATGGTCTGCACTGTCACCACATGGTTGGAAGAGTTTGTTATTACCACTGTGAAGGGATGAAAGTCCTGACTCTCTGCTCGATGTTCTCTGTTACGACTACAGTGGAGGGGTGGGGGTGGGGGTGTCTCCTCACAGCCAGGCAAGCCTGGAAGTCTAGGGAACCAGTCAGCCCCGCTGGAATGAGTGAGGGTGGGTCCTCAGTGTTTTCCTTGGTGTTTGACTGGGCAGATTGTAAAGAGAACCGGAGAACTCACCATCGTATTTTTCCTTGGGTCCTTACATCCCCAGCTTCCTGTCTTCTTACCACTCTTCCAAGTTTTCTTGCATTTTCTTTCCATACAATTTCCAAGATACTTAGTTACATTTAGTGGGAGGAAGAGAAAGAAGTACACCAGCTACATCTTCCAAGAGGCAGAAGTCCTTTTTAAAGGGCTTGCTTTACTTCAAAATATGTGGAAATATTCTAGACATCTTTCTATTGTTGATTTTTAATTTAATTCCATTGTGACAATAGAACATGATTTTTGTATATATCCTGACCTAGCCAAAAAATCAGAGATTTCTCCAAGAAGTCTTTATTCCTTTTGCTGGGAATACCATTACAATCCAAGAAGATCTGTTTGCTGGGTTGGCTGATTCCTAGAGGGATATCATTACTTGTAGGTCCTCTCTACAGATAGATCAAAGAAATACATACATGTATACTAACCTCTGAATGCACACACACACGCACACCCCATATATATAGGTATATATATATATAATCTATTGTATGTAATATATATTCCCTCCATGAATATCTATATTAAACTAAATGTGTCCACATTTTAATGTCTATAATATTGTATCATATATAATCAAACAAGGAAGGGTATGAAGTACTTAGGTTGTACATCTAATACATATATATATATATACAGAATCTGTATGTGGAAAACAAAAGTGTTGATGAAAAAAATCAAATTTGGGGGAATGCTATTTATTATAAATGGAACTGAATTTTTAAACTTGAAATTCCAAGTCTTCATTGCTGGTATATAGGAAAGCAGTTAATTTCACATATAGATATGGTACCATGTGACCTTGCTAACCTTACTTATTCCAGGATGTTTATTTGTGGACTCTTCACAGACATCATGTTGTATGTAAATAGATATTATTTCTTCCTTTCCATTCTATGTATTTTTCATCTCTTTTTCTTGTTTTATTGAACTAGCTTGAATTTTCTGGAGAATTGGCCTCTTTTCATTATGTAGTATCTCTCTTTATCACAAATAATCTTCTCGTTTTAATGTCTTTTTTATCTGAAATTAATATAGCTACTCCAGTTTCCTTTTAGTTAGTGTAAGCATTATATGTCTTTTTCCATACCTTTATTCCACCTATCCGAGTCTATATTTAAAGTAGTGCTTTTAGAGGCAACATATAGTTGGAGTTCCTTGTGTTTTCTTTTTTTTTTCTTCAATCCATTCTTGCCGTCTGTCTTTTAACTAGTGTGGTTAGACCATTCACATTTAAAGTAATTATTGATATAGTTAGATTGAAATGTACTATCTTTGTAATCCTTTTCTGTTTGCTGCATTTTCTTTGTTTCTTTTTTCCTTTTTTAAAATTTTTTACCTTCTTTGGCTCCAATTGAGCAGCTTATATGAGTTCATTTTATCTCTAGCCACAGATTTTACAGTCTACTTCCTTGAATCTCTATCTGTGTTGACCATGCAATTTTCCCCTTAGGTGAGACAGGAAGGCTGGAGCAAGCTGGAACAGGGATAGCCTCATTTGGGATTAGGTTTCAGAATTGTCCCCTGGTAATGTCCTTTCCCCCTGGAGTTCAGGCCTTTGTTAGGCAGAAGATCTGGGAAGGTTTCATGATAAGCGTACTCTCTGCTCTACTAGGGACACTTTGAGAACTTTCTCAAATCCTCCTCATGAGAACATAGTGGGTACTTGGAGGAAAGCCTGCAGATGTCCTGGTGCCCCCTCATGTCTGCAGCTCTTAGGAGCTCTCATTCTCATGCAGAGGTACACTCAGCCTCAAGAAATCTGTTAAAAATTGGGGTTTAGTGTTTATACTAGCTTATGGCATCCAGCAACTTCTACTCCCAGTAAGCAAATTCTGTGTTCTGTATCTCTCTAGATATGCCTTATTCTGGGATGGTGGTTTACCATATGACCTCATTTCTCTGGCGGGTCAAAAAAAGTTGATTTTCAGTTTGTATGTCTCTTTCTTGTTGCAAAGACAAGAGTAACAACTTTCCAGCTCTTTACATTTTGGAGCTGAAACCGGAAATTCATGCTATTTTTATATGCTGTCCCGTCCATGCTCCTGCTTCTTCATCTGATTAAGAACAAATAGGAGATGGCATAGCTAATAAAAATTGAATGCTAAAAAATGCCAAAAAAGGCTACAATGCAAATGGATTACTATATATATATATATATGTAGTATATAGAGGTACATATAAAAACAGATATCCTATTTATACTTAAAATATTGAATTACATTTTATTTTTCAGAAATTAGGGATAGGGACCCGTATAAGATAATTATTCTGAAGATTCCTCTAGTACTTCATTTTCAATTATCTTAACTGATTAACTTTTTACAGAATTAGTATACATCAAATTTCCAAGCTTCTTGTTCTAAAAATTATCCATTACTTCATGATTAAACATGGTTATGAACATGAAGTAAAAACTGATTTTAATAAAAATCACTACATATTCCTTTTGTAAAATATGTAATACTTATACATTTTTATTTCAGTCATCATGAACAGTGAATGATAAAAATATGGGTATGAACTCAACTCTTTATTTAAATAGAAATACATATGTGATTCTCCCTTTAAAAAAATGTCATAATATGGGAGAGTAGAGATATTTTAACACATATTCCCCTCTGGAAATAATGGAATGAAAAAAAAAAAAGAGGGAGGAAACATCAAAGGTAGGAAGCAACCACAGATCTGCCAACACCAGAAAGAAAAGAAGTTATAGTGAAATGGTGATAAAATTAAAAGAAAACACAAAAAAACACATGTAAATATCTGTAATTATTTTGTAAGGTATTTTTTGTTGTTTTGTTTTTCTTTTTTTTTTACTTTCTTTTTAAAATTTTATCAAATGTACATCACAATGGCTCAACAGTCCCCTTCCACTCCCCGCTTTGTAAGGTATTTTTACAAAAATAGGACTCTCCAGAACTTCTGACTTGGCCCAATGCTGAGTTTGACCAAGTAATTGTCTTTACCAGTGTCTTGTATATTTTCATATGTTGTAATGTTACCAATTAGTATCCATTTGTTTCAACTTCAAAAACTTTGTTCATTATTTCTTGCAAAGCAGGTATAGTGATGATGAACTCCCTCAACTTTTATTTGGAAAGGGCTACCTTGTCTTCATTTCTGTAGGACAATTTGTTAGGTAAAGTTTTCTTAGTTGGCAGATTTTTTTTTTCCCTCCACACTTTGGATGTATCATCCCACTCTCTCCTGGTCTGCAGGGTTTCTGCTGAGAAATATGCTGATAGCCTTATGGAGGTTTCCTTACATGAGAGAATTCTTTTTTCTCTTGCTGCTTTGTCTTTATATTAGTTTTATTATAACATATTTGGAACACATTATTTTAGATTGAAATTTGGAGTTTACCTATTAGCTTCATGTTATTGTCTGTCTAAATCTTTCTCCAGATTTAGGAATTTCTAGGCCATAAAAAAATTTTATGCCCCCATCTGCCTCTCCTCACCTTCTGGAACTCTGTAATTTACATTGTTTCTATTAATTATATCCTATAGCTCACATACATTTTCTTTACTCCTTTTTATTCTTTTTCCTTTAATCTCCTTTGAATGGATAATTTCAAAGGTCCTGTTCTTCACATATTCTTTCTTCTGCTTGATCAAGTTTGAGGTTGATGCTATTGCTTTTTTTTTTTCATTTCACTAATTTTATTTTTCAGCTCCAGAATTTTTGTTTGGTTCTTTTTTGTAATTTTTGTTACAAACATCCCTTTGTTTACCTTCTTAGTTTTTGTGTCTTATTTTCTTGATTTCCTTGAAGCGTCTTTTTGTTTTCTTGTAGATTACTAAGCTTCCTTGAAATAGCTTTTTGAATTCTTTATTGGGTAAATCATAAATATCTATGTTTGGCATTGGTTCCAGGAGAATTACTATGTCTCTTTTGGGGGGTTATGTTTCTTGGATTTTTCATATTCCTTGAAGTCTTGCATTGCTGTCTTCATACCTGAAGTAGCCGTCACTTCCTCTAGTTTTTACATACTGATTTGGGGACAGAAATACTGCCTATCAGCCCTACTAGGGACTGAGGCTTTCTCAGACCTTCTCTATGCACTCTTTTCTATGGGTACACCAGCTCCACTTCTTGCTCCCTCTTGTGGCAGAATAATTGAACTTGTATGCCTTCTCTTAATCCTGCAAAGCCATCGTGGTGCTGACAGCCTCTTGTTCGCTTTCCCTAGCAAAAGGTGCAATACACAGAATACCCTTTAGTGGTTTCTGCCACACCACAGATTTGGGCCAGGTTTCTGTGTGTGTTCACTAGCATCTGCTAAAGCTTGCACTCACCGCTGTTGGAAGTGCACACAGGTAGCCAGCCATAGGTTGTGGCACACACAGCACTGGAGGTGCCTTGGGCCAGTTGAGGAGATTCACAAGTGAAGTATCCTGAGCAGCTTGTGAAAACTCTAGATGGAGTCTAAGAAGCAGTTAGTAGGATCTGTGATCCTTTGCTACATTCCATTCTGAGCCCTGCCTACTGTTTTCCCAGTGCTCACTGACCCCAGGGCATGAAGGTCGGAACTCAGTACTCCGGGTAAGGGGAGAAAGACATGGGTCTTGCTGGCAATCCCACACAGCTGGGAAAGCCAGGCACTCACATGCTTTCCCTTTCCACTATGGGAGAGGTCATGGGCCAAGATCTCCCTTGGCATTGAGCTGTGCTGCCTTGGGGAATGGGTGATATGGGTAAAGTCAAACTGTTCCTCTCGCCCTCTTCAATGTGCCTAGCCTCAGATATCTCTGTTTAAGTGGTGTGCTTTAACTCCTCCATTTGGGCTTCACAAAGGTTGTCCATCTGTGGGCGATTGCTTACATCGGTGCTCGTCAGGACTCCCAAATCACAACCAAGAGGGGCTGGAGCTGGTCCATGGGCCACTGTGTGGTCCACAGCAGGGACCAAGTTCCATATGCCTATTACCAAACACACAGTGGGTGTGACTCCTCATGGGTCCCTTGGCATATGGGGCTGGTGACAAAACCAGAGCCAAACAGGCCTGAAGCTGTGTCCTCAGGCAAACAGAGCTGTTTTCAGGTCTTTAGCTAGGACCACAGTTGATGTATCAGCCACCTGGATATGGATCTGTTTTCTTAGAATAGCTCTCTTCATTCATGGATTGCACCAGGGTTTCACAAACTCCACCTGGGTCCCACAAATCCCACAAAGGCACTTTTATCCATGAATGGAGGCCAAGTTAGTGCTGTTGATGGGGGAATGTTTAAATGACATAGTATTTGGCCACCTTGTTGATGTCACTCTCCCTTCAGTTCCCATTTCTGTGTAGCAAATTACCACAAATTTAGTGGCTTAAAACAAAACACACATTTATAATTCATCATTTGTGTGATTAGGAGCATGGGTGTGGCTTAGCTGGGTCCTTTGTTCAAGCTCTCATAAGGCTACAACTGAAATATTTGCTGAGTTTCATTCTCATCTGAAGGCTTACCGAGAGAATGTATGTCTAAACTCATTAAGCTGTTGGCAGAATTCATTACGTGTGGGTGTAGAGCTAATGGTGGCTCACTTCCTTAAGATGAGAAGGAGAATCTCCGTTCAGGGAAGATCCAGTACTTCTTTTATGGTTTTTCACCTGATTAAGTCAGGCCCACCTAAAATAATCTCTCTTTGGATTAACTTGAAATCAACAGATCTGCAAAATCCATTCACCTTTGCCATATGAAGTGATCTAATCAAGGAAATGACAGATTATATTTTCTTGGTTAAAACCAAATCACAGTTTCTGCTCACACTCCAGATGAGAGAATCATGTGAGTGACTGAATGACTAATTGAGGGTCATTTTAGGGTGTGCCTGACCATTTAATGATTGAGATAGTGTGATAATTGTGCAGGAATTGGCATGCAGAAACAGATGAATTCACCTATGGACACATGAGGTGGTTTTGCAGATTACTGGGGCTGGCAATAAATAATACTGTGACAACTGATCAAGGAATTTAAAACACTTAATTTGAAGAAGAATCATATAAGCTGCATATAAAAATAAAAGCAAAACTCACAAAAGAAAATAGTACAACATCTTTATGATCTTACATTAGAGAACAGATTCTCAAGGATGACACTAACAGCACAACAATAAAATAAAAGGTTGATAAAATGTATTTAAAATGAAGACCTTTTCATGAGCAGATGTCAAAAAGAAAAAAGACAAGTCTTCCAGGGGCAAACTTGAATAGGATGGAGAAGATTAGGCTTTTATTGTGCTGGGCATTGCTTACTCATTACCAGGCCTCACTGGCTTTCGAGAGGTATTAACTTTGGATATTTTGAAAGGAGACTAGGGGTGGGTACCTCTGTGAGGGGGAGCAAAGACATTGCCACCAGGAGGAGAACTCTGGGGAAATAACAACAATGTCTAAAGGATATTCAAAGGAAGAATTGGTGCCTGTGGTGAACAAACAAATGAGGGTGTCTATGACATGGAGTGAATAATGATTTATAGTGTATTCTCTGGGAACAATGTTGGGGTAAATTATGGAGATGTGACTAGTCTTTAACCTTGAAGACATTTTCTGTATCTTATTAATCTTTGTACTTCCAAACTTCATAGAAAATACTATTAGCCCAATAAATTTCTATTTCATAAATATGTATTGACTGCCTACTGTGTGCCATTGTGCCACTGTGCTAAACATTGTGCTGCACATGTTCTTCCAAAAAGTCTTCAATGCTTCATATATCTTTCTTTACATTTGCTCAGGAAAAAAAAAAGGATCACAAAAATAACAATTGGCAAAGGGCAACTTGTTCTCTTAACTCCGCTAGGCCCAAAGATGAACTTTCTACCTTGATGGATCAAAGAGAAGCTTTTCATTCCTTCCATAGCTGTTTCTATTCCATGTTCTCGCTGGGAAGCAGGTGTCAGACACATCCCAGGGTGGACTGCAGAGTCCTCTATGGATTCTAGATCCCTGTTATCTGCCTTAAGAGTCAACTGGAAACCCATGTATCTCTGGTTTGAAAGGAGCTGATCACAGAAAGTCAAAAATATTTCAGTCTAGTTTGTGAATTACATTAGGAAATGTGCATGTTGATCAGATGCATGGCTGAGACACCACAGAGAAGGAAGGAAGGCCTCCAAGAAGCAGGCACCAGGAGCTGAGGCCACACCCACGTTGTCAGTGGCTGGTCCATGGGAGTGAACGTATGCATATTCGTGGTTATATGAACACTTGCAGAGCAGGAGCAGAGAGAAAGAACAATTTTTTTCTTTCAGTTAAGAGTCCTACAACTAATGGCAAATGTAATCTAGACACACTTGTCCTGTCTGAGAAACTTTTCAGCCACATATTTTCAGATATAGGGAAGGGTGTTTGCCTCCTATGAGGGTATGTCTTACCTCAGGCCTAGACAAGCAGGTTAGGTGTGTGCAGAAACATGTGATGCACCTGGAAATGAGAATCCCATGGCCTCTCCCTTCCAATTTAGGATGTGTGGCACATTGGCTAAGTGTCAGTCTTCCTGTGTGGGACATAGAACCTACAATTCCTCCTGCCACTGCTTCTCTAGGTATTCGCACCCTGCGAAAGCTGCAAAACAAGAATCATGGAGCACTCTGGAACCACTTCTTCTGTTGTGTCCCAGAGCCAGCTGAGTTAGAGAATCAGGTTTCAGAGGGTAGTTGGAACTCATCTCACTTGTACACCTGACCACGGGAGACCTGACAGACCTGAGTCAGGCAAAGTGGGGGGACTGTGGAGCACAGGTGTGGAGGCCTGTTCACCTCAGGTTGGCGAAAAGCAGGTGGATTTATTCAAATGAATTGTGCATCTGTTTGGAACTGTCTTTCTGTTTACCTTACTCAGGAACCTACAATGGTGGTTGAAAAAATTACTCAACTCTTTGGAAATTCTTTGAGGCTGTATTCATAAATGTTGGGGTGATTTATTATGTTTTGTTTCTCTGTCTAATATTTGTTTCTGCTTGTTTTATAATTGAAATTTTATGTAAAAATTTAATAGGCACTTCAGTATCACACGTAATTCAATAATACTTTCCCAGGAAATGATGTAGTGTGGCATTTATATTATTTAGGAAAATAATTTTGTGTTCTTTGATTGCTTCAGGTTAATCATTCTGACTACTTTGTGGTGAAATGCCAATTTGCTTAAAATTTTTAATGTTTCTTGGGAAATGATCTCAAAATTGATGTTTCTTTCAACCATCCTGAATATTGCTACAACAGCACACTGCATCCTGAAAAAAATATTCTGATTTATTGAAGGGCATAATTTTCGTATGGCTCAATCTAGTCTCCCTGTCAATCTTTTCAGGTAAAAATAGGACTTTCAGGATGATTTTTTCATTAAACAAATATTGATTGCTTATTATTAAATAACACTGGTAAACACAACAGACATATTCTGTAACCTAACTAGTTTATTAGTTTGAAGAAGATATACATTAGTATTTATAGATGAATTAATTACAGTTGTTAGGAGGGGAACAGGGGTCAGTTGGGACTATCTGAATGCAGGGGATAGGGAAAGAAGAGCATCCTAGACAGAAGTGAAGAGGTTCAGCTGCCTATGGAGAAGGATCATGCCATATCTGAGGACCTGGGAGACCCCCAATGCCTAGAGTACAAAGGCTGCAGGGCAAGAGGTATTTCATGCAGAATGCTGTAGACCATAATAAAGGTGTGGCAGCTGTATCAGGATAGCAAGTTGCTGGTGAAGGAGTGTAAGAAGAGGGTGTAATGACATTTGTGTTTTAACAAGACTATTTTGGTGGTAGGATATAGAATGGTCTGGAGTGGAGAAGGACTGGTGGTTAAGAGACAAACTGGGGGACTTCCGGGAAGGTGGCGGTGTGAGCAGGGCGGCAGAAATCTCCTCCCAACACTATATTTATCTACGAAAACACAGCAAATACATCTATTCCTAAAAGAGAGACGAGAATGCACAGGAAAGCGCACAGCGTGCAGCTACGCCCGAGAGGACTCGGCACCCCAAGAGGCGGGTAAGATACGGAGCCGCGACCCGGCGGGACCCGAGCCCTCCCCCACCCCAGCGCACCGGCGGGAGGAGAGGATTCAGAGCCGGGAGGGAGTGGAAGTACACCCCGCGAAGTAGCCAGCCCCGGGGATCTGCGCGGGGAGCGCTGACCCACATTGCGCAGTGCAGCGGAGATTGGAGAGACAGAGGGGCAGGATCTGAGCGGGGAACGCGCCAGGGTGCTTGCAGCCGGCTCCCGGGAAGGAAAAAAAAAAAAGCGCGCACTTTCTTCAGCGGTCTTAAAGAGACAGGAGCCCAGCGGAGGAGCCGGATCGCCCCAGCACACTCAGCCCAGCAGGCTGGGAGTCCTGGGGAGTTTCAGACGCCTTAGCTGGCGACTGAGGAAGCGTAGCCATACTTAACACTTCTCACTGAGATCAACAGCCTCCTATTCGTTCCCACCCCTGCCAGAGCGATAAAGGGCCCTGTGGAGCGGCACAGTCACAGCTGTGGAATAGTGGGGCAATAGCGCCACCTAGAGCATTCCCACAGAATCTACGTCCGGTGGGCATTTTTTTTTGTTTTTTTTGTTTTTTGTTTTGTTTTTGTTTTTTCTTTTCTTTCTTTTTTTCTTTCTTTCTTTCTTTCTTTTTTCTTTTTTTTCTCTTTTTTTTTCTTCTCTTTTTAAAGTCTTAAAGAGCCCAGCTGACATACGTGGCAACTATCAGTGACCAATTATATAGCCATGAAAAGACAGAGGAATATGGTTCAGACCAAAATCAACCAGACAACCCCAGAGAGGGAGTCTGAAGGGATGGAAATGCACAGTCTTCCTGAAAAAGAATTCAGAATAAAAGTCATAACCATGCTGATGGACCTACAGAGAAATGTGCAAAAGCTGAGGGAGGAAGTGAGGGAACTGAGGAAAGACAATGCAGAAATCAGACAAGCGATCGACAGGCTTAACAGCAGAATGGATGAGATGCAAGAGACTGTTAATGGAATAGAAAACAGAGAACAGGAGTACAGAGCAGCTGAGGCAGAGAGAGATAAAAGGATCTCTAGAAATGAAACAATATTAAGAGAACTGTGTGACCAATCCAAACGGAACAATATTCGCATTATAGGAGTACCAAAGGAAGAAGAGAGAAAAAGGGATAGAAAGTGTCTTTGAAGAAATAATTGCTGAAAACTTTCCCTCGCTGGGGAAGGAAGTAGTCTCGCAGTCCACCGAAGCTCATAGATCTCCCAACCCAAAGGACCCAAGGAAGACAACACCAAGACACATAATAATTAAGATGGCAAAGATCAAAGATAAAGACAGGGTATTAAAGGCAGCTAGAGAGAGAAAAAAGATTACCTACAAAGGAAAACCCATCAGACTATCATCAGACTTCACAACAGAAACCTTACAGGCCAGAAGAGAATGGCATGATATATTTAACGTTATAAAACAGAAGGGCCTCGAACCAAGAATATTGTATCCAGCACGATTATCATTTAAATATGATGGAGGGATTAAACAATTTCCAAACAAACGAAAGTTGAGAGAGTTTGCCTCTCATAAACCACCACTACAGGCTATCTTAAATGGACTGCTCTAGATGGAAGCACACCTAAGGCTAAAAAGATGTCACCAGAGAAAATAAAATCATAGCAAAGAAAGCAGACCATCCAAATACTAACTAAAGGCAAAGAATAAAACACCTATTATAGAAAGAATGGAGGAGGAGGAATAAGAAGGGAGAGAAAGAAAGAAACATCAGACTGTGTTTACAATAACTTAACAAGAAAGTTGTTAGATTGTTAGATAGTAAAGAAGCAACCCTTGAACCCTTGGTAACCATGAATCTAAAGCTAGCAATGGCAATAAGTACATATCTATCAATAATCACCCTAAATGTAAATGGACTGAATGCACCAATCAAAAGACACAGAGTAACAGAATGGATAAAAAAGCAAGACCCATCTATATGCTGCCTACAAGAAACTCACCTCAAATCCAAAGATATACACAGACTAAAAGTGAAGGGATGGAAAAAGATATTTCATGCAAACAACAAAGAGAAAAAAGCAGGTGTTGCAGTACTTGTATCAGACAAAATAGACTTCAAAACGAAGAAAGTAGCAAAAGATAAAGAAGGACATTACATAATGATAAAGGGGTCAGTCCAACAAGAAGATATAACCATTATAAATATATATGCACCCAACACAGGAGCGCCAGCATATGTGAGACAAATACTAACAGAATTAAAGGAGGAAATAGACAGCAATGCATTCATCTTAGGAGACTTCAACACACCACTCACTCCAGAGGACAGATCAACCAGACAGAAAATAAGTAAAGACACAGAGGCACTGAACAACACACTAGAACAGATGGACCTAACAGACAACTACAGAACTCTACACCCAAAAGCAACAGGATACACATTCTTCTCAAGTGCACATGGAACATTATCCAGAATAGACCACATACTAGGCCACAAAAAGAACCTCAGTAATTTCAAAAATATTGAAATCCTACCAACCAACTTCTCAGATCACCAAAGTATAAAACTAGAAATAAATTTTAGAAAGAAATCAAAAAGGCTCACAAATACATGGAGACTTAACAACACTCTCCTAATTAATCAATGGGTTAACGACCAAATCAAAACAGAAATCAAAGAATATATGGAGACTAATGACAACAACAACACAAAGCCACAACTTCTGTGGGACGCAGCAAAGGCAGTTCTAAGAGGAAAGTATATTGCAATCCAGGCCTATTTAAAGAAGGAAGAACATTCCCAAATGAATAGTCTAAAGACACAATTACTGAAAATGGAAAAAGAAGAACAATTGAGGCCCAAAGTCACCAGAAGGAGGGACATAATAAAGATTAGAGAAGAAATAAATGAAATTGAGAAGAATAAAACAATAGAAAAAATCAATAAAACCAAGAGCTGGTTCTTTGAAAAAATAAACAAAATAGATAAACCCCTAGCCAGACTCATTAAGAGAAAAGAGAATCTACACACATAAACACAATCAGAAATGAGAAAGGAAAAATCACGACGGACCCCACAGAAATACAAAGAATCATAAGAGAATATTATGAGAATCTATATGCTAACAAGCTGAAAAACATAGAAGAAATGGACAACTTCTTAGAAAAATACAACCTTCCAAGACTGACCAAGCAAGAAACAGAAAAACTAAACAGACCAATCACCAGCGACGAAATCAAATTGGTAATCAAAAAACTACCCAAGAACAAAAACCCGGGCCTGATGGATTCACCTCTGAATTCTACCAGACATATAGAGAAGAAATAACACCCATTCTCCTTAAAGTTTTCTAAAGAATAGAAGAGGAGGGAATACTTCCAAACTCATTCTATGAAGCCAGCATCACTCTAATACCAAAACCGGGCAAAGACCTCACCAAAAAAGAAAATTACAGACCAATATCCCTGATGAACGTAGATGCAAAAATACTCAACAAAATATTAGCAAACCGAATTCAAAAATACATCAAGAGAATCATACACCATGATCAAGTGGGATTCATCCCAGGGATGCAAGGATGGTACAACATTCGAAAATCCGTCAACATTATCCACCACATCAACAAAAAGAAGAACAAAAACCACATGATCATCTCCATAGATGCTGAAAAAGCATTTGACAAAATTCAGCATTCATTCCTGATTAAAACTCTCAACAAAATGGGTATAGACGGCAAGTACCTCAACATCATAAAGGCTATATATGACAAACCCACAGCTAACATCATACTTAACGGCGAGATGCTGAAAGCTTTTCATCTAAGATCGGGAACAAGACAGGGATGCCCACTCTCTCCACTGTTATTCAACATAGTACTGGAGGTCCTAGCCACAGCAATCAGACAAAACAAAGACATACAAGGCATCCAGATTGGTAAAGAAGAAGTCAAATTGTCACTATTTGCAGATGACATGACACTGTACATAAAAAACCCTAAAGATTCCATTCCAAAACTACTAGAACTAATATCTGAATTCAGCAAAGTTGCAGGATACAAACTTAACACACAGAAATCTGTTGCTTTCCTATACACTAATGATGAACTAACAGAAAGAGAAATCAGAAAAACAATTCCATTCACAATTGCATCAAAAAGAATAAAATACCTAGGAATAAACCTAATGAAGGAAGTGAAAGACCTGTACTCTGAAAACTACAAGACACTCCTAAGAGAAATGAAAGAGGACACTAAGAAATGGAAATGCATCCCATGCTCTTGGCTGGGAAGAATAAATATTGTCAAAATGGCTATACTACCTAAAGCAATCTACAGATTCAATGCAATCCCTATCAAACTACCAACAGCTTTCTTCAATGAACTGGAACAAATAATTCTAAAATTCATATGGAACCACAAAAGACCCCGAATAGCCAAATCAATCCTGAGAAGGAGGAATAAAACAGGGGGAATTACACTCCTTGACTTCAAGCTCTACTACAAAGCCACAGTAATCAAGACAATTTGGTATTGGCACAAAAACAGACCCACAGACCAGTGGAACAGAATAGAAAATCCAAACATTAACCCAAACATATACAGTCAATTAATATTTGAGAAAAGTGCCTTGGATATACAATGGGGAGACGACAGCCTCTTCAGCAGCTGGTGTTGGAAAAACTGTACAGCTACATGTAAGAGAATGAAACTGGACTACTGTCCAGTTCCATACACAAAGGTAAACTCAAGGTGGATCAAAGACCTGAATGTAAGTCATGAAACCATAAAACTCTTAGAAAAAAACATAGGCAAAAATCTCTTGGACATAAACATGAGCAACTTCTTCATGAACATATCTCCCTGGGCGAGGGAAACAAAAGTAAAAATGAACAAGTGGGACTATATCAAGCTGAAAAGCTTCTGTACAGCAAAGGACACCATCATAGAACAAAAAGACATCCTACTGTATGGGAGAATATATTCATAAAAAACTTATCTGATAAAGGGTTGACATCCAAAATATATAAAGAACTCATGCACCTTAACAAACAGAAAGCAAATAATCCAATTAAGAAATGGGCAGAGGACCTGAATAGGCACTTCTCCAAACACATGAAAAGATGCCCCACATCGTTAATCATCAGAGAAATGCAGATTAAAACCACAATGAGATATCACCTCACACCAGTGAGGATGGCCAACATCCAAAACACAAACAACAATAAATGTTGGCGAAGATGTGGAGAAAAGGGAACCCTCCTACACTGCTGGTGGGACTGCAAATTAGTTCAACCATTGTGGAAAGCAGTATGGAGGTTCCTCAAAAAACTCAAAATAGAAATACCATTTGACCCAGGAATTCCACTCCTAGAATTTACCCTAAGAATACAGCAGCGCAATTTGAAAAGGACAGATGCACCCCTATGTTTATCATTGCACTATTTACAATAGCCAAGAAATGGAAGCAACCTAAGTGTCCATCAGTAGATGAATGGATAAAGAAGATGTGGTACATATACACAATGGAATATTATTCAGCCATAAGAAGAAAACAAATCCTACCATTTGTAACAACATGGATGGAGCTAGAGGGTATTATGCTCAGTGAAATAAGCCAAGCCGAAAAAGACAAGTATTAAATGATTTCACTCATATGTGGAGTCTAAGAACAAAGAAAAAATACTGAAGTAACAAAACAGCAGCAGACTCACAGAACCCAAGAACGGACTAATAGTTACCAAAGGGAAAGGGACTGGGGAAAACGGGCGGAAAGGGAGGGATAAGAGGGAAAAAGGGGCATTACGACTAGCAGATATAATGTTGGGGGGGCACGGGGAGGGCAGTACAACTCAGAGAAGACAAGTAGTGATTCTATAGCATCTCACTACGCTGATGGACAGTGACTGTAATGGGGTTGGTGGGGGGGACCTGATGAAGGGGTAGTTTAATAACCGTAATATTGTACATGTAATTGTAGATTAATGATAATAAAATAAATTATATTAAAAAAAAAGAGACAAGCTGGGGGCCTCAGCAGAAGAAGGTACTTGAACTAGGTGGGGAAAGGAATTGAGCAGTGTAAGAATTGAGGAAGTGTAAAGGAGTCAGAAATGGCTTCTTGGTTTCCATCTTGAATAAGTGGAAGGACTTGAATTAAGAGCAGATGGGGATGACAGCTCAGGTCTGGACATGGTGAACTTCAGATGCCAGAAGGCTAAATCCTGCAGGCTGGAGGGTGGAGGTTAAAAGGGAGAAGGGGTAGAGACATATCAGTGGGAGGTTGCCTATGAAATGCATGATTAGAGATGACTTTGGAATAAAACATACAATGTATTAAGTATGCACCCTCTCCCAATCCACCAGGGAGTCTTATGGAATCTCTAGTAACATCTGTATTGCTTCCTATCCTGTATGGTGTGGCTTTACTTGAGGAAGATGGAGCAGAATGTCATGAACTGGTTTCCTATTTGTTTTCTGGGTTGTCACAGTCTGAGTGCCAGAATTATGAGAGCATAAGATAAATACAAAAATATTAAATAAAACATAAAGTACAAGGTCCATGCTTATAGCTAAGACCCATAATATAAAAATAGAAATATAAAATTGTTACACAAGTTTATGTATGAAAGTTTATATAGGCTCTGTTACTGTTGAAAAAACAGAATGACAATGGATCTGCTTGAGGATTGAGTTTGTTATGTTACCTTTGATTGTAAGCATGCAATATACAGATTAACTCAAGCAATAATAGCTCATTAAGTAATTGTCTGTCATGGAACAGAGTATGTCTGTCTCCTCCATCAATTAATATGTTTGTTTTTGTGTATTTTACAATAACAGGAAAATGTGTTGCACAGCCATGAATACTATGAAAATTAGGTTTAAGAGCACCAGCAGTTTGATCCTTTTCCCAATTTGATATTATTGTAGCGTGTATATTTTTATCCAAGTTATTCATTTAACAAAATAAGTTATAAATTATTTCCCTGAATTATTATTAGCCTAAGAAAGTTGTTTAAATTTTCACAATTTTTTATTACAGGTGATTATGTTGTCATGACTATATATTTTGAATTGAGTAGAAGAATGGGATACTTCACTATTCAAACATATATTCCCTGTATACTGACTGTGGTTTTATCCTGGGTGTCATTTTGGATCAAAAAAGATGCTACACCAGCAAGAACAGCATTAGGTAAGTTTCAAAACAACTGTCCCACCATTTTGTTTTAATACAGAAGTATAAAATGAAAGAGACTTAGCTCAAATATAATTGATCTAATTTGAGGGCTACATGAACCATGATTCGATTGTTTTAAGTAGCCATGTTAGATTGTTCTTTCTCATTATATGTGTGCCACTTAAGGTGGGGTTAAAGATTAAGAATAAATCAATTGCATCATCTGATACTAGCTCCAAGGATGATGTCATCATACAAATACAGTCACATCCAGACAGTGCCATACTCGAAAATCTCATTATATCAGTGTAAGGAAAAAGAACTTACCGTATACCTTTGAGGACTAAAGACACAGTATTGGTAAAATAGTGTCTCAATAAAAGAAGTTCTGTTTGTCTATGTTTATGACATTCTGCAACTTTACCAGTAAACAAGAAAATTATCATTCTTTTTTGCTATAATCTACACACTAAAGCTCGAAGTCTTTTCATAAAGTTAGTTTCCTCTGGCCTCTTAAATCCTGTTAATAAAACATTAAATTTCAGTGATTTTTAGAATTGTGCAAGATGTTTTATATCAGTTTTTCTTTATGATGAGAATTTTGCCCAACTTTCAATATTTGATTTCCGAAGCTAGGTAATGTCTGAATATTAGAGGTTGTTTTCCTCAAAAAAATTCTTTCAGAAAAGAGGGAGTTGCCTCAATTTAAAAAGCCTTGCAAATTCTCTCATACTATACTGTGCTTTTCTGTGTTTTTTTATTCTGTTTGTTCAACGACAAAGTACTACTTGACCAAGATACATTAGCCTGTAATAACCTTTACCAGCATTAATTTTACATGCTTTAGAAAATACATGATAAAATTAGTAAAATAGTTGGCAAAGATATAACACAAATTTTGTATCTATTCTTAGAGTTATGACCTCACAATTATAAATATTGGGTGTCATAATGAGAATGGCTTTAAAGATCCGTTTCAAAACAATATAATATGTAGTTATGTTTGCACAACTCAAGACTATAGAAGTCCTAACAAAGAGTAGCCAATGTATCCTTGACAGGCACACTAGAAATATGTCTGTCATCTAAACTAAAAATACAATGCTGACAGATGATAGATTTACAATTCAAGAGGGGATAAATGTCATAAACACCATGATATTTAGCTGAGACAATAAAGGGTTACTCTAGACCTCCTCTAAACCCCTTAAAACAAGTTATGACATGATCAAGGCGAGCCACCAGTAAAGTAATTGCCTTAAGAAAGCACTCAACAGCCTTTTAAAAATGATAACATAGTCCATGCTCTTTATAATGTATAATCCACAATATTGAGTACAATACTATAAAAAATTATTAGACATTTTAAGAAGCAGGAAAATGATCCATGATCAAGAAAAAGAAAATGAGTCAATATAAAAACAAAACTCTGATGTTGAATTAACAGACATGGGTTTAAAGCAGCTATAATAACAATGTTCAAGGACTTAAAGGAATGTATAAACTTATGAATGAACAGATGGATAATCTCAGCAGATGAAGTATATTAAAAAGGAAATTATAGAATGAAATGCATAATAGCTGAATTGAGCAATTCATTAAATGGTCTTAAGAGCAGATTAAAGATGGCAGAATAAAGGTCATGTATAATTGAAGACCATCACTTAAAATTTATCTAATTTGAAGAAAGGAGGGATAAAAAGATTTAAAAGAATGAGCACAGCCTCAGTGATCTGTGGGACAACATGAAGATGTACAGTACTATAACTGAATTCCAGAATGAGAAGAGAAAAACAATGAGGTAAAGTATTTTGAAGAAAGGAGTTTAAAAATCTCCAAATTTAGTGAAAGGTACCTACCAACAGGTTTTTTTTTTTGGTTTAAGCAACAGAAACTTATTTTCTCACAGTTCTGGAGGCTGAAAGTCCTAGATCAAGATGTCAGTAAGTTTGGTTTCTTCTGAGGCCTCTCTCTTGGCTTGCAGATGGCTGTCTTCTTGCCTCACATGGTCCCTCCTCTGTGCATATACATCCCTGGTGTCTCTTTTTTTTTAAGTTTATTTTGGTATCATTAATCTACAATTACATGTGCAATATTATGGTGATTAAACTACCCCCTTCATCAGGTCCCCCCCACCAACAGGTTTTGTAGATAAGACACGGTCACCACATTTTTTTAAAAGTTCAACTGGATATTTATTACAAAAGCTTTTATTTCCCCCCAGAATACACCTTTCATCAGCATAAAGTTTTCAAGTTTACACAGCATTTTGATTGAGGCATCACAGCTATCCTATCTACAGTAAGGGGAGCCTGGCATTCTGTTTTCACTGTGCTGGTTAAAGAAAGTGATTGAAAGAAGGCAGGTGACTTCCAGAGCAACGCTGAGGGCTTTGACTTCCAAGTCAATATCTTTACGCATGGCTAAGCTGTCCACTCTGTGCCCTTAGACTCATTCTCCAGCTGGCCCTGGGTGACTGCCCTGAGCAGGTAGAGGGAGCCACTAATAGGAGCTGTAATCCACTCATCTGTCATGTCTACCCAATCCCTTGTATTGTATCACCAGGCAGATATATTTTATAGTATTCCTATTAAACCACTGAGTGTCAAAGGTAGTGAGAATTAAAGTCTATATTCCTGAGATTCTGTGGTCCATGTCACTGGCCTGATATCCAGCAGCTCCAGCAAGTTCTGATTTCCAGGAGCTCATCTAGAGGAGCATCAACTCCTTTCACATACTAATCACCCAGTCATTTCTCTCTTCTTCATGTCTAGTAACCTTCATTCCTTTATTCATAGGTCTTTCCTTCTAAACCATCCATTGCATGGATGTCTTTTTCCTAAATCTTTTCCACAGTGTTTGATTAAATCTTCAGTGTTGACCCACATACATGAAATAGTCAAAGTCAGACCAACAGTATTATTAGTTAATTAATTAATCAGTGAATCAATGTATTCCATGCAAAGAATTCACTGAAATGCCTAAAATGTGCTAGGCACAGTGCTTGATGACAGGCAAGCAAAGATGAGCAAGATAGAGTTTTGCTCTTAAATATCAACCTATTAAGGGAGCAGACAGGTAAACACTGCAAAGTCATAAGCAATTCACTGTGATAATACAAAAAATTAGGTACATACAAGGTACAGAGATAGCGCAGATTGCAATGTGTCAATTCAGCCTGAGGTGCTGCAGGCAAAGTCACCTCAGAAAGAATGTGCTTCAACTGGGTCTTGGAAGGTACAAGTTTACAAACTGCACAGAGAAAGAGAAGTAAGAAAGGAAATGGTTTATCTGGGCAGAAGAAAATTATGAGATGTGGAACAGACAGAACATACAGGGGATCTGCAAACTCTACCTTCATTAAAAAGATTTAAAAGGCAAATGTCAAACAATAGGAGAATTATTGAATATATGAATGATGTTAACGTAATTCAGGCATTTTAATGTTTTATGAAAACCATGAAAAAGTTTTATGGAAATGTTGCTTACAAAGTTACAAAGTTGTATAGACATTAAAATTAAAAGTATTGTTGCAGTGACTCAATGTCAAGAAGCATTTACAAGAAAATCAAACATTGTGCTGGAGTGGAGGGATCCCATGCGGCTCCTCTTCCAGCCTGATGCCTGTCCCCCTGCAGGCATCACCACGGTGCTGACCATGACCACGCTCAGCACCATAGCCAGGAAGTCCTTGCCCCGTGTGTCCTACGTGACTGCCATGGACCTCTTCGTGACGGTGTGCTTTTTATTTGTCTTTGCTGCTCTGATGGAGTATGCCACCCTCAACTACTATTCAAGTTGTAGAAAACCAACTACCACTAAGAAGAAAACATCGGTGAGTTCCAGTAGCAAAGAGTTTCTGGGAAGTTTGTAGAAGATAAGTTAAGATCAATAATGCTTATTCCTAAGGATCTTATACAACATGAATGAAAATAGTTAATTCAAAAAGACCTTTAAAAATAAAACAAGTATTCAGAAGATAAGAATGTGACCTTCAAGCACCTTTTTGGCTTCACTGATCATTGATGTGGGTTGATGTGATCATCCCTTGAAGATTGCTCTTGACTAGGGTGATCTGTAATGCAAATTTCCATAGCAGTTTCCTAATTTTTTTTTCTGCTTTCTTGTAGTTACTACACCCAGATTCCTCAAGATGGATTCATGAGCGAATAAGCCTACAAGCCCCCTCCGTATGTATAGCATTGCAGGTGCCAATATTTCTGAGAACTCTTACTAAACTAAGACTGAAATATGTGTTATTGTGTGTGTATGCATGTACAGAACAATGATTAATGCATGTACTGCCTTCAAAAATGTTTTTACTTTTTTCTCAAATTTCCAACTTAGAAAATTTGGAAAATAAAGGAAATAATTAATCATACTCCTACTCAGGGTTTAACATATAGCATACATATTTCTGTTTTGTAATTCAAAAATAAGTTATGAATAAGTTTCTATGTCATAAATATTATCTTATAGGATGATTTTAGTTATTATAGCATATGTTCATGACTGATACACAGACCATCTTGACTGGACACTGAGCTAATCCACATCTTTTCACTTTTATGTGTTTTCTTATCACCTGTGATAAGTTTTCCATACACCTGTGATTGTTTACTTAGTATAAATTCCTAAAAGCTGAGTGGGTTGGATCAAAGGGGTTGCAAGCATATCCCTTTAGCTCCACTGGCAGTGTGGGATGCCCACCCCCCAGAACTCTCCCTGCAGAAATTTGATAGCCAAATAGGAAATGGCTCATGTAACCTGTTCCCACTGGCATTTATTTGTCTATAAAGTTTAATATTTTCCTCTTATCTATTTTTGATTTTCATTTCTGTTTTCATGAATTGCTTTTTTTTTTAACTTTTGTAAAAGATTTTTATACAACTTGTATAACATTTTTGTCTTTTTTTTAAGAGTGGCAATCTGCCAGTTTTTTGTTATACATTATGTATATGGTATTTTATATAACAAGTGAAATTTATATAGAATATATTAGGGATATTAATCTGTTTTGTTAGGTGGTTTTTATTCCAGCTTTAATTGGCAACATTGTTACTGTCATTTCTTATACCTTTTTCCACATTCATTATTTTAAGTCTCCTGTTGCCAAAGCTATTCATCTGTCCTTCTGTGGCCTCTGCCTCTTGTGTCCTGCCTGGGAAGCCCCCCACTCCACCCCACCCTCAGAATGGTATAATGCCACTCACTTTGTTTTGAGTGCTTCCTCTGTGTGACCCTATGTTCCAAGTGCTTTCATGTGTCAATTCATTTGATTCTTACAACAACCCATTCTACAGATGAGGAAACTGGGGTTTGGAGAAATTAAGCTCTATAAATACTGATCAAGGTTTGACAATTTAAAAAATTGCTAGGTTTAATGATGAATGCATGTGAATTTTTAGTATGTGGCTTGAGGTAAGAATCTATTGAAAAATTAACAAATGTATCTTTAAATCACTGATGTGAACTATCCTTTTATTAACAATTTTTATATATAATTACTTGTATTCCTTTATACATATCAATTTGCTAATTACACTGGATGTCTACCCATACACCATAGGTGGCTTTCTAACTGCTAATTAGTCACTTATATTTAGTGCATTTTAACATGTTTTCCTAAGGAGACTGTGTGGTTATCTTTACTCTGCAAGTGCTTATCATTGTAGTTCTGACAGAAGGTAAGTGGTGAAGCCACTTAGCCATGGGAAACCCCAGTGAACAGACTGATTCTGCCAGCAAATGCTTCCAAATAGCAACAGACTGAAAAGTAATGGAAGGGGTGGGAACTGTGGGTGCCGAATCCAGAGAGGAGTCAGAACAAATAACCTGAGGCCCAGGGAGCACATTACCCACACAGCCAGGTGTCTGGGAGTGGAGAAAGAAATACTGACATCTTGGGAATAGAAGTGGTACTGCCAGAAGACTACTGTAACAGAGAAAAAAGAAATTTCCACAAAACTAAAATAAAAAAAATTTTAAGAGGGAAAGTGTAATGACCTTGAAGAAAGTACATAAAAAAGCAGTTCACAGAGAGAAAAGTGCTCCAGGGCAGAAGACAGTCAGATCTCCAGCAGAGACCAGAGGAGATCCAAAGAAAGGGATGCTTGTCAATGTCTTCAACTCTGCTCTGAAAGGTCCACAGTGTTAACAGGGGCCATGTCACCAATGAAGAAAAGCAGAGATGAAGAGCCTGCAAGCAGTAAGGGCAGGGTTCACTAACTAAGCATCCCGGGGTGCTTTTGTAACCATGAACGTTCAGTTCTGCTGCTGCCCAATTCCGCCAATACACCACGAGACAGATGTTGAGTAGAGAAAGAGCTATATTTCACAAGTTGGCAGGTTGGAAGATGGGAGGATTATTCTCCTAAAGACCCATCTTAATCAGGGTTGATTCCAAGCTCCTTCCATGCTGGGGAAAGGGGTAACAGATAACTGCAGATCTGGGCGCTGGCAAGGGTCAGAGAAGAGTGGGGAAACTCCTTGTCTGCGGTCAGTTGATTCCGGCCAGTATACATCTGGGCATGATGTTCCTACAAATCCTGGACAGAACAGTCATTATTTTTGTACATATGCTCTTATCTCCTCAGGGAGGCAAACCTCTGGCAAGGGGCTCTTTGCAGAAATCTCAAGCTTAAGCAAAATACCTTTTGATGATTAACAAGCCTGACTTCTGGGCTGCAAGGCTGAGCAGAAACCCTTTTCTTTTTGGCCAAAGGTTAGATCAGCAAAGGAGACAAATACAGTATGGAGGCAGAGATCCCAAGCATTTTCTACCTGTTACACTTTGGGGCAAGTTATGCAAAGACCTTAGACCTCTGTTTCCTAAGACCTCAGCTTCCTAAGCTCTAAAATGAAAGGTTAATCTATTTCACGTGTTCGATAGTACCTACCTCCCAGGAAGCACCGTGGTTTCAGGGAAGTCACGTGGCTGCAGTATACACATAGACAAACCAGAAGTGAGTTAGGAACTGAAAATGACTTTGGAGGCCCATTAATTAAAATTTCCATTTCGGGCACGGTTTGAAATCTTCATGACAAATGAGGGATGCATTTAAAGAAGTACATCCCCCTTGAGATCTCTAGGGAGAGGCCCCCGCTCCTGCAGAGCTTTCTGATGCCCATTCTGAACCCCTGTCTTCCTCTGGGCCTTTTTGCCTGTAACAGCTGGCCTTCTCCTCTGTGTGGCGCTACACAAGGAGAGGGTTGAAGAAATGAAAGGATGGCTATCTGAACATTGTCAAAACACTCATGCAATTATTAAATAAAGGCAGATTTTTCCAAATGGAGCTTGTCAAAAATATGCAAATTCCTCAGATGCACTAGAGGAAATAGGGATCTGCTTTTTTCTACAGATGCCCCTGGTGATTTTATACCGCTCAGGTTTAAGCATAATTTACCTGGAGAAGACATGTACACATTACAGCCTAAGGGACAGCAAGCCTTTTATTTCTGCCCATTGTCCAGAACTGTGTAGGAAGGTAGACAGCTGCACCATGACACCACCAGCTGGCCAGAGGCATGTGTGTAGAGTTGGCAATGTTTAGTGAGCATCTCACTTCATACAGAAAGTTCCCAATTAAAAAGATGCCCCCAAAGGCTACAGTGGTGATGTTGAGAGCTCTGCACTTCTACCTGCTTCTCTCTGACTTACAACTCCACTCAGCTGTGAACAGACACAATCAAACTTTCAGAAGTAGAAGAAAAGGGGTGCCATGATTCCTCGTAATAACAGTTTTTGGTAAAAATATAAGGGGTACTCATGTTGCTTTCTAATGAATTCTGAAAAGCTTTTCCCTGCACTGGGCAAAGGATCAGCTGTGCCTACCCCTCTCCCTTGACTTCAGCCCCCACCATTCCCTGAAGCCCCCCAGCTCAGGCAGCACAAATAAAATGGAATCAGAAAGTCAGTGATGATTTTTAGTTCACTTACTTTATTCAGTCAAATTTAGAGTAGTGTCCTCTTAACAGATTTCAGTGTAAGACATTGTTCACAGTTATCTGGGAGAACGGAACAGCACCTGAAGAACTGTTTACTTTGAAGCCACTTCTCACAGTTAGAAATGAGGGTTCCATTCATTTACAAGTTGCCCCCTCTCCTGCATCTGCTCCACATTCTCTCCATGTCGTGGGGAGAGCTTGGGAAGTAGAAAATAAAACAGTGCATTGTAAGCATATTTGGCTGTGTGTCTTCAGGTGGCAAGCCGTGTCCAGCTGCCCAACACTGAAAGTTCATTTTTTATCTAAATTATATGTGACAAGAAAATTCTCTCCTCATTCCTATACACCATATTTTTCACTGTTTACTAATTAGAAAAATATCGATCTCTCCAAATTTAAACATATGTATTATTTAACACGAGATTTTATGTAATAGGTTTACATTTACCCCAAATCAACAGAAAAGTAGGCAGAATGGGGACTTGAAATGGCTAATACATATTTGGAAATATGTTCAGCCTCCCTCACCAATAATGTAATAAATACAGGTTCTGAAAACTGCACCTTACTTTTCCTCACATTAGATTTGCCAAGATTGAGCTGGCAGATTGAATGGTGGGGAGGGGCATGCAAGCGCCCTCTTACCTGCAGGACAGGTGTAATGTGCGCCCGTCACTTGATTCACCTCAAGCTGTTCTCACTGCATCTCATGATGATTTTTGTGTTGTTGCTTGCAGAACTACTCTCTTCTTGACATGAGGCCACCACCACCCACGATGCTCACTTTAAACAATTCCGTGTACTGGCAGGAATTTGAAGATACCTGTGTTTATGAATGTCTGGATGGCAAAGACTGTCAGAGCTTCTTCTGCTGCTATGAAGAATGCAAATCAGGATCCTGGAGGAAAGGGCGCATTCACATAGACATCTTGGAGCTGGACTCGTACTCCCGGGTCTTTTTCCCTACATCTTTCCTGCTCTTCAACTTGGTCTATTGGGTCGGATACCTGTATCTCTAAATGTCACTCGTGGTGATGAGTGGAGAGCGCTAGTTTTCCTTCTTTCTCTTCCACCCTCCCCAGACTGGTAGCACCCAGTTGGAGTAGCAAGGAATGACACTGTTCAGTATATCTAAAGTTATCCTTACCTCTGAGTAGTGCAGGGGTGTGTGGCAACTACTTCTGTTAATGTATTTCACAAACACACATGTGTGAGAGCACACCCATCCACCCACACGCACACACACACACACACACACACACATACATACAAAGTTAACTGAGTTTTAAAATGTTATTCTTGCTAATCCCTTACTGAATCTGTAGCTTGGTGATGTTTATGAATATGTTTTGGACATCAGAGGAGCTGACAATTATCCCCTCAAGGAAATGTGTAAAACATGCAAGCAGATACCTGAGAAGCTCTTCTGTATCTTTCCTTGGCAGCCCTCAGTGGCACTAATGCCCATGTATGTGGAGTCATTGCCGGCCAAGACACACTCATCCTGATCTGAGCTCAGTGCTCCAGGGCAGCCTGAGTTGCAGTGAGTTTCCACCCCATTTCCTCCCTGTGGCATATTTTGCTCTGGCACCATCATCACTCGTGAGCATTCCTGTACCTAATAACCTCACCCTAGGCTGGGGAGAGTGTACATGAAACATCCACAAGTTTCCAGTTAAGGAAAAAATATGGCTTTTTAAATTCTCATGTTGCTGAATTCAATGATGTTGATTTTCTCTGAACTTCAGAAAGTTATTACTTTATCCAAAACTATTGAAAGTCAGAAGTATTTGAATTTTGGGTTCTTGGACTAGTTCAGTTTGAGTTTAAATCTTACCTTGAGAGTTGTGTTTCACTAGAGCAAGGGGCAATGCCAGAGTATGTGTCTTGTTTATGTTATGCTATTATGGGCTCATCCATTATCTTCATCTTGCAAAGAAAGGTACTCAGCATTCACAAGACCTTGTCTTGAAAATGTTTTCTAGAGCGTGAAAGAAATGTAGATAGGATTTTAAAAGTTTCTTAGTGAATATTAACTTTGAAGACAAATCAATGTTAGATGCAAAAAATAATAATAATGACTATCATCAATAAGGTATTTTGAACAAAAATTATTTTATACTTTGAAATATGGATATGTAGCAAAATCCAGAGGAAAAATAATCCCCTGAAATTATTACTCTTTTGATATTTTTATAGCACAAAGCCTACTTGCTTCTTGATGTTAGTTCTTTGTTATAACTGGATGCTAGTATGTACTTCACAAGACTCTTCAGAAGCTTCCCACCATTGATAGGAAAAAAAAAAGTTCTACCGGTTCATTAATAATGCTTTGCCATTATAAAAATCTGGGCACTAAAATTTGGGTACCAGAATCTCTATGCTTCTCATCTTTCTAACCCAGAAAACTGAATTAATTTTATTGGAAACGATAACATTTTGTTTTAATTACCTATTGTACATACAATTATTACTCAGAAAAAAAGGTAAAACATTGTGCAAAGTATGTAACAGTGCTTATTTCCCACATTTTACTGGATGCAGACCAGACACAGAGGGGATGGGAGTGGGGGAGGCCAGAAAAGTTGAAGTTGGATGAGCCTGTTTATTTTTAGGAACATCATTCCATATGAACTGATTGCAAATATACTGATACCTGATCACCCAGTTTTCAAGAAGTGAGTCTATATACTGTCTATATACTGTCTAGAGACATTCGAACCCATTGCTTTTCTTTCTGTCAACTCCCTGCATTTTGATTTGATAGCTGCTATATAGGCTGCTTGGCTTCTACTTAGCAAATCCAATTTAAAATATCAAATAACAATAAATATTTGTGGGTAAACAGGTCGAACCTGTTGCCCTAAATGAAATCG
Organism: Smutsia gigantea; assembly: GCA_032199065.1. NCBI lineage: Eukaryota > Metazoa > Chordata > Mammalia > Pholidota > Manidae > Smutsia > Smutsia gigantea. Next base: position 761,447 of record JAVSCE010001054.1, on the reverse strand, counting down.
CTGCTCTGTGGGAGAATCTCTCCCACTAGCAGCCTGTCCTGCCCTCATGCGCAAACCGCCCACCCGCCAACTGCAGAGGGGGTCCCCAGGCGCCTCAGCAGAGGAAGCCCACGGCCTCCCAGCAGAGCCAGGGCACCCGGGGAAGGTCTGTCTTCTTCAAACACAATTTCCCACTGTATGGATTTATGATTTCTAACAATGTAAAGAATTTCAACCTGTTACATCTCAAAAGATGTTCTGGAGGAAACTGAATTTTCTAGCGAAATTCTTCTTAGGAGGAAAATAATGTAAGAGCATTTTTATAACAGATTTGGTCCAATTTTACCTTAATTTTTTTTACTGATGCCTCTTATTTCAAAACCACTCAATATCTGGGCATCACTGGTAACTGTCATGAAATTATACATATAGGACGTGTACATCAATAACCTCTGTTTTCTGAACACAACCGTTCTCTTCTCCCTAACCTCAGTCATCCTGCTGATCTAAACACACTAGTTCATGGTTCCTTTTCTGTGAAGGAGAACCTTCATCTCAAGAGAGCCTAACAGAATCTCATTCAGCATAAACTAGACTCCTGCACACAGAGCAACCTACCCACTACAGGGTCTAACTACAAGGAATAAAACCTGAGAGCACACCGCTGCCCGCCCCCTGCCGGCTTGCCGGTGCGGTGCACATTCTCCTTATCAGTCTCAGCTCCCGACACGAGCCTTTTCTGTCCACAGTGCGGGGGAGTGGAGTGCACCTCACGCAGGCGAGTGCTCAGGGGCATGCTCGGTAGTGTGTTTGAGTTTACTCTTTGGAGGAAGGAAGGGGAGGGGTAGAGGGAGAGTGTGAGGGTAATGCACCCCTCTTGAATGGAAAGGTCCTCCTTGCCAGTAAGCTTGGTTGATAGGGTATGTGTGGAGCACATGAGCGTGAGACTGTTCTGTGCAGACCTTGTACCCTCACAGCTCCGCCAGTTCGCTTTGCATGTAGAGTTGGGGAATATTCTGTGGCTGTGCAGCAGCTGGCACAGCAGTTGTCTGAGTGACCTGCATTCCAAAGGTGCTGGTGTGCTCCTCGGCTGCAAAAGTACTCTAAATTGAGGAGATGACAGTTCTGCATTTTGAAAAGACTTTCTAATTTCTGACCACTGTGGATCATACTTACAACTGTGACTGTCTCTCTTTTAAGCTGTATCCAGGCTAAGAGGGAGAGAGAAGAAAAGGCATTTATGGAATTAAAGCAAAATGCCTCTTCATAGACTAGAAAGTTTCTGTTTCTACAGTCTCAACACATCGACCAGAGCACCGACTTTCAGATACTGGACAGAGAGAGACAGTGTTACTATAAATTTCTGGGCCCAGCCAATATTGCCCCCAAAATACCCAACATATGCCTTAAAATAACACATAAAGTTCAAATCGTACATATCTTATAGATCTCACATTTCCTGTGATCACCTGTATTTCATGCCAGGTTTTACTTATCTTTTATGAATGGATGGAGACAGGATTTCATTTCTTCACATGCCGAACAGTCTTATCACTAATGGTATACCAAATCAGAAAAGAACACAATTTTTGTGTATTCTTCAATTAAGAAAATGCTTATCCATGATGGCAAAGCATTTTCAGGCTACATAAGGGAAATTGGGGCCAATCTACAAGTCAGTGACATAGTGCTTGTAATGGGATGTGAATGTCCACAAGGAACCTTCACACTCAGTCCTTCTGCCTGGCCATAGCTTGCCACAGTAAAAGTGCTTAGGCATACTTTCTGCTGCTCTGCAAAATATCACTCTGGAAGCAAAGGAGGGTAATTGATGACCCCATTTATCACTGACGGACTTGCCACAATTAGTAAGCAATGGGGTACTCTTTATCTAAAGGGCTAGAAAACAACACAGACAAAACCTCTTCTTCCTTGATCATTTTTATCTTGACTGATAGTAACTGAAAACTTCCTGTGATTTCCTTTGCAAAACTTGAGGTCTTCGACCATTATACTTGTCACTATATCAGATCAATGCTCTTGAGACACAAGCATTTTTAATTCCTTCCATGATTTTGCAACTGCCTGAGTGCTTTTTCTGAGAGTTTATGAACTATATACATATGAAATTCCATCCTCAATTTCTGAAAAGAAAGTTTGTGAAGGATGGGATAAACAATTGGGATGTAAATATATATTGAAATGTTTGCTATCAGTCTTGGGCTTCAGAACATTATCTTTCTAAAAATATTCAGAAAGGTGTCTGGAAATAAGGTGGAAAGAACCAGATTTGAATACATTGCAAATGAGAAATTCACAATTGTCTGTTGCACCCCCTACAGATTGCCCAAAATTGAGGAAATGTGTAATTTGTACACATTCCTTTTTCTGAAATTTGCCCTTAGGAAACATTCAGGTTCACATGATTTAGCAGTGCCTCCATGTTGTATATCATATCCAAAGAACCAAAAAGAGGCATTTCAGGTGAAATGACAGACCCCGTCTTGTATTTCTTGTCGACTCACATTTTACTATAAAATTGAATTTCTGTCATTATAAGGAGAGAACATATATGTTGTATCCTATTAAAATAACAGGATAACAACTCAGCAATTCGTATCTCTGAAAGAATAAAAGCTTGGATTTTTTTTTTAATGTAGTTTTGAAGGCTGGGCACTAGGGTATTTCCACTCCTCCTTGTAAAATGTTAACAATTACACAATATAAGCCTGGTCTAGTTCTATTAACGTCAAAAGGGAGAATGTTACCTTCTTTAGCTTTTCAAAATGTCCTCTAGTTAAATGATGCTTTGGTTTTTAATGTTGTCAATAAATTATCCTAAGCCTGTTATTATTCAGCTCACATGAAAACCAAATTTTAGACCAATTTAAATCAGTGCTAAAAAATTAGTTGAACAGTTATTTAAAAGTTTTTAGTGTTTTGAGTTAACCAATTAGGTTTTTCAGTTCATATCATATAGGAACATGAGCTAGGAAATAATTAAAAAGGCAGAGCGTACACACACAGGCACACACATTGTTTGGATATAGCATTCAGGTAAATGAGGGAAATGCAAATTGTTTAGCTTGAATTATTCAGATAATCACTTATTTTCACCACTTCATTTTTCAAATTTGTAAACACAACATAAGGGTTTCCCAGCCCAGCGGGCTGACTCTACAATGAGAGAGCGATAATGGTTCCTTCAAGGAAAGAGGGTCCTCTGTATTCACAGTGTGAACTGAGTAGTCTGGAAAGAACATTGAAGATTAATTGCCAATAATGAAATCCCCCAGACTGAGAAGGTAGCTGCTACATTTTCCTCTTTTCTAGTTATTCAGGGTTCCTTCTTTGTTTTTTCCCTCTAACCATTTTTTTTCACAAAAGGATCAAAGTTCCCATTTTCCATTAAAAAGTAGAAGTCCTAAGTCACTGTCAGACTGATTTTCAGGAGCAAATGATGAGTGCTTCGATTTGGTTAGTATTTATTACAAGGAGTTTTTATCACATACTGTTCATGTTTATAACAGGAAGGATTCCGGGGGGTCACTTTCGACCATGAGGGAAGGCCCCCTCCAGACACAGAGCTGGAAGATCAGACCACCCCACACTCTCTCTAGCCATCGCAGTCCCAGCCAAGCCATCCGCCAATCAGCTAACCTGACCCACTCACTGAGTCCATACACTGGGTAGTGAAGGGTGGCTTTAGAAGCCATAGACAGATAAAAAAGAAAAAATAATGCATTCTGAAGTGACTTTCAATATCATTAAGAGATAGACGTCCACATATCTTGCTGACTAAATTTTCAAATTGTCAGCTGGATTGATCATAGGATTTTAGGAGAAATAAACTACACCACATCACCAACCCCATCATCACCATCATCTGTATCCATTTTCGTGTTCCCTACTAGTCCTTAGTTATTGATTCAACACAAAGGTTTAATGTTTTTTCCCAAACATGACAAAAATTACAACTTAAGGAGAAAATGGAAAAGTTTCATTTTGGCTTAAATATTAAATACACAAATCACAGTTCAAAATTTTGGAGGCCTAAAACATTTCCCAAACTGCTCTTTATCTCAGCAGTACTGCTTGTCTACCCTGACTCAGTCAGAACCTGGAATTACTTCTTAGGAGACCACCTCGCCACCTAATTTTGTTTGTTAGTTTGTGGGGTTTTTTGTTTTGTTTTGTTTTGATTTTACTTTACTTTTTTTTTTATTCCTCTTTATGAAGATAAGAACTATTTTAACTAAAATGAAGGCATCTGTGGACACCACAGGTTTTGTTACCCTTCTTAATATACAATTTGAGTCTAGGCTTTGATTCCCCCTAATTTATCTCGGGATTTTTACTTTTGGATAGAAATAGGCACAGGCAAAATATATTGATGAAATCTGCAGTGTTTACTACTATATTATATCTGTTTAGAATAACTGTTAAAACATGTTGAAAGACACTTTCATTCATTATTGACCTTCAGAATGACTAATTTTGTGCTAGTGAATAATGTTTACATGCATATGTTTGTACAATTACATGACATGTACTTTACAAGGAACTCTGGGACTGAGAGATAGGCTCATTCCTCACGTGTGCATTTTCTATGGAAAATCCTAGGAAAGTTAACAGTTTTTGCGGATTGGGCCTGGGTTGTTTGTGAGGAGCAAGGGGTCATCTTGTGTTTATATTCAGTGATGTGTATTTGTGTATGTATGTATGTACAGTGGTAAAACTGGAACAACTTACTAACGTGTGGACTACTCTACTCACCACTTCAAATGTAGTTAAATAGAAAGGAGCACAGTTTCTTAGTGATAGCATATTAGTTTTACTAAGCGTTCAGAAAAAGAGAGAGAGAGGAACTGACAATCTTTCTATTTCTTGGAAATGTGGGACCACATTCCTTCTTTAAAAAAAAAAAAGTTTAATACCGGATTAGAAGCTGGCCTGGGGCCCAAACAAGCCTGCTCCGGCTGAGAGCTCCAGCTCATCCTGTTCTCGCTTGGGCGCATGTCTGAGTGATTCTTCCATCAGCCGTGCGCGGTCAGTTTTATCGGATAAGCTAAAAGTAGTTCTCAAGATGCAGGCGGCCAAGAGCCATCCCCGCGTTTGTTTCGGTTGCAGCTCTCACACAGACGTGAGGACGCATCAGGTCTAGCTGGAACCGTGTGACGCACAGGATTCAGCCACAGTCCGCGAACCGCCCTCTCTTTTTAAAGCTTGTGTGGAAAGTAAAACCATCCAGGGCACTGGGAGATGCCCCAGGCAGAAAGGGAGGGCAGCGTGGGCCTGTTCCCTGCCGCGATGGACTCCTTCCTGGCTGTGAAGCCATGGGTGGGAGGAAGGAAGAGGCACACCACGACCTGAGAGTGTCTTGGAAGAGCGCAGTGTAGAAGTGCTTGGCTCCGAGAGGGGGTCCGCTCTGCTCAAGTGTGTGCGCCCACCCCTCTCCAGGCCAGAGCGCCAAGGCAGGGTCCCCGTCCTCACCAAGTGGCCTCCAACAGCCCCTGTTCCCCTGACCTCCTGCAAGGCCTGGACACCTAGAAGCAGGTTTTGGGGCCGTGCAAGTGGGTCCCCGCTGTCCTGAGAAGGTTCCAAGGTCTGGCTGTCCTCAACTCCTGGAGGACATGACTCCCTGCTAGCCGTGCAGCCCAGCTCGTGGTGTCCTAGTGAAACGAGGACGTGCCTTGGCGACACGGGCGCCGCCCCGCTTCGCCCATCCTGTCCCCGCGCACCCTCCAGGCAGTCCTGTGCCCAGGCCGGCTGGGCCTAGGGGCTGGGCTGCCCTCTGTATTTGTATTTGTATTCCTACGTTTGTACTTCTAATTCAAATAAATGCACATGTTGTCAGAAATACTTGAGCCAGGAGTGGACATCTTTCTGGTCTGGGGTGGCTGACCAGGAAGCTGGGGAAAGGCGGTGACTGGGGCCAGGTCAAGGGTGCGGGTCTGCACATGGGCTCTTCCCACCAGAGCCTGTAGGATGGCAACTGCTCCTCTCTGAGGCTCAGCTCCCTGGCCGGCCCAACCCAGAGGCAAAGTCTGCAGAGGGTGGGGGAAAGGGGATTCAGTGTCTTCTCCTGCAGAAGGATTACAAGTAGCCTGTGTCCAGGAAAGTGCCTTCCTCCTCCACTCGTGCTGGAGCCAGTGAACAGAGACAGCCCCCACCCCACCCCCCACCCCACCCCCCACCCCCAGAGCCCCGCTGGGAAGAGCAGAAGACCCTGCTGCAGCCAAGCCAAGGTGGTAGGTGCCAGCCTGCGGGCCTCATCTGCACCTCAGGAGTGGAATAAATAAGTGCAGGCAAGGTTCTGGATACCTGTCCCTACACCACACATGTGTGGGGAGGGCTGGCCACTCCCAGAGTCCAGCAGTGACTCTGTGGGAAGGTGCTGCGGTGGCACACTAAAGGCACACCTTCCCAAAACACAAAATACAGACCAACTGCCACTGCCAGCACCACAGGCGGACAGAAAGTTTTTATACTCTGGTCAGTTTTTAACTGAGCACATGTTACTTAAAATGAAGATCCAGGTCCTCTGGCTTACTTAACGCCACATCTTCCTGATGTGGAGTAAGAGGGAGGAAGGGATGGGGGCAGGGGGAATATGACACACTTTTTACCACCTCTGCCCATAGTTCTCACAAGGCCTCCAAACCTGACACTGGATCTTTAGACATCAACTGGACATCTCAGAAGTATCTAATTTGGTGTTTTCAGCAATTACTTCCTATATTCAATCCATGCTTGAATGCCCATGAACACTTCATGCCCATTAATCTCTCCCTCTTACTAGAACTGTCACGTTTTCCTGGCCTATGACCAAAGCTACAGGCCTCTTCAGAGATAAATGATAACAGCTGTCATGTATGGGGACTGACCATGTGCTGAGTACCCCCCCACACACACTGAATCATCCAGGCCCTCCAGCACCCTATGAAGGAGGCCCTGTTTTTGTCACCGTTTTACTGACAAAAAAAGCTGAGGCTTGGGTTAAAATAACTTACCCAATATTGTAGACCTAGAAAAATGCAGAGAAAGGACTTAAGTGCAAGAAATATGAGTTCCAGCACTTCAAAACTCCTATGCTTAGCAGCTACATTTAAAAACCTTGATATTACAGAGGGAACTTCTGAGGCAGTTCTTTTATGATGACAAAAATTCACTTTTTAATTAATTTACACACACCTTTTATTTAGAGAACATATCTTTCAAAGGGGCATCTAAAAAATATGCTGGAATGGCACACTGAATCAGCTGTGTTTAGTAGGAATTCACAGAAATCAATAGAACAATATCCAAAAAGGGTATCACATATCTTCAAACACTGGGAATGCCAAAGCCAGGGTGAAACACATTCTTGCTAAATCAATAACAGAAAAGCTCGTGCTTGTATTTGTTTGGAGCACTTAAAGTAGGAGTTAAAATGCTGTTCTTTTTCTTCTTGTCTGTGTTACATGTGATGTTCTGCCATGATGGAGGGCAGGCTGCCCGTTTGCTTCCATCTTTGCACCTGACCCAGTATGAGGGTCAATTGCAAGCTGGCCTAACTGTCCCAGTATGCCAAAATAGTAAGTCCAAAATTATGTCACGTCCCTGAGGAAATTTCAGGCTCTTTCTACCTAAAATTTAAAAGATGCAGGGAAGATAATTCAATCTATCTTCATTTAATTGCACATGTATCTGTTGGAAAAGCCAGACAGACTTTAAAGAATGAGTTTTTTTCAGAGAATGGTTGGGGATTATTGTAAACTGAATCAGGTTATGATGTTATTCACAGAGACTGTTCCAGATGTGACAAATTTTCTAGAGCAAGTGAACAAAGCCCCTGGCAACTAGTGTGCAGCTACTGACCTAGCAAATGCTTTGATTTGAGTCCCGAATAATAGACACAATTTTTAAAATTATTGCCTTTTAATTGCAAGGGCCAGTAATACACTTTGACTCTTATCCCAGAACTATGTAAACTTGTGGACTTTCTGTCATAATATCCAGCCCAAAGAGACCTTAATCATCTTGATATTTCAGAGGACTCAAAATTACTTAGGCCTTTGGGGTTTCAGAATTAAAAGTGCCATACATGCTTTATTCAGTAAGACAAACTCATTCCAGAGTCTGATAAATTCTGGGAAAGCCCAGAATCATGCCATACAAGTGACCCTGAGCATATCTAGGTGGCTCCTCTACACGTAGAGACAAATTTTCCCATCTTCAGTCATCCACCATGAAGAAAGAGGTACAGTGTTGATCTCCTTGGATTTTGGAAGCAATACCTATAACATGTAGATATAATGTTTGACACATTTATTGTATAGCCCATAAAGCTGCAAATTTGGGGTAAGACTGCCAGCAAGAGAAGTATTTGAAGCAGGCCCTGGCTAGATGCAGGCTGAAGTGGGAAGTGGACCTTATGATGTAGCAGAGCCAATGGTACTTAAAATATCTGTGTCAAATAAGAATGCTGTATGGAGTCTCTGACAGGCTCTAAGAGATTGAATTTGGAGTCTCTGACAGCGCACCTTGAATTCTGAAGCAAAGACTTGTGCCCTTTTGTTGACAACCACTTTCCATTCCAGTAGCAGATCATGGCTTGCGAGTGAGCCTGGAGAGATTTAACGTGTGACTGTGGGTTGCCAAGAAAGATATGTGGCCAAATATATCCATCATGAATGGAGATGCTGTATATGACACCAAGCTCAAGTAGCAGTAGAAAGTGTAAGCAATTTGCATGAGCAAGGTGATCTGCATCAAGACCATATGCAAAATAACCATGACAGCAAAGATGGAGGACATGCAAGGGCTGGACGAAATAGACTTTTGATCACAAAAACTGATCTGCCACTGAGTACCCAACTGCCACCAGCAGAGGCCAACTCTATGCCTCTGATGATGTGTCACCATTCTTTGGGGACACTAGTCGTCTGCCTGGTAGGTTCATTTCATTGAATGCCTTGCATCCTTGAGCTGGCAATGAGTGGCTCTTCCTCTTTGGAACAGAAGTATTTCAGATGCAAATTTGCCTTTCTTTCCAGCAAGACCTTTCACACATTTACTGCCTTATTCATTGCCATGGCAGCCCACACATCACCTCTGCTTTTCAGACCAATTCAACTGGCCAGAACTTAAGATGTTCTCATAGCTTTCATAATGATCTAGAAATGAGTGCTTTTATTGGTGGTGAATGTTTAAATACTAATGGCATAATAGTATGATATAATCAATGGCATACAAACACCCACAACTCTCCAGTGAGATGGATCACATTTTCTAATAATGCTGCTATAATCTATTGAGGACCTATGGAATAGAAATAAAAGGCAAACAAAATTAGTGTCAGAGCCGTTCAGGTGTCAACACTCATGACAAAGAGAGCTGCCAGTTTTCTGGACCTTTGATCTGACCTGTCCCTCTCATCTTCCTGAGCATGCCATGCAAGACTTGAATAAGGCATAAATCTCCTCACCATACAAACCCAGTATGGAGCAGAAAAACCACTAGAATTGAGGGAACATGGGGTCAACAGCTAACTGCATAGACCTGACTCAGGGAGAAGCAGCTTTTGGCATTTTAAAAGCAAGATGCAAATAGTACAGAACACCTGGTGACAGAAAGTTAAATTTTAAAAGCATTTGCCTCCTACACATTTTCCCCTAGGGGGGAAAATAATTGAATAAACTAAACAAGTGAGAAAAATTCAAGGCTGAGGAGAATAATTTTCCATAAAAGGAAAGCCTCTTTACAGACAAAGTTAAAAAGCCAGTCATCTTCAATCCAATGTCACCGGCCATCATAAAGCCTGTTTTGCCTAATTCTCATTTCCAAACCTTGGCTGCTGACAGGCAAAATACCTGGGGCTCCTGCTAAAGTTAGCTTCCTACATGACTCCTCTGGGGGTTCCGATTTATGGAGTAGGACCCAATATTCAAAATACACATCTGTACAACTTATATGTAAAATTGGGAGGGAATGTAGAGGTAGAAACTGGAGGGAGGTGTGGTGTCTGAGTGAACCTCCTCAGTCGCTCCTTTGAATGGAAGGCGGTGCAAATCCGCAAATTAAACAGGTACATATCTGTGGCTGAGAAAGTTTTTGAAATTAGATTGAAGTAACAAGTCTTTGCCAGTACAGTCCCAGAATGAAGCACTCTGTGCTGGGCCACTGGACGCTGATACAACAAATAAGCTCTGAAATCTCAGTCGCTTCACATAAGAGCTTCCCCACATAGCGGTCTGAGTAGACCTGCTAAGGGATTCAGCTCCACCCACCCCACAGACTCATGTTCCTTCTCCTGCCTGGCTTTACCCTTCTTTTCCACTTGTCCGGTGGGTGGGAAAGAGAGAGAGAGTCCACAGTGCTGATGGCCGGCTGAAAAGCGGCACACAGTACATGAGACAGAGCCAAGGAGCATGGCCACGCCAACGGACTGCGCAGGAGGCTGGGACATGTCCGGCTGCATGCCCAGGAAGAAGAGAAGGAACGTGGATGTGCGTGAGTGAGAATCTCTGCCACCGAGGTGAACAGGAGTAAAAGTGGGGGGGGGGGGGGTGAGCCCTGCAGTTCAAATATCAGAAAGCTCTGTAGCCAGCCAACAAGCCCAGCACTGGATTCCCCGCTGGCCGGCCCCTGCTGTAGCCCTGGGGCGCTTTTCAGCCCATCCCTGACCTACTGAAATAAATCTGCATTTGGTACCTTAACATTTGAAAAGACCCTGACTGTTCTTGCTGACTCAAAATGGTCTACGAATAGTTTGATCTCAGGTTAACTTTAAAGGTCAGTGGAAATAAGAAGACTCCAATTCAATTAAAATTTGCCAGACATATGTGTGAGACACATACCACCTCAAATTTAACAGCTATTAAAATAATTATTTCATATGTGGCAAGATGGCACAGTTTCAAAATTCAGATATATTGATTTCTGTGCTTCTATAGTTGGGAGTCCTAAGAATTATCTTTAAAATCATAAAAGATCACAAGAACACATAAACGTCAGATTTCATACATGACAACCCTACTTATAGATACTTGAGACTGTGTTAGATAGAATACAGATCAATTATCAGCACTTCAGTCACCTGTACCAATAATTCTGAAAAGCCCAGGTGACAGCTGTTATCCTGATGGTCAACAGAGCAAAATCCCAGGGTTGCTCAAAGGTTTGAGCACCTGTGAGCACAGATGCAATCTTTCGTTCATGTATCAAGTTCTGCCAGGCGGACATTGTCAGGACTGAAGATCTGCATTATTTTCTTAGGTAACACCCCTCCCATGTGTCAAATGATGAGCTCGCTGACACACTTGCTTTCTCCAGTACAAGGCAGAGCACAGAGGCTCCTCACAAGAGGAGTGGGGCGGCAGTCCTCCCAGAAGATAACAAGAAAGCTGTCCTGGTACTACAAAAACCTTCCCCAGAGCAGGTTGTTTGTCTTATTTTTTAAGTGTACTCCAAATATGTCCTCTAGAGAAAACAAAATTTCACTACTTTGGATATTATAATTCTCCCTTAAAAAACAAATATGGTAGAGAGAAGTCCCATGTTGGCAATGCCTATGTAGGTACAACAGGTAATAAGCATTCTCAACCTTATTACCCATTTTAATATGGTCATTCTTATGATTCTCATTGCTTCCTTTCCTACTTATTTGTGAACCTCCAGGAAAGTAAATGCATGAGGAGGAAAAGAATGGAAATCTACATCAGAAATGAAGCCAGAAAGACTAACAAACACACCATAACCCACAACCAAGGAGGTCAGGTCCTCAGTAAGGCAGAGGACTTAGATTTAGGGATCTCAAATAGGCCTCCACACTCTTAAAAAACACTGAGCAAGATCCTACTGCATGCATTTATTTGAGTGCAAACTGGTCACTCATTCGTGGGTGCTACATTAGCAACAAGAAACAGATTCACTGACCTCAATTCAGACCTTATAGATGCCAGGTACAAGGAGACACATGCCCCTTTGAGTCATTTTCCCTTAAATCATGGTTCAGTGTTATTTGGGATGGATGGTGGGGAGAGATTTCCAAAAGAATGATTTTATAATGAGTATCACACATTGGTGAAATTTTAGGTCCACTCTGTACAGATAGGAAATCAGGATTTCTCTAATGGACCAGTAAGCATAAAGATATCAGATATGTAACATTTAAATCAGAAAATGATTCTAAGGGTTGAGAGTTTTGTACTTTCCAAACTGTGCTTTGTCAAATCCTTGGAGTGGAGGAGTATCAGGGGGTCATGCCAGCTGGTCACCTCAGCCAGAGAGGTTCTGAGAAGGCTTTACACAGCAGGCTACTTTTCAGGTGGGAAAACTGAAGAAAAAAATTAAAGTTTGACAACCATTAACGCTTTTTGAGCATCATTTTCTGTCTACCTGTCTGTCCCTCAATCTCCCAATGTGACAAATGGAGATGGTAATGGTAGATACCATGGATGAAGTGGGGTAATGTGTGCTGGGTCTCTGGAGCAGGGCTTCATGAGCTGAGTGTGTGCACTGCATGTCTGATGCCCTGGTCACTGCTATTCTCCTCCTCACTGTTGTCATGTCACAGGGTTATGCGGACACTTTCCCCAAGAGTATGGCTATGAGGGGTGTGGGGTAAATTGCAGAATTTCCAGGATCTCCCACCTATCCTTACATTTACATATCAATAGGTGTTTACCGCTGCAGCCTCCAGAGCAAGAGGTGGAGAGATAACAGCCATTTTCTCCTCCCATCCATTCCTGGTATGCAACTGGTCTGGCATCTGCCAGTCACCAGGGACCCACCAATGGAGCTCCTCCTGGAAGGCGTGGTAGGAAGTAGAGAGCACGCCAAAGGGGCAGAGTATGAGCAGTGGCCAGACAAGATGGACAGGGCAAGGCCTAGTGAGCAAATTTGAGCAAGCTGTGAGTAATAAAAAGCCTTTCTCCCAACCTACTCTTTCCTTTGACTTATTTCATTTTCACTGGTTTCATAGGGGATTTGTATGAGGCCAGAACACCCTTTCCCCCAGTGCTACATCTGGTGTGAGTCGGCAGGACCAGTGAACCTGAAATCTGTCACCATGGGTGTGATGTTTGGGCAGGCTGCCCCAGATGGTGGGGAGACACCTGGGAACCCCCCTGTGGATAGTGGGGGATTCACCCAGGAATCCCTCTGGAGATTCCCCAGTTAGAATTTGGTCTGGGGTAAAGTGCCTTCTAGAGGAGTGGACCCCTCCCCAGAATTGGGAAGGGTGGGGACACCAGAGGCAGTGGAGTTGGCCCTCTGTGAAATAGGGCACTGCTTAGGGGACTAAGTGGCTGCGGGGCAGGGGGAATTGTGGGGTGGCTGTTTCTCACAGCATTGGAAAGGGTTACCAAGGAGAGAGATGCACTCCAATGTCAATTGGAAGAACAAGAAATGAGTTGTGTGATGCTCTGAAAAAGGAATGAAAGCTATTGAGAACTGAGATCACATTGCTGTGAGGCAAACTAACAGCAAGGAAGGAGGCAGCAGAAAAATGAAAGTTGCAGGAGGCCAAGGGGGAGGTGAAGGAAGAGGTGGTGCCTTCAGCCCTGGAGATGATAAAGGAGATTTCAGGGAAGGAGGAGCTGGGGGAGGAGGAGAGAGTGAGGCCGAGGGTGGTACTGCTGCTGAGGCCACCACCTTAGGCTCCAGCCCCTCCAATATTGAGAGCCCACCCAGTTGTGGTTAATGAAATAAAGACACAACAACTGCAGGTTCCTCAGGTGGAGGAGCAGCCCACTCCCCAGTTTGTGGAGCACTCCATGCTCCATCCCTATACCCAGGCCAGCTGGTGGATTTAAGCACTCAGTTTCTGCAGGAGCCCCAAGAACCTCTGTCTACATGGCTTTTGTATCTTTGGGATTTAGGAGTAGAGGGTATTGTTTTTTCTGGGTCTTAAGTGGGTTAAACTGGCTTCCCTGATGACTCACCCCTCCCTCTGGCAGAGGTTACAAATGCCCATCAGACCCCAGGGAATAATGCACTTATGGATTGGCTGACAGCAGCCCTCAGGGCAATTTGGCCTAATCAGGGTGATTTACCATACTTCCCTGCTAGCTGGAAAACATATGCAGAACTCCATCAGGTTTTGCGGGAGTTGAGCATGAAAAATATCATCTATGATATGGACCCTCATGGCTCCAATGAGGAGTCGTTGACTATGGAGATTAGAAAGCTGGTGCTCCATACAGCTTCCCCATCCATCTTTGGGTCCCTAGTGACTATTCATGCCCCCCACCTAGGGCAATCCATAAGTGAGGTCACTTGTACTATAGTACATCTGGGGTAGGTTGAAATAATAAGAGCATGGAAGGAAACAGTCTGCAACTGAAAGAAGAGGTTCAAAGGGCCCTGTGAAAGTCTCGAGGACCCAGACGTGGTTGGTTTGATAAAGGCAGGGCAGTGAAAGAAAAACTTGATGACAGCCCAATAGAATAGTACAAGAGCTGTGGCATCAATTAAAGCCAGAGCAGTGGTTCCAGCCACTGAGGTCCAAGACAAGGAAGCTGGAGGCAAAGCCCCATGTCCAGCCCATGTACCTGCAGGACTTCCTGGGGGAAAGTACTCAAACACTGCTGGGGCCCCCACCTGCACAGGAGGGTGATTGGGTGTTGTGGTCTGACTGAGGTCAGGGTCAAGGCCCCCACCTTGGGGGACATGGTAGGGACTTGAGGTCACATGTAGAATTGGAAATTCATTGGTCCCCATGAATGTACAACATACCTTGGCACTGGTGGACACAGGAGCAAGGTGTTTACCCACAAAGGACTATACTGTGTATATTTCTCCCATCCCTGAAAATATTTTGGGTGTGAATATCCTGCAGGGCCTGCAGTTACCAACCACTGCAGGTGAGTTTAGACTGAGGGTACATGTGGTAAAGGCAGTTCTGAGGGGACATGCTAAGCACCTGCCTGTAGCTCTGCCTGTACCTCAGTGGGTGACAAATACAAAACAATATAAATTGCCTGATCTACACCAAGACATTGGAGAAACTCTACAGGAGTTGGAGAAGGTGGGCATCATAAAGTCCACCCATAGTCCTTTTAATTTCCTGGTATGGTCAGTGGAAAAGCTGGATGGTCCTGGCATATGACTGTGGATTACAGAGAATTGAATAAAGTCACATCCCCTGTGCATGCTGCTGTCCCCTCTCTAGCAGCCCTTATGGACACTCTCAGTCATGAGCTAGGAACATATCATTATGTTGTGGACCTTGCTGATGCTTTCTTCTCTGTTGACATAGCACAGGAAAGTCAGGAACAGTTTGCCTTCACATGGGAAGGCTGGCAGCAGACATTCACGATCCTTCCACAGTCCCACCATTTGTCATGGACTTGTAGCCCAGGACTTGGCCACATGGAAGGAATCACAATGGTGCAGCTGTATCACTACATTGTTGATGCTATACTCACATGTGACTCTCTTGCAGA
Source organism: Smutsia gigantea (assembly GCA_032199065.1). Classification (NCBI taxonomy): domain Eukaryota; kingdom Metazoa; phylum Chordata; class Mammalia; order Pholidota; family Manidae; genus Smutsia; species Smutsia gigantea. The sequence continues at coordinate 746,037 of JAVSCE010001054.1, read as the reverse complement.
TTTAGAAGGGGCAGTTCTAGACTGCTGCAACATCAACAGGAAAAATGATGGGCTGTGAATAGCGCCAAGGTTCAGGGACCTGGTTTGTCAGTAAAGTTTTTGGAGATTATCTGGTCAGGTAAGACCAAAATTATACCAGAAGCAGTCATAGATAAGGCCCAGGATTTCCCTACCCCTACAACTATGGCAGTATTACAAGAGTTTTGGGGTCCTTGGGGCTACTGGAGAGTGTTTATCCCATACTTGGCACAATTTCTGAGGCCATTATAATGGTTGGTATGAAAGGTCATCAGGTGGGACTGGGGTGAAATGTGTGCATCTGCTTTTACTATTGCTAAGTGAGCAGTAAAGGCCATACAGTCCTTGAGTGTAATAAACCCATCAAGGCCCTGTGAGCTAGATGTTCATGTAACAAAAGATGGCTGTGGATGGGGCCTTCCTTGAGGAGCAGCTTGAACAGAACTGACAACCTGGGTTCTGGTCCCAACTATGGAATGGAGCAGAGGTGTGGTACACCTTGATAGAGAAGCAACTGGCTGCTCTGTACCATGCCTTGCTGGCTATGGAGCCCATCGCTGGAACAGCTCAGACCAAAGTAATAACCACCTATCCCATCGCAGGGTGGGTGCAAGATGGGACCCAAAGGCCATGGAATGGCATGGCACCGACACCTACACTGCAAAAATGGGGTGCATATTTACAGCAGCATAGCACCCTCTCCACTAACCTCTTAAGTGGAGAATTCCAACCCTTATTTGGACCAATGACATATACCAGTGCAAAGCAGGAAGAACTTGCTTTGGAGCTATTAGTAACAAAGGGCCCTTATCAGGAGGGAAAAGCCCCTGTTCTTGAAGATGCTTGGTACACAGACAGCTCCAGTCACAGGTAGGTCCCAAAGTTGAGGGCAGTGGCTTTCCACCCTAAGACTGAGACAAAATGGATGGAGGGCGGAGAGGGGAAGAGCAGCCAATGGGCAGAGTTTTGGGCAGTGTGGCTCATGATCACCCAGGAACTTTCCCCAATAATTGCACAGACAGTTGGGCAGTCTCCAATAGGCTTGACCCTGGGGCTACTGACATGGTTCCATGCCAACTGGATGGCTGGTCACTGGCCCCTTTGGAGACATGGGTTGTGGCAAGACCTATGGGTCTCTGGTCAGACTAAGACAGTTACCATATATCATGTGACTGGCCATTTGCCTTTGGCATCCCCAGGGAATGATGAAGCAGACATATGGGCCCATGTGCACTGGTTAGTAGGAAAGCCTGCCTCTGATGCCTCTGATGTAGCCCAATGGTTACATCAGCATTTGTTGCACATGGGGCAAAAGACAATGTGGGCTGTAGCCCACTAGTGGGGCCTGCCTTTAACGTTTGAAGAAGTCAGCAGAGCCTGGAAGGAGTGCCTTGTGTGCTTTAAGAGTAACTTATATGGAGTCCTGCAGCAACATGGGACAATAGTAAAGGGACTGATATCCTTTGTCAGGTGGCAGATAGACTATATTGGGCCTCTGTCCATATCAGAAGGATATCAGTATACCATGACTTGTGTGGATACAGCTACTGGCTAGTTGGTTGCTTTTCCTGCATGTCATGTAGATCAGCAAATGACCAAAAGGAGCTTAGAGAGTCTTTGCAGCCTATGGCTGGCCTCAGGTGATTGACAGCAATCAAGGCACCTGCTTGACTGGACATGTGTTATAAGAATGGGTGAAATAATTAGGGATAAAGTGGAAGTTTCATGCATTATATAACTCTATCCAGGTGGGCATGATAGACAGGTGCAATAGTTTGTTGAAATCTGGCCTGAAGTCAGACACCAATAGTCTATGGGGCTGGTCAGTCCACTTGTGGACAGTGCTATGATATTTGAAGGAGAAGCCCTGGAACGGGGCATTGAGCCCTATGGACATGATAACACACATTGCTGCCTCTCCTGTACAACTACATGTGCAAACCAAAGAGGAATTATTGAAGCCAGGATATGGCCAACAGAGCAACATCCAGCTGCCAGCACCAACTGCGTTAAATCCTGGAGACTCTGTTGAGTGGATGTGGCCCTGGATAGTTCAACACACGGACCAGTGATAGCTGGTCCCTCTGGCACCTTGGGGAAAAGGTCTGGAAGCTGGCCTCTGGTGTCTTCCTGGAGTAACAGCAGAGTGGCTCCCAAAGATCACAGCAGTGTACCCAAAATGTCTGGGAGGTAAGAGCATCTTACGGGGAAGTTTTGTTTTGTCTTCATGGCCAGTGCATGTACCTCCCATACCCTATATTTTGATCCATTTGTAACTCCCACAGAGAGGGGAGTGAAGGTCTGGTATGCTAGACCAGGACAAGACCCCAATCCTGCCACTGTCCTATCACAGGACCACTCTCTTGCATACATCCTACCTGTTGGACAGGATTTGCCTATGCTTGTATCTTTAAAACATGCATCTTATCTCACTGATGTTTCTTCTACAGTTCTTGCAGATTGGGCCTACCTCCTAGCCACAGCTGCTACTTTCTGAGTTTGCACAGAGCTCCCTGCTGATTCAGCAACTGGCCTTCTGTGAAATGGGCAAGTTATGGACTTAATCTGAGGACTTTGAACCCAGATGGATCCTCAGGCTTGAGGATTATCATGATTTTATTGCTATCTGTATCTTAGTTCCTGTTGTTACTGTATGTTATTAGTCTGGTTACAGTGTTCTAGCTTTCTCTCCCAGGGGCCATTATGGAAGATGGGGGGGCATGTAGATTGTAAGTCAAGAGTTTTGGAGGGGTGGATTGTGTGGTAAACTTCAGGATTTCCAGAATCTCCCACCTAGCCCTAGCCATTTACATATCAATAGGTGTTACTGCTCTAGCCTCCCACAGACTCCAGGGCAAGGGTTGGAGAGATAGCGGCTATTCTCTCCTCTCCTCCATTCCTGGTATGTGATTGGTCTGGCGTCTGCCAGTGACCAAGGACCCACCAATGGGTTTCCTCCCAGAAGGGGCTGGCAGAAAATAGAGAGCATGCCAAGGGGGCAGAGCATGAGCAACGGCCAGAGGAGATGGATGGTGTCAAGCCTGGCCAGCAAATCCGAGCAAGCTGTGAGCAATAAAAACAGTTTCTCCTAACCTACACTTTCCCTTAACTTATTTTAGTTTCACAGGTTTCATAGGGGATTCATATTGGGCTGGGAATACCTTTCACCCTGGAGCTATAGGGGGCATATACCTGAGGCTTTTGCTACCACAGACTGTTCTAAAATGTTCATTTTATTTTCTTTCTAGATTTAAAAATTGACTGGAGCAAACTAAGACATTAGGTAAGAATACCAGACACAGAATTCAGAAATTCTGCATTCATTCACTCACTGAGATATCCTACAGAGTTGTCTTATTATGGAAAATACTGAAAAAACCTGGCCTGGATCACTGACAGAAGAACCAAGTGGCATTTGGAGGTCTTGGAGTGTTGAAGCTTTATTTCACACTGGCGGGCTCAGAGGGGAGTAATCTCCCAAGGTCTGAGCCCGAACAAAGGCAAAGGGAGGAATATATATCTTTCTGCTTCTGTATCTGTAACATTCCTACGTGCACAGCAAGCGAGCAGGCAGGGGGGAGTGAGTTTAGGGAGTGAGTGCCTGGCAGAGCGGGGAGTGAAGGGGAGGGGGAAGCTAAGGGAGTTTCTGTTGTCTTTGCTAAGAAGAGCGGCAGAAGGGAGCCACCTGACTAGACTGCTGTCCTTGTAAGTTTTTCCCTATCAGTCTTATAAAAGAAAACACACATATACTCATGCACACACACGTGTGCATCCTCTAGGCTTAGGAACAAGTGCTGTCTTTTTGCATTCAACTAGTAACAGTGGTAGAATTCAAACACTGCAGAAACCTGAGAACTGCACAAGAGGTCTAGGCATGAAGTGACTCCATGCAAGACCCTGCACTAGGAGACTTGACCAAAACGCTTGTATCACTTCTATTTAGGGCCACGTCCCTGCGATGACCCCAGACCCACTCAAAATGTCTGCCTGAGAAAGCTCAGTGCTGCCAGGATTCATTTCAGCAAAATTTGTTTTTACCTTTCAAAACCTGGTAATAACCAGATGACCCCTGTATCCCTTACAGCAATTAATTACTTTAGAAAGCTTAATTGAAACTTCTTCCCCTGCCCTTTAAGATGTAAATTTCTACCACCCAGAACAGTTCCAGGGACCTGAGACTTTTTGAAATGCAAACATTCAGGGTGACTCTCCTCTTGCTCCCAGCTCCTGAGGAAGGATGAAGGCTTGACTTAGGTGGGCTTCTTGCCCCAACCTGCACCACTGCCTCCTGTCATAAAGATATGAGGAGTTTGTTCCTCCTTCAGACTGAAGTAGGGCAGGCACTTGGGCCAAGCATCAAGATTAGCTTTTCCTGCCTATGGTAGAAATGCTTCAATATAAACAGTATAGTAAGAACAGGAGAGATTCCATCTGAGGGGTAAGATTCCATTTTAAAAACCAAGAAATTAGGAAGCAAGATTCCTAACATATTCTTTGGTAAACAGACAATAACTCAACCCATCTTGGGGGCAGGGTAGACAGTCTTGATTAGTATGTTCCCAGAGGGAAGTTGCTATCCTAGAGAGGAATTCAACCAATTTCTGATGTTAAGTTAATTTTGTAGTGATAATAGAAGAGAGGAGACATAATGTCTCTCACCAGAAGTAAGCGTCTTGAGACCACTTTACAAATCTATACCCCCTGGCCCTTTGTCAGATTCCTGAGAATCCTTAAAAGACAGACTCCCCCGCCCTTTAGTGTGCCTCTTCTTTGAGGTTGCCCTCACTTTCCTTTCTTTAAGTGTGTACTTTTAAATAAAGCCTTTTCATTGCTCAACTTAACTGTTTTTTCTCTGCACTTTTCCAGTAGTAAGCGTCTTTGTTTCTTTGCTATTTCATTCTATTACCAAGTCTTCCCTTTGTCTCTGCTTTATTCCTGATAAGTAGGGAGGGGCTGCTGAGAGCTCTGATTTGGGCCTGCAAGTTCCCGTCACCTGGGTGACCCAGACAGAACTGTAGCTGCTCCTAGTGACCTGGCTGAAAATCTCCTTTCATTGGGAAGTTATCAGAACATAACCTCACTCCATCCCATGCTCCATGGCTCCCCCAAATCCTGGGGTGGTAGGGACCAGCCCCCATCCCATGCAGATCCAAGTGGACATGGGAAACCAAGTAACCCTGGCTTTAGGAATTGGCCAGGGGGACATGCCCTAGACAAGGAGTTCAGCCTGCAAATGTGTGCTGAATGAATGATAAGTCTCAATGTACATGGTGAACTGGAAGAAGGAAAGTTCCATGGCCAGCCTAGGCCTGCTTTATGTTGGGATTGGGGTTCAAACCTACTGTTTTTGGTTCTAAACTATAAAACACATAAATCAAGGAGAAAAACTTAATGTTTGTGAAGATGGAAGTTATGGCACTTAAAACATTCATCCAGGTTTTCTGTGGAAGTCTAGCCCCACTCACTGGGGCATTTAAATACCACTGGATCCAGGAAAAATAAAAATGGGCACTGATATTCATACATCACTTTTGAGGAGCATTTTTATGCAAATCCAGTAGACCTGTTTTATTTCTATCGTCCCTTAGTATCTTTTAATTTGGATGCTAAAAGATCAAAGTTGCCATCCTAGACAGTGACGGAAATGACCCTTAGCAACAGATCTCCTAAAACCACCTTTTGGGACTTAAGTTGAAAGCCAAGATGGCTGTGTGGGAGCCACCCTGGCACCACAGCCATCCCACATCAGAGAGCTTTCTTTTTACCCTAAGACTCCATTCACAGAGATGAACTAGACCACAGAAGAATCTCGGAGCCCCCTAGAGAACAGGCGCTGTGCTTTGCCAGTAAGTACAGAGGGGACCGAGCTGGCTCCGCACTCCAGGGCTGTGCAGGTTGGCCCCTGGCCTGGGAGAATGATCAGGAGAGGCTTCAGGCTGAGGGCAGAGACGATCTGCTCTTCGAGAGCAAGGCTATGGACCCTCAGTACAGTACCCCAAGAACAGGCCTGGCACATTGCAGGTAGATGAGGTCATGGAGGCTAGGATATCTGAACAGGACACCCCTTTTCTTCCACATGACTCCATGCAGTGCTTGTGGAAGCAGGACCCGAGGCCGAGGAGCATTGTTTTCTGTGGAAATGGAGAATGTTCTTTTCCAAAACTGTCAATGAGGTACCCTCTACCAATACATACATGGAAGTCACAGATAGGCTATTTTTGAAAAAACAGAGTTTTCAGATGAAATCTTAAGGAAAATAAAAGTGGACATAAAATTCTCATTTTCTTAATTTTATTCACAGATTCATTCTGTCCCTGTCTCTCTCCAGTCTACCTCTCCTCTCTCTGCCTCTCTCTCTCAGCCTCTTTCTCTGTCTCCCTCCTTATCCCTCTCTCTGGCCCATCACCCTGCACTCAGCACCATTTGCCCTCAGCACACACAGTGATGAGTCGCTGACTCTGGTCCAGGTGAAGCAGGAGCAGCCTTGGTGGCTGCTTAGAAAGAATGTCCCCAAGAATTTATATCCTCAGAAATAGCTCATGCAGAGGAGGCAAGAGGCTGTGGGTATATGGGCTCTTCTCCTGTCTTTTGAGCAGAGTTTGGCTTGCCAAATCCCATTTAATCTTGGACATGTCTGAGCTTGGGAAGAGGAAGTCCTTTTATGTTCTAGATTTTTCATCAAAGCAAGCTAGCAACCATTTGTCAGGTTTGTCTCAGGTTCCACATGTTCTTTATAAATGTCTGGCCTGGAGTAAGTGGTCGATGACAATTAGCTATTAGGCTAATGATCATGATGATTAATTCCCTTTTATCCTCTGATTAATTTTGTTCCCTTCAATCACTCATCCGCCAACAAATATTGCTGTGTGAGCCTCATTCCTTCTTATCCTCAGCGTAACAGGATTTCATTCTGCCGCGATCCTGGTCCTCCACAGGACATCTGACAGCCACACAAGAGGGGCTGGTGTCAGTCGCTGTTTTAGAAGAAGCAGTAGGATGTCTTTTTGTGTTATGAGGATGAAGCAGAGCTTCATTTACACATGAATCCCTTTGAGAAAGATTTTCAAGTTTATGAAGAATATAGGTTTTTATTAGTATTTGCCATGAGGCAAATTTAATATGCCTGGCAATTACTGGGGACACTGAGGGGTATTAGCTCAATGCAGAGTTCATCACATAAATCTCAGAAGACAAACTTTTAAAACAATTACTTTTATTACTCTATTTTCATAAAGTCCACATCTTTAGGGAGAGGATAGTAAAACCAAAAAAGGACAAAACAGAATTAACTGCTGCATAATAAATATTTCCACTATGTTGTTTCTAAAGATAAACTTGCCTTTGCCTCCAGCCATTAGCAGATAATATGTTTACTCAATGCTCAAACCAATGTGATTCCTCTCTCAATGCTCCCTTATGCCCTTAACTTCACCTAATGGCCCACAAAGACAAGGGAAAGTCTTAACAACTACCATTCATATCCTATGATATGGAGAGATGAGGAAATCTTGTAAATTGTTCATAATCATTCAAGATAGGGTATTGACTTTTTAGTCCAATTATTTGAACATTTAAGCCAACACTTTCTTTTGCCTGGTTTTGTTTTTAATTTGCTTCAGTGTCAAGTATCTAGAAAATGTATTTAATTCTTCAATTCACATATACCATGGCACCATTCAGTTCAGGTCAGTCCAACTCTGTCCTGAGAATACGAATACAAAAATTGAGACAAGTGAAACTTAGCTGTCAGCTTGCAACCCACTGCTCTCTGTTACCTAACTAGTATTAGTGCCATCTACTGTCCTCCATTCTGGGGAAAGTTCACTAGAATCTGCACAGTATCTGCAAATGCCCTGGAAATTCACAATTCCTGGCCCCTTTTAAGCTGAGAGGACTTTCCCTCAACACCAGATTCCACTGACAGTTCATCTCCCAGGAATATTCTTTTTCTTTTGAAACCTATTCTTATTTCTCTGAAGTCCTTAAAAATCATGCAGGCAAGGCTCTTGAGTATGTAATAAATTTTACTGAAGATGTGGACCAAGAAAGGTGTTTATATCAGAGTAACTCAACTATCTAAAGTTAAATATTAGCCATGCTTAGCTGTAAACTCCTTTTACCACCCAGCACTAGAATGTCTCACTGCTCACATTTCTGCACAGATCACAGCCCAGGCCTTGCTGCTTAGCCCACACACTACCTCTTTCCTGTCCCAGATGCCTGCTTTTTTCAGTCAGATGGCTCTAGCCTTGGTTTACCTTTTGGTCTTTATCTAATCTGATGCACTCCTCATGGCCCCATCCTCTATTTTTTTACTTGAGAGTTGTTATGGCCCATCTCAGTGTCTACTGAGATGCTTAACCGAACAGTGCTGATTATAATGAATGTAAGTTTTCTCTTCAGTGACAGGTAGTGCACAAGGCAGCAGAGAAACTAATGATCAATTCAAGACTGCAGGCAGACAGGATGACCAAGAGGCTTGATGGAGGGGAGGACACCTGAGAGATGAAGGGGGTTTGAAGGATGAGCTGATGCCTCCAGATGTCAGGAAGGGAAGGCACCTCAGGGCAGAGAACAGGCATCAGGCCACAGACATGAGGCCACAAGACATGATCAGAAAGCCACTGCCAGCATATCATTAGTTTCAGCCAGAAGAGGACGTTGGGAGGGAAAGCTGAGTCCAGAGGAGGAAAGACCTTTCATGCCATCCATCCTAAGGGTTGGGCTTTATTTTATGAGCAAAGAAATTTGCCTTTGGAAAGATCACTTTGATTATAATATAGAGAAATTACTGGCAGAAGATGAGCATGCCTGAAGGTGGGAGATTTATTTCAGCTGCAGAATTGGTTCAGCGAAGCCATGTGGGCTTTGCCTTAAGATGATGGCAGAGGATGAGGAGAGGAGCACAGGTTGGAGAAGCAGTTGGATGGTGGAGTGAGTTACTTTAAGGGGGAGATGGGCTAGGGAGCCCTGAAAGTGGGGGAAGGAAGCTTCTAGCACCTCTTCCCACTTTTTCTTGCCACTAGAAGGTCTTTCTTAGCCACTGACTTGGGCTCAGGGTTAAGAAGCAGAGCCAGGTTCAAGTGAAGAATTTTCACCGAAAGGTCTTCCAGTAGCTCTAGTATATTTTGTAGAGCAACAATTCATGGTCGGCTTTTCTGACTGATGCTTTCCTGAAAGACTTGCTTATGTGAGAGAACTGGAAATTCTGCTTAAGCCTTGAAGTAAAATTTTATTTTTGTAATAATCTAACACTTGTGACTAACCCTCCATATCCACCCTCAAAATCTACTAATGGGTCACCTCTCAGCCCCAGCTGTGTCCCCCCAAGAAGCTGCCCAGAAGACCCCACAAGATTAGTCTCAGGTGTGACTCACCTCCTGATCTGACACTCAGACTTCCTCAGAAAATTTAGGCAAGCAGAGGCTCATTAAATGACATAGAATGAAGAACAGCTGATTCTTTCACTTTCTGAAAGTAGACAATGTCACATCCAATTTTGTCAGGCCATTTCTGTCCGAGATGCTGAACTATTGTCCTGCCACAAAATATATGACATTCACGTGTACAGGACCATCCCAAAATATTTCATAAGGAAGGAAGCAATGACACTGCAGACTATTATAAGTATACCATATATGCCACTACTAAAGCAAACATTTGTGTGGAGTTTAATTTCTGCCCAGAAGTACCATCCATTCACCCATTTAAAAAATATGATTCACATTTAATGAGTACTTACTATGTACTAAATAATAGTGAACAAAATAAAAATGTCTGCCTGTACATATTGCAGTGGAAGATAAGTCAGTTGCTCCAAGCACTTTTCTAACATTAACTTAGTTAATTCTTACCTCAACCCTATGAGGTAATGCCTATTACAATCCTCATTCTAAGATGAGGAATCTGAGCCACAGACCAGCAAAGCTTGCCCAAGGCCACATGGATTGTAAGGATAGTGAAGGAGTCATTTTCTAACTATAAACATGTTTTATTAGCTTGTGATTGATGCTGCAAGCTATTTGTGCTATCAAAAAAAACATATTTTCATGCGGAATACTAAATAATTATAATAAATATAATTTTAAAAATTAAATTTTACTTGATTTAAGATGGGCCCAAGACCTTAACAGATACCTCAACAAAGAAGACATACAAGAAATGTCAACTAAGCAAAGTGAAAGATGCTCGATATCATATGTTCCAGGGAAATGCAAATTAAAATAATAAGATACCACTACACACTTATTAGAATGGCTAAAATCCAAAACATTGACCCACCAAATGCTTGTGAGGATATGGAGCAATGGGAATTCTCATTCATTGCTGGAGGGAATGCAATAGTACAGACACTTGGGAAGACATTTTGCTGATTTCTTACAAAACTAGACATGCTCTTAGCAATTGTACTTCTTGGCATTTACCCAAGAAGCTAAAAACTTGCGTCTGCATAAAACCAGCACATAGATGTTTATAGTAGCTTTATTCATAATTGCCTAAAGTCAGTGCAACCAAGATGTTCTTCAGTAGGTGAATGGATAAATAAACTGGCATATCCAGACAATGGAATATTATTCAGTGCTAAAAAGAAATGAGCTATTAAGCCATGAAAAGATATGGAAGAAACTTAAGTGCATATTACTATGTAAAAGAAGCTTACCTAAAAAGGTTACATACTGTATGATTTCAACTATATGACATTCAGGAAAAGGCAGAATTGTAGGGGCAGTAAAAGATCAGGGGTTGGCAGGGTTAAGTGAGGGAGATGAATAGGCAGAAAACTTTCAGGGCAGTGAAAACACTATATGTGATATTATAATGATGGATATATGTCATTACACCTTTGCCTAACCCATAGAATGTACACCAACTGAATTACCCTTAGTTAAACTATGGACTCTAGGTGATTATGATGTGTCAAAGGAGGTTCATCTTTGGTTTAAAAAAAGTACCACTCTAGTGAATGATGTTGATAACTGAAGAGTCTATGCATGTGTTGAGTTAAGGAGTATATGGGGAAATCTCTGTACCTTTCTCGCAATTTTGTTGCAAACCTAAAACTGTTCTAAAAAATAAAATCTTTTACAAATAATATATGTTCCATGAAATCAATTTTATTAACATTAAAAAATTAAACTTTTCTCTGTTAGGAATTGCCTTTGTCTGTAAGTAACAGAGAACTAGCTACAGTGGATAAAGCAAATAGGTGTCTTATTTTTCACACATGACAAGGTTTCTGGAGGTTGGGACTTCAGGGTTCCTACAGCAGTTTCCAAATGATTTGGGGGACCCAAGCTTCTATTCTATTCCATGATATTGTACTCATATTCTATTCCATGGGTAGCTTTTATCTGCATGTGTTTTACCACATTCTCAACCACTTTACCTTCACATTCTAGGCAAGAGAAAAGAAAACATAAACAAAACAACCTCTTGTCAACTGAATCTGCCACCTTGAAAAGAGTTTTCCCAGAAGTCTAACTATAGCATGTCTTTGCATCTCATCAGTCAGAGCCATGTCACCTGGTCACCTCTAGCTGGGCATGTTACTACCCAAAACAAAGCTGGACATTTGTCCATTATAAGATAAGAAGAGAAGGTATGCAGCAGCAGAACTCTCCCACTGTGTTCCACATGCTCATCTCGGGCATTCTTGGTCCTCTGCATTTTTAAATGAAATTTAGCCAATTTCCACAAAAGAAAAATTCTGGGATATTTATCATGATTGTATCAACTTTATAGATCTCAAGGGGCATTGATATCTTTACAGTATTGAATTTGTAGTAAAAAAACATAATTTGTTTCTATACTTAGATATTTAATATCATTCAATAGGCTGTTGTAGATTTCATATATATATATCATACTGAATTGGATTTATTCCTAGCTATGTAAGATTTTTAGTGTTACAGTGGGTGGGACTAAGTATTTAAAAGTTTTGTTGCCAGTGTATGGAAATATATTTCACTTTTTCATTGATGTTAAATTCAGTGACATGGCTAAGTGGATTTAGTTATGCTATCACATGCTTTTGGATTCAAATTTCTTTGGAAACCAGAGTGTCTTTGGTAAATAATGAAAACTTTATTTCTTCCTCAACAGTACTTTATTTTCTTGTCCTATTGCACTCTCCTTTCTTATAAAGTTGTTGTCATATTATAATACCAAGTTTATGCTAGCCTCATAAAACTAGTTGAGAAGTAGTTCTATTATCTAGTTGAGTTTGAGAATAATTGGGATTACTTATCTCTTAAATGCTTGCAAATGTTTCATTAGTGAAGACTTGTAAGACTGGAGTTCACTTTGTGAAGAGGATTTTAGTTATTCAACTTCCATTGTTTTGTTATTTAATGGAATAGAACTATTTAGGCTTTCTATTTTGTGTTATGTCATTTTTGGTAAGTTTTTTTTCATGGAATTTTTAAATTAAGTGGACGTTTTCAAGTATATTAACAAATAATTGCTTTGTGTCTTCTAGTTGCTTTGCCTTCCCATATACATTTTAGAATTGGCTTGCCTGTAAGTAAAAAATCATACAACCTAGAATTTGATGGGATTGCTTTGAGTCTATGGAACAAATTAGGGAGAATCAATGTCTTAACAGTATCAAGTCATCTACCCATAAATACAATATAGCTCTCCATTCATTTAGATCTTCGACATCTTTCATCTGTGTTTTATAGTTTACAGTAATGTTATTGTAAATTAAATTAAAAATTTTAATTTCTTGTGTAATAACCCTGAAACTTGCACTTAGTTCAAGGAGCTCTTTTGGTCAGTACTTTGGTATTTTCTATATAGACAAATATTACATCTGTGAATAGAGATATTTTTATTTCTTCTTTTTCAATTTTTATTCCTTTTGGAGTTTTTTTGCTTGCCTTGTTGAACTGGTTAGAACTTCCATCCAGATACTGAGTAGGAGTGTGAGAAAGGGCAATTTGCCTTGCTCTAGATCTTAGAGGAAAGCATTCAGACTCATTATTTAGTGTTATGTTAGTTGTAGGATTGTTGTTGTTTTGTTAAGTTGTGTCTATTAGGTTAAGGGGTTCCCTTTCGATTCCTACCTTGCCAAGATTTTTTAAATCATGAATGCCTATTAAATTTTCTTGCATGCTTTTTCTGTATGTTTTAAATCATTATGGGTTTTTTCCTTCTTTAGTCTGTTAATATGATGAATTGCATTAGTTGGATTTGGAATGTTGAATCAATCTTGTATTCCTGGAAAGAGTCCCACTTGGCCATGTTGTGCTATTTTATCTGGAAATGATTTTTTAGTGTTTTGTTGAGGAATGCATCTGTATTCATGAGGGATATTGGATGACTGTTTTCTTTTACAGTGATGTCATTTTATAGTTGTGGTATATAGGTAATGCTACCCTGTATAATTGATGCCTTTCCTTGTTCTGAAGTCGGGTTTTTACAATTAGTATTGCCACTCCAGCTGTCTTTCGGTTCATGTTTGAATTGTATTTATTTCTCTCTCACTTTATTTTGAACTTATCTACGTCTTAAAATTTTAAGTGAGTTTTTTATAGAAAGCATATAGTTGAGTTTTGCTTTTATATCCAATCTCAAAATCTATTTGTCAAGCAATATATTTAGAACATTCATATTTAATGTGACTATTGAGATAGATTAAAAAAACAACCATCTTAATAAGGATTTATATTAGCTTCATATTTTGTCTAGTTAAAAATTATTTCTGCCTTATGGCACTTAACAGCAATTTTTATGATTTCATTTTTTATTCTATATTGAATGACTGTTTTAAAATTTTTACATAATAGTTACTCTCAGGTTTACAATATACACCTTTTACCAGACTCTAACCTAAAATATTATACCAATTCCCATGTAATTTAAGGAACTTACAATAGTATATTCTAAATGTTCCTCTCTAATCTTTTGTTTTATTTTGTGCTTTTACATATGCCATAAACACACAATGCATTGACACTATTTTTGTTTTAGACAGTCCTTTAGATCAATTAAAAGTAAAAGGATAATTTCCACTTTAATATTCCCTTTCCAGTGCTCTTCACTTATTTGTGTAGATTGAAGTTTTAGTCTGATATCCTATCTTTTCTGCCTAAAATTTTTCCCTTAATTGCTTAGAGAGTAAATCTGCTATCAATTAACTCTTTCAATTTTTGTTTGTCAGAAAGTCTTTATTTCTCCTTCATTGCTGAAAGATATTTTTATGGCATATAGAATTCTGGATTGACAACTTTTACTTTCAACCCTTTAAAGTAGTCACTCTATTGTCTTTTGGTTTGCATAATTATCAATAAGAAGTCTCCTATATTATTTCCATTACTCCTCTCTAGGTAATGTATCCAAGGATCACATATTATGTAACTTTTCAAACTATGTCTTTAACTCAACATAACACCTTTGAGTTTCAACTGGATTGTTGCATATATTAATAGTCTATTCCTTTTTATTTGTTAATAGTATTCCTTTCTACAAATATATCCCAGTCTGTTTACCCATCCAGCCACTTAAAGACATTTGGATTGTTTCCAGTTTTCAACTCTTACAAATAAAGCTGCTATGAATATTCATGTGCAGGCTTTGTGTGAACATAAATTTTCATTTCTCTACCCAGGAATAGGATTTCTTGACTATATGATAAGTTTGTATTTTAATTTATAACAAACCAACAAACTAGTTTCCAGAGTGACTGTGCCAGTTTGCATCCTCACCAGCAACTTATTAAAGTCCATACATTGCATCCCAGTTAGTACAGTCTTTTTTTTTATTTAGCCTTCTAATATATGTATGGTTATTTCTCACTGTGGTTTTAAATTGCATTTCCATAATGGCTAATTTATTTAACAGCTGTTTATGTGCTTGTTTGCCATTATTATATCCTCTGTGGTGAAATGTCTATTCAAGTACTTTGCCCATTTTCTAAAATTATGTTTCTTTTCATATGGTTGATATTTGAGAGTTTTTTAAATATATTTTGCCTACAGATATTTTGTAGGATATATGATAAGCAAATATTTCCTACCTGTGAGTGGCTCATATTTTCATTCTTTTAACAATGTTTAACAAAGAAGAGAATTTTTAGCTTTGGTACAGTCCAATTTATCAAATTTTTCCTCTTATGGATCATGGTTTTGGTGTCATATCTGTGAAATCTTTGTACAAATTATATATCATATTCTTCCAAGGTTGTAGAGTTTTCTACATTTACATCTTCATCCACTTTTGTTTGATTTTCTACATGGTGCAATGTACAGATTGAAGTTTACATGTTTTTGCATACGAATATCTAACTGTTCCAAAAACATCTGTTGAATCCATTGTACCATGGTCTCTATTGTTTTGTTTTTGTTGAAATGTCTGAGGTATTTCTTATTGTTGATCCTTTGAAGGTAAACATTTCTGGGATTTGGGGCAGTTTTAGCTTTGATGTCCATTGCTTAGTTTTTACCAGTTTAATGAATATATGCTTTGGTGTGGTTTTCTTGGACATTTTGAATCTAGGGCTTGATGCCTTCTTTCAATTTTGAAACCCTTAGTCAGGATTTCTTCAATTTTTTTTTCACATCATCTTTGCCACTCTACTGCTGGGCCTTCAATTACATAAAATTTGGATCTTTGCCTTTTGTTCACTAGGCTTCTTATGCTTTTTTCTCTGTATCTCATAGTTATCATTTTATTTTTTGTGCTTCAGTGTGACCATTTTCTCTTGACCTGTCTTCCATTTGTTTAATTATTTCTTCTGTTGTTTCTAATATTCTGTTAAAAACATATGTTCTTAATTTTGGCTCTGCAAATTCTATTTTATTCTTCTTCAAAGACTGTAGTTTTCTGCTAAAATTTCCTTCTTGTCATCTATATTATTGGTATTGATAATTAAAAATACTTTAAAATATGTATCTAACAACTCTGATATCTACATCACCTATGGGTCTATTCTATTATCTGTTTTGTCATCCTGTCCTGCTTCTTGGCATCCCTGTTAAATTCCAGACTCAGTGGCAGAAATTCTGCATGGAATATTATAGGGAATCTGGATAACATCATTCCAAGAAAGGATTCACCCCATCATTTGGCAAATAGCTGCGGTAGGACCGAACTCAACTTAATCAGGCATGACCTACCTGATTCATGACCCAGGCCATGTTTCAAGCTTTTTAGTGTTTGGTATACATTTGTGCTATTCTCACTTCTGAAGTGCAAAGGGTTCCATGTGGAATCCCTAGGTATTCATCAGGGGACCATCTCTTTCGAGGATCCTAAACCCCATGTTTCTTTCCCTACCATAATGAGACTGCTGGAAGCTCCACTCAACTTTTAATCTTATTTCTCCTTTGTTTTGGACTTTTACCCTGTGAAGCTTAAAAATCAATGAATGCCTTTAAAGAAATCCTATCAGAAAATATAATACTTATTTCCTTGAGGGGCCTTCACTATATGACTTTAGTTACCATGTCCCAGTTGCTCGGCAAACCCACACTGTAAGGTTTGGTCTCCATACCCCCAAACAATTATCAAAATGTATTGACTTCTTGCCTTCTCTAAACAATCCTTTATGCTTGTCTCATATACTTGCCCTGTGCATGTGTCCCAAGAGGAGAAGTGGTGTCTATAATGTCTGTGTCATTTCAACAAGCTTTTCTTCTCCCCAGAATCATGGGACCTCAATTCTTGCTGCCTCAGCATCTTTCTGATGCCATCAAATAAATGCTTTAGTTTTTTTTTCTTTTAATACATTGTTAAATTCAATCTACTAGAATTTCTTGAGGATTGTTTGCATTTTTGTTCATAATAGATGTTAATCCTTTATTATAATGCCTTTGTCTTGTTTTGGTACATTCATCAGGCCTGGGTTGCAAAGCTAGAACCAAGGATGATTTGACTTTATCACAGTAGTAAGTTAAATTTAGGGTCCTCTTAGACCTAGTAACCAGGGCAGGACTGGGTCTGGTAACTGGGTGTCAAACCATCCCAGCTTCACAGAAGAGGAAGCCAAAGTGTCAGGTTTGAATTGAGGTTAAATTTATGTTTTACTCAAAAACAGAATCTGTTTTCCAAGACCTGGTAGGTACGTGTTTGGTTGTTCTACCATGAATACTATATAGTTGTACAGTTGAACTGATTCAACAGCTACTTATTGAAACTTCATTGATGATTCCTCCTCAAGTCCACCACTTCAAAAATTAACTTCTGAAAACATACTTCTTATACTGCCACTGCTGTTTTCATTAATTTTCCTCATCTAAAGTATTATATCTATTTTCCTACTCTTGTTTTGAAGCTTTCCCCTCATGATAACAAAAGTTTTAATCCCCATGTAACCCCATTTTACGTGGACTAAATTCCAATCAAACTAAACATCACCCATTTTTATATGGCTCTCATTTCCCCACATGAACACATTCATTTATATTGTTTCCCAAGCCTATAAGTCTTTCCTCACCCTCAATCTGGACATGTTCAATTTACCCATACTTCAAGTCTCTACTTACAGGTCACGACCAATGTAGAATTTTCCCAGCATGAATAATCTCCCCCAGGTAAATTCCTAGAATAATCATACATGTCCTATGGAAATTAGCACTTTCAGCATTACATTATAATCACCTAGCCGTGTCCTGTCAGGGCATCTCTCAGATTTGGAGGGCAGGCCATCATGGTAGGCCGAGACTCAGGATCTTCCCACCACAAATTGTTTTAAGTTCATTACCAGCATTATTGCTGCTACAACCAAATATTTTAGAAATAAATCAAAGGCAGTACCTGGTCTGAGAGTACTAAAGCCTAATTTAGGATTGTCCAGCAGGCTCCAGTCCACTTGGGATTCAACCTTCTGACCTCTCTCCAGGCCAGAGATGGGTTAGGCACGTAGTCTGTTAGACACAAGCCATAACTGATGCCATTAAAGTCACTTCCTATGCCCCTTTTCCTTCTTTATTGGTGAGGAAATATTGAACCAAAGGATCAAGCCCTGCAGAGATTGAAACTTCCACAGAAGGGCACGTTTCTGTGATGAGGAAATGAGCAAAACAGGACTCAACAGGGTACCATTTACAATGCTGGGCATTCCAGAATGAAGAACCCATGTTTGATTCACCGTTATATATCTAAAATCATCTAGCTTAATGCTAACTATGTTCAATAAATGTGAAAAATGGACACAATGTCCATTCATAATACAAGGAAATATTTATAATATTAATCCCTACTAAAGCGTGCTTGAAAGACATCATATGTCAATTATTATGAAAATAAAGTATGTTTGCAGAAAATCATAAATCCCATTTTCTCTTTCTGCCATAACTGTGTATTTCTCCTGGCTTAGGGCAGTGCACCATTGCTGATCCGATGTTCAGATCCTCCCTGTTACATAAACTTGCTGTTGAGGTGATGTTCTTGAGCTGTAATTGAGCTGGCATGGGCAGAGAGCATCTTGTCCTTTGGTTCATTTTGGCAGCCAGGGAATTCTGAAGTTCAAAGCCTTGCCTAGTAGTTCTCCCACTCCTTTTCCTCCCCTCCCTCCCTTTCATTTAAGTTCTGAAAGCAGAGGAGAGAAAATGAAAAGAATCTCACCCAAGGAGACTGTCTGAAAATTGTAATAAAGACTCATTTTGTGCCTCAGTCTTCACATTATCTGTAGAGATATCTTTTAATCTACTGCACAGTCTTCTTATTTTCTGTTAATTTCTCATGGGAAGACCAGACTGGCAGTACAGGTTTACAGATAAAATTGAGAATTCCTGCAGTAAATTTCTCAGCACTCATGAAACTGATTTTGCCAGTATCTAAAAACGCAGTGGATACGTCTGAACTTGACTCACTCTGAGTGCAGCCAGGAAACCTGTGCCAGGGGGCCCCACACCTGGGACAGGTGAGCAGGAAAGAACTGTATGGTTCAAGTCCACCTATTGTTTGCCAGACAAAGCATCTTGGATTCTGGCTTAACCCTTCTGAGTTCTGTTCCCTCATAGGTAAAATAGATATCATAGAGGATTTTCAGGGTTTTATGAGACCACACATGGGAGAGCATAAAGCTGTTTGCTCATGACATAAGAAGTTACTGACATTGCTCTAATCCCTGTCTTTATCATGCACAGGCCCCTATCCCTGTGTCTCAGAGATGCCACCACCAGGGCATCACAAGGTTGGGATCAGTGGAATCAAGAGCACAAGTTGCGGCCTTCCACACTGTCTCTACAGGACCCCACTGCGCTCCACCCTGGCCCCTTCTCTGCATGGAACTGTTTTCCCAGAGGGTCTGAGCTTGTGGTGCTGGGGAGGACCCCATAGTCTCCTTACATACATAGAAAGAAACATGACTGATATATCTGGGACAGTGCATGGGTGCTGACGTGTTCAAACCGAGCTTCTCAGGTGAAAATCAGAGAAATGATCTAACTTTTCCCTCCCAGAATTGAGACCATTTTCTTGTCAGTATGCTGTCAGCACACAACACCCCGCCAACTCTCAGCAATTTCCAATTGTCAGAAGGGAGAATGTGGGGAGGGGTTCTACTGTGGCTCCTTCAGTGCACGCGGCCACGTGCAAGCAGGGTCTTCAGAATTCAGCATGGAGAGAACTGTACACATGTATCACTTTATAAAGAAAACCATATTTTATGGAGAAAAGTTCAAGTTCAGCTACAGCATCTGTGTATATTAGTAATTCAATAAATACCCATTAAAAAAATAACACGTACTATGTGACCATATAAGGAATAAAACCCCACTGTAGAGCAGGGAAAACCAATCTGTGTTGGATAAAACTGTTTGTTCCCTAGACCATGATCTCTTAACCTCATCACTATTGACATTCTTCTTGTAAGGGGCGATTCTCTGCGCTGTAGGATGCCTAGCAGAATCCTGGTTTCTACCTACTAGATGTTAATAGCACCGTCTGCCAATTGTAACAACCAGAAGGTCTCCAGACGTTGCCAAAATGTCCTTGGGAAAGGGAGGATGGACAACCCCCTTCCTACCATCCCATCGTTGAGAACATACCCTAGTCCCAGGCTTATGGGATTCATGTCTTCTACACTCTGAGTCCAGAAACACCCTATTGTTATCAATAGCTTACTGAACTGGGCCTTCCCCACGGCCATTGTCCTATTCTTCCCCAGTTTATTTATTTATTATTGAGGTGAAACTGGTATAGAACAGTATATAAGTTTCAGGTATACAACATTGTAGTTCAACATCTGTATTCATTACAAAGTGGTCGTCTCCAAAGGTCTAATGACCATCCATCACCATACATGTGACACCCTTTGCCCATTCCACTCACCACCCCCTGCCTTCTGGTAGCTACCAATCAGTTCTTTGTATAGATGAGTTTTGTTTTGTTTTGTTGTTTGTTTGTTTTTAGATTCCACGTATGACTGAAATGATACTGTTTTTGTCTTTCTCTTTTGGACTTATTTCACTTAACATAGAACCCTCAAGTTGCATCTCTGTTGTCACAAATGGAAATACTTCATTCTTTTTTATGATTGGATAAATAGTCTGTTGTTTATATGTACAATGTCTTCTTTATCCATTCATCAATCAATGGACATTTAGGTTGTTCCAGTATCTTGGCTATTGTAAATAATGCTGCTATGTACATCAGGGTACCTATGTCTTTTTGAATTGCTATTTTTTTATTATTTGGATAAATACCCAGAAGTGGAATAGCTAAGTCATATGGTATTTCTTAACTTTTTGAAGAATATCCATAGTGTTTTCCATAGTGCCTGCACCAATTCACACTCCTACCAACAGTGTAATGTGGGTTCCTTTTTTCCACATCCTCACCAGTGCTTGTTATTTCCTCTCTTTTGGATAAAAGCCATTCTAATAGGTGTGAGGTGACATCTCATCATGATTTTGATTTGCATTTCTGTGATGTTTAGTGATGTTGATCATCTGTATGCCTTCTTTGGAAAGTCATCTGTGTGGCTCTCTGTATGTCTTCTTTGGAAAAATGTCTGTTCAGAAACCCTGCCCATTTTTTATTTGTTTTTGTTGTCATTGTTAAGTTGTAGGAGTTATTTGTCAATTTTGGAAATTAACTCCCTGTTGGACATGTGATTTGCAAATATCTTCTCCCTTCAGTAGGTTGCCTTTTCATTTTGATGATGGTCTCCTTTGCTGTAAAGAAGCTTTTTAGTTTGATGCAGTCCCATTTGTTTATTTTCATTTTTGTTTCCCTTGACTTTGGAGTCAGATCCACAAAAGCATCACTAACCAGTGTTAATTAAGGAGATTTCCACCTATGTTTTCTTCTAGGAATTTTATGGTTTCAGGTCTCACATTCAAGTCATTAATCCATCTTAAATTAATTTTGTATGGTGTAAGAGTGGTCTAGTTTCATTCTTTTGCATGTGGCTGTACAGTTTCCCACCACAATTTATTGAAGAGACTCTCTTTTTCCCTTTGTATGTTTGTGGCTCCTTTGTTGCAAATTAATTGTCCATATAATATACGTACCTTTATTTTTGTGCTCTCGATTCTGTTCATTGTAGGTGTGTCTGTTCTTAAGTCAATGCCATACAGTTTTGACTACTGTAGCTTTGTAATATAGTTTGACTTCAGGAATATGATACCCCCAGTTTTGTTCCTCTCAAGATTGCTTTGGATCTTTCATGGTTTCATGCAAAGTTTTGAATTATTTGTTCTCATTTTGTGAAAAGTACCTTTGGAATTTTGATAGAGATTGCACTGAATCTGTAGATTGCTTTGGGTAGCATGAACATTTTAACAATATTGATTCTTCCAATCCATGAACACTGTATATCTTTACATTTATTTGTGTTTTCTTCAGTTTCCTTGAAATGTCTTAGAATTTTCAGTGTATAGAACTTTCACCTCCTTAGTTAAATTTTTTCTAGGGATATCATTCTTTGTGATGCAATTGTAAATCAGATTGTTTTCTTAATTTCTAGTTTGATAGATCATTATTAGTGTATAGGAAGGCCAGTGATTTCTGTAGATTGATTTTGCATCTGTCAACTTTACTAAATTCATTTACTAGTTCTAACAGTTTTTTGGTGGAATCTTTAGGGTTTTCTATGTGAAGTATCATTTCATCTGCGAATAGTGATGGTTTTATTTCTTCCTTTCCAATTTAGATGCCTTTTATTTCTTTGTATTGCCTAATTTCTGTAGCTAGGGGTTTACAATACTGTGTTGAAAATAAGTGGCAAGAGTGTGCATTCTTGTCTGGTTCCTAATCTTAGTAAAGGAAGAGCTTTCAGCTTTTCACCATTATGATGTTGGTTGTGGGTTTATCATATATACCTTCATTATGTTTAGGTGTGTTTCCTCTATTTCCACTTTGTTGAGTTTTTATCATAAATTAATGTTCAATCATGTCAAATGCTTCTTATGTATCTATTGAGATGATTATATGATTTTTTTCCTTCATTTTGTTAATGTGGTGTATCACAATGATTGATTTGCAGATGCTAAACCATCCTTGCATCCCTGGAATAAATCTCACTTGTTCATTCTTTTAATATATTGTTGAATTTGGTTTGCTCATATTTTATTGAGTGTTTTTTTCATCTATATTTACTAAGGATATTTCCTGTATCTTCTTTTATAGTAGTGTCTTTGTCTTGTTTGGTAACAATACAGTGTGGTCTCATTAAATCAGCTTGTAAGCATTCCCTTCTCTTCATTTTATTGAAAGAATTTGAGAAGAACAGATATTAAATATTCTTTGAATGTTTGGTAGAATTCACCACAAAGCCATCTGGCTCTGGAATTTCATTTATTGGGACGTTTTTGATTACTAAGTCAATCTCCTTACTAGTAATTAGTCTATTCAGATTTTCTATTTCTTCCTAATTGACTCTTAGAAAATTGTGTGTTTCTAGAAATGTGTCCATTTCTTCTAGGTTGTTCAATTTGTTGGTATATAACAGTCATCTCTTATTATACTTTGTATCTGGTATCAGTTGGAACCTCTCTTTCCTTTTTGGTTTGTATCCTTGATCCCTCTCTCTTTTTTCTTGGTTAATCAACCTAAAGGTTTGTCAATTGTGTTTCTTTTCAAAGAATTATATCTTAGTTTCATTGTTGTTTTAAAATTATTTTTAATATTTATTTTATTTATTTCCACTCTGGTCTTTATTATTTCTTTCTTTCTATTAAAATAGGGCTTCATTTGTTCTTTTTTTCCCCTAATTCCTTTAGGTATAGAATTAGATTGCTTGCTTAAGATTTTTCTCATTTCTTGAGGTAAGTATGTGTTGCTATGAACTTCCCTGTTAGGAATACTTTTGGTGTGTCAGATTTTGGTATGCCATATTTCTGTTTTCATTTTCATGTATGTATTCTTTTAATTTATTTTTATTTCTTTGATAACACATTGGTTATTCAATGGCATGTTGTTTAATCTCCACATTTTTGTGTTTTTTCCAGTTTTCTCTTTGTAATTGATTTCTAGTTTCATATCATTCTTGTCAGAGAAGTTGTTTGATATGATTTCAATCTTGAATTTACTGAGACTTGTTCTGTGGCCTAACATGTATTTATCCTTGAGAATGTTCGTATACAGTTGAGAAGAATGTGTATTCTGCTTTTGAATGGAATGTCCTGTTTGTCTACTAAGTCCATTTGTCTAATGTGTTAAGGCCAATGTTCCCTTATTGCTTTTCTGTCTGTTTGATCAATCCATTGATATAAGTGGGGTACTAAAGTCCCCTTCATTATCTTATTACTATATTACTGTACTATTACTGTATTTCTCTCAATTTCTCCCTTTATGTCTGTTAATATTTACTTTATTTACTTAGGTGCTCTTATGTTAGGTGTATCTATATTTATAAATTATGTTCTTTTGCTGAACTGACCCTTTGTCATTATGTAACACCTTTCTTTGTTTTTTAGTGCACTCTCATTTTAAAGTCTGTTTTTTTCTGATATGAGTATAGCTACACCAGCTTTCTTTTAATTTCCATTTTTTGGGGATACATTTCTCCTTCCCTTCACTTTCAGTCTGTGTGTGTCCTTACTTTTGAAGAGAGTCTCTTGCAGGCAGCATATAGGGAGGTTTTGTTTTTATATCCATTCAGCCACTCTGTATATTTTGATTAGAGAGTTTGGCCCATTTACATTTAAAGTAATTATTGAAAGGTATGAACTTACTGCCATTTTTAAAATTGTTTTCTGCCTGTTTTTATAGTTCTACTCTGTTCCTTTCTTCTTCTCTTTCTTCCCACATGGCTTCGTCTCTCTTTATTTTTATATTTAGATTATTTTCTCATTCTCTTGCATGTATTTACTATGAGTTTTTGCCTTGTGGTTACTGTGAGGTTCATGCACACCATCCTATATATAGTACAGTCTATTTTAAGCTGAAACTAAAACTTGAACACATTCCAAATCTTATATATTTACCCACACACATATTTTATATTTTTAGTGTCACATTTTACATTTCTTTAGTGCAATTCTTAACTAGTTACACAATTTTAATTTTACCACTTTTTGTCCTTTAATCTTCATACTTTAAGTATTTATTTTAAGTAATAATATTAATAATTAATTAATATATATTTATCTTTTCCAGTGAGATCTTACTTTTGTAGGTTTTCTTCTGTTGTCATTATTAATCAGTGCCATTTACTTTCAGCTCAGGGAATTCCCTTGAACATTTTGTATAAAGCTGGTGTCATGCTGATAGGCTTCTTCAGATTTTGTTTATCTGGAAAATTCTTGCTCACTCCAACTCTGAATAATAAATACTGGGTAGAGAATTCTTGGTTGGAAATATTTTTTCTTTCAGCACTTTGAATATGTCATGCCACTCCACGGCCTGCAAAGTTTCTGCCGAGAAGTCTGCTGATATCCTTATGGGGTTTCCCTTGTACATTAGAAGTTGTTTTTCTCTTGCTGCTTTTAAGATTTTCTTTTTATCTTTAACTTTTACCATTTCAATTATAATGTGTCTTGGTATGGGTCTCCTTTATTTTATTTTAGTGTTCATTTTATTTGGAAGTCTCTGGGCTGCCTGTTTCCTTCCCCAAATTAAGGATGTTTTCAGCCATTATTTCTTCAAATAAATTTTCTGACACTTTCTTTCTCTCTCTTATCCTTCTGGGGTCCCTATAATGCAAATATTATTTTGCTTGATGTTGTCTCAAAGGTCCCCTAATTTTTAAAATTCTTTTTTCTTTTTGCTGCTTGATATAGGTCTATTCCATTTTTTTGTCTTCCTGCTCACTGATTTATCTTTTGCTTTATCCAGTCTGTGTTGAATCCCTCTAGTGAATTTTTCAGTTTAGTTATGTATTCTTCAGCTCTACCTTCTGTATGGAACTTTCCTATATTTTCTATTGATTCACTGAAGATCTCACTGTGTCCATCTATTCTTCTCCCAAGTTCAGTGAACATATTTATAACCATGACTTTGAACTCTTTATCAGGCAAATTATTTATCTCCATTTCATTAATGTCTTTTTTTTTGTCTTGTTCTTTCATTTGGACCACAGTCCTCTGTCTCATATATTGTTTCTTCCTGTTAAGTGAAGGAGCTGTCTCTCCCATTCTTGAAGGAGGGGTCACTGGAAGGCTGAGAATGTGCTGCAGTCTTGTTGTCTGTGCAGTACCATGGGGGTGGTAGCCTGGATAACCGTCTTTCCTGTGAGGCTCGGAAATAAGCCCCTATGGCCAGCAGTGTGAGGCATTACAGGGGTGCATATGCATTTCTGTGGAGTGTGCATACTTTCTGAGTCTGGCTGGACAGGTCAAGACAGGGCGAGCCTCATGCCAG
The DNA here is from genome assembly GCA_032199065.1 of Smutsia gigantea. Lineage (NCBI taxonomy): Eukaryota > Metazoa > Chordata > Mammalia > Pholidota > Manidae > Smutsia > Smutsia gigantea. The sequence goes on along the minus strand of JAVSCE010001054.1, from coordinate 720,267 downwards.
ATGTGGTGGGGTGGGGGCCATCGAGGATGAGAGCCAGGCCAGGTCTGGTGGGCAAAGTCAAAGAGAAACATCATGGTGGGGCAAGTAGCACTAGTGAGAACACCTGAGAGTGCCAAAGATGGTGCTCTGTTCCTAGAGAGGTCAGCAGGTGCTTGCCCCTCTGTACACACCCTAACACCAGCTAACAAATCTGCCTCCCGCATGGCCCAGGCCCTTGTTGAGCTACTGCCTGTACCGGGACTCATAGCAAAGGAGCCTGTGGACAAGCCCTTCAAGACCAGAATCTTGTTTTCCTACAGCCCTCCTGCTCTGCCAGATGTAAGCCCCACTGCTTTTGAAAGTCAGTAATTTGGAGGGCTCACTTTTCTGGTGCAAATTCCATGGCCTGCGGTGCCCAACATGGGGCTTGAACCTCTAACTCTTCAGAGAGAAGCTGCCTCTTTGTTACATCTTTCCCTCTCGTGAGTCATGATGTGGGAAGTGGGGGAGAGTCTTGCAAGACCACATCTCTGCCTTTCCTACCAATCTTAATGTGACTTTGTTTCTTTTTTTCTTTCTTTTTTTGTGTGGTGTTGTGCAAGAGCCATTCTGCTAATCTTCAGGTCTTTTTCAGAGAAAACTGTTTTATATGTAGTTCTAACTTTGGTGTGTCTGTGGGAGGAGGTGAGCTTAGGATCTTCCTATGCTACCATCTTGAACCCTCCCTCAAACATCCTCTTTAGTCTATTCAAAAGAAGGGTGGGGAGGAGAGAGGGAAAGGGAAAGGGAGACTAGCCCTCAGCTGGGGGGAGCTGGACCCCAAGTCAAGTAGGAAAGCTTCTAGGATGAGCCGCCAAGGATGACAGGGGAAGACTACTGGTCCTGGAGCAGCCATCAGGCAAGAAAACAGCATTCTGATATCCCTGCTCTGAGCCAATGAGCAAGAGGAGGAGGAGGAGGCCCAGGAGAGGGGAGGAAGGCCCGTGCGAAGGACAAGGCCCTCTTCCCTTCAAGGCCTTGCACATAACACAATTTAGAGAAGAGATTAGTATTTAAGCCATTGTGGAGGTACTTCTCCTTCAGACCAATTTGTAGTAATAGGGAAGAGTTCCCATCCTTCCTGGCAACAAAAACATGACAGAATTTTCAAACAATGTTTTTCAGGACCCAGGACACCAGCCAGTGAAGGACAATGTACCCTGAGAGATGGGAATCAAATAAGGTGTGCCCGAAGATCTCCCTGGTTTAGGGCATTGAAGGAGTTTCCAGTTTGTGGCCCTGTTAGATAGTCCCCAGCAGGGCACCATGTCAGGTCCCTGAGTTGAGGAGGCATTGCTGGGTGTCTGGGAGTTCATAGGACAGAGCACCAGAGAAGTGATGGTGTAAACACTCAAATTAAGGCAGAATTTGTCAACTTGAATAAACAGTAAGGTCTTTATAGGCAGGCCACAGGAAATACACTTTAAATATTAAGACACAGATATGTTAAAACTGAAAGGATGAGAAAAAAACACCACCCTAAAACTAATCTAAAGAAATTTGGAGTGGCTGTAGTAGTATCAGATTGAAGCAGATTTCAGAGTGAAGAATATTATTATAGATAAAGTCATATCGTTTTGATAATGCGGTCAATTCATCAAAAAGACAAAACAATCTTAAATGTTTATGCACCTCATAACACAGTCTCAAAATACATGAAGAAAGAACTATTAGAACTATAAAGAGAAATAGGTAAACACTTCTGATAAATAAGGAGAATGTTGGAGGAAATTCATGTCATGCAGTGTCAAGACTTACTAAGAAGAATGTTGGAGGAAATTCATGTCATGCAGTGTCAAGACTTACTAAAGATCTTTGGCACTGAAGACTGAGGGACCGATCAAGACACACAGGTGTATGTATCAGAGAAGAGGTTTGAGAGACAGACCCACGCACAGGCAGACAATGGATTTTGATTAAGGTGTGAAGGCAAATCAGAGGAAAGAATAATCAAACATTACCAAGAAGCATAAGAAAAAAAGGAAAATAAAAAGAGATAACTTATATGCATATTCTTGTACCACATATACAAATGAACTCAAGATAGATCTTGGGCCAAAATGTAAATCCTAAAATTATAAAACTTCTAGAGGAAAACATAGGGGAAAATCTTTCTGATGTTGATTTAGACAAAAATTTCTTCAGTCATATACTGAAAACATATCGGGATCTTCACAAAAGAAAGAAAATGATAACTCGGACTTCATAAAAATTAAAAACTTTTGCTTTTTTCTTTTCTTATTGAGAATGAAGATCAAACCAGCAATATTTAAAGGGCATGTGTGAATATTAAATGTCTTGGACATCTAAGTGACCCCAAGGATCCCTGCTTGCTGTGTTCTGGGGCATCTTCTTCCAAAAAAAAGTCACCTTTTTTCACCATGGTTATGCCAAAAAAGCTACATTCCAGCCTGGGAGTCTGAGACCAGGTGGACTGCAAGCTGGGAATCCAGGTAAGGATTCAAGTCCAGAGCCAGACAACCCTGAAGTCTGAGCTGGAGGCTCATCTAAACAACTACTTTGTGTCTGAGTGGGCTTGGCAGCCTCTTTGTGTAACACTTACAGCCAAATAGTAACATCTAAACAAATTCTCTGGTTAGCAGAATGATTTTTAAAATGATTGATACTTTTGTTTAAATAAAACCAAAACATGCTGCTCCAAAGAAAGCAGACCTAAATCCATTTAAATCACAGGATTCACTCATTTACCCATCCATCCGTCCAACAGTTTGTTTGATTATTCCTGCTACATTTTCCTAAGGTATCACAGTGGTCTGGATTACTGTTAACAACGGTGTGGAAGTCAAATCTTCTAAATCCCAGGATGAATTGCTCAGTCTGGTCTGGGCTGGTTCACTGTTTGCATGATCATGGCATTTGAATCAGTGTGGAATGCTCTTTACTGCTGGCCCTGGGGGTCCTGGAGATTGGGGGTCTGTGCACTCAGGGCCACACTCCCCACATGCACTCAGCCTGAGGGGAGTAAGGCCCGTCCAGCAGGAATCAGACTGACGGAAAGGCCACAGGCTCAGAATCAGCTTCCTGAGTACTAGAATATAGTTAACCCCAGCATGACTATGCCACTTTGCTGGAGGCTGAGGGAGGATGACCAGGACAGTTGAAAATGGGGAGATGACCACCACAGTTCAAAGAAGGCCAGCCTTCAAGGGCAGCCATTGTCAGGAGGTCTGAATCAGTATAGAAGTGAGACCAGAGATCATATGAAAGGTATGTTTTCCTGGGAAGAGCTGGGATCCAGTTGGGGCTGCTGCCTGCCGTCTTGTTGTGGACCAAGGAAAGCAGCCATTCTTGAGTTCCTCTTTCATTCACCAGGGCACTGGGAAGGCAGAGGAGATAATGGACAGTGCTGACTTTAACAAGGTGCACATACATTGCACAGGCAGCTTATGTTTCCCAAGTGAGGTAGCTTCTTTTTGTCAGAACCCAAAAGAGATCTCCCTTGTGCATGGCTTGCCTACATGTAGCACTAACTGGGTTGCAGCCTTTGAGGCCCAGCCTGAGATTCCGTGTCTCGGAAATGAGTATCTCCAACTACACAGCCAGAGCAGACAAGCAAGGTGTGGAGGAAGGGACAGAGCAAAACACCAATGCACTTTGGGTAGTTGCACAGTGGCCCCTGGAAATGACTCACCACTCATCACATCACTCAGCAGATGGGTACGTTAGGCAGGATGTTTCAGTCCTGAGGAAGAATAGTAGGAAACAGTGGTCTGCACCAGGAGTCAGCAAACTGTGGCCCTCCAGACAAATCCCACCCTACACCTGTTTCTGTAGGTAAAGCTTTATTTGCACTCATTCTTTGACATATCAACTCTGTTTCCATAATCCAGGGGCACAGTTGAATCATCATGACAGAGGCCTAAATCTACATTATTATCTGACCTTTTTAAGAGAAATTACACCATACCAACTCTGGTATGGTAGGCAGAATAATTGCCCCCAAAGATATACATATCCTAATTCCTCAAATCTGGGAATATGTGGCAAATAAGACCTTGTGGATGATTAAATTAAGGTTCTTAGGGAAGCTATCCTGGGTTATCCAGGGTGCCCAATCTATCCTATAGTTCCTAAAAATCAGAGAACCAAGGAGATGGCAGTGTGAGAAAGACCACAGCTTAGCTTCCAAGAGGCAGGAAGGGAGTCAAAGGAAGCCACAAGGCAAGAAATGCAGGCAGAGAAGCTGGAAAAGGAAGAAACAGATTGTTTCCTACAGTCTTTTTCCTGTAGTCCTGCCGACACCATGATTTTAGCCCAGTGAGACCCTTGTTAGATTTCTAACCTACAAAACTGCAAGATAGCATACTTGTACTGCTTAAGCCACCATGTTTATAGTGAACTGTTATAGCATCAGCAGGAAACTAATTGATGATTCCGGATGATCAGACATTGGGTAATTTTCTGTTTAGCAAGCATCTACTGGGCATCGCGATTATACCAAACACTCTGCCATGCATATACTCTGAGAATTAGTGGTGACCGGGCCCTCGTATCTGTAGTGTGGAGTGTGGAAGATCATGACTAGGCATGATGGTGTATGGAGATAGATCCACTTTCCTGATTGCCCATACTCGTCCCTCTTTCTGAATCAAGGGTTTTTTTGGGATTCCTCAGTACTTTGCTCATATCATCAACAAAATGTTTATGGTATCTTCCTCAATTTTCCAGGTGATTAGCTTACAAAGTAGTGTGAACTTGTGAACCACATACATAATGCGGTTTTTTTAAATTAAGGTATTATTGATATACACTCTTATAAAGGTTTCACATGAAAAAACAATGTAGTGACTACTTTTACCCATATTATCAAGTCCCCACTCATACCCCAATGCAGTCACTGTCCATCAGTGTCGTAAGATGCTGCAGATTCACTGTTTGCCTCTCTATGCTACACTGTTTTCCCCATGACCCTCCACACCATGTGTACTAAACATAATGCCCCTCAAACCCCTTCTCCATCCCTCCCCACCGACCTTCCCACACCCCTCCCCATTGGTGACCACTAGTCCCTTCTTGGAGTCTGTGAGTCTGCTGCTATTTTGTTCCTTCAATTCTGCTGCGTTCTTATACTCCACAAATGAGGGAAGTCATTTGGCACTTGTCTTTCTCCACCTGGCTTATTTCACTGAGCATAATATCCTCCAGCTCCATCCATGTTGTTGAAAATGGTAATATTATGGCTGAATGATATTCTATTGTGTATATGTACCACCTCTTCTTTATCCATTCATCTGCTGATGGACAATTAGGCTGCTTCCATATCTTTGCTATTGTAAATAGTGCTGCGATAAACATAGGGGTGCATATGTCTTTTTGAATCTGAGAAGTTGTATTCTTTGGGTAAATTCCAAGGAGTGGGATTTCTGGGTCAAATGGTATTTCTATTTTTAGTTTTTTGGAGAACCTCCATATTGCTTTCCACAATGGTTGAACTAGCTTACATTCCCACCAGCAGTGTAGGAGGATTCCCCTTTCTTTACATCTTCACCAGCATTTGTTGTTCTTAGTCTTTTGGATGGTGGCCATCCTTACTGGTGTGAGGCAATAACTCATTGTGGTTTTAATTTGCATTTCCCTGATGATTAGTGATATGGATCATCTTTTCATGTGTCTGTTGGCCATCTGAATTTCTTATTTGGAGAACTGTCTCTTCATATCCTCTGCCCATTTTTAATCAGTTTATTTGCTTTTTGGGTGTTGAGGTGTGTGAGTTCTTTATATATTTTGGATGTTAACCCCTTGTCAGATACATCATTTACAAGTATGTTCTCCCATACAGTAGGATGACTTTTGGTTCTGTTGATGGTGTCCTTTGCCATACAGAAGCTTTTTAATTTGATGTAGTCCCATGTGTTCATTTTTGCTTTTGTTTCCGTTGCTCAAGGAGATGCATTCAGGAAGAAGTTGCTCATGTTTATATTCAGGAAATTTTTGCCTATGTTGTCTTCTAAGAGTTTTATGGTTTCATGACTTACATTCAGGTCTTTGATCCATTTCAAGTTTACTTTTGTGTATGGAGTTAAACAATAATCCAGTTTCATTCTCTTACATGTAGCTGTCCAGTTTTGCCAACACCAGTTGTTGAAGAGGCTGTCATTTCCCCATTGTATGTCCATGGCTCCTTTATCATATATTAATTGGCCATATATGGTTGGGTTTATATCAGGGCTCTCTAGTCTGTTCCATTGGTCTATAGGTCTGTTCTTGTGCCAGTACCAAATTGTCTTGAGTACTGTGGTTTGTAGTAGAGCTTGAAGCTGGGGAGCATAATCCCCCCAGCTTTATTCTTCTTTCTCAGGATTGCTTTGGCTATTCAGGGTCTTTTGTGGTTCCATATGAATTTTAGAACGATTTGCTGTAGTTCACTGAAGAGTGCTGTTGGTATTTTGATAGGAATTGCATTAAATCTGTAGATTGCTTCAGGCAGAATGGCCATTTGGACAATATTAATTCTTCCTATCCATGAGCACGGGATGTGTTTCCATTTATTGGTATCTTCATTAATTTCTTTCATGAGTGTCTTGCAGTTTTCAGAGTATAGGTCCTTCACTTCCTTGGTTAGGTTTATTCCTAGGTATTTTATTCTTTTTGATGCAATTGTGAATGGAATTGTTTTCCTGATTTCTCTTTCTGCTAGTTCATTGTTAGTGTGTAGGAATGCCACAGATTTCTGCATATTAATTTTGTATCTTGCAACGTGGCTGAATTCAGATATCAGATCTAGTAGTTTTGGAGTGGATTCTTTAGGGTTTTTTATGTACAATATCATGTCATCTTCAAATAGGGACAGTTTAACTTTGTCCTTGCCAATCTGGATGCCTTATTTCTTTGTGTTGTCTGATTGCTGTGGCTAGGAGTCCAGTACTATGTTGAATAGAAGTGGGGAGAGTGGGCATCCTTGTCTTGTTCCCAATATTAAAGGAAAAGCTTTCAGTTTCTCGCTGTTAAGTATAATGTTGACTGTGGGTTTGTCATATATGGCTTTTATTATGTTGAGGTACTTGCCCTCTATACCCATTTTGTTGAGAGTATTTATAATGACTGGGCATTAAATTTTGTCAAATGTTTTTTCAGCATCTGTGGAGATGATCAGGTGGTTTTGTCCTTTTTGTTGATGTGGTGGATGATGTTGATGGATTTTTGAATGTTGTACCATTCTTGCATCCCTGGAATAAATCCTACTTGATCATGGTGGTTGATCTTTTTGATGTATTTTTGAATTTGGTTTGCTAGTGTTTTGTTGAGTAATTTTGCATCTATGTTCATCAGGGATATTGGTCTGTAATTTTCTTTTTTTGTGGTGTCTTTGGTTTTGGTTTTAGAGTGATGCTGGACTCATGGACTGAGTTTGGAAGTATTCCCTCTTCTTCTACTCTTTGGAAAACTTTAAGGAGGATGGGTATTAGGCTTTCACTAAATGTTTGATAAAATTCAGCGGTAAAGCCATCTGGTCCAGGAGTTTTGTTCTTAGGTAGTTTTGTGATTACCAATTCAATCTTGTTGCTGGTAATTGGTCTGTTAGATTTTCTGTTTCTTTCTGGGTCAGCCTTGGAAAGTTGTATTTTTCTAGAAAGCTGTCCATTTCTTCTAGGTTATCCAGTTTGTTATCATATAGTTTTTCATAGTATTCTCTAATAATTCTTTGTATTTCTGTGGTGTCTGTAGTGATTTTTCCTTTCTCATTTCTGATTCTGTTTATTTGTGTAGACGCTCTTTTTTTCTTGATAAGTCTGGTTAGGGGGTTTATCTATTTTATTTTCTCAAAGAACCAGCTCCTGCTTTAATTGATTCTTTCTATTGTTTTATTCTCCTCGATTTTATTTATTTCTGCTCTAATCTCTATTATGTTCCCTCCTTCTACTGACTTTGGTCCTCATTTGTTCTTCTTTTTCTAGTCTCATTAATTGTGAGTTTAGACTTTTCATATGAGATTGTTCTTCTTTCCTGAGGTGGCCTGTATTGCAATATACTTTCCTTTTAGCACAGCCTTTGCTATATCCCATAGATTTTGCAGTGTTGATTTATTGTTGTCATTTGTCTTCAGATATTGCTTGATCTCTGTTTTTATTTGGTCATTGACCCATTGGTTATTTAGGAGCATGTTGTGAAGCCTCCATGTATTTGTGGGATTTTTCATTTTCTTTTCATAATTTATTTCTAGTTTCATATCATTGTGGTCTGAGAAACTGGTTGGTATAATTTCAATCTTTTTGTATTTACTGAGGCTCTTTCTGTGGCCTAGAATATGATCTATTCTTGGAAATGTTCCATGTGCACTTGAGAAGAATGTGTATTCTGCTGCTTTTGGGTGTAGAGTTCTGTATATGTGTGTTAGGTCCATCTGTTCTAATGTGTTATTCAATGCTTCTGTCTCCTTACTATTTTCTGTCTGGTTGATCTGTCCTTTGGAATGAGTGGAGTGTTGAAATCTCCTAGAATGAATGCATTGCATTCTATTTCCCCTTTTAATTCTGTTAGTATTTGTTTCACATATGTAAGTGCTCCTATGTTGGCTGCACAGATATTTATAATGGTTATACCTTCTTGTTGGATTAACCCCTTTTTCATTATGTAATGTCCTTCTTTATCTCTTGTGACTTTCTTTGTTTTGAAGTCTATTTTGTCTGATACAAGTATACTGCAACTCCTGCTTTTTTCTCCCTATTAGTTGCATGAAGTATCTTTTTCCATCCCTTCACTTTTAGTCTGTGCATGTCTTTGGGTTTAAAGTGAGTCTCTTGTAGGCAGCATACAGATGGGTCTTGTTTTTTTATCCATTCAGTGACTATGTCTTTTGATTGGTGCATTCAGACTATTTACATTTAGGGTGATTATCAATAGGTATGTACTTATTGCCATTGCAGGCTTTAGATTTGTGGTTACCAAAGGTTCAAGGTTAACTTCCTTACCATCTAAGAGTCTAACATAACTCATTTTATATGCTATTACAAACGCAGTCTAAAGGTTCTTTTTTTCTCCTCCTTTTTCTTCCTCCTCCATTCTTTATATATTAGGTATCATATTCTGTACTGTTTGTCTATCCCTTGACTGACTTTGAGGATAGTTGATTTGATTTTGCATTTGCTTAGTAATTAACTGTTCTATTTTCTTTACTGTGGCTTTATTACCTCGGGTGATAGCTATTAAGCCTTAGGAACACTTCCATCTATAGCAGTCCCTCAAAAATGCAGTGTAAAGACAGTTAGGGGGAGGTAAATTCTGTCAGCTTTTGCTATCTGGAAATTGTTTAATCCCTCCTTCAAATTTAAATGATAACCTTGCCAGATAAAGTATTCTTGGTTCAAGGCCTTTTGCTTCATTGCATTAAATATGTCATGCTCCCTTCTGGCCTGTAAGGTTTCTCCTGAGAAGTCTGATGATAGCCTGATTGGCTTTCCTTTGTATGTGATCTTATTTCTGTCTCTGGCTGCTTTTAATAGTCTGTCCTTATCCTTGATCTTTGCCATTTTAATTGCTGTATGTCTTGGTGTTGTCTTCCTTGGGTCCCTTGTGTTGGGAGATCTGTGCACCTCCATGGCCTGTGAGACTATCTCCTTCCCCAGATTGGGGAAACTTTCAGCAATTACCTCCTCAAAGACACTTTCTATCCCCTTTTCTCTCTCTTCCTCTTCTGGTGCTCCTATAATGCGAATATTGGTTCGTTTGAATTGGTCACACAGTTCTCTCAATATTCTTTCATTCTTAGAGAGCCTTTTTTCTCTCTGTGCCTCAGCTTCTTTGTATTCCTTTTCTCTAATCTCTATTTCATTTATCATCTCCTCCACCGTATCTAATCTGCTTTTAAAACTTTTCATTGTATGTTTCATTTCTTATACTGGTTTTCATAATGATTGGATCTCTGACCAGAATTCATCGCTGAGTTCTTGAATATTTTTCTGTACCTCCATGAGCATGTTAATGATTTTTTTTTGGAATCCATTTCTTACAGATTCATGAGGTCGATTTCATTGGAATTTTTCTCAGGGGTTGTATTCATAATTTTACTTTGAACCCGGTTCCTTTGGCGTTTCATATTTGTATATGGCGCCCTCTAGTGCCCAGAATCTCTACTTTCTGGAGCTGCTCAGCCCCTGAAGCAATGTCGGGGGTCACAAAGGAGCAGTATTCGTGCCAGGGGGGAGGCACCAATTGCTTCCCGGCTGCTATGCCTGTCTCCATGCCAGAACCAGTGGGCCAAGCACACAGGTATAAGCCTCTGTGCTTTGTGTTTGTAGATGCTGTAGATGGGGCTTTCCTTTGGCTTGTCTAATGCCAAGGTATGGTTTGCCGGTTTGCAAGCCAGGTGGGGCTGGCTGGGAGAAAGGCTCAGTAGGCTGCATATCATGGAGGGGATCCTTGGAACTCTGTAGCCAGCCACGGAGCTGGAGCTCCTGAAGATCGTGAAAGCTCCCAACCTGCTGGGCAGAGTGCACCCGGACAATTTTGTCTACCTTTCCTTTCTCCTGAGCTGTAAGCTCTGTGCAGTCCTTGCCCCTTTAGCAGCCCTCTTGCTAAGGGCTTCCTTGTTAGGAAGTCTCTCAGACTGCCCACCTTTCTTTTGTCCCAGAGCAGCTGGATATGGATCCCTGCTTTCCACAAGTGGCTGGAATTTCAGTCTCTCCAGGTATTCTGCCTGTGTTAGCTTTCCAACCCCATAATCATGAGAGTAACATGAAATGTAGGTTTGTGCTCCCAGATCAGATCTCTGGAGTTAGGTATTCAGTAGTCCCAGGCCTCCACTCCCTCTCCCCTCTGTTTCTCTTCCTCCTGCTGGTGAGCTGGGGTGGGGGAAGGGATTGGGTCTTGCCAGGCCACGGCTTTGGTACATTACCCTGTTCCATGAGGTTTATTCTTTTCTCCAGGTGTATGCAGTTTGGCAGTCCTCTTTCCTGTTGCTCTTTCAGGATTATTTGTATTAATTATATTTTTGTATTATACCCGGTTTTAGGAGGTGGCCTCAATCTCACCTCTCATGCTGCCATCTTTCCATAATGTGGTTTTATATTTTCCCCAATCACTTCAAACAACCATGAATTTCCTTTTCCATTGCTTGAAAATAACCCACACATAGCAAAGAAGTTTCAAGATGTTGACCTATTAAAATGCATGAGGTTTTTTTAAAAAGCTATACTGTAGTGTAATTGATAAACAACTGGCACATATTTAAAATGTATAATTGAATGGAAATCAAAATTAAAACCACAATGAGACATCACCTCACACCAGTTAGGATGGCCAACACTAAAAAGACAAGAAACAACAAATGGTGGAGAGGATGCAGAGGAAGAGGAACCCTCCTACACTGCTGATGGGAATGTAAATTAGTTTAACCACCGTGGAAAGCAATAAGGAGGTACCTCAAAAAACTAAAAATAGAAATACCATTTGACCTGAGAATTCCACTCTAGGAATTTTCCTAAGAAAACAAGTTCTCAGATTCAAAAAGACATATGCACCCCTATGTTTACTGCAGGACTACTTACAGTAGCCAAGAAATGGAAGCAACCCAAGTGTCCATCTGCAGATGAATGGATAAAGAAGATGTGGTACATATACACAATGGAATAATATTCAGCCATAAGAAGAAAACAAATCTTACCATTTGCAACAACATGGATGGAGCTAGAGGATATGCTCAGTGAAATAAGACAGGTGGGGAAAGACAAGAAGTACCAATGATTTCCCTCATTTGTGGAGTATAACAATGAAGCAAAACTGAAGGAACAAAACAGCAGCAGTCTCACAGACTCCAAGAAGGGACTAGCTGTTACCAAATGGGATGGGTGAGGGAGGGTGGTTTTTTTTCAGTTTGGTGCAAATGGAATCATACAGAATGTATTAGTTTTTGTTTAACTTGTTTTGCTGAAATAAAGATACATCTTTATTGTATGTATCAATAGTTTCATTTCCTAAACTGTATTTCAAAGAGCAAACATTTTTAATTTTTATGAAGTCCCATTTATCATTTTTACTTCTATGAGTAGTGCTTGTGGAATCGTATATGAGAACTCTTTCCCTAACCCAATAAGATGGATTTTCTACTGTTTTCTTCAAAGGTGGCTTTGCATTTTGCATTTAGATGTGCTCCATTTTGAGTTAATTTTTACATGGAGTGTGAAGTATAGTTTGAGGTTTCTTTCTTTTTTCTTTTTTGCATATGTATGTCCAATGTTCTAAATTTGTGGATAAAACTATTGTTTCCCCTTTGAATTGCTTTTCAATATTTACAAAAAAATATCAATTGACCATATTTGTGTGGATCTCCGTCTGGATTTTGTTCCATTCCATTGATCTATGCATGAGTTTTTCAGTCCATGAACATGTTATGGCTATTCATTTATTTAGCTCTTTGATTTCTGTAGTCTTTAGCATATACATGCTTTGTTAGATTTATATATAAGTATTTTTTGGAGCTATTATACATGAAAGCTTTTTAAGTTTAGGTTTTAAATTACTTTGGTAAACTCACTTTTTGATTCTAGAAATAAATGCCATCACCTGCCCATCTACTACATCTTTACTGAATACTCTTTGAATCCTGTCTCTAGTTCACTGTGATGTCTTTCTCCTTTGAGTCTCAAGAATATTTATTGTGTGTATGTATGTGTGTGTGTGTTTGTGTTTACAGATACATATATGTCCTTTTCTGCTGTTCTAACTCTGTAGTTAAAGTACATACCTCCTCAAAGCAGTCTGTATCTTGAACTTTTTAATCTCCCACAAAAGCTAGCACTGTAGGCCCTCAATAAATACTTGTGATTATTTCTGAATGAACTGTTTTCCATGGAAATTCATTTGGAAGCTGTCAAATAGAAACATGGGTACATTTTAATACATTTCTCAATCTGTGCTTCTCTCCTCCACCCATGACATCCTATATACCCTCACAAACTCTGAAAGTTGAAATTTGAGGACAACCAAGTAGCTAACAGAGAGAGGATTTTGAGCCCTTCCTGATAGACAATGTGCATGCATCTGTTCTCCTTAGTCCCCCAGAGCTGTTGCTGAAGAATTGGAAGCATGGGAAACAGAGAGGGATTGGGCAGAATGTTACAGGAGATCATGAGTGCTTTTTTGTGTGGAAAGATAAAAATAATCTGAAGACACTGGTGTAAACCATAAATTCGGGCAATAAGGCCAAAGAGAACACAGAAATTAAAAGGGATTAACACATTTAGCTGGCCAAAAAGAACGCTAATGAAAAAGTGGCAGGTTTAGTTTCTGTCCATGAAAATAATTCTCTTAACGTCAAGTGTGGCCTTCCTGGCTAAGTTCACATCTCTCACGGCTAGAAAAAAGTAGCTACACTATTACTACTCATACTGCCAATGTTCTTCCCAACACATTCGTACTGAAATACTGCTTGTCTCTGAGTTCCCAGTAACAAGTAATCCTGCCTGTATCATTTCTCACGATACGGTATCACCCACCCTTCTGCCCCTGAGTATCGGCCTCTTAACTGCTCCCAAAGGTTCTCTGTGCTTCACTGGTGATGACCACAAAAGCAAGAAAATTGAATCATTTGTTTTCTATTCATGTTGAGTTTCCTATTCTTCCAACCATGTTTTTTTTTTTCTGAAGTCTTTCTATCAGAGTCACTTTACTCCAAGAACAGGATCTCATTCAAAGCTGACCATACCCTGCCTTCCAAAGACCACCCCCTGCTGGAAACAAAGGCTGCGGGCCTGGGGGTGAATGAAAAGAGCAGTCCTGTTCAGGCAGAGAATGTCTGTCCCTCATCTGTCCTGGCGTAAGACTGACCTGGGCAGCCTGAATTTACTATGTCAGTGGAGACATGAGAGGACATTGATCAGAAGTGCCTGTTGATATCACTTGTTTTTTGTTCAAGGAGATTTTTGGTATTCTTTGTAATTTTCTGTGTAGAGAATTATGTCATCTGCAAACAGAGACGTCTTTTGTCTCTTCTGGTCTGCCTTTTCTTCCTTGTCCTCACTGTATTACACTAGTTAGGATTTCTAGGACAACATTAAGTAGAAATGGTGGGAGCAGATGATTTTACCTTGTTCCTAATCCCTGGGAGAAAACATTTGTTCCTTTACCATTAGTAGAACGGCTAGGTTTTTGTTACGGATTTATCAGGATATGGTTTTGTTTTGTTTTGCCCTTTATAGGCTGAAAATTTCAGCTCTATTTCCAGCTTACCAACAATTTTCTTTATCATGCATAGACGTCAAAATTGTCAAATACCTGTTCATCATCAAGTCATATAATTTTGTGGCTTTCCTTATTTGATCTATTAATATTACGGATTGCATGGACTACTTTCCCAACATTGAATCAGCCTTGCATTCTTGAAACTATGGGCCTTGGTAGGCTATTTTGTTGTAGATGTTTGTGCTTATGTTTGTGAGGGATATTAAACTACATTGTTCCTTTACTGTCTTTCTCTAATTTTTGATATTAGACATAAAAAGATTTGGGAACTGTTTTCCATTTACTAGAAGATACATGTGGGATTTCTGTTATTTATTCCTGAAATATTGAGTAGATCACTGATAAAACTGCAGGGACCTGGGATTTTCTTTTACAGTTCTTTAATTATGAAATAAATTTATTGACCAGCTACAGAACTAGACAGGTTATTAATATTTTTATCAGTGAGTTTTTGGTAGTCTGGGGGAATCTATACATTTCACCAAAATTATCAGCTTTATGCATATAGAGTTGTAGCATTCCCTTATTGTCTTATTCTCTATCTTACTTATGGGCATTGTACTGATGTCCCTGATGACACTGGTAACTGGTGTCTTCTCTCATTTTTCGTTATTGTACTATTTTTTTGGAGGTTTGTCATTTTTTATTGGTCTTTTTTTTGAAAACATGCTTTTAAAGATTTTTAATATTTTTTTCTATTTCAAGTTCATAGATTTCTGTTTTATCTCCATTATTCTTTTCTTCTGCTTGCTTTGGGTTTTTGTTCTTTTTCTTCTTTTTTTTAAGTTAAAGTATCATTAATATACAATCTTACAAAGGTTTCACATGAACAGCATTGTGGTTTCAGCATTCACCCATATTATCAAGTTCCCTGCCCCGACTCCCACCCTACTGCAGTCACCGTCTATCAACATAGTAAGATGCTATAGAGTCATTACTTGTCTTCTCCATGCTGTACGGCCTTCCCTGTGATCTACCTCTATTGTGTGTTCTTTTTCTTAAAGTAAACTTTGCTTATTTGAGAACTTCCTGCTCTCTCAAAATAAGAATTTAATGCTATAAGTTCCACCTAAACACTATGTTAGCTTCATTCCACCAAGGTTTATATATCATATTTTCTCTTTCATCTAATTCAAAAATAGTTTTAATTCCCTTTAAGTCTCCTTTGACTATGAATTTTTTTAAGTGTGTTATTTAACTTTAGAGTACTGGTGAATTTCCCAGATTTCTTTCTGCTATCCATATCTATTTTACTCCATTATGGTCAGAAAACATTCTTTGTAGAATTCATTTATTAAATTTATTTGTTTTATGACCTAGGATATGTTCAATATTGAAATGTGTTTTATGAACTTTTGAAAGGAATATGCATTCTGCTGTTGTTGACTGGAATTTTCTATAATTGTTAATTAGATTCAGTTGATTGATGGAATCATTCAGTTTTCTATAGGTTCACAGAATTTCTAATTCCTCTTTTGACTACTGAATGAAGAGTATTGAAGTCTCCAATTATAACTGTGGGTTTATCTATTTCTACTTTCATTTCTGCTTCATATTTGTTGGTCTTCTGTTGTTGGGTGTTACACATTTTGAATTGTTACATCTTCTTGGTCAATTTACCATTTTTATCATATAATGATTTCCTTTACCCCTGGCAATTTTCCTTTCTCTGAAATTTACTTTATCTTAATTAATTTAGGTAATTTAGATATTATTGCTGAGATCATTATGGGAATAAAGGAATCAGTTTGTTTTTTTATTTTGCAAATAGGATTTGCTTTGGTTTTATACCCTTTTTAGTGATCCGCATAAATCAATATGCTAAGAAAATGTCAGGATCTATCTAAAACAAAAATACAACACTGAAATAATTTATAGTATTTAGTCACTTCTGTTAAAAAGTCAATGGGCATTCACTTGGTTTGACAAATCTTACCCATGAATGCTTTGACATTCTGCAAATACAGGTTAATGTATAATGACACAGATTTAAATTTCTAAGGGAATAAAATGAAAATGAATCAAAATGTTAGAGTCTACATTACATTTCTCATTAACCCTACTCTTCAATTCTCATGTTAGGTCTCATTCTCATAAAACTGTACTTGTTACCACTGCTTAGTAAATGCTAAGAAATTATTCAATATATGTTTTATTCAAATGTGACTAAATTTTTATCCTTCTTGGGCCTACCTGCTCAGGTCATACCTTTAACACTTGCGGACATCAGCCTGCAGTGTATGTATGTCAGAGAAGAGAATGAGAGGGTCTCATACCTCTCGCTAACAACCTGTGCACTGAGCATTTTTACTGCATGATTGCTCTGCCTTGCACAAAATAACTCTGTCTCAGGGTCCCTGCTCTATTCTTGTCACCTCTGTAGCTGCCTCACCAGACACAGCAGTCTTGGGTGCCCTATTCCACGGCACTAAGCCCTAAGAACTGTTAGTGCTAAAGGTGTGCCCTGTTGTGGCTAAGTGGGGGTAAATGATGCTCTCTTTCAACAAAAATAATGTTATCTAACAACTATTATCTTATATATGCTCCTACCATATAGGTCAAATTATTTTAAGCACACAGATTATCTCATTGGATCCTTATAATAATCTCCTGAGCTGTTTTAATTTAGCCCCCTTCTGCAGATAAGGAAACTGAGGCACAGACAGGTTAAATAGCCTACTGTGGTAACTAGTCACTGCCCAGGATAATGCACAGAGCTTTTTCTGACTCCCTTTCCTCTTGTTATTAATTATTATTTATGGAAAACTTGTTTCCTTGCCCTGCCCTGCAAATAGGGTTCTGTCAGTCTCTTCCCACAATTTTATAATAGTAAGTGAGATACTGTTCTCCTCACAAAGCCCCCCAGGAGCTTCCATATCACATCACCAGCACATTCTTCACAGGGATCCCCCAGTCTCCTTGACAGGTGCCCCACCACCCCGAACGGCTGCAATCGACTTTCCTTCCACCTCCCTCCCTCTCTCACCCACCGCAGCAGCAGCTGTCTGCTAACACTACACTCAATCTCAGGTCTTTCTCGGATGCCCCCTTTTCTTGAGGTCTTCCCAAGATCAAGACTGGAGCCACCAACCTCTTTCCTGCTTATCATTTCCATGACATTGTTGCTGAGCTCAGCACATTAAGAGCAGCGGGTACTCAGTCAATATCTGTCCCATGACAGCTGCACCCCAGGATACCAACGCTGACAGAGGGCAGTTAGCGTCATACCAGATGCTCCTGCACCATGGGATCGGCACGCCTAGGCCTCTGATCTCAGCCACACCACATTCACAGGGGCTGACCAGCATGCATTACTCCAGCTTCCTTTTGCCAAGTCAGACAGTTCCTCCAGGATTTAGAAATCCAGTCTGTTGCTTGCCTCAATAAACCTCTTCCTCCTGATATGTGCTGATTGCAAATCCTAATGATTTTTTAGACTTTAGATTATTATTTCAGTAATTCCGCACATTGGAATAATTTTTTCTATAAATTGTATCCCAAATACCCAGAACGTTTATGGAGAAAGTTCTAGCACTGGGAAGGGAATCACTGGTCCCATGATTGAAAATAAAATAAAGGCTTTTTTAAGTTCTTCAAATGGCATTGAGTTATGCAAAACTGCTCTATTTTAAGATCAAATGATCATTTTGTAGAAATTATAAGAACACATTTGAAATCAGAAGAAATGGCACATTTAGGAAGCAAGGTGAATGCACGAACAGACTATCATATTCTAGGGAGGTCCTCCATGCCCCATCTACTACAGCTTGTAGAATAATTGGTGCTAGTTAATATGGACAACATAGACAGAAGACAATTGGAGGAATGTCTGGTGATAAGAATAAAATGAGGATTTCCGGGAAGATGGCGGTGTGAGATCTCCTCCCAAAACTATATAAATCTATGAAAACACAGCAAATACAACTATTCCTAAAAGAGAAATTGGAGCACACAGGAAAGTGCACAGCGTGCAGCCACACCTGGGAGGACTCAGCACCCCGGGAGGAGGGTAAGATACAGAGCCGCGACCTGGTGGCACCCAAACACTCACCCAGCCCAGCGTGTGGCGGGAGGAGAGGATTCGGAGCCGGGAGGGAGTGGAAGAGCAGGTCCACGAAATAACCAGCCCTGGTGGTCTGCGCCGGAGCACTGGGAGCGCTGACACACATCGTGTGGTGCATCAGACATTGGAGAGGCAGAAGGTGCAGGTTTTGAGCCGGGAAGGTGCCGGGATCGTGCAGCCAGTGCCCAGGGACAAGAGAAAAGTGTGCGCCATTTGCAGCGGTCTCGGAGAGGCGGGGAGCCCAGCGAGGGAACACCATCGCCCCAGCGGGCTCAGCCCTGCAGGCTGGAAGTCCTGGGGAACTTCGGTCCCCTTCGCTAGTGACAGAAAGAAGGGAGCAACCACGCTGGAACTTTATACAGAAAACAATAGCGTCCCATTCATTTCTACCAACAAAAAAAGTGGCGCGGCTGAGGCTGCGAATTAGTGGAGCAACAACGACACCTACAGCACGTGTAGAGAATCCACTCCAGAGCCCAGTTGACACACGTGGCACCTACCAGCGACCACTCCTGCCAACATGACAAGACAGAAGAAAATGATACAGACAAAGCTCACCAAGATTCAGAGCCCCTCTGAGAAGGAATCTGAAGAGATGGAAATGCAGCATCTTCCTGAAAAAGAATTCAGAATAAAAGTCATAAACATGCTGATGGATCTACAGAGAAATATGCAAGAGCTAAGGGAGGACGTGAGGGAAGTCAGGAAAGATAATGCAGAAATGAGACAAAGCCATCGACAGGCTTAGCAGTAGACTGGACGAGATGCAAGACACTGTTAATGCAATAGAAACTAGAGAACAGGGATACTGAGCAGCTGAGGCAGAGAGAGATAAAAGGATCTCTAGAAATGATAGAATATTAAGAGAACTGTGTGACCAATCCAAAAGGAACAATATTTGCATTATAGGAGTACCAGAGGAAGAAGAGAGAGAAAAAGGGATAGAAAGTGTCTTTGAAGAAATAATTGATGAAAACTTCCCCATGCTGGGGAAGGAAATAGTCTCGCAGTCCATTGAAGCCCACAGATCTCCTAACACAAGGGACCCAAGGAAGACAACACCAAGACACATAATAATTAAAATGGCAAAGATCAAAGATAAGGACAGAGTATTAAAGGCAGCTAGAGAAAGAAAAAAGATCACCTTCAGAGGAAAACCCATCAGACCAACATCAGACTTCTCAACAGAAACCTTACAGGCTAGAAGAGAATGGCATGATATATTTAACGCAATGAAACAGAAGGGCCTCGAACCAAGAATACTGTATCCAGCAAGATTATTATTTAAATATGATGGCAGGATTAAACAATTTTCAGACAAGCAAAAGCTGAGAGAATTTGCCTCCTATAAACCACCTCTACAGGACATCTTAAAGGAACTGCTCTAGAGGGAAGCACCCCTAAGCCTAAAAAGATGTCACCAGAGAAAACAAAATCATAGCAAAGAAAGCAGACCATCCAAAACTAACTAAAGGCAAAGAATAAAACACCTAGTATATAAAGAATGGAGGAGGAAGAATAAGAAGGGAGAGAAATAAAGAAACATCAGACGGTGTTTACAATAACTTAACAAGAAAGTTAAGTTAGATTGTTAGATAGTAAAGAAGCAGCCCATGAACCTCTGGTAACCACGAATCTAAAGCCAGCAATGGCAATAAGTACATATCTTCCGATAATCACCCTAAACGTAAATGGACTGAATGCACCAATCAAAAGACACAGAGTAACCGAATGGATAAAAAAGCAAGACCCATTTATATGTTGCCTACAAGAAACTCACCTCAAATGCAAAGATATCCCCAGATTAAAAGTGAAGGGATGGAAAAAAGATATTTCATGCAAATAACAAGGAGAAAAAAGCAGGTGTTGCAGTACTTGTAACAGACAAAATAGACTTCAAAATGAAGAAAGTAGCAAAAGATAAAGAAGGACATTACATAATGATAAAGGGGTCAATCCAACAAGAAGATATAACCACTTAAAATATATATGCACCCAACACAGGGGTGTCGGCATTTGTGAAACAAATACAAACAGAATTAAAGGAGGAAATAGACAGCAATGCATTCATCTTAGGTGACTTCAACACACCACTCACTCCAAGGGACAGATCAACCAGAAAATAAGTAAAGACACAGAGGCACGGAACAACACACTAGAACACATGGACCTAACAGACATCTACAGAACTCTACACCCAAAAGCAACGGGATAGACATTCTTCTCAAGTGCACATGGAACATTTTCCAGAATAGACCACATACTAGGCCACAGAAAGAACCTCATTAAAACGAAAATATTGAAATTCTACCAACCAACTTCTCAGATCATAAAGGTATTAAACTAGAATTAAACTTAAGAAAAGAAACAAAAAGGCTCACAAATACATGGAGACTTAACAACATTCTCCTAATTAATCAATGGGTCAAGGACCAAATCAAAACAGAAATCAAAGAATATATGGAGACAAATGACAACAACAACACAAAGCCACAGCTTCTGTGGGACACAGCAAAGGCAGTTCTAAGAGGAAAGTATATTGCAATCCAGGCTTATCTAAAGAAAGAAGAACATTCCCAAATGAATAGTTAAAGACACAATTACTGAAATTGGAAAAAGAACAACAAATGAGACCCAAAGTCACCAGAAGGAGGGACATAATAAAGATCAGAGAAGAAATAAATAAATTGAGAAGAACAAAACAATAGAAAAAAATCAATGAAACCAAGAGCTGGTTCTTTGAAAAAATAAACAAAATAGATAATCCCCTAGCCAGACTCATTTAGAGAAAAAGAGAATCTACACACATAAACAGAATCAGAAATGAGAAAGGAAAAATCACGACGGATCCCACAGAAATACAAAGAAGTATAAGAGAATATTATGAGAATCTATATGCTAACAAGCTGGAAAACCTAGAAGAAATGGACAACTTTTTAGAAAAATACAATCTTACAAGACTGACCAAACAAGAAACAGAAAAACTAAACAGACCAATCACCAGCAACGAAATTGAAGCGGTAATCAAAAAACTACCCAAGAACAAAACCCCCGGACCAGCTGGATTCACCTCTGAGTTCTACCAGACATATAGAGAAGAAATAACACCCATTCTCCTTAAAGTTTTCCAAAAAATAGAAGAGGAGGGAATACTTCAAAATTCATTCTATGAAGCCAGCATCACTCTAATACCAAAACCGGGCAAAGACCTCACCAAAAAAGAAAACTATAGACCAATATCCCTGATGAACGTAGATGCAAAAATACTCAACAAAATATTAGCAAACCGAATTCAAAAATACATCAAGAGGATCATACACCATGATCAAGTGGGATTCATCCCAGGGATGCAAGGATGGTACAACATTCGAAAATCCATCAACATCATCCACCACATCAACAAAAAGAAGAACAAAAACCACATGATCATCTCCATAGATGCTGAAAAAGCATTTGACAAAATTCAGCATCCATTCCTGATTAAAACTCTCAACAAAATGGGTATAGACGGCAAGTACCGCAACATCATAAAGGCCATATATGACGAACCCACAACTAACATAATACTTAATGACGAGAAGCTGAAAGCTTTTCATCTAAGATCGGGAACAAGACAGGGATGCCCACTCTCTCCACTGTTATTCAACATAGTACTGGAGGTCCTAGCCACGGCAATCAGACAAAACAAAGACATACAAGGCATCCATATTGGTAAAGAAGAAGTCAAATTGTCACTATTTGCAGATGACATGATATTGTACATAAAAATCCCTAAAGACTACACTCCAAAACTACTAGAACTAATATCTGAATTCAGCAAAGTTGCAGGATACAAGCTTAACACACAGAAATCTGTTGCGTTCCTATACACTAAAGATGAACTAACAGAAAGAGAAATCAGAAAAACAATTCCATTCACAATTGCATCAAAAGGAATAAAATACCTAGGAATAAACCTAACAAAGGAAGTGAAAGACCTGTACCCTGAAAACTACAAGACATTCCTAAGAGAAATTAAAGAGGACACTAACAAATGGAAATGCATCCCATGCTCTTGGCTAGGAAGAATAAATATTGTCAAAATGGCTATACTACCTAAAGCAATCAACAGATTCAATGCAATCCCTATCCAACTACCAACAGCTTTCTTCAATGAACTGGAACAAATAATTCTAAAATTCATATGGCACCACAAAAGACCCCGAATAGCCAAAGCAATCCTGAGAAGGAAGAATAAAACGGGGATTACACTCCCTGACTTCAAGCTCTACTACAAAGCCACAGTCATCAAGACAATTTGGTATTGGCACAAAAACAGACCCACAGGTCAGTGGAATAGAATAGAAAATCCAAACATCAACCCAAACACATACAGTCAATTAATATTTGAGGGAGCCTTGGATATACATTGGGGAGATGACGGCCTCCTCAGCAGCTGGTTTTGGAAAAACTGGACAGCTACATGTAAGAGAATGAAACTGGACTACTGTCTAACCCCATACACAAAGGTAAACTCAAGGTGGATCAAAGACCTGAATGTAAGTCATGAAACCATAAAACTCTTAGAAAAAAATATAGGCAAAAATCTCTTGGACATAAACATGAGTGACTTCTTCATGAACATATCTCCCCGAGCAAGGGAAACAAAAGCAAAAATGAACAAGTGGGACTATATGAAGCTGAAAAGCTTCTGTACAGCAAAGGACACCATCAGTAGAATAAAAAGACATCCTACAGTAAGGGAGAATATATTCATAATTGACATTTCCGATAAGGGGTTGACATCCAAAATATATAAAGAACTCATGCACCTCAACAAACAAAAAGCAAATAATCCATTTAAGAAATGGGCAGAGGACATGAATAGACACTTCTCCAAAGAAGAAATTCAAATGGCCAACAGGCACATGAAAAGATGCTCCACATCGCTAATCATCAGAGAAATGCAGATTAAAACCACAATGAGATATCACCTCACACCAGTGAGGATGGCCAACATCCAAAACACAAACAACAACAAATGTTGGCGAGGATGTGGAGAAAAGGGAACCCTCCTACACTGCTGGTGGGAATGCAAATTAGTTCAACCATTGTGGAAAAGCAGTATGGAGGTTCCTCAAAAAACTCAAAATAGAAATACCATTTGACCCAGGAATTCCACTCCTAGGAATTTACCCTAAGAATGCAGCAGCCCAGTTTGAAAAAGACAGATGCACCCCTATGTTTATCGCAGCACTATTTACAATAGCCAAGAAATGGAAGCAACCTAAGTGTCCATCAGTAGATGAATGGCTAAAGAAGATGTGGTACATATACACAATGGAATATTATTCAGCCATAAGAAGAAAACAAATCCTACCATTTGCAACAACATGGATGGAGCTAGAGGGTATTATGCTCAGTGAAATAAGTCAAGCTGAAAAAGACAAGTACCAAATGATTTCACTCATATGTGGAGTATAAGAACTAAGGAAAAAAAAAACTGAAGGAACAAAACAGCAGGAGACTCACAGAACCCAAGAATGGACTAATAGTTACCAAAGGGAAAGGGACTGGGGAGGATGGGTGGGAAGGGAGGGGTAAGGGGGAAGAAGGGACATTATGATTAGCAGATGTAATGTTGGGGGGGCACCGGGAGGGCAGTACAACCCAGAGAGGACAAGTAGGGACTCTATGGCATCTCCCTACGCTGATGGACAGTGACTGCAATGGGGTTGGGGGTGGGGGGAACCTGATGAAGGGGGTAGTGTAATCACCATAATATTACTCATTTAATTGTAGATTAATGATATCAAAATAAACTAAAAAAAAGAATAAAATGAACTGGACTGTGATAGAGGAAGTGACATGGCACACTTGGCCTCACTCACTGTCTGTTTTTCAGCCCCTTGGCATCTCACAGTTTATTGAATCCAGGAAAATTTTCACTTTACCAACCTCCTGAGTTGAAAAGACAAATGCCTGGCCACAACTATATTAATTTGCAAGGTCATTGTACTTTAGTGGCCCAAATGCCTCTGCTAACCACCAGGGCAACTCCCTCTTGTATTGCCCTCTTTGGAAGGCCAGATTAGCCAACAGAATGGTGCGCACCAGATCAGAGGAATGAAGGAGAAGTTTTGAGGATCCCCTGTCCATCCACGGCCAAGTGGGAGCTGCCCCAGTGCTGCCCCAAAAAGGGTTTGGAGGTGGCTGTGTGCAGGATGTACGAGGAAGCGGTGGTGGTTGAGGAGCTGCCTGGGCACACCCCATCTATTTGTCAGGCCTGATCACAGTCCCCCACCTTCTTAATGCACAGAACATTTCTCTTAATGTTCAATACAACTGTTTAGCACTATTTTCCGGATTAACATCATATTCCAATCCCAGTTCACTGGCATTAAACATCTGTCACCTCAATTGGGGTTTGGCTTACTGAAAGTTTCCATCCCGCCAGGGGATGTTGAGAGGAGGGGTCTATGCAGAAGATATCGAACAAGTCAGATACACACAAGCTGAAAGGCTGTGGGGAGGACACGGAGTGAGGAGTGATGGCTGCCACAGGAGCCCTCGGAAGTCGCCCGAGGACCAAAAGAGGCACTTCAGGGGTTTTGTTTCATTTGTTTGCTATTTTTCCCTGCATCTCACAACCAACTTTGTGAATTCCAAAGGTACTGTCAATTCTCTAACCGATTTGTCAGCAAATGAGTAGGATGTGCTCATATGACATGTCTTCTCAAACTCATGCATTATTTATTCAATAGGTTCTCAGTTTGGCCTACTGACATGTCCACACAACTGTTCACAAACTAACAAAACAGAACATTGCTACAGAGCTTATTTTCTTCTAAGCCAAACAGTTATTACAACATCTTTTTCACATGCTTAGGATCCCTTAATGAGAAATACTGAATACAACATTAATCAATAGTGATTTAATTAATGATTTGTTGATCATTTGCATATGGCTTACAAACCTTAGCATAAAAGTACAAGCGGATGTGTGGATGTATATGTATTAAGTGTTTATCCTATAATATACATATATCTTTCTTAAGGTAATAAATCACACAATGCCTATCACTCATTATGAACTTGAAATATTTAGCTGCAGCAGATTTTGGTTCTTAATCTAATATTTAGTACAAATATTTTTACGATTTTCAAAGTATGGAAAAACAATGACCAAATCCATAGTTGTCAATTTTAGTTATACTAAATATAAATATATATAGGGTTTATGTTTTGGTTAATTAATGGTGATATAAAGTATTCTCAAGGAAAAATTTGTCTGAACATGACTTTACTGTACAGGATGCATTTAGGTCACAGTTCCCGTGTAAGATTATGCCACCTCTATTTCTTTTTAGTTGAGATGGATTTAGTGTAATTAATACTATTGGCCTAACATTAAGCATATTTTAAAAAAATGAAGAGGTTTTAGTTACCAAAAATACACCTCTGTAATTGAAAGATTAATGTATTGGGTTTTATAAGATTAAAAAATGGGTTTTGTGGGCAGACCTCCTGGGCTCTCTGCTCCGGGCTGCCAGCCCTCCTCCTGAACCATAGGAGAGTCTTATAGCCTAGGATTCCCAGGTTGTCCTGAAACTTCCTGTTTCTGACCCCATGATGCATAGCAGGAGTCACCTCTGCCCTCAGATGTCGGGAGCAGTAATGATATTTGGCAGGGACTGGCCTGCTATCCCCCAAAGCAGTTTCCTCACTATTCTAGGCAGAGAGCATCCTGAGCTTGCATACTTTTGACCACTGAAACACGAACAGGAGTGGTGCCTATCTCTGGCCTGTAAATACCTCCCATGTACTATCCTACATTTCCCTCCCCATGCATGGGACATGAGTCCCTGGGAGAAGACAGCCCACAGGCAGGGAGGATGAGTGTCCAAATTCCCTGTGATAAGCTACTCACTGGCTCATCACTCACTGAATGAACCATTTAAGCAAGAAGGAAGCCTCTATCATGTTAGGCTACTGAGGCTTAGGGATTTAGAGCAGTAAGAGCGGTTAGCATTACCTAAGTCATACTAGGGTTCCACTCCACTCACTGGGAAACCAACCTCTGAAATCTCCCCAATTTTTCTTTATTCCACAGCTTGGGGAAGCTTCATTCATTTGGAATGGGGTAGGTGGGAGATTGAGGTGAGGACATGTTTGGTTCTCCCAGAATTCATCTATTCTTAAACCTCACCTTGATCCCACAA
This sequence comes from Smutsia gigantea, assembly GCA_032199065.1. Lineage (NCBI taxonomy): Eukaryota > Metazoa > Chordata > Mammalia > Pholidota > Manidae > Smutsia > Smutsia gigantea. The sequence continues at coordinate 693,789 of JAVSCE010001054.1, read as the reverse complement.
GCATACAGACCATGGTGTATTTGTTGTTTGCCCCAATCTGGCAATTATTCTTAGGGTCAAATGGCAACTCGAAATCCTAGAACTTGAATCATGGGGAGAATAGACTGTGTCCAGCCCATTGACGAGGACAAACACATAGAAGAACCCCCACAAACTTCAAAGGAGTCTTGCTGGCATAGCACAGAACTGCTAAAATGCCCTGGTCATGGAACCAGAGGCACAGAAATGTAATTTCATTTTCCCAAAGTTGTGATGATTGTGTGATTTCAGTCCTCAAAACTGCCTAAAGCAGGGGCATAATCCTCCTTATTGTCAGGTGATTTCAGTGACAATGTAATGATGTGTGGTTCATGTAGGTTCAAACCCTGTCTCGATGTGATCCTTCGACCTCTGGAAGTTTTCTGACCCTCATTATCTCTAGAGTTGCTTCTGTATTTCAGGTCCTGATGCAACTTTTGCCACAGGGGGGTCTTCCCTGAGGGCACAGTGACTTGCATTTAGGCTGACACCTCTGGCTGGCCCTGAGGACAGGTGGTGTGGGCTCTGTCCAGGCTGTGACTGACCATGCACCCAGCCCTGGGGCTAGGAGCATGGAGCTCACCCTCACACCAGGGAGGGGACTGTCTAACCGCACCCTTCTGACAGGTGCCCTCTCCCGGCCTCGCTGACACCAGTGAGTTCTTGCTCTCTCTTTTCCATCTCACTGAATTCCAGACGTTACCTCAGGCCCTCAGGCCCTCTGGACTCTGGAAACTAAAGGGGAGTTGACCTGTCACAATGCCGTGTGGTAATGGGGATATCTGAGGCCACTGATACCTTCTGAAATGAAAGGTGGAAAAGGCACAGGTGCAACCTTCTCCTGGATTCCCGTTTCCTCCCTGTAAGACCATTTTGCTTTTTAAAAATCTCTTCTCCATAGAGTTCCGGGAAGATGGCAGCGTGAGCAGGGCGGCGGAAATCTCCCCAAACCATATATGTCTATGAAAATACAGCAAATACAACTATTCCTAAAAGAGAGACCAGAATATACAGGACCACGCACAGCCTGCATCTACACCTGAGTGGACTTGGCACCCTGCGAGGCGGGTAAGATATGGAGCCGTGACCCGGCGGGACCAGAGCACTCCCCCACCCCAGCGCACCAGCGGGAGGAGAGGATTCAGAGCGAGGAGGGAGTGGAAGCACAAGCCCGTGAAATAACCAGCCCCGGTGATCTGCACCGGGAGTGCTGACACACATTGCATGGTGTATTGGATATTGAAGAGGCAGAAGGTGCAGGTTTTGAGCTGGGAACACGCTGGGTCCTTGCCGCAGGCTCCCTGGGACAAAAGAAAAGTGTGTGCTTTTTTTGGTGGTCTTAAAGAGGCAAGGGCGCAGGATCGTCCCAGCACACTCGGCCCAGCAGGCTGGGAGTCCTGAGGAATTTCGACCCCATGGCTGGCGACTGGGAAACAGAAGCCGTACTGAAACTTCACATAGAGAACAACAGCCTCCCATTCGCTCCCGAACCGGCCAGAGCTACAAAGGGCCCTGCGTAGCTGCACGGCCGCAGCTACAGAATAGTGAAGCAACAGCGCCACCTACAGCACTCTTACAGAATCTACTCCCTGTGGGCTTTTTTTTTAAGTCTTAAAGAGCCAAGCAGACATACGTGGCACATACCAGCGACCACATCTATAGCCATGAAAAGACAGAGGAATATGGTACAGACCAAGCTCACCCAGACCCAGACAACACCAGAGAGGGAGACTGAAGGGATGGAAATGCACAATCTTCCTGAAAAAGAATTCAGAATAAAAGTAATAACCATGCTAATGGATCTACGGAGAAATATGCAAGAGTGAGGGAGGAAGTGAGGGAAGCCAGGAAAGACAATGCAGAAATGAGACAAGCCATTGAAGGGCTTAGCAGCAGACTGGATGAGATGCAAGAGGCTGTTAATGGAATAGAAATCAGAGAACAGTAATACAGAGCAGCTGAGGCAGAGAGAGATAAAAGGATCTCTAGAAATGAAAGAATATTAAAAGAACTGTGTGACCAATCCAAACGGAACAATATTCGCATTATAGGAGTACCAGAGGAAGAAGAGAGAGAAAAAGGGATAGAAGGTGTCTTTGAAGAAATAATTGATGAAAACTTCCCCATGCTGGGGATGGAAATAGTCTCACAGTCCATGGAAGCCGACAGATCTCCGAACACAAGGGACCCAAGGATGACAACACCAAGACACATAATAATTAAAAGGGCAAAGATCAAAGACAAGGACAGAGTATGAAAAGCAGCTAGAGAGAGAAAAAAGATCACCTACAAAGGAAAACCCATCAGACTATCATCAGACTTCACAACAGAAATCTTACAGGCCAGAAGAGAATGGCATGATATATTTAATGTAATGAAACAGAAGGGCCTCGAACCAAGAATATTGTATCCAGCACGATTATCATTTAAATATGACAGAGGGATTAAACAATTTCCAGACAAGCGAAAGCTGAGAGAATTTGCCTCCCCAAAACCACCTCTACAGGACATCTTAAAGGAACTGCTCTAGATGGAAGCACCCCTAAGGCTAAAAAGATGTCACCAGAGAAAATAAAATCATAGCAAAGAAAGCAGACCATCCAAATATTAACTAAAGGCAAAGAATAAAACACCTAGTATATAAAGAATGGAGGAGGAAGAATGAGAAGGGAGAGAAAGAAAGAAACATCAGACTGTGTTTACAATAACTTAACAAGAAAGTTAAGTTAGATTGTTAGATAGTAAAGAAGCAACCCCTGAACTTTTGGTAACCACGAATCTAAAGCCAGCAATGGCAATAAGTACATATCTATCGATAATCACCCTAAATGTAAATGGACTGAATGCACCAATCAAAAGACACAGAGGAATAGAATAGATAAAAAAGCAAGATCCATCTATAAGCTGCATACAGGAGAATCACCTCAAACCCAAAGATATACACAGACTAAAAGTGAAGGGATGGAAAAAGATATTTCATGCCAACAACAAGGAGAAAAAAGCAGGTGTTGCAGTACTTGTATCAGACAAAATAGACTTCAAAACAAAGAAACTAGCAAGAGATAAAGAAGGACATTACATAATGATAAAGGGGTCAGTCCAACAAGAGGATATAACCATTATAAATATACAGGCATCCAATACGGGAGCACCGGCATATGTGAAACAAATACTAACAGAATTAAAGAAGGAAATAGACAGCAATGCATTCATTTTACGTGACTTCAGCACACCACTCACTCCAAAGGACAGATCAATCAAACAGAAAATAAGTAAAGACACAGAGGCACTGAACAACACACTAGAACAGATGGACCTAACAGACATCTACAGAACTCTACACCAAAAGCAACAGGATACACGTTCTTCTCAAGTGCACATGGAACATTTTCCAGAATAGACCACATTCTAGGCCACAAAAAGAACCTCAGTTAAGTCAAAAATATTGAAATTCTATCAACCAATTTCTCAGATCACAAAGGTATAAAACTAGAAATAAATTTTAGAAAGAAAACAAAAAGGCTCACAAATACATGGAGACTTAACAACATTCTCTTGATTAATCAATGGGTTAACGACCAAATCACAACAGAAATCAAAGAATATATGGAGACTAATGACAACAACAACACAAAGCCACAACTTCTGTGGGACGCAGCAAAGGCAGTTCTAAGAGGAAAGTATATTGCATTCAAGGCCTATTTAAAGAAGGAAGAACATTCCCAAATGAATAGTCTAAAGACACAATTACTGAAAATGGAAAAAGAAGAACAAATGAGACCCAAAGTCACCAGAAGGAGGGACATAATAAAGATCAGAGAAGAAATAAATAAAATTAAGAAGAACAAAACATTTGAAAAAAATGAATGAAACCAGAACTGGTGCTTTGAAAAAATAAACAAAATAGAAAAACCTGTCGCCAGACTTATTAAGAGAAAAAGAGAATCTACACACATAAACAGAATCAGAAATGAGAAAGGAAAAATAATGACAAACCACACAGAAATACAGAGAATTATAAGAGAATATTATGAGAATCTATAATGTTAACAAGCTGGAAAACCTAGAAGAAATGGACAACTTCTTAGAAAAATACAACCTTCCAAAACTGACCAAACAAGAAACAGAAAAACCAAACAGACCAACCACCAGCAATGAAATTGAAGCGGTAATCAAAAAACTACCCAAGAACAAAACCCCCGGACCTGATGGATTCACCTCTGAATTCTACGAGACATATAAAGAAGAAATAACACCCATTCTCCTTAAAGTTTTCCAAAAAATAGAAGAGGAGGGAATACTTCCAAACTCATTCTATGAAGCCAGCATCACTCTAATACCAAAACCTGGCAAAGACTTCACCAAAAAAGAAAATTACAGACCAATATCCCTCATGAACGTAGATGCAAAATTACTCAACAAAATATTAGCAAACCAAATTCAAAAATACATCAAGAGTATCATACACCATGATCAAGTGGAATTCATCCCAGGGATGCAAGGATGGTATAACATTCGAAAATCCATCAACATCATCCACCACATCAACAAAAAGAAGAACAAAAACCACATGATCATCTCCATAGAAGCTGAAAAAGCATTTGACAAAATTCAGCATCCATTCCTGATTAAAACTCTCAACAAAATGGGTATAGAGAGCAAGTACCTCAACATCATAAAGGCCATATATGACAAACCCACAGGTAACATCATACTTAACAGCGAGAAGCTGAAAGCTTTTCATCTAAGATGGGGAACAAGACAGGGATGCCCACTCCCCCCACTGTTATTCAACATAGTACTGGAGGTCCTAGCCATGGCAATCAGACAAAACAAAGAAATACAAGGCATCCAGATTGGTAAAGAAGAAGTCAAATTGTCACTATTTGCAGATGACATGATACTGTACATAAAAATCCCTAAAGACTCCACTTCAAAACTACTAGAACTAATATCTGAATTCAGCAAAGTAGCAGGATACAAAATTAACACACAGAAATCTATTGCTTTCCTATACACTAACGATGAACTAACAGAAAGAGAAATCAGAAAAACAATTCCATTCACAATTGCATACAAAAGAATAAAATACCAAGGAATAAACCTAACAAAGGAAGTGAATGACCTATACTCTGAAAACTGCAAGACACACCTAAGAGAAATTCAAGAGGACACTAACAAATGGAAATGCATCCCATGCTCTTGGCTAGGAAGAATAAATATTGTCAAAATGGCTATACTACCTACAGCAATCTATAGATTCAATGCAATGCCTATCAAAATACCAACAGCTTTCTTCAGTGAACTGAAACAAATAATTCTAAAATTCGTATGGAACCACAAAAGACCCCGAATAGCCAAATCAATCCTGAGAAGGAGGAATAAAACAGGGGGAATTACACTCCCTGACTTCAAGCTCTACTACAAAGCCACAGTAATCAAGACAATTTGGTATTGGCACAAAAACAGACCCACTGACCAGTGGAACAGAATAGAAAATCCAAACATTAACCCAAACATATACAGTCAATTAATATTTGAAAAGGGAGCCTTGGATATACAATGGGGAGATGACAGCCTCTTCAGCAGCTGGTGTTGGAAAAACTGGACAGCTACATGTAAGAGAATGAAACTGGACTACTGTCTAGCCCCATACACAAAGGTAAACTCAAGGTGGATCAAAGACCTGAATGTAAGTCATGAAACCATAAAACTCTTAGAAAAAAACATAGGCAAAAATCTCTTGGACATAAACATGAGCAACTTCTTCATGAACATATCTCCCCGGGCAAGGGAAACAAAAGCAAAAATGAACACGTGGGAGTATATCAAGCTGCAAAGCTTCTGTACAGCAAAGGACACCATCAGTAGAACAAAAAGACATCCTACAGTATGGGAGAATATATTCATAAATGATGTATCCAATAAGGGGTTGACATCCAAAATATATGAAGAACTCACGCACCTCAACAAACATAAAGTAAATAATCCAATTAAGAAATGGGCAGAGGACATGAATAGACACTTCTCCAAAGAAGAAACTTAGATGGCCAAAAGGCACATGAAAAGATGCTCCACATCACTAATCATCAGAGAAATGCAGATTAAAACCACAATGAGATATCACCTCACACCATTGAGGATGGCCAACATCCGAAACACAAACAACAACAAATGTTGGCGAGGATGTGGAGAAAAGGGAACCCTCCTACACTGCTGGTGGGAATGCAAATTAGTTCAACCATTGTGGAAAGCAGTATGGATGTTCCTCAAAAAACTCAAAATAGAAATACCACTTGACCCAGGAATCCCACTCCTAGGAATTTACCCTAAGAATGCAGCAGCCCAGTTTGAAAAAGACAGATGCACCCCTATGTTTATCACAGCACTATTTGCAATAGCCAAGACATGGAAGCAACCTAAGTGTCTAACAGCAGATGAATAGATAAAGAAAGTGTGGTACATATACACAATAGAATATTATACAGCCATAAGAGGAAAACAGATCCTACCATTTGCAGCAACATGGATGGAGCTAGAGCGTATTATGCTCAGTGAAATAAGCCAAGCCGAAAAAGACAAGTACCAAATGATTTCACTCATATGTGGCGTATAAGAACAAAGAAAAAAAAAACTGAAGGAACAAAACAGCAGGAGACTCACAGAACCCAAGAACGGACTAATAGTTACCAAAGGGAAAGGGACTGGGGAGGATGGGTGGGAAGGGAGGGACAAGGGGGAAAAAGGGGCATTACGATTATCAGATATAGTGTTGGGGGGCATGGGGAGGGCTGTGCAACACAGAGAAGACAAGTAGTGACTCTATAGCATCTCACTATGCTGATGGACAGTGACTGTAATTGGGTTGGTGGGGGGGACCTGATGAAGGCGGTAGTTGAATCACCATAATGTTGCACATGTAATTGTAGATTAATGATACCAAAATAAAGTATAAAAATAAATAAATAAATAAAAATCTCTTCTCCATTTATTAAACATGGGCTGTTTTTCTAGCTGAAGTAGAAACAGGTTATAATATATTGGACCTGTATCCAAATGCATGTGTATGTATTTATGTAAAATTAAAAAAAATTAATTACTTTTTTGCTTTCATTCAAATCATGTTTTAAACCTCAAACCTGAGAGTTAATTTGCGTTTCTTGTGCCCTCTGGAGTTGAATCCCCTCTTTGACTCCCAGGCTCAAATGATGGTAATTATTGGAGGAAAAGAAAATGTAGTTAACGTCTCAAATTGTGTAGGTCCACATACGTATTAGGGAACCAGGACTAATGGATAAAAGTTACTATCCTTTCTAGTTGAGAGTTTTGATTAGTTTTGTAACTTGCTTTTCCTGACTACATGGAGAAAAAAAAAAAATTTTAGCATTACTTTCATCTAGAGAAAGGATAATCTCCCTTCTTCTATGTACCTTTTTCTCATTTGCATACACTAAAAACACAGCAATATCTGGTTAGGCTCCTAGAGGTTAATTAAGGAAAAACAATATATTGCTTTGGTCATAGGGAGAAAGAAATGTCAAAGAAAAGTGTACAAAGTATTATTTTTGTGTTTAAAGGGGAAAACATATTGATTACATTGCCTTAGATATAAAAAGGCATGGATCATGCCCATGCTGGCCCTGGTCCTTACTTGTAGGCAGACCCAGCCATCGTGGGTATAGTTCTGATGGGGAGATAATGACAGCATTAGCAGCTGGCAGATGCTCTCCTGGCAGGGAATGTGCGCATGAGGACAGCAGCCCTTAACCACAGTGAGTGTGTCTCCCCCACGTATCCTGGCAGTTTATTCAGTATAGGATTGAAGTGATGCCAAGAAACAGGCTGATCCAAAAAGAAAAAAAGCAGCATTAAAGATTAAACATACTTGGGTCTTCACAGAAGTTCTTTTCTTAAGAACAAATTAGGAAGCTAGCTGCATTATTCATGAATGATTTGAAAGGCTTATCACAATTGGGTTGTCACTCTCTGCTGATGAAACTTCCAACACACAGCACAATGAAACACACACATACACATGCTCAGTAAAGGTGGAGTAGAGCCCAAAATGGCTCGCCTGCCAAAGGGAAAGGTAAAGAGATGGCCACGGCACAGAGCATGCTGTCGCTTCTATCTGCAATTCCCCCTCCTCCGTTCTCTCCTTAGCTCTTTGCCAACAGGCCCTCTGGTAATCTTCAGTGGTTGAAGTTGAGCCTCTATTCATCATAAGGGGCCCTGAAATCTACAGTGGTGACATTAATTCTGATGTTTCACTGATTTGCAGTGGTCCCATCCTTATCTGAATCATTCCTAATGCTTTGCTCATCTGTAAGAGAAAAATTTTACTTTCTTGCTTCAGAAGGAAGTAGTAAAGCATATAACAAATCATAAAAGAAAATTGGTAATATCTATATAAGCTAATATTAGAAATACATATTTACAAATACTATTTAATAGGGGCACTGAATGTCTTTAAATCCCATCGGAGTAGACAATTGATTAATTTTTCGTATCTACGGGTGAAAGTTTGGATGTTAATAGGAAGAATAAATAATAAGTCTTCTCTCTTTGCTGGTTTCCTCTATAAAATGTTGCAGGTGATCCAACCAGCTCGCTGATGTATTACCCATTCCACTCCCTCTGCGGTCCCATTCCATTCAGGCAAGTTACACCTCACCTCATTTGGAACTGATCTGAAATATGTCACTGAAATCAGCTGGGTTTATTTAGGAATGTGTTAATTTTCATTCAATCAACTAAAAACAAGGATGTTTTCAAAATATAGTATATATAATGCATTGCTACCTGTAATGACGAAGTATTTTAAAATGAAAAAGTTGTAAATCTAGTTAAGATATAGGATATATCATATATAACATATACACATATAATATATTCTAATCTTATATCATATTCAATAAGTTACATGCTAGGACATTTGTTATAATGTCCTTGAAGATCTAATTTTAATAAAATCTAATTTATTATTTAATTTTTCCTTTATGTTTTGTGCTTTTATATTTCTTATTTTAAAAATATTGCCTATTCTAAGGTCACAAATATTTTCTCCCAGGAATTTTATCATTTTGGCTTATATTCAGGTATATAAGGAATTTAGAAATCATACCTATGTACAGTGTGAAGTATGTGTCAGCATTCCTTTTCTCCCCTCATAGGGTTTTCCGATTATCCCAGCACCATTCGAGTTTTTCCTAGTTCCAGTGGATTGTCTTGATACATTTTTTTTTAATCAGTTGAACATATATATGTGGGTTTATTTCTGGACTCTCTGCTTCTTTCCACTGAACCACATGTCTGTCCTTGTGATGATACACACTATAGCTCTTAGAAGTTTTCAAATCAGTTTGTATAAGCTGTCCAACAGTTGTTACTGTTTTTAATTAGCTTTGGTTATTCTGAGACTTTTGAATTTCCATATAAATTGTAGAAACACTTTTAAATTTCTAAAGCTAAAGCTGTTTGATTGGGATGTGGGAGAACCTGACAACTTAAAAGACTATTGAGTCTTCCAATCCATAACACGGCAGATTGTCCATTTATTTAGTGTTTTTTAAACTTCTCTTGGCAATTCTGTAATTATCAAGAAAAAGGTCTTTCACATCTTTTGTTAAATTTATTTCAAAACATCTAGTTTGACAGAATTTTTTATTGAAGAATAATTAACAAACAATATTGTATTCGTTTCTGGTATACAACAGAGTGATTTGATATTTATATACATTACAGAATGTTCACAACAATAAATCTAGTTACCATGTTACTATACAAATTTCCTACAATATTATTGACTATATCCCCCACTCTGTACATTAGATCATCATGTCTTATTTATTTTATATTGTACCCCTTAATCTCCTTTACCTATTTGTCCATCCCTCCTACCCACTCCAGACTGGCAACCAACAGTTCCTTCTCTGTATTTATGTATCAATTTCTGTATTATTTGTTTTGATTTTTAGAATCCACATATAAGTGAAAGCATATGATATTTGCCTTTTCCTGTCATACTTATTTCACTTAACATAATACCAACTAAGTCTATCCATGTTGTCACTGATGGCAAGATTTCATTCCTTTTTATGGCTGAGTAACATTCCACTGTATATATGTCCTACCTCTTCTTTATCCATTTATCTACTGGTGACACTTAGGTTGCTTCCATATATTGGCAATTGTAAGTAATGCTGTGATGAACATTGGGGTATATATGTCTTTTCAAGTAAGTGATTTCATTTTATTTGGATGAATACCTAAAAAGTGAAATTGCCAGGTTGTATGATGGTTGTATTTTTAATTTTTAAGGAAACTCCATACTGTTTTCTCTAGTGGCTGCATCAATGTATATTCCCATCATCACTGCATGGGGTTCTCTTTTTTTCCACATCCCAGCCAACACTTATTATTTCCTGTCTTTTTGTTGTTAGCCATTCTGACAGGTGTGAGATGATATCTCATTGTGGTTTTGATTTGCATTTCCCTCATGGTTATTAATGTTGAACATCTTTTCATGCACTTTATGGCCATCTGTATGGCTTCTTTAGGAAAATGTCTATTCAAGTCCACTGCCCATTTTTTAAATCAGATTTTTTGTTGTTGATATTGAGTTGTATGGGTTCTTTACATATATTGGATGTTTACCCCTTATTGAATATACTGTTTGCAAATATCTTCTCCCATTTGGTAGGTTGCCTTTTCGTTTTGTTGATGGCAACCTTTGCTATGCAAAACCTTTTTAATTTAATATAGTTCCATTTGTTTATTTTTACTTTTGTTGTTCTTGCCTGAGACAAGTCCAAAAAAACACATATCACTATGGTTAGTGTCAAAGAGCTTACTGCCTATTTTTCTTCCAGGGATTTTATGGTTTGAAGTCTTACATTCAACTCTTTAATCTATGTTCAGTTTATTTTTACATATAATATAAGAAAGTGGTCCAGCTTCATTTTTTTGCATGTAGCTGTCTGGTTTTCCTAGCATCATTTTTTGAAGATACTGTCTTTTTCCCAATGTATAGGCTTGCCTCATTTGTCATAGATTAACTTTCCATACAAGCATGGATTTGTTTCTGGGCTCAGTATTCTGTTCCATTAATCTATGTGTCTCTGTTGTGCCAGTACCATGCTGTTTTGATTACTATAGATTTGAAGTGTTGTTTGAAAACCTGGAAGCATGATACCTCCGGTTTTGTTCTTTCTTAAAATTGCTTTGGCTATTTGGGATCTTTTGCGGTTCCATTCAAATTTTAGGATTCTTTGTTCTAGTTCTGTTAAAAATGTCATTAGTATTTTGGTGGTGATTGCATTGAATCTGTAGATTGTCTTAATAGAATAGTAAGTTTTCCAATCTATGAACATGCTGTAGATTTCCATTTATTTGTGTCTTCTTCAGTTTCTTTCAACAGTATCTTATAGTTTCAGAGTACAGATCTTTCAGCTCTTTGGTTAAATTAATTACAAGGTGGGGTTTTTTTTGCAATTGTAAATGGGATTGTTTTCTTAATTTCTCTTTGTCATACTTGCTTATGGGTATATGGAAATGCAACAGATTTCTATATACTGATTTTGTTTTCTGCAACTTTACTGAATTTATTTATTAGTTCTAATATTTTTTAGTGGTCTTCAAGGTTTTCTATATAAAGTGTTATGTCATCTGCTAAATAGTGACAATTTTACTTCTCCATCTCCAATTTGGATACTTTTTATTTCTCTTTGTCTCGGTATGTCTGTAAGTCATTAGGGACATCATAATCAAATCCATAATGAGATATCAATTTATACCTACGAGAATGGCTATTGTCCATTAAAAAATGGAAAACAACAAGTATTAGTAAAGATGTAGAGAAAATTGGAACCCTTTGTGCATTGCTGGTGGGAATGTAAAACGGTAGTGCAGTCACTATGGAAAATGATTTGGTGGTTCCTATAGAAGTTAAAAAAGCATTACCAAAGAAAGTTAAAAAAACATTACCCATCAATTCCACTACTAGATATATGCCCAGAAGAATTGAAAACAAGGACTCAAATAGATATTTTTATGTCATTGTTCATTGCAGCATTATTCGCAATAACCAAACTAGTAACAATCTAAGTACCCACCAACAGATGAGTGGATAAACAAAATCCAGTATATCCATACAATAGAATCCAGCAATCAAAATAAATGAAGTTCAGACAAATGCCACAACATAGGTGAAACTTGAATGAAAACACCATGCTAAGTGAAATAAGTCCAATACAGAAGGACAAATATTGTATGAGATTCCACTTATATAAGATCTCTAGAATAGGTAAATTCATAAGTAGAATAGAGGTTATCAGGGGCTGAATAAGAGAAATATGGAGAGTTATTGCTTAATGGTTACAGAGTTTCTGTTCCTGATGATGAAAGTTTGGATAATAGATTGTGGTGATGGTTATACAGCATTGTGAATGTACTTAACACTACTGAATTGCACACTTAAATATGGCTAAAATGCTAAACTTCATGTTATTTATATTCTAACCATAGTAAATAAATTAATAATCGTGGCAAATAGAGACAAGACAGTTCTACTTCTTCTCATTCAAACTTTATTCCTTTTATTGCTTGCCCTATTTCTAAACCAGGCACTGTAACACAATATTGAACAGAAATAGTGACAGCAAGAATCCATTCCTTTATCTCCATCCCATAGGTGGGAAAGTGTTGATATCCCAACATAAAGTATGATGTCAGATTTTTTGTAGATACTCTATATCCTAATTTCGAAGTTTCCATCTATTCCTACTTTGCTTATGCTTTTGTCACGAATGGGTGCTAACTTCTTTTCAAATGTCCTAACCGTATCATTATAGTTGGTCTTAGGGTTCTTTTCCATTTTTCCTTAATGTGGCAAATTATAGTGATGGAAATCTAAATATTCTGAATGTTGAACAAATCTGGTATTCCTGGGAATCACCCCACTTGGTAATGATGTGTTGTTCCATTGAAATGTTACTGGTTTCAATATCCTATTATTTTGTTGAGTAATTCCATGTTTATATTCATGAAGGATCTTTAAAATGTTTAATTTTCATAATGTCTTTTTCATCCTTTGGGGCAAGGTTACTCTGGACTCATAAAATAAGTTAGGAAATATTCCCTTACCTGTATTTTCTGAAAATACTTGTATATAATTAATATTACTTTTTCTCTTAATGTTTGATAAAGTTCACTAGTGAAACTCTGAGCCTGGAGTGTGCTTAGTGGGGAGATTTTGATAATGACTTCAAATTCTTTAATAGTACAGAGCTATTCATGTTCTCTCTGACATCTGGTATTCATTCTGTTAAGTTGTATTTATAAAGCAAGTTGCCTGTTTCATCTAAGTTTTTAAGTATGTTGCCATAAAATTGTTTTATAGTGTTTGCTTATTATATTTTATGTCACTATGATCTCTTTTATTCCTGATATTGGTGATTTGTATTTCTATTTTTTATTACTAGGGATCAATCAATTTTGTTTTTGTTTTAAGTAAATCAGTTTTGGGTTTTTTTCTTTTCTCTGTTGTTCATTTCCTGTAATTCATAGAGTTTGTGCTTCTCTCTTTTTTTATTTTCTATCTGTTTAGGTTTATTGCACTCTTTTTTTTCCAGGTTTCCAAGGTGGAACCTTGGATCACTGTTTTTATACCTTTCTTTTTTTCCAATAAAAGCATGTAAAGTTGTAAATTTCCCCATAAACTCTGTTTTAGCATATCAACAGATTTTAACATGTTGTATTTTAATTACCACTCGGTTAAAGTACTGTGTGATGTAAATTATTTTATAATTTATTTGGACCTTTCTTAAATATGTTATTGTTACCTATTTCTGATTTAATTTCACTGTAATCAGAGAAGTTACTGTGCATGATTTCAGTCCTCTAACTTTATCAAATCTATTTGGTGAATGCACCATGTGCATTTGGGGAGAAAATACATTCTCCTGGATAAGGGTTCAGTGTTTTTATAAATAACAAATCAATCAAGGGAGTTGACTGTGTTGTTCATGACCATGTTTTAATTGATGTATTGGCCTATTGATTCTATAAGTTGCTCAAAGAATGTGTTAGAACCTCTACTATGAATTTGGGTTGGTGAATTTCTCCTTTCATGTCTATCAGGTTTTCTTTATGGATTTTGAAACTGTGAATAAGTGAAAGCACATTTATATTTGTTATATCTACTTGATAAATTGACCCTTTTACCAGTATAAATGTCCCTATCTTTCCTTGATAATACTCCTTGTCTCAGGGTCTATTTGATCTGATTTTATATAGCCATGCTTAATTTCTTATGCTTTTTGTTTGCTTGATACAGCTTTTGTCTACCTATTAAAATATAAAAAATTGACGGGTTGGAAGCAAATAGAATTATGATAGGAATGGTTTTGGGGTAAATAGTACTGAGTCAGAAGATAAAATTTACAGAGAATAAATGGGAGGCTTCTAGGAAGGAGGGAGGATATTAATTCAAAAGAAGCAATAAAGAGCAACAAGGACTCTTATGCCCCTATGGCCCGGGCATCACAGACATACGGAGGACAATCAGCCTCCATTTGATGGGTACTACGTCCCTCTGTGACAAAGACCAACAGGGATGAAGGGCAGAATGGACCTCCCCTCTATGCCTAGAGGTCAGATGTGACTCTTGTGATCACACAGGTTTGAGGGAGTCCTCTTGGCTTCTGCTGAGAAGGGAGGGAATGGTGGAGACCCCAATCTTACCTCTTCCAGCATTTAGCTCTATCTATAATGCTTTCTTGTAGGGTTTGTTCAGTTTTTGTGTTTCTCACTAGTTTGAGAAGTTCCTTAAAAGAAGGCATTGTTTCTATGTTTGCTCATGACCATATTCTTCTCCCTATCTCAGTGTCACACAAAGAAGACATGCAATATTGGCTGGAAGAATATTGGATGAATGCTGGAATCTACTTGAAGGTGACTTGGCAGTTTGGATCCACTATCTTTATTGTTATGATTGAGACCTATAATTTTACTTCTGAGAATCTATCCTAAAAAATGTTAAATGCTTTAATATCACTAGAATCTTATTTATTTTAAAATGCATATAACCATTTAAAATCCTCCCAAAGGTAAGATGATTTAATAAATTATTACATAGGCACAATATAGACTATGATGTAGTTAGGAAAATTTTGTTTAACATTCATAGTCGTGTGTAATTTCCTTATAATGCTGTTTAAAAATCGTTTTATAATGCTAAGCTAAAAAAAGATAAAATTACAAGAAAGTAGAATATACATGTAAAAATAATAGGAAATATTAGCAGACTATTTGAACGTGTGTTCAAAAAAACTACGAAAAATTTCATTTTCTTTATTAAACTCTACATTTAATATTTCTTAATCCCTTACTTTATTCCATCATCAGAAAGGATAACCTTGGATGAGGAAGGATGTGGAGAATCACTATTCTGGGAAACATAAACTGAACTTTTATCTTCTTCTCATGTCTAGAATTCCCTGTTAGCCCACAAGCAGAAGCATCAACATTTACTCCCCTGATGGCGCCTTTTTCAAAGTAGCTATTATAGCACATTTAGGTGTAGGGTTATCAGAATAAGCACTTTATGAGTGTTTAGAAAGCTGTAGTCTCACTTTGCTAATCTTTCCTTTTCTCAATTTCTTTCTTGCCTCATCTTTTCCTTCAGTCTTCCAGTGACTTCTGTTTCATCGACCTCGCAGATCCCCACCCTGCAGCAAAGTCAAAGCCAGGTGATAGAGGCCACCATCCAAGCACATGCCATGCTGGGCCAGCCCAGATAATGCGAAGGGGAGACCAGAGTCCCCAAGGTTCTCAGACATCAGAAAGTCTCCCGATGGAGTCAGGAAGGGATGTCAGATAGACCGTGGGCTTGTTCTATGCCTCAGCCTCCACTAAGTGACAGGCTGAGCCCCTTCCTGCTCAGCCTTTCTGAGGCATCGGTGCTCTGCAGGGAACACATGTTATATACAGGTAAGTAGTCACGTAGTTATATCGAGGACAGTGTACAGTTCTGGAGATACTGGCTTCAATTAAACAAAAAATAATCACTGCTGGTATCAGTGCCCTCTCCTGAACTGGCAGCTCTGAGCAAGAGGGATTCTCAGTTCCTGGACCTCATTTCCTCCTCCCTCAATGATGCAGGTCCATCCCGTCATTACAAAGCTGCCCCTGATCCCTCATCCTCCTTGCTCTCACATTTGTTTCCACATCTTTGGCACACTGCACACTCCGCTCTCCTGCGGTGGTGAGTGGTGTGACGCGTGATGCTGGCTTCCCCAGGCGGACAGGAAGGCTGCTTTTGCCCACGAAGGCATTCCAGGGATGTACTAAGAAGTTCATACTTCAGTCTCTTTACCCAAATTTCCCCACCTTCAACCTCAGGGCCTGCTCCTTCCCACTACTGCCCTTAACAGACGAGACCGTCTGACCATTCTGCTTGGGCCTGAGTTTCTATCAGACCTGCTCTGGCTGCACAGAATGCAGTGTTCCTTTATGGCCTCCATAATGGTTTCCATAGCTCTGCAGGTGCCTGCAGGCAAGTGTTCCATTCCTAAGCTTGCCCTTTATTTTTCTAAGCCCTCTGGAACTAAAAAAACTGGTATCCCATGACTCTGTACCCTCCATCGTCATGCAAGCTGCCATGTGCCCGAGATCTTTCACCTGCCCTAGTCTGGCCCTCCTCCAGCACCTTACTGCACACATGGGTCACCAACATTGCCTTTTCCCCACCAAAGAGGTCCTGTACCCTTTATCACATATGCAAACAATCCAATTCTGGAATTTCATTTTCAGAGTCTGTTTCTGCGACTACTCACGGTTCCAATCACTGTGTGAGTCAGAGTCCTGACAAGGAATAGAAGGGACTCTCAAAGTGTCCCAGTGCAGTCGGTTAGGTAGAGGAGCACAGAGGCTCAGGCAGGGTTAATGGGCCAGCAGGGGATGGTAAGGTTGGGGGATGCCCAACGATACCAACTCAGAAACAATGACCGTGTTGGTGTGGAAGGACAAAAAGAGAGGATATTGTTGCCAGAGGCCAGTGGGAGCTGTAGCCCTGAGAAGGTTATCTGGCAGGAGTTGTGTGCATAGAGGAATGCAGTCACTGCCAGCCCCCATCAGGCAGGATCAGATCAGGTCAGCCTGACATCTCTGTCTGCCAAACCTATTTCCTGCTGGTGTTCCCAGTCTGCTGAACCCAAGCTAAATCCAGAAGGCAAGGAAGCCCAATGATGCAGCCTGACTGTCGGCCTGCCAGCACACACAGCAGGGCACAGAAGGCAGAAAATGAATCTAATGGGGCAGACAGAATAATCTGCACCTGCGTACAGAGAAAGACTGAAAAGTAGTTAGGGATTCTCATGACCATGGCTGAAATTGAATGCACATCCCTCTGGCCTACGTTTCATGGGTCACAACCAAGTCACATTCCTTCTCAAGAGAAGCTCTGAAATCCAGTCTCACATGCCTGGATGCAAAGACTCCAGTGAAAGAGTAGTCAGTCTTTGCTACAGACATTTATAAATTCTCTATTCCAGAGCTTAAGTGAAAGAGAAAGTGGAGAAGAGGTGAGGGTAAATGGGGGAAATCTCCCCGGAGTGTTCATTCAGCCTCAAGGCAGGCAAAAGGCAGCTGGGCTATCCCTTCTCCCTTGTTGCCACAATGAAGACATGCTCACCAGACCAACCAGAGCAACATGCAATTAAGCTTTTCAGGAGTCTTTAATTATTGACAAAGAAAATCTACACACCACACGCAGAGTCAAATGTATTGTGAATGAGAGATTCCTTAAATTCAGAAAAAAAGACAAAGACAGATCCCTGGAGTATAATCAGAAAAGCAAGCAACAATCCTGAGAATCCCCAGAAGAGGTTTCCAAGGCTAGTGTGAGGACAAGACCTCATGTCCCCTGTGACCAGCTTCAGGATCACCCCATGGAAGAGCTGAAGACAGCTGGAAGCAGGGACAAACAGCTCCATCCACAGGGTATCTGGCTTCACTATAGGCTCCTTATATTTTACATTACAGGCCAACCTTATGTTTTATATTACAGTATAGAAAGAACTCTGTGAAATCTGATGTCATAATTAGAATGTCAGCTGCATGTCAGAATGTAAGTGATTCAATGCCAGATCTTTTAATGTCAAGTGTAATCACCACATATGCCTGGAGACATTACCCAAAAGAAATGGAAATAGCATTGGTAACAATCCTGACTGAGGCAAGAAAATCTAATCAACCAAGGCATCTTGAGTGAAACTTGAGCAAGGCTACTTGCTTCTGTAAAAATGGCAGTCCCAGAGGCCAGTGGGAGCTGTAGGGAAATTGATAGGATGAACCTTTGCTTTTCTCAAAAGGTTTCCCCAGCTTACAGCAGTGGGAGGGGTGCTTCTGAAAGCAGGGTACAGTCCACCTGTGTCTGTGAGCATCAGAGAAGGCTCAGCAGGATGAGGTGGGGACAAGGCATAAGGCATAAGCCAGAACCCAAGGATGGCATATTTTTAGTCACTCTCTGCTGGTCTTCCTATGTGGAGGGATGATGCTTTGTTTGCCTCTATTAGGAAAGCATTGGATAGAAACAGACATACCTGTACCTGTGTTCCTCAGAGATGCTTAAAGACATCTAAGGTCCATGTCCGGCTCCACAGGAGACGAGTGGCAAGGGCTGAGGATCACCGGAAACAGAAGAGGTGGGCAGCGAGTCACAGCCAAGGAGAAGCCACCAGGTGAGCAGGGAGCAGGGTGAGTGTGGGGGGCGGAGGGCAGAGGAGTGAACGAGGAAGTCCGTCGGAGTCTGAGGGACAAGCAAGCCCATGGGGAAGAGCAATCCTCCTGAACAAAGGCAAGTGAGAGGTGTGTGTCTGGGGTGTGGTGCCTGCTGGCTGCTGCTGGGGGAATAGGTCAGCTGACACCCACTCACACATGAGCCGTCGTTTACATTTCCATCCGGGATGACGGTTGGAGTTCAATATATGTTTATAGTAGAGGAGAAATGTCTATGGTTGGTGGTAGGAAACAAGGTGTCTAGAAAGTTTGAGATAAGATATACAGGTTTTAAGAGCCTATCCTGTTCTAATGCTGAATATCTGAGTAATGCACCAAGTCTAGAGTGACGCGCTATGCAGCATAGATGGCAGGTTCCAACGGTTCCCTTCTTTTCACGAGCTAGACAGGTGTCCCCCTGAATAGCTGACTGTACCCACAAGTATGAAGGTGAATGAAACACTTAAGTCTGTGTCTGTTTCCCCTGCAGGGCCACCTCCAAGAAGCTGAACTGTTCATCTCCCTTTAGGGAAACAAGTTTATGGGGCACATGATCAAACTTCCTGAGAACATTCTAGGCACTCTCAAATCGGTGCACTAAACCCCTCTCCCCCTGACTTTGCAAAATCTTTCAACAACGTAGCCAGTGTCTTGAGGGTTGTTACTGAAGACTGGAACAAGTTCTCTAGATTCAGAATAGTTAAAAAAAGTATTCCCCCGCCCCTGCCGAGGATCAAGAAATTTAACTGGTTTCACTCAGAACCTCAAAATAACCACTGTTGTGAATTGCATATGCTCACATACTGTCAGCAGCTGGCACTGAATTGACAAGCAACTCCCTGGGGACAGTGTGACTAGTTGGTCCCATACAAGTTGAGTCAGAGGGCCCCACATGAGCTGTTTCTGTAAAAGAGGAGCTGACTTATAAATAAAAGAAATGAACCTCACAATCAACATTCATGTCCAGAATTTGAAACTTGGATTTTTTTTTAACAGTGTCCCAGGAAAGTAATTTTCAGATGATGAAAACCTGTCTCAGATGTGAAGGACAATATTACCTTTGAAAGTAATAAAAGCACGTGGACTATTGGCCATTCCATGTGAATTTACTGTTGTCATCAGTTGCATAGCAAAGAAGCTGAGGAATTCAAAGGAACAAGGTGACTTGAAACTGGTGTGCACATTAAGGGTTTGTATAATTTTCAAATCTAGGAAACTGTTGTGAAATGTACCTGGACAAACGACCCACTTTTGACACTGCCACTGCACATGTTTAATCGGTCATGGGAAGGAGTGTCTTAGGGCACAGCCTCACTGTGTAAATGACAAATCACCTCCCGTTAGCCTGTTTCCGCTCTGTCTCACCGACTGGCCTGCTGGACCAGACCAGTCTTCTCTAATCTAGAACCAGCACAACACCTCAAATGACAGAGCAGCCTGTGTTTTGTAACACACAGCCTCATATTCTTAAACAACTCAGGATTAAGCTCTCTAAATGAAACTGTATGAGGGGAGCTATGAACAATGTCTTACAGAAAATTTTTGTTTTGCTTTGTCTTATTTGTGTGCTGGCCTTGAGCACCCCTTTGTTCTTGGCAACTGTACTCCTATTTTTCTCTTGGAAAAGAAATGCTCCCTCACTCCAGCCCAGGTACCCAAGCCTGTAGATGGAACTAGTTCGTGGTGGTCATGTGACCCAGCAGAGCCAATGGGTGCAAAGACAAGCATTCCATGCCTTCTGGCTGAAAGCAACGAAGGAATTCTGTACCACACTTCTATCAAAGTGGCCAACACACAAAAGAGTGACCACACCAACGGCTGGTGAGGAAGGAGCAGGCTCATTCCCACACTGCAGGTGGAAATGTGAAACGTTACAGACTTTGGAAGGCAAATTTTCTTTAAAAAGTGAATATTCAGTGATCTTGAAGGATTGCCACTTGGTGCATTTTAGCAGAAGGAAAAGTTTATTCAGAACCTCTGTAGCAGAGGTACCCTTTTTCTGCCTTTGTTATATAAATTCTTTCAGTAAACTTTGGCATTCCAGTTGGTGAAATTATGGACCTTTCTTTCAATTTAATTTTCTTTTTCTCCAGAGAGCCTCGAATCAGTATTGTCAGGGTTAGGAGCCTCCCCCACAGCAAAGGTTACCTCGTAGGGTTTAGAGATCTTGGGTTTATGTCAGGCCTGAATTAACCCATTTGCTGTGTCCATGGGCACTCGGCGTGCTTTCTCTGCAGTCCTGGGAATCAGGAAGTTTGCTGTGAGAGAGGCATGGGCAGTGGACGGCCCAGTGAAAGAGTGTTGGGTCCACAGCACAGAGGCAAATGCAGTGAAACCAGACTCCGCTGAAGCCTCGCCCTGTCTGCTGTGCAGGCCTCCTTCTCTCTCTGTACAAAATCCCTGGCTATTGATTTTGAGCCATTAAAAGTCAAGACTTTTGGTTTCCATCTCTGTCCAGTCACTCATAGTGAGGGTCTTCTGGGTAATTATGGGAAGGACTTGGGGTCCTGGTGGCCCGCCTCTTCTTCCAGGGAGTGCCAATCAGTCTCCCTGGGGCTGGGGCCCACATCTAGCACAGGCATTTCATCTATGACAGGGCCGGGCCGTGGTCACCAGGCTCGCCCTTTTTTGAGTCGGTAAGCAGCAGCACTGAGCAAAGCACAGAAACAGTGACTAGGGGATTTGCAACTGGGAGAGCAGGTGAGTACCAAAGGCTTCTCCACCCACACCACTTATCATCACTTCCCGGACAACGGACTGCCATGGATGTGGAGCTGGACTCCCCTGGGGATCAGGAGAGCATGGGCAGTAGCAGCGAGCGAGCAGGAGCCCAAGGGAAAGGCAAGGGCACCACTCTTACCTCAACAATGACTGTTGGGCCATGGGGTGCATGCTTAGCTCCTTGCAGGGCGGCAGCCTCCTTCTCCAGGATGCCCCACCAAGGGCCATCCCTGGTCCCATCCCTGGGATGCACAGTCACAAAACACGGCTGCAGGGCTGCCTTGAGCAGTCAGTGGTGGCCACCAGAGAAGTGCAGTGACCTGAGAGTGCAGCTTGATCCTTGGAAGTGGGGCTGGAGTGATAACCAGTTGGGGTTTCTGCTGTCTCCACAGGTGGACAGTGACCACTTCCCGCACACAGGGTAAATCTGAAGGTCACATAGGTAGAGCTATGAATGGCTCTCATCTAGGGGATAAGAGCGTTTGGGAGTAGGAAGAGGTGGCATCTTGTGACAGAGACAGCACAGAGCCATGCAAGCCAAACTACAAGCCCACTAGCACCTGGCATGTCCACCCAGCTGGCCTTCGCTGCACCACGGAGCTAGGTAATAGCCAAGGAGAAGTTAGAGCTGATAGAGTGCCCTCCGTGGTGTTGGGCCATCCTGTTGATTATGCCAGTGGTTCTGATCAGCTCCTCTTCACCCAAACGGGGGAAAGCAGGATTCCCACCCTGGGTTATGGGGATGCCAAATACATGACACCTGACCGGATAGTGAGATTGGCATCATCTCAGGTCACGTGTGCTCGCAGCTTGGGGGGGAAGGACACCGCACACCATGCAGAGACACACAGGACCAGCACTCAGGGACAGAGGGAGTCACCGCCACAGTGGCAGGCGGGCTTTGGGAGGTGACCCTCGTTCCCACTCAAGGACCTGATTGGTTTGTTTGAATGACTCTGTTGTCTTGCAGGGAACTGGAGAGGGCCTGCACCTGGTCGCTGTGATAAAGAGAGCTGTGCCAGTAGGAGACCTTATCCATGGGGACAAAGTGGGGTGGAGACTTCCAGTTCTGCCCTTCCAGGCTCTCCCAACATTGCCAGATGTCAAGGCAGCACATAATGCTGATTTTAGGCTTCACCATGCTTATGGCTTCCAGGTATAATTATAGTTTTAGCTGCATTCATGAAGGAATTTGAAATAGTTTTTACCAAGTTCTATTTGAAGCTCTGTGGAATTTAGGAAAAAGCCAATCTTTCAAGCTGTTGTTATAATGCATAAAACCAATATCCTTGCAGAATGTCCATATTTCATCAGCATATCGTCCAACAGGGATAATTAGCCTCTAATTCACTGTACAGCACAAGCACTAGGGATCAGTGGAGCAGTCATTAACCAGACATTCAGCCCATTTCATTGCCCTTGCTTGGAGAGCAGAGGGCCAAAGCAATTAGGTTCATCTTTCTGCTGGAGGCCTTGGTGAGGATGTCCAATCTGATGACCAGGACCCAATCTATTATACAGCCTTCCCCAGAGCTCTGCCCACTCCCCAGTGAAGAATAGAAGCTTGTAGCCCAGACGGTAGGACAATGGTGATTACAGATCACAACAGTGGCCCAGAGCAAATGAGCAAAATAATGTTCTTACCAAGCACTGAATTTTTAATATTACTCAAAGACAAACTTCTTCCCCTTAGAACAAATAAGACAGCACCAACCATCTCGTGCGTGCATCATGCCCACTTCTCCCTTCTGAAACTGGACACAGTGCAAACCACACACAGCATTTTCCTCTCTGGTTCAGGGAGTATCAAGCCCCCACGTGTGATGTTCTTAGCTCTAAACCCACACCTTTTTATTCTGCTGTGCAAAAGTGGAGCATTAATGGGTCAGGAAAAAGAGAGTCCCACTGCCGCTTTTAATGTCAGTCTCCCTTAAAGCAAAATATGGGCCTTTGTAGAATGACAATTAAAGATAACGGTAAGGAAAACCTAGCTCCCAGAAGCCAACACTCTGCTGTCAGCAAATGATCAAAAGAAGGAAATTCAATATTTCTTTTCCAATGGCAACCAAGGAAGATTCTATAGAAAGATCTTGGAAAGGATTATAAGCATACAGGTGAAGTAGCTACTGGGTGCCATGAGAATGGAGAATAAGCTAGCGGGATAACAAGGGGGAAAGGCTATTTGATGCTATAGCATGTGTTCCAGGGGCTCACCAGGAGGCTCCTGACGCCCTTGAGGGGAGCAGCTCTGAGAGGCCTCAGGAAAGACTTAACCTGGGGGAGATGCTTTCTGACAGCTCATATTTACAATATTCTTTTAAATTACAGTGTATACAGCAAAGGTTGTATGCACATGCATTTCCATAATAAAGGCAGAAAATACCAGCTTGAAAGTACATGATGTAATCTGTCTCCTATAAAACTGTTTTTAATTTACACATTTCCTACCCATTGCAATCTGTCATTTATGTAACTCCAAGCTTCTTCGTACCAAGAAGCCTGCCTGGCATCACTGATTAGGCAGACGTCCTGGCCATCTGGCCCAGGGTGGGAAAAGCAATCAGCTGGTTGCCAACCTCAGGCAGCCTTCCTGAAGTTCCCTTCTTCCTGACTCCCTTCTTTTCTTCTACAAGGACTAGTTGAGAACATACTACAGGCCCTAGGAGGTACTGTCACAGTAGGAGCTGCATGCCTGTGCACAAGCCATTACAGGGTCACGCATGTGCTCACAAGGACCCCAAGCAGGAGCTCGGCTGGCCAAGGTGAGCCCGGGAGGGTCAACCAGGAGTCCCGACATGTGGCCTCACACAGGATGGTCTCAGGAGTGTCCAGTGCACTGCCAGACAGGAGTAAAGAAGTGCCCCCTGTGAGTGGGAAGGCTTCCATGCCACCTCCTCACAGGGCATGCACATGGAATCGTGATGTCCTAAGGGGTTTGACCTTCATGGACTGTGCTGAGCACAGGGACTTCTATGGCGATCTGAGCAGCGCTGGCCTGCCAGAGACTGGCCACCATTTATCAAGGGCACTGAGGTAATGACCCACTCCCTTGCCTGGAAGTTCAGGAAGGTGTCACTGAAGCAAGCTCAGACCTCCAGGCATGAGCAATGAAGGAAACAATCAGGTAGGAGACGCCTGAGCTTCAGTAAGTGCAAAGGCCCTGTGATGGGAGGCGTGGGACAAGACAAAACCAGGTTTAAACAACTGTGAGCCTGCAGCATGGACTAGAGATGGAGCTGGTGTGGGCATGAGTGGGACTGGCAGAGTGGGCTGCACAGCCCGGTGAGCCACCCTTCACAGGTGAAGCGATGGGAGACCATAGAAGGTTCATAGCAAGAAGGGGCAAGGGGAGCATATGAACTTGGAAGTTCATAATTCCTGGCAGCCATGTGCTCAGCAGTTAGAGGTCTGTATGAGAGTGCTCCAGAGTGTGCAGCCTAAAGGGCATTGCAGGAGAGCTCTCAGGAATGCTGTCTCTACATCTCTACCATGAGGAAACCCTGCTATGGAGAAGAGGTGGTATGGACCAGGTGTGGGGAAGCTGCTCAGTGACTGCCGCACCAAGTGGGTGGCCAGTACTGAGCAGGGCATGGAGGAGGGGTAGGAGGAGATGGCGGATGAGGGCAGAAGACAGCGAGGAGGAAGGAGAAGGATGGAGGGGAGTGGCTGTATGTGGGAAGACCGCAGTCTCTGTGCAGGTGGTTTGCACGTAGATGCCCAGAGGCTGTCACCTGTGCAGAGGTGGGATGGGCACAGGGTGAGTGGATTGGTCTAGGGAGCAAGGCTGGAAGGGAAGAGGACCCGGAGAGGACTGGCCTGGAAGACTACACCCCTTCAAGGGAGAAGACAAGAAGTACCAGCCAGAGACTGAGGGAAGGCTGGCGAGTATTGTGACATATAAGTCGAGGAAAGAGAGTATTTCCTAAAGAGAAGAGAAGGGTGGTTGTGATTGGACAAATGAGATAAAGCTTTAAAAACACCCTCTGTGCATGCTGATGCCCACAGCAGCCAGGGAGGGGGCATCCGTGTCTTTCCATGATGAAGGGATAAAATCTGTTACTATTATTCAGCCTTAGAAAAGGAAGGGCACTCCAACACACGCCACGACATGGATGAACCTTGAGGACATCATGCTGAGTGAGATGAGCTGGTCACAGAAGGACACATACTGAATGACCCCACTTCTATGCAGTACTTACAGTCATCAGATTCGTAGATTCAGAAAGTAGGTGGAGGATGTCAGGGGTTGGGGAAGGAGAGAATGGAGGGTTAGTGTTTAATGGGGACACAAGTGTCAATTGGGAAAGATGAAAAGATTCTAGAGAGGAGAGTGGTGATGTTGCTCAACGACGTGAGTGTATTTAATGCCTCTGAACTGTACACCTCAATATAGTTAAATGCTCAATTTTATGTTATGTGTAGTTTACCACAATAAAAAACAAAAGATAAGGACTTCCGGGAGGATGGCGGCCTGAGCAGGGCAGCAGAAATCTCCTCCCAACACTATATTTATCTATGAAAACACAGCAAATACATCTATTCCTAAAAGAGAGACGAGAATACACAGGAAAGCACACAGCGTGCAGCTACACCCGAGAGGACTCGGCACCCCAAGAGGCGGGTAAGATACGGAGCCGCGACCCGGCGGGACCCGAGCCCTCCCCCACCCCAGCGCACCGGCGGGAGGAGAGGATTCAGAGCCGGGAGGGAGTGGAAGTGCACCCCGCGAAGTAGCCAGCCCCGGGGATCTGCGCGGGGAGCGCTGACCCACATTGCGCAGTGCAGCGGAGATTGGAGAGACAGAGGGGCAGGATCTGAGCGGGGAACGCGCCAGGGGGCTTGCAGCCGGCTCCCCGGAAGGAAAAAAAAAAGTGCGCGCTTTCTTCAGCGGTCTTAAAGAGACAGGAGCCCAGCGGAGGAGCCGGATCGCCCCAGCACACTCAGCCCAGCAGGCTGGGAGTCCTGGGGAGTTTCAGACGCCTTAGCTGGCGACTGAGGAAGCGTAGCCATACTTAACACTTCTCACTGAGATCAACAGCCTCCTATTCGTTCCCACCCCTGCCAGAGCAGATAAAGGGCCCTGCGGAGCGGCGCAGCCACAGCTGCGGAATAGTGGGGCAATAGCGCCACCTACAGCATTCCCACAGAATCTACGTCCTGGGTGTTTTGTTTTGCTTTTTTTTTTCTTTTCTTTCTTTTTTTCTTTCTTTCTTTCTTCTTTCTTCTTTTTTTTTTCTTCTCTTTTTAAAGTCTTAAAGAGCCCAGCTGACATACGTGGCAACTACCAGTGACCAATTCTATAGCCATGAAAAGACAAAGGAATATGGTTCAGACCAAAATCAACCAGACAAACCCAGAGAGTGAGCCTGAAGGGATAGAAATGCACAGTCTTCCTGAAAAAGAATTCAGAATAAAAGTCATAACCATGCTGATGGACCTACAGAGAAATGTGCAAGAGCTGAGGGAGGAAGTGAGGAAAGACAATGCAGAAATCAGACAAGTGATCGACGGGCTTAAGAGCAGACTGGATGAGATGCAAGAGACTGTTAATGGAATAGAAATAAGAGAACAGGAATACAGAGAAGCTGAGGGAGAGAGAGATAAAAGGATTTCTAGGAATGAAAGAATATTAAGAGAACTGTGTGACCAATCCAAATGGAACAATATTCGCATTATAGGAGTACCAGAGAAAGAAGAGAGAGAAAAAGGGATAGAAAGTGTCTTTGAAGAAATAATTGCTGAAAAATTTCCCTCGCTGGGGAAGGAAATAGTCTCGCAGTCCACCGAAGCTCCACAGATCTCCCAACACAAGGGACCCAAGGAAGACAACACCAAGACACATAATAATTAAGATGGCAAAGATCAAAGATAAAGACAGGGTATTAAAGGCAGCTAGAGAGAGAAAAAAGATCACCTACAAAGGAAAACCCATCAGACTATCATCAGACTTCTCAACAGAAACCTTACAGGCCAGAAGAGAATGGCATGATATATTTAACGTTATGAAACAGAAGGGCCTCGAACCAAGAATATTGAATCCAGCACGATTATCATTTAAATATGATGGAGGGATTAAACAATTTCCAGACAAACGAAAGTTGAGAGAGTTTGCCTCTCATAAACCACCACTACAGGATATCTTAAATGGACTGCTCTAGGTGGAAGCACACTTAAAGCTAAAAAGATGTCACCAGAGAAAATAAAATCATAGCAAAGAAAGCAGACCATCCAAATATTAACTAAAGGCAAAGAATAAAACACCTATTATAGAAAGAATGAAGGAGGAGGAATAAGAAGGGAGAGAAAGAAAGAAACATCAGAATGTGTTTACAATAACTTAACAAGAAAGTTGTTAGATATTAAAGAAGCAACCCTTGAACCCTTGGTAACCACGAATCTAAAGCCAGCAATGACAATAAGTACATTCCTATCAATAATCACCCTAAATGTAAATGGAATGAATGCACCAATCAAAAGACACAGAGTAACAGAATGGATAAAAAAGCAAGACCCATCTATATGCTGCCTACAAGAAACTCACGTCAAATCCAAAGATATACACAGACTAAAAGTGAAGGGATGGAAAAAGATATTTCATGGAAACAACAGAGAAAAAAGCAGGTGTTGCAGTACTTGTATCAGACAAAATAGACTTCAAAACGAAGAAAGTAGCAAGAGATAAAGAAGGACATTACACAATGATAAAGCGGTCAGTCCAACAAGAAGATATAACCATTATAAATATATATGCACCCAACACAGCAGCGCCAGCATATGTGAGACAAATACTAACAGAATTAAAGGAGGAAATAGACAGCAATGCATTCATCTCAGGAGACTTCAACACACCACTCACTCCAGAGGACAGATCAACCAGACAGAATATAAGTAAAGACACAGAGGCACTGAACAACACACCAGAATAGATGGACCTAACAGACATCAACAGAACTCTACACCCAAAAGCAACAGGATACACATTCTTCTCAAGTGCACATGGAACATTATCCAGAATAGACCACATACTAGGCCACAAAAAGAACCTCAGTAATTCCAAAAATATTGAAATCTTACCAACCAACTTCTCAGATCACCAAGGTATAAAACTAGAAATAAATTTCAGAAAGAAATCAAAAAGGCTCACAAATACATGGAGACTTAACAACACTCTCCTAATTAATCAATGGGTTAATGACCAAATCAAAACAGAAGTCAAATAATATATGGAGACTAATGACAAAAACAACACAAAGCCACAACTTCTGTGGGACGCAGCAAAGGCAGTTCTAAGAGGAAAGTATATTGCAATCCAGGCTTATTTAAGAAGGAAGAACATTCCCAAATGAATAGTCTAAAGACACAATTACTGAAATTGGAAAAAGAAGAACAAATGAGGCCCAAAGCCACCAGAAGGAGAGACATAATAAAGATTAGAGAAGAAATAAATAAAATTAAGAAGAATAAAGCAATAGAACAAAAATCAATGAAACCAAGAGCTGGTTCTTTGAAAAAATAAACAAAATAGATAAATCCCTAGCCAGACTCATTAGGAGAAAAAGAGAATCTACACACATAAACAGAATCAGAAATGAGAAAGGAAAAATCATGACAGATCCCACAGAAATACAAAGAATCATAAGAGAGTATTATGAGAATCTATATGGTAACAAGCTGGAAACCATAGAAGAAATGGACAACTTCTTAGAAAAATACAACCTTCCAAGACTGACCAAGCAAGAAACAGAAAAACTAAACAGACCAATCACCAGCGACGAAATTGAATTGATAATCAAAAAACTACCCAAGAACAAAACCCCCGGGCCTGATGGATTCACTTCTGAATTCTACCAGACATATAGAGAAGAAATAACACCGATTCTCCTTAAAGTTTTCCAAAAACTAGAAGAGGAGGGAATACTTCCAAACTCATTCTATGAAGCCAGCATCACTCTAATACCAAAACCTGGCAAAGACCTCACCAAAAAAGAAAATTACAGACCAATATCCCTGATGAACGTAGATGCAAAAATACTCAACAAAATATTAGCAAACCGAATTCAAAAATACATCAAGAGGACCATACACCATGATCAAGTGGGATTCATCCCAGGGATGCAAGGGTGGTACAACATTCGAAAATCCATCAACATCATCCACCACATCAACAAAAAGAAGAACAAAAAATACATGATCATCTCCATAGATGCTGAAAAACATTTGACAAAATTCAGCATCCATTCCTGATTAAAACTCTCAACATAATGGGTATAGACGGCAAGTACCTCAACATCATAAAGGCCATATGTGACAAACCCACAGCTAACATCATACTTAATGGCGAGGCACTGAAAGCTTTTCATCTAAGATCGGGAACAAGACAGGGATGCCCACTCTCTCCACTGTTATTCAACATAGTACTGGCGGTCCTAGCCATGGCAATCAGACAAAACAAAGACATACAAGGCATCCAGATTGGTAAAGAAGAAGTCAAATTGTCACTATTTGCAGATGACATGATACTGTACATAAAAAACCCTAAAGAGTCCATTCCAAAACTACTAGAACTAATATCTGAATTCAGCAAAGTTGCAGGATACAAAATTAACACACAGAAATCTGATGCTTCCCTATACACTAACGATGAACTAACAGAAAGAGAAATCAGAAAAACAATTCCATTCACAATTGCATCAAAAAGAATAAAATACCTAGGAATAAACCTAATGAAGGAAGTGAAGGACCTGTACTCTGAAAACTACAAGACACTCCTACAAGAAATTAAAGAGGACACTAACAAATGGAAATGCATCCCATGCTCTTGGCTAGGAAGAATAAATATTGTCAAAATAGCTGTACTACCTAAAGCAATCTACAGATTCAATGCAATCCCTATCAAATTACCAATAGCTTTCTTCAATGAATTGGAACAAATAATTCTAAAATTCATATGGAACCACAAAAGACCCCGAATAGCCAACGCAATCCTGAGAAAGAGGAATAAAACGGGGAATTTTGCTCCCTGACTTCAAGCTCTACTACAAAGCCACAGTAATCAAGGCAATTTGGTATTGGCACAAAAACAGACCCACAGACCAGTGGAACAGAATAGAAAATCCAAACATTAACCCAAGCATATACAGTCAATTAATATTTGGTAAAGGAGCCTTGGATATACAATGGGGAGATGACAGCCTCTTCAGCAGCTGGTGTTGGAAAAACTGGACAGCTACATGTAAGAGAATGAAACTGGACTAATGTCTAGCCCCATACAGAAAGGTAAACTCAAGGTGGATCAAAGACCTGAATGTAAGTCATGAAACCATAAAACTCTTAGAAAAAAACATAGGCAAAAATCTCTTTTACATAAACATGAGCAACTTCTTCATGAACATATCTCCCTGGGCGAGGGAAACAAAAGCAAAAATGAACAAGTGGGACTATATCAAGCTGAAAAGCTTCTGTACAGCAAAGGACACCATCAGTAGAACAAAAAGACATCCTACTGTATGGGAGAATATATTCATAAAAAACGTATCTGATAAAGGGTTGACATCCAAAATATATAAAGAACTCATGCACCTTAATAAACAGAAAGCAAATAATCCAATTAAGAAATGGGCAGAGGACATGAATAGACACTTCTCCAAAGAAGAAATTCAGATGGCCAACAGGCACATGAAAAGATGCTCCACATCGCTAATCATCAGAGAAATGCAGATTAAAACCACAATGAGATATCACCTCACACCAGTGAGGATGGCCAACATCCAAAACACAAACAACAACAAATGTTGGCGAGGATGTGGAGAAAAGGGAACCCTCCTACACTGCTGGTGGGACTGCAAATTAGTTCAACCATTGTGGAAAGCAGTATGGAGGTTCCTCAAAAAACTCAAAATAGAAATACCATTTGACCCAGGAATTCCACTCCTAGGAATTTACCCTAAGAATGCAGCAGCCCAATTTGAAAAGGACAGATGCACCCCTATGTTTATTGCAGCACTATTTACAATAGCCAAGAAATGGAAGCAACCTAAGTGTCCATCAGTGGATCAATGGATAAAGAAGATGTGGTACATATACACAATGGAATATTATTCAGCCATAAGAAGAAAAGAAATCCTACCATTTGCAACAACATGGATGGAGCTAGAGGGTATTATGCTCAGTGAAATAAGCCAAGCCGAAAAAGACAAGTATCAAATGATTTCACTCATATGTGGAGTATAAGAACAAAGAAAAAATACTGAAGGAACAAAACAGCAGCAGACTCACAGAACCCAAGAACGGACTAATAGTTACCAAAGGGAAAGGGACTGGGCAAAATGGTGGGAAGGGAGGGATAAGAAGGAAAAAGGGGCATTACGATTAGCAGATGTAATGTTGGGGGGGCACGGGGAGGGCTGTACATCTCAGAGAAGACAAGTAGTGATTCTATAGCATCTCACTACGCTGATGGACAGTGACTGTAATGGGGTTGTTGGGGGGGACCTGATGAAGGGGTAGTTTAATAGTCATAATATTGCACATGTAATTGTAGATTAATGATAATAAAATAAAATATATTAAAAAAAACTAAAGATAAAACGTCCTTTGCACTTGCAAACAGTGGTGACCATTGTGAGAGCTGATCTGACAAAGGGGTTGTATCAAGACCTGCCTGGAAGAGGGCTTTTGGGAAATGGAGTCATTGATACCATCAGTTCTTTGGAGACCATTTTCCCTGGTGTGGGGAAGAGCAATGGGCCAAGGACGAGGCGGAGTGTGAGTGGGGTTTGCCTCATCATTCAGGCTCGAGGCCACACGTGCATCCAGGGACAGGTGTGGCTGGGCAGGATCCTTGCGGGGCTGGGAGGCAGGACCTAGAAATGGGTGGACAGGGGAGGCTCACAGTCAGGCCAGAGTGGGCTTTCTATACAATGAAGAGGAGTAGGTTCCAAGCCAAGGTCCCACCTCCCTGAAGCTTGTCAACTGCTTAAAGCCAGAAAGTGAGAGCAGGGACAGGGTGGCAGAAGACAGAAGAGAGTGTAGGGGAACTAAGCTCTGGCTCTGGAGACCAGACAATGGGTTGAAGTGGGGAAAATAGTGCAGCAGGCTGCAGAGAAGACCTACCCCACATTGCGGCCCCAACGCCACCCTGGCGTGGGGGCTGCCTGCTTCTCCTCCAGCAGGCCAGTCTGCTCAGGCCAAACACAGGGAGCACACCTTTGGAGCCTTGCCTCGCCAGGTGGGTGTCCTTGTTTGTTACAAACATAAGAATAAAGGATTTATCCTAGTGTCTTCAAACAAGGACTTGTGAACTGGCTCCTATTCCCATGATTTTAAGTGGTGCAGATGGTCCCAAATACATTTTTCATCTTTTGGAACAGTGCAAAGAGAAATCTTTTGAAATGTATGGTCTCCATCACTGTCAGGGTCTTAGGCACAGGCTGCTTCAGACCCAGGTTCTCATTTGGCTTGGGGTTGGCCGTGGCAGAGGCAGTGCTGGGCTGAGTTCCCCGACCCCTCATTCTGGGTTGGTAGGAAGGACAGCATTTTGTCCCCAGTGCTTTTGCATTATTTGGTGATTGAACCATCCTCATTCTCTTTCCTGCTGCAAGACAAGAGGTGAGAATATCCACAGAAGTTGGTTAAGAAGGTAGAAGGCAGCTTATTTCTAAAACTAACCAAATATGTTATCAGCACTGGGTCCATATCATCCTTACATCAAGCATATACAAAGCTGTCTTCATGCAACTGACCATCTCCAAACTTTGCTGGGTACAAGGAACTTGTGAGTGGACACAGCACTGGAGCTTTCTTGAGCCACTTCAGCCCTAGTTCCTCTGAACTCAGAGTAAACCATTGATCTGGCACTTGGAGTATATCCTGATCTTTATGATTGGTCAGCTGTCCACTGTATGTAATGTCCAGGAGGTAAACTGAAGTTTGAGATTGGCTAGAGTTGGTTAGGTTAAGACGGGGCTCTGAAGAAAAATGTTCTGAATTCAAATCCTTGGTCCATCATAACTAGTCCAGTGACACTGGGCCATTCATGCCAATTCTTTGGCCCTGGTTCCCTCACAGGTAGCTTGAGAACACACGGGTACCCACCACACAGTCCAGGGATGGATAAACACCAACACACTTAACTGGGGTCCTGGCATACTCAGTGAATGTCAGCTGCTCCTCACAAGATCAGGACTGCTGTGTGCTGCCCACATTGCCTGGAACAGTGGGTGTCTACTAGCTATTTCTGACAATGGTTATACCATTCTCTGATTTGGGGGGTAAAGGGAGCTTTCTCCACCTTTCTCAAATGCCTGTGGTTTTAGGATCTTTTTCCTGAGCTCTGGAATGAGTCTGATATATTCAGTGTGATTGGGGTGAAAATGACAGGCAAGCTTCCCTAGGCCGTGAAGACCTGCATGCTGTGGCCCAGCTTGCCCTGAGCCTGCATCCAGCTGGGTTTTCCTGAAATAGGTAGAAGATACCAATATTAAGAATATTCATAACTTTATGTTTTAGTCTCTAAATCTTTATGGAAAGAACTGAACTCTTTATGGACTATCAAATGTAAACCTGTATGTTTTGGAGAAGTGTTTCCGTGAGGTGTATCATGTTTGCCCATTGTTCCCAAGCCCAGAGGGCATGAGGCCACTTCAATCTTCAGCTTGTAGTGAATGCTATAAAAAAATGTTACTTTTCCCCAAAATTATTCTGTAAATATAATGTGATACTAATAAAAAGTCCAATTGGATTTCTTGAGAAACTGAAAACACACCAGAATTATGTAGGATAATAAATATCCATGCAAAGCCAAGTAAACTTGGAAAATACAATTGCAAAGAATATAAGTAAAATATTATGATGTTAATTTTTCAATATTGAACCATTTCTGTTTTGAATTCCAGGTATTTATCAATCTCTACATTAAAAAAAAATCTTTCATGTCAGGTTCAAAAAGAAACCTTTTGCATAATAATAATAATGCCAGGAAGCATTTAGATCCTCCTGAGGAGCAGGTTTACTTGTCTTAGAAAATGAGCTTTGTAGCTTTCAACCCAGTAGACAAGTGGAATAAAAACACAACATTACTATTTTAAATGTGAAAAAACAGGCGACAACCCCTCCCACACACTATGTTCAATTTTGAAATGCCATACAGTTAATCCTCATGAGGTGTTTTATTACACTGGTGAAGAATTTCACAAAAGACCTAAAGAGACTATTTTTTAGAGCCAGAGTTCTGAAATCAGTGTCTGGAAAAAAGCCCTATGGTCTAAGACCGTACCTCTCTCCTGAGAGAATCAGCATGAAAACAACAAAAAGAACCCCATACATTTCTTTTTCTCCACACAGAAAAAATTTTAAATGCATATACAGAATGGATGCCCCTAGTGTGTGTATGTAGAGGAATGGTTATCACTCCTCTTCTTATTCACCTGCATTGCATCCCACCGATCATACGCCAAAGGGGAACCAGCAGAGATGGCAGCAGAGGAAGCCAAAGAGGGCACAGGGACTCACACAGGACCAGCTCAGCCCTCTCCCTTGTTAGTCTGAGCCACTCAGGAAGGAATTAATCCATGCACCAGTTACAGACATTCCTTGGGAACTTTGTGTGTCCCACACCTTAAGGGAAACAAGTAAATGTCAAACTTAGTTCCTGGTCTAGAAA
Organism: Smutsia gigantea; assembly: GCA_032199065.1. Lineage (NCBI taxonomy): Eukaryota > Metazoa > Chordata > Mammalia > Pholidota > Manidae > Smutsia > Smutsia gigantea. Next base: position 658,613 of record JAVSCE010001054.1, on the reverse strand, counting down.
GCTGGACCTTATAAATAAAATGACTTGGCCACACTTGGCAGAAGATGGTGTCTGCTAGATCACGTGGACTCTGATCTAGGGAGGGCCTAAGAGCATCGTCACGGTTCCATAGCTGACTGAGCATCAGAAACACCAGAATCATCTTTTTAAAAATACTGATTTCTGCAGCAGACTCACAGAACCCAAGAACGGACTAATAGTTACCAAAGGGAAAGGGACTGGGGAAGATGGGTGGAAAGGGAGGGATAATGGGGAAAAGGGGCATTACGATTAGCAGATGTAATGACGGGGGGGCACAGGGAGGGCTGTACAATTCAGAGAAGACAAGTAGTGATTCTACAGCATCTCACTATGCTGATGGACAGTGACTGTAATGGGGTTGGTGGGGGGGACCTGATGAAGGGGGTAGTTTAATCACCATAATATTGCACATGTAATTGTAGATTAATGATACCAAAACAAATATTAAAAAAATACTGATTTCTAAGACACAGCCCAGAGACACAGAATCCCACAGAGTATGTATGATGGGGCTTCATAGTCTTGTAACATAATACAAAAATGTCTGTTTCAATAAAAAACACTCATCACACCTAAAACCAGGAAGATCTCACACCAAATGACAAAAGGCAGTCAATAAATGCCAACACTGAGATTACAGAGTTGTTAGAATTATCTAACAAGTGAAAATGGCAGAGCCATAAAAATGCTTCAACAAATAATCACAAACATGTTTGAAACAAATGAAAAAATAGGAGCCTCAGCAAAGAAAGAGAAGTTATAAAGAGGAACTAAACAAAAATTTTAGAACTGAAAATCAAAAGCTTCTTCAACAACAGAAGGGAGTGGGCAGAGGAAAGAATATGTCAGTCTGAAGAGAACAATAGAACTCCCCAAAAGAAAAACACAGAAAATAGAAGAAAAATGAACAGAGCATCAGGGAGCTACGGAAGGGACCACAGGAAAATATCTAACGTGTGTCACTGGAATTCCTCCGTACTGTCTTTCAGGGTGGGAACTGTGGTCCTCACGTGGTATCCATGGATACTGTGCATATAAGGGTTGAGTTCCTTTCTAGCTGGCAGAGGAGGAATGTCCTGGATTCCCACATGGGGAGTCTCATTTGAGTCTCTGAGGGTGGAAGTCCAAGCTGCTCACAATGCTTTTGTTGGTGGGGTTGCAGTAGAGCTATAGCAGTTCTATGGTGTTTGACAGAAGTAGCACATTTATTGTCTAAACATTTTCTGTCTTGCTAGGCTGCCCTTTTCTTGGTCCTCAGGCTAGAGAAAGCAGGCTTTTCTTGGGGATTTTTTAGTCAGTGTTCATTAGTGTTCTGGGTCCCCAGCTTTGCCAGGATCTAGTCTGGGATATATGAGATAAAAAGAAAAACCAGAGACCTCAGTGCCATGTTGCTTTTTGAGTTCCAAGGTCCCTGGCTACTCTATCCTCTTTTCTTCACCTTTCAGAGGTAACAGCAGAAATAGGGAAAAGAATGTCTATGCCATTTTCTTGGAGGTAAAACTTAAAATATTTTTTCCAACCCCATTGAGAGTCTTTACTCACCTCCAGGAACTCTTTATGGTTTCACTTATGTCAGAAAAACAGTAGGTCATTTTACCTAATTCTGAACACAAATATATCTTCTTCTAATAAAGAAATCAATTTTAAAAACTTTTTATTAAGGTATCACTGATATGCGTTCTTATGAAGGTTTCACATGAGAAACATTGTGGTAACTACATTCACCATATTATCGAGTCCCCCTACATCCCACTGCTGTCACTGTCCATCAGTGTAGTAAGATACCACAGAGTCCCTACTTGTCTTCTCTGTGCTACACTGTCTTCCCCATGACCCGCACACAAACCATGTGTACCAGTCATGGTACCCCTCAATCTCATTCTCCCTCCCTCCCCACTCACCCTCCCCCAGCCCTCCCCTTTGGTAAATGCAAGTCTCTTCTTGGAGTCTGTGAGTCTGCTGCTGTTTTGTTCCTTCAGTTTTGCTTCATTGTTATATTCCAAAATCATTTGGTACTTTTCTTTCTCTATATGGCTTATTTCACTAAGCATAATACCCTCTAGCTCCATCCATGTTGTTGCAAATGGTAGGATTTGTTTTCTTCTTATGGCTGAATAATATTCCATGGTGTATATGTACCACCTCTTCTTTATCCATTCATCTACTGATGGACACTTAGGTTGCTTTCATATCTTTGCTATTGTAAATAGTGCTGTGATAAACATAGGGGTGCATATGTCTCTTTGAATCTGAGATCTTGTTTCCTTTGGTAAATTCCTAGGAGTGGAATTCCCAGGTCAAATGGTATTTCTATTTTTAGTTTTTTGAAGAACTAATTTACATTCCCACCAGCAGTGTAGGAGGGTTCCCCTTTCTCTACATCCTCACCAGAATTTGGTGTTCCTTATCTTTTCAATGATAACCATACTGACTGGTGTAAGGTGATATCTCATTGTGGTTTTAATTTGCATTACCCTGATAATTAGTGATAAGGAGCATCTTTTCATGTGCCTGTTGGCCATCTGAATTTCTTCTTTGGAGAAGTGTCTGTTCATATCCTCCACCCATCTTTTAATAGGGTTATTTGCTTCATGGGTGTTGAGGCGTGTGAGCTCTTTATATATTTGGGATGTTAAACCCTTGTTGGATATGTCATTTATGAATATATTCTCCCATACTGTCAGATGCCTTTTTGTTCTACTGATGGTGTCCTTTGCTGTACAGAAACTTTTTATTTTGATGTAGTCCCACTTGTTCATTTTTGCTTTTGTTTCCCTTGCCCAAGCAGATGTGTTCAGAAAAAAGTTGCTCATATTTATATTCAGGAGATTTTACCTATGTTATCTTCTAAGAGTTTTATGGTTTCATGACTACATTCAGGTCTCTGATCCATTTCAAGTTTCCTTTTGTGTATGGAGTTAGACAATAATCCAGTTTCATTCTATTGCATGTAGCTGTCCAGTTTTGCCAACACCAGTTGTTGAAGAGGCTGTCATTTCCCCAAGGCTCCTTTGTCATATATTAATTGGCCATATATGCTTGTGCTTATATCTGGGATCTCTATTCTGTTCCATTAATATATGGGTGTTTTCTTGTGCCAGTAGCAAATTGTTCTGATGACTGTGGCTTTGTAGTAGACCTTGAATTAGGGGAGCGTAATCCCCCCACTTTATTCTTCCTTCTCAGGATTGTGTTGGTTATTCGGGGCCTTTGCTGGTTCCATATGAATTTTAGAACTATTTGCTCTAGTTCATTGAAGAATGCTCTTGGTATTTTGATAGGGTTTGCATTGAATCTGTAGATTGCTTTAGGCAGGATGGCCATTTTGACAATGTTAATTCTTCCTATCCATGAGCACAGGATGTATTTCTATTTATTGGTGTCTTCTTTAATTTCTCTCATGAGTATCTTGTAGTTGTCAGTGGATAGGTCTTTCACCTCCTTGGTTGGGTTTATTCCTAGGTATTTTACTCTTTTTGATGCAGTTGTGAATGGAATTGTTTTCCTGATTTCTATTTCGGCTAGTTCATCATTAGTATATAGAAATGCAACAGATTTCTGTGTATTAATTTTGTGTCCTGCAACTTTGCTGAATTATTCTAGTAGTTTTGGGGGTATATTCTTTAGGGTTTTTTTAAGTACAATATCATGTCATCTGCAAACAGTGGCAGTTTAACTTCTTCCTTACCAATCCAGATGCCTTTTCTTTCTTTCTGTTGTCTGATTGCTGTAGCTAGGGTCTCCTGTATTACGTTGAATAAAAGTAGGGAGAGTGGGCCTCCTTCTCTTGCTCCCAATATTAAAGGAAAAGCTTTCAACGTCTTGCTGTTATGTATGATGTTGGCTGTGGGTTTTTCATATATGGCCTTTTTTATGGGGAGGTACTTGCCCGCTATACCCATTTTCTTGAGGGTTTTTATCATGAATAGATGTTGAATTTTGTTGAGTGCTTTTTCAGCAATTATTGAGATGCTCATGTGGTTTTTGTCCTTCTTTTTCTTGATGTGGTCGATGATGTTGGATTTTCAAATACTGTACCATCCTTGCATCCCTGGAATAAATCCTACTTCATCATGATGAATGATCTTTTTGATGTATTTTTGTATTTGGTTTGCTACTATTTTGATGAGTAGTTTTGCATCTGTGTTCATCAGGGGTATTGGTCTGTAATTTTCTTTTTTTGTGGTGTTTGCCTGGTTTCTGTACTAGAGTGATGCTGGCCTCATAGAATGAGTTTAGAAGTATTTCCTCCTCTTCTACTATTTGGAAAACTTTAAGGAGCATGGGTATTAGGTCTTCATTTGATAAAATACAGCAGTGAAACCATCTGCTCCAGGAGTTTTGTTCTTAGATAGTTTTTTTTATTACCAATTCAATTTCATTGCTGGGATTTGGTCTGTTGAGATTTTCTGTTTCTTTCTGGGTCAGTCTTGGAAGGTTGTACTTTTCTAGAAAGTTGTCCATTTCTCCTAGGTTATCCAGTTTGTTAGCATATAATTTTTCATAGTATTCTCTAATAATTCTTTGTATTTTGGTGGTGTCCATAGTGATTTTTCCTTTCTCATTTCTAATTCTGTTTATGTGTGTAGATTCTCTTTTTTTCTTGATAAGTCTGGATAGGGGTTTATCTATTTTGCTTATTTTCTCAAAGAACAAGCTCCTGCTTTGATTCTTTCTATTGTTTTATTCTTCTCAATCTTTTTTATTTCTGCTCTACACTTTATTATGTCCCTCCTCCTATTGACTTTGGGCCTCATTTGTTCTTCTTTTACTAGTTTCATTAATTGTGAATTTAGATGGCTCATATGGGATTGTTCTTCTTTCCTGAGATAAGCCTGTATTGCAATATGCTTCCCTTTGAGCATGGCCTTTGCTGCATTCCAAAATTTTTGTGGTCTTATTGTCATTTGTCTCCATATATTGCTTGATCTCTGTTTTTATTTGGTCACTGACCCATAGATTATTTAGGAGCATGTTCATGTGTTTGTGTGTTTTTTGTTTTCTTTCCATGATTTATTTCTAGTTTCATAACTTTGTGGTCTGAGAGGCTGGTTGGTACAATTTCAATCCTTGTGAATTTACTGAGGATCTTTCTGTGGCCTAGGATATGATATATTCTTGAAAATGTTCCATGTGCACTTGAGAATAATGTGTATCCTGCTGCTATTGGGTGGAGAGTTCTATAGATGTCTGTTAGGTCCATCTGTTCTAATGTGTTGTTCAGTGTCTCTGTCTCCTTACTTATTTTCTGTCTGGTTTATCTGTCCTTTGGAGTGAGTGGTGTGTTGAAGTCTCCTAAAATGAATGCATTGTAATCTATTTCCCCCTTTAATTCTGTAAGTATTGGTTTCACATATGTAGATGCTCCTGTGTTGGGTGCATAGATACTTATAATGGTTATACCCTCTTGTTGGACTGACCCCTTTATCATTATGTAATGTTCTTCTTTATCTCTTGCTACTTTCTTCGTTTTGAAGTCTATTTTGTCTGATACAAGTACTGCAACACCTGCTTTTTCTCCTTGTTGTTTGCATGAAATATCTTTTTCCATCCCTTCACCTTTAGTCTGTGTATATCTTTGGGTTTGAAGTGAGTCTCTTGTAAGCAGCATATAGATGGTTCTTGCTTTTTTATCCATTCTGTTACTCTGTGTCTTTTAATTGGTGCATTCAGTCCATTTACATTTAGCGTGATTATCGACAGATATGTACTTATTGCCATTGCTGGCTTTAGATTTGTGGTTACCAATGGTTTAAGGGTTGCTTCTTTACTATCTGACCATCTAACTTAACTTTCTTGTTAAGTTATTGTAAACAGTCTGATGTTTCTTTATTTCTCTCCCTTCTTATTCTTCCTCCTCCATTTTTTTATATACTAGGTGTTTTATTCTTTGCCTTTAGTTAGTATTTGGATGGTCTGCTTTCTTTGCTATGATTTTATTTTCTCTGGTGACATCTTTTTAGCCTTAGGAGTGCTTCCCTCTAGAGCAGTTCCTTTAAGATATCCTGTAGAGGTGGTTTATGGGAGGCAAACTCTCAGCTTTCACTTGTCTGGAAATTGTTTAATCCCTCCGTCATATTTAAATGATAATCATGCTGGATACAATATTCTTGGTTCGAGGCCCTTCTGTTTCATTTAGTTAAATATATCATGCCATTCTCTTCTGGCCTATAAGGTTTCTGTTGAGAAGTCTGATGATAGTCTGATGGGTTTTCCTTTGTTAGTGATCTTTTTTCTCTCTCTAGCTGCCTTTAATACTCTGTCCTTATCTTTGATCTTTGCCATTTCAATTATTATGTGTCTTGGTGTTGTCGTCCTTGGGTCCCTTGTGTTCGGAGATATGTGGTCTTCTGTGGACTGCGAGACTATTTCCTTCCCCACCATGGGGAAATTTTCATCAATTATTTCTTCAAAGACACTTTCTATCCCTTTTTCTCTCTCTTCTTCCTCTGGTACCCCTATAATGCGAATATTGTTCCGTTTGGATTGGTCACACAGTTCTCTTAATATTCTTTCATTCCTAGAGATCCTTTTATCTCTCTCTACCTCAGATTGTCTGTATTCCTGTTCTCTGATTTCTATTCCATTAACAGCCTCTTGCATCTCGTCCAATCTGCTGCTAAGCCCGTCAATCGCTTGTCTCATTTCTGCATTGTCTTTCCTGACTTCCCTCACTTCCTCCCTCAGCTCTTGCATATTTCTCTGTAGATCCATCAGTATGGTTATGACTTTTATTCTGAATTCTTTTTCAGGAAGATTGTGCATTTCCATCCCTTTAGACTCCTGGTGTCTGTGTCTGGATAAGCTTTGTTTGTAGTATATTCCTCTGTCGTTTCATGGCGATAGAAGTGGTCGCTGGTAGGTGCCACGTATGTCAGCTGGGCTCTTTAAGACTTAAAAAAAAAGAAGAGAAAGAATATAGAAAGAAGAGAAAGAAAGAAAAGAAAAGAAAAGAAAAGACAACAAAAGAGAAAAAAACACCAAGAAAAAGAAGATGCCTATCGGGAGTAGATTCTGTGAGGATGCTGTAGGTGGCGCTGTTCCACTATTCCGCTGCCACGGCCGGACCACTCCGCGGGGCCCTTTGTAGCTCTGGCCTGGTCAGGAATGAATGGGTGGCTGCTGATCTCTGAGGGAAGTCTCAGTGTGACTATGTTTTCCCTGTCGCAAGCCAAGGGGTCTGAAATTCCCCAGGACTCCCAGCCTCCTGTGCCGAGTGTGCTGGGATGATCTTGCTCCTCCGTTGTGCCCCTATCTCTTTAAGACCGCTAAAAAAACACGCTTTTCTTTTGTCCCCGGGCGCCGGCTGCGAGGACCCGGTGCGTTCCCGGATCAGATCCTGCACCCTCTGTCTCTCCAATCTCTGATACACCATGCGATGTGTATCAGTGTTCCCGGCACAGGTCATGAGGACTGGTTATTTCACGGGCCTGTACTTCCACTCCCTCCTGGCTCTGAATCCTCTCCTCCCGCCGGTGCGCTGGGGTGGGGGGAGTGCTAGGGTCCCACTGTGATGCGGCTCTGTATCTTACCTGCCTCGAGGGTTGCCAAGTCCTCTCAGGTGTAGATGCCGGCTGGGTGCTGTCCTGTATCTTCTGGTCTCTCTTTTAGGAATAGTTGTATTTGTTTTTTTGCTTTAGTTTATTTTGATATCATTAATCTACAATTAAATGAGTAATAGTATGGTGATTACAGTACCCCCTTCATCAGGTTCCCCCCCCAACCCCATTGCAGTCCTGTCCATCAGCGTAGTGAGATGCCATAGAGTCACTACTTGTCCTCTCTGGGTTGTACAGCCCTCCCCGTGCCCCCCGAACATTACATCTGCTAATCGTAATGTCCCTTCTTCCCCCTTACCCCTCCCTTCCCACCCATCCTCCCCAGTCCCTTTCCCTTTGGTAACTATTAGTCCGTTCTTGGGTTCTGTGAGTCTCCTGCTGTTTTGATCCTTCAGTTTTTTTTTTCCTTAGTTCTTTTACTCCACATATGAGTGAAATCATTTGGTACTTATCTTTTTCAGCTTGACTTATTTCACTGAGCATAATACCCTCTAGCTCCATCCATGTTGTTGCAAATGGTAGGATTTGTTTTCTTCTTATGGCTGAATAATATTCCATTGTGTATATGTACCACATCTTCTTTAGCCATTCATCTACTGATGGACACTTAGGTTGCTTCCATTTCTTGGCTATTGTAAATAGTGCTGCGATAAACATAGGGGTGCATCTGTCTTTTTCAAACTGGGCTGCTGCATTCTTAGGGTAAATTCCTAGGAGTGGAATTCCTGGGTCAAATGGTATTTCTATTTTGAGTTTTTTGAGGAACCTCCATACTGCTTTCCACAATGGTTGAACTAATTTGCAGTCCCACCAGCAGTGTAGGAGGGTTCCCTTTTCTCCACATCCTCGCCCAACATTTGTTGTTGTTTGTGTTTTGGATGTTGGCCATCCTCACTGGTGTGAGGTGATATCTCATTGTGGTTTTAATCTGCATTTCTCTGATGAGTAGCGATGTGGAGCATCTTTTCATGTGCCTGTTGGCCATCTGAATTTCTTCTTTGGAGAAGTGTCTATTCATGTCCTCTGCCCATTTCTTAAATGGATTATTTGCTTTTTGTTTGTTGAGGTGCGTGAGTTCTTTATATATTTTGGATGTCAACCCCTTATCGGACACGTCATTTATGAATATATTCTCCCATACTGTAGGAAGTCTTTTTGTTCTACTGATGGTGTCCTTTGCTGTACAGAAGCTTTTCAGCTTCATATAGTCCCACTTGTTCATTTTTGCTTTTGTTTCCCTTGCTCGGGGAGATATGTTCATGAAGAAGTCACTCATGTTTATGTCCATGAGGTTTTTGCTTATATTTTTTTCTAAGAGTTTTATAGTTTCATGACTTACATTCAGGTCTTTGATCCACCTTGAGTTTACCTTTGTGTATGGGGTTAGACAGTAGTCCAATTTCATTCTCTTACATGTAGCTGTCCAGTTTTTCCAACACGAGCTGCTGAAGAGGCCGTCATCTCCCCAATGTATATCCAAGGCTATATCAGATATTATATCAAATATTAATTGACTGTATACGTTTGGGTTAATGTTTGGATTTTCTATTCTATTCCACTGATCTGTGGGTCTGTTTTTGTGCCAATACCAAATTGTCTTGATTACTGTGGCTTTGTAGTAGAGCTTGAAGTCAGGGAGCGTAATTCCCCCTGTTTTATTCCTCCTTCTCAGGATTGCTTTGGCTATTCGGGGTCTTTTGTGGTGCCATATGAATTTTAGAATTATTTGTTCGAGTTCATTGAAGAAAGCTGTTGGTAGTTTGATAGGGATTTCGTTGAATCTGTAGATTGCTTTAGGTAGTATAGCCATATTGACAATATGTATTCTTCCTAGCCAAGAGCATGGGATGCATTTCCATTTGTTAGTGTCCTCTTTAATTTCTCTTAGGAGTGTCTTGTAGTTTTCAGGGTACAGGTCTTTCACTTCCTTTGTTAGGTTTATTCCTAGGTATTTTATTCTTTTTGATGCAATTGTGAATGGAATTGTTTTTCTGATTTCTCTTTCTGTTAGTTTCTCATTAGTGTATAGGAAAGCAACAGATTTCTGTGTGTTAATTTTGTATCCTGAGTTGTATTTGTTTTATTTTCATAAATATATATGGTCTTTTGGGCTAAGTGCACCGGGAGGAGTCTCTATGCTATGCACTTGTAGCTGCCATAGGCGGGTCCACCCTCTGGCTGGCCTGGTGCAATGGTGGGGGCAGCTGGTTTCTGAGCCAGTGCCAGCTGGCAGGAAGGAGCAGCAGGCTTCATATTGCAGTTGGGGACCTCATATCTGCATTGTCAACCAAGGGGATAGAAACTCCTGAAAGGTCCCAATCTCTAGGCTGAGGTCACTGCAACAATTTTGTCTACTTGTCCTTTCTTTTGAGCAGCAAGCTCTGTGCAATCCTTGCCCTTTCATCATCCATCTTGCTGTTACAAAATATCTCAAAGTGTCTGCCTTTCTTTTGTCCCAGAGTGGCCAGTTGTGGGTACCTCTTATTCACAAGCAGTTAGCAGTCTCTCCAAATATTCTGCCTGTCTTAGCTTTCCAACACACCTCATCTCCAGAGTACCAGTAATATATGTTCTTGTTCCCAAAGCAGATCTCCATGGCTGGGTGTTCAGCAGTTCTAGGCCTCCAACCCTTCCCTGCTCCATTTCTCCTCCTTCTGCCAGTGAGCTGGGGTGGGGGAATTGCTTGGGTCTCGCCAGATCACGGCTTTGGCACTTTACCCTTTTTCCATGAGGTCTGCTCTGTTCCCCAGGTGCACGCAGTCTGCCACAGTCTTCTTTCCTGTTGCTCTTTCAGGATTAGTTGTATTTGCTATATTTTAAAAGTATATATGGTTTGGGGATGAGGTTTCTGTCTCACCTTTCTCACTGCCATCTTTAATCCTCACTGAAATCAATTTTTAATTATGTACACATTCTTTGAAATAATGTCCTTAGAGGAAGCTGGAGGATATAACTTTTTCCACCCTCTGAAAACTAGTACCCTTACTGGTCCCCATTCCTTTCAAAAGTCAAGGCTGAATTTGTTGGAATAAGCAATGAATTGTTCCTCTTTGACCAGCACTTAGAAGAGAATCTCATATAATTCTTGGGCTACATACTCCAAGTTGGAGAAAACTCTGTGTGATATTAATTTCCTTAGAATTTAAATCAATGCACCATTTTAGGGCAACCAGTATTTAATAATCAATGTTTTTCTGGCTCTTCGTTCTAACTTTCTGGTCTAAAGAGCTTTACATACACGATGACCTCACCAAGGTTCATGGCCCTGTCAGGATAAGTATTCTACACTAACCATTGGATAGAGAACATAGTTGAATCTCAGATACCAAGAGCCATTTGATTTCATAGTAACACAGAGAGGAGTCCAGACTGGAATACATTTTCTTTCAACAGTTCAGTGTTTTTCAACACTCAGCTCCCTCTATACATGGATTTAAGTTGAACCAACATCCTTCTCAGATGCCTATGTACATCAGTGGTTCTCAACTGGGGGAAATTGTGCCCCTACAGTATATTTGGATTTCACAATGGGAACATGCTACTGGCATCTAGTGGGTAGAGGCCAGAGATGGTACTAAATATCCCACAACACCAAGGATAGCACCCACCACAAAGAAGTACCAGATCTAAATGGCAGCAGTGTCAAGATTGAGAAACTCTGATACACATAAATCTCCAGGAACCCGTTTTTGAGGATTTCTCCATAGTACATGTTACCTCATCATCTCGCAACATTTCTTAAATTGACTTCTTTAGAACAGTGGTTTTCAACAGTTTGGGAAACACTACAAAATATGTCACCCCTCTTGGAGATTTGCAGTGCTCTTGAGTAATAGAGAATGTACAAGTTCTTTAAATCTTTAGAAATATTTTTATTTGTTTAACAAATCATTTCCCTGAAAAAATGTGTCCATTGAAATCCCTCTGTTCTCCCTATTGTTCTGTGTAATCCAAATTAGCATCTAAATGACCTTTAGGCAGTGTTTCAATTTAAGATTTCTAAAAATAATGGCTGTGATCAGTATTTAACTATCTTTAAATTCTTTTTTCATTTTAACACCTTTAGGAACAAGACAAGTACTACAAAAGGATCAAATCATCCAATATGGAAACTCTATTAACCTTAACTTCAAATTTCAATTAAAGTGCTTTTGAAAAGGAAAAAAAAAACTCTCAACGTCTCTGATATTATTTTCTGTCTTAAAAAATATGTATTTAGCCTACCATTCTATCCTAAGAAAAGAATTATTTGAGCATGTCCTCTTGATTCTACCATAAATAGGCTGTTCCTCATAAACCAACGAGTATTAAAATCTCTAAGTAAAACTCTATTCATATGTTTATTTTAAAAATGATTTCTAATGTAATAATGCCCAGCACTATCCAAAGAATTAAGAGAAATTTGAAATCATGCACAATTCTAGGATTCAAAGAAACATTCTCTATCCTTAGAGAATTTCATGTGTATACATAAGGGGCAGAGCAGTTTTACATTAATAGCATCTGATTATGTCTACTGTTACTTTTTTTAAAGCTAAACCAGCATCTTTTTGGAGTCAACTAATTGCTATAAACCCTTAATCACCTTTTTAATGTCTACATAGTATCCTAATGAATGTATAAACTTAATTAAACTCAATATTGAATATTGTTTCACACTATTCACTATTTCAATGCTTCTGTTAACAGCTTGTTTAATTCATTTTTTAAATTACAATTTTTCCAGGAGTCAATTTCTTACTGGCTCACAATATAAAGTTTTTATATTCTGATATGTATTTTTACATACAAATTAGACAAATTCACAATCCACCAATGTGTACTAAAATTTCTTCCCACCATTGTCAATATTGGATCACACCAATGCTATTTAATTCTTGTCATTCTGATGGATAAGAACTAGTATCCAATTACTTTTATTTGCCTTCTTCTGATTGTGAATAACTGAATATTGCTGTAGACAGTAATTATAAAGTCTCTGATGATACCTGAAATGGACTAGGCAGCAGTAACTATGTACCCAGTTCTTAATAATTATTCAATAACTCATTCTGATTTTACCCATAAGAAAAGCATAATGATAAGGATTTTCTTCCGTGTTTAAATTTTGGTCAATGAGAGAAAGAGTTGTAGATGAAATGAATCATAGACTCTTTTTGATTCAAATCCACCAGTAGACAAATGAGGCAGTGAGGTACAATGAGGTCCAGTGATTCATAAAAGCCACCTACTGTAACATACCCAGCACTGTCTTGACTATCCTACAGAGGCCCTCAGTATGAGGGAGTTCATGTCTAAACAGGAAGTTCCCACCTCACCCGACCACATCTATGGACAGCCTGTTGGGTGCACTGCATGTCACAAGCTTCAGGGAACTATTTAGCCATGTTCTGAAGACTGATTTTATGCCTATTCTGAATGGCCCAGGGTTAAAAATTAAATTTTTATGGACAAAGTCAACTGTTATCTTTATGATATTGATTTTGTGATATAGAAATATATCAAAAACATTGTAATTTTATTGTTATAAACTTGAGGAATCATACTTTAAAAGTTTGTCATTATACTGTAGGAAAATCATTGTTTGGCCCCTGAATCACTATACTAAGCATTTATGATACCAAACAGACATTTACTTTAAACTCATAAAATGCCACAAATTTTTTTTATCTGAAGTATATAATTTACAAAATATTTTAGTAACATGTTTTCTGGAAGGGACAATCTATCAAGAATTAGTACTAGTACCTTGGGCATATTTCAAGACAAATTTATATTCAACTACTAAAACAAATATTTTGACATGCTCCACCTACACAAACTTTTAAGAATCTGCCTTTTTAAGATAGTATTTAAAAATATGTTATTTTAAAGTTGAATCATTGAAAATAAAATACATTTTGAATAACAGTCTTTTTCTTCATTATGTTTGGATCAAAAATGAGTTGTCATAGATATTATGCAACATGACTTTGATGTTTGTTTTCTTTGTGAAATCCAATATAGTAAAATTGACATTGTTTTTAATTCATTCTAAGAAGATGGGAATAATTTTTCAAACAGGATTTTGTAGACTCATGGCATAAAGTTAATTAAGTAACAAAATTAAAGAAATAAATTTATTATATGCTCTCAGTACTAACAAACTAAACAATTGTAAAACAAATTAGAATTATTATTCTGCCTTCATTAATTCTTAAATTTTTAAATTTAAAATGTATATAATTGCAAACCTGTGAATGGTCAAAGTAATTCTGACTACCTAAAGTAAAAGTTCTTCACACATCCTCCAAAAACTAAACATATTAGCAAAGAGTATGTGTGACACCATTTTAACCTCATCTTCAGCATGAGTTGAAAAGAAAGAGCAGTACTTTTAGATTACCTAAGAAAACAAACATCAACATCCAGCAGAGCTTCCTGGTACTATTCCTACACCTTTTATGTATGTTTGAATTATATTTGAATAAAAAACAAAACATAAAAAAAGATCTGGCAAACATATGTCAAGCTAATGGAAACAGAAAGCATGGGTTGTGAACATGAAATTAGTGAAAGTGAAATACAAGACAGAGACACTGTCTATAGAAAGAAAATGACCCTTTTAAGGTTAAAAGCTATAATTCGCAGTATAATAATCATGAACTTTCATGTACCAAGCAACACAGCTACCACACAAAGTCAAAACTGTAGGAGATGCAGAGACAGACACAGGATAACAGTACAGTTCACCATACCACTCTCAGAAGACATAAGACATAAGTACAATTTTGTATCAAATTTTACATCCTGATACCAGAAAGTATATCTTCTTAAATGTATATAACAGTCCTCCAAATTACTGACATATTGTAGGAATCAGCAAACTTTTCTACAAAGGACCACAGAGTAAATAATCTAGGCTTCACAGGCCACAGAATGGTTCAATCCTGCTGCAGCCACACAAAAGCAGCCAAATGAGAGTGATTGCATTCCAATGAAATTTAATTCATGAACATTGAAATTTAAATTTCATATGATTTTCACAAGTCATGAAATACTATCCTTTTTAAATTGAAAAAAAAACACTTTTTCAGCTATTTAAAAATGTATAGACAGTGAGCTGGATTTGGCATAAAATCTGTAGTTTTGCTGATCCCTGACATATTAAGCAACAAAGAAAGAATCAGCAAGTTTTCTGAAGTAGAAATTTCACAAACACTACTACTGTCTAACTACAATACAATATAACTAGAAATTAACAACAAATTTTAAAAGGGTCATCCAAATGAAAAATTAGAAAAAAATTATTTAATTAAACAAAATTTTGGGGAAAGCAGTAACACGAACCAAAACTACAAAGTTTCTTTAAAAATAATGACACTAATATCAGACTCTGTGGTATAAATTTAAAGCATTGGTTAGAGGAAAGTTCATTGCTTAAGTACTTGTATCAGTAAAACAATGAAGCTAAGTAAAAATTCCCCCACTCAAAAATATCTAGAAAAAGAACAGCAAAATGGTTCAAAAGGAAATACAAAGAAGAATATAGTAACAATAAGGGCTGAAACTGAGCCAGAGAATGTGAAATGTCTATTAAATTAAAATCATATTTTTCAAAAAATTAATAAAGGGAAAGAAGCCACTTGAAATTGATATTTTAATTAAAAAACAAAGAAAATAATAAGTACATAATGTAAGAAACAAAAAGGTGGAAATAACCATTGACACACAAAAAAATTTTAATCATAAATACTTTGTAGATCAATTCACACATACATTTGGAACCTAAATGACATGAATAATTCATGTAAGTTAGAAAAATTAACTTATTAAAATCGACCCCATAAGCAATAGAAATCTTAAATGCACCAGTTTCTGGAGAAGACAGGAGAAAGTTATCATATTGCTACTCCCAAAATACACCAGGCTTACATTATTTCACAAGGCAATTATATTACACTTTCAAAAACCACTGGTCCCAGTGGTATATAAAATTTTCCAGAAAACAGTTAGTGAAAAAAATGCCCAGTTGAAGCAAGTGTAATTCTGATTATTAACATTTTAAACAAAGTATGTTAAAAAGTCAGAAAACAATACCATTATGACTATCTACAAAAACCACACTGAGAAAATAAAAGACCATGTGACCAATTATATTTGAGTGGAGAATATAAGATTGTTTCAATAATCAGAAATTCATTAATACAACAGGTGATATTAATAGAACTAAAGAGAAAATCATATGGTTATCTCCATACATGCAGAAAAAGTCTCTAACAAAACATAACACCCATTGCTAATAAAAATACTCAAAAAAAAAAAAGAATTTATGCATACTTTATGTAGGGGCATTCCCAATAAGATCAGAAGCACAGCAAGGACACCTGATATCATCATTACTATTGAACACAGTATTAGGTGTGTTAGTCAATGCAATTAAATAAGAAAAAAATCAATTTAAGATGCAATAATTGAAAAATAAAATGATCTCTATTTGCAGAAAACTTGATAGTACTGCTATAAACTCTAGAAAATCAATGATAAAATTAGCTCAAGCAATAAAGTAATTTATCAAAGGAAAGGTAAAACTACCCTGAGATATCATTTCTCACCTGTCAGATAGGCAAAATTAGAAAAAACACACCTACAAGCAAGCAGGACCTCTAATACATGGCTGGAGGAATGTAAGTTCCCTTCTGTACAGGAATTAGGCAAAATCCAACACATGCTTCACCTCCCCTCATTACCACCATGTCTCCGGTACAGTTGATGAGAGATGAGAAAGCTTCAAGGTACAGACTCTTTCCGAGGAGATGCACAAAAAGGAACCCCAAAGCTGAGAGGGAAAAGAAAAGAAAAAAGGAAATTTGAAGAATATGAAATATCTGGTGCTAAAAGCAGCCCAAATCCTAATCTGATTAACCTGTTTCCTCATACCTCAATACCAATTACCCAATACAACAGGTCTGCCTTTCAACAAAAAATAAAGATATGCTAAAAGCCCAGAAGAAAAAAACAAAAAATACAGTTTTAAGAGCTGAAGCAATCATCAGAAATAGAGTAACATATCAAACAGATGTTCGACTTATCAGACAAGGAATCTAAAATAACTATGATTCATACGTTAAAAGCTCTCATGAAAAAAGCAGAGAGCATGCAAGGTCAGATGAGTAGAGCCAGCAGCAAGATGGGAAGTCAGAAAGAGAATTGAAATGAAAAGCTAGAAATCAAAAACACAGTAAAAGAAATGAAGAAATCCTTTGATGAGCTCATCCGTAGATTTCACACAGCCATGGAGAGGATTGATGAGCTTGAAGATAGGTCAACGGGACACAATGAGAAAAAGAGAATAAAAAAAATAAAACAGAACATCCAAGAAGAGTGGGACAGTATCAGAAGGTGTAACAAAAGGTGTAAACAATTTCAAAAGTAATTGGATTACCAGAGAAGGAAAAATGGATTGCAAGGAATATTTGTGACAGTGCAAGGAATGTATCAAAATTAATAACAAACAGACAACGATTTGCATGATCAATACCCAAAAAAACTTTATCAGTCAGATCATATTCAAACTGCAGAAAACCAGAGACTAAGAAAAAATCTTGAAGGAAGCAGAGGAACACCGTACCTGCAGAGGAACAAGAATAAGAACTAAAGTGAACTTACTAACCATGCAGAAAGATGAAAATGAAATAAAATCTTCACAGTATTAAAAAAAAAGCTGGTCTGCATAGAGTATAAATGCAAATTCAGTTAAATTATTATTAAAAAAGAAAGAAAATAAAGATTTCTCAGAAATTTGGATCTTCATAAAGAATGAGTGTTGAGAATATCATAAAGGAAGATAAAATAAAATCTATTACTTTTATGATTCTTCATCTAAAAGACAATACTACTAACAATATGTAACATGATTATAGCCTCTGGGTAAGTAAAATGAATGACAATAATGTCAGAAGGGACAAAAGAAAGGAACCTGGACTATATGTGACCTTATTTGAAATTGGATTTACATTATTTTAAAATTTATATTGTAAACCTCAGGGCAATCACTTACATTTAAAAAATAAATAAATATTTACCATATACCAAGGGAGCCAATATCAAAGGACTCAGTGCTTAGTTAAAAATAGTGAGGGCAGAAAAAGAGGAAAAATGAAATGAAAAGGCAACTGCAATGAATCAAACACATTTAGAAAGACAGTATTTTATTACAATTATAACAGCAACCACTTTAAATGTGAATGGTTTAACACATCACTGTCTTAACATCACTAAAAAAACAGAATGAGTAGATGGAAAATTTTTTTTTTAAAAGATCCAACTATATACTGCCAAAAGAAATAGGTTCAAAGTTAAGGAAAAAGGAAAGATGCACTATGCTAACACTACTCTAAAAAAATGCTGTAAATAAATTAAATCTGGACAAAGTGGACTTCAGAAAAGCAAAGAATATCAGAGATAAAGAGCAACATTATATAATGATGGGGTCAATATTCCAAGACAATGATCCTGAATGTGTATGCATCCAACAAAAGAGTATTAAAATACAGAAGGCCAAAAATGGAGCAGTAGACAAATCTATATTTGGGAACTTCAGCACCACTCTCAATAATTGACAGAGCAGGCAGAAAATCAGCAAGGATATGGATGACTTGATTAACATTTATGAAGCATTCCTCCTGACAACAGCAGGGTGCACATTCTTCTCAAGCACACATGGAATGTTAACCATGACTGACCACATCTGGGCCACAAAATACACCCAAAAAATCTTAAAGAATAGAGATTATACAGAGCATATTCTCAGGCCATAACAGAACAAAACTAGATATTACTAGCAGAAAGATATCTCAACAACCCTCATATATTTAGAAATTAAAGGACAAACTTCGAAGTAACCCACAGGTTAATTTAAAAATTTTTTGAAGTTTTTCAACAACATTAAAATGAAATAAACTCATCAAAATTTATAGGATACAACCAAAAACAGTATTTAGAGGGAAAAGAAAGTCTAAAACCAATAATCTAAGTTTGAACCTCAGGAAGCTAAAGAAATATGAATAAATTAAACCTAAAGCAAGTAGAGGAAAAGACATAACAAAAATTAGAACATGTGTCAATGAAACTGAAAACAACAGAGAAAATCAATTAAACCAAAAGTGGGTCTTTGAAGATATCAATAAATTTGAGAAACGTCTAGCTGGGCTAACCAAGAAAAGGAGAAGATAGAGATTACTATTGTCAGAAATGAAAAAGGGATTCACTATTGATTCAGTGGACATTAAAATGATAATAAGGGAGTTAAATGATTGACTCTGTGTTCACAGATTAACTCAATGTTCATAAAGCCAATAAAATAGACCAATTCTTTGAAATGCATGAGCTGTCAAAACTCAAGCAGAAATGGATAATATGAAAAACCGTATAACCATTAACTATATTTCAGTAGTTAAAAACTTTCCAGAAAGAAATAACTAGGTTCAGATGGCTTTACTGGTGAGCTTTAACCAACTATTAAAGAAGAAATGGTACTAATTTCCCATAATCTTTAACCGAAAATAGAAGACAGATCAAGTTGTCTATTTTTTGAAGACTGCATTATCCTAATGGCAAAACCAGATAAAGTTGTTTCAAAAAAAGAGAACCACAGGCCAACTCTAATGAAGAGAGTCACAAAAATTAACAAAATATGAGCAAAACAAATCAATAAATATATAAAAATAATATCACATCACAACCAAGCAGAGTTCATTCCAGGCACATAATTTGAAAGTCAATCAGTGTTAACTCATATTATCAGATTGCATTAAAAAATCATATGATCATAATAAATCCATGAAAAGCATTCAACAATTGAACATCCTAACAATAAACTATCAAACTAAAAAGCTATCAGTAAACTATGAATGGGAAGAAATAACCTTAACATAATGAAAGTGTTTACAAAAAAACCTATAGCTAATAACATTCTCATTGGCAAAAAAAAAATTGACTGCTTTTAACATTTGGAACTAAAAAAATAACGACATAAAACAGGTAAGCAGCTAACAAAATGTGAACAGGATCCATATACACATCACTAAAAGCCTGGTAAGGGCATAAAAGAACATCCACACAAAAAAGAAATATTCCATGTTTAAAAGACAATATATTAAGATGTCAGTGCCCCCAAGTTTGATCGACTGATTCAGCCCAAGCTCAGTCTAAATCCCTACATGCTTTTTGTTTTGTGGATATCCAACAGCTGATTCTAAAGTATATGGAAAAACAAAGGACTGGGAAAAGAAGAAGAAAGTCGAAAGATTGGCAGGACTTGATCAAGACTCAACAAAAAGCTGCAGTGACCAAGACAATGCAGAACCGGGGAAAGAACCGGCAAGCAGATGAGTGAAACACAATAGAGAACTTAGTAGAGTCACACAAATAGAGTCACCTGATTTTTGACAGAGGTGCACAGGTAGCACAATAAGGAACCGTCTTTTCAGCAAATGCTGCCTGCACAACTGAATGTCCTCTGCAAAAAGATGAGCTTAGACACTGACCTAACATATTGCCCAAAATTTATTAAAAATGGATGTAGACTTAAATAGAAAATGAAAAACTATAAAAATTCTAGAAGCAAACAGGGGAAACTTTATGTGACTTTAGCTCCTTTTTTTTTTGGTAGCATTGATACACAATCTTAGGAAAGGTTTGACATGAGCAACATTATGGTTACTGCATTCACCCATATTATCAGATCCCACCCCACACCCCATTGCAGTCACTACCCATCAGCATAGTAAATATGCATAGTAATGTGTTGTCTTTTCTGTTCTACATTGCCTTCCCCATGACACCCCTACATTATGTGTGCTAATCATAATGCCCTTTAATCCCCTTATACCTCACTCCCCACTCACCCTCCCCCACTCACTACCCTTTGGTTACCACTAGTCACTTCTAGGAGTCTATGAGTTTGCTGCTTTTTGTTTCTTTAGTTTTGCTATGTTATATTTCACAAATGAGGGAAATCATTTGCTACTTGCCTTTCTCGGCCTGGCTATTTCACTGAGCATAATATCCTCCAGTTCCACCAATGTTGTTGCAAATGGTAGGATTTGTTTTCTTCTTATGGATGAATAATATTCCATTGTGTATATGTACCACCTCTTCTTTATCCATCCAGTTACTGATGGACATTTAGGTTGCTTTCATATCTTGGCTACTATAAATAGTGCTGCGATAAACATAGGGGTGCACCTGTCTTTTTGAAACTGGGATCCTGCATTCTTAGAGTAAATTCCTAGGAGTGGAATTCCTGTGTCAAATGATATTTCTATTTTTAGTTTTTTGAGGAACCTTCATACTGCTTTCCACAATGGTTTAACTAATTTACATTCCCACCTGCAGTGTAAGAGGGTACCTCTTTCTCTGCATCCTCACCAGCATTTGTTGTTGTTTGTCTTTTGGATGGCAGCCATCCTAACTGGTGTGAGGTGGTATCTCATTGTGATTTTAATTTCCATTTCTCTGATGACTACCAATGTGGAGCATCTATTCATGTGCCTGTTGGCCATCAAAATTTATTCTTTGGAGAAGAGTCTGTTCAGATCCTCTGCCCATATTTTAATCAGATTATTTGCTTTTTGTTTGTTGAAGCACATGAACTCTTTATGTATTTTGGATGTCAACCCCTTATGGGATATGTCATTTATGAATATATTCTCCCATACTGTAGGATGAATTTTTGTTCTACTGATGGTGTCCTTTGCTGTACAGAAGCTTTTCAGCTTGATATAGTCCCACTTGTTCATTTTTGCCTTTGTTTCCCTTGACCGGGGAGATATGCTCATGAAAAAGTTGCTCATGATTATATTCAAGAGAGTTTTGCCTATGTTTTCTTCAAAGAGTTTAATGGTCTCATGACTTACATTCAGATCTTTGATACATTTTAAGTTTACTTTTGTGTAAGGAGTAAGACAGTAATCCAGTTTCATTCCCTTGCATGTAGCAGTCCAGTTTTTCCAACATCAGCTGTTGAAGAGGCTGTCATTTACCCATTGTATATCCATGGCTCCTTTATCGTATATTAATTGACCATATATGGTTGGGTTTATATAAGGGCTCTCTAGTCTGTTCCATTGGTCTATGGGCCTGTTCCTGTGCCAGTACCAAATTGCCTTGATTACTGTGGCTTTGCAGTAGAGCTTGAAGTTGGGAAGCATAATCCCCCCTGCTTTATTCTTCCTTCTCAGGATTGCTTTGGCTATTCGGGGTCTTTTGTGGTTCCATATAAATTTTAGAACTATTTGTTCCAGTTCATTGAAGAATGCTGTCAGTATTTTCGTAGGGATTGCATTGAGTCTGTAAATTGCTTTAGGCAGGATGGCCATTTAAACAATACTAATTCTTCCTACCCAAGAGCATGGGATGAATTTCCATTTATTAGTGTCCTCTTTAATTTCTCTCAAGAGTGTCTTGTAGTATTCAGGGTATAGAATTTTCACTTCCTTGGTTAGGTTTATTCCTAGGTATTTTATTCTTTTTTATGCAATTATGAATGGAATTGTTTTCCCTATGTTTTCTTCTAAGATTTTTATGGTTTCATGAGTTACATTCTGGTCTTTTATCCATTTTGAGTTTACTTTTGTGCATGAAGTTAAACTATAATCCAGTTTCATTCTCTTACATGCAGCTGTCCAGTTTTGCCAACACCATTTGTTGAAGAGGTTGTTATTTCCCCATTGCATATCCATGACTCCTTTATCGTTTATTAATTGGTTGTGTAGGTGTGAGTCTATATCTGGGCTCTCTATTCTGTTCCATTGATCTCTGGGTCTTTTCTTGTGCCAGTACCAAATTGTCTTGATTACTGTGGCTTTGTAGTAGAGCTTGAAATGGGGGAACATAATCCCCCCAGCTTTATTCTTCCTTCTCAGGATTGCTTTGGCTATTCGGGGTCTTTGGTGGTTCCATATGAATTTTAGAACTATTCTAGTTCATTTAAGAATGTTGTTGGTATTTTGATAGGGATTGCATTGAATCTGTAAATTGCATTGGGCAGGATGGCCATTTTGACAGTATTAATTACTCCTATCCATGAGCATGGGATGTATTTCCACTTATTGGTGTCTTCTTTAATTTCTCTCATGAGTGTCTTATAGTTTTAAGGATATAGGTCTTTCACCTCCTTAGATAGGTTTATTCGTAGGTATTTTACTCTTTTTGATACAATTGTGAATGGAATTGTTTTCCTGAGTTCTCTTTCTGCTAGTTCATCTTCAGTATATAGGAATGCAACAGATTTTTGTGTATTAATTTTGTATCCTGCAATGTTGCTGAATTCAGTTATTAGTTCTAGTAGTTTTGGCGTGGATTCTTTAGGGTTTTGTATGTACAATATCATGTCATATGCAAACAGTGATAGTTAAACTTCTTCCTTACCAATATGGATGCCTTTTATTCCTTTGTGTTGTCTAATTGCTGTGGCTAGGACTTCCAGTACTATGTTGAATAAAAGTGGGGAGTGGACATCCTGGTCTTGTTCCTGATCTTACAGAAAGAGCTTTCACTTTTCACTATTAAATATGATGTTGGCTGTGGGTTTGTCATGTATGGTCTTTATTATGTTGAGGTACTTGCCCTCTATACCCATTTTGTTGAGTTTTTATTATGAATGGATATTGACTTTTGTAAAAGGTTTTTCAGTATCTATTAAGATGATTGTGTGATTTTTGTTCTTTTCATTGATGTGGTGAATGATTTTGATGGATTTTCAAATACTGTAACATCCTTGCATCCCTGGAATAAATACCACTTTATCATGATGGATGATCATTTTGATGTATTTTTAAATTTGATTTGCTAATATTTTGTTGAGTATTTTTTTCATCTATATTCATCAGGGACATTGGTCTGTTGTTTTCTATTTTTTTGTGGTGTCTTTGCCTGGTTTTGGAATTAGAGTGATGCTGGCCTCATACAATGAGTATGGAAGTATTCCCTCCTCTTCTACTTTTTGAAAACTTTAAGGAGATGGCTATTATCAATTCAATTTCATTGCTGATAATGGGTCTGTTGAGATTTGGTTTCTTCCTGGGTCAGTCTTGGAAGCTTGTATTTTTCTAGAAAGTTGTCTGTTTCTTCTAGGTTATCCAATTTGTTAGCATATAATTTTTCATGGTATTCTCTAATAATTCTTTGAATTTCCATTGCATCTGGAATGGTTTTTCCTTCCTCATTTCTTATTCTCTTTAAGTGTGGACACTCTTTTTCCTGGTAAGTCTGGCTGAGGGTTTATTTATTATGTTTATTTTCTTGAAGATCCAGCACCTGTTTTCATTGCTTCTCTCTACTGTATTATTCTTGGTTTTATTTATTTCTGCTCTGATCTTTATTATGTTCTTCCTTTTACTGACTTTGGGCCTCCTTTGTTCTTCTTTTACTAGTTTCATTAATTATGTGTTTAGACTGTTCATTTGGGACTGTTCTACTTTCTTGAGGTAATCCTGTATAACAATATACTTCTGTATTAGCACGGCCTTTGGTGCATCCCACAGACTTTGTGGTGTTGAGTTATTGTTGTCATTTGTCTCCATATATTGCTTGATCTCTGTTTTTATTTGGTCGTTGGCCCATTGATTATTTAGGAGCATATTGTTAAGCCTCTTTATGTTTGTGGGCTTTTTTGTTTTCTTTGTATAATTTATTTCTAGTTTCATACCTTTGTGGTCTGAGAGTCTGGTTGGTACAATTTCAATCCTTCTGAATTTACTGAGGCTCTTTTTGTGGCTAGTATGTGATCTACTCTGGAAAATATTCCATGTGCAGTTTAGAAGAATGTGTATCCTGCTGCTTTTGTGTGGAATGTCCTAAAGATGTCTGTTAGTTCACCTGTTCTAATGTGTTGTTCAGTGCCTCTGTCTCTTTACTTCTTTTATGTCTGGATGATCTGTCCTTTGGAATGAGTTCTGTGTGGAAGTCTCCTAAAATGAATGCATTGCATTCTATTTCTCCCTTTAATTCTGTTAGTATTTGTTTCACTTACGTAGGTGGTCCTGTGTTGGGTTCATAGATATTTATAATAGTTATATCCTCCTGTTAGACTGACCCCTTTATCATTATGTACTGTCCTTCTTTGTCTCTGGTAACTTTCTTTGTTTTGAAGTCTATTTTGTCTGATACAAGTAGTGCAACTCCTGATATTTTCTCCCTGTTAGTTGAATGAAATATCTTTTCCCATCCCTTCACTTTTAGTCTGTGTATGTCTTTGGGTTTGAAGTGATTCTCTTGTAGGCAGCATATAGATAGGTCTTGCTTTTTTATCGATTCAGTGACTCTATATCTTTTGATTGGTACATTTAGTCCATTTACATTTAGGGTGATTATCATTAGATATGTACTTATTGCCATTTTAGGCTTTGGATTCATGCTTACCAAATGTTCAAGGGCAGCTTCTTTAATATCTAACAGTCTAACTTAACTCAGTATGCTATTTTAAACACAATCTAAAGGTTTTATTTTCTCCCTCCTTTTTCTTCCTCCTCCACTCTTTATATATTATGTGTCATATTCTGTACTCTTTGTGTATCCCTTGATTGACTTTGTGTGTAATTGATTTACTTTAGTTCTGCTTAGTGATTAATTGGTCTAATTCCTTTACTGTGGTTTTGTTTTCTCTAGTGACAGCTATTTAGCCTTAGGAGCACTTCTATCTATAGAAGTCCCTTCAAAATACAGTGTAGAGATGGTTTGTAAGAGGTATATTCCCTCAACTTTTGCTTATCTGGAAATTGTTTAATCCCTCCTTTAAATTTAAATGATAATCTTGCAGGTAGAATATTCTTGATTTGAGGCCTTTCTGTCACATTGCATTGAATATGTCACACCACTCCCTTCTTTCATGTAAGATTTCTGCTGAAAAGTCTGCTAATAGCGTGATGGGTTTTTCTTTATATGTGATCTTTTTTCTCCCTCTGGCTACTTTTAATACTCTGTCTTTGTCTTTGATCTTTGCCATTTTAATTATTATATGTCTTTGTGTTGTCTTCCTAGGGTCCCTTGTGTTGGGAGATTTGTGCACTTCCATGACCTGAGAGACTATTTCCTTCCCCAGATTGGGGAATTTTTCAGCAATTATCTCCTCAAAGAGAATTTCTATCCCTTTTTCTCTCTTCTTCTTCTTCTGGTACCCCTACAATGAGAATATTGCTCTGTTTGGATTGTTCGCACATTTCTCTGATTATTCTATCATTCCTAAAGATCCTTTATTCTCTGTGCCTCAGCTTTTTGTATTCTTGTTCTCTAATTTCTGTTTCATTTACCATCTCCTCTACCTCATCTAATCTGCTTTTAAATCCCTCCATTGTATGTTTCATTTCAGATAATTCATTTTTCAATGATTATATCTCTTTCTTGAAGTCCTCCCTGAGGTCTTGAATATTTTTCTCTGTAGTTTTATGAGTATTTTCATGATTTTTATTTTACCATCTTTATCAGGAAGATGGTAATTTCACTTTTACTTAGCCTTCTTCCTGGTGTTTGAGGGATTTTGTTTGGTACAGGGTTCTCTTGCCATTTCATATTTCTAATGATTACTATGGAATAATCTCTTTGTGTAGGTGGTGCCCTCTAGTGTCTAGAAGCTGTACTCTCTAGAGCTGCCCAGCCCCTGGAACAATGGCAGGAATTGCAGCTGCACTGCGCTGGTGCCTGTTGGGTGGAAATGCCTCTTTCTTGCTACCTGGCTGCAGTGCTGCCTCCACTGCCAGGGCCAGTGGGCCGAGCATGCAGGGAGAAGCCTGTAGGCTACACCCCTGTA
The DNA here is from genome assembly GCA_032199065.1 of Smutsia gigantea. Taxonomy (NCBI): domain Eukaryota; kingdom Metazoa; phylum Chordata; class Mammalia; order Pholidota; family Manidae; genus Smutsia; species Smutsia gigantea. Next base: position 632,246 of record JAVSCE010001054.1, on the reverse strand, counting down.
GCTTTCGTAGGCGGAGCTGCCCTCCAGCTGGCCTGGTGCAATGGCAAGGGCAGCACACTTGCAAACCACTGCCAGCCAGGAGGAAGGAGCAGCAGGCTGCATATTGCAGTGGTGGGCCTCAGTGCTGGATTGTCAGTGAGAGGTAGGGAGCACCTGCAGCTCCTGAAATTTCCCAACTCTCTGGGCTGAGTGTGCTGGGTTGATTTTGTCTCCCTGTCTCTTCTCCTGAGCAGCAATCTCTGTGTAATCCCTGCCCCTTTAGCAGCCCTCTCACTGTTAGGAAATCTCTCAAAGTGCCCACCTTTCTTTTGGCCCAGAGTGGCTAGTTGTGGGTACCTGTTCTCCGCATGCAGCTGGAATCTCAGTCTCTATGAGTATTCCACTTGTCTTTGTTTTCCAGCCCCTCCAATATCTAGAGAACCATGTAATGTGGGTTTGTGGTTCTGAAGCAGATCTCCAGGGGCAGGTGTTCAGCAGTCCTGGGCTTCTACTCCCTGCCTGCTCCATTTCTCTTCTACTCCCTGCCCGTGAGCTGGAGTGGGGGAGGGCTTGGGTCCCCACCAGATAGTGGCTTTGCTATTTTACCTTTTTCCGTGATGTCTTCTCTTTTCTCCAGATGTAGGCCCTCTGTTGCCATCTTTTTTCCAGTCACTCTTTCGGGATTAGTTGTACTTGTATTTTTGTGTATACGTGGTTTGGGGAGGAGGTTTCTACCTCACTCCTCACACTGCTATCTATCTTGTTTAATTCTCTGACTTTAGTTTTTGTGATATTTTACACAGAACACTATGTGCAAATGTATGAAGTGATGTATGAAGAAAATGATCTAGGAAGGAAAATTTCATAAGTTGGGCTTTAATAAAATTTTAAAATTTTGCTTTATGAAAGACACTTAAGATAATGAAAAGATAAACCACAGACAGGGAGGTAATATTTTCAAATCATATATCTTATTTGTATCCACAATATGCAAAGAATTTTTAAAACTCAACTAAAAGAACAAAAATCCAATTAAAATCTGGGCAAAAGATCTGAGCAAACATCTCATCCAAGAAGATGTACGGGTGGCAAACAACATATCTCATTATAAATATGTGAAGTAAAACAGCAGTGGACTACTCCTACATATATATAATAGTTAAAAATTAAAAACAAACTGGTAATGCCAAATGCTGGTGAGGATATGAATCAGGGGAGCCCCCTTGCATTCCTGGTGGGAATGCAAAATGTTAGAGCTGCTTTTGAAGTACTTTAACAATTACTTACAAAACTGAAAAAAGGTTTTATCACATAATCCAGCAATTACACCCCTGTGTATTTACCCAATTGATTTTAGAGCTTAATGCCACGCAAAAATCTGAAGACTAATGTTTATAGCAGCTTTATTTGCAATTGTGAAACCTAAAAGCTACCAAAACATCCTTCAGTAGGTGAATGGATAGAAAAAAAACTGACATATGCATACAAAGGGAAAAATTCTATTCAGAGATTACTTGAAAAAATAGAAATCTCTGCAATAAAAAAATGCATGAATTTTAAATGCATATTGCTAAGTAAAACAAGCCAATCTACAAATGCTACATATTGCCATTTATATGTCATTTTGGAAACAGCAAACCTATAGAGACACAAAACAGATCAGTGATTGCCAGTGGTTTGAGGAAGGGGAAGGATTGAATATGTAGTGTACAGAGTATTTTTAAGACTGTGAAACTCTTTTGTATGGTTCTGTATTGTTGCATAGGTGATGACACTATCCATCCGCCAAAGTTAGAGCTTTATAGCACAAAGAGTAAACTTTTATGCATGCAAATTAAAACAAGGTCAACTAGATTGGCAAAGAATACCAGAATCAAATGTAGTCTGTAATGAAATCATTTAAATCAACGTAAAATATATGACATAATCTCACCAAAGAGGATGGGGAAGGAACTTCACAGTGGAGAAACCTGTCCAACATTGTCTCTTCCTGGTGATCAAGTTCAGCATCATCAATGATAAGTCATGTTGCTAGTGTTCACCCTTAATTTGATGTGAGAATGGTGCTTTACCTCCGTGCCCTCTTCCTCAAAACCATAAGCTCCTTGTAATCCTGAGACAAGAAATCAGACAAAGCCAAATTGAGAAATATTCTATAAAATACTGTCTAATGCTCTTCAAAACTGTCAACATCTTCAAAAACAAGGAAAATCTAAGAAACTATCACAGTCCAGCAGAGCCCAAGGAAATGTAGTGACTAAACATAATATGATACACTGAATGGCATCTTAGGAAAGGAAAAGATCATCAAGTAAGAACCAAGGGAATCCAAATAAAATATGCACTTCAGCTAAAAACAAAGAATCAATAATTATGCATTAGCTGTGATAAGTGTATCAAACTAATGTAAGACATAAGCAATAGGGGAAACTAGGTGTAAGGTATAAAAGAACTCTCTGCAATAACATTGCAACTTTTCTGTAAATCTTAAACTTTTCTAAAATAAAAAAGTTTATTTAAAAAATAATGGTTAGACACTGCAGTAAATGTAAGGTTAGACAGATATATAAGGTATTATGGGAGTGAAGAGGAGAGGCACCTGACCCAGACTGCTTTTATCATCTCAAATAATTTTGGAAGTGGAATTTTAAACATGCATTTCCATAATAAATAATTGCTTTGTTAATTATTAGAATTTTAAACCTTTTCTTTAAAGATACCAATGGCTTCTACAAGGCAACTCTTTGCAACACCACAAATTGCTCCGCTCCATGTCATATAAGGAGCCTAAAATTCATAATTCTTCATTTTTATTTTATAAATATTTTTACTGTGAAATATACATATAGAAAAGTAAGGAAATAGGTGTAGGGTTCAGTGATTTTTATCTCAAAGTAAGTCCCCTCTTCCCTGCCTCCTCATAACACCTCCGGCCCTTCTCTGCAGTACTCCTCCAGGACATCATAAGGGGACACACCCAGGCACGTCGGCCTCTCTAGGTGCTAAGCCACCTGTGCAGGTTTCCCAGGGTCGGTCCGCCTGCTGTAGCACCACTGCTCCTCTGCTGCTCATTTTTCATGTTCAACATTTCCCTGTCCCTACCATGTTTCATTTATGTCCCCACTTCTGCTCTCCCCTCTTGCAAATTCAAGGAAACATTCCAATATCCATCCCCAATCCAACCCCCCAAAATCAGTTAGTTGGTGACTTAGTTCCCAAGCCAGAAGGAGTAGGAGAGAGAAAGTGACCATCCATATTCTGGTAACCATATTCTAAGGATCTTAGTGGAATTTTTATTTAGTATATCTTAAAGGTTGGAAGTGCACATTTTTATCTTATAGAAACGCCTTATGCTGTGAATAAGGAGATACCACATTTGTGACCACCAATGAAGTTAAGTTGGGGAGTGGGGAGACCGATAGTCGAAATAGTGGGTCACTTCCTCTTCTCTGAAGGTCAGCAGTTCTGTTGCACACAGGTCCTGACTCGGCGCACGTTGCCCAAGAATTGATGGAAAGTAAGTTCCTCGCGGAATTTTCAGTTTTCTCCCTCAGAGTAAAATGAACTTATTCTGATATCACAAACCTTCAGAATTGTTATTTAGTATATCTAACAGCTGAACTTCAACTTTAAACTAGATGTGGTGTCTCCACCTTAACCACCAGGTGCAGGCATGAAGATACTGCAGACCTAGTTGCAATCAAACTGTATCTCATTTTATAGATTAAGAAAAAAAAAAAACTCCCAAACCTTTACTTCAAATAGTAAGCAAAATAAGAAACAAACAATATGATACATAATATCAGTACCTAAAACGTAAGGATTCACCACTATAGCATGAGGAACTATAGACAGTATTCTCTCCTTTGCACAGTTGCCTGTTCCAGAGGCTGAAATCCCAGGAAGACCTCCAGGACTTACCAGCATAATGTTAGAGAGATGGCTGTCCTTTAACTTATGTGCAACATTCTTACTTTCACTCATTTGTTATTTATTTTAAAAAATATTTTTTGAAAATGTATACTGTGTGAAGCACTATTCAGTGAATGAAGAGATACCAAAGAGCCTTCTGACATGATCTCTGGACTCTAACAGCACTGCAGGAAGACACGTACCAGTGCAGTGGTAAAGGCTGTATCACATACCACTGGTTTCTTTGGGAAACCCTAATTAAATATTTATTCTTTGTAACAAAAATTCTCAGCTTCTTGAAACTTCCCAAATACTTCAAGGCATCCTCAGATAGCAAGAACAAAATTCCAGGACTTCAGAAAACATCCCTTTGATGGAATAACATTTCTGTCTCTAAAGCAAACTCTTTGGGGAAAAAAACCTGATTAATAGGTAACCTTGCTTTCTGTTTACATCTGTGGAATAATAGTTGAATTCTAAATTATTAAATCAATAGTCAAAATATGGTCAGCAAGGACACATGATAATCATCAAAGGAAACTATTTTGTTTCAAAACAGCCCATTTCGTGATTTCCCAGTTAAACAAATAACTCTTGTTGAGTTCTGTCTCCCCTTTCAGCTAGGTTACTATGGCAGCCATTTTAAATAAGCCCATGGAGGTACTTGAAATCATTTAAAATACATAACTCAGGACCCCCATCTCCTGATTTATTCTTCCAACAATGTCCCATTATCCAGCTGTGATGAGAGGAAGGCAGCAGTGACTCACAGAATGTGCTATTTTCCCTCCATGCACCAGAAGATAATCCATGGTGAAGGCCTGACCTGTCACCATCCTCCTGCTCCAGAAATTTCATCAAATATTTTCAAGCTCCAGAATGGGAATGTCTCTGGATGATAAAATTAGCTAATGCATGATCACCCAGGTTACAGAGAAAGGGGTTGATGAAGATCATAAGAATCAGTTAAACCCACAACCCCTGTCCCCCAATTTGTCTGCAAAAATGTTTAAGCAGAGACACAGTGAATAAGCTACTTTTCTTCTTTTTCCTATTCCTTCACATGCAAAAATATAGCAAAATCCTTTTTATGCTAGTAGAAGTGAGGCAAGAGGGAAAAAAAGGGATATTGTAGGTATACACATGCAATAACTGCTCTCTGTACATTGCAGTTACCTAGTCTTGGGTGTTAATGGCTATTGAATTACTTAAAAGGCTTACAGAGGAAATCTTTTATGTAGTACCATTCAAGGACCTCCTACATGGCACAATTTTCTACTGCATTTGTAAAATGTCCAAAGAGGTATGCAGAAGCCATCACAAAGCTAATAAACAGACCTCAGTTTAATTGTTTTAGTGCTGCAAGTGGCTTAGTTATTACCTGAGGTCCATTAACACTTCAACCTATATTTATCTCTTCCTATGCCTTTTTTTGTTTCTTCCTTTCCGTATAGAAAATTCTAATTTTTTCCCCAGGGTCTATGCATAAACAGCAGTAAAGATGCAGTGGACAGAGTGGGTAGTCCCACCATGATAGTCATGTGATCATGAGCTTACACAGTTTTTTAATCGACAAAAGCAGAATTTCTCTGGTTTCAGACTTTAAGTAGAACATACCTGGAAAATGTTTGTGAGACACCATAATCACAAAAGGTAGCTTCTGAATAATTAGGCTTTGCTTTGACTACCAGATTTATTTGCCATTTTACTTCTTTAGCAGTAGCAAAATTAAACCTGTAAAATATTGATCATGACCAATTAACTATGAAATTCCTGAGCTTTAAGTCTGGGATGAGAGTCTGGGAGACACAGTAATCAACATGTTGTTCCCAGGGGAATTTGGAGAGAAGGAATAAGCAGAAAGAAAATGTAATTGCAGATCTGTTTTAGATGCAGTTTAAGTACACTTCTGTTTTAAAAACAATTTCCCCTCTCCTGCCTTCCTTAGTACTGCAAGCAGAATAGTCCAGAATCAGACATTTTATAGCCAGCAGTCTGCTAACAGAATAAAACACCAAAGGAAGTATTTTGTGGTCTGCGGAAAAAATCATAAGCAATAAAATTAATCCTAAACATACAAGGGATATTGAGCCCAGATGTATACTATTCCTGGGCACAGGAATTACAAAGTGAGAAAGTGGCTAAAAACTGAGATTTAACCAGTTGATCATAGAGAGTTATGACAAAATCAAATCAAAACCACTCTCTAAGTACACAATTCAGGATGCACAACTGCTGCCCCACCCAAAACGAGTTAGCCAGAAACCCCTCAAGGAAATGAGCCATCCTAGGAGGTGCTTCAGAAGTTAAAGACAGCAGAGTTCACACTCCCAGGAATGGGAAGACAGCACAGTCTGTATAAAATAATAAAATGAGGCTGGTTGAAATGGTTCAAGAGTGTTCTAGATAAAAGATGGTAGCATAAAGCAGTTTTTCTCTTTCTTTTTCTGGAAATTCCTCAAAAACAATAAGGAGAACCAAAAACAGAATCATAAAATTTAACTTCAAGGAAGGTGAGAATCCTGCAGACCACAAAATATGGTAGACAGCAGCCAGAAGCAAAGCAGTCAGGCAAAGCATGTGTGGAGGTAAGTATTGGGGGATGTTTATGCAGCATTTGTCTCAACAATGAGGATCAAACACCAAAATCCATGGCTGTCCAACTGGGACAGGAGTGGCAGCTGCCAGCAAAACCTTTCCTGCACCTCATTTGGTTCCAGAAAGCAGAAGAGAAACTGAATGATGAAGCACAGGAAAAGCCTTGTCTACTGCATGGCTTTTTAGTCCAGGGATAAAAAGAGACTCTAATCTAATCACTATCATAGTTGTCAATTTCTACCAGCTGGGAGGAAATAGAGGGTATACAAACCACATACACAAACAAACAAACAAAAAACCCTAAGTTATAAGGAAAGATTAGAAACACGGTAAATATGACAGAATCAAGATTGTGTTTGTAATTGCAGTCACCCTCAATGAAAATAAAATATGGACCACAGCAAAGACTTAAAGGCTTAATTCTAGTGAAATAAACCATGCATCTACTAATGAAATGAAGGAGGGAGGCCCTGTCCAGGAAAAATAAGAACCTACAAAAATCAGCTATAAGACAGAGGCCATTAAAGCTAGGACTTCAGACAAGAATCCTTTGAACAGAGGAATGAAAAGGGAAGGAGATTCTTAAGTCTTAAGATTCCTTTAGCAGTTTTCCAGTGCTGGGTACAAAAAATTGGAGTTTAGGGCCTGCTGAGGAACAAAAAGCTTTGTTAACAGCGTGAGGGTTATATCTTAGACTAGAGGAAACTAAACAAGCAATCTCTACAGAGACAAAACTCAGTCTAGAATCAACCAAACAATCAAAAGATCAAGGCAAATTTCCTGCCAAAAGATAAAAATACATCTTTTTCTGGAAAGATATTACTTTGAATATCTACAATTTTTCACACACAAGTTCAAACACTCAATAAAAAATAATCAGATGCAGCAATAAATAGGGTCAAAAGGAAAATACACAAAAGAAACAAATCTACATGTAATCCAGATATTAAAATTTTTGGATACCGCATATAAGTGGGTGATACAGTATTTGTCTTTCTCCATCTGGCTTATTTCATTTAGCATAATACCCTCTAAGTCCATCCATGTTGTTGCAAATGGCAGGATTTCTTTCTTTTTATGGCTGAATAATATTCCATTGTGTATGTACCACATCTTCTTCATCCATTCATCTCTGATGGGCATTTTAGTTGCTTCCATATCTTGGTTATTGTAAATAATGTGGCAGTAAATATAGGGGTATGTCTATCTTTTTGAGTCAAAGATTTTGTTTTCTTCAGGTAAGTTCCTAGAAGTAGAGTTATTAGGTTGTGTGGTATTAAAACAAAACAAAACAAAATGAACAAAACTGCAAGTAGACTCATAGACACTAAGAAGTGACTGGTGGTTACCATGAGGGAGTGAAATTGGTGAAGGGGATAAAGATGCACAAAATCTCAATAGTAATATAAATTAGTCATGGGATGAAAGTGCATCATAGAAAATATAGTCAATAGTTCTCTAACATCTTTCTATGTTGACAGAGAGTAACTACACTGGGGTGAGGATTTATATAATTATATAACTGTTGAATCACTATTTTATATGCTTGAAACCAACATAATATTGTGTATCAACTACACAGTAAAAAAATCAAGAAAGAATAAAATTTATGGACACAGTTATTTATAGTTGTGACAAATACATTCAAAAAAATAGAAAATAAGATGGAGATTTTTTAAAACCATAAGACAGAAATTAATGAAAAAGAATCAAATGGGAATGCTAGAATTGAAAAAATAAAATAACTGAATAAGAATTTAATCAAGACTTAAAAGCAAACTAGACATAACTGAAGAGAAAATTGGTAAACCAGGAGGTAAGTCAGCAGATATAATTTAGGTTGAAACATAAAAGGGACAAAAGAAGAGGAAATAAATAAAAGAAAGAACATGATGAAAATTTCTAACACAGCTGTGGTGGTCTTCAAGGACAAGAAACATAATAGGGTGAAAAGCAATATTTTTAGTGATAATGGTCAATACTTCTATTACCATCTATATAACTTATACTCTACTTGCACTACTGAAAAAAACCATAAAACCAGAAAAAATATACTAAAAAGAATAATCTCTAGATGTGACCCCATGATTGTCATGGTTCTCTGGGGATAGTTCCCTGAACCTAGGGCAAAGCTGAAATCTAAGTCTGAGCATAGTCATGCTGAGTGGAGAATGCATAGATCAGAATTCAGGCCATTTTCCAGGCACATCAGTGAAAGGAGGGAACTGTGTTAGGGGTGGTAGAAGTTGGTAATGTGTGAGGAGGTCCAAAATGAGTCTGTGGCTGACATCTGGGCAATACAAGACTCCCTGAGGTTCCCAGAGTGCAGTTGCTGTAAGACTAAAAGAGGAATAGCAATACCAGAGGTTCAGTACTGTGGGAAGATATTGGAGTTCTGGCCTAGCCTCAATGCAGTAACGTTTTAAACATTCAGTTGATATACCAGGCATCAAACTGTAACATCAGGATGTGCATGCCTTAACAGTGAGGAGTATAGCTTAAAGTAAGGACTGCGTTAGAGCCACCCTCTCAAAATGTAGAAGCAAGTAGTGACAAGACCCACACTGAGAAAGAGGTATTTGGGAAACATCTTGGTCTTTTGTAAGTTTCCCTTAAGATAGCATAAAATGAAGCCAAAAAAATGTCAAAGGAACCAGTCAGTAATTGAATGGCCTTCTAAATTAACAATTAGTGTTCTTGAAAGGATGTTTTAAAAAATAGTTTCTACAATGTATCATTCAAAATTCCCAGATACAATTGAAAATTACTACAGCAATAAAAAATGGGAAAATGTGGTCCACAGTCAAGAAAAAATACAGTCCGTAGAAATTTTCTATGACATATCCCAGATGGTGGATTTAGCAAAAAAAATATTTTAGAGAAATTATATGAATATTATCAAAATTAAGAAAAATTTCCTACTGAAAGAACTATAAGAAATAGCAAGAAAGAAGTAGGAATTATGAAAAAGGATCCAGTGAATAGTGTACAACTAAAAAAAAAGACAATACAGGTTTCTCCTCCTCTCTGAAAGTAGAGTGTTCCTGTGAAACCCATTATAAGTCAAAATGCTGTAAAGCAAGAAGCAGTTACCATTGATTTATATGGAAATTTTTTTGAGCTTTCTGAGATCCAAAAAATAATCTTTCTTAGGCCTCTTGGATACCTTAGGACATATCTTAATGGACACATAAAATAAATTGAGATAAAACACACATGGTCATAGACAGAGCTCAAAACTATGGTGACCTGATGCTGAGATGCTGAGTGTAGTTCCCAGGGAAGGAGTTTGACAGGGCAACTCCCCTTGCTTGGCATGTGTGCTGCCTCTGTAATGGCTCACTGCAAAACAAATGCTGGATGCTATTTTTGCTTATGGTCTATTTTTGTAAAAGCAAAAATCTTCTTTGGATTTCTTGCAGCTAGTGAAACAGGTACTAATGTAGGTCTTCCATAAAAGAAAAGTGGCATAACGTGAAGTTTTAAAAAGCAGAAGATAGAAGACTCCACCCAAAGATGGAGGCATGAGTAGGGTGGGGGAAATCTCCCAAAACCATATATATTTTGAAAATACAGAAAATACAACTCTTCCTAAAAGAGCAACCAGAAGATACAGTACATCAGCCAGGCTACATCTACGAGAACCCAACATCTCACAGAAAAGGGTAAGGTGCAGAGCAGTGACCCAGCAGGACCCCAAGCACTCCCCCCACCCAGCTCACTGGCAGGAGGAAAAGAATCAGAGTGGGGAGGGCATGGAAGCACAGGACTGCTAAATAACCAGCCTTAGTCATCTGCCCCAGGAGCACAGACACACATTGCATGGTGCTCTGGATATTAGAGGAGCGGAAAAGCAAAATCTGAGACTAAGACTGTGAACAAGTTCCCACAGCCAGCAGGTCTGGGACAAAAGAAAAGCAGGCACTTTAAAAGTCGTGAAGGGACAAGGGTTTAACAAGTGGACAAAATTGTCCTGGCACACTCAGCCCACTAGGCTGGGAACTTTAAGGAATTTCAGGTGCCCTATCTCCCTGAGTGGCAGCGCAGTTAGAGGCCCCTGACGGTTATAGACAGCATGCCATTCCTTTCTCCCTGCCTACACCTGAGAGCAAGACGGCTGACCCGCCATTGCTGTGGAACAGCCGGGGAGCACCCCACATACAGCAACCATACAGCTTAACACAGAGGCTTCTCCCTGCACGTGGCTAACCGGCCCAGACCCAGAGGCAGTTCCCTGAGCACAGTGGACTGGCACAGACAGTGGACACGGGTGCAGAGTCTAGGAGGCATAAGGGGCTTTGTTCTCAAAGCAGAACATACACTGCTCATCTGCAACCCCCACCAGTGCCCTAGGCCATCCCAAGGACCACCCCGCCCACAGCAGCTTAGGGGATTAACCCAGAGGCTGCTCCCTGTGCGCGCTTAACCAGCACAAACAGGGGAGACAGGCAAAGCGACCAGCAAGCAGGAATGTACTTTGTTCTCCCAGCTGACACATGCACCAATCGACGGCGACCACTCCCATTGCCATGAAAAGGCAGAAGAACCTTGTTCTATCAAAAATCCCTCAAAGACAAGAAAGAGGGATAGGTGAGAGTGAAATCACCAATCTTCCTGAAAGAGAATTCAAAATAAAAGTCATTAGCATGTTGATGGAGCTACAGAGAAATATACCAGAGCTAAGAGATGAATTCAGAAGGAAGTTAATAGAAATGAAACAAACAATGGAAGGATTTAAGAGCAGACTGGATGAGGTGGAAGAGAATGTTAATGGAATATAAATCAGAGAACAGGAATACAGAGAAGCTGAGGTAGAGAGAGAAAAAAGGATATCTAGGAATGAAAGAACATTAAGAGAATTGTGTGACCAATTCAAATGGAACAATATTCGCATCATAGGGGGTACCAGAAGAATAAGAGAGAGAAAAAGGGTTAGAAAGTGTCCTTGAAGAAATAATAGCTGAAAACTTCCCTAATCTGGGGAAGGAAATAGTCTCTCAGGCCATGGAAGTCCACATATCTCCCAACACAAGGGACCAAAGGAGGACAACACCAAGACATATAATAATTAAAATGGCAAAGATCAAAGACAAGGACAGAGTATTAAAAGCAGCCAGAGAGAGAAAAAAGATCCCCTAAAAAGGAAAACCCATCAGGCTACCATCAGACTTCTCAGCAGAAACCATACAAGCGAGAAGGGAAAGGCATGATATATTCAATGCAATGAAACAGAAGGGCTTCTAACCAAAAATACTCTATCCAGCCAAACTATCATTTAAATCTGAAAGAGGAACGAAACAATTCCCAGACAAGCAAAAATTGAGGGAATTTACCTTCCACAAACCATCTCTGCAGTGTATTTTAAGGGGACATCTCTCTAGATGTAAGTTGACTTAGGCTAAATAGCTGTCACCAGAGAAAAAAACCACAGCAAAGAAAGGACACCAACCAAATACTAAATAAAAGCAAAATAAAATCAGCTATCCACAAAATCAGTCAAGGGAAACACAAAGAGTACAGAATAAAACATCAAACATATAAAGAGTGGAGGAGGAAGAAAAAGAAGGGAAAGAAATAAAGAATCATCAGATTGTGTTTATAATAGCATAAGAAGTAAGTTAGACGGTTAGATAATAAAGAAGCTACCCTTGAACATTTGGTAACCATGAATCCAAAGCCTGCAATGGCAATAAGTATATATCTATTGTAATCACCCTAAATGTAAACAGACTGAATGCACCAATCAAAAGACACAGAATCACAGAATAGATAAAAAAGTAAGACCCATCTATATGCTGCCTACAAGAGACTCACTTCAAACCCAAAGACATATACAGACTGAAAGTGAAGAGATGGAAAAGGTATTTCATGCAAACAATAGGGAGAAAAAAAGCAGGTGTTGGAGTACTTGTATCACACAAAATAGACTTAAAAACAAAGAAATTAACAAAAGACAAAGAAGGACATTACATAATGATAAAGGGGTCTGTCCAACAAGAGGATATAACCATTATAAATATCTATGCAACCAACACAGGAGCACCTACAAATGTGAAACAAATACTAACAAGATTAAAGGAGGAAATAGAATGCAATATATCCATTTTAGGATACTTCAACACACCACTCACTCCAAAGGACAGATCAACCAGACAAAATAAGTAAGGACACAGAGGCACTGAACAACACACTAGAACAGATGGACCTAACAGACATCTATAGAACATTCCACCCAAAAGCAGCAGGATACACATTCTTCTAAAGTGCACATGGAACTTTTTCCAGAATGGACCACATACTAGGCCACCAAAAGAGCCTCAGTAAACTCAAAAAGATTGAAATTGTACCAACCAACTTCTTAGATCACAAAAGTATAAAACTAGAAAAAAATTGTACAAAGAAAACAAAAAGGCCCACACACACAAGAAGGCTCCACAACATGCTCCTAAATAATCAATGGCTCAATGACCAAATTAAAACAGAGATCATGCAATATATGGAGACGAATAAAAACTGCAGCACAATGCCCAAACTTCTCTGGGACGACAGTGAAGGCAGTTCTAACAGGAAAGTACACAGCAATCCAGGCCTATTTAAAGAAGGAAGAACAATCCCAAAGGAATACACTAAATTCACAATTATTGAAACGGGAAAAAGAACAAATGAGGCCCAAAGTCATTAGAAGGAGAGACATAATAAAGGTCAGAAAATAATAAATAAAACTGAGGAAAATAAAACAATAGAAAAATTAATGAAACCAAGTGGTTCTTTGAGAAAATAAACTAAATAGGTAAACCCCCCCTTGCCGGACTTATTAAGAAAAAAAGAGAATCTACACACATAAACAATCAGAAATGAAAAAGGAAAAATCATTATGGACAACACAGAAATACAAAGAATTATTAGAGAATACTATGAAAAACTATATGCTAACAAACTGGATAACCGAAAAGAACTGCACAGCTTTATAGAAAAATACAACCTTCCATGACTGACCCAGGAAGAAACAGAAAATCTGAAGACCCATTATCAGCAATGAAATTGAATTGATAATCAAAAAGCTACCCAAGAACAAATTGCCGTGCCAGATGAATTCACCGCTGAATTTAATCAGACATTTAGAGAAGACATAATACCCATTCTCCTTAAAGTTTTCCAAAAACTAGAAGAGGAAAGAATACTTCCAAACTCATTCCATGAAGTCAGAATCATTCTAATACCAAAACCAGGCAAAGACACCACAAAAATAGAAAACTACAGAGCAATATCCCTGATGAACATAGACGCAAAAATACTCAACAAAATATTGGCAAACCAAATTCAAAAATACATCAAGAGGATCATACACCATGATCCAGTGGGATTCATCCCAGGGATGCAAGGATGGTACAACACTCAAAAATCCATCAACATCATCAACCACATCAACAAAAAGAAGGGCAAAAACCACATGATCATCTCCATAGATGCTGAAAAGCATTCGACAAAATTCAACATCCATACATGATAAAAACTCTCAACACAGTGAGTATAGAGGGTAAGCACCTCAACATAATAAAGGCCATATGTGAAAAACCCACTACCAATATCATACTTAACAGCAAGAAGCGGAAAGTTTTTCCTCTAAGATCAGGAAAAAGACAAGGATGCGCACTCTCCCTGCTATTATTCAACAGAGTACTGGAGGGCCTAGCTATGACAATCAGAAAAAACAAAGAAATAAAAGGCATTCGGATTGGTAAGGCAGAAGTCGAACTGTCACTGCTTGCAGATGACATGATAATTGTAGATAAAAAAAACCTTAAAGAGTCCACTCCAAAACTACTACAACTAATATCTGAATTCAGCAAGGTTCCAGGATATAAAATTAATACACAGATATTATTGTATTCCTAGACACTAACAATGAACTAGCCGAAAGAGAAATCAGGTAAACAATTCCATTTACAATTGCATCAAACAGAATAAAATACCTAGGAATAAACCTAACCAAGGTGTTGAAACACCTATACCCTGAAAACTACAAGACACTCTTAAGAGAAATTAAAGAGGACACTAATAAATGTGAATTCATCCCATGCTCTTGGGTAGGAAGAATTACTATTGTCAAATGGCCATCCTGCCTAAAGCCATATACAGATTCAATGCAATCCCTATCAAAATACCGACAGCATTCTTCAATGAACTGGAATAAATAGTTCTAAAATTAATACGGAAATACAAAAGAACCCGAATAGCCAAAGCAATCCTGAGAAGGAAGTATAAAGCAGGGAGGATCTCGCATCCCAACTTCAAGCCTTACTACAAAGCCACAGTAATCAAGAAAATTTGGTACTGGCACAAGAACAGACCCATAGACCAGTGGAACAGAACAGAGTCCAGATATTAACCCAAGCATATACAGTCAATTAATATACAATAACAGAGCCATGAATATACAATGGGGAAATGACAGCATCTTCAACAGCTGATATTGGCAAAACAGGACAGCTACATGTAAGAGAATGAAACTGGATTACTGTCTAACTCCATACACAAAAGTAAACTTGAAATGGATCAAAGACAGGAATGTAAGTCATGAAACTATAAAACTCTTAGAAGAAAAATAGGCAAAACTCTCTTGAGCATAAACACAAGCAACTTCTTCATGAACATATCTCCCCAGGCAAGGGAAACAAAAGCAAAAATGAACAAGTGGGACTATATCAAACTAAAAACCTTCTGTACTGCAAAGGACACATCAGTAGAACAAAAAGGCACCCTACATTATGGGAGAATATATTTGTAAATGACATATTCGATAAGGGGTTGACATCCGAGATATATAAAAGCTCACATGCCTCAACAAACAAAAAGCAAATAATCCAAATAAAAATGGGCAGAGAGGACTTCCGGGAAGATGGCAGCATGAGCAGGGTGGCAGAAATCTCCTTCCAACACTATATTTATCTACGAAAATACAGCAAATACATCTATTCCTAAAAGAAAGACCAGAATACACAGGAAAGCGCACAACGTGCAGCTACACCTGAGAGGACTAGGCACCGCAAGAGGCGGTCTTAAAGAGCCCAGCTAACATACGTGGCAACTACCAGTGACCACTTCTATAGCCATGAAAAGACAGAGGAATATGGTTCAGTCAAAAATGAACCAGACAACCCTAGAGAGGGAGCCTGAAGGGATGGAAATGCACAGTCCTCTTGAAAAAGAATTCAGAATAAAAGTCATAACCATGCTGATGGACCTACAGAGAAATGTGCAAGAGCTGAGGGAGGAAGTGAGGGAAGTGAGGAAAGACAATGCAGAAATCAGACAAGCGATTGACAGGCTTAACAGAAGACTGGATGAGATGCAAGAGACTGTTAATAAAATAGAAATCAGAGAACAAGAATACAGAGAAGCTGAGGCAAAGAGAGATAAAAGGATTTCTAGGAATGAAAGAATATTAAGAGAACTGTGTGACCAATCCAACAGAACAATATTGGCATTACAGGAGTACCAGAGGAAGAAGAGAGAGAAAAAGGGATAGAAAGTGTCTTTGAAGAAATAATTGCTGAAAACTTTCCCTCGCTGGGGAAGGAAATAGTCTCGCAGTCCTCCGAAGCCCACAGATCTCCCAACACAAGGGACCAAAGGAAGACAACAACAAGACACATAATGATTAAGATGGCAAAGATCAAAGATAAAGACAGAGTATTAAAGGCACCTAGAGAGAGAAAAAAGATCACCTACAAAGGAAAACCCATCAGACTATCATCAGGCTTCTCAACAGAAACCTGACAGGCCAGAAGAGAATGGCATGATATATTTAACGTTATGAAACACGGTCTCGAACCAAGAATATTGTATCCACCATGATTATCATTAAAGTATGACGGAGGGATTAAACAATTTCCAGACAAGTGAAAGGTAAGAGTTTGCCTCTCATAAACCACCACTACAGGATATCTTAAATGGACTACTCTAGATGGAAGCACTCCTAAGGCTAAAAAGATGTCACCAGAGAAAATAAAATCATAGCAAAGAAAGCAGACCATCCAAATACTAACTAAAGGCAAAGAATAAAACACCTAGTATATAAAGAATGGGGGAGGAAGAATAAGAAGGGAGCAAAAAAAGAAACATCAGACAGTGTTTACAATTACTTAACAAGAAAGTTAAGTTAGATTGTTAGATAGTAAAGAAGCAACCGTTGAACCTTTGGTAACCACGAATCTAAAGCCAGCAATGGCAATAAGTACATATCTATCAATAATCACCCTAAATGTAAATGGACTGAATGCACCAATCAAAAGACACAGAGTAACAGAATGGATAAAAAAGCAAGACCCATCTATATGCTGCTTAGAAGAGAATCACCTCAAACCCAAAGATATACACAGACTAAAAGTGAAGGGTTGGAAAAAGATATTTCATGCCAACAACAAGGAGAAAAAAGCAGGTGTTGCAGTACTTGTATCAGACAAAATAGACTTCAAAACGAAGAAAGTAGCAAGAGATAAAGAAGAACATTACATAATGATAAAGGGGTCAGTCCAACAAGAAGATATAACCATTATAAATATATATGCACCCAACACAGGAGCGCCAGCATATGTGAAACAAATACTAACAGAATTAAAGGAGGAAATAGACAGCAATGCATTCATTTTAGGAGACTTCAACACACCACTCACTCCAAAGGACAGATCAACCAGACAGAAAATAAGTAAAGACACAGAGGCACTGAACAACACACTAGAACAGATGGTCCTAACAGACATCTACAGAACTCTACACCCAAAAGCAACAGGATACACATTCTTCTCAAGTGCACATGGAACATTATCCAGAATAGACCACATTCTAGGCCAGAAAAAGAACCTCAGTAATTTCAAAAATACTGAAATCCTACCAACCAACTTCTCAGATCACAAAGATATTAAACTAGAAATAAATTTTAGAAGGAAATCAAAAAGGCTCACAAACACATGGAGACTTAACACACTCTTCTAATAAATCAATGGGTTAACGACCAAATCAAAATAGAAATCAAAGAATATATGGAGACTAATGACAACAACAACACAAAGCCACAACTTCTGTGGGACACAGAAAAGGCAGTTCTAAGAGGAAAGTATATTGCAATCCAGGCCTATTTAAAGAAGGAAGAACATTCCCAAATGAATAGTCTAAAGACACAATTACTGAAATTGGAAAAAGAAGAACAAATGAGGCCCAAACTCACCAGAAGGAGGGACACAGTAAAGATTAGAGAAGAAATAAATTGAGAAAAATAAAACAATAGAAAAAATTAATGAAACCAAGAGCTGGTTCTTTGAAAAAATAAACAAAGTAGATAAACCCCTAGCCAGACTCATTAAGAGAAAAAGAGAATGTACACACACAAACAGAATCAGAAATGAGAAAGGAAAAATCACGACGGACCCCACAGAAATACAAAGAATTATAAGAGAATATTATGAGAATGTATATGCTAACAAGCTGGAAAACTTAGAAGAAATGGACAACTTCTTAGAAAAATACAACCTTCCAAGACTGACCAAGCAAGAAACAGAAAAACTAAACACACCAATCACCAACAACGAAATTGAATCGGTAATCAAAAAGTACCCGAGAACAAAACCCCCGGACCTGACGTATTCACCTCTGAATTCTACCAGACATATAGAGAAGAAATAACACCCATTCTCCTTAAAGTTTTCCAAAAAATAGAAGAAGAGGGAATACTTCCAAACTCATTCTATGAAGCCAGCATCACTCTAATACCAGAACCTGGAAAAGACCTCACCAAAAAAGAAAATTACAGACCAATATCCCTGATGACCGTAGATGCAAAAATACTCAACAAAATATTAGCAAACCGAATTCAAAAATACATCAAGAGGATCATACACCATGATCAAGTGGGATTCATCCCAGGGATGCAAGGATGGTATAACATTCGAAAATCCATCAACATCATCCACCACATCAACAAAAAGAAGAACAAAAACCACAGGATCATCTCTATAGATGCTGAAAAAGCATTTGACAAAATTCAGCATCCATTCATGATTAAAACTGTCAGCAAAATGGGTATAGACGGCAAGTACCTCAACATCATAAAGGCCATATATCACAAACCCACAGCTAACATCATACTTACTGGTGAGACGCTGAAAGCTTTTCATCTAAGATCGGGAACAAGACAGGGATGCCCACTCCCCCCACTGTTATTCAACATTTTACTGGAGGTCCTAGCCACAGGAATCAGACAAAACAAAGACATACAAGGCATCCAGATTGGTAAAGAAGAAGTCAAATTGTCACTATTTGCTGATGACATGATACTGTACATAAAAAACCCAAAGACTCCCCTCCAAAACTACTAGAACTAATATCTGAATTCAGCAAAGTTGCAGAATACAAAATTAACACACAGAAATCTGTTGCTTTCCTATACACTAAAGATGAACTAACAGAAAGAAAATCAGAAAAACAATTCCATTCACAATTGCATCAGAAAGAATAAAATACCTAGGAAGAAACCTAACAAAGGAAGTGAAAGACCTGTACTCTGAAAACTACAAGACACTCCTAAGAGAAGTTAAAGAGGACACTAACAAATGGAAATGCATCCCATGCTCTTGGCTAGGAAGAATAAATATTATCAAAATGGCTGCACTACCTAGAGCAATCTACAGATTCAATGCATTCCCTATCAAACTACCAACAGCTTTCTTCAATGAACTGGAACAAATAGTTCTAAAATTCATATGGAACCACAAAAGATCCCGAATAGCCAAAGCAATCCTGAGAAGGAGGAATAAAATGGGGAATTACGCTCCTTGACTTCAAGCTCTACTACAAAGCCACAGTAATCAAGACAATTTAGTATTGGCACAAAAACAGACCCACAGACCAGTGGAACAGAATAGAAAATCCAAACATTAACACAAACATATACAGTCAATTAATATTTGATAAAGGAACCTTGTATATACAATGGGGAGATGACAGCCTCTTCAGCAGCTGCTGCTGGAAAAACTGGACAGCTACATGTAAGAGAATGAAACTGGACTACTGTCTAGCCCCATACACAAAGGTAAACTCAAGTTGGGTCAAAGATCTGAATATAAGTCATGAAACCATAAAACTCTTAGAAAAAAACATAGGCAAAAATCTCTTGGATATAAACATGAGCAACTTCATGAACATATATCCCCAGGCAAGGGAAACAAAAGCAAAAATGAACAAGTGGGACTATATCAAGCTGAAAAGCTTCTGTACAGCAAAGGACACCATCAGTAGAACAAAAAGACATCCTACAGTACGGAGAATATATTCATAAAAAACGTATCTGATAAAGGGTTGACATCCAAAATATGTAAAGAAATAATGCACCTTAACAAACAGAAAGCAAATAATCCATTTAAGAAATGGGCAGAGGACCTGAATAGACACTTCTCCAAAGAAGAAATTCAGATGGCCAACAGGCACATGAAAGGATGCTCCACATCGCTAATCATCAGAGAAATGCAGATTAAAACCACAGTGAGATATCACCTCACACCAGTGAGGATGGCCAATATTGAAAACACAAACAGCAACAAATGTTGGCGACGATGGGGAGAAAAGGGAACCCTCCTACACTGCTGGCGGGACTGCAAATTAGTTCAACCATTGTGGAAAGCAGTATGGAGGTACCTCAAAAAACTCAAAATAGAAATACCATTTGACCCAGGAATCCCACTCCCAGGAATTTACCCTAAGAATGCAGCAGCCCAATTTGAAAAAGACAGATGCACCCCTATGTTTATTGCAGCACTATTTACAATAGCCAAGAAATGGAAGCAACCTAAAAAATAAGTGTCCATCAGTAGATGAATGGATAAAGAAGGTGTGGTACATATACACAATGGAATATTATTCAGCCATAAGAAGAAAACAAATCCTACCATTTGCAACAACATGGATAGAGCTAGAGAGTATTATCCTCAGTGAAATAAGCCAAGCCAAAAAAGACAAGTATCAAATGATTTCACTCATATGTGGAGTATAAGAACAAAGAAAAAATACTGAAGGAACAAAACAGCAGCAGACTCACAGAACCCAAGAACGGACTAATAGTTACCAAAGGGAAAGGGACTGGGGAAAATGGGTGGGAAGGGAGGGATAAGAGGGAAAAAGAGGCATTACGGTTAGCAGATGTAATGTTGGGGAGGCACGGGGAGGGCTGTACAACTCAGAGAAGACTAGTAGTAATTCTATAGCATCTCACTACGCTGATGGACAGTGATTGTAATGCGGTTGGTGGGGGGGACCTGATGAAGGGGTAGTTTAATAACCATAATATTGCACATGTAATTGTAGATTAATGATACCAAAATAAGTTATATTTAAAAACAAAACAAAACAAAAAAAATGGGCATAGAATCTGAACAGACACTTCTCCAAAGAAGAAATTCAGATGGCCAACAGGCACATCAAAAGATGCTCCCCATCACTAATCATCAGAGAAATGCAAATTAAAACCACAATGAGGTATCACCTCACACCAGTTAGAATGGCCAACGTACAAAAGACAAACTACAACATATTTTGGAGTGGATGTGGAGAAAGGTGAACCCTCCTACACTGCTGGTGGTAATGTAAATTAGTTCAGCTATTGTGGAAAGTATTATGGAGGTTCCTCAAAAAACTAAAAATAGAAATACCATTTGACCCAGAAATTCCACTCCTAGGACTTTACCTTAAGAATGCAGGAGCCCAGTTTGAAAAAGATATACGCACCCCTATGTTTATCACAGCACTATTTACAATAGCCAAGAAATGGAAGCAACGTAAATGTCCATCAGTAGATGAATGGATAAAGAAGGTGTGGTACATATACACAATGGAATATTATTCAGCCATAAGGAGAAAACAAATCCTACCATTTGCAACAACATGGATGGAGCTAGAGGGTATTATGCTCAGTGAAATAAGCCAAGTGGAGAAATATAGGTACCAAGTGATTTCACTCATCTGTGGAGTATATGAACAAAGCAAAAACTGAAGAACCAAACAGCAGCAGACTCACAGAACCCAAGAATGGACTAACAGTAGCCAAAGGGATAGGGACTGAGGGGGAGTTGGGGAGAAGGGAGGGATAAGGGGAATAAGGGACATTACAATCAGCACACAAAATGTAGGGGGTGGGGCACAGAGAAGGCAGTACAGCACAGAGAAGACAAGTAGTGACTCTATAGCATCTTACTATGTTGATGGTCAGTGACTAAAATGGTGTATGTGGTGGGGACTTTATAATTGCGGGACTCTAGTAACCACAATGTTGCTGATGTAATTGTATATTAATGCTACAAAATAAAAATAAATAAATAAAGTTAAAAAAATGAAAAGCAGAAGATACTTGTATTTGAAATTTTTAAAAACTCCATTGAATGGGCTTAAATATAATTTCAAGATAGCAAAGGAAAGGGTCATAAATTTGAGTCAGAGCAATAGAAACTTTCTATTCAGAAGGAAAGAGAGATAGGAAAAGATGAGCTGGTCCTAGGAACATCTAAGGCAGTAGAAACGGTATAGCATGTGTGTAAATGGGATCCCAAAATGAAAAGAGAATGAAAATGTGTTTGAAAAATGTATTTGACAAAATAATGGCTGGCATTTTTCAAATTTAATTTTTTAAATTGACCTACACATCTAGGAAGACTAGTGATTCCCAGGCAAGATACATACAAACACAGGAAATCACACTTAGTGTGTGATTTAGTAAGTTAAGGATACATCAAAGTCAAATTTGAAAAGAAATGAGAAAATCTTGAAATCACTAGAGAGAAAACACACCTTATGTTGAGGGAGGAATGGTGCCTATAATAGCTGTTAAAAATAAAAAAATTGAGTCCAGTAGACAATAGAATAACTTCCTTAAAGTGCTTTAAGAAAATAATCAACTCAGAATTGTATATCCACTTGAAATATCCTTCAGAAACAAGAAGAAAATGAATGCATTTCCAGATAAATGGAAGTTGAGAGAATTCATCAAAAAACATGCAGGATAAAAGATGTCAGTGTTAGGCCAAAAATTAGATATGAACAAATGGAGAGAGAATAAGGCATGTAAACCCCACTAAAGGGACTCAAAAAGTTAACCAGAAAGGACTCACAGAGTCAATGAATTAATCAGTTGAAGTTCCAAAGTCCAAAGCAACTTGGAATGGCCAAATCCCCAGATAAAGAAAAGTATCTTGGCACAACTCATGTCTTCATTGTATCAATTAGACCATGCCATTGTAAAATTTACTTTAGCCTGCTAAAAGGCCGAGCTTATTCTTTAATTTGACCTATACGCTGGTTTTTTCGTCTTCCTCCAGCCCCTAATCAAGTAACTTTGTAACAGATCTTGGAAGTGTAAATAAACCTATACAGACAAAGAATGCCAAGTTCTGGACCAACATAGTCACCTAAATAACCCTATTCCTAAAACAAAACTCCAAAGGAATTATAAATCACCTGTATACATCATGCCTTATACTGAACCTTTCCCCAAAAAGCCCTATAACACCCCAGACCCTGAACCCTTAAGTGCGTCTCCTCTCTGAGGATGCCCACACTTGCCTATTTTCGAGTGTCACTTTTTCTGTCCTACTTCAGATAAGTAGAAGGGCTGCTGAGATCTTTGATTTGGGCTTGCAAGTTCCCGTCACCTGGGTGACCCCAACGAACTACAGCTATACAGTCATGCTCCTTAGTAGCCTGCCTGAAAATCTCTTTTCTTTGCCTTTAAAAAGTTCTGAGAACATACTCTCACTCCATCCAGTGCTCTGTGGCTCCCCCAAATCCTGGGGCGGCAGGGACTTGGTTCAACACTGTGCATATACAAGCTAGCTGACACTGGACTCCAAGTGACACTGGCTTTAGGAATTGTCAGGGGATGTGCCCTATGCCAAGCAGCAGTTCAATGAGCTTCTCTTTCCTCCATTTTTCCTCCCTCTCTGTTTTATTCAAGTAAACCTGCCTTTTCTGTGTTGATTTTAGCCCACTCCTCCCTTGGGGTGTAATCAAATAAACATGTCTTTATCTACCTTGACTCTAACCCGCTCCTCCTTTGTAGTATATTCAAATAAAACCTTAACTCTGCTTCACTACTGTGTCTCTACCCTTCAATTCTTTGTTGCAGAGGAGGCAAGAACTGAGGAAAATAAACTCAACCCCCTCCACCCCCCCAACACTAAGGAGGGCTTTTGAGAGAAAAGGGAAACTTGGATCTATAAGAAGAAATGAAACATACTAGAAATGTTAAATAAGAAGTTAAATATAAAACGGCAGTTTTTTTCTTCTTGTAATTTTCTTAAAAGACAGCTGACTATGGAAAACTAATCAATAGCACGATTAAAACATGTTTATAATGACAGTTGAAGTGAAAGCTATAGAAAAAAATAGTACCAAGAACAGAAAAGGAAGAAAATACATGGGATTGTACTGTTTCAGAGCTGCTACCTAGTGAAACGGAGAGAGCAACATGCGACCTGGGTGGGAAAGACATAGGGAGCAGACAGTGGAGATTGTGCACTGCTGGTAAAGTAAGAAGAGATAGAAAATACAAAATTCCAAGTGGCGAGTAACATACAGCACAATATTGACTCTATTTTTACACTTTGATAAATTAAGGGCAAAAATTGTTAGTGTATAAGAATCGTTAGGAAAAAATTGTACATGGATATATAGCTAAGAAGCCAAAAAATGAAGAAAAAGAAAGATTTGATTAACTGAAGGGAAGGTTAAAAAGAAGCAAAGAGGAAAAAAATACAGAAGGTAAATGGAAAACAAATGGCAAGGGAGCAGATTTAATCAGACATATCAATCATTCCATCAAGTGCTGATGGAAGAGAAGGCTCATTAGAAGGCAAGGATGGCCACACTAGACAAAAAAGTAAGGTCCAGTGACAGAATCTATAAGAAACTCACTTTAAATATGAAGATACATAGTAATTAAAAGGATGGAAAAAGTATACCACATAATATTCAAAGCATAATTAAGTTTTGTTGTTTATCAGATTAATATCAGAGAAGACTGTAAGATAAAGATATTTCTAAGAAATAAAAAATTGTTTACTAATGCTAAAAGGGATGTTTCATCTGGATGTCCTAAGAATTCTAAATATGCATTCTACAGAATTCAAAAGTCATGAACTAAGGGGGCAATCCACAGGCAAATCCAGTTATCAATGGATGTCTCTATCTTAGTTATTGATAGAACAAGTAGAAAAATAAAACAATAAGCATTACCAACTTGTGCAACACTATGTTGATCTAATTTATATTTACAGAACGATACAAACCAACTGTGCAATACACATTCTTTTCAAGTGTACAGGGTGCATTAACCTGCACAGAATATCTGCTGGGCCTTGAAATATGTCACAACAAACATGAGAGCTTGAAGTTATATGGGATATGTTCTTTGGCCATGATTAGACCCCCAAAACAAGTAAGGTTTAAATTAGACAAGATTAAATTAAATAGGTAGTAATATCCCCAAACACTTGAAATTAAAACACATCACATACATACACACATACATACACCCACACACACAGGTGTTTTGCACATGTATTTCCTAGTGGCTCTGCTTCTCTGATTGAACCCTAACACACAACAGTTGAAAATTAATAGTTTAGGGTCTATATGAGAAAATAAGGTGGGGTTTTTGTTGTTATTGGTGGTGAGGTGGAGTTTGGTTTACATCAACACATTCTATTTCTGGGTCACATTACATACTGGCTATGGTGTATTGAGGTGGTGCTCCTGACGCACATGTCTGCTTGTTCTGGGCCTGAGGCTGAGGCAGCAGCCCTACTTGGGAAAAGTCATTCTCATGACAGGAAGATGAGGAAGGAACTAGGCAGAGATGTAGAATGTTCTTCAGGCAAGAGGGAGTGTTTGGGAACAATAATGCAATTACCTCAATCTGACAAATAGCAATTTCTAAACTATGGTAAATGCTTAATAAACATTTGTGATGAAAAATAAATGAGTGATATTTAAAAATGTTATGAAGGATCTTTCTTTCTGAAGACAGTTACACTATTTTCTCTTTACTCCCATGGTAAATTTTAAGTGTCTTTTGTTTTAATTATATTTGTTTATTTACTTGTCAGTTTCACCCACTAGAGTTTATTTCTTGAGGAAAATAGTTTGATCTTTTTCATCCTTGTCCCCAGCCTTTGAAAACTGAAATCTCACTCTCAGTCATCCATTGTAGGTAGTTATTTTAATGTGTTTGTCTTCATTCTTGAAAAAATGTAATATATTTGTATTTTATGGAAAATAACATTTTAAAATCAGTATTCTCAGATTAAACTTTTAAAAAACTAGAAGAAAAGAGCAAATCAAATCTCAAATAGGTAGAAGTAAAATAATAAAGAGTAAATTGAATAAAAATGAAAAATGAAATGTAATAGAAAATCAACAAATGTAAAAAACAGCTTTCTACTGAAAAGATTAATAAAATTGAAGAGCCTATAACAAGACTAATAAAAGAAACATTCATGCTAAACACGTCTAAAACAAGGAATTTAATTTTCAAATTTATGTTTCCCTTCAGGTTCATTCAATTTATACCACTGTTATCCTCTGATTGCTCAGGTATGGGGGTTACTCTGTGTTCTTTTCATTTCCTTACATCCCCCAGACAATTCACTGGGAAATTGGGTTGTTCTAGACACAAAACACATCTGAATCAGAATATTCTTACCCGCTTTCCTGCTACAACCTTAGTGTAAGCCCCATCAAGAGTCACCTACACTACTGTAGTGGCCTTCTACCTGGCCTTCCTCATCCGCCCTTGGCCCCCACACTGATTCTCCATAGAACATCCAAAATAATGTTTCGATTACATTAGTCAGACTTTGTCACACTGTATCGTGTGGCACAAACCTCAGCTCCAAGACAGCGTAACACTGGCTGACTTGCCATTCCCCCAACACACCAACCTCCACCCTTTCTCAACTTTGTAGCACTTGCTATTCTCTTTACATGGAATGCTTTCTCCCCAGATCTTGTTTTGACTTGCTCATCAGTTCCCTGCTGTAAAGAGGTTTTCTGTGATACTGATCTATAGTTGGAAGGGCAAGTTCCCTACAGGCCACTGGATTGTCTTCATCATTGAATCCTCCAGACTCTTTAACAGTACCTAGGACATGCAAAGGTCTTAACAAATGAGTGAAGGGATGAATGAAAGAGGACGGGTTCAGAGCACCAGACAAAGGAAGTGGGGATCATAAAAGGAAACAAAATTATAATACTAAGTGAGGAAATCAAAATATAAATCCATTATTTCTCAATACTTACTGTTCATTCTAATAACGCAATGAATACATAGCACAAATCATAAATTATTTAGGAGGTGAATAATGTTGTAAAAGTCATAATATTTTGGTAGATGTGTGCACATGCATAAATTTGGTGCTCATTTTTTGATCAAAAGTAAGATTCAGACGTATGAATCAGAAATATCATCAACTGACGTAAAAAGCATGATCAAAATTCTTTATGCATTAAATAAAAGAGAAAGTATGATATAATAAGGATAGGACCCTACATAGAACTTTAATTTTTATCAAGAGAATGTAGCAAACATTAATATTAAACATTACATAAAATGAAAGCAGATGAGGATTGAATACCATTGGAGTATTTCAGAGTATTATTTCTATGTCCCTTTTGTAACATAGACAGTTAAGAATTGTATCCAATATGGGACATTCATTTCTTTCCCCATTAAAAATTTAACCTTCAACTCTACACACAGTTCAGCCTCACCACTGGTTCATTCTTCATCCAATATCAAGTGACTAGCTTCCTTTTTAACATTTATTTTTACATGAATAATTAAAAAACAAATTTAAAAATAAATTATTCAAAATGGCCAAATAAGGTAAAAAGTGTAACAAATATGAGTATCTGACCACAGAGTCTTCAATATGGCAGGAGGAATCAAAGCCATGAAGACAATCCATAGCAAAGAAACTATTTATAATAATTCCTTGCTAGAATGGTACAACATTTGAAAATCCATCAACATCATCCACCACATCAACAAAAAGAAGAACAAAAAACACATGATCATCTCCGTAGATGCTGAAAAAGCATTTGACAAAATTCAGCATCCATTCATGATTAAAACTCTCAACAAAATGGGTATACAGGGCAAGTATCGCAACATCATAACGGCCGTATATGACAAACCCACAGCTAACATCATACTTAACAGCGAGAAGCTGAAAGCTTTTCACCTAAGATCAGAAACAAGACAGGGATGCCTAATCTCTCCACTGTTATTCAACATAGTACTGGAGGTCCTAGCCATGGTAATCAGACAAAACAAAGACATACAAGGCATCCTGATTGGTAAAGAAGAAGTCAAATTGTCACTATTTGCAGATGACATGATATTGTACATAAAAAACCCTAAAGACTCCACTCCAAAACTATGAGAAGTAATATCTGAATTCAGCAAAGTTGCAGGATACAAAATTGACACACAAAAATCTGTTGCTTTCCTATACACTAATGATGAACTAACAGAAAGAGAAATCAGAAAAACAATTCCATTCACAAATGCATCAGAAAGAATAAAATACCTAGGAATAAACCTAACGAAGGAAGTGAAAGACCTATACTCTGAAAACTACAAGACACTCCTAAGAGAAATTAAAGAGGACACTAACAAATGGAAATTCATCCCATGCTCTTGGCTAGGAAGAATAAATATTGTCAAAGTGGCTATACTACCTACAGCAATCTATAGATTCAACGCAATCCCTATCAAAATACCACCAGCTTTCTTCAATGAACTGGAACAAATAATTCTAAAATTCATATGGAACCACAAAAGACCCCGAATAGCCAAAGCAATCCTTAGAAGGAGGAATAAAACAGGGGGAATTACGCTCCCTGACTTCAAGCTCTACTACAAAGCCACAGTAATCAAGATAATTTGGTATTGGCACAAAAACAGACCCACAGACCAGTGGAACAGAATAGAAAATCCAAACATTAACCCAAACATATACAGTCAATTAATATTTGATCAAGGAGCCTTGGATATACAATGGGGAGATGATGGCCTCTTCAGCAGCTGGTGTTGGAAAAACTGGATAGCTACATGTAAAAGAATGAAACTGGACTACTGTCTAGCCCAATGCACAAAGGTAAACTCAAGGTGGATCAAAGACCTGAATGTAAGTCATGAAACCATAAAACTCTTAGAAAAAAACATAGGCAAAAATTTCTTGGACATAAACATGAGCAACTTCTTCATGAAAATATCTCCCCGAGCAAGGGAAACAAAAGCAAAAATGAACAAGTGGGACTATATCAAGCTGAAAAGCTTCTGTACAGCAAAGGACACCATCAGTAGAATAAAAAGAGATCCTACAGTATGGGAGAATATACTCATAAATGATGTAGCCGATAAGGGGTTGACATCCAAAATATATAAAGAACTCACGCACCTCAACAAACATAAAGCAAATAATCCAATTAAGAAATGGGCAGAGGACATGAATAGACACATCTCCAAAGAAGAAATTCAGATGGCCAAAAGGCACATGAAAAATGCTCCACATCACTAATCATCAGAGAAATGCAGATTAAAAGCACAATGAGATATCACCTCACATCAGTGAGGATGGCAAACATCCAAAACACAAAGAACAGCAAATGTTGGTGAGGATGTGGAGGAAAGGGAACCCTCCCACATTGCTGGTGGGAATGCAAATTAATTTAACCATTGTGGAAAGCAGTATGCAGGTTCCTCAAAAAACTCAAAATAGAAATACCATTTGACCCAGGAATTCTACTCCTAGGAATTTACCCTAAGAATGCAGCAGCGCAGTTTGAAAAAGACAGATGCACCCCTATGTTTATTGCAGCACTATTTACAATAGTCAAGAAATGGAAGCAACCTAAGTGTCCATCAGTAGATGAATGGATAAAGAAGATGTGGTACATATACACAATGGAATATTATTCAGCCATAAGAAGAAAACAAATCCTACCATTTGCAACAACATGGATGGAGCTAGAGGGTATTATGCTCAGTGACATGAGCCAAGAAGAAAAAGACAAATATCAAATGATTTCACTCATATGTGGAGTATAAGAACAAAGAAAAAAACTGAAGGAACAAAACAGCAACAGACTCACAGAACCCAAGAACGGACTAACAGTTACCAAAGGGAAAGGGACTGGGGAGGATTGGTTGGAAGGGTGGTACAAGGGGGAAAAGGGGGCATTACAATTAGCAGATGTAATGTTGGGGGGGGGCACGGGAGGGCTGTACAACTCAGAGAAGACAAGTAGTGATTCTATAGCATCTCACTATGCTGATGGACAGTGACTGTAATGATGTAGGTGGGGGGGACCTGATGAAGGGGGTAGTTTAATCACCATAGTATTGCACATGTAATTGTAGATTAATGATACCAAAATAAAGTATAAAAAAAAGAATTCCTTGCTAGAGAAAGTGGATATACTTTAGAGGTTCTTGAAGAATAAGTATAATCATCCAGAGTGTAAGTGTGAGTCTCCATCCACACTCCATATGAGTGGCCTTGGTTACACAACAAGATGATGACAGCACAGATTTGTACTCAAGCACATCTTTTCAGAGAATGTGATCATGGACTTGCTATGATTAGTAAATTTCAAAATCTTGGCTGTGAAAAGCCATATTATAGGACTGCCTAAAAAACCGACAGACTATTACTCCTCTAATCAACTAAAACCTATCCTTAGGTTAGACTAGATCATAGGAGGGCTACATAGCCATTCCATATAATTGTGATCTCTTCAAACAACTACTTTTGCTGGAATATACCAAAGGTGAATTCATAAGAAAGAGCTTGTGCCTGCTTTAAAAGTATTGCTTGAGGGACTGGACCCTGCAATATATTATCATTTCTCCCTGCCTAACTGTTGGATGTGATTTGCTGTTGCCTCTAAACTAGAAATAATTCTGTCAGCTGTGAATTCTATAATTTATTTAGATTGTTTTGTCACTAATGCCAGATAATTTGAAGGCAAATTAAAAGCTCATTTCCAGTACTGATATAAAACTCTACAACACTCAATTTACTGGTTTCACTCAATAGTGGTCACCTTACTTTTCTTCTCAATTATTACTATTACCAAACTTTCTGGCGGCAATATATAGTTTTTAAAAGTTGATATAAAATACATACAGAGAAAACACTTGCTCTCAACTTTTTTTCACCTGTCTTTCCACAGGTAATCACTGATATATTTTTCCATTTCCCCAGAATTTTCTAAGCAAAAGAAACACCATTTCATTTTCTTCCTTTTTTTATCGCAAAGGGTGACATATTTTCTCTAGCTTACGTTAATGGCTACTTCCTGGACACCTTCTCATTTTTTTATATCAGAAGATCCTCATTTCCTTTCCAACCTATGACATTTCATTTTATTCTACAATTTATTTTTCTACAATTTATTTAACAAGTCCCATATCAATGGACATTTAGGTTGCTAACAATCATTTGTTTTTACAAACAATACTTTGTATTTCTATCTTTACAAATATCCTTATGTGTGTCTAAGGATAAATTTCCAGTAGGATTCCTGGGTCAAAGTACATAAGCATGTTAACTTTTGATAGATATTACTAAATTGCCCCCTGTAAGTAATACATGAGAATGCTTATTTCTTTCTAAGTTGCTGAAAAGATTGTCATACATTCAGATTTCTAATGATATATTGATAAAAATTATATTTTAGTATAGTTTTGATTTATTGATTAATAGAGCTCTTTTACTTATACACCATTTATATTTCTTTAATTATCCTTTGATGAATTGTCCATTGAATTATTGGCCATCTTTTTGTTTCTAGGGGATCTTTATATAGAAAAGATGTGACCACTTTGTAAGATAAATTGCAAGTATTTTTTCTCAGTTCATTGATGTTTTAAAAAGATGATTATCTTATTTTCTGCCCACATATTTTTGACTTTTATGATATAAAAAATAGAATTATTTCATTTTATGGCTCCTGAATGAGAGTTTTTTTAATTAAATAGAAAAGACTATGAGGGCACTGCACACAGGTTAAATACTGCTTTGAGTTTAGAAATTGCATTTTACATTTTAACTTTCACAAGGGATTTAGATATTGTTTTTCCAAAGCTGTATGTTTCTCTGATTACTTCCTGTATGTCAAATGCATTATTCCTCCCTATAAACCTCCTATTTACCTGTTACTGTTTCTTTTTATCTTTAATTATCATTCCTTTTCAGATTACCAGTCAAAGTATTTAACATTATGTGTTGAATTTGTGTGACTTCTTTTGGCAACCAATTGATTTCTGATCTGCATCTCAGTAATAATGAAAATAAAACACTCTCCACTTCTTCAGTGCACACTGAGTAATCTAAAAATGATGATTTGATGAGCTAAGCAAAATTTTCATTTTTTGAATTTGTCTTATTACAATGCTGAAGTAACATTACTGGAGCAGCACACACTCCTATGCTGAAGATCTTCAGTGCACACCAGCCCCATGTCACATGAGAGGATTTAGACACTGTCCTTGTCCTGGAACAGCATATATCTAATTGACAACACTTCTTTTTTTTTAATGCCAATCTCATTTGTCTTTAAGAGAGCTTAGTGTCATTGTATATATTAACTTACAGTGTTTAACAGCCTACTGGTTTTATTTGTATAAAACATTACAATCATAAGATCTTTACATGTTTGTATTTGAGTTTCACTGTAAATCTAAATACGCTAGGCAACCACATTCTCATGTAACCACATAATTTCTGTGATTATCTAATATCATTTAGCAACAAAATATTGCATCGTACTTATTTGAATATTTTTATTTAAAATGATGTTTTATTTTAACATTGATAGTAACAAGTTATATCTTCTTTGCCTAGGAAAACAAATATTTTGTATGATAACATTCAATTTAGGTTTACTCGAGAGTAGCATTTGGGAAACTAAATTTAAAAAGTAGGTTTAATCGTATAAAACTGTCTTATTTAATTATTCATTATAAAATTATTACTGTACTTATCTTTTCATTCTTCTTCTCATTTTTGTTTAGTCTTCCCCTTCTGCTATTCCACCCCATGGAATGCATACACACACACCTACGTGCACACACACACACGCACATACACACACACCCCTACACACACACACCTGCACATACGCATGTACACATCCTACACACACATACCCTTTCTGCCATGGGGCACGGGCTATTTTTAAATGACTTAGTATTTAAAGAAGGAAAGAAGAGAAGGTCAGAGGCATGGAAGGCCAACTGACAGAGGCAGCAGGTGGAAAATATGCAATGGAAAGAGAGGGCAGTGTCTGAACAGTGATCAGGTTGTCAGAGAGGCCTGGCTCTGCTAACTGGGTTAATTGAATAAGATAAAATGGGAGTTCCAAGGTTTAAACAAGAGCATTATGAAGTACAACAGATAAAATTACTTCTTCACACACAGTGAAAAGGAGAACATGAAACAAATGGGCCAAAATGGGGAGTCTGTTGGTGGATACACAGAAGTTTTCTGTACTCTAATTACAATATTCCTGTAAGTCTGAAATTATAACCAGATGAAAAGTTAAAAGAAACAATAAAGAAACACATGGTTAGGCATATAAAAAGACAAAATACGTCACAATTCCAAGAGTCAACAGAAAACATAAAAAATGCCTTAGGGACTTGGGGAGTGGAGTTAACAGACATGGGCTTTAAAATGACTATGATGACAATATTGAAAGACCTTTAAAATATTCAGATTTGAGTATAGAAATATAAAAAGACTAGAAAAAGAATGAAATGTAAATTCTTAAAGTGAACAGAACGGATGAGAGAATATCAGCAGGAAAAGAAAATGTCAGAGTTCAGGTGGTCCAGACATATGGGCAGGTGAGGCTGAGGGCAGGTGCACAGGAGGTTTCAACACATGAGAGGCTGAAGGGCAGTTGCCTGGAGTGGGGGATGGGGTGTGGTTCTAGGCAGGTGAGGCTGAGGGACAGGTGCAAAGTGAGGGTCCGGGACTGGGTGGCGTCACTTGGGCCACAGTGAAATAGTCATTGGGCTGGAGCCTGGGCTGGGACTGATAAGGGACGGGATGCTGTGGGTAGAGCAAGCTGGAGCAGAGCATCTGTTGTGGAGCACACACTGCAGAGGTGAACAGGAGCCAGAGCAGTGCTCACTGGAACGAAGACAAGACCTTTGCCTCTGCAGATGCGTCAGTGCTCTCTCTTCCAGGCTGAACCCCAATGAGCTCTCCATAGAAGAGGAATGCTGAGGGGCGCAGCCCGTCACAGGAAACGAAGGGACAGCAAGGCAATCCTGTGAGAGCCAGCACAGCCTCTCTAGCCTTTGTGGAAATAAGGCCTTGCTCTGCTGAATCTGTGACCTGTGGGGGTCACCCTTTGTGCTGTGTCGCTGGGACCTCTCATGGCACGCTTTCCTCAAACCTATGGGATAATATTTTCTTCTAAATTTTCGTTGTCTTACTGTGGGTGAAGTGGGGTTTCTATGGCCAGGATCTTCACTGAACTTAAACGTAACTGGCCTGTTGCTATGCTACCGCTTCCACACCTTTAGGCAATAAGCCATTATTGTGTTAATATAAGGAGTTCCGCCCAGTGCTCTGCGGGAGACTGGGTGGCGGGGCTGGAAGGCTGTAGGAGAGCAGAGCGGAGGCTGGAGTGGGGGCAGCACCGAGGACAGAGGCCCAGAGGATGGCTGTGCGGGACGGCTGGGCAGAGAGGCCCAGAGGATGGCTGTGAAGAGGGGCACAGAGGCAGAGACCGGCTTGCTGCATCTGAAGCAGCAGTGATAACACAGACTGGCTCTGAGTGAACGGGATTTTAGTGACTGACCTGCCACCTGGAAATAAAGTTGGGTATAACCTTTTCACCCCAAGAACCCTTTGCTGTAAATTTCTTTGGTCACAGTGAATCTATAGCGAACGTGCCTGGGGCTGAAACTCAGTTGCAAGACACTTACTTTGAATTTTCACATTATAGGGGAATCTGTCTCTCAATTCCTCAGCACGCAATGGGGGACAGGTGCGGTGCACCAGCAGGCATCATCCTGAGGAGGGGCCCTGCTCCCTGGGTGTGGCTACCCTCCAGGGATCCTCTCCACCCCTCCCAAGGCTGGCGGTCGGCCACAGGCCCTCAGAGCTTAGCTCCTCCTCAGCGGGACCCAAACTCTGTTAGCCCCAGGTGACGTTCTGCCCCTCCTCCTTCTCAGCCTTTGGACTTGAAATAACTCCAATGCAATACCCAGTTTCTTAGCTCCCACCTATCTCTGCCTGCTGGCATTTTGTCCTTTAAAACCTTTTTCTTTCTTTGTTTGCTTTTAAAGCTTGTTTTTTCTTTCTCTCTCTCTTTCTTTTTTTTTTTGTTAATTCCTATAAAGCCTAGATTAAATAAAGGTTCCGTCTTCATTTCAATCCTACTCTCATGCTTTCAACATTAAATCCATTTCAAGAATTCATTTGTGCTCTTAATAGCCCTGACTGTAAGCCTCTCAAGTTCATGCTGAACCTCGAAGGAGCCAAACGGTATTTGCAGAATCTTTCAACATTTTCCTCGTAACTTGAAAGAACAAACTAGAGGCGTGTTGGAGAGGTGGGAAACTGTGGACTCAAAGATGCATGCTGAGGTGCAGGTATTGGGGGACAGTGACGGTGTCACCGATGGACTGGGGATGGGGGGGTGGCAAGAGGACAGGCAGCTCTGTGCTGGGGCATAACGGATACAGTTTGAAGCTTGTTACTGTATAATTTGTCCCGAATGTGAATGGAACTTTTAATGTCATTTTTAATATTTCTTGACTTCTGCAGAGTTATATTCCTGTTAGGCAGGAAAATAGATATGAGCGGGGTGGAGAGAGAAAAAGGCCAGAAAGTCCACTAAAAAGACCCAAAATTAATCAATTAAAGCTCAGAAAGCCAGGAGCAACTTGGCCTGGAATGTTTGAATATTCCACAGATAAAGGAAGGTACCTCAGCACAGCCCATGTCTTTATTGTGCTAATCATGCAGGCCCAGCTTATTTTTTTACCTTTACCTATATGCTGTTTTTTTCTCCTTCTGGCCCTTTAATTAAGTAGTTTGTAACCTAGGCAACTAATTTAGCATGCAGGCCCAGTCGTAAACAACATAGTGAAAGGCAGGAAGGATTCCATCTTAAAGATTGTATTTTAATAGCCAGGAAGTAAAAAATATAAGATTCTTAACTTACTCTTTATCAAACAGACAATAACTCAGCCCACCTTGGGGACTGGGCAGGAAGCCTGTTTGATCTGCGCCCAGACTAAGACGCCGGAATCCCAGGGAGAAATCAGAGCAGGAAGTTCCTTGTGTTAACTTAATTCTAAGTATTCAAAGACCCCTTAACTAGTCTGCACCCCCAGCTCTTAGTCACAGAATCCTTAAAAGGCGGAACCCCCAACCTTTCGGGGCATGCCTCTCTGAGGTCGCCCACACTTTCTAAGTGCATAACCTTTAACTTTGAACTCTCTCTTTTCAACCTTTCAGGGAGCACTCCTCTCTCTGAGGTCACCCACATTTTCTAAGTGTGTAAGCTTTTAATCTTAAACTTTCTCTGTCCAACCTTTCAGGGCACCTCTCCTTGCTGAGGTTGCCTGCTGCACTTCTCTCTTTAAGTAGCTTTAAATAAAACTTTTACTCTGCTTCACTACTGTATCTCTGCCCTTCAATTCTTTGTCACAGCGGGAACAAGGACCGAGGAAAATACACTAAAGACAGCCAGAAGGAGACTTCATTTGCCTTTTCGCATGCATATAAATTCAGTTGGCTTTGCCTTCTAGACTTTTGCTTTAATTAGGGACCTCCCCTTCTTTTTAAATATGGTTAAAACCACATCATGAATTTGTATAACAAATGCAAGCAACATGATCTCGGAGGATGGTGGTCTCTGTGTACAGGGGCCAGTTGAGCACCCAGCCATAGTTACGGGATTAATTTTCCATGTTCAAAGATGTGTTTTCACCTGAGTGTGTCACACTGCAGAAACTTTTTTTATACCTTTGCTGGTTTCAAGGAGCTTTGCTTTGCTTTTCCTTTTAATCCTTAGATCAGTAGTTGGTTGCACAAAAATGTAATTCCTTTGTAGGGAAAACCTGTGAGAAAAAGGAAACGCCTTCCTACCCTACAGATGGAAGTGGGAAAATGACACGCGGAGCACTGTGAGATGCTGGAGGCAGGAATCAGGCTTTCGTGATTCACTTGGACACTTAGCAAAAATAAGATTGGAAATGTCTTTCCAACTATTTGTCTTATCTCCTTAAAACTCCCAAATATATTTAAACATAATTACAAAAGGTTGAGGACAACAAAAAAATGAAAAATCAATTACGAATTGATTAATGAAATGTGTTTATTTTGATATGAGTCAACAATATATTATTTCCCTACAAACATTTACCTAAACACTCAGTGCCCCAAGAAATAATCTAGCTTACAGGGCTGGCTGTTTACATTCAATGTTATGTTGCATTTTCTCCTCCCCTTCTCCCTCTACCTCCTTTTTCTTTTTCTTCTTATTAGCTTTTGCAGCAGCATGCTACTTCATTTGCACCTGTAAACTTTCTTGATTTAAGTGGAATGAGAGTTCTGTGGCCGACTTGCAGAGAGAAGCCTTTAAACCATTGCATCGCATAGTGTGCATCTCCCCCAAGCAATCCCATTAAAGAATATTAGCTTCTTCTAATTTGGAACTCAGTCCTTTATGTACAAATAAAAGTGAAAAAGTTAATAAATATCTATTTTAAGAATGTACTGTGAGGCAGGCAAGTCACAGGTGCTGCAAACACACCTTTCATAAAACAATATCTCTTTCCCTTCAGCAATGCAGTTCTAGTTCCCCCGCTGATTCATTGAAACAGATCTTAAGGAAACAGCCTTACCCTTATGGCCTGTTCTTCCCCCCGCTGCCCCCGCCCCCCTAGCTCTGAGCAAGGCCCTGGCTTCCTGCCAGGGTGAGATGCACCTTTCCTCACAAAATGAGGCAAACTTACCTCCTCACAGCACATTTTTCCCCCAGGAGGCAGGGCTGATGATTTACAGCCTTAATAAGTTCTTACATTTATCTGTACCACTTCACACTCTGAAGTGCCTCACTTTTTCATGTCTTTGAAGAGGCAAAACCACCCTCCAAGGCCACATCTTCTTGCTTCAGTTAAGACGCAAACCTAGGGAGGCTTCTTGACTCAGTTACGACCACAAAGATATATTGGGAGACCTGGAGCTATCAGGAACCAGAATCCAGGACTTCTTATCCTTAATATTGTTCCCTAAAATATGCAGCTGTTTATTCTAACCTATTATCTATTCATTCAGATTAGTACCCAGTCTTTAAAAAGTCATCCCTAATGGAAAAGATAGGCAAAACTGGATGGGTTTCTTGGGTATTAGAAACAAGCCTTTGAGCCAAAAATAAGGAACACTTTGACATTTTGCCTTTCTTGAGGATTTTGTCTTTCCCCTTGAGATCTTACAAAACTAGACACACTTATTAATACAATTAAAAAATTTATTATGCACCCAGTGTCCACTATGTGCAAGATGCTGCAGAACATGGTTCCCGCCATCCCTGAGGCAGCTCCTGGGCAGAGAAGGGACAGAGGGCATCCCAGGAAGATTCGGCACTCACTGTGGCTATAATGAAGGGTCCTGGGTTCGTGGTGGGCTCAGGGTTCAGAACCATCCTGTCACTTACAGTCACATGGGAGGCAGGGTGTGCATGCTGAGGGGCCTGCAGCAAAGAGGCCTGGAAGTCAAACTCCTGTCCAAGGATGGCTGGTCTTATGACAGGGGAGGGAGCTGTGTTTGCAGAGCCCCTGGGGTGAGAAGGCCTCTGTCAACTCCACATACCCTTCCCCTTCCCCATGGTCCTTCCAGGGCTCCTGTTCTGCTCACAGGATTGCAGATGTGAATTCCTGGTATGTACAGAGTGAGTCAAATTCAAATCCATGCCCCCAACTTCTATTACAGTGTGCTGGCACTTTTTGGATTGCCCAGAGACTATGGGGTCTCTGAAAGCCACAGCTATCCAGACCCAACCTTCATTTTTCTGGCGAAAATAGCATTTTATTCATTAGTCTATTTTTCCCACTTTCTAAGAAAAATCAAAAAGAAGAAACAAGCTCCATTGTAATCTAGGTAGTACACATTGCCTTATAATATTGAATACTCCAATTATTATGGAAAAAAATAGACATTTTGTGCAGAAAAATAGAAGCAATAATAAATGCCTGTTGTTTCCCACCCTCCCTATGACTCAGGCATGATTGTTTGGGAGGGTGGGATGACTCAGGACTCATCCTAAGGGGGAAAAGACAGCTGAGAAGCTGGTGAGGCCCGGAGGACTCAGAACAGCTGTCTTCCCAGTAATCAACATGACATTTTTTATTGCTGTTTCAAGAATACAGAGTGTGTCAGCCACAGCATCTCACTGTTTATTTTTGGTGGTTTTATTTTTTGAAATCATGAACCAGAATCAGCACGTAGAATAAGACATAAATACTGCTTGTTGGTTCTCCCTTTAAAATGGTCTGCCTTTTGTTTTTGATAATTTTCTGAATATGGACATAAAAATCCATAGAGCTCAAGTATTGGCAAACATTTTGAAACCAGTCAATAATTCAAGTCAGTCTCTAAAAATCTGAGATTAAAAGCAGACAATAAAATAACTTAACTAAATCTTGAATTTAAGAATCTTTAAAATTATATATACCATGTTTTGAGCAGATGCTAATATACATTCTGGGGAACTTGGGGTTCCTATGGCCAGGAGCCTCACTGAACTTAAACCACTTGATGATGCAACTGGCCTGTTGCTAGGCTACCGCTTCCACACCCCTAGGCAATAAGCTATTATTGCGCTATATAGAGAGCTCAGCCCAGTGCTCTGGACAGAGGCAGAGACACTAGTACTCGACCTACCGCCAGGGGAACAAGCTAGGTAATAAACCCTTTCACCCCAAAGAAAGGTTCTACTGTCATTTCTTTGGTCACACTGAATCAATAGCAAACTTGCCTGGGGCTGAAACCCATTGGCAAGACAATTGGCGAGGTCAGCAGGGTTCACTGTTGACCAAGAAAAAATACAGGCTGCCCTTATGGGAGGGGTGCTTCAGCGGGTAGCCCCTATGAATGGGGAGACAGTGGATTGTCCCCCAGTGGGCATGTGGTCTGAGGTGCCTTGCCTTCTAGAGGACTGGGCCCCACCCCAGGACTGGAGGCAAGTGGAGGTGATACCTGAGGCAGTGGGGACTGTGGGTTGGCTGCGTCTCACAGTATTAAAAAAAATCTAGAGAAGAGAAGGACACGATCCTGAAAAAGACCCAAGAAATGATGGCACAAGAATGTGAGCTGCAAACGCCTGTGGATTCCCTGAAGAAGGAGATGACATTGATGCGAGAGGAGGCAGCACAAGAACACCATTGAAGCTGGCGGGGCCCAGAGGACTCAGAACAGCTGTCTTCCCGGTAATCAACATGACATTTTTTGTTGCTGTTTGAAGAAAACAGAGTGTGTCAGCCACAGCATCTCACTGTTTATTTTTGGTGGTTTTATTTTTTGAAATCATGAACCAGAATGAGCACGTAGAATGTGGCAACGAGGTGCCATTGAAGAGGTAAAATATTCCTTACAGAATGAGACAGCAGCACTGCCAGGTGCTCTGAAGGAGGAAAGGCCATAAAGGAAAAAGACAAACTCCTGAGGGAAGCACAGGCAGAGGTGGCACGAGAATGCCAGCTGTGAAGCATTGAGGTGAAGGTAAGAGAGCTGCTGAAGACTGAGCTAGCATTGCTGTGAGGCATGGTAGAAAAGGTAAAGGTTGTAGCAGAGGAAGCACTCGGGGGAGGGGAGAGAAAGGTGCCATCAGCCTAGAAATGGAGGAGCTGGGGAAGGATGAAGGGGCGGTGCCAGAGGCACTGACCCCTCCTCTATTGAAAGCATGCCCAGTGGTTGTAAAGAAAATAAAGACCCAGCAGCCAGGAGTTCCCCAAGGAGAGGCACAGCCCCCTCCCCAGGTCGTGGGGCACTCTGTGCTCTGCCCCTATACTCAGGCTGA
The DNA here is from genome assembly GCA_032199065.1 of Smutsia gigantea. NCBI lineage: Eukaryota > Metazoa > Chordata > Mammalia > Pholidota > Manidae > Smutsia > Smutsia gigantea. The sequence goes on along the minus strand of JAVSCE010001054.1, from coordinate 591,605 downwards.
GCTGGTGGATTTGGGCTCCTGGTTTATGCAGAAGCCCTTGGAATCAATTGGCTCCTGCATCTGTGGAACTTAGGGGTGGATGGAATTGTTCTGCCGGGATCAGAGATGGGAAAGCTGGCTTCCCTGAGGGTTCAGCTTGCCTGGAGGCAGCAATTACAAAGTGCACATCAGATACAGGAAATCACTCTCTCCTCAATTGCCTTATGGCTGCACGTCGTGCTGTGTGGCCCAATCAGAGTGATCTACCATCCTCTCCTGCTAGATGGCAGATGTATGCCAAGCTCCAAGAGGTGTTACAGGAGCTAGACATAAGAAATGGCATTGATAGTCCAGAGAACCATGGCCTAGATGAAGAGCCTTTCACTAAAGGGATGAGAAATATTGTGCTTCAAATAGCTCCCACACCCCTCTTTGGGTCTCTAGTGTCCATTCTTTCCCCTCACTTAGGGCACCCCAAAAGCGAGGTTACATGTACAGTAGCAGACTTAAGAGAGGCTGAAGCAATGAGAACATGGAAAGAAATGAGGTCTGCTACTCACAAGAAGAATTTAAAGGGCCCCATGAAGGTTATGAGGACAGAGATGTGGGTTGATTTAATACAGGCAGGAGCAGATAGAAGGAAATTAGATAGGAAGTCAAATAGGATCTTACTGGAGCTATGGCAACAGCTGAAACCAGAGCAGCACTTCCAGCCATTAAGACCAAAAAGGCAGAGGTCAGAGAAAGAGCCACGAGTCTGGCCTGTGTGTTTGCAAGACTTCCTGCTGGAGAGGAAGCCAACCTCACTTGAGCCCACACAGGAAAATGATTGGGAAACATGGTTCAACTGAAGAGAAGGTCGAGGTACCTGCCCTGAGGCACCAGGGTGGGACTGGAGGCCACATAGTCCTTTAAATTCCCCAGTGTGTCCAATAAGAAAGCCAGATGGCTCCTGGCATATTACTGTGGATTACAGAGAATTGAATAAAATCATACCCCCTATGCATGCTGCTATCCCCTCTATTACAGAACTGATGGATACCCTCAGCCATGAACTAGGAACATGCCATTATGTGTTAGATCTTGCTAATGCCTTCTTTTCCATTGACATTGGGCAGGAAAGTCAGGAATAGTTTGCCTTCATGTGGGAAGGATGGCAATGGACTTTCACCATCCTTCCACAGGGATACCTCCACAGCCCCACCATCTGTCATGGAATTGTAGCCCAGGACTTGGCTACATGGGAGAAACAGCCAACGGTGTGGCTGTACCATTATATTGATGATGTCATGCTCACGTCTGATTCACTTTCAGATCTAGAAGGTGTAGCACCTAGACTGCTGCAACATCTACAAGAGAAAGGATTAGCTGTGAACAGCACTAAGGTTCAGGGACTTGGTTTGTCTGTCAAATTCTTGGGGGTCATCTGGCCGAGTAAGACCAAAGCTATACCAGAAGCAGTCATAAATAAAGTCCAGGCCTTTCCTACCCCTACAACTGTAGCATTGTTACAGGAGTTTTGGAGTCTTCTAGGCTACTGGAGAGTGTTCATCCTGCACTTGGCACAAATTCTGAAGCCCTTATACTGGCTGGTACAAAAGGGCTTCAGGTGGGACTGGGATGAGATGTGTGCATCTGCCTTTACTACAGCAAAACAGGCAGTCAAGGCCGTGCAGGCCTGAGTGTGATAGACCCATCAAGGCCCTGTGAGCTGGATGTTCACATGACTGAAGGCAGTTATGGCTGGAGTCTCTGACAGCGGCTTGAATGATCTCGGCCAACCTATTGGATTCTGGTCACAATTCTGGAAAGGGGCAGAGGTACAATACACTTTGATAGAAAAACAACTGGCTGCCATGTATCACACCTTGCTGGCTACAGAACCCATCACTGGAATGGCCCCGATAAAGGTAATAACCACCTATCCCATCTTGGGATGGGTGCGAGACTGGACTCAAAAGCCAAGGAGTGGTGTGGCACAAACACCCACACTGGCCAAGTGGGGTGCTTACCTACAGCAGCGTTGTGCCCTCTCTAGTAGCCCCTTGAGTGAAGAACTCCAATGCTTATTGGGGCCGGTGACATATACTAGTGAAAAGCAGGAAGACCTTGCTTTTGGACCATTAGTAGCAGAGAGTCTTTATTGGGAGGAAAGAGGCCCTATGCCCGAAGATGCATGGTACACAGATGGCTCCAGCCGTGGGCAGCCCCCAAAATGGAGGGCCATAGCTTTCCATCCTAAGACTGAGACAATATGGATGGAAGATGGTGAGGGAAAGAGCAGCCAATGGGCAGAGTTGTGGCCTATGTGGCTCGTGATCACCCAGGAGCCCTCCCCTATAGTTGTTTGCACTGACAGCTGGGCTGTCTATCAGGGCTTGACTCTGTGGCTACCAACCTGGTACCATGCCAACTGGCTGGTTGGTCACAGACCCCTTTAGGGGCAAGAATTGTGGCAAGACTTATGGGCCTGTGGTCAGACTAAAATAACTAGTCATTTGTCACTGGCATCCCCAGGAAATGATGAAGCAGATAAATTGGCACAGATACATTGGTTAGAAGGAAAGCCTGCCTCTGATGTAGCCCAGTGGTTACATCAGCATTTATTGAATGCAGGGCAAAAGACCAATGTGGGCCTGTCGGTGGGGCTTGCCTTTGACCTTTCAAGAAGTTAGTAGAGCCCGGCAGGAGTGTGTTGTATGTTCTAAAAAGGACTTACACCGAATTCCACAGTTACATGGGACAATAGCTAAGGGGTCAGTACCCTTCATCAGGTGGCATATAGACTATATTGGGCCTCTACCTGGTCAGAAGGGTATCAGTATGCCATGACTGGTGTGGACACAGCTACTGGACTTCTGGTGGCTTTTCCTACCTGCTTTGCAGACCAGCAGACAACCAAAAGAGGCCTGGAGCGTCTCTTTGCCACCTATGGCTGACCACAGGCAATTGAGAGTGATCAGGGCACCCATATTACTGGACATACACTACAAGAACGGGTGTGACAGCTGGGAATCAAATGGAAGTTTCATTTGCCATACAATCCTATCGCAGCAGGCATGAGAGAGACGCACAATGGCTTGTTAAAATCTGGACTAAAGTCAGATACCAATAGACTGCAGGGATGGTCAGTCCGCTTATGGACCGTGCTACAGCATTTGAGCGAGAGACGCTGAAAGGGAGCCCTGAACCCCGTAGACATGTTAACACATATGGCTACCTCCCTATACAACTGCAAGTACAAACCAGGGAAGAATCACTGAAGCTGAGGTTCGGCCACCGGAATAATATCTTGCTGCCAGCACCAACTGCACTAAACCCTGGAGACTCCATTGAGTGGACATGGCCTTGGACCTTTTGACACATGGACCAACAATGGCTGGCTCTCCTGGCACCTTGGGGACAAGTCCTGGAAGCTGACCTCCTGTGTATTCCTGGAATAACAGCAGAGTGGCCCCCAAAGGTCACAGTGGTATATCATGAATGGCCAGAAGGTAGGAGCATCTTACTGGGGAGTTTTGTTTTATCTAATGCACCTCCAGTAGCACTATATATAGACCCTTCAGTAACCCCCGTGGGGAGAAGAGTAAAAGTATGGTATACTAGACCTGGACGGGAACCCCTCCCTGCTACAGTCCCATCACAGGACCACTCTCTTGCATGCATCCTACATGATGGACAAGATTTGCCTATGTTGGTGTCATTAAAACATGTGCCTTACCATACCTAAGGTCTTTGTGGATTGGGAACCCCTTCAGGTTTGAGGATTATTATAATTTTTGTTCAAAATCTTGTTGTATCTTAATTTTTGTTATTATCTCTAAATTGTCGCTCATTCTTGGCTCTAGGGTCTTTGTGGGTTGGGAACCTCCTCTGGCTTGAGGTTTCTTACAATTTTTTGTTACCTGTATCAAAATCTTGTTGTATCTTAATTCTTGTTATTTCCTCCAAGTTGTTGTTATCCTCTGTTGCTGTTGTGGAATCTGGTTATAGTGCTCCAGCTTTCGCGCATAGGGACCATTGTGGAAGATTGAAGGCATGTAGGTTATAAGGCAAGAATCCTGGAGGGGTGGAGTGTGGGGAAGTTGGGGTTCCTATGGCCAGAACCTCACTGAACTTTAACCACCTGATGATGTAACTGGCCTGTTGCTAGGCTACTACTTCCACACCCATAGGCAATAAGCTATTACTGCACTCTATAGAGAGCTCGGCCCAGTGCTCTAGGCGGAGGCAGAGACACTAGTGCTCGACCTACCGCTGGGAGAACAAGCCGGGTAGTAAACCCTTTCACCCCAAGAACGTTTTACTGTCCTTTCTTTGGCCACAGTAAATCCATAGCGAACTTGGCCCAGGGCTGAAACCCACTGGCAAGACAATCATGAATGCCCTGAATTTAGGATTAGAGAGTGTATCTATTTGTAACACTCTAGTCAACCTCAAATATGTGGATTTACAAGCCCACTTGGGTCAACTTTTTAAATTAATTATATTTTGGTGTCTCCATGACTGCCTTGAGAGCCCAGTATGTCACTGGTTTTTACCACTTAGGAAAAACAAGGCAGATCTCATGCATACATGACTTCTCTTAGTGAAGTGGGTTCTTCATTAGCCCTCTGCTTAGCCCAGTGCCCACTTCTGTCTGCATTCTCTAGGCCAAGGACACTGGGCACAACTCCTGGAGTTTTAATATTTCAATTAAGAATAGGGATCAAGGCCTAACTCACTAAAAGAATTTCAAGCTATTATTGAAAAAACTGGCTTAAGATGCAAAGAATTTATCAAATTGTCTTTAGTATTTCCAAAGGTGTTTGGTGCTGAGGAAATAATAAATTATGTAAAACAGTATATTTTACAAAATCACAGTGAGCTGCCACCTCACATTCATTAATACGGTTACTATAAAAAAAACACATCTTGGAGAGGATGTGGAGAAACTGGAATACCTGTGCACCGTTGGCAAGAATGCAAAATGGTGTTGCCACTGTGGAAAACAGCATGTAGCTCCTCACAAAATTAAACATAGTGAGACAGGGAAGAGACATGGAACAAACATCATGATTAATTTTCCTAAAAATGCTGAGATATAAATGGTATAAATAAGAAGAGGGGTTTCCATCTTAAGGCCAAGATTCCATTTCAAAAAACGGAGAGTTGAGAAGTAAGATTCCTAACATATTCTTTGTTAATGAGCCAACAACTTATCTTAAGGCAAGGCCAGCAGTCTTAACTAATATGTCCCCAATGCTTGAGGGTAACCACCATCTTGGAGAGGAACAACCAATAAGTTCCTTGTGCTAAGTTTATCTTGCAGGAGTCTCTGGAGGACTGTGGATGAGGACATAGTGTCCTTCCCTGGAGGGAGACGTCATGAGACCACATAACAAGCCTACACCTACCCTGGTCCTTTGCTCCATTCCTGAAAAATCCTTAAAAGACAGAATCCCCAGCCTTCTAATTGTGCCTCCTCCCTGAGGTTGCCCTCACTTCTCTTTAAGTGCATACTTTTAAATAGTCTTCTCACTGACAGTGTCTTGTCTCTGCACTCTTCCAGCGGTTAATGCCTTTACTGTCTCTTCGCTATTTCATTCTATTTCCACTTTACTCCTTATAATTAGGGAGGGGCTGCTGAGAGCTCTGATTTGGGGCCACAAGTTCCCGTCACCTGGGTGACCTGTGCAGAACTGAAGCTGTGCAATCTGCTCTTAGAAGCCTGCCTGAAAATCTCCATTCTCTGGGAAGTTCTCAGAACATAATCTCACTCCATCCCATGCTCTGCCACTCCCCCAGATTCTAGGGTAGTAGGAGCTAGTCCCCATGATGTGCAGATCCAAGTGGACACGGGATACCAGGTGACCCTGGCTTCAGGAGTTGGCAACGGAACCTGCCCTGGGTCAAGTAGGGGTTCAGAAAACTTTCCCTCCTTCCCTCTGTACTTCGCTGTTCTCAGCCACCTGGAGGGCAGCTGCCATATGTTACTACTCTAGCTCTAATGAATTCCTTCCTTACCTATATTCATCTGACCTGTGTGCAGATTCTTTCTTGATTAGAGTCAAGAGCCCCCACCTGGGTTGAGGTCACACCAAGCTCTCCCTGGATTGGACTGCTCGGCAACAGTAGGATTACCATATGATCCAGCAACTCTGTGTACACACCCAAAAGAATTGAAAAAGGGACTTGAAAGATATTTGCACACCCATATTCATAGCAACATTATTCATAGTAGCCAAAATGTGAAAGCAACCCAAGTATCCGTGGATAGATAGATGAATGGATAAATAAAATATGGCAAATACATACAATAAAATAGTAATCAGCCTTAAAAAGGAAGGAAATTCTGAGACATGTTACAGTGTTGATGAACCCTGAGGACATTATGCGAAGTGAAAAAAGCAAGTCACAAAAGGACAAATACTGTATGATTCCACTCTGGGCACATGAGGTACCTAAGAGGAGACAAATTCAGAGAAAGAGAAAGTAGAATGGTGGGTTCCAGAGGGCCTGGGGGAGGGGAGAATGGGGAGTTGATTAATGGGTATGGAGTTTTACAAGATGAAAAGAATTAAGGAGATGGATTGCAGTAACGGTGGCACAGCAGTGTGAATGTACTTAATATGACTAAATTATAGGCTTAAAAAATGGTTAAGAAGGTAGATTTCATGATTTAAAGTTAATATATTTTATAATATAAATGTAGAGAAAATTGATAATAGGTTTTAAAATAAAGGTAAATGACATTAGTAATAGATGAAATGATATAATATTTTCACAAATATAACTATGTACATATATTTGGGGTGGAAACCACTGGTGTTCAATGTTATGTAGTTTACAAACTGTTAATCATCATCCTCTGAACAGACAATAAAAACTGATACATAAAGAAAAAAACTGAAAATCCAAACAAGCAGTAAGTTTAATATGAGAAAAAAATTGTGAAAATATATTAAATTGACTTGTTGGCATTTATATCATTTATATATACTATGGTCAATTTATTTGTCTATACTGAAAATCTCTTTCAAAGTGTATCTTCCTTAGTCACCTAGAATGACAATTCTGGCCATTTCCCTTAATTAATCGCTCATTCCAGTGTTTTTTTTAATATAAAAGAAGAAAGCATCCCAAAGTCCTTGTAATTTATCAGCATGTGTCTTGGTTACACTTTTATCACACTTGCATTATTCTATTCCTTCTTTTTTTTCCAGTTTTATTGAGCTATAACTGACATACAGCACGGTATTTGTTTAAGGTGTAATATATAATGGTTTGACTTAAATTGTGAAATGATTACCACTGTAAATTTAGTTAGCATCCCTCCTATCACATAAATATAATGAAAAGAGAAGGTAAAAAAAAGGAAAAAAAATTTTTCCTTGTGATGAGAACTCAAGATTTACTCTCTTGCCATCTTTCATGTATACAATAGTGTTAACTATTATTATCATGTTGTACATTATATCCCTAGTACTTACTTATCTGGTACATGGACGTTTATACATTTTGACCACATTTCTCTTCTTCCTGTTTTCTCTACCCTCTGTCTTTGGTAACCACAAACCCTTTTTCTATGAGTTTCTATTTTGTTTTGTTTTATTTTGCTTTTTAGACTCCATGTAATGTAAGATAATACAGTATTTTTCTTTCTCTAACTTACCTAACTTAACATAATCCCCTCAAGGCCCATCCATGTTGTCATAAATGGCAGGATTTCCTCGTTTTTCATGGCTGAATAATATTCTCGTGTGTGTGTGTGTGTGTGTGTGTGTGTGTGTGTGTACCACAACTTCTTTACTCATCCATTGATGGGCACTTTGGTTGTTTCCCTATCTTGGAAATTGTAAGTTATGCTGCTATGAACATAGGAGTGTAGATATCTTTGTGTTGCCTTCAATTTCTTTCACCTATGTCTTGCAGTTTTCAGAAAAGAGATCTTTCACCTTCTTCGTTAAGTTTATTCCTAAGCATTTTATTGCCATTGATGGTATTGTAAATGGAATCACATTTTTTTTAGAGAATCCATTGTTAGGGTGTAGAAATGCTACTGATTTTTGTATATTAATTTTTTATCCCGCAACTTTACTGAATTTGTTGACTAGATCTAGTCTTTTGTTTTTTGGTAGAGTCTTCAGGATTTTCTGTATATAAAATCATGTCATCTACAAATGGAGACAATTTGACTTCTTTTTTTCCGATTCTGCGACTTTTATTTCCTTCTCTTGCTGGATTGCTCTGGCAAGAACTTACAGTACTATGTTGAACAGGAGAGGTGAAAGTGGGCAACTTTTTTTGTTCCTGAACATAAAAAAAAGATTTCAACCATTTATCATTAAGTTTGTTGTTAAATGTGGGCTTATCATATATATTTGTTATGTTGAGGTACGTTGCTTCTTTACCTAACTTGTTATTTATTTTTTATTATGAATAGATGTTAAATTTTGTCAAATGTTTTTCTGTGGCTACTGAGATGATCATATTATATTCTTCACTCTATTAATATGATACAGCATATTGATTAATTTGCATATGTTGAAACATCTCTTCATCTCAGACATAAATCTAACTTGATGGGGGGAAAAGGATGGTGGTGTGAGAAGTGAGGCAGAAACTTCCTTCCAAAACCACATGTAGCACAAAAATACACCAAATACAACTAATCCTTAAAGAGCAAGGCAAAGACAGCAACAAACTACCTACATCTGAGGAAAAGAGAAGACCTCACAGAAAAAGGTAAAGTAGCAAAGCCATCATGCCATGGAACTCAAGCCCACCACCAACCCAGCTTATAGTCAGGAGGAAGAGAAACAAAGCAGGGAGGGAGTAGAAGCCCAGGACTGCTAAACACCCAACCCTGGAGATCTGCTCCAGGAGCACGAACCCACATTACATGGTGCTGTGGAGATGAGAGGAGATGGAAAGCAAAGACAGGTGGAATACTCAGAGAGAATGAGGATCTAGCTACCTGAATGTAGAGAACAGGTACCACAACTGGCTGCTCTGGGACAAAAGAAAGGCAGGCACTTGGACAGACTTCCCAACAATGATGGGGGTGCTAAAGAGGCAAGGATTACACAGAATGTGCTACTCAGGAGAAAGGACAGGTGGATGAAATTGTACTAGCACACTCATCCAAGCAGGTTGGGGACTTTCAGGAGCTTCAGGTGCTCCATTCACCTCAACTGCAACGCAGTGCCAAGGCCTCCACTGCAATACACAGCCTGCCGTTCCTCCCTCCCAGCAGGTACCAGTCCACTCACCTGCTGTCCCTGCCATTGCATGAGGCCAGCTGAAGGACACCCCATCTATGGCAAATACAGGAGCATAATACAGAGGCACCTCCCAGCATGCTCAGCCAACTTTATCTGGCAATGGAGGTAGGCACAGCAGCTGGAAAGAGAAAAGAGCTCTTTCCTCCAGGCAGGCATCAGAACCTCTCACCTGTGACCCCCACCATCACTCCAGGTGCTGAGCAGCTCCAGAGAGTAGACCTTCTGGGCACTAGAGGGTGTCACCTACACATATTTATTATCCCATAGCAATCATTAGAAATATGAAATGGCAAAAAGTCTTGTACAAACCAAATCCCTCAAACACCAGAAAGAGGTCTAAGTGAAACTGATATCACCAATCTCCTTGATAAAGAATGTAAAATAAAAATCATAAACATACCCACAGAGCTACAAAAAGATAGTCAAGACCTCAGGGAGGACTTCAAGAAAGAGATAGAAACTTTGAAAAATATAGTATCTGAAATGAAACAAAGGAGGGATTTAAAAGCAGATTAGATGAGGTAGAGGAGATGGTTAATGAAATAGAAATTAGAAACAGGAATACAAAGACTGAGGCACACAGAGAAAAAAGGATCTCAAAGAATGATAGAATAAAAAGAGAAAAGTGCAAAAAATCCAAATGGAACAGTATTGGCATTACAGGGGTACAGAAGAAGAAGAGAGAGAAAAAGTGATAGAAAGTCTCTTTGAGGAAATAATTGCTGAAAAATTCCCTAATCTGGAGAAGGAAATAGTCTCTCAGGCCATGAAAATGCTCAGATCTCCCAGCACAAGGGATTCTAGGAAGACAACACTAAAACATATAATAATTAAAATGGCAAAGATCACAGACAATGACAGAGTAATAAAAGCAGCCAGAGACAGAAAAAAGATCACTGCAAAGTGAAACCCATAAGGCTGTCAGCAGACTTCTCAGCAGAAACCTTACAGTCCAGAAGGGAGTGGCATTATATATTTAATGCTAGAAACAGAAGGTCCTCAAACCAAGAACACTCTACCTGCCAAGATTATCACTTAAATTTGAAGCACTGATTAAAAAACTTCCAGATAAGCAAAAGTTGGGGGAATTTACCTACCACAGACTGTCTACAGAGTATTTTGGAGGGACCGCTATAGGTGGAAGTGCTCCTAACACTAAATAGCTGACACAAGAGAAGATAAAAACACAGTCAAAGAAGTAGACCAATTAATTACTAAGCAAATACAAAATTAAATCAACTACCCACAAAGTCAGTCAAGGGATACACAAAGAGTACAGAACATGACACTTAATATATAAAGAATGAAGGAGGAAGAAAAAGAAGGGAGAAAAAAAACCTTTAGATTGTGCTTAAAATAGTGTAATAAGCAAGTTAAGTTAGACTGTTAGGTAGTAAGGAAGTTACCCTTGAAACTTTGGTAACCATGAATCTAAAGCCTGCAGTGGCAATAAGTACACACCTATCGATAATCACCCTAAACATAAATGGTCTGAATGCACCAATCAAAAGACATAGAGTCACTGAATGGATAAAAAAATAAGACCCGTCTATATGCTGTCTACACTTCAAAACTAAAGACATACACAGACTAAAAGTGAAGGGATGGAAAGGATATTTCATGAAAATAATAGGGAGATAAAATCAGGAGTTGCAGTACTTGTATCAGACAAAATAGACTTCAAAGCAAAGAATGTAACAAGAGACAAAGTAGGACATTACATAATGATAAAAGTGTCAGTCCAACAAGAAGATATAACCATTGTAAATATCTATGCACCCAACACAGGAGAACCTACATATGTGAAACAAATAGTAACAGAATTAAAAGGGGAAATAGAATGCAATGCATTCATTCTAGGAGACTTCAACACACCACTGGCTCCAAAGAACAGATCAACCAGACAGAAAATAAGGAAGGAGACAGAGGCCTTGAACAACATATTAGAATAGATGGACCTAACAGACATCTACAGAACTCTCCACTCAAAAGCAGCAGGATACACATTCTTCTCAAGTGCACATGGAACATTTTCCAGAATATATCACACAATAGGCCACAAAAAGAGCTTCATTAAATTCAGAAGGATTTAAATTATACCAACCAGCTTCTTCAGAAACTAGAAATACGTTATGCAAAAAAAAACAACAACAAAAAAGCCTACAGACAAATGGAGATCTAACAACATGCTCCTAAATAATCAATTGATCAATTACTAAATAAAAACAGAGATCAAACAATACATGGAGACAAATGAAAACAACAATTCAACAATCCAGAATCTGTGGGATGCAGTGAAGTAAATTCTAAGAGGAAAGTATAATAGCAATACAGGCTTACCTCAAGAAAGAAGAACAGTCCCAAATGAACAAACTAAACTCACAATTAATGAAACTAGAAAAAGAACAAATGGGGCCCAAAATCAGTAGAAGGAGAGACATAATAAAGATCATAGCAGAAATAAATAAAATAATACAGTAGAAAGAATCAATGAAACCAGGAGTTGGTTCTTCAACAAAATAAACAAAATAAATAAATCCATAGCCAGACTTATGAGGAAAAAAGAGAGTCTACACACATAAACAGAATCAGAAATGAGAAAGGAAAAACCACTACACACACCACAGAAATACAAAGAATTATTAGAGAATATTATGAAAAATTATATGCTAACAAATTGGATAACCTTGAAGAAATGGCCAACTCTCTAGAAAAATACAACCTTCCAAAGCTAACTCAGGAAGAAACATAATATCTGAACAGACCATTTACCAGCAATGAAATTAAATTGGTAATCAAAAAACGACCTAAGGACAAAACCCCTGGACCAAACAGCTTCACTGAATTTTTTAAACATTTAAAGAAGACCTAACAGTTATCCTCCTTTAAAGTTTTCCAAAAAGTAGAAATGGAGGGATTACTTCCAAACTCATTCTATGAGGCCAGCTTCACTCTAATACCAAAAACAGGCAAAGACACCACAAAGAGAGAAAATTACAGACCAATATCCCTGATGAATATAGACTCAAAAATACTCAACAAAATATTAGCAAACCAAATTCAAAAATATCCATCATTATCAAGTGGAATTTATTCCAGGGATGCAAGGATGGTACAGTATTTGAAAATCCATCAACGTCATCCACCACATCAACAAAAAGAAGGACAAAAATCACAGGATCATCTCCATAGATGCTGAAAAAGCATTTGAGAAAATTCAACAACCATTCATAATAAAAACTCTCAACAAAATGGGTATAGAGGGCAAGTACCTCAACATAATGAAGGTCATATACGACAAACCCACAGCCAACATTATACTTAACATTGAAAAGTTGAAAGCTTTTCCTCTAAGATCGGGAACAAGGCAAGGATGCTCACTTTCCCCACTTTTATTCAACATAGTAGCGGAGGTCCTACTCACAGCAATCAGACAACACAAAGAAATAAAAGGCATCCAGACTGGTAAGGAAGAAGTTAAACTGTCACTGTTTGCATATGACATGATATTATACATAAAAAACCCCAAATAATACACCACAAATCTATTAGAACTATTCTCTAAATTCAGCAAAGTTGCAGGATACAAAATTAATATACAGAAATCTGTTGCATTCCTATATACTAACAATGAACTAACAGAAAGAGAAATCAGGAAAACAATTCCATTTACATGTGCATCTAAAAGAATCAAATACCTAGGAATAAATCTAACCAAGGAGTTGAAAGACCTATGCCCTGAAAACTATAAGACACTCATGAGAGAAATTAAAGATACTAATAAATGGAAATACATCCCGTGCTCATGGGTAGGAAGAATTAATATTGTCAAAATGGCCATCCTGCCTAAAGCAATCTACAGATTCAGTGCAATCCCTATCAAAATACTGACAGCATTCTTCAATGAACTAGAACAAATAGTTCTAAAATTCATATGGAACCACAAAAGACTGTGAAAAGCCAAAGCAATCCTGAGAAGGAAGACTACACTCCCCAACTTCAAGCTCTACTACAAAGTCACAGTAATCAAGACAATTTAGGACTGGCACAAGAAAAGATACATAGATCAATGGAACAGAATAGGGAGCCCAGATATAAACCCATACATCTATGGCCAATTAATATATGATAAAGAAGCCATGTATATACAATGGTGAAGTTACAGCCTCTTCAACAGCTGGTGTTGGCAAAACTGGGCAGCTACATGTAAGAGAATGAAACTGGATTATTATCTCACTCCATACACAAAAGTAAACTTGAAATGGATCAAGACCTGAAGGTAAGTAATGAAACCATAAAACTCTTAGAAGAAAACATAGCCAAACTCTCTTGAATATAAACATGACCAACTTTTTCATGAACATATTTCCTCGGGCAAGGGAAACAAAAGCAAAAATGAAATGGGACAACATCAAACTATAAAGACTCTGTACAGCAAAGGACACCATCAATAGAATACAAAGGCACCCTACAGTATAGGAGAATATATTTGTAAACAACATATCCAATAAGGGGTAAATATCCAAAATATATAAAGAACTCACATGCCTCAACACCCAAAAAGCAAATATCCTGATTGAAAAGTGAGTGGAAGATCTGAACAGACACTTCTCTGAAGAAAAAATACAGATGGCCAACAGGCACAGGAAAAGTTGCTCCATATCACTAAGTATCAGGGAAATGCAAATTAAAACCACAATGAGATATCACCTAACACCAGTTAGGATGACCAACATCCCAAAGGCAAAGAATAACAAATGCTGGTGAGGATGCAGAGAAACGGGAACCCTCCTACACTGTTGGGGGGAAGGTAAATTAGTTCAACCATCATGCAAAAAAATATGGAGATTCCTTAAATAACTAAAAGTACAAATACTATTTGACCCAGGAATTCCACTCCTAGGAATTTACCCAAAGAAAACAAGATCCCAGATTCAAAAAGACATATGCACCCCTATGTTTATTGCAGCACTATTTACAATAGCCAAGATATGGAAGCAACCTAAGTGTCCATCAGTAGATGAATGGATAAAGAAGATGTGGTACATATACACAATGGAATATTATTCAGCCATAAGAAGAAAACAAATCCTACCATTTGCCACAAGATGGATGGAACTAGAGGGTATCATATTCAGTGAAATAAGCCAGGCAAAGAAAGACAAGTACCAAATGATTTCACTCATTTGTGGAGTAAAACAACAAAGTAAAACAACAAAGTAAAACCTAAGGAACAAAACAGCAGGAGTCTCGCAGACTCCAAGAAGAGACTAGTGGTTACCAAAGGGAACAGTGTGTAGTGGGTGGGTTTGGAGGAAGGGAGGGAGAAGGGGATTAAGAGTCATTATGATTAGCACACATAATGTAGGGGGTCATGGGTAAGGCAGTACAGCACAGGGAAGACGAGTAGTGACTCTGTAGCACCTTACTACACTAATGGAGAGTGACTCTAATGGCAGGTGTACTTAATAATATGGGTGAATGTTGTAACCATAACGTTGCTCATATTAAACCTTCATAAGATTGCATATCAATGATACCTTAATAAAAAAAAAGGAAAAGAAGAGAAAAAAAACACAGTAGTAGATCCCCCTTTACAACTAAGAAGCAAAACCAGGTAGTTTGTGAAGACTGTAGAGAAATAAACAGAATTTTTGTTTGATGTGAAAAAAAATCCAGCCTGATGATCATGAATTATCCTTTAATGTGCTGCTAAATTCAATGTCCTACTAATTTATTGGGAAGCTTTGCATTTATAGTCATTAGGGATATTGGTCTCCAGTTTTCTTTTCTAGTAGCGTCCTCTTCTTGCTTTGGTATCAGGGTGATGCTGGCCTCATAAAATGAATTTGGAAGTATTCCCTCCTTTTCAATTTTTTGGACAAGTTTGAGAAGGATTGGCATTAATTCTTCTTTAAATGTTTGGAAAAATTCACCAGTGAATTCATATGTTACTGGGATTTCTTTTTGGGAGATTTTTGATTACCAATTAAATATCCTTACTAGTAATTAGTCTATTCAGACTTCAATTTCTTCCTGATTCAGCCTTTATAGTTTGTATGTTTCTAGGAACTTTCCGTTTCGTATTTTTAGGTTGTTCAGTTTGTTGGCATATTGTTCATAGCCTCTTATAATTCTTTGTATTTCTATTGTATCAGTTGTAATGACTCCTTTTTCATGTATAACTGTTGATATGAGTCATCTCTCTTTTTCCGTGGTTAGTCTAGCTACAGGTTTGTCAATTTTCTTTATCTTTTCAAGAACCAACTCTTAGTTTGGTTCATCTTTCCTATTGCTTTCCATCCTCTATTTCATTTATTTCTGCTCTAATCATTGTTTCCTTCCTTCTGCCAACTTTGGGCCCAGTTTGTTCTTCTTTTTATAGTTCCTTACAAGTAGAGTTAGTATATGTGGGATGTTTCTTGTTTCTTAATGTGGGTGTTTATTGTTATGAAGTTCCCTCTAAGAACTGTTTTTGCTGCATTCCATAAGCTTATGTGTGATACGTTTCCTTTTATTTATCTCGATACTTTTTTATTCCCCACTTTATTTTTATTTGATCCATTGATTATTTATGAGAATGGGCTTAATTTCCATGTATTTCTGATTTTCTAGTTTTCCTTCTGTTATTGATTTCTAGTATTATACCATTGTGGCCAAAGAAGCTATTTGGTATTCAATCTTCTTGAATTTGTTAAGCATTTGTGTGTGTGTGTGGCCTAATATATGGGCTATCCTAGAAATATTCCATGTGCACTTAAGAATGTAAATTCTGCTATTGTTGGATAGAATTATCACATATGTCTGTTAGGTCTATTTGGTCTGCTGTGTTATTCAAATCTACTGTTTCTTTATTGATTCTGAAATCCACTGTTTCCTGATTAATTCTGTCTGGATTATATATCCATTGTTGAGAATAGGGTATTAAAGTCAAACTATTACTGTATTGCTGTTTATTTCTCCTTTCAGCTCTCTTTTCTCTTGCTGCCTTTACAATTTTTTCTTTGTCTTTGACTTTTACTAATTTAATTATCATGTGTCTTATGTGGCCCTATATGGGTTCAAATGATTTGTGATCCTTTGAACCTCTTGGATCTGGATGGTTATTTCTCCCTCCAGGTTTGGGAAGTTTTCCGCCATTATCCCTTCCAATATACTTTCTGTCCCTTTCACTTTCTCTTTCTCTTCTCCATCTGGAATTCTCATAATGTGAATATTTTTTATTTTCATTGTGTCCCATAATTCCCATTGGCTTTCCTTAGTTTTTTTAATTATTCTTTTTTTTTCTTTTTAATTCTCTGACTGATAATATCAAACATCCTACCTTCTACGTTGCTAGTTCTTTCTTCTGCATGGTTAAGTCTGCTTTTGATGCACTTTAGTTATTATATTTTTCAGCTCTAGGATTTCAGTTTTTTTTTTATAGTTTTTATCTCTTTGTCAAACTTCTCATTTTGTTCACCTGCTATTTTCCTAGTGTCATTTAATTGTCTGTCTGTGTGTTTTTGTAACTCACGAGACTTCTTTAGGAGATTATTCTGGATTCCTTGTCTGATAGTTCATAGATCTCAGATTCCACAGGATGAATAATTGAAACTTCATTACTTCCCTTTGCTGGTGTCACACTTACTTGTTCTCTGTGTGTGTGTGTGTGTGTGTGTGTGTGTGTGTGTGAGTCTTGATCCCCTACACTGACATCTGACACCTGAGTAAGTGGCTTCTTCTTCCAAACTCTGCAGGTCTGCTTTGAGGGAGACGGTTCTCCACCATTCATCTCAGTCTGGGTTTCTGTGTGTGTCTTCTGGTAGCATCCTTGGGGGACTGCTATTAGAGTCTGTTTTGGAGGCAAGGCAACCTTTGATCTCTGAGGTGAGGGGTGCCAGTGGGTAAGAACAGCAGGATAGGTCTGCTAGCTTGGTTCCCTGCCCAAGTGAGGCTGTAGGATGGTTTCACAGTTGTCTAGAATCTCTTGTCAGGCTTACTAGATGGTTACTAGATAGTTCTTTCTATTTTTATTTTTTTTAATATTCCGTAAACAAGTGAAATCATATGGCATTTGTCTTTCTCTGCCTGGCTTATTTCACTGAGCATAATACCCTCTAGATCCTTCAGTGTTGCTTCAAATAGCAGGATTTCTTTTCTTTTTATGGCCAAATAATATTCCATTGTGTAAATGTACCACACAGTCTTCATTCATTTATTGATGTACACTTAGGTTGTGTCCATATCTTGGCTATTGCAAACAGTGCGGTGATAAACATAGGGGTGAATATGTCTTTTTGAATCAGGGATTTTGTTTTCTTCAGGTAAGTTCCTAGGAGTGGAATTACTGAGTCAAATGGTGTTTCTATTTTAGGTTTTTTGAGGAACCTCTATACAGATTTCCATGGTGGTTGCACCAATTTGCAGTCCCATCAACAATGTAGGAAGGTTTCTATTTCTCCTCATCTTAGACAGCATTTGTTGTTTAGCCCCTCCTTTTTCATCACAGTTAGATTCCCTGTGGTTGAGCCCCATGGATTCCCCTGCAATCCACATGGGGAAAGGTCAGAATAGGGGCTCCCACAAAGAAAATCCTGAGGAGCTGATTGCTCCCCCAGGTTCCCTCACAAACTGGAGGAACTGGAGGCTCAGGGGAGACCTATACATGGTGCTGCACTGTCCTAGGCGGGGGCAGTGGGTCAGGGTGTAGCAGCTTCTCTTACCTTCTCATGCAGTCTCTCTGGTGTCTGTTGTGTAGGGGATGTTCAGGCTCACCACTGTGTTGTAGGATCTGTCATTCCTTCTTAAAATTTCATTTAATCTACATTAAATACAAATAGATTACATTCCTTTGACTTGGGCAACCATTTGATTTTGATAATTCAAATTCAATAATAAAATTGCTTTCTTCCCCAGTTTGTTTTAAAACTTAAATGAGTTCATGTTTATTTGAAAACACTTAGAATAGTGTGGCACAGAATAAGTGCTTGTAAGTTTATTAAGTAAAATGTCATGTACGAAACCAAACTTAGCAAAAGTATTCCACACATGGGTTACTTTATTTTAAGGAAATAAATTGCATAGGACTACTCTTTGGTAAAGGTTTGCCAAAGGCATCCTACATTGTGGAAAAGATACAAATAACACTTGCTGGATTCTTTGTGAATAAGAATTAGCAGGTGTAATACTCCTACTTAGGAATTTCAACAACAGCTTAGGAATGTTTTCTCTCTTGAATGGATTAATAGGATCCTTACCATATAAGATACTAGGTAACACACTATAAGTGACTAAGTTTTTCACTCGTCAAGTTGAAGACAAATTATCCTGCAAGAAATGCCCATTAACCCAATGTGCTTACTCATCACTTATGTAAGTTACCAAAGCTAAGTACATTGTGTATCTAGGGATGTCACTTGCATATGAAAACATATTTTGCTAATGAATTGTTTAGCATTTGTCTCTCCTTCCTCACAAGATGCCAGTAAACTGATGCCAAGAACTTTATGGAGAAAAAGATAAAACTTTACTAAAAGATGTGTGTGAATAGCTAAGTGAATGGGCCAAGAGATGATGTTCATGGACAGGTAGAAGCAATACAGGGGAAGACATCATTTCTCCCCAAACTAGTCTGTAGATTCAATGGAATTCCACTTGCGATAACATGGATGGACCAAGAGGGTATTATGAATCTTTAGTAGTAACTGATAAACTACTTCCAAAGCTTCTGTGGATAAATATGTGGAATAGAAGAGCTAAGACAATGATTAAAATTAAGACAAATAGGAAAACTTAACTCTCTGATATTGAAACCTTTTAGAAAACCATGGAGATTACACAACATAGTATTGATAAGAATCAGCAGGTCACTGGAACAGGGTTGCCCCAAAGAGCAGGACTATTAATTTGAGATTTTGATATAATGTATGAAAAAATGTCATTTAAAATCAGAAAGGAAAAAGATTATTCAGTAAATACAGGACTTTAATTGGCTACCCGTTTGGAAAGAAAATGAAGTAAGAACTCTAACTCATCAATTATAAGAGTAAATCCCAGATGAATTTTAGAGTTAGTTTGAAAACAAAACTCCTTGGAAGGAAAGGTAGGAGACCATCTTTATGGCTCTGGGGAAAGCAAACCCCTTATATTTAAATAGTCCTGTTTTTTTAAATAATTTATTTTGGTATCATTAATCCACAATTACATGTGCAATATTATGGTTGCTAAACTACCCCCTTCATGAGATCCCCCCCACCAACCCAACTACAATCACTGTCCATAAGCATAGTTAGATGCTATAGAATCACTACTTGTCTTCTCTGAGTTGTACAGCCCTCCTCATGAACCCCAACATTACATCTGTAATTGTAATGCCCCCTTTTCCCCATTATCCCTCCCTTTCCACCCTTCTTCCCCAGTCGCTTTCCCTTTGGTAACTATTAGTCTGTTCTTGGGTTTTGTGAGTCTGCTGCTGTTTTGTTCCTTCAGTTTTTTTTCCTTGTTCTTATACTCCACATATGAGTGGAATCATTTGATACTTGTCTTTTTCGGCTTGGCTTATTTCACTGAGCATAATACCTCTAGCTCCATCCATGTTGTTGCAAATGGTAGGATTTGTTTTCTTCTTATGGCTGAATAATATTCCATTGTGTATATGTACACATCTTCTTTATCCACTCATCTACTGATGGACACTTAGGTTGCTTCCATTTCTTGGCTATTGTAAATAGTGCTGTGATAAACACAGGGGTGCATATGTCTTTTTCACATTGGGCTGCTGCATTCTTAGGGTAAATTCCTATGAGTGGAATTCCTGGGTCAAATGGTATTTCTATTTCGAGGTTTTGAGGAACCTCCATACTGCTTTCCACAATGGTTGCACTAATTTGCATTCCCACCAGCAGTGTAGGAGGGTTCCCTTTTCTCCACATCCTCGCCAACATTTGTTGCTGTTTGTGTTTTGGATGTTGGCTGTCCTAACTGGTGTGAGGTGATATCTCATTGTGCTTTTAATCTGCATTTCTCTGATGATTAGCGATGTGGAGCATCTTTTCATGTGCCTGTTGGCCATCTGAATTTCTTCTTTAGAGAAGTGTCTGTTCATGTCCTCTGCCCATTTCTTAATTGGATTATTTGTTTTTTGTCTGTTAAGGTGCATGAGTTCTTTATATAATTTGGGCGTCAACCCCTTATCGGATACGTCATTTATGAATATATTCTCCCTTTCTGCAGGATCTTTGTTCTACTCATGGTGTCTGCTGTACAGAAGCTTTTCAGCTTGATATAATCCCACTTGTTCATTTTTGCTTTTGTTTCCCTTGCCCGGGGAGATATGTTCATGAAGAAGTTGCTCATGTTTATGTCCAAGAGATTTTTGCCTATGTTTTTTCCTAAGAGTTGTATGGTTTCATGACTTACATTCAGGTCTTTGATCCACCTTGAGTTTACCTTTGTGTATGGGGCTAGACAGTAGTCCAGTTTCATTCTCTTACATGTAGCTGTCCAGTTTTTCCAACACCAGCTGCTGAAGAGGCTGTCATCTCCCTATTGTATATCCAAGGCTCCTTTACCAAATATTAATTGACTGTATATGTTTGGGTTAATGTTTGGATTTTCTATTCTGTTCCACTGGTCTGTGGGTCTGTTTTTATGCCAACACCAAATTATCTTGACTACTGTGGCTTTGTAGCAGAGCTTGAGGTCAGGGAGCATAATTCACCCTGTTTTATTCCTCCTTCTCCGGATTGCTTTGGCTATTCGGGGTCTTTTGTGGTTCCATATGAATTTTACAATTATTTGTTCCAGTTCATTAAAGAAAGCTGTTGGTAGTTTGATAGGGATTGTGTTGAATCTGTAGATTGCTTTAGGTAGCATAGCCATCTTGACAATATTTATTCTTCCTAGCCAAGAGCGTGGGATACATTTCCGTTTGCTGGTGTCCTCTTTAATTTCTCATAGGAGTGTCTTGTAGTTTTCAGAGTACAGGTCTTTCACTTCCTTTGTTAGGTTTCTTCCTAGGTATTTTATTCTTTTTGATGCAATTGTGAATGGAATTGTTTTTCTGATTTCTCTTTCTGGTAGTTCATTGTTAGTGTATAGGAAAGCAACAGATTTCTGTGTGTTAATTTTGTATCCTGCAACTTTGCTGAATTCAGATATTAGTTCTAGTAGTTTTGGAGTGGTGTCTTTAGGGTTTTTTATGTACAATACCATGTCATCTGCAAATAGTGACAATTTGACTTCTTCTTTACCAACCTGGATGCCTTGTATGTCTTTGTTTTGTCTGATTGCCGTGGCTAGGACCTCCAGTACTATGTTGAATAACAGTGGAGAGAGTGGGCATCCCTGTCCTGTTTCGATATTAGATGAAAAGCTTTCAGCTTCTCTCTTTTAAATATGATGTTAGCTGTGGGTTTGTCATATATGGTCTTTATGATGTTGCGGTACTTGCCCTCTATACCCATTTTGTTGAGAGTTTTAATCAGGAATGGATGCTGAATTTTGTCAAATGCTTTTTCAGCATCTATGGAGATGATCATGTGTTTTTTGTTCTTCTTTTTGTTGATGTGGTGGATGATGCTGATGG
This sequence comes from Smutsia gigantea, assembly GCA_032199065.1. Lineage (NCBI taxonomy): Eukaryota > Metazoa > Chordata > Mammalia > Pholidota > Manidae > Smutsia > Smutsia gigantea. The sequence goes on along the minus strand of JAVSCE010001054.1, from coordinate 569,792 downwards.
ATTTTCAAATGTTGTACCATCCTTGCATCCCTGGGATGAATCCCACTTGATCATTGTGTATGATCCTCTTGATGTATTTTTGAATTCGGTTTGCTAATATTTTGCTGAGTATTTTTGCATCTACGGTCATCAGGGATATTGGTCTGTAATTTTCTTTTTTGGTGAGGTCTTTGCCCGGTTTTGGTATTAGAGTGATGCTGGCTTGATAGAATGAGTTTGGAAGTATTCCCTCCTCTTCTATTTTTTGAAAAACCTTAAGGAGAATGGGTGTTATTTCTTCTCTATATGTCTGGTAGAATTCAGAGGTGAATCCATCAGGCCCGGGGGTTTTGTTCTTGGGTAGTTTTTTGATTACCTATTCGATTTCGTTGCTGGTGATTGGTCTGTTTAGTTTTTCTGTTTCTTGCTTGGTCAGTCTTGGAAGGTTGTATTTTTCTAAGAAGTTGTCCATTTCTTCTAGGTTTTCCAGCTTGTTAGCATATAGATTCTCATAATATTCTCTTATAATTCTTTGTATTTCTGTGGGGTCTGTCATTATTTTTCCTTTCTCATTTCTGATTCTGTTTATGTGTGTAGATTCTCTTTTTCTCTTAATGAGTCTGGCTAGGGGTTTATCTATTTTGTTTATTTTTTCAAAGAACCAGCTCTTGGTTTTATTTATTTTTTTCTATTGTTTTATTCTTCTTCTTTTATTTATTTCTTCTCTGATCTTTATTTTGTCCCTCCTTCTGGTGACTTTGGGTCTCATTTGTTCTTCTTTTTCCAATTACGGTAATTGTGTCTTTAGACTATTCATTTGGGAATGTTCTTCCTTCTTTAAATAGGCCTGGATTGCAATATACTTTCCTCTTAGAACTGCCTTTTCTGTGTCCCACAGAAGTTGTGGCTTTGTGTTGTTGTTGTCATTAGTCTTCATATATTCTTTGGTTTCTGTTTTGATTTGGTCATTAACCCATTGATTAATTAGAAGAATGTTGTTAAGTCTCCATGTATTTGTGAGCCTTTTTGATTTCTTTCTAAAATTTATTTCTAGTTTTATACCTTTGTGATCTGAGAAGTTGGTTGGTAGAATTTCAATATTTTTGAATTTACTGTGGTTCTTTTTGTGGCCTAGTATGTGGTCTATTCTGGAAAATGTTCCATGTGCACTAGAGAGGAATGTGTATCCTGCTGCTTTTGGGTGCAGAGTTCTGTAGATGTCTGTTTGGTCCATCTGTTCTAGTGTGTTGTCCAGTGCCTCTGTGTCTTTACTTATTTTCTGTCTTTTTGATCTGTCCTTTGGAGTGAGTGATGTGTTGAAGTTTCCTAAAATGAATGCATTGCTGTCTATTTCCTCCTTTAATTCTGTTTGTATTTGTTTCACATATGCTGGTGCTCCTGTGTTGGGTGCATATATATTTATAATGGTTATATCTTCTTGTTGGACTGACCCCTTTGTCATTATGTAATGTCCTTTGTCTCTTGTTACTTTCTTCGTTTTTAAATCTATTTTGTCTCATAGAAGTACTGCAACACCTGCTTTTTTCTCTTTGGTGTTTGCATGAAATATCTTTTTCCATCCCTTCACTTTTAGTCTGTGTATATCTTTGGGTTTGAAGTGAGTCTTTGTAAGCAGCATATATATGGGTCTTGCTTTTTTTATCCATTCTGTTACTCTGTGTCTTTTGATTGGTGCATTCAGTCCATTTACATTTAGTGTGATTATCAATAAATATGTACTTATTGCCATTGCTGGCTTTAGATTCGTGGTTACCAAAGGTTCAGTGGTTGATTCTTTCCCATCTAACAATCTAACTTAACTTTCTTTTAAGTTATTGTAAACACTGTCTGATGTTTCTTTGTTTCTCTCCCTTCTTATTCTTCCTCCTCCATTCTTTATATACTGGGTGTTTTATTCTTTGCCTTTAGTTAGTATTTGGATGGTCTGCTTTCTTTGCTATGATTTTATTTTCCCTGGTGACATATTTTTAGCCTTAGGTGTGCTTCCATCTGGACCAGTCCGTTTAAGATATCCTGTAGTGGTGGTTTATGAGAGGCAACTTTCTCAACTTTCACTTGTCTTGAAATTGTTTAATCCCTCCATCATATTTAAATGGTAATCATGCTGGATACAATATTCTTGGTTCAAGGCCCTCCTGTTTCATTATGTTAAATATATCATACCATTCTCTTCTGGCCTGTAAGGTTTCTGTTGAGAAGTCTGATGATAGTCTGATGGGTTTTCCTTTGTTGGTGATCTTTTTTCTCTCTCTAGCTGCCTTTAATACTCTGTCTTTATCTTTGATCTTTGCCATTTTAATTATTATGTGTCTTGGTGTTGTCTTCTTTGGGTCCCTTCCCTTGTGTTGGGAGATCTGTGGGCTTCCGTGGACTGCGAGAGTATTTCCTTCCCCAACATGGAGAAGTTTTCAGCAATTATTTCTTCAAAGACACTTTCTAACCCTTTGTCTCTCTCTTCTTCCTCTGGTACTCCTATAATGCGAATATTGTTCCATTTGGATTGGTCACACAGTTCTCTTAATATTCTTTCATTTCTAGAGATCCTTTTATCTCTCCCTGCCTCAGCTTCTCTGTATTCCTGTTCTCTGATTTCTATTCCATTAACAGTCTCTTGCATCTCATCCAGTTTGCTGTTAAGCCCGTCAGTCGCTTGTCTGATTTCTGTATTGTCTTTCCTTACTTCCCTCACTTCCTCCCTCAGCTCTTGTACATTTCTCTGTAGATCTATCAGTATGGTTATGACTTTTATTCTGAATTCTTTTTCAGGAAGATTGTGCATTTCCATCCCTTCAGGCTCCCTCTCTGGGGTTGTCTGGTGGATCTTAGTCTGGACCATAATACTCTGTCTTTTCATGGCTATAGGAGTGGTCACTGGTAGTTGCCACGTATGTCAGCTGGGGTCTTTAAGACTTTAAAAAGAAAAAAAAAGAAAAGAAGAAAGAAAGAAAAGAAGAAAAGACAGAAAAGAAAGAAAAGAAAAAAGAAAGAGAAGAAAAAACAAAAAACAAACAAAACAATACAGAACAACAACAAAAAAAGAAAAACGTCCACCGGGAGAAGATTCTGTAGGGATGCTGTAGGTGGCGCTGTTGCTCCACTATTCTGCAGCTGTGGCCGCGCCGCCCCACAGTGCCCTTTATAGCTCCGCCTCACGGGGTGCCGACTTCTCTCAGGTGTAGCTGCAGGCTATGTGCTGTCCTGTATCTTCTGGTCTCTTTTTTAGGAATGGTTGTACTTGTATTTTCATAAATACATATGGTTTTGGGAGGAGATTTCTACCTCCCTGCTCATGCTGCCATCTTCCCGGAAGTCTCTCAGTAGCACTGTTCTTAAAAGAAGAGATTAAGAAATCTGATTCCTTCAAAAATAAAGTTAGTGTATTAATATAAATACCATAAACCCATCACAATCAGAATATCTAAAGAGCACCTAGATATAAATAAGGAAAAAAATTTAGCCCAACAGAAAAATTTCCAAAAGAGAACCATAGGCAGATTGTAGGAGAGAAAATGCAAATGGAAAATCAACAGAGATGTGTGGAGACTCTGAGATACTGAGAAGAAGGGAAAGCAGCTGGCAGGACACCAGATAAAGGCCCCTCCAGCACCCTCAAAGGCCAGGTCCCTGGCCCACAGGTAAGGAAATGGAACTAGGCACTCACTCTGGCTCTGTCTGTAACAGCAGCTACATAGTTATAGTCATCTAAATGCTCTTATTGATTTGCTTCAGCAAAACACAGCAGACATAAGTGTATTTGTCCAAGAGGGTATATAAACATGTGATTCATTCATATTCGTGTGGAGGTGAATATGAGGAGGAGAGTTAGGGGGAAGAATAAGGGTGTAAGTATCTTTCTCCACATTAATGAGGTGTGAATAAGGAATGCTTCATGTTGTGGGGATAAAACATGGAGATTCACACTGAGGACCTAAGGTCACTAATGACTTTCCACGACTAGACAGTTTGAGGAGTCATGTTAGTGCAGAGGAAACTAAAGCCTCTGATGTCATACTAGAGAGTCAATATATAATGTCCTATGTGGATAAAGCAACGGCATAAACATAATAACAGAGTTGAGATTGCCATCAGACATATTCAAACACTTAAAGGTGGTCGCCCCTGGGAATGGCCCTGGACCAGAAAGGACTCAGAAACACAGGCCGCTGCTGCTCTGTGCCATATGACCTCTACCAAGGGAATCTGATATTCAAGCTAAGCAAAATAACTTTACTTTTGCAAATAAATGAAATAAAATAAAACAAAATGAAAGACAGACTAGAAGCCAATAGTCTGGTGATATCTCCAAATTGACAATTTCCAAAAAGTCTTTAGTTTAACAGTTAGCTCTAAAATCCACGTGGGTTTACTTACGTTATGAAATTTGTTAGGACTCTCACTTAATTTCCTTCCAAAGTGGAGAGCCAGTTTTGACACTTCTTGCATCTGTTTGTGGAACTAATTTCTTTGCAACTCTAAATGAGGGCCCTACATATGTTGCAGGTGCTGCCTCGTTGACACCAGTGGCCCATTCAGTGGGACTCACTTCCCTTCATTCCCTCCCAGATCAGAGTGCCCAGGGGATCCAAACCCAGGTGTCTATCTGACAATTTATGTTACCCTCTGTGCTTCCTCTACTTACATTCTGTTTTCTTATTGTTTTCCTTTTTAGTTGAAATATAGTTGATAGACAATATTATATTGGTTTTAGATGTACAATAGTGAGTCAGTAATTATATACATTACTAAATGTTCACCATAAGTGTAGTAGTTACCATTTGTCAACATACAAAAATGTTCCCTATGCTGTACTTCCAGACCCACAACTAACATTTTATAATTAGGAGTTTGTACCACATTATCCCCTTTACCTATTCCACCCACCCTTCATCTCCCTCCCCATGCCAATCAACAGTCTTTTCTCTGTGTTTATGAATCCTTCTGTTTTGTTAATTTGGTTTGCTTTTTATATTCTGTACACAAATGAAATTTATATATTCCATATACAAATTATATGGTATTTGTCTTTCTCTGCCTGACTTTTTTCACTTAGTCTAAACTTTTTGGCCCTTTAGGTCCATGTATGTTGTTGCAAAAGGCAAGATTTCATCCTTTTTATGGCTAGTAATATTCCATATATGTGTCACATCATCATCCATTTATTTAAAGGCATCTTTGGTTGCAGCTTTATCTTTTTTTAATAATTTATTTTAGTATCATTAATCTACAATTACATGTGCAATATTATGGTGATTAAACTACCCCCTTCATCAGGTCCCCCCTACCAACCCCATTACAGTCACTGTCCATCAGCGTAGTGGATGCTATAGAGTCACTACTTGTCTTCTCTGAGTTGTACAGCCCTCCCTGTGCCCCCCAACATTACATCTACTAATCATAATGCCCCCTTTTCCCCCTTGTCCCTCCCTTCCCACCCATCCTCCCCTGTCCCTTTCTCTTTGGTAACTATTAGGCCATTCTTGGGTTCTGTGAGTCTGCTTCTGTTTTGTTCCTTCAGTTTTTTTCTTTCTTCTTATACTCCACATATGAGTGAAATCATTTGATACTTGTCTTTTTCGGCTTGGCTTATTTCACTGAGCATAATACCCTCTAGCTCCAACCATGTTGTTGCAAATGGTAGGATTTGTTTTCTTCTTATGGCTGTATAATATTCCATTCTGTATATGTACCACATCTTCTTTATGCATTCATCTACTGATGGACACTTAGATTGCTTCCATTTCTTGGCTATTGTAAATAGTGCTTGGTTGCAGCTGTATCTTGACTCTTGTGAGTAATGCTGTGATAAGCATAAGGTGTATGTGACTCTTAGCATTAAATATGTAGGAAAAAAATAAGGAACTTAGGAAACATTGTTCCTAAGGAAATAAGGAAACAGTAATACCTCTCCAGTGTTAAGAGGGGTTGTCAAATTATTTGTAGGAGCAAGACAAAAGAATTGATCCTAGTCAGGTAAGTCCTACAGTTACTGGGAGTAGAATTAGTGAGCAACTCTTGTACTATATCTTTAGACATTTTCATGAAAATGAAATTAGCACAATTGCAATGTCTTTGTTTGCAACAGAACTCAAGCTTTTAAAAATTGACATTTTTTTTGGAATGCCAATAAAACAGTTTCCATATAATAAAGTCACAACTTCCTCTGGAGCTGTTGAATTCAGTAAACTCAATGGCTTAACTAGTTCATAAGAGTAAATCCACCTGTGACCTTAAGCCCCAAACCAAGAGGCAAATATAATAAAGATTCAGAGACTCCCACTTTTCTTCTCCCACCCAGAATACCACCCGATGTCTGAGACTCCCCTAGAACAAACCTCAGCTCTAAAAGCCCCAGTCAACCGGGAGTCTAACACCCCTTGTCTTGGCTGAGCCATCACAATAACTTACCTTACCTGATTACCCAAAGACCACCCTGAGCGTTAAAGTTCTCCTTCCATGGATCCTACTCCTCTCAATGCAGAGTAGAGTCCTCTGTCACCCCAGAATCAGTTTGGACCTTCTTTTTTATCTTATCTTGAGCTCTTTTGCTTTCTCAGGTAAAAGTTAGGCGTTTAGGATGGCGGAATTTAGATGGGAACCACTCTGCATGGGACAAGATTTTATAAGCTGCCCCACTGTGAAAGCAAGAAGAGAGGATGGAAGGAAAGGGCATATATGCTCCCTAAAGATTTGGTAAAATTGATGTAGATGCTGATGAAATTCCCTCTGGAACCAGTAAAGATGCAGTGCACATCATTTCAAATGTTGTGGAAGTGAACAGGGACTATCTGAGCAGGAGGGAGACAGAAGTGAAAGAGAACACGGAGGAGGCGTACGAGGCATCTTGGAAACCCTGGGGATGGCTCTAGTCTCACAACCGGAAACAGCGAGTCTGGGGCCCACCCAGTGCCCTAGGTCTGAGGTCTGGGATCACAGTTACTAACAGGCAGAGAGATTGGACAACTCAAAACCAGCTTCACTACCAGAAAAGCAAGCAAACCAACTCTGCAGTCAAGGTAGTCTTGTACCATGAAATGTGTATAATACATTAATTATATATATACACACACTATATATATGAAAGCCACTTTGTGGCTAGGAGAGCAACCTACTTCTACCCTTCACTCATCAGACAGGACCTGGTGACACGCAAAGTGACAACTGTTTAGGAACACTCCAGGATGGGTACTTGCCTTGGGTTCAGGTCACATCCATATTTCTAAAGGGAAAGTATTTCCTGTCACTTCATAAGCACAAAGCAATCTTCTCAGGTCTAATGTCACTCATTAGATGTCTGACCCAGAAATTTATGACTTCTTTCATCTGACTCTTTAAATGAGGATACCCAAACCAAAAACAGACCCTGATGGATTTCCAGAAGACCAGGTGTGAGAGAAGAAACTAAGAGTTTCTTTACACAATTCTCAAAAGGTTTTCTTAAGCAACCCCACCTCTCCTTACCAGACTCTGATAAGTAACTAAGAGAATCTAATTAATGAATTAAGGATAAAATCATAGGCAAACTTTTTTTCCCAAAATTAATAAACATGGTCCAACTTTGAATTTTAAAAGAACCTGCATGCATATCCAACAGACAGTTGTAGCAGTCATTGCTCAACTTTAATTAGTTTTCCCTTACAGGGTGTCTAGTCAAGGGGACTGATTCCAAATCGAGCTTATTAGAATTACTCCATGGGGATAGAAGGGCACTGCCAGGAAGAAGGTCACCACTTCCAAGGGGCAGGCACGGGTGAGGCCCCCTGGCTCCAAATAAAATTGAAGCTGCTCTCCAATATCCCCCAGCATGTGTGTGGCAACGACAGCTCTTTCCTGATGAATGACTTTTAGACTGGGATACTCCCGCCCACTGCCCCCCCACTGATGCAAGGCCATCTGACACGATCCCTGCCTTCTTCTCTAGAATCTCCTTTTGGGATGCATTCCATCTCCCCTCCCAGTGTCACAGTCCCTTCAAGTGCCTTCCCAGCAGCTCTCATCCTAGGCTGGGTAAGGAGAGAGTCCTGCTGATTTCCGTGTGTGAGTCCAGAGCCAGACTTCCAAAGCCTCAGGCACAGCAACAGGACAGCAGGGCCATGCCTGGCACTGCAGCTGCCCTCATCCACCAGCATCTTCACCAGGGTAAGTGGACAGTTAGTCCTAGAAGTTCTCTGGCAGAGAAGGAGCGGGAAAGAACAGGGAGTCCACCATTTCCCTGGGGCAGCAGCAGGGCAGGTTGTCGAGGGTGCCGAGGGTCCTTCCCTAACACGACCTGAATGCATTTGAGTGCATTGAAATCCAAAGTCCTCATGTTTTGAGACATTAGGAAACACAATCATCTTCCTATTCAGTCCATCTTCAGTTTCCCATGGCAAAGGGAGGGAGCAAGGTGTGCAGAGCTAGGAGGTAAGAGAGCATTGAGGTGTTGTGGCAAAGACCGTGTCTCATACAGGCATCATTTGAAACCTCTGATTGGAAGACCTGGTGGTGTCGTCTTCTCAGCTTCTGTTTAAATCTGCCCATTATCTTCATGCAAACTATGTCTTATTTTGTTCATTTTTTACAAGTGTGATAAATTATAAATAGAGATTTTATGTTATTTTAGGATTTTTGCTACTGGTTTAACTCCACATACTTTACTTACATATTCAGACACTGAGTGCTTACTGTGTGTCAGATGCTTTAAAATACCTCATGTGCCTAAGTATAGACACCCCCACTCCCCTAAAAAGAGGGAATCGCCATATCTACATCTCTTAGTCTCGCAATTACTTTACTCAAACAAAAAAATTAATCTTTGAGGGAGATACTTGAGCCCAAATCAACCTCAATAGATCAGTTTGGAATCTTTATGGAGGTCATTTGGTAGAAAGAGGCAGGGGGAAAAAGGCAAAAATATTTACACAGAGATCAAAAAAACCACCATCCCAGTTAACCAAAATAAAGAAAGACAGAGAGAAGAAATATGATTTACCAATAACATGCATGAAAGGCGGAACACCCTACAGACACAGAGCTATTAAGATAATAAAGGAATTCTACAAATCACTGTATGCCTAAAAACCTGACAGGTGAGGTAGACCAGTGTCCTGGAGAACACGAGCGGCAGTGTGGCTGACTGCGAGGCCCAGCCACACAGGGCTGTGTGGGGAAAATGGAAGTTCCTATGGCCGGGTGCTCGCCGGACCCTGACCTGCTTGCCCGCTGAGCGTGTGCAATGCTTCTCATGTTTATGTAACACTTGGCCTACCGCGCAGGCGGAGCTCACACACGTGGGCAATAAACCACTGGTGTCTGTGTTGCTGCATAAAGACCCCTGCCTGGTGCTCTCTGCAGGTTTGGATTGCAGACGTGCCGCATGCACATTTGGATCCACGATACGGACATGACTATAGAGTTCAACCTGCCACCCCAAGAATAAAGCTTTGTATGAGCCCTATGAGCCCTTGTTCCAATGTTCTGTTGTTTTTCAGTCTCACCGAATCCAGTGAACTTGCTGGGAGCTGAAGTCCAGTGCTACAGTGCGACTGCTCTCCCAGGGTGGGGCCCTCGTGGGGTGGGTGCCCATCCCAGCAGAGGCTGCTCATCAGGTTGCTGGGGTGGGGTGCCAGTCCTGGCTGAGGCCACCTACTGGGTATGCTGGCGCTAAGGTCCACTTTTGAGGTGCCCACCAGGTATGACAAGGTGAGGACTACTTTGGGGGTCCACCACTCCTCCCGAGACTGCCCACTTATTGTGATAGGTGGGGGATGTTCTGGGGTGCACAGGTCCTTAGGCCACCTTCCAGCTGTGGTGGGTCAGGAGCCACTCACAGAGGCATCTACCAGGGCACGTGGATGGGCCTGGGCAGGGCTGCAGTGGGTCACAGAGGCAGAATGAGCAGCGCTATCAAGGTAGATGGAGAGTGTCAAAGAGAAGTTGAGGAGAAAAAATGGAGCCACCAGCGCCTCCGTTACTGGAGTAAGTTCCTCTGACCCCTGCCCTTCCAGTTCATGCCCTAAAATTTGTCAATAAACCTCCTTCCCGCATAATCCAGTTGCTTTTCAAACTGCTGCCTCTGAGCTGGGTCTTGGAAAGAGTTTGTGCATGGGCCCTTTAAGAGAGGAGGCTTGTTTTCCTATAGCCCCCTGGCTATCTTGGAGTTAAACACTGCCGATTTTCAAACCTTACTTTATGGGGGCTCATCCTCCCCGTTTCTGTCCTCTTGGCTGAGGTGCCAGTGTGAGGCTTGAGACCCTCACTCCTCAGGGATGACTCTGCATGTATATTACCCTCCTGCTTGTGGGTCATTGCACCGCGGATGTGGGTCCTGACTACCCCAGGACTCTGCCCTTCCTATGCATGCTTTTTCTTTATATCTTTTTTGTGGAAGAGCTGTTCTGCTAGCCTGCGGATCCTTCTCAGAGAGCCCTGTTCCATGTGGAGTTGGAATTGTAATGTGTCCACAGGAAGAGGTAAGCTGGGGTCTGCAGAATCTGCCATTGTGATGGTTCATTCCCTTTGACTCTAATATTGCTGAGGCCAGGCTCTGTGAGGAGACAGTGAGATCCCAGAGGCAGTCAGAACTCCATCGAAGTCCTGACACCAGAAAGCTGTCAACCAAGACAAAACAAATCTGTGGGAAAGACTTCTGTAACAGGAGAACCACTTCCATCATAAGATCTGTAAGAGTCTCCACACATTTACTTTTTTTTTTAATATAATTTATTTTATTATCATTAATTTACAATTACATGTGCAATATTACGATTATTAAACTACCCCTTCATCAGGTCCCCCCCACCAACCCCATTACAGTCACTGTCCATCAGCGTAGTGAGATGTTACCGAATCACTACTTGTCTACTCTGAGTTGTACTGCCCTCCCCGTGCCCCCCAACATTACATCTGCTAATCGTAATGCCCCTTTTTCCCTCTTATCCCTCCCTTCCCGCCCATTTTCCCCAGTCCCTTTCCCTTTGGTAACTATTAGTCCGTTCTTGGGTTCTGTGAGTCTGCTGCTGTTTTGTTCCTTCAGTTTTTTTCTTTCTTCTTATACTACACATATGAGTGAAATCATTTGATACTTGTCTTTTTCGGCTTGGCTTATTTCACTGAGCATAATACCCTCTAGCTCCATCCATGTTGTTGCAAATGGTAGGATTTGTTTTCTTCTTATGGCTGAATAATATTCCATTGTGTATATGTACCACATCTTCTTTATCCATTCATCTACTGATGGACACTTAGGTTGCTTCCATTTCTTGGCTATTGTAAATAGTGCTGCAATAAACATAGGGGTGCATCTGTCCTTTTCAAATTGGGCTGCTGCATTCTTAGGGTAAATTCCTAGGAGTGGAATTCCTGGGTCAAATGGTATTTCTATTTTGAGTTTTTTGAGGAACCTCCATACTGCTTTCCACAATGGTTGAACTAATTTGCAGTCCCACCAGCAGTGTAGGAGGGTTCCCTTTTCTCCACATCCTCGCCAACATTTGTTGTTGTTTGTGTTTTGGATGTTGGCCATCCTCACTGGTGTGAGGTGATATCTCATTGTGGTTTTAATCTGCATTTCTCTGATGATTAGCGATGTGGAGCATCTTTTCATGTGCCTGTTGGCCATCTGAATTTCTTCTTTGGAGAAGTGTCTATTCATGTCCTCTGCCCATTTCTTAATTGGATTATTTGCTTTCTGTTTGTTAAGGTGCATGAGTTCTTTATATATTTTGGATGTCAACCCTTTATCAGATACGTTTTTTATGAATATATTCTCCCATACTGTAGGATGTCTTTTTGTTCTACTGATGGTGTCCTTTGCTGTACAGAAGCTTTCAGCTTGATATAGTCCCACTTGTTCATTTTTGCTTTTGTTTCCCTTGCCCGGGGAGATATGTTCATGAAGAAGTTGCTCATGTTTATGTCCAAGAGATTTTTGCCTATGTTTTTTTCTAAGAGTTTTATGGTTTCATGACTTACATTCAGGTCTTTGATCCACCTTGAGTTTACCTTTGTGTATGGGGCTAGACAGTAGTCCAGTTTCATTCTCTTACATGTAGCTGTCCAGTTTTTCCAACACCAGCTGCTGAAGAGGCTGTCATCTCCCCATTGTATATCCAAGGCACTTTTATCAAATATTAATTGACTGTATAAGTTTGGGTTAATGTTTGGATTTTCTATTCTGTTCCACTGGTCTGTGGGTCTGTTTTTGTGCCAATACCAAATTGTCTTGATTACTGTGGCTTTGTAGTAGAGCTTGAAGTCAGGGAGTGTAATTCCCCCTGTTTGATTCCTCCTTCTCAGGATTGCTTTGGCTATTCGGGGTCTTTTGTGGTTCCATATGAATTTTAGAATTATTTGTTCCAGTTCATTGAAGAAAGCTGTTGGTAGTTTGATAGGGATTGCATTGAATCTGTAGATTGCTTTAGGTAGTATAGCCATTTTGACAATATTTATTCTTCCTAGCCAAGAGCATGGGATGCATTTCCATTTGTTAGTGTCCTCTTTAATTTCTCTTAGGAGTGTCTTGTAGTTTTCAGAGTACAGGTCTTTCACTTCCTTCGTTAGGTTTATTCCTAGGTATTTTATTCTTTTTGATGCAATTGTGAATGGAATTGTTTTTCTGATTTCTCTTTCTGTTAGTTCATCATTAGTGTATAGGAAAGCAACAGATTTCTGTGTGTTAATTTTGTATCCTGCAACTTTGCTGAATTCAGATATTAGTTCTAGTAGTTTTGGAATGGAATCTTTAGGGTTTTTTATGTACAGTATCATGTCATCTGCAAATAGTGACAATTTGACTTCTTCTTTACCAACCTGGATGCCTTGTATGTCTTTGTTTTGTCTGATTGCTGTGGCTAGGACCTCCAGTACTATGTTGAATAACAGTGGAGAGAGTGGGCATCCTTGTCTTGTTCCCGATCTTAGATGAAAAGCTTTCAGCGTCTCGCCGTTAAGTATGATGTTAGCTGTGGGTTTGTCATATATAACCTTTATGATGTTGAGGTATTTGCCGTCTATACCCATTTTGTTGAGAGTTTTAATCAGGAATGGATGCTGAATTTTGTCAAATGCTTTTTCAGCATCTATGGAGATGATCATGTGGTTTTTGTTCTTCTTTTTATTGATGTGGTGGATGATGTTGATGGATTTTCGAATGTTGTACCATCCTGGCATCCCTGGGATGAATCCCACTTGATCATGGTGTATGATCCTCTTGATGTATTTTTGAATTCGGTTTGCTAATATTTTGTTGAGTATTTTTGCATCTATGTTCATCAGGGATATTGGTCTGTAATTTTCTTTTTTGGTGAGGTCTTTGCCCGGTTTTGGTATTAGAGTGATGCTGGCTTCATAGAATGAGTTTGGAAGTATTCCCACCTCTTCTAGTTTTTGGAAAACCTTAAGGAGAATGGGTGTTATTTCTTCTCTATATGTCTGGTAGAATTCAGAGGTGAATCCATCAGGCCCAGGGGTTTTGTTCTTGGGTAGTTTTTTGATTACCAATTCGATTTCGTCACTGGTGATTGGTCTGTTTAGTTTTTCTGTTTCTTGCTTGGTCAGTCTTGGAAGGTTGTATTTTTCTAAGAAGTTGTCCATTTCTTCTATGTTTTCCAGCTTGTTAGCATATAGATTCTCATAATATTCTCTTATGATTCTTTGTATTTCTGTGGGGTCCGTCGTGATTTTTCCTTTCTCATTTCTGATTGTGTTTATGTGTGTAGATTCTCTTTTTCTCTTAATGAGTCTGGCTAGGGGTTTATCTATTTTGTTTATTTTTTCAAAGAACCAGCTCTTGGTTTTATTGATTTTTTCTATTGTTTTATTCTTCTCAATTTTATTTATTTCTTCTCTAATCTTTATTATGTCCCTCCTTCTGGTGACTTTGGGCCTCATTTGTTCTTCTTTTTCCAATTTCAGTAATTGTGTCTTTAGACTATTAATTTTGAATGTTCTTCCTTATTTAAATAGGCCTGGATCGCAATATACTTTCCTCTTAGAACTGCCTTTGCTGCGTCCCACAGAAGTTGTGGCTTTGTGTTGTTGTTGTCATTAGTCTCCATATATTCTTTGATTTCTGTTTTGATTTGGTCGTTAACCCATTGATTAATTAGGAGAGTGTTGTTAAGTCTCCATGTATTTGTGAGCCTTTTTGATTTCTTTCTAAAATTTATTTCTAGTTTTATACCTTGGTGATCTGAGAAGTTGGTTGGTAGGATTTCAATATTTTTGAAATTACTGAGGTTCTTTTTGTGGCCTAGTATGTGGTCTATTCTGGAAAATGTTCCATGTGCACTTGAGAAGAATGTGTATCCTGTTGCTTTTGGGTGTAGAGTTCTGTAGATGTCTGTTAGGTCCATCTGTTCTAGTGTGTTGTTCAGTGCCTCTGTGTCTTTACTTATTTTCTGTCTGGTTGATCTGTCCTCTGGGGTGAGTGGTGTGTTGAAGTTTCCTAAGATGAATGCATTGCTGTCTATTTCCTCCTTTAATTCTGTTAGTATTTGTCTCACATATGGTGGCGCTCCTGTGTTGGGTGCATATATATTTATAATGGTTATATCTTCTTGTTGGACTGACCCCTTTATCATTATGTAATGTCCTTCTTTATCTCTTGCTACTTTCTTCGTTTTGAAGTCTATTTTGTCTGATACAAGTACTGCAACACCTGCTTTTTTCTCTTTGTTGTTTGCATGAAATATCTTTTTCCATCCCTTCACTTTTAGTCTGTGTATATCTTTGGGTTTGAGGTGAGTCTCTTGTAAGCAGCATATAGATGGGTCTTGCTTTTTTATCCATTCTGTTACTCTGTGTCTTTTGATTGGTGCATTCAGTCCATTTACATTTAGGGTGATTATTGATAGATATGTACTTATTGCCATTGCTGGCTTTAGATTCGTGGTTACCAAGGGTTCAAGGGTTGCTTCTTTACTATCTAACAATCTAACTTAACTTTCTTGTTAAGTTATTGTAAACACAGTCTGATGTTTCTTTATTTCTCTCCCTTCTTATTCTTCCTCCTCCATTCTTTCTATAATAGGTGTTTTATTCTTTGCCTTTAGTTGGTATTTGGATGGTCTGCTTTCTTTGCTATGATTTTTTTTCCCTCTGGTGACATCTTTTTAGCCTTAGGTGTGCTTCCATCTAGAGCAGTCCATTTAAGATATCCTGTAGTGGTGGTTTATGAAACGCAAATTCTCTTAACTTTCGTTTATCTGGAAATTGTTTAATCCCTCCATCATATTTAAATGATAATCGTGCTGGATACAATACTCTTGGTTCGAGGCCCTTCTGTTTCATAACGTTAAATATATCATGCCATTCTCTTCTGTCCTGTAAGGTTTCTGTTGAGAAGTCTGATGATAGTCTGATGGGTTTTCCTTTGTAGGTGATCTTTTTCTCTCTCTAGCTGCCTTTAATGCCCTGTCTTTATCTTTGATCTTTGCCATCTTAATTATTATGTGTCTTGGTGTTGTCTTCCTTGGGTCCCTTGTGTTGGGAGATCTATGAGCTTCGTTGGACTGCGAGACTACTTCCTTCCCCAGCGAGGGAAAGTTTTCAGCAATTATTTCTTCAAAGACACTTTCTGTCCCTTTTTCTCTCTCTTCTTCCTCTGGTACTCCTATAATGTAAATATTGTTCTGTTTGGATTGGTCACACTGTTCTCTTAATATTCTTTCATTCCTAGAAATCCTTTTATCTCTCTCTGCCTCAGCTGCTCTGTACTCCTGTTCTCTGTTTCCTATTCCATTAACAGTCTCTCGCATCTCATCCATTCTGCTGTTAAGCCCGTCGATCGCTTGTCTGATTTCTGTATTGTCTTTCCTCAGTTCCGTCACTTCCTCCCTCAGCTCTTGCACATTTCTCTGTAGGTCCATCAGCATGGTTATGACTTTTATTCTAAATTCTTTTTCAGGGAGGCTGTGCATTTCCATCCCTTCAGACTCCCTCTCTGGGGTTGTCTGGTTGATTTTGGTCTGAACCATATTCCTCTGTCTTTTCATGGCTGTATAATTTGGTCACTGATAGTTGCAACGTATGTCAGCTGGGCTCTTTAAGACTTTAAAAAGAGAAGAAAAAAAAGAGAAAAAATGAAAAAAAATGAAAAAAAAGAAAGAAAGAAAAAAAGAAAAAAAAAGAAAGAAAAGAAAAAACAAAAACAAAACAAAAAACAAAACAAAACAAAAAAATTTCCACCGGACGTAGATTCTGTGGGAATGCTCTAGGTGGCGCTATTGCCCCACTATTCCACAGCTGTGACTGTGCCGCTCCGCGGGGCCCTTTATCTCTCTGGCAGGGGTGGGAACGAATAGGAGGCTGTTGATCTCAGTGAGAAGTGTTAAGCATGTCTACGCTTCCCCAGTCGCCAGCTAAGGCGTCTGAAACTCCCCAGGACTCCCAGCCTGCTGGGCTGAGTGTGCTGGGGCGATCCGGCTCCTCCGCTGGGCTCCTGTCTCTTTAAGACCGCTGAGGAAGCGCGCACTTTTTTTTTCCTTCCCGGGAGCCGGCTGCAAGCACCCTGGCGCGTTCCCCGCTCAGATCCTGCCCCTCTGTCTCTCCAATCTCCGCTGTACTGCGCAATGTGGGTCAGCGCTCCCCGCGCAGATCACCGGGGCTGGCTACTTCGCGGGGTGCACTTCCACTCCCTCCCGGCTCTGAATCCTCTCCTCCCGCCGGTGCGCTGGGGTGGGGGAGGGCTCGGGTCCCGCCGGGTCGCGGCTCCGTATCTTACCCGCCTCTTGGGGTGCCGAGTCCTCTCGGGTGTAGCTGCACGCTGTGCGCTTTCCTGTGTATTCTCGTCTCTCTTTTAGGAATAGATGTATTTTCTGTGTTTTTGTAGATAAATATAGTGTTGGGAGGAGATTTCTGCCGCCCTGCTCACACCGCCATCTTCCCGGAAGTCCCCATTTACTTTTATATATCAGTTTTACACATTCAAGATGAGTCAAAGAAAATATAATTAATTGCAGCTTGATGTTAATGGATAATACAAGTCAGATTTTTTTGTCCCACACATTTTGTTATCAGATGAGAAATGGTTGATACATATTATGCATTTTTCTTTCTGAAAAATGAGACAAGTATGTACTAGTTAGAATGAGGATAGTAAGGACATATTTATTAGATTAGATCATTTGAATTAAAAGTTTGCCTGACTTGATATTTTGTCAAGTTTCCTTCTTTCTACTCTTATTTCTTAACAACTCAGTGGGTTCCCTCTCTAATTGTCTTAAACATCACTCCACTGGTGGCAGAGGAGACAAGCCTTCTTTTCTCACATCAAACCTTTGTCTTTTTTCACAGTGACTGGCACAGAAGTTGTAGACAACACTGAATGAAAGACTACCGTGATGTGTGTGTGTGTGTGTGTATGTCTATCTCTGTCTGCATGTGGATCAGTTTCTTTTGAAAAAATAATGTATGCTTTATATTGGAGTTATGTTCTGATTATAGTGCTTCCCTCCCAGTTAGCTCTGATTTTTTTTCCTACTCTTCAGTGTATAATCTGTCCTCAGGTTGGATTCTTTGGTACATTTCTTTCTTCTGGATGCCATGCTGTTTAATTAAACCTTGCTTAAAAACAAAACAAAACAAAACAAAAGTATCTTCTCTCTGAATAGTAAGGTAACAAGCATCAGTTAAATCTTAACAGATAGTCCTCTGTACTCATTGGAATTTAATGCTTGCTTGAACACAGAACAACCAACAGGTAAATAAAGATGACGTGACCCAAAGTCATGACTTCAAGTATGTTTCCATTCCTGTTCAGAAGCGAAAGCAGGACCCATATTTGTGGCTACTTTGACTCTGACCATATTCTTTTGAGATAAATAGATCACAAACATTAAACACAATTTGTATTTGGACTATGTGGTTTGGTAGATTTTACAATCATACATGTGTTCTCCCTAGACTATAAACTCTATAAAGACAAGGACTCCGGATATTTCCCTCATCAGGGCCTAGCACGGTGCCTGGCATACCACAGGTGCAAAAAAATGTTTGTCAAATACATGAAGAAGAATGGTTTTCAGATTTTTCAAAACACATACACACATATTAAAAATAAATAAACACAAAAATATATGTTATATACATATATAAATGATTAAACAATTCCACAATAAAATCTTACTTGCTTGTGACCTAACGGCCGGGGCCAAGGCTAGTAAAGCTAATAGGAACAATTGGTAGAGAATTTGCAGCCAGTGCTCATTCTCATGGAGCAGATTTCTTTAAAATATAATGGACCCCGAGCCTACCAGAACACTATCTTTCATCTGTCCTTGCCTCTATCGAACTTTTTACCTGCATTTTCTTCTGCAGGCAAAGTGGTCGCCAGCAGCCTCCAATTTATGATGACATAAAAGGTGAAGCCCCTTTTCTCACTCTTAAGTTTGAAAACTCTATTAAGACTCTGAAAGGGCTCATTAGTCACCTGTGCTCACCTAAACCAGCCCCATGACCAGAAGGATGGGGCATTCTGGTTGGCCTGACATGGATGGCTCTGCATTGAGCAGCCCCAGTACAATCAAGGGAAGTAGAATTTGCCAAAAAAAAGGGGGTGCATGGCTGGTTCCCAAAAGACAGGCTCCACTACATGCCCCTCTGCAGCACCTGAATGAGACCTCAGAGTAACAACCCAATGCACTGAAGTGCAAATTCAAGAGAGCAAGGAGGGTACACGTTAACAGAACAAACTACGTGAGTGTCTGAGCAGTCTGAATACAGTGATGAGCACCTCCTGTCTGAAAGGATGGCGCGCCATGACCATTCACAGCCCTCACCTTAGTCCTCCACCAAGTAGGTGAGAAAACACAATTATGGTTTTCTTTTTATTTGCATTATCATTCCAGCCAGGCACACATCTGGGCAGGAGGCTCATGTGGGAAATGCCACAGGCACATCTAGCCTCCGTGTGTACTGTATGGTGCAGACATGAAAAGCAACCCATTTACTGTGTGTAAATAGCCTGGTCATCAGGCCATTCTCAGCCAACAGTCACATGCAATGCAACTCTGCACAGAAGAATTAGGCTCTGGTTTGTGAGTATGGTCTGTAAATGCCCGAGATTAATTCCTATGTATATCTGTGTAAATGGATTTGTTAACTGAAGTTTACTTTAAGAAAAGATAAATAAATAACTGATAATAACTGTAAATAAACTGATATATAAATTGTTAAAATGCTGCAACCCTCATCAGTTTTCCTCTGGTTTAAGCGTGATGTGGCTTCCCTGAAGTTGCTCCTGACCCTAGGAAACCTTGATCCCCAAGGACGGGATTACACAGGCAGGCTCACACTGTCTCCTGAAGAATGCACAGAGACATGCGCAGACTTGGCACACAGGTGTGAGACAGTATAAGAAGGTCACTCCTTGTTTGACAGCCTCCAGAATGAGAATTTTACTAAGGCACTGTCTTGACATAAAAATGAATTTTAATGGACTTATAATTTTGTTTTAAAAATTCAACCTTACAAACTGAATTAATGAGAAAATGTAAGAAAAGTGGAAATATGGAGAGGACGATATCTCAAAGGGAAAAAATAAGACATATCAGTGACAATTCTGCATATACATCCAATAAAACATGCATTTAGGCCCCAGTACTCTTACAAACCCTGTCATTTGAGCAAATAATTCTCATTTTGTCTTCTTTGTTTTGAACGGCTCCTTTGTCTCAGAACACTGTTTCATCAATCTTTGATGCTGGTCACATTGGCTGGACATCCCTGGAAAATAGAATCACCACTTGAAAACTTTCAGAAAAGTACGAAGTAGTAGCTGCTGAGGAAGCTCTTAAGTGCCACAAGGTCTTCCTGATGTATTTCTGACTCAGAAGATGGAGGCGTTGATTCCACCCACCTTTCTAGTTTTCTGCCATGTTTTGAGATTTGCCAGGCTGACAGGCCTCTGGGACAGGAAGGAGTAGAGCACAGAGGCACCTGATTGTGACGAAATAAGGGACAGGCTTACCTCCTGAAAGAGAAACCTCTGAACCCTGAAAAGATTCTCCTCTAGCCACAAGCTCTGAAAAATGGTGGACAGCTTAGGGATCCTTGCTTCACAGACTGTGACCTCTCACTCTGTGTGGCATGAGGAAGGCTGGTGTTGGTGCTTAATCTGGTCTCAGGTGCCCTCACTTGGCTTATTTGTAGCTGAAGGGAAAACTCCTTATTCAGCACCAGCTCGGTTTGTGGACTGGTCTAATTCAACAAGATTGTTCCTGGGTATGCGATATTTAGCTATACAATTGTGTTAAGCAGTAAGAAAAAATTCTTACCTGACAAGTATGTTTTAAGTGAATAGTATTAAATGGTACAATCATATTTATTCTATTCATTTTGATTTAAGAACCTGTTAAAGATTCTAAGCTACCCATCCTGGGAAAGGTAGGTTCAGTTCACTTGAAATAGGTGACAAGTAATACATACCTCTTTATCCAATATAAAGATAGTAGAAAACTAAAGTGAATTGAGAATTTTAAGATGTCCTATTTCTGGGGGAGGGAAGGCAGAGGTGGAGTTTATCCAGGAATATCTAAGAGAAAATATGGCTTTAGAAAGAAATTGTAACTTCCAGCAATTTGTAGGTCTACTCAGAAAAGGAAGAATTACCGAAGAATCTGAAGGTCAATTGTTGTGATTTAGCAATTGATTAAAAAGAAAATGTGTTTAAGTTACACAGTGTAAGTAGTCCTGAAAGTATCACATTTAATGGATGTACTATGTTCTATTTGTAAATTTGGGTATCTAATGTTTAGAATTTACAAGGAACAATGTTTATTACAATTGGTGAGGTCATCAAATCAATATGTAAATATATAATGTGCCTGGTACTAGATGCCGATGGTGTTTTGTGAACCTGGTCATTATTTGTAACAGTATCTCCAAGGGCAAATGTGGTCAATATGTAAAGTTTTCATGGCTGCAACTCAATCAAACATTGAACAAATACGCCTAGTTTTGTGAGTTTTTCTCCTGGGAGCAGTAGTGGAGTGAATTCTAGAGATGGCCACCCAACATCAGGAGCTTTGGTGGTATTGGCCAAGCTGGTGTGATGGAAAGCAGGTTTGATGAGAAGGATGGGTTAGGAGAGAGGTTCACATCTGACAGTTGCTCTGAATAATGGTCCAAGGGAGAAACGGGAGTGCAAAATCAAAATTATGAAGCCATAACATGTTGGAGATTATCAGTGTGGGTGCTGAGGTTTGTGTGCACAGCATCACTGAGAGAGTTAGAAATGATCATCAGGAGATAAAGGACAAAATGAAGACATTCTGGCATGTGCTTATAGATTGGCAAGAAATATAATAAAAATGGGTTAAGGATAAGAAAAAAACATGAAAACCAAAGAGGTTATTGGAAGCTAACAGAGGGCTAATGGTCTGGAAGCAATAGAAAGGGTGTACCAAGCTACTTCTTGTGTTGTGAAGAAGGAGTAGCTTTCTAGGACAGAGGGTCTTAAAGAAAATGGTACTGTCAGGGGAAGATCCAGATTCGTTCAAGTGAGAAGAATAAGGAGTGTAAGAAAAAAAAGAGAAATCCATTCTAATAAATTGGAACTTTTTACTCCCCACATTGACCTGTGAGACACTGAAGTGTTCCATGAAAAAGAGTATTGCTGTTTAGAATCAATATAAAGTGAATTGCCCAACCAAAACATATTTGAGAGTGAAAACATTAATAATTATGCCCTGGCAATAGGACTCAACTGGGAAAACAGATGTTTGGTCAATATTTTTGGAATGAAGAAGTTTGGGAACAGTAACCACTATATTTTTGGTTTGGAGATTCCCACTGGCAAAGAGCATGTTGAAGAATCTGATCCTACAGTGAGGAATGTGCTTAATCTTGATAAACCTAACATTCCAGATCTGTTTGATGATGAACTGTTCAATTTTATTTATCAGCTAGTCACACCTCCAAGACTTGAATCAGAACAGTTTCAGAAATATGGCAAGTGGGGCTGATAGCACAGAAAGCACCAGTACTTAACTCAAAATGGACCATATACTTAAGAATAAAATACTGAAACTACAAAACTTCTAGAGAAAAGATAGGAGAATATCTAGGAAATCTTGGGTTTGGCAAAGAGTTGCTAGATTCAACACCAAAAGAATGATCCATGAAAGAAAAAATAATTTTGAACTTTACTAAAATTAAAAACTCTTATTCTTCAAAATGCTTTTTTTAAAAATGAAAAGATAAACCATAGGTGGAGAAAGTATTTGCAAAACATATCTAATTTGTATCCTAAACAGACAAAAACCTCTTAAAACTCCATAACAAAACAAAATAATTTAAAAATGGGCAAAAAACACCTTACCAAAGAGATAAACAAGTGGCAAATAGTCTTATGAAAATTTTCAACACTGTTTGACATTAGGGAATTTCAAATTAAGCAGCAATGAGATGCCATAACTCACAAAACTGACAGTAACAATTGCTGATGAGGACACAAAATGGAACTGCCATACTGGGACACATTTAGGCAGTTTCTTACACAGCAAAATGTAGATTTACCATAAAATTCATCCATTGCATTCCTAAGAATTTACCCAACTTATCTGAAAACTTGTGCCCACACAAAATACATACATGAATGTTTATAGCAGCTTTATTCATAAGTGCCCCAAACTGGAAGCCATGGAGATGTTATTCCATAGGTAAATGGATAAACAAACAGTGGTCTATCTATGCAAGGGAATATTATTCAATAAAATAAATGAGCGAGGTAGAGGGAAGAAAAAAGGTGGTAGAGTAGAATGACACAGCAGGAACCTCCCATATACACACCAAAGATGTGACTACAGCAAACACAACTAATCCTTAAAACATCCTGAAGACTGCAGAACAGACCTTCTAACCAGGGGAAGAAGAGAGACCATGCAGAGAAGGGTAAAGTGGCAGACCCAAGCCTTTCCCCCATCCCAGCCCACAAGTGGGAGGGAGAGGAACAGAGCTGGGCAGGGAGAAGTGCTCAGGAACTCTGCACACCTGGCCCTGGGGATCTGCTCTGGGAACACGAGTCCACACTGCATTGGTCTTTGGTGCTTATAACAGGGCTGAACACCAAGGAGAATTGGAGCACTCTGGGAGGCTGAGACTCCTGCTGCTTGTGGAGGACAGGCACACTTCATCAGTCTCACTGAGACCTAACCCAGAGGCAGCAGTTTGGAAGACTTACCAGCAGTGGAAAGGGTGCCAGAGGCACAGGGTCATAGGGAGATATCTCCTCAGGCCAAAGAGCAGGTGGAAGATGCTTCTCCAACCCTCCCTCAGCCCAAATGATCAAGCCTTGGCAGAAGCCAGCCCCCACACTCCATCCCCTTCACTGGTGGCTCAGCCCTGAGGCACTTCCTTGTGCACCTGCCCACCCGACCAGCTGCTCAGCCCAGCAGAGGTCAGACTTTGCTGACTGGCAGGCAGGCAGAGATTTTGCTACCTGGCAGGTGGAGGGAGGCTTTCCCAGCTTTCCTGGCCTGTCTCACCCTAACTGGGGAGGTATCTGCAGGAGCCAGCTCCAAACACTCCTTCCTGCTTGCTGGTGGCCCAACCCCCTGCTGCACTCCCCTGTGCACCCACCCCACCCAACCCACTGGCCTAGCATTGCCACTATAGCTGTTGGGCAGGCAGAGGGTGGCCCCAGCCACAACCATCCCAGCAGAAGGGTGGCTGCATGGCTCACAAAAGTCCAGATGAGGAAAGCTTCCAGCCTCAGAAGACTGAAATAAGCCACAGCAGGCAGACAGGCAGAAAGGTGACTCACCACAGCCCACCAACAGAAATTATGGCTCCACCACAAAGGAGAACAAGGTACTAATGAGTAAAGAGCCTTGAGCTTCTGGGCCCCACAGGACACCTTCTTCATAAAGACATTACTGTCTAGACCAGGAGGCACATCTATCTAATACACAGGAAGAAACATAGAAACACAGACAAAATGAGGAGGCAGAGGAATATGCTCCAAACAAAAGAAGAGGATAAAACAACAGAAAGAAGGCTTAATGAAACCAATCTTCTTGATAAAGATTTCACAGTAACAGTCATATGTTCACTGATTGCAGAAAAGTATTGATGATCTCAGGGAAAACTTCAACAGAGAGACAGAAGTATTGAAAAAGAGCCCCTCAAAGCTGAAGAATACAGTACATGAAATGAAATATATACAATGGAAGAAATGAATAATAGATTGCTGCAAATAAAGGAAGACAATCAATTAAATGGAAATCAGAGAACAGAAAAACAATGAAGCTGAGGAACACAGAGGAAAAAGAATCTCTAGAAATGAGAAGATGCTAAGAGAGCTGTGTGACAACCCCAAACAAAACAATACTCACAAGATAGAGGTACCAGAAGGAGGATAGACAAATGAGTAGAAAGTCTTTTTGAAGAAATAATTGCTGAAAACTTTACCAGTCTGGAGAAGGAAATAGACACCCAGATCCTGGAAGAGCAGAGTGCCCCTAATGAAAGGAACCGCACCAAGACATTTAATAATTAAAATGACAAAGATTAAGGATAAAGAGAGGGTACTGAAAGCAGCTAGAGAGAGGCAAAGATTATTTATAAGGGATAAAACATCAGGCTATCAGCAGACTTCTCAGCAGAAACTTTACAGGCCAGAAGGGAATAGCTTGAAATATTTAATGTATTGAAACAAGAGGACCTTCAACCCAAAATCCTCTACCCAGCAAGGTTATTATTCAGAATTGAAGGAAAGATTAAAAGGTTCCCAGGTAAATGAAAGTTCAAAGAATTCAGTACCACTAAAGTGGCCTTACAGGGTATGTTAAAGGGACTTCTGTAGATGAAAATGTTCTTAAGGCTAAGTACTTTTCATCAGTGAAAATAAACCCACAGTAAAGGTAGTAACCAATTACTTACCAAACAAGTATAAAGTTAAAAAAAAAGTAGTAACACCAACTATACACAAAATCAGTTAAGGGATACACACAAAAAAATGCACATTATGATATCTAATACATAAAGTGTGGGGGACAAAGAAGAAGAAAAAGAAATACTTTTTGATTGTGTTTGAAACAGAGTGACCATCAACTTAACATAGATTGTTATATATTTAGGAAACTATCCATGAACCTTATGATAACCACAAACCTACAGCATGTAATAGACATACAGAACATTAGAAAAAAGAAATCCAATCATAATACTAAAGAAAACCATCAAATAACAAGAGAAGAGTGTAAAAGAGGAAGAAAGAAACAGAGAAGAACTACAAAAACAACCAGAAAACAATTAATAAAATGGCAATAATACATATCTGTCAATAATCACCTTAAAGGTAAATGGACTGAATGCACCAATCAAAAGACATAGGGGTGGCAGAATGGATAAGGAAACAAGACCCATCAATATGCTGCCTACAAAAGACTCATTTTAGATCCAAAGACATACACAGACTGAAAGTGAAGGGATGGGAAAAGATATTTCATGCAAATAATAGGAAGAAAAAAGCAGGGCTAGCAGTACTTATATCAGACAAAATAGATTTCAAAACAGAAAGTAGCAAGAGACAAAGAAAGGCATTACATAATGATAAAGGGGTAAGTCCAACAAGAGGAAATAACCATTATAAATGCCTATGTGCCCAATACAGGAGCACCTAATTATATAAACCAAATGCTAACAGACGTAAAGGGAGAAATAGAGGTGACTTTAACACCCCATTCATGACAATGACAGATCATCCAGAGAGTAAATAAATAAGGTAACATAGGCACTAAACAACATATTAGATCAAATGGACTTGACACATATCTACAGAACATTCCACCCAAAAGCAGCAGGATACAATTTTTTTATTAAGTACACATGGAACATTCTCCAGAATAGATCACATACTAGGCCACAAAAAGAGCCTCAGTAAATTCAAAAAGATTGAAATTGTATCAAGCAACTTTTCAAACCACAGTGGTATGAAACTAGAAATAAATTACTTGAAGAAAACAAAAAAAAAATCCCACAAACACATGGAGGCTAAATAACATGCTTCTAAATAATCAATGGATCAATAAAAAAATCAAAATAGAAATCAAGCAATACATGGAAACAAATAAAAATGAAAATTTGTGGGATGCCTCAAAAATAGTTCTCACAGGGAAGTACAGAGCAATACAGGCCTACCTCAAAAACTAAAATTAGGAATACCATACAACCCAGCAATTCCACTTCTGGGAATTTACCCAAAGAAAACAAAATCCCTGATTCGAAAAGATATATGCACCCCTATATCTATTGCCACATTATTTACAGTAGCCAAGATATGGAAGCAACCACAGTGTCTGTCAGTAGATGAATAAAGAAAAGGTAGCACATATACACAATAGAATATTATTCAGCCATAAAAAGAAAGCAATCCTACCATTTGTGACAACATGGATGGACTTAGAAGGCGTTATGTTAAATAAAACGAGCCAGACAGAGAAAAATAAATACCATATGATTTCATTTATTTGTGGAATCTAAAAACAAAATGAAAAAAAATGAACACAATAGCAGTAGACTCATTGGCACTGAGAAGCGACTGGTGGTTACCATGGGGGAGGGGTTGGGGTGGGTGCATGAGGAGGGGGAGGGAAATAAAGGGGCACAAAAATTCTTAATCATAATATAAGTTGGTCACAGCGATGGAAGTACAGCATGGAGAATATAGCCAATGGTTCTGTAACATCTTCCTATGTTCACAGATAGTCAAGTAGTTGGGATGAGGATTTAATAATGTGGGTAGCTGTTGAACCACTGTATTGTATGCTTGAAATCAATATAAGATTGTATATCAGCTATACTTTAATTAAATAAATTAGTTAATTAAAAAAACATGAAAAGACGTGGATGAACTTTAAGTGCCTATTGATATAAGAGCCTATATGAAAAGGCTACATACTGTATGATTCCATTTATATAACTTTCTGGAAAGGCAAAACTATAGAGACTGTAAAAGGATCAGGGTTTGTCAGGAATTTGAGGTAGGTGTTTGAGTAGTTGAAGCATGGGATATTTTTAGAGCAGTAAAACCATTCTCCATGATACTGTGTGGTGGATGTGTGACACACATATTTATCAGAACCCCATAAACTTTAAAGCACAAGGAATGAACATTAATTGTGAAAACTGAAAAAATAATTTAGGAAGTTGTGGAATCCCAGGATGGAAACTACAACTTGCAAAACAATCTACCTGCTACAAATGTACTAAACAATCTCCCTGCAGGGGGTGGGAGGAAAGGTGAGGACCTAAGTGACTTTAGAAATAAGTTAAGTCTGTTAGAGTAAAGGCAAAAGGAACTGCACACAACACTGTTGTATCCCAGGAGAGAACGAGTTAACAATTCCGACTCCACTGCACACATACAACAGAGCTAAACGAGGGATGGATGACACATGGTGGGCGCCAGGATTCTCCCTGCTGGAGTGAGTGTTTGCCAATAAGCAAAGGAAGGAGGGCTAGAATGGTCCGTATAGTAACGGACTGGAGCTGTAGACATCAGTATGAACTCATGTTGAGCTTATAAGATGAAAATGACTGCAGAAGTATTTACAGATATGTGTATGTACATGGGCTAGGATACACACATATATTTCCTTGCTTTGTCAGCTGACAGGTCTTAGAATCAGTGACATGCCAGTAGCAATAGCATACCTAGTACCCAGATCTTGATTTCTAATGTTATTCTGTAATAAAAGGAACAAGGACTCTATGGAGAAATGGCTGGTTTTGGCATGGAGCAGGAAACATACACAATGAGCCTGGAATATCTTACAGTGCTGGAAAGTGAGAAAGGGACAAAAAACATAAAACCCCAACAAAACAAAACCAAAGCCATGATGGGGTCTGTCCAAGGGACAAGGACACAGCAGCCAACTGAAAAAGTTCCCAACGACCAAAGCTGGAGCCATTTGAACAACAGAACAGCGTTGGATTATAACCCAAGTTTAAAATAAATATCCATGATCCATACAATATAAAAGATTGAATAAATCAATAAATGGGGAGAGAAAGGGCAAATCTCCTTTGTGGAAAAAGTCCTAATAATTTATAGACACTTCAGCTTTAATAATGTGGAACATAACTTCCCTCCTCTTCTGTGTGGGTCATGCACTGACTCCCTTGCAAAGACAGCAGTATGAAACAGGATGGAGATGAACTTAATAGTGGAGAAAGCTGACAATCTGTATTTCAGCCAGACAGTTAACGTCCACATCAATAGCAGAGTATCATTTGAAAGGCCCAGAGAGCAGACTATGCCAGGGACTTGTTCCAAACCTGCATGTATCCATAACAAAAGAACAATTTAGAGCTACAGGGCTGCATAAAGATCTGATTAGTTTTCTTCCATCAACCTTCTAAAGAAATACATTGCCAATATACGCACACTCTTAGGAAGGCTAGACCCCAGACAAACGTCTAGTGATCTCTAGTGTCCTCTGGACTTATGTGGCTCCCCTTGGACAGGGATAAGTGACCCTACCACATGCCAGCACTTGGTCTGCACACAGCCTTCCCAAACTCCTGCCCCCTGGAGTATGTCTACACCTCAGAATCAGGGGTGAGGGATCTTGGAAGAACTGTCCCCCAGTCCCAGCATTACATCATTACCCCTGTAACTCCCAGACATTCAGAGGTAAATAATTACTGTCGAATATGCCTAAAGCATTTTCAATTTTGCAAACTGTAAAATATCTTGATGTTTTATTAGTCTAAGACCATGTTAAAAAAGTCCCCAAATTATATCATTTAGAAAATAAAAACAAAAAGACAAAGAGCATTATTTCATGGTAAGACAGGTTTGTCATCCATGAGCAAATACTTTGTTCTCACTAACGATGTGCTCACACTATGGCAATGATAATAATAATACCACCATTTAGTATTTCTTGTTGATAATGGCCATTGTGTTTTTTCCAGCACCACCAAGCAATTGCCTCAGTTCTCCATGGACACTGAGCAGGTATCCCAAAAATCTAATTCAATTCTGACACCATAACCTGGAGATATCATCAGTTCCCACAGGTTTAGGGCTCAGCCCCAAGACTGCCCCCACTTCAAGTGCCAATCACAAGTCCAGGTTGTCCCCTCTGCTTCTGACCAACTAGCTATAAATCAGAGGTTCCCACCACCCCTTCTTTGGGTTCAGTTAATTTGCTAGAGCAGCTCACAGAACTCAGAAACATTTTACTCACTAGATTACTAGTTTACAAAGGACATTAAAGGATATGAATAAATAATGAAAAGATACATAATGTGAGTTCCTGAGCACTAGAGTTTCTGTTCCTGCGGAGTTTGGGGCCAGCACACGAATCCATTCTGGTTCACCAACGTGGAGGCTTACCAGACATTGTCCTTCTGGGGTTTTATAAAGGCTTCATTACATGGACAGTAACTCATGGGCCCTTGGCAATTGACTCAACCTTCAGGGAGCACCTCCCACCTCACCACAGGTAAAGAGGGGGGACTGGAAGTTCAAACCCTCTGATCACATGGTTGGTTGCCCTGGAAACCAGCCCCTCTCCTGTGGTTATATGAGTTTTCCAAGCATCACCTCATCGGCATAAACTAAGCTGGGTTACCAGGGGTTTGTTTGAGTATCAAGACACCTTTATCCTTCTTATCACTTAGGAAATATCAAGGGTTTTAGGAACTTTGTGCCAGAAACAGGGACAAAGACCAGATATATATTTCTTGTTATAAATCACAATATCAAAATATGTTAAGTGTGTTTTAGTGTATTATTAACTTTATTTTTAGTTAATCCTCACAAAGACCACACAAGGTAGGCAGACTTTATAAACCCAATTACAGATGAGGAAACAGGATCACACACCCAGTGAGCATGGAGACCAGGACTCTGGTCTGTGGATTTGTCATTCCACAGACAGGTGGCAACTCAACTACTTCTCTCCACTCTTCTCCAGCCATTCCAGCCAGTCATCAGTGTAGGCAATAGTATATTTCATCTTCTCCATGTTACACGTATCATTGCACAAAGTTGGCTGAAAATAACTAGAAATAAAAACGAAGTTACAACAAGTGGATAAAATATAAAGATGCAAACTGAAAATTTGCTCCATGATGGACCAAAATTATCAAAACTTGTATAACCACTAAGACTATTTGACAAATTCTCTACAAGTTTTTGTTAGCCAAATCCCCTTGCACCAGATTTCCCAACCAAAAAGTATGAGAGATGAGCAATGTTAGAGGTGTTAAAAAACAAATTCAGCCAAGCAAATTTGGAAATCTAATTGGTTTTATTAAGCAATTTATGAATCAGACAGCATCTCCCCTTGCAAGTAAGAGATGCTCCCAGGAATTGTACAAAATGGAAGGTTTTTATAGATGGGAGGGTGGGGGAAAGTTATTAGCATAAGAAAAGAAGGAATTGTTTCAGGCAAGGTCCCTTTTCTTTAGGAGGAAGAGCAGAGTGTCTTAGCATGCATATTACTTAATTTTTTTGGAGAAGGTGGAAGGCCTAAGTGACAGGTTATGTTATTTGTGCTGAACAGAACATTCCTGACATTTCTGAGGTAGGTTGAAACAGCAACTAGCTTAGATATTAAGCCCCAGTTTGGTGACTTGACCTAGGAAAAGAGGCCCCATGTTGGGCCTCTATTTTCCTTTTTAACAGAGGAAAGTAATGGCACCTTTTCTACCATCAGCTTCTGTGTGCTCCTCTGTTGGTAAGAGCTGGAGTGGGAGGTTCTCATTTGGAGATAAATAAAAGCCACCCAAATGAGAACAAGCAGAGGCTACTGACTCAGAACCGTCTAGGGCAAGGGAGTCATTTGCATTTGACAGAGACTCAAAGGCAGGCAGTGGAGTGGAAACCCTTATTGAGGTGGGCTAAGGAAGTGGTGTCCTTGGCTTGCGTTTTTCAGTCGGCCCTTTTGTGGGGGCAAAACTCAGGGAGGCTGATCATCGTTAATTTCTGATTGTTTTGGGCTGGTTGTTGCAGAGACTGTGGTCTGGCTTTCTGGGCAGGTAGCTGCAGAAGTTGTAATAGTCTGGCCATTGTCCGAATAAATACTTACTTTCTCATCCAGGTAACTTTAATTCCAGCAAATGTCTTTCACCTCCAGACTGAGAGTTGGAGCAGTGTGTGGTGGTGATAAAAGAGATGCAGAAGGGTCATCCTAGAAGTTAGAAAGTTAGAGAGTGAGACCAGTGCAAATGAGGAAATGAATGAATGCTAGCACGCACGTGCACACACACACACACACACACACACACACACACACACACACACACACACACACACATACCCACACATGCACATAGCCACGTTCTCCTGCAGCCAGGTCAGCGTCAGCTGTCGCCTCAACACCAGGGTTTCCTCAGAGCATGTCACAGGACAGACTTCTTCCCACTCAGCTCCGAAGCTGTTGACCTTCTCACAGGTTCCCCCAGCTCACGTAAAGGCTCGGTTTCTCCCTAGGAGCCTCGGACACTGCGTACAGTCAGCCTTCCCTCCCCTGGGATTACCTTAGCCAGAAAATGTGTGGCCTCATGGGCTCATGTGGTTTCCACACAGATTCCCCCATTGGCAAAAATGGGGCTAGAATCACGTTTCTTTAATAAAGCTCGTTTCTGTATCAACCTTCTAGTCCATCTAACTGCAAATAATGATAAGGATAAACCACCCGCAGGACTGTACAGTCACAAGGCAAATTTGAGATCTTCAATTTAGTCAAATCTCAGATTTTCTACTTTTCTTTACTTTTGGGTGTTTTGAGGCCTCGGCCTCAATGGCAGGGGGGATCCACCTCTCTGCTGTGATCTGTGTGCTTGGCGAGGTGTGGCTGTCTGTAGCAATGAGTTGTCCACTTCCGATGCTGCTTCCAGGCCATAAACACAGCAGGGCCCCAGGACTCCATTGCCTGCAAGAGTTCGAATTCTCTGCCCCTTGAATCTTTTCCTGGTTTGGAGAGCTGTCTGCGCCACCTGGAGGGCAACTTTGGCAGCTGGTTCACTTCCCAAATCTTCAGGCCAAAACAGGTCAGCAAAATATGGCTCACAGATTATCTGTTTCTGTAATGCAGCTCTACTGGCACACAGCCACACACTCGTGTGGCATTGTCTGTGATGCTTTCTGGGGACAAGAGGGAGTAAGTGATGGCAGACACTGATGGCTGGAATCTTTGCTCTCTGGCCCCTTAAGAAAAAGTTGCCAACTGCTAGTCTAAATTATACGTTTAAGCTTTGAGATTTTGAACTACAAGTTACCCTGCTGCCCTTTCCCTTCACAGAGGGGAGGTGGAAGCCACCACAGGGGTGGCCCAAATCCCTAGTGGACGAGTGCAGTCCTGGCCAGGTGCATCTCAGGAGAGGTGTGCTTCCTGCCCTGAGTGCATGGGTGGCTCACTCCATGTGCCCCCTCTAAGTCACCCTCACTTTGAGCCTGCTGATTGATGGATTGTGGCCCCCTCTTTATGCACCCTTCCTCACCTTGTCCTTTCCTGGAGGGCAGCACAGCCCTGCCCGGGCCATGAGACTCACTTTGGTCCCTGAGATGTTGGCAGGCCTTCCTTCCACGTGACTCCTTTGTTTCTTACATTGTTTGCAAGGCCTGAGGACCATCCTGCCAGCCTTCACCAAATGTCACATCAGCCTGTCCCCACTATGCCAGCACATTCACAGGTGCACAGTGTAGATACAAAGAAGAATTCTAAAACCCAGTAACCTAGGAAGGGTTATGTCACAGACCATGTCAAACCTGCAAAGTAATTGCCGGGACTGCAGCCTGGACAAATGGATCCGAGTCTGTCTCTGCAAACCAGCTTTGTCCTTTTGGGAAACAGAGACAAAGATTGAATTGGCTCAAATGGGTTTCTGCTTCAAGTTTACTTAGCACGAATTACAGAAATGATCACGGGACAGCGAGGGCCTTAGGCTGAAGATGAACTTCATCACCATTCAGTAAAGTAGAGGATGACACGCAGTTATCACAGGTTGTTTTCACTTTCTGAACGCTTAACAAGCGGTCCCAGAATGTGTTACTCAACGGCATTGCAAATACCAAGAGTCTGCATGGCCCACAGGACACCCAGAGTGCTGCCTTCAAACCCTTCACTGGGTAGAAAGGGAGGGACAGGAGTGAAGAGAACCTCTGACCCCTGGGAGCCCTCCCAGTGCTCCCATCCACGACTCTGCGAGATCCACAGGGATGGCTTCTAACTCCCATCTAGGTCTCCAGTCCAGAATTTCCTCAAGACATGAATGGGAACAGCGGATCCCATGTATTGGTACATATATGCACACCCACATATGTGCACACACATACATATGCACATTCATACCCATATACATATATGCATGTGCACACAGACACACATATACACACCACACACACGCTCGTACATGTGCACACACAGATCTGTGCACGTGTGTGCATAAATGCATGCACAGACATACACACATGCATGCACACATAGGCACACACCTTGTTAATCTTGCGGCCTCTTACATTGTTTTGCAGGATGCTCACGTTTAATTCCCCATTCCTACTCCATCCCTTAGAAACAGCTCATGCATGTACTTTGGCAGCTCCAAAGTGCATAGAGTCAGCTACATCACAGTGGCTTTAGAAATCATCTTAGATGGAAATGCTGTTTTACGGCAAGAGGGGCTATTTATATTCCTCTTCTAGCATTTCACTTCCTTTGGGAAAAAAAAACAAAGCATACCTTTCAGGCAGTTTTCAAATTGCTCTATTTTTTCTAAGTTTAGCCAGTAAGGTTGGGGAGTAACACATTCATGGTCTGGCTATACTGACATCTAAATTACTGGCTTGCTGTGTTTGGGGGGAGACAGAGCCAATTTATACAAATTAGAATTAGCCTTTCCCTCTCTGAGCCCAGGCCCATTGCACTGCAGCTAGCCTTTTCAGCCCATGCATATTTAATCACTCATCGTAGGAGCTATGGGGATATGAGGAGTCACACAGAATCAAGGGAGCTCAGAAACCCTGAAATGTCAGCAAGACCAGCCTGTGATAGATGGGGGCATCTCAAGTCAGTTACTCCAGATTTTTTTTTTGCTATTATTAATATACAATTATTACATGAGCAACATTATGGTTACTAGTTACTCCAGATTTTTTTTTCATTTGCTCCAGTATGTCTTTGACAATCCTTTTAATTCTAACCTGTTTCAGTCTCTATGTCTCTCATACGCACACTTACATTTCAATTTTACTTTGTAAGTCACATTAAAAATCTTTGATTTTTGTAAAAGCTTAGTTAAGTGTATTTACATTTGCTGAAATGAAATGACTGACATTTTTTACATGAGCTCTGCATACTGTCATATTGTTTTATGGCATATTCCTTATATCATATTGTTTTATTTCATATCTTTCAAGTACAGCTAATACTTTTCATTACAAAAGCATATTCTTGTGAAATTCAAATTTAAAGGGGAGCACGGCCAGCCAATACAAGATGACACAGCGATCCGTAATGAGCCATTTGTGTGTGAACTGAGGTCTGAGTCCTGTGCGCGCCTTTGCTTCTTGGGCTCTGCCTAGTGCAGGCTGAGGGTGGGCTGATGAGCCCCCGGAGCGTGGAGGCAGGGCCTCCTGCCCAGGGCAAAGTGCTAGGAAGAGACCTGGCTCTGACATGGGGCCAAGCCCGCAGCCCACACACTAATGGTGCCACACCCAGGAGAATATTCCGTGAATCATGCGGTCCTGCACAAACATGAGAACAGTTCTGATATGTGCTCCAGGGCCTGGGTCTAGGTCAGTAACTTGCCAAGTCACAGACTCTTTGGGAGGGTGACAAGGGCACCTGGACTCCCGCGCTGGCAAGCCACGTGTCCTTGACCTTGTAGTTAGTCCCACTGCACACGATGGGCCATGTTCACAAATGACATGAATGGAAACAATAATACCATGTTCCAGGGTTTCTGGGAGGCCTGGAATTCTATGTGGATATGTGTGACATGGTGCATTGTAAACCAGGAAAACTGTTCTGGTTCCATAGAGGGATAAGATATAATGTGCCTATAAATGTTCTTGACAATAATACACACTCAGTCAATAGTAGTAATTGTTATTTTCCTCTTAGTTTGCTAAAGTATAGAATTCATCTCTGTTGTGCATCCCTACTCTGCATGTCTAATAAGGATGAAATAGTGTAATAAGTCTCAAAACACTGAGAAACTCCTCACATTTACAAAGGTATTTGCTGCTCCTGTGATTGCTGCTCAGGCCCCACCTCTGCTGCATTCTGGGCACGTGGATGCTAGAAAGAAGCACATGGTTCGGATGAGCAGCCTTGCTAAGGAGGAAACCACCCAGTCCAGCCTCATTCACAGAAGGAGAAGATGGAATGCTCTCTGAAGAGCTTCCAGAACATTCTAGATCCTTGTAGTGGTTGGGTGAAGTAGTAGTGATGGGTGCTCACTTGTCCCACAGAGGTAAGCATGCAGAGCCAGGCTATGTTCTCAGCAGTCAGTACACAAGGAAGTTCCCCCACCTGTGAAGGCAGCCACCTCCCAGGGCCCCTCCTGCAGGCACTGAGACCTGGTGACACACAGACTAATGTGGGATCCTAACCATTCCCAGACCCCTGGCTGCTGATGCTGGACAGGGAAGCCAAACAAGACTGTCCCTGTCACTTTATGTCCCCACAGAAGTAAGAAACAGTCCTTTATTCTTCTGGAATTCAAGAAATACCAAAGCTCTGTTGGCTCCGGGTGGCTGTGCTGCCCTGCCATGATTTCCCTGACTTCCTGTGCTGCCTCTTCTGGCCACCGAGGCCACCATCACTCAGATACTTCCATCCCGTGAACCCCAGGACCTGGGCACCCTCTACTCTGGGAAGACCTGCGCATCTATGGAGCTGCCCAAAGAATATGCGTGCGAACACCTTATCAAGGTAGCCACCTGGGCAGTGAGAGCTGCTCACAGGCTCCGGGGAGCTTGGGGCTTCCTGCCCGCACCCACGGGTACTCCCACCTTCACTGCACTGATCAGCTCACATCCTCCCTAGACGGAAAGGGTCTGAGATGGACCTGTGTTGCTCACCACTGCCTGACCACATTCCTATTGATGTTGTGGGCTTTGCGATCAGGGAAGCCAGCAAGTCTGCACCCACAGGTGCTCCACTGCGGCCCCTGTGGACAGCCTTTGAAGAGTTCTGGGCATTGCAACATGTCCCTGAGCCTTCTTGTTTTTCTTCCTTCGTTTTCCCTTAGCCTGATGTGTTCACTTCTCTTTATTTCTCCCTCTTTTTTGTATTGATGACAGCTATTCCACATGTGATTTTTGATTAAGGTCCTAAGCCGGCAGGTGGACATCTCACAGCTGGGTGATCGATCCAATCGCTCCAGGCCAAATATGTTTCCACTCTTCCAGCTTCTTTTCAAACATGTGCTAAGAGCACTGAGAGTTTGATCCTCCCACCTTCTGCTGTTGATAAGACCCATGTTGGACTTTATTTCCCCGCAAATAACAGCCTCCCTGAGGGTTAGAGCAGAATATAGGATCCCCTCGTTGTCTCCCTTTGGTCAGGAGCCGTCCCCAGCCCGCCAGTGCAGGCTCACATGCACAGCGCTCCAGTGCCATGTGGGGTGTCCATGGGGGGTACATAAGGGACGCTGACCAACTGCTCAGGATCAGACCTTAACTGAGGCGCCGTCATGCCTGCAGCTCCATCTGCAGAGGGGAAGTGACCGCATCTCCTTAGTGGTTTGCTTTTCAGATGAAACGTCCCTGGGATTCACTCATTTATTTGACGGTGACAATAATAATAATGTGAGCAACTAATATTTAATGGCCACTTAGTGTATGCTAAGCCCTTTACAAGTATTATCTTATTAACTAATTATGATTTTTGATATTCCTGTTGTGTGGGTGACGAAACTGAAGACCCTAAGAGAGAGGACACACAGCAAAGGCAAACCTACGACCTCTGTGGTGCTGCTGTCTAGAGAACGCTCTGGGCTTTCCTGCTTGGAGTTCTGTTCTTCTGTTAGAAGGTACACTTGTGCTGCGGAGAAGGAAAAGAACCATCTAGAATCAGAAGTCGGAAGGACATAGGAAGAAAGGCAAGGAGCCCCAGGGACAGAACAAGCTTTTTATCCTGCTCCTTGAAACACAACTAACTGCTTGGGTGAGAAAGAGTTTTTCTTCTCTTTTTCCCTAATTGTTTATAAAAGTAAAGTAAAAGAGTGAGATGGGCATGAAACCATCTGGACATCAATCACGCTGCCCCCTGCACATCTGATCAGAGCTCAAAGCTCCAGCTGCAGATCAAAGGCGCCAACAGCCAGCGGCTTAAACACCACCTGCATCTCAGGTCATCTGCTCACCAAAGAACAAAGAGTCCTCATTGTTGCCGGGCGGTAGCTGTGCTTATTTTCCAAAGCAAATGTTCTTTTCAAAAGAATGTCTCAGAACAACATTTGGCTCAGAGAGTGATTCAGAAGAGAAGAAAGACTGTCAAGCAAAACGCCCCACAGACGGTTCCAAGCTAAGAGCATGCTGAGAAACCAAGAGCACTGTTAGCGGTAGGGTATTGGATGTTCGTCCCTGAAGCCTCGGGTCTCTAAGGAACCACTGGGCCCCTGTCAGAATGGAGCCATCCGGCTGCTCTGTGCTAGACACAGCACCGATGGAGAAGGACTGGGAGAAGCTTTGGCCGCAAGGCAGGCCCTCAACAAATACCTGTTGAAGGAGTAGGAACTTAGACTCAGGCCTGCAGGCTAATCTTTACCCTATAGGAATTGAATAGATTACACTAATACTTCTGCAGAAATGAATGGATAAAGGCTTTTTCTTTTTTAATTCAATATTTAGATTTTCTAAATTCAGGGCTAAGAACGCAAATAAGCTAGTATAACTCAAACTCAAATCCAGTCTTCTCTATACACAGCATTTTCAGGATCTATTCTTGGAGATTGATGCTGAACTCTAGGCATTCAGCCCATCATCCCTTAAAATGAAATGCTCTAAGAAAGCATAGTGGGTTTTCAGGACTTTCTCCTCTAATTTGAGCCAAAGATTTTTTTAAATGGATACAACAAATTCTTTAAAGAAGCTTTAATAATAGAGACGATTTATAGGTGCCCTCACCAAATGCTACCTGTTACCTGCTTCCCCCACACTTCATACACAGGACAGGAGTGGGGTCTGAGAAAGGGTAACAGCAGCCAGAATATGCAGTGGGTTCGCTGATGTTCTAACACGCAGCGCTAGTCTAGCACCGTCCATTCAGAAGGCACCTTTTTCCACATTATCATTACTGAGCTCTGAAGACAACCCAGCACTGTCCCAGGGGTCTGCTTATTTGCTCACTCATTCAGTCCTCAGCACAGTCCCACCAGGCAGGACTCGTTAGCACCCCCTTAACCCCCCAACAGCCTGGTGATGGCTGAGGGAGCTGAGGCTTAGGGAAGGCTGACTCTGCACTGCAGAGCGCATCCTTCAGAATAAAAAAAACATGTCTTCAAGCACCATTTATGCAGTTGGCCACACGCGGACACCTTTCCAGGCTCCCATTAGCCCTCCACAAGGTGGGAGACCAGTGCCTGACGTTTGAAACTCTTGCAATAGGCCCCTCCCCTCAGTGGAATGATCCTTTAGAATGAAATCTCTAAATAAGTCAGACTCATTGTGAGCTAAGAGTCCTCTGTCCTCTTATTTTCCAAGCCAGCGAATGGAGGCCCAGGGCAGGCAGGCAGCTCCAGAGCCCGGGGCTGGGCAGCCAGGCCCTCTCACCGTGGTGGTGCGTGTGTCCTTCAGCCTTTCAGTCCATTCTTTCAGAAAGTTTCATCATCTGTCCTCTTTCAACCTCAAAAGAATTTCAGGCCTGAACCATGAGAAATTATGAGACTATTCAAATTATGAGAATTACAGTTGAATCTGGTATCTGGAAAAGAAATGAAAAGAGCCACCCCCTCCCTGCCCATAGCAAAATATGGCCTTGAGTTAAACATGTCATTTAGAAAATGTACCTTCTTGAAACTTTTTGGCGAAAACAGTTGTCAGCAACTAATTAACTAACATAGTTGATCCTCATTATTCATGGATTCTTTACTTGCAAATTCACCTGCTTGCTGACATTTATTTGTAACCCCAGAATCAATACTCATGGCGCTTTCCCAGTCACTCACAGCATGTTGAGCAGTGTGAATCTCCAGCGCCCACGTTCCCAGCCGAGATGGCACGAGGCAACGCTGCCTCTTTTTTTTAGCTCTCATACTGTAAACAGGTGTTCTTTCTGTGATCCACTTATTGCCAAGTTTTTCACATTTTTGTGCTTTTTGTTGATGAGGTCCCTGTTGAGAATGGCCCCCAAGCATAGCACTATCTAGTGTTCCTAAGAGCAGGAGTGAAACAGGTAGAAAAAGCTTGGCATCTCTGCCTCCATACTGTATTTGTCTCTTTTGCTGCTTTAACCTTTGGGCCAAAAGAAAAAAAAAGGGAATAGAACTTCTGTTCAGCCCTTCAGCTCTGCACATAGGCTTGTTAATCATCAAAAGCATTTTGCTTAAGCCTGAGACTTCTGCAAATAGCCCCTTGCTTAAGGCTTGCCTCCCTCAAGGAGAAACATCCTGACAAGACCTATGTCCATGGGAACCAGCTGGCCGAGGACAGGCACTTTCACAGCCGTCTCTGGAGCCTCGTGGCCACCCAGATCTACAGTTTTTTGTCCCCCGTCCTGCTCCCCTTTCCCCAGCATGGAAGGAGCTTGGAATCAACCTTGGACTAAGATGGGTCTTCAGCACAATAGTCCTCTCATCTGCCAACCTGCCAGCTTAGTGAATAAAGCTCTTTCTTTACACTCTGTCTCTTGATATATTGCCTGAATTGGACAGCAGAGGACCAAACATTCACTAGTAGAGGAAGGCTTCAATGGGCCTTACAGAGAAAATATGTGTCAGCTGAGCTTCATTCAGGCATGGATCAGGTGCAAGTGGCCATGCCTATAAACAGAAACACATACCAAACAAGGTTATGTATTGATGGACTGATGAAAGTGTTGTGACCAGAGGCTCACAGGGACCTGATCCTGTTTTTCTCCTACAAACAATGGCCCAGAGTTCACGAACACTGAATTCAGTGTTCCAGGGGGCTTCACAGAACACATATAAGAGCGAAAATCGGAATCCACAGCAGGCTGTGTGGTCTCTTGTGTGAACTGACCTCTCTGCTTGGTGAATTTCAAGGAACCAAGAGTTACTTACCAACTGCTAAACCTTGTTTGTGTGGGTGAGAGGGAGACTTAGAAAGAAGTGACAGACACTTGGAAACTCCACTAGAAATGTGCAAACATCCCCAAATAATGCAACATTGTTCATTTTGATGCTTCACATCTGTTCTGAGAAAGAACAGTAGGTGGTTGCAGAAGAGGAGAAGAAATTCTCAGTGCTGAAGCTTTCTGAGAATATTCTTCTATACCCCTAGTTTTTACTCTAAGTTTGATGCTGACTATTCATAGATGAGTTGCTTGCAAGAAAATCAGGTTTGGAAGGATAATCCTTGACTACCTACTTTCCCCGAGTGCTAGAATATTTATAGGCAATAAGTTACTTGCAAGCAAATCAGATTTGGAATAAAAACCACCTTGCCCACCTGCGTTTCCCACTCGCTGGCAGTAATGCGCTGTAACAGCACAGTGCAGGCGCCAGGGCTGGAGGAGGCTCTCCAGGGCCGCCCCTGGCTTGGGCTGCTTTGCAAAGCCCTCACCTGCACCTGCTGCCTGCCTGTCTTTTTAATAGTGCCTGCTTCTATCCATTTCCCCCAGTTCTCACCCTGTCCCAAAAATGTGGTCTTGCTCCTGGCACCACCTTGAAAATCGGCATTGCCACCCATTCCCAGTCCCATCCGTGACCCTGGTGGTCACATCCTGGGAGGCCACAGGCCTCCTACACACTGTAGAAGATTTTGTCGTATGAGACGTAATGAGTAATGTTTAATTACACTACAGTTATGCACTGGATCACATTTTCCTGTACATATACTCCTTATTCAATCCCATCTATGAAGCTTGATCCTATGGTAAGATGATCACAGGCAAAATTAGGTTCGTACATGTCAACCCCACCCAGTTTTGACAGTGTATTTCTACCAAATGTGTTTTTAATTATTTGCATTTATGTGTGATCCCAGGCTGCATCAACCACATACTCATCTTTCACAGTATTTTCAGATAATCTCCCATTAGTGGCCTTCAGTTTAGCTGAATAAGAGAATCAGAAAGTGAAGTTTGTGTTTTTTTTTCGCCTAAGCTGACAAGTGGACTCGGTAAATGTCTAGGAAATGCAATGAGAATTTCAAAGGAAAGCTAAGTGAAGACCAAATCTGAAATTCCAGTTTGAATTCACCTGGAGGCTGTCAGACTGGACAGTCATCACATTACATGCCAGCTTTCTGTAAAAAAAAAATCCTTCATCTTTATGGGAAATAAATAGCTGGAATCAGGCCACAGAGTTTTAATTTTCTGTGCTTTCCTGCAGGGACCCTGAAACTGGAGACCAGTGAAGTGCCCCCTAGGAGGCTTCTGGGGGCCTCCCCTTTGTATTTCCAAAATGCTTTCAGATATTTTTCTTAGATGGTTGCAAATTGTGAGATTCAGAGGAGTTGCTTAGAAGCAAAGCTGGGATGTCTGCCAAGAAGGATTTCCAGAACACTGGGTGCCGCCAAGTCCTGCCCGTTTGAGTGAGGCCTGCTTCTGATCCCTGGTCTCCCTGAAGTCTGACTCTGCTACTCATAACACGCCACCATGCCAAAGCATTTAAGCTCAAAATCCACAAAATCAGAATGATAAACATACTTTCCGCACACAGCTGACAAGGGTCCGTAGAATATCCCCAAGTATTCTGTGAGCTACAGTGATCTGAGAGGGTTGGAGAGGCTGGGTGTGGGTGGCAGGCCAGGACAGCGGGTTCTACACTGGGCTGAGCCACAGAACCCTCTGCTCCAATGAAAGCAAATGCACAAGCCCAACATATCAAACAAAAGCACGCTGTTTCAGTGGAAAGAGCATGGGGGGTGCCCTGCCCACCTGTCCGGCCACCCCTCAGCTCCACAGTGCCTGAGGGCTCCTCGGGGCACAGGGACCATTGTGGCCCCCTGTGGAGTCCCATCAGGCTGGGAAAGTCACCCTACACCCCTGCATTCTGCTCTTTGGCCACTGCTAACCATCTGACTCTGATTTCCTGGCCAGCCCAGGAATAGCCCAAATAAATAATGACTTCTGTTTCTTCTGGAGATTCCACACAGATCCCTACCTGCCCAACTATTCCGAAAACATTGACTTGGTAGGACACCGTTAGGACAGCATCCTCCAAACCGGTGCATATGGACCCGAGGGAAGTGAGACGTCCCACCCAGCAGTATCTAGGAAGAAAATAAGACTTGTTTGCTCCTGTGTTGGATCTCAGCAGCACAGTGGCACACATTTATAATTCACAGTAATACGTGTGTGTGTGCTAAGGGTTCCTGTTTAAAGCAGTTTACCATTAGCTGTGCTTGACCAGAAAAATTTAGAACCCACTGAGTTCAACCCTTGGCACTTCCTAATAGCCCTGTCCTCCCGTGTCACCCACCTCTGTGGACCCTAGAGCTGGCTGCCCAGCCACACCTTCCCCTCTCCTCCCTGGACCTATGAGCCTTCCACAGAATTCCATCATCCCACAGACACCTGTTCAAAGCCAGCTACGCACCGGCCACTGCTATAGGCATCTGGCACTTGGAGATGAAACAGAACAGAAGCATCCCTTTGAGGCTGGCAGTC
Organism: Smutsia gigantea; assembly: GCA_032199065.1. Classification (NCBI taxonomy): domain Eukaryota; kingdom Metazoa; phylum Chordata; class Mammalia; order Pholidota; family Manidae; genus Smutsia; species Smutsia gigantea. Next base: position 527,058 of record JAVSCE010001054.1, on the reverse strand, counting down.
TTGAGAAGCTGGTCTTCTAAAGGTGACCTCAGCTCCTCCTGCCCCCCACCCCAGAGCAGATTGCACACACTGCTTCCAGAGGGTTCTCTGCAAAGGGAAAAAATTATCACACCACCTCTCACACACCTATATCCTTCCTTAAAACATGATGGGCTCCATAGCTCCTGAGACGCAGACTAAAACCCTGAGGGGCCTGTGGGGAAGACTCGGAACAGTGCTCTGTCCACACCCGGCCTTGCCTTTAGGGCTCAGCCGCTCTTCATGGATGCTCCTGGAAGCTGCCCGACCCCTGCCCTGTCCTGACACACTCACACCCCTCTGCTTCTGCCTCGTGCTCTGTGGACACTCGCCCTCCCATCTCTTCCCTTGTTTATGATGTTGAGGAACAGCCTCGAGAAGAGAAGACATGCCTGTAGGTTAGCACATGAGCTGAAGCCCCACCATCGGGGGCTCCTCACCCCCCCCCCCGCCGCACTCCTCGAACGTGGGTTCCACCTGCCTTCCCAGCTCTCGGAGACTGCCCCAAGAGCACAGACTTGAGATAGTGATGTGGTGTTGAGACCTTCTAGGCTGAACCCAGTTAAGGCTTCTGCAAAATCTTTTTAGATTTGGCAGGTGGGTGTGAAGATCTAGTTGTCTTTCAGCCACCCAAGACAAGCCTGGTAGATAAGTTTCCTTTGCTTATTAAAACTGCCACATACCAACTTGGAAAGGCCTGCCTCATTCTTCAGTCTCTCCCCGCACTCCTAGTGTGGAGGCTGGTTTCAGATTATACCTGGGAAGTTCCTGAGGAGTTTGTGAACCAACAGATAAATTTCCCCCTTACACACTCCAAAATAGAGGTGAGGTTCCTCAACCCAGTAGTTGGACAGGGCAAGCGGGCACTGGTGGGCGGCCAAGCCCAGGTCCCAGCCAGTGTCCCAGACTCTGCCATTGGCCACAGTCCCCAGACTGTGACTTCTCAGCCTGGTTTGCCTAAAGCCCTCCAACACAAATTTTTCTTCTTCTTAAACTACTCAGAGAGGTCTTTATTGTTTCAACAAAGAAGTCTTACAGATGTACCAATCTTTCACAGTGTTCATCCCTGTTATAATTTCTTAATCTCTTTGGGCATCGTCCTCTGTTTAAACACCTATCTCCTCCTCCAGGCTATGAATTCTGCAAGGGAAGGTCATCGATGTTGCTCGCCACTGTGACCCCAGGCCAAGGCCTGGCAGCTGGCGACATCAGTATAAATACTGAGGAATGAACAAATTCACCCATGTGTGACAGGCTTTAATTGTTTATGTTTGCCATGAGCAACTACTGCTGTGGTAAATGAAATTCCAAGTTTCCCCACTGGAAGAATAAAACTCAGCTGTTTCATTGTCACTGTTTAGGTGATATTAAATTACCTGTCCAGGCTCACACTTACACATCCATAGGAGAATGTGAAAGGGACGGGGACAAGGTGGACAACTGGTGCCCTCGAAGTTCCAGGCACTCCTCTAAATATTAAAGATAAAGGCTTGCCTCTGGGAGTTCACAATCTAAGGTTCAAAAACAATCCTGCTAATCTGCTACCATTGTTCCTAATGCTATTTTATTTATCTGTTTCCCAGCTAGAAAAGCAACTCATCATTTCAAAATCTCCTTCTGCTTTCTCCTAGAGAACATTTTCAATTAATATATCTGATATGGGGTTAACATCCAGGGTATATAAAGAACTCCTACAACTCAACAACAAAAGTATAAACAACCTAACTCAAAAATGAGCAAAAGCCTTGAATAGAACTTTTCCAAAGACCTACACATGTATAATACATGTATGAAAAGATGCTCGGCATCACTGAAGAAATGCAAATCAAAACCACAGTAAGATACCACCCTGCACCCGTCAAGATGGCCACTAACAAAAAAGAAACAAAAACAAAACAGAAAATAACAAGTGTTGGCAAGGATGTAGAGAAATTGGAGCTCTTGTTCACTGCTGCTGAGAATGTAAAATGGTACAGCCACTCTGGAAAACAGAATGGCAATACCCCCAAAATTAAATACAGAATTACCATATGATCTAGCAATTCCACTCCTGGGTGTTTACCCAAAATAATTGGAAGCAGAGACTCAGTTATTTGCAGCATTATTCACAATTGTCAAAAGGTGGAAATAACCCAAATGTGCATTGATGGGTGAATGGGCCAACAAAATCTGCTATACACACAGAATGAAATACTAGTGAGCATTAAAAGACAGGAAATTTTGACACATGCTACAACTTACAAGACTCTTGAGGACATCATGCTAAGTTAAACAAGGAAATCACACAGGGATGAATCGGTATGATCCCACTTGCCTGAAGTATTTAGAATAGCCAAATTCAGGGAAACAGAAAGTAGGAAGGTAGTTGCAGGGGCTGAGAAAACGGGAAAGGGGACTGTGTTTAATGGGGGCAGAGTTCCAGTTTGGGAAGATGAAAAGTTCTGGAGAGGGACGGTGGTGATGGCTGCACCACAGTGGGGATGTGCTGAATGCACTGAACAGCACACTTACAAATGGTTGGGATGGTACATTTCATGCTATGTTTAACCACAAATGTATAGAAGGAGGCATGATATGATTCATGTTCCTGTAACTTATCAGAAAGTATTAGCTACAACTGCTTACCCTCATCTTGAGCTGTTCAAAGGTATATATTTTTCCAAAAGTGTATATTTACATACACATGTCTTGAAAATATTTCCAGTTAGAAGGAATCAAATCAGAGACGGGAAGGGAGAAGGACTAGCCGCTGTTGTGTGCCTGTGTGTGTACCACCCTCTGTGTCAAGATTTCAACTTTTCTCCACATCTTCTGCTCTAGTTGTCTGCCCACCCAGGTAGAGACTCCGAAATTCAAACAGCTCCTTGCAGAGCACCTCAACACTCAAAGACATTTTGTTTGGGTTGCCTGGAAACAGTGTGGCGAATGTTCTTCCTTGCTGTTCTCAAGGATGCCTGGACTGCCCGTTGCTGCTGAATTGCTCTTCCTGCCCTGTGAAAGATTGGTGTGCCCTATCCTATCCATGGGTTTGCAATAGCAGTTGATCATTTTTATCCACAGTATACACCGTCAAACAGTTGAAAACGGTTTTTCATATACACTCCTGCTCCTTTTTTACTAACCAAGCTAAGCTGGATACGTCTTGTCCAGGAGCTGACCTCAGAAGCTGAGCATCCAAGTGGCAGCTGTAAGAATTCTCACAGCTTTGTGGAAGGTCAGACCTGGGCTGCTGGCTCCACGCCCATCTCCACTGTCCCACAGGGCCAGCTGCTCCTCCACCCTGGCCCCACTGTAAGGGAGCAGCCTGTAGAAGGGAGCCCTGACAAGCAAGAGGCAGGGGAAGCTAGAAGTGCCAGTCCCGGGGCCAGCCAACAGTGACACTATAGCTAGCCTAGAATGAACAGGGAAACTTGGTCAACCATGTGCAGGTCCTGGGGGATACATATCCCTCTCTGGGAGCTTACAGCCACTTGAGAACACTAACAGTACCAGGAAGTCCCATCCACAAGAAACACACTGAATTGTTTGGTTCTGTATTTCCCAGCTCTCTTTGCCCACAGCATTTTCAGCCCCAGAGACGTGCCCTACAGTTGCCATTGCCTCCAAACACAGCCTGCAAGATGAAGCTTTGGCTGTGCCTTGACCTGGGCTGTGAAGGTCCCCTGTCTGCAGTGTTCTTCCTCTTGGCACTAGCCTACAAGGTCCCCATCCCCTCCCAAGATGCAGGGAGTTTCCACGCTACCTGGGAAGAGTAGCCCTTTGCTCACATCTCCGTGACCAAGCACAGTGGTGTCCTGGGCACTGACCTGCACTCCTGCCATCCCATCTGCCAGGTGGGAAGGCACAGACACCAATGGCCACTCTTCATGTCCAAGCTCCCAGAGCTGTGCCTGGCTCTGAGCAGTCCCTCACCAGTACTGAGTGTGTGGTGAGAAACAAGATTGAAATGGAAGGTATCCTTAAACAGTGGAGAAGAAAGCCAGTGGAGTGATTCTGCATCTATCCCTCTCTCCATTAGGAGCTCCCCAGAGACTCAATTTTCCTGGCCCTTGTAGAATGGAATAGAAAGAAGCTGATCTTGGGAGGGAGTGTGCATATCTGCCCTGTTTCTGCTTCCCTCTATGACTGAAATATCTGCACTGGTCTTGCAGATAAAGTCTGTATTTTGAGTGTGATACCAAATGCTGGTTTTCTCTAGGGCCATCCGAGGGGAGCAGGGGGCTGCCTGCCATACATGGCTTTCCATCCCCTTCCAAACACATGGCCATGCCGTGTGTATGACCTGAATTGCAAAACCCACAGCTTATGGAAAGGAGGCCTTCATTCTAATGGGGGTCGGTTTGGGTCGGGACATACAAATGGTAGAATTTAAGGCTTCTTCCCAGACTAGCAAGTGCAGTATCTACCTAAAATCACATATCAGGTATATTTATTCTTCATGCAATTTCAACTATTCTACTTTCTCTCTTTTCTCTTCCTCCCTCCCTTCCAGTCTCCACTTTCTGATTCATTTTAAAGTAAATTGTTTGTGTAACCCACCCATCCCTTTTTCTTGCCTCTTCTTTTACTACCATGCCTGTGCATCTTAGCTGCACCCCAGGCATTCCAATAGTATTTTCCTAAACAAAAACTATTCCTTCCCTAGGAGGAATTAGGCTCCATGTAAGGAACATCCTTGACTATCACTGGGAATATAACAGCTCATAAACAGTAACCTGACATAGCAATGAACATAAAGAAATATATTAAAGCAAATGCCTGAAAATCTACCCGGGCCACAGCTTGCCTCAAGGGATCACTTGATAAATGAAACCGTTTTGACTCCTGGGTTAAAGGCAGAGAGCTGGATGCTGTCCCAGAACACCACATGGACACAATCACAGCCAGATGGATGGGTGCGGGTGCCATGGCACTGGGGTACTTGCTGTGTATGCTCTCCACTCAGTTATCTCCAGGAGAGATACAATGATGTCTGGAAACAAATAAGCGTTGTGTGACAGTATCATTTTGGCTCATATGAGTGTAGAACTCTACCCACATGCAGACAATGCCTTTAATTGGATACAGGACATTTACAGAGCGCTCTTCAGACCACAGCTGAACACTACGTAGGAAGCATCTGCCATGGGCTTGGCCGATGGTGCTCCAAAGGTCCTGGAGATGGGCTTGGTCATTTGGTTCTTTTGCCAAATAACTACCATAAGCCCATGATCCCATGATAAACAAGGATGTGCCGTTTCTTGGCTACACAAATGGAGATGGTCTCTAATTAGCACCTGGTTTTCCTTTGCTGTCAGTCAGTTAGTAGAGGAGCACTAAACCGGCTTGAGTAGCTAAAAAAAAATACCAGTCTAGAAGCCAAAGCTTACTTTTGTAAGAGAAGATACAGCATGGCACCCCTTAATTAGCCTGGCCACTAGCTTGAGCTTGAAGGCCAGAAGACTTCTGCTAGAATAAGAATGCTCCTTGGCATGTGTGACTAGGTTCTGGAGCTGAGTTTAGGCAGGAAAAACGGTCACTTGACTGAAGAATCACTAAAGCAGTAACCTACTGAGTATACAGTGATCCTACACAAGCGTCTGAGAGCCTGACTATGTGCTCTCAGGGAAGGGTTTGGATAAAATAAGAATGAGAGAAGAAGTTGGCAAGTGTGGTGACTCACTTCTGTCTGGGAAAGACAAAGCTGGGAGCGGACGAGTGTTTGCTCCCTGAGCACAGACTGAGACCCTCTGTGAGCCTGGAACCTGAAGCCCCCCGCGCAGGGAGGATCCACGGCTGTGTGGAGACCAGGGGTCGGGGACACAGCAGTCCCAGCTTTGTCATCTGTGCCAGCACATGGCCGCCTGGGGCCTAATCTAGGCTGCTGCCTGTTACCATACCCCTCGAGTCAAGAATGGTTTCAGTGATTGAATAAGTATCAAAAGAAATAATATTTAATGACTCTTGAAAAATACATGAAATTCAAATTTCAGTGTCAAAGTTTTATTGGAACATAGCCGCAGCCATTCATTTACATCCACAGTGCTTCTGCAAAGCAGAATTGGGTGGTCACCATGGAGACACTAATGGCCCACAGAGCCTATTTACTATCTGGCCCTTTTAAAGAAAGTGTGCTGCACCCTGCCCCATGCTGTCTTCTGTAAACCGAGGTTTTGCTTTTGCCCACAGCTGGGAAGTATTCCAAGCTCTGAAAGAGCAGTGCTGCCTGCGGGCCAACAGCCAGTTTAGGCAGCTTCCCTGTGACTCTCCAGCAGCATCTACATGTTTGCATAAACGTGCACTTTTCCTTATTAGCTAATTCAGATGTCAGATAGAAAAGAAAAGGGAGAGGCCTGATACTTAAACAGAATATACCCATAAACGAAATGAAGTGATGGCGTCCAGCCAAATCCACCTGCAGAGATCTACCAGGTGTCTAATGGGGCCAAAGCAGCCCAGTCACAGAGGGACCGGAGCTGAGGGGGTGGGCAGGTCCAAGGGGTGCCAGCAGAAATGAGGAGAATGCCAGAGAGCCCTGAGCCTGAGAAAATAAGGACATTTAGGATGGGTCTGTAGGAGAAATGCATTTACTTTGAATGGAAATCTGAGATCACTCTTTGTACAACAGTTAAGGTCTCACTCACCGTGATTCCCCATTGTTTGATTCGCTATTTTGGTCTTTCCCAATCTTCCTCAGTCTTTCCAAACCTCACATTTTTTTTTCTTCACCTTCTTGTGTTTTGTAGCAGCCTACATGTTTGGTTGGCTTTGCAACAGCTATTTTAAAAGAATATTTCATCTTCCAACACAAGAGAAAGGAAAAGTAAAATAATAGACATTCACTTAAAATATTATGATTTGATAGGAAGGCCAAAAAAAATGCTTCAAAACCAAACTGTTCAAATGAAATTCTTTCCACCCAGCAACTGCCATCAGTGTGTTTTTCTCTGTTTTTAATCTTTCTACATGTTGGAAGAGACCTAGCAAGTTATTACTGCCATTTGGAAATGTCAGAACATCTCTCACTTGGTTTTCCTGATCTGTGCAACTAGAAACACTATAACACATCACACCCCAGAAATACACCACATTTATGCCACATACACACACCCTGCACACACACACAGAGGCCACAAGCCACGGCACACCACACACACACACTTTGGGGTGCCTGTGTAATAAAAATTATCCTCTGAGGGCATTTCCCCAGCAGACAGATACAGAGGCACAATAAGGACCCAATATCTCAGATGCCATGCCAGGACCAGGCTCCAGAGAACGGGGCTCTTTTGAAGGTGTCCACCCTGGGTCGTTCAGCTACAGGTGTGGTCTAAAACGTGAGGTATCTATCTGTTCAGATTATTACACCTTCCCGAAACCTCCCACTGTCCAGCCATGCTGTGCACCTTGCCAAGCCTGGGCAGAAGCTGCTCCTCTGTGCCCTGTGCCTGTCCCCTTCAGCCATAGTGTATGCTGTCCCATAAAGGTTGATGGTTGCACCTGCCCCATGGGGCCTCCTGCTCACCTTCAATCCTGCTGAACCAAAGCTGTGCCTGCCCTGCCCTTGAACACCAGGGCCAGGCACTAATGCTGTGTGGACCTTCGGGTGAGCAGGGGCACGGGCACACCATGCCTGGAGGTTGAGCAGCTCCAGGCATGAGCTGGTGCAGGGGCGTAGCTCTCAGCCTTGAAGAGGGGTGACACCTGCTTCTGGAAAAGCACTTAACATCTCTGAAAAATGAAGAACACAGTACAGTACTGTGAGACACTGCAAAGGAGAGAGCATTCCTTGGCAACTGTAAATCACACGAAATGTGGGCACTTTCAGCCCCTGCCATTTTCTCATAACAAATACCCTTCATAACCTCTCTGTTTATTGTCTCTGGACCACCTCCTCCTGCACCAGAATATAAGCCTTATGAGGACAGCATTTCTTCTTGTTCATAGTTATTTAACCAGCACCCAGAACTGTGCTTGGTATTCAGTAGGGGCTTAGTATATGTTGAGGGAAAGAAATAAAGGCATAATAATAAGATGAAAATCACAGGCTCTGGGGCCACCAAGGTTCCAGACCCGAAATGCAAGCTGGGAGTGCCCTGCAAGACCATCCGACAGGCCCTGGAGGACCTGGGGATGCACTGACTGCTGTGGTGGTGCCCCTGGGCTACCAGATCCTTTAGGCAGCTGACACCTGCACTATTCGCAAGAAACTCTTTTTCAAAGTCTCCTTGCAAAAGAAACAGCAAGAACTGCTTTGATTTTTGGCCCCTTTGATATTGTGATGTCTGCATGATTTTTCCTGGTGCTTTAAATTTCTACACTGTGCAGGGTGAAAGCCCAGCTGCACTTACTGGTCTGGGAAGAAGCCTTAAATTCTACCATTTGTATGTCCCCACCCAAACTAACCCCCATTAGAATAAAGGCCTTCTTTCCATAAGCTGTTGGTTTTCCAATTCAGGTCATACACACAGCATGGTCCATGTGTTTGGAAGGGGATGGAAAGCCATGTATGGCAGGCAGCCCCCTGCTCCCCTCAGATGGCCCTAGAGAAAACCAGCATTTGGTGTCATACTCAAAATGCAGGCTTTATCTGCAAGACCAGTGCAGATGTCAGTCATAGAGGGAAGCAGAAACAGGGCAGATATGCACACTCCCTCCCAAGATCAGCTTCTTTCTATTCCATTCTACAAGAGCCAAGAAAATTGAGTCTCTGGGGAGCTCCTAATGGAGAGAGGGATAGATGCAGAATCACCCCACTGGCTTTCTTCTCCACTGTTTAAGGACACCTTCCATTTCAATCTTGTTTCTCACCACACACTCAGTACTGGTGAGGGACTGCTCAGAGCCAGGCACAGCTCTGGGAGCTTGGTCATGAAGAGTGGCCATTGGTGTCTGTGCCTTCCCACCTGGCAGATGGGATGGCGGGAGTGCAGGTCAGTGCCCAGGACACTACTGTGCTTAGTCACGGAGCTGTGAGCAAAATGCTACTCTTCCCAGGTAGCGTGGAAACTCCCTGCATCTTGGGAGGGGACGGGGATCTTGTAGGCTAATGCCAGGAGGAAGAACACTGCAGACAGGGGACCTTCATAGCCCAGGTCCAGGCGCAGCCAAAGCTTCATCTTGCAGGCTGTGTTTGGAGGCGATGGCAACTGTAGTGCACGTCTCTGGGGCTGAAAGTGCTGTGGGCAAAGAGAGCTGGGAAATGCAGAACCAAACAATTCAGTGTGTTTCTTGTGGATGGGACTTCCTGGTACTGTTAGTGTTCTCAAGTGGCTGTGAGCTCCCAGAGAGGGATATGTCTCCCCCAGGACCTGCACATGGTTGACCAAGCCTCCCTGTTCATTCTAGGCTAGCTATAGAAATGCACCCTTTACTGAGATCCTAGCAAACCTGGTTCAGTGGACACAGAGGCATGAAACCAGATTACAGTGGATCAGAATGGCCAAGGGTAGACAGTTGTTTTTTCTCATGCAATTGCAGTGAAAAGGATAGACAGATTGCTAGAAATGGGTGGATGTGTGGGGAGAAAAGAATCAAGGAAAGATGACGGTGAGATAGAGGTCTTCTAGAAATAGAGAACAGCTGGTGGGTGGCACCCAGTAGTGGGAGCACAAAGGAACAGGACTACGGAGGCCGTCTGTGTCCTGCACAGGCCTTGGAATAGGGAACCTGGGACAGGATGTGACTGCTACCTGTCACTGTGTATGTGCTGGCTGAGCTTGTCTTGGCTGACGACCACTGGTGACAGCACAGCAACAGTCTCTGTGGAGGATTAAACTGGTTGAGGGTGTCAGGTGCCCCAGGCAATGTCCAGACCAAGGGGAGCAGAGCTGGAGGCTGGGAGGAGTGAGGGTCAGCAGCAGTAGGGGGTTGCTGGTGGCCAGGTGGACAGCAGAGCCCCAGCCACACCTGGGAGTGGAGCAACACCAGGGACATGGAGGGGCAAGCTCTGTGCTGTGAGACCAGCCATGGGTGTCGGCCACAGGGCCGAGGCTGCTGCAGACAGCGCCACTGGTAAGGGAGGCAGCTGCTGTCACCAGCGGGGATCAAAAAGGTGCTTGAGTGACAGTCTGGGATAGCAAGAAGGGGACTCCCACGCTGGCTGGGATGTCTGCTGCGATAACAATGTTTGTCTTAGAGATGTTTCTGTATATGTTTCTACCCACAGTAAAACATGGGTTCATTGCAAAACAATGTAAGACCTGTGTGATCATATATTCCAACAACTAGAGAAACACTGTTAGTATTTGGGATGTATCCTTCCAGAATTTGTTTTGAAAATATTAAATTATACACTATATCACTTGCAACTTTTTTTCCAAACTATGTTGAGAATGTTTTTTATTTTCAGTAGCAATCACACTTCTGTTGGAAGCAGAAGTGACTCCCAGGTTTTCCCTGCTCCCAGCATAAGGTGGTAAGTATCTTTGTTAAAAGTTCCTCAAGCTCCATCTGATTGTTTACTGGAAAAAGTTCTCAGAAATGGTTTGCTGGGTCACAGGAGATGCATATTTCAACACCTTTAATATATTTTGCCAAGTTGTCAAAGAAAACATGAATTTATTTGCCTTTCTCACAACAAAGAATATTATAATTCTTCATAATCTCTGTCAATTTCATAAGATTAAGAAAAAGCATCTCAGAATACCTCTATGAGACATACATGGCAGACATTATCATCATTCTTTTCAGAAAGAAGAAAAGCAAGCCTAGAAAGGTTGCATGATTTACTATCACACAGCTCTGGAACCTAAACCCATCCAGGCCTCAGTCTTTCCACTTGAACCTGGGACAATCCCAAGGGTAGCGTCCTCACATTTGGATTTTGGCTCTTTTAACATCAACCACACCATAAACCTTCCCTTGACTCTCAAGTGGAATTCCTTTATCTTGTCTCTTCTTCTGTTTTCCTCTTCTGCTGCTTCTTTGGCCTTTCCCTTCCTCCCCTCAAGCTCCCACTCACATGGAGCATTCCAGGAAACTCCATTTGGGAGGAAAAATAAATGGAGCTAATGTTTCTGAGTGCTTACTATGTATCAGGCACTGCACCATGCTTGTCTTTTCTTTTTACCATTTTTTCCATAGCCTAGCTAACACTTGTAGCCTCTTCCCTTATTTTTTTAAATTTTGTTATCATTAATATACATTTACATGAGCAAAATTGTGGTTACTAGATTTCCCCCATTATCAAGTCCCCCCACCCCACACCCCATTACAGTCACTGTCCATCAGCATAGTAAGATACTATAGAGTCACCGCTTGTCTTCTCTGTGTTACACTGCCTTCCCCATGCTCCCCTCTACATTATGTGTGCTAATCGTAGTGCCCCTTATTCCCCTTCTCCCTCCCTTCCCACCCCTACCCCGAGTCCCTTTCCCTTTGGCAACTGTTAGTCCATTCTTGGGTTCTGGGAGTCTGCTGCTGTTTTGTTCCTTCAGTATTTTTTCTTTGTTCTTATACTCCACATATGAGTGAAATCATTTGATACTTGTCTTTTTTGGCTTGGCTTATTTCACTGAGCATAATACCCTCTAGCTCCATCCATGTTGTTGCAAATGATAGGATTTGTTTCCTTCTTATGGCTGAATAATATTCCATTGTGTATATGTACCACTTCTTTATCCATTCATCTACTCATGGACACTTAGGTTGCTTCCATTTCTTGGCTATTGTAAATAGTGCTGAAATAAACATAGGGGTGCATAGGCCTTTTTGAAACTAGGATCCTGTACTCTTAGGGTAAATTCCTAGGAGTGGGATTCCTGGGTCAAATGGTATTTCTATTTTGAGTTTTTTGAGGAACCTCCATACTGCTTTCCACAATGGTTGAACTAATTTGCATTCCCACCAGCAGTGTAGGAGAGTTCCCCTTTCTCTGCATCCAGGCCAGCATTTGTTGTTCCTAGTCTTTTATATGTTGGCCATCCTAACTGGTGTGAGAAGATATCTAATTATGGTTTTAATTTGCATTTCCCTGATAATTAATGATGTGGAGCATCTTTTCATGTGCCTGTTGGCCATCTGAATTTCTTCTTTAAAGAAGTGCCTTTTCATATCCTCCACCCATTTTTTAATAGGGTTATTTGCTTTTTGGAGTTGAAGCATGTGTGTTCTATATATATTTTGGATGTTAATCCCTTGTCGGATATGTCATTTGCAAATATATCCTCCCATACTGTAGGATGCCTTTCTGTTCTACTGATGGTGTCCTTTGCTGTACAGAAGCTTTTTAGCATGATGTAGTCCCATTTGTTCATTTTTTAATATTTTTTCCCTTGCCCGATGAGATGTGTTCAGGAAAAAGTTGCTCATGTTTATATTCAAGAAATTTTTGCCTATGTTTTCTTCTAAGTGTTTTATGGTTTCATGACTTACATTCAGGTCTTTGATCCATTTTGAGTTTACTTTTGTGTATGGGGATAGACAATAAACCAGTTTAATATTGTCAAAATGGCCATTCTGCCTAAATCTATCTTCTGATCCTTGAGCATGGGATGTGTTTCCATTTATTGATATCTTCTTTAATTTCTCTTAGAGTGTCTTGTAGTTTTCAGGGTGTAGTTCTTTCACTCCTTTGGTTAGGTTTATTCCTAGGTATTTTATTCTTTTTGATGCAATTGTGAATGGAATTGTTTTCCTGATTTCTCCATCTGCTAGTTCATTGTTAGTGTATAGGAACGCAACAGATTTCTGTGTATTAATTTTGTACCCACAACTTTGCTGAATTCACATATTAGATCTAGTAGTTTTGGAGTGGATTCTTTAGGGTTTTTTTATGTACAATATCATCTGCAAACAGGGACAGTTTGAATTCTTCCTTGCCAGTCTGGATGCCTTTTATTTCTCTGTGTTATCTGATTGCTGTGGCTAGGACCTCCAGTACTAGGTTGAATAAAAGTGGGGAGAGTGGGCATCCTTGTCTTGTTCCCAATCTTAAAGGAAAAGCTTTCAGCTTCTCGCTGTTAAGTATAATATTGGCTGTGGGTTTGTCATATATGACCTTTATTATGTTGAGGTACTTGCCTTCTATACCCATTTTGTTGAGAGTTTTTATCATGAATGGATGTTGAATTTTGTCGAATGCTTTTTCAGCATCTATGGAGATGATCATGTGGTTTTTGTCCTTCTTTTTGTTGATGTGTTAGATGATGTTGATGGATTTTTGAATGTTGTGCCATCCTTGCATCTCTGGGATGAATCCCACTTGATCATGATGGATGATCTTTTTAATATATTTTTCAATTCGTTTTGCTAATATTTTGTTGAGTATTTTTGCATCTATGTTCATCAGGGATATTGATCTCTAATTTCTTTTTTTGTGGTGTCTTTGCCTGATTTTGGTATTAGAGTGATGTTGGCTTCATAAAGTGAGTTTGGGAGTATTCCCTCCTCTTCTACTTTTTGGAAAACCTTAAGGAGGATGGGTATTAGTTCTTCACTAAATGTTTGATAAAATTCAGCAGTGACACCACCTGGTCCATGGGTTTTTTCTTAGGTAGTATTTTGATTACTGATTAAGTTTCCTTCCTGGTAATTGATCTATTCAGATTTTCTGTTTCTTCCTGGGTCAGCCTTGGAAGGTTGTATTTTTTCTAGAAAGTTGTCCATTTCTTCCAGGTTATCCAGTTTGTTAGCATATAATTTTTCATAGTATTCTCTCATAATTCTTTCTGTGCTGTCTGTAGTGATTTCCTTTCTCATATCTGATTCTGTTTATGTTTGTAGACTCTCTTTTTTTCTTGACAACTCTGGTTAGGATTTTATCTGTTTTGTTTGTTTTCTCGGAGAACCAGATCCTGCTTTCATTGATTCTTGCACCATGCTTTTCTATTTGGAGTGGATTTAATTGTATTTTGGAATCTGGATTAAATTTTTTACCTAAATATTTATATTTTTACTAAGGCTTTCTCAGTTCTTGTACTTTTCCAATTTCATCTTCACCACGACCCTCCTGAGGATGTGCTCTCACTATCACTGTGCTGAGGAAAATGTGAGTTCTGGAGCGCCCCTCGCAGCTCTTTGGGCCTGGAACAGGGGAGGCAACCCTACAGCACCCCTGTCTGCTCCTAGCTGTGGTCACAGGCATTTATGCTGCATTTTGGAGTCAACTGGAAAACAGACTGTTTCTGCTCAAGCTCTGTCCAAGTCAGTGGTACCCACTGAAAATTGGGGATGCAAAATAAATATGAAACCTGACCCTATTAAGGATTTTCAGTCTTGTTCTGGAAGCTAGGCTTCACTCCACCTAACCCTTGAGTTACAACAGAAGCATGATCTCATTAAGAATCCACACACAAGAGCTCAAAGTAAATGTCCTAGTGGGCCAGGGCATGGGAAGTGATGAGGTGCTCTCTGAGACCATTCTAGTGGCGGCCCTCAAGGGGGAGCAGGGAGACTGGCCAGCATTGAGGAGAGACCCCCTTCTGTCCCAGTCCTGGCCAGGGGGCAAGATAGAAGGCACAGACACCATCACGAGCCAGGCAGTGGAGAGCGAATGATTTTCCTTTCACTAGATCAGAAGGTCAGAAGGAGAGTGACAGGAGGCGTTTCCCCTTTCTCTGAGCCTTGGTTTCTTCATTGGCAAAATGAGAGAAGTTTGAGGAGAAGATGTGGGCAGAGAGCATGCAGGCGGTTACAGGTTGGCTGGTGGGCTCAACCCATGGTTGTCTTATTCTCACTTACAGTTAAGTACAGGCAGGCAGGGGTATGAAACCTCTAAGTCAGGCCTAAAGCAAATGCTCTTAGAATACACCCACCCCCAACCCCCAGCAGCCACCGGAGGGCTTGGGCAGCTCCATGTCTCTGCTGCCCATTTGCTCCCCTCTACCTGCTCCCAAGCTGTCCCAGGCAGCCTCTGGCAGGTGGTATGACCCCTTATGGAGCAGAGTGAGGGAAACACTGACACCAACTTCTGGGAATCCAGATTCATTCACTTACCTTGCAACTTCCCTGAAGCAGGCTAAACACCCTCCTGTCTGACATGAACTCTTACATATTCCTTTAGAAAATCATTAAGGCCAAAAGATGATCTAACCCCAACTTTCTCTGTCAGAGGTATTTTCCTTGCCACATGCTCAGTAAGAAACTCCAGCTCCTTGCAGCTGACACTGGGAGCAAAGAGATGCTGGATGCTAGCAACAAAGAAGGCCGCTTTCTGCTTTGTTACCATGGGATAGGGAGGGGTCTGAGGAGGGCCACGTGGCCATCCATGCTCCTGCCTCCCATGGCGACCCACCTTTCAGAGGCCAGCCTGAAGAGTACAGCTCCTTTCACCACTTTTAAACACTTGAAAAACCTGCCAGCTGGCTTTAGCAGTTCTGAAAGAGCAGGTTATGTTTCCCTCCCAGAGAATGACAGCTAATCTGTGAGGACTGCCTTCCACATGTCTCTGACCCCCAGCTGAAGTTCATGAGTTCCTTGTGATGGTTTTCATGGGAATAGTGCCATGAAAACTCTCTTAGTCTTTTTTTGAACCATGTATTTCTCTTCACTAGAATTCTGAAAAGTAAAATTTAATCTAATGTGAGTGAAGTTTGTTATATTTCTTTTTGTTCATAAAAACTCCTGCACAGAAGGTGCTCAAGATGGCGGCATGAGTAGGACGGCAGAAATATCCTCCCAAAATGATATATATATTGAAAATACAGCAAATACAACTATTCCTTAAAAAGAGACCAGAAGATACAGTACAACAGCCAGGCTACACCTGCGAGAACTCAACATCTCACAAAAGGGGTAAGATACAAATCTGTGACCTGGCAGGACCCGAGCACTCCCCCACCCCAGGGCACTGGCAGGAGGAAAAGAATCAGAGTGGGGAGGGAGTGGAAGCAAGGACTGCTAAATAACCAACCCTAGTAATCTGCATTGGGAGCACAAACACACTTGCATGCTGTACTGGATATTAAAGAAACAGAAAAGTAAAATCCAAGATGGAGACTGTGAGTGGGTCCCCATAGCCAGCTCCCATGGGACAAAAGAAAAACAGGTGCTTTAAAAGTTTTAAAGGGATAAGGGTTTAACAATTGAACAAAATTGTCCCAGCACATTCAGTCCAGCAGGTTGGGAATCTTAAGGACCTTCAGGAGACCTAACCCCCCGGGTGGCAATGCAGCTCCAAAGCCACTCATGGTGATAACCAGCCTGCCGTTCATTCCCCTCCACCAGCACTGCAAGCAACCAGCTGACCTGCCATTGCTGAGGACCAGCCAGGGAGCAGCCCCGCCCACAGCAACAACACAGAGTCTTCTCCCAGTGTGCCCCTAACCAGGCCAGACCCAGAGGCTGCCCAGCACAGGCAGAGGAAGCCGGGGCAGAGTCTGGAAGGCACAAAGCAGCTTCATTCTCACAAGAGAACGCATGCTGTGCGCCTGCACCCCCGGCAATTCCCTAGGCCATCCCAAGGGCCGCCCACCCATGGCAGCTCAGGGGATTAACCCAGAGGCTGCTCCCTGTATGCAGGTAACGGGCACAGTCAACGGAGAAGAGTAAGGTGACCAGCAAGCAGGAAGGGACTTTGTACTCCCAGCGAACACATGCGCCACTCGCTGGAGATCACTTCTATCGCCATGAAAAGGCAGAAGAACCTGGTCCAGTCCAAAATCACTCAAACGCCAGAGAGAGGGGCTGGTGAGATCGATATAACCAATCTTCCTGAAAAAGAATTCAAAATAAAAGTCATAACCATGCTGCTGAACCTACAGAGAAATATGCAAAAGCTAAGGGATGAAGTCAGGAGGAAGATAACAGAAATGAAACAAACAATGGAAAGACTTAAGAGCAGACTTGATGAGGTGCATGAGACTCTTAATGAAATAGAAATCAGAGAACAGGAATACAGAGAAGCTGAGGCAGAGAGAGATAAAAGGATCTCTAGGAATGAAAAAATATTAAGCTAACTGGCCAATACAAACGGAACAATATTTGCATAATAGGGGTACCAGAAGAAGAAGAGAGAAAGGGATAGAAAGTGTTTTTGAAGAAATAATTGCTGAAAACTTCCCCAAACTGGGGAAGGAAATAGTCTTTCAGACCATTGAAGCCCAAAGATCTCCCAACACAAGGAACCCAATGAGGACAACACCAAGACATAGAATAATTAAAATGGCAAAGATCAAAGACAAGGAAAGGGTATTAAAAGCAGCCAGAGAGAGAAAAAAGATCACCTACAAAGGAAAACCCATCAGGCTATCACCAGACTTCTCAAAAGAAACGTTACAGGCCAGAAGAGAAAGGCATGATATATTTAATGTAATGAAGCAGAAGGGCCTTGAACCAAGAATATTATATCCAGCAAGATTATCATTTAAATTTGAAGGAGAGATTAAACAATTTCCAGATAAGCAAAAGCTTAGGGAATTTATCTCCCACAAACCACCTCTACAGGGTATTTTAAAGGGACCTCTCTAGATGGAAGTTTTCAAAGGCTAAATAGATGTCAGCAGAGAAAATAAAATCACAGCAAAGAAAGTAGACCAACCAAATACTAACTAAAGGCAAAAAATAAAATCAGCTATGCACAAAAGCAGACAAGGGAAACACAAAAGAGGACAGAATAAAACATCTAACATATAAAGAGTGCAGGAGGAAGAATAAGAAGGGAGAGAAATAAAGAATCATCAGACGGTGTTCATAATAGCATAATAAGTGAGTTAAAGTTAGACGGTTAATAGTAAAGAAGCTACCCTTGAACGTTTGGTAATCTTTGGGCTTCAATGGTCTGAATCCAAAGCCAGCAGTGGTAATAAGTGTATATCTATCGCTAATCACCCTAAATGTAAATGGACTGAATGCACCAATAAAAAGACACAGAGTAATAGAATGGATAAAAAAGCAAGACCCATCTACAACTGCTTACAAGGGATTCACCTCAAACCCAAAGACATACACAGACTTAAAGTGAAGGGATGGAAAAAGATATTTCATAAAACAATAGGGGGAAAAAAATCAAGTGTTGCAGTACTTGTATCAGACAAAATAGACTTCAAAACAAAGAAAGTAACAAGAGATAAAGAAGGACATTACAGAATGATAAAGGGGTCAGTCCAACAAGAGGATATAACCATTATAAATATTTTGCACCCAACACAGGAGCACTGACATATGTGAAACAAATAATAACAGGGTTAAAGGAGGAAATAGAATGTAATGCATCATTTTAGGAGACTTCAGCACACCACTCACTCCAAAGGACAGATCAACCAGACAGAAAATAATTAAAGACACAGAGGCACTGAAAAATATACTAGAACACATGGCCTAACAGACAACTACAGAAATCTACACCCAAAAGAAGCAGGACACATATTCTTCTCAAGTGCACATGGAATATTTTCCAGAATAGGTGACATTCTAGGCCACAAAAAGAGCCTCAATAGTGCTCACTTCAGCACCACATATACTAAAGTTGGAATGCTGCAGAGAAGATTAGCATGGCCCCTGCACAAAGATGATACACAAATTCGTGAAGCGTTCCATATTTTTGAATACTCCCAAACTCATTCTATGAGGCTAACATCACTCTAATACCAAAACCAGGCAAAGACACCACAAAAAAAGAAATTAGAGATCAATATCCCTGATGAACATAGATGCAAAAATACTCAACAAAATATTAGCAAACCGAATTCAAAAATACATCAAGAGGATCATACACCATGATCAAGCAGGATTCATCACAGAGATACAAGGATGGTACAACATTCGAAAATCCATCAACATCATCCACCACATCAATAAAAAGAACAAAAAAAACATGATCATCTCCATAGATGCTGAAAAAGCGTTCGACAAAACTCAACATTCATTCATGATAAAACCCTCAACAAAATGAGTAGAGACGGCAAGTACCTCAACATAATAAAGGCCATATATGACAAACCCACAGCCAACATCATACTTAACAGCAAGAAGCTGAAAGTTTTCACCTAAGATTGGGAATAAGACAGGTATGCCCACTCTCCCCACTTTTATTCAACATGGTAATGGAGGTCCTAGCCATGGGAATCAGACAAAACAAAGAAATAAAAGGCACCAGATTGGTAAGGAAGAAGTTAAACTGTCCCTGTTTGCAGGTGACATGATCTATACAAACCCTAAAGACTCCACTCCAAAACTACTCGAACTAATATCTGAATTCAGCAAAGTTGCAGGAAACAAAATAAATACACAGAAATCTGTTGCTTTCCTATACAATAATGATGAACTAGCAGAAAGAGAAATCAGTAAAACAATTCCATTCACACTTGCATCAAAAAGAATAAAATACCTAGGAATAAGCCTAACCAAGGAAGTGAAAGACCTATACCCTGAAAACTACAAGACACTCTTAAGAGCTATTAAAAAGGACACTAACAGATGGAAATTCATCCCATGCTCTTGGGTAGGAAGAATTAATATTGTCAAAATGGCCATTCTGCCTAAAGCAATATACAGATTTAATGCAATCCTTATTAAAATACCAACAGCATTCTTCAACGAACTGGAACAAATAATCCTAAAATTCATATGGAACCACAAAAGACCCCAAATAGCCAAAGCAATCCCGAGAAGGAAGAAGAAAGCAGGGGGGATCTCACTTCCCAACTTCAAGCTCTACTACAAAGCCACAGTAATGAAGAAAATTTGGTACTGGCACAAGAACAGACCCACAGAGCAGTGAACAGAATAAAGAGCCAAGACATTAACCCAAACATATATGGTCAATTAATATACAATAAAGGAGCCACGGACATGCAATGGGGAAATGAAAGCCTCTTCATCAGCTGGTGTTGGCAAAACTGGACAGCTACATGTAAGAGAATGTAACTGGATCATTGTCTAACCCCATACACAAAAGTAAACTTGATATGGATCAAAGACCTAAATGTAATTCATGAAACCATAAAACTTTTAGAAAAAAACATAGGCAAAAATCTCTTGGACGTAAACATGAGCAACTTCTTCATGAACATATCTTCCCAGGCAAGGGAAACAAAAGCAAAAGAGAACAAGTGGGACTATATCAAGCTGAAAAGCTTCTGTACAGCATGGACACCATCAGTAGAACAAAAAGGCATCCTACAGTTTGGGAGAATATATTCACAAATGACATATTCGATAAAGGGTTGACATCCAAAATATATAAAGAGCTCATGCACCTCAACAAACAAAAAGCAAATAATCCAATTAAAACATGGCCAGAGGATCTGAATAGACACTTCTCCAAAGAAGAAATTCAGATGGCCAACAGGCACATGAAAAGATGCTCCACATCGCTAATC
Source organism: Smutsia gigantea (assembly GCA_032199065.1). Taxonomy (NCBI): domain Eukaryota; kingdom Metazoa; phylum Chordata; class Mammalia; order Pholidota; family Manidae; genus Smutsia; species Smutsia gigantea. Next base: position 506,800 of record JAVSCE010001054.1, on the reverse strand, counting down.
ATCAGAGAAATGCAAATTAAAACCACAATGAGATATCACCTCACACCAGTTAGGATGGCCAACATCCAAAAGACAAACAACAACAAAGTTGGTGAGGGTGGAGAAAGGGGAACCCTCCTACACTGCTGGTGGGAATGTAAATTAGTTCAACTATTGTGGAAAACAGTATGGAGGTTTCTCAAAAAACTCAAAATAGAAATACCATTTGACCCAGGAATTCCACTCCTAGGAATTTACCCTAAGAATGCAGGAGCCCAGTTTGAAAAAGATATATGTACCTCTATGTTTATTGCAGCCCTATTTACAATAGCCAAGAAATGGAAGCAACCTAAGTGTCCATCAGAAGAAGTGGTACATATACACAATGGAATATTATTCAGCCATAAGAAGAAAACAAATCATACTATTTGCAACAACATGGATGGAGCTAGAGGGTATTATGCTCAGTGAAATAAGCCAAGTGGAAAAAGACAAGTATCAAATGATTTCACTCATCTGTGGAGTACAAGAACAAAGAAAAAACTGAAGGAACAAAATAGCAGCAGACTCACAGAACCCAAGAATGGACTAACAGTTACCAAAGGCAAAGGTACTGGGGAGGATGGGTGGGAAGGGAGGGATAAGGGGGAAAAAGGGGTATTACAATTAGCACATATAGTGTAGCAGGGGAGGGCGGATATGGGGAAGGCAGTATAACACAGAGAAGGCAAGTAGTGATTCTACAGCATCTTACTACACTGATGGACAGTGACTTTAATGGGGTATGTGGTGGGGACTTGATAATGGGGGAGTCTAGTAACCATAATGTTGCTCATGTAATTGTACATTAATGATACAAAAATTTAAAAAAAAACTGCACAAATTTGAATAGAAGCCCAGCTACCTATCTGGAAACGCTGATGAACGTATCAGCTTTGGGAATTCAGAATAATTTTTAAATTAAAACATACATGTGAGCCATTGGTTAATTGAAAAAGTTTACTTCTGCTATTCAAAACCACCTTGAAATTCACTGTACCTATATGAATACCTAGATAAGTATTCATGGTATCTGAGTAAAAAAGTATATGAATGAAGTAATGCTTTCAGTTGCACTTTAAATGTGTTTAAGTATCTTCTGACATATTTTTCCATCACCAAGGAGTAAGAGGTTAAGCAACAAAGTGCAGCTGTAGGAAATGCATTTCTTCAGTTGGGGAAGATGGAAAAGTTCTTGAGATTGATGATAGTGGTGGTCACACAATCTTGTGAATGTACTTCAGGCCACAGAAACTATATACCTAAAAATCAGTCACCATTCTTCAGAGAGACAGAACCAACAGAGTGCATGAACAGAGAGAAAAAGATTTATCATAAGGAATTGGTTTACCTGGTTATGGAGCTGACAAGTCCAGGATCCGCATGGTGGAGCCGCAGGAGAGCTGATGGTGTGGTTCTAGTGTGAAGCCCACAGACTCAAGACCTAAAAGAGCCAATGTTTCAGTTCCAAGTCCAAAGGCAGGAAAAGACCCATGTCCCAGTTCATCACAATCGGAGACCTACTCAGCCTTTCTGTTCTATTCGGGACTTCACCTGATTGGGTGAGGCCCACCTGCATGGGAAGGGCCATCTGCTTGACTCAGACAACCAACTCAGCTGATATTCCCATCCAGAAACACCTTTGCAGACACACCGAAATCAGGTTTGACTAACTATCCTGCCCCGTTGAGTTGACACAAAATGTCCCATCACAGACGGTAAATTTTGGGTCATGCATATTTCACACACACAAAAAAAAAAAGAAAGAAAGAAAAGTGTATTTCTTCTCAGAGTTCAACACACTGAAGCCTGGAAACTTCATTTACTCCTAAATTTGGAAACAGTGATTTCTAAGTCTGCTCTCAACTTGGCAGAAATTTTCCTGTCCCTAATTCCTCTCAGTTGGACTTGATACAGGTTGTTGCTTTTCCACATGTAACATTTTCATTTGTGTAACATCAAACTTGGAAAGAACAGCCAAACTCCCACCTGCAGGGTCACCCCCATGCGGCTTTTCTCAGTCAGATCTGTCACGTGTAGTGCGTCTTGGTGTGACTGACCAAGGCAATAAGGGACAGATGGCACACGATGGCCGACCCTGCACGGCACTCACAGACCATGGGGACAGTCGCCCCAGCTGCTCAGGGCACTCTGACCTCCAGGGGCCTCACGCTCTAGGGCCGCTTCCTGGCAAAGTGGAACACACATACAGAAAGTGCAAGGTCAATTCAGCACCATACGGGTCCACAGGTGTCACCTGTCACTCTGCTCACTGGAATGTCCTGGGCTGCTTTGTCTTTTTTGGTACTTTACATGAATGGAATCATGCAGTAGACACTTTCTGTATCTGGGGATCACCCATGTTAGGGTGTGTTGTTAGAGGTGACTTTTTCTTCTGGCTCTGAGCTATTCCATTGTGTGAAAGTTTTGCAATGCATTTACCCATCCTGCTGAGGATGGACATCTGGGCCATTTCCCACTGGGCCTATTATGCACAATGCTGCTCTGAGCGTCCTGCACATCTTCAAAGAACATACACAGTGTTGTGCCAGTTGTACCATTGGTAGGTAATATTTGACCTCCTTTGTTTTCTTAAAATAAGTGCAGTCTAGATTTTATTGGATTAGTTTCTTTTCACTTGTGCTTTCAACAGCTGTGACCTGGTTTTATCTTTACTGCATTATTACAAAAAATGGTTTGCACTGAAATAACATTTTTACAAAGTATATTTCTAGTGGTTCAATATTATATCTAAATACAAGTTTTTGAAACATGGAAGTATATTTCTCATCGAACAAACCCTAGTATATTATTTTCCCAGAGTGTCTTGATCATGAACCTGTTCCTAGCTATGTGGTGAGGTCATCCCAGCAGTGCTGTCTTCCAAGAGGTCAGGGCGCACACCACCGCTAACTGGCTGGCTTTGAATGACAGCCAGGGGAGAGTAGGAGCTTCTAGGAGCCCATCTGAGCTGGCTGCCCAGAAGGGAGGGCAAATGTGACGAGTTTCACCTTCTTGTTTAAGGCTCATTCTTCTTCATAGCAGCAGAGGATTTTGTGTCTGAGACTCTTCATGCTCCTTGGCAGGGCACAGTCCTACTACTCCCTGTGGTCCCAGAAAGCAGAAAAACCCTTTCGTCTGCCCTGCCTGGTTCTCTGCCTGAATGGTCTGCACCAGCTTATCCCTGGGTCCAAGGAGATGCTGTTGGCAGACTCTGGGGCAGGGGGCTGCAAGGTTCTTAGGCGTGGCAGAGGGACACACAAGGTTCCAGCTGCTCTCTGCCCAGGTCCTGCTTCCACACCAGCTCCTCAGCAGAGCACAAGGCCAGTGTGTTAATTTGAGTGACCGCCCACCCCCTGTCCTTGGCCTCCTCAGCCCTGTGAGTCACAGCTGGCCTGATCCAGGGGACAGAATGCACCAGCCTTCACAGGCCCTTTGTTACAAGATTCTGCTCAAGGCTTGTTTTAATAAGAGTAAGGGAGTAGCTGCTGACCAACAGCCCACAACATGCTCGACACCCCATTGGTCATCCCCCACCCCCATGCCCTCCAGTACAGACCACTCACTAGCTTACAAACATTCCCTCTGTTTCAGCAGAGATGAGTTCAGTCTCTCTTCTCAGGCAATAGCATGAATAAAATTGTCCTTGCCTGTTCAACTTTGGTATGATTTTTGCTTTGGCAAGTGCATTAAGCTGTTTTTCTCAAAGGAGATCCTTAAACACCTCTCTCCTCTCATTTCATCAGCATGTTACAGCCATGGGTCTGGAAGCTTCACGCTTTTCTATTTAAGCCTGCCTTTGGCATCTACTGGATATAGAGTTCAGGAATGGAAGGCTGGAAGAAAGTTCACTTGAGAGACAAGCCAAGCTTCTGCACGGCCTCTGAACGGACCTGGCACATTCTGAGCACTGAGGCATGTGAATCAGAGCTGGGACCCCCAGTGGCTGAGTCCCTGGGAGGGTCATTTGCTACTCTGGACTTTGGCGACTTTGTCTGCAAGTGCAGACAATGATTTAATGGTTGCTGAAAGCAAAACAAATTATAAAAAATCACAGATAGTTAGACCTGTTTAGATATAGACACACACATGCCTCTGCTCTTACTTTGCATGCTGCCTACTCAGTAAATCATGACCATTGTCATCCACAGTTTGTGAGGAGGACAGGAAGATTGGTTCTAAAGGCACGACCACTGTGTTAGAAAGACGCCTTGCCTTCACGGGGAAGGAGGAGAGGATGCTTCCCACCTTTGTGGAGCCCCTTGGCTCTCCACCCACGCATGTTCCTCTGCAACCCCATGGGCATGTCTCATGGCCACTTAAGACTCGCCATGTCACGATGAACTCTTGGTACCCCATCCGACTCACAGCCACCCCAACACTCCCATTTCATGATTCCCTGACTCGGGGGACAGTACTGCCACCCCCCAAGGCCAAGGCCCATGTTGCGGGGCCCTCATCCACACCTCCCCACACTTCCAACCTCCCACTGGCACAGGCACTGACTGCTCCTCACTGGAGCTTGGAAGTTGGACCCATGCCCAGCACGGAGTAAGCTCTATATGTTTTTTGAATGAGTTAAAGGATCTCCATTCTATTACTGAGGAAACAAAAGTTCAAGGAGATATGAACATCCAGGCTTGATGGAAAGAAACGAAGCTCGTCTGCTGTGAGATGCTCTCTTACCCCATCCCGGGTCCCCCGCACCACTCCTTTCTTCAATATGACCTGCAGAGGCCTTCTGTGGCTCAGGAATCTCTCCCCACTCTGCAGAACAATGCGAACAAGGAAAACAGCCCCTGGTCTTATGAAACTTACATTATCCCTGCAACAGAGGCCAGCAAAAGTTAAATGCACACATAAAGTCATAGTATGAACCAGCAAAGGTCTGAATCAGAGCATAGGCGTCTGTGGGATAGGCTTTGAGGGCAGAAAGAGGAGGGATCCAGTGAGCATCGCTCCAGCCCGCAGGCAGGGGTCATGGGCTTTGGGGCTGCCAGGGAGAAGGGGAGGACAGGGGCCCCTGCAGCATTGGCACTTGCAGGTAACTGTGAGCTGTGCTGTCAGAGGGCGGGGAAGTGTCAGGGCAGCTCCTTTAAAATATTAATAAATGGGAGTAGAATAGTGTGCTATTCCTATGTAACTCTGGATTGGGGGTGGAGTGGGAATCCCAGGGCAAAATACCTCTGAAACCAAAATCAGTCAAAGGGAGAAATAAAGTTTAAGAAACCCACTTATTTCTAACAAGCAGTTGTCCTGTCTCTCTCTGGACCAGGCTACAGCAGAACAGAGCTCCACCCAACCTCTCCGGTCCAGATAAACCCTCCCTCTCCCAAATAATTACCTTTTGATATGGAGATGGACTAATTCTCTCCACCTCTTAGAAACACCTATTGATATGTAGATGTACTAACGCCAGGCAAAAGATTCTGGAAATACTGCAAATATACCCACACCTTAAAAATCTACAATCTTTGCCACCTTGGCCTCCAGCCCCTGTGATGCAGCTTCACTTCTCACAACACACCACTTCCACACTCTGTTGTCACAACCCAAAAGTGTCCAGATATTGCAAAATGGCTGCCACGGGCAAACTACCTCCTGCCTTGAGAGCCACAGCTCCAGAAAAGAGCTCAGTAGTCCTGAGGTCGCCAGAGCAGGGAGAGCCTAGAACACCAGTCTGTCTTGAAACCTCATCCAAGTTTGTCTCTTGTATTGTAGCACTGTACCAAAACAAAGCTAGAAGTAATATTTTAAACATCGAGAGAGGTAAAATTCACATAACAAAATTAATCATTTTAAAGTGTATTCTTTGGTGGCACTTAGACATTTTCAGTGTTGAACCATGACCACCTCTGTCAAGCTCCAAAACATTTTCTTTTTTTCAAATTAATTTTGGTATCATTAGTCTACAATTACATGTGCAATATTATGGTTATTAAAATACCCCCTTCATTAGGTCCCCCCCACCAACCTAATTACAGTCACTGTCCATCAGTGTAGTGAGATGCTATAGAATCACTACTTATCTTCTCTGGGTTGTACAGCCCTCTCCGTGCCCCCCAACATTACATCTGCTAATCGGAATGCCCCTTTTTCCCCCTTGTCCCTCCCTTCCCACCATCTTCCCCAGACCCTTTCCCTTTGGTAACTATTAGTCCGTTCTTGGGTTCTGTGACTCAGCTGCTATTTTGTTCCTTCAGTTTTTTTCTTAGCTCTTATATTACACATATGAGTGAAATCATTTGATACTTGTCTTTTTCAGCTTGGCTTATTTCTCTGAACATAATACCCTCTAGCTCCATCCATGTTGTTGCAAATGGTAGGATTTATTTTCTTCTTATGGCTGAATAATATTCCATTGTGTATGTACCACCTCTTCTTTATCCACTCATCTGGTGATGGACATTTAGGTCACGTCCATTTCTTGGCTATTGTAAATAGTGCTGCAATAAGCATAGGGGTGTATCTGTCTTTTTCAAACTGGGCTGATGCATTCGTATGGTAATTTCCTAGGAGTGGGATTCCTGGGTCAAATGGTATTTCTATTTTGAGTTTTTTGAGGAACCGCCATACTGCTTTCGACAATGGTTGAACTAATTTGCATTCCCACCAGCAGTGTAGGAGGGTTCCCTTTTCTTCACATCCTCGCCAACATTTGTTGTTGTTTGTATTTTGGATGTTGGCCATCCTTACGGGTGTGAGGTGATATCTCATTGTGGTTTTAATTTGCATTTCTCTGATGATTAGCGATGTGAAACATCTTTTCATGTGCCTGTTGGCCATCTGAATATCTTCTTTGGAGAAGTGTCTATTCATATCCTCTGCCCATTTCTTAATTGGATTATTTGTTTGTTGAGGTGCATGAGTTCTTTATATTTTTTGGATGTCAACCCCTTATCAGATACTTAATTTATGAATATATTCTCCCATACTGTAGTATCTCTTCTTATTCTGCTGATGGTCTCCTTTGCTGTACAGAAGCTTTTCAGCTTGATATAGTCCCACTTGTTCATTTTTGCTTTTGTTTCCCTTGCCTGGGGAGATATGTTCATGAAGAAGTCGCTCATGTTTATGTCCAAGAGATTTTTCCCTATGTTTTTTTGTAAGAGTTTTATGGTTTCATGACTTACATTCAGGTCTTTGATCCACCTTGAGTTTACCTTTGTGTATGGGGCTAGACAGTAGTCCAGGTTCATTCTCTTACATGTAGCTGTCCAGTTTTTCCAGCACCAGCTGCTGAAGAGGCTGTCATCCCCATTGTATATCCAAGGCTCCTTTATCAAATATTAATTGACTGTATATGTTTGGGTTAATGTTTGGATTTTCTATTCTGTTCCACTGGTCTGTGGGTCTGTTTTTGTGCCAATACCAAATTGTCTTGATTACTGTGGCTTTGTAGTAGAGCTTGAAGTCAGGGAGCATAATTCCCCCTCTTTAATTCCTCCTTCTCAGGATTGCTTTGCATATTCGGGGTCTTTTGTGGCTCCATATGAATTTCAGAATTATTTGTTCCAGTTCATTGAAGAAAGCTGGTGGTATTTTGATAGGGATTGCATTGAATCTGTTGATTGCTTTAGGTAGTACAGCCATTTTGACAATATTTATTTTATCTAGCCAAGAGCATGGGATGCATTTCCATTTGTTAGTGTCCTCTTTAATTTCTCTTAGGAGTGTCTTGTAGTTTTCAGAGTTACATGTCTTTCACTTCCTTTGTTACGTTTATTCCTAGGTATTTTATTCTTTTTGATGCAATTGTGAGTGGAATTGTTTTTCTGATTTCTCTTTCTGTTAGTTCATCGTTAGTGTATAGGAAAGCAACAGATTTCTGTGTGTTAATTTTGTATCCTGCAACTTTCCTGAATTCAGATATTAGTTCTAGTAGTGTTGGAGTGGAGTCTTTAGGGTTTTTTATGTACACTCTCATGTCATCTGCAAATAATGACAATTTGAATTCTTCTTTATCAACCTGGACGCCTTGTATTTCTTTGTTGTGTCTGATTGCCGTGGCTAAGACCTCCAGTACTCTGCTGAACAGCAGTGGAGAGAGTGGGCATCCCTATCTTGTTCCCAATCTTAGATGAAAATCTTTCAGCGTCTCACCGTTAAGTATGATGTTAGCTGCGGGTTTCTCATATATAGCCTTTATGATGTTGAGGTACTTGCCCTCTATACCCATTTTGTTGAGAGTTTTAATCACGAATGCATGCTGAATTTTGTCAAATGCTTTTTCAGCATGTATGGAGATGATCATGTGGTTTTTGTTCTTCTTTTTGTTGATGTGGTGGATGATGTTGATGGATTTTCGAATGTTGTACCATGCTTGCATCCCTGGGATGAATCCCACTTGATCATGGTATATGATCCTCTTGATGTATTTTTGAATTCGGTTTGCTAATATTTTGTTGAGTACTTTTGCATCTACGTTCATCAGGGATATTGGTCTGTAATTTCCTTTTTTGGTGAGGTCTTTGCCCGGTTTTTGTGTTAGAGTGATGCTGGCTTCATAGAATGAGTTTGGAAGTACTCCCTCCTCTTCTGTTTTTTGGATAACTTTAAGGAGAATGGATGTTATTTCTTCTCTATATGTCTGGTAGAATTCAGAGGTGAATCCATCTGGTCCGGGGGTTTTGTTCTTGGGTAGTTTTTTCATTACCGATTCAGTTTCGTTGCTGGGGATTGGTCTGTTTAGTTTTTCTGTTTCTTGCTTGGTCAGTCTTGGAAGGTTGTATTTTTGTAAGAAGTTGTCCATTTCTTCTAGGTTTTGCAGCTTGTTAGCATATACAATCTCATATTATTCTCTTATAATTCTTTTTTATTTCTGTGCGTTCTTATGTTATTTTTCCTTTCTCATTTCTGATTCTATTTATGTGTGTAATTCTCTTTTTCTCTTAATAAGTCTGGCTAGGGCTTTATCTATTTTGTTTATTTTTTCAAAGAACCAGCTCTTGGTTTCATTGATTTTTTCTATTGTTTTATTCTTCACAATTTTATTTATTTCTTCTCTGATCTTTATTATGTCCCTTCTTCTGGTGACTTTGGGTCTCATTTGCTCTTCTTTTTCCAATTTCAGTAATTGTGTTTTTAGACTATTCATTTGGGAATGTTTGCTTCTTTAAATAGGGCTGGATTGCAATATACTTTCCTCTTAGAGCTGCCTTTGCTGTGTCCCACAGAAGTTGTGGCTTTGTGTTGTTGTTGTCATTAGTCTCCATATATTCTTTGATTTCTGTTTTGATTTGGTCGTTAACCCACTGATTAATTAGGAGAATGTTTTTAAGTCTCCATGTATTTGTGAACCTTTTTGTATTCTTTCTAAAATTTATCTCTAGTTTTATACCTTTGTGATCTGAGAAGTTGGTTGGTAGAATTTCAATATTTTTGAATTTACTGAGGTTCTTTTTGTGGCCTAGTATGTGGTCTATTCTGGAAAATGTTCCATGTGCACTTGAGAAGAATGTGTATCCTGTTGCTTTTGGGTGTAGAGTTCTGTTGATGTCTGTTAGGTCCATCTGTTCTAGTGTGTTGCTCAGTGCCTCTGTGTCTTTACTTATTTTCTCTCTGGTTGATCTATCCTTTGGAGTGAGTGGTGTGTTGAAGTCTCCTAAAATGAATGCATTGTTTTCTATTTCCTCCTTTAATTCTGTTAATATTTGTTTCACATATGCCCGCACTCCTGTGTTGGGTGCATATATATTTATAATGGTTATATCATCTTGTTGGACTCACCCCTTTATCATTATGTAGTGTCCTTCTTTATCTCTTGCTGCTTTCTTAGTTTTGAAGTCTATTTTGTCTGATACAAGTACTGCAACACCTGGTTTTTTCTCCCTATTGTTTGCATGAAATATTTTTTCCATCCCTTCACTTTTAGTCTGTGTATATCTTTGGGTTTGGGGTGACTCTCTTGTAAGCAGCATATAGATGGATCTTGCTTTTTTATCCATTCTGTTACTCTGTGTCTTTTGATTGGTGCATTCAGTCCATTTACATTTAGCGTGATTTTCAATAGATATGTACTTATTGCCATTGCTGGCTTTAGATTCGTGGTTACCAAAGGTTCAAGGGTTGCTTCTTTACTATCTGACCATCTAACTTAACTTTCTTGTTAAGTTATTGTGAATACAGTCTGATGTTTCTTTATTTCTCTCCCTTCTTATTCTTCCTCCTCCATTCTTTATATACTAGGTGTTTTATTCTTTGCCTTTAGTTAGTACTTGGATGGTCTGCTTTCTTTGTTATGATTTTATTTTCTCTGGTGACATATTTTTAGCCTTAGGGGTGCTTCCATCTAGAGCAGTCCGTTTAAGATGTCCTGTAGAAGTGGTTTATGGGAGGCAAACTCTTTCAGCTTTTGCTTGCCTGGAAATTGTTTAATCCCTCCATCATATTTAAATGATAATCGTGCTGGATCAAATATTCTTGGTTCAAGGCCCTTCTGTTTCATTGCGTTAAATATATCATGCCATTCTCTTCTGGCCTGTAAGGTTTCTGTTGAGAGGTCTGATGATAGTCTGATGGGTTTTTCTTTGTAAGTGATCTTTTTTCTCTCTCTAACTGCCATTAATACCCTTTCCTTGTCTTTGATCTTTGCCATTTTGATTATTATGTGTCTTGGTGTTGTCTTCCTTGGGTCCCTTCTGTTGGGAGATCTGTGGGCTTCTGTGGACTCCGAGACTATTTCCTTCCCCATCATGGGGATGTTTTCAGCAATTATTTCTTCAAAGACACTTTCTATCCCTTTTTCTCTCTCTTCTTCCCTCTGGTACTCCTATAATGCGAATATTATTCCGTTTGGATTGGTCACACAGTTCTCTTAATATTCTTTCATTCCTAGAGGTCCTTTTGTCTCTCTTTGCCTCAGCTGCTCTGTATTCCTGTTCTCTGATTTCTATTCCATTAACAGTCTCTTGCATCTCATCCATTCTGCTGTTAAGCCCGTTGATCGCTTGTCTGATTTCTGCATTGTCTTTCCTCACTTCCCTCACTTTCTCCCTCAGCTCTTGCACATTTCTCTGTAGATCCATCAGTATGGTTATGACTTTTATTCTGAATTCTTCTTCAGGAAGATTGTGCATTTCCATCCCTTCAGGCTCCCTCTCTGGGGTTGTCTGGTTGATCTTAGTCTGAACCATATTCCTCTGTCTTTTCATGGTGATAGAAGTAGTCGCTGGTAGGTGTCACGTATGTCACCTGGGCTCTTTAAGACCACCTCGTGGGGTGCCGAGTCCTCTCAGGTGTAGGTGCAGGCTGAGTGCTGTCCTGTATGTTCTGGTCTCTCTTTTAGGAATAGTTGTATTTGTTGTATTTTAATAAATGTATATGGTTTTGTAGGAGATTTCCGCCACCCTGCTCAAGCCGCCATCTTCCTGGGACTTCTCTAAAACATTTTCATCATTCCCCAAGAAGATCCACACCCACCGAAAGTTGCACCCCACTTCATACACCACTTCTCCCAGCCCCTAGCAACCACCAATCTACTTCCTGTCTCCATGGATTGATCTATTATGGATACTACACATAAATGGAATCATAGAATAAGTAACCTTCTGGGTCTAACTTCTTTCATTCAATATAATGTTGACAGGGCTCAGTGCTCTCTCATGTGTAGCAGGTACCAGTACTTCATTCCTTCATAAGATAAACAACATTCCATTGTATGGACAGACCACATGTTGTGTTTCCATCCATCCACTGAAGGACATTTGAGTTGTTTCTGCTTTTCAACTATTATGAATAGCACTGTTATGAATATTTATAGTTTTTAAAATTAGTTCTATGTCATATTGTTAGGCAGGAAAATAGATATCAGTGGGGTAGAAAGAGAACAAGGTCAGTAAAGTCCCCTAGAAAGGACTCAGTTAACCAATTAAAACTAGAAAGCCAGAAAAGACTCAGAGTTAAAGTTAATCAGTTAATGCTCAAAAGGTTAAGAGCAACTTGACCTTGAATGTTTGAATATTCCCCAGATAAAGAGAAGTATCTGATCACAGCCCATGTCTTCATTGTGTCAATTAGATCATGGTAATATTTACTCTAGCCTGCTAAAAGGCCCACATATAAACAACATAATAAAGACAGGGAGATCCCACCTTAAAGCCAAAATTGCATTTTGAACAAAACCCAGGAAGTTTAAGAAGAAAGATTTTTAACATACTCTTTAGCAAACAAATAACTCTGCCCTCCTTGGAGGAAGGGCAGACAGTCTTGACTGATATGCTCCCAAACCAGGAAGCTGCCATCTTAGGAGAAAATCAGAGCAATAATTTGTTGTGTTAAACTAATTTTACAGAATTACCTAGAGGACTGATAAGAAACTTAATGTCTCATCAAAGATACTTGAGACCACTTAACAAGTCCACATCCCTGGCACTTTGTCACCTTCCTGAAAAATCTTTGAAAGTGGGAACCCCCAACCTTTCAGTGTGCTCCTCTCTCTGAGGTCACCCACATTTTCTATATGTGTAAACTTTAAATCTTTAACTCTTTCTCTCCATCTTTTCAGGGCGCTCCTCTCTCTGAGGTCACCTGCACTTTCTCTCTAAGTAACTTTAAATAAAACTTCTACTCTGCTTCACTATTGTGTCTCTGCCCTTCAATTCTTTGTCATGCGGGAACAAGAACCGAGGAAAATACACACCTCTCCCCCAAAAATATCTTATTTTGTTTCTCCGTTCCTTGTAATACCACCTTCTATTGAATTGATTTTTTTTCTAGTGTAATGCTCTGACTTCTTTCTCATTTCCTCTTCAATATGTTTTTTAGTTATTTTCCTAGTAATTATAATGGGGATAAATATCCTAAATTTATTACAATCTACTTTGAATTTATCAATTCCTCTTAAATTGCATACAAAAGCTCTGCTTCTTACAGAATTTCTATTCTAAACTCTCCTTTTATGTTGCATTGTCACAAATTGCACCTTTATAAGTTATGTGCCCATTAAGATAATTTATAGTTGTTCTACGAATTTGTCTTTTAAATCACATAGGAAACCAAAAGAGGAATTACAAACCAGAAATACAATAATACCAGCTTTATATTTGTCTGTGTAGTTACCTTGACCATAGTTATTAATTTCTCCTTGTGGCTTAGTATCTATTGTCCTTTATTTTCTCCCTGGAGGACTTCCTTTGGCTTTTCTTATAGGGAAGTTCTACTAGTGTGACAAACTCATTCAGCTTTTGTTTATCTGAGAATGTCTTAATTTCTCCTTCCTCTTGAAGTACACCTTTGCTTCATATAGTATTCAGTTGAGTTTTCTTCACTCAGAACTTTAAATATGTCATCTTGCTGTCTTCTAGCCTCCATGGATTCTGCTGAGAAGTCCGCTTTTAGTCTCTGTAAGTCTGGGGAGAGGAAATCCTGGGGCAAAATACCTCTAAAAACCGAAATCAGTCAAAGGGAGAAATAAACTTTAAAATCCGTTTATTGCTTACACACTACAGTCCGGGCCCTTCTCTCCTCCTGCTCCAGCAGAAGCAAAACCAGCCCTCTCGCTCATCTCTCAGGTACAGATAAGCCCTCCTTGCCCAGGTAATTACCCATTGATATGGAGATGAACTTCTCTCCACCCCTGAGGAATGATGCAAATGCACTAAAGCCATACTTCTTTCCACCTCCAAATGCCTATTGATATGCAGATGTAATAAAGCCAGGTGAGATATTCTGGAAATATCACAATTTTACCCACAATTAACCTCAGAATCACTTTTGAATGTTTGCACTTTTAAGAATCACCCTGTATAATTCCTGTAAACCTGAATCTACATTTGCCCTAACTTCCCTTCATGATCTTCTTTGAAATTCTGTTGGTATCTCAAATTTTAGCATGCATTAGAATCACTTGGCACTCTTAAAGAAACTCTCAGACCTGAATTTCTGATTCAGCAAGTCTGGGGCAGGAAGCTGACAATGTGTATTTCTAAAAATTCCTAGGTACTTCCAATGCAGAAAGTCTGGAAACAACACACAGAGAACCAATGTTCTGATAAAATGCAATGGAACCATAAGGGCCACGTTCCTACTTGCCCAAGTCAACTAGGTAAACACATCCTGATGGCAGCTTTCCCATTACTAAATGTAGGATGGAGGTTTAAACAAGATGGCAGCATGAGAAGTGAGGCAAAAACTTCCTCCGAAAACTACATATAACGTGAAAATACAGCAAATACAACTAATCCTGAAAGAGTGACCCAAAAAAGAATACAACAGACTGCCTACAGCTGGGGAAAACTTCATGGACAAGGCAAAGTAGCAAAGCCACAATCCCACAAGACCCAAGCTCTCCCCCCAACCCAGCTCTCTGGTGGGAGGAAGAGAAATGGAGCCAGGAGGGAGTAGAAGCCCAGGACTGCTAAACACCCAACCCTGGAGATCTGCTCCAGGAGCATGAACCCACATTACATGGTACTGTGGAGATGAGAGAGGTTGGAAAGCAGACAGGTGGAAATACCCAGAGAGACTGAGACTCCAGCTGCTTGTGGAGGAAAGGTACCCACAACCAGCAGCTCTGGGACAAAAGAAAGGTGGGCACTCAGAAAGACTTCCCAACAGCAAGAGTGCTGATAAAGGGGCAAGGATTACATACAGCGTGCTGCTCAGGAGAAAGGACAGGTGGACAAAATCGTCCTGACACACTCAACCCAGCAGGTTATTAATTTTCAGGAGCCTCACACACTCCATCCCCCTTGCTGGCAACACAGCACCAAGGCACCCCACTAAGATACACAGCCTGCCACTCCTTCCTCCCAGCCTGCGTAGGTTCACAAGTGTGCTGCCCCTGCCATTGTACCAGGCCGGCCAGAGGGTGGCCCTGCCTATAGCAGTTACAGAGGTATAGCATACAGGCTCCCCCCAGCATGCTTGGCAAACTGGCCCTGGCAGTGGAGGCAGACACTGTAGCCAGGAAACAGAAAAGAACTCTTTCCTCCCAGCAGGCACCAGCACAGTGTGCCTGTGACCCCTGCCATCACTACAGGTACTAGGCAGCTCCAGAGAGTAGACATTCTGGGCACTAGAGGGCGCCACCTACACAAAGTGGTTATCCCATAGTAATCACAAGAAATATGAAATGGCGAAAAATCTTGTACAAACCAAATCCCTCAAACACCAGAAAGAGGGCTAAGGGAAACTTAAATCACCAATCTTCTTGATAAAGATAGCAAAATAAAATCATAAACATACCCACGGAGCTATAGACAGATATTCAAGACCTCAGGGAGGACTTCAAGAAAGAAATAGAAACTTTGAAAAATATAGTATCTGAAATGAAACATACAAAGGATGGTTTTAAAAGATTACATGAGGTAGAGGAGATGATTACTGAAATAGAAATTAGAAACAGGAATACAAAGACTAAGGCACAGAGGGAAAAAAGGATCTCTAGGAATGACAGAATAATAAGAGAACTGTGCAACCAATCAAAACCGAACAGTATTCACATGATAGGGGTGCCAGAAAAAGAAGAGAGAGAAAAAGGGATAGAAAGTTTCTTTGAGAAAATAAAAATTGCTGAAAACTTCCCCAATATGGAGAAGGAAATAATCTCTCAGGCCATGGAAGTGCACAGATCTCCAAACACAATGGACCCAAGAAAGACAACACCAAGACATATAATAATTAAAATGGCAAAGATCAAGAGCAAGGAGAGCATATTAAAAGCAGCCAGCGATAGAAAAAAGATCACATACAAAGGAAAACCCATCAGGCTATCACTAGACTTCTCAGGAGAAACTTTACAGGCCAGAAGGGAATAGCATGATATATTTAATGCAAGAAACAGAAAGGCCTTGAACCAAAAACACTCTACTCGGAAAGATTATCACTTAAATTTGAAGGAGGGTTTAAACAATTTCCAGATAAGCAACAATTCAGGGAGTTTACCTCCCACAAACCATCACTACAGTGTATTTTAGAGGGATTGCTATAGAAAGAAGTGCTCCTAAGGCTAAATAGCTGTCACCAGAGAAAATAAATCCACAATAAAGGAAGTAGACCAATTAAATACTAAGAAAATGCAAAATTAAATCAACTACCTACAAAGCCAGTCAAGGGACACACACAAGAGTACAGAATATGACACCAAATATATAAAGAGCGAAGGAGGAAGAGAAAGAAGGGAGAAAAAAAATAACTTTTACATTGTGTTTAAAATTGCATAATAAGCAAGTTAAGTTAGACTGTTACATAGTAGAGGCTGTCCTTGAACCTTTGGTAGCCTGCAATGACAATAAGTACATAACTATCGATAATGATCCTAAATGTACATGGACTCAATGCACCTATCAAAAGACAGAGTTATAGAATGGATAAAAAAACAGGACCCACTTATATGCTGCCTACAAGAGAATCACCTCAAAGCCAAAGATATACAAGGACTAAAAGTGAGGGGATAGAAAAAGATATTTCATGCAACTAATAGGGAGAAAAAAGCAGGAGTTGCAGTAATTCTATCAGACAAAATAAACTTCAAAACAAAGTAATAAGAGACAAAGAAGGACATTCGTAATGATAAAAGGGTCAGTCCAACACGAGGATATAACTATTATAAATATCTATGCACACAACACAGGAGCACCTACATATGTGAAACAAATACTAACAGAATTAAAGGGGGAAATAGAATGCAGTGCATTCATTTTAGGAGACTTCAACACACCACTCACTCCAAAGGACATATCGACCAGACAGATAATAAGTAAGGAGACAGAGGCACTGAACAATACATTAGAACAGATGAACCTAACAGACATCAACAGAACTCTACACCCAAAAGCATCAGGATACACATTGTTCTCGAAGGCACATGGAACATTTCCCAGAATAGATCACAAACTGGGCCAAAAAGATCAAAAAGAGAGCCTCAGTAAATTCAGAAGGATTGAAATTACACCAACCAGCTTCTAAGACCACAACGGTATGAAACTCGAAATAAATTATGCAAAGAAAACAAGCCCACAAACAAATGGAGACTTAAAAACATGCTCCTGAATAATTAATGGATCAATGACCAAATAAAAACAGAGATCAAGCAATATATGGAGACAAATGAAAACAACAACTCAACACCCCAAAATATGCAGGACACAGTGAAAGCCATGCTAAGAGGAAAGTATATACAAATACAAGCTAACCTCAAGAAAGAAGAACAATCCCAAATGAACAAATGAACAGTCTAAACTCACAATTAATGAAACTACAAAAAGAACAATTGAGGCCCAAAGTCAGTAGGAGGGACATAATAAATATCAGAACAGAAATAAATAAAACCAAGAAGAATAAAAAAATAGAAAGAATCAATGAACCTGGGAGATGGGTTTTCAAGAAAATAAACAATATAAATAAACCACTAGCCAGACTTACCAAGAAAAAAAGAGTCCACACACATAAACAGAATCAGAAATGAGAAAGGAAAAACCACTACAGACACCACAGAAATACAAAGAATTATTAGAGAACACTACGAAAAACTATATAATTGGATGTCCTACAAGAAAAGGACAACTTTCTAGAAAATACAACCTTCCAAGGCTGACCCAGAAAGAAACAGAATATCTGAAAAGACCAATTACCAGCAATGAAATTGTATTGGTAATCAAAAAACTACCTAAGAACAAAACCCATGGACCAGATGGCTTCACTGCTGAATTTATTAAACATTTAGAGAAGATCTAACAACAATCCTCCTTAAAATTTTCCAAAAAGTGGAAGAGCACTGAAACTCCCAAACTCATTCTATGAAGTCAGCATCATTCTAATATCAAAACCAGGCAAAGACACTACACACAAAAAAGAAAACTACAGACCAATATCCCTGATGAGAATAGATGCAAAAATACTCAACAAAATATTAGCAAACCAAATTCAAAAATACATCAAAAGGATCATCCACCATGATCAAGTGGGATTTATTCCAGGGATGCAAGGATGGTACAGTATTCAAATATCCATCAGCATCATACACCTCATCAACAAAAAGGACAAAAATCACATTAGCATCTCAATAGATGCTGAAAAAGCATTTGACAAAATTCAACAATCATTCATGATAAAAACTCTCAACAAAATGGGTACAGAGGGCAAGTACTTCAACATAATAAAGGCCATATATGACAAACCCACATCCAACATCATACTTAACAGCAAGAAGCTGAAAGCTTTTCCTCTAAGATTGGAATAAAGACAAGGATGCCCAATCTCCCAACTTTTGTTCAACATAGTACTGGAGGTCCTAGCCACAGCAATCAGACAACTCAAAGAAATAAAAGGCATCCAGATTGGTAAGGAAGAAGATAAACTGTCCCTGTTTGCAGATGACATGATATTGTACATAAATATACCCTAAAGAATCCACTTCAAAACTACTAGAACTAATAACTAAATTCAGCAAAGTTGCAGGATACAAAATTAATATATAGAAATCTGTTGCATTCCTATATACTAACAATGAACTAGCAGAAAGAGAAATCAGGAAAACAATTCCATTCACAATTGCATCAAAAAGAATAAAATATCTAGGAGTAAACCTAACCAAGGAGGTGAAAATCCTATACCATGAAAACTATAAGACACTCTTGGGAGAAATAAAAGAAGACACCAGTTAATGGATATACTTCCCATGCTCATGGACAGGAGTAATTAATATTGCCAAAATGGCCACCATGCCCAATGCATTTACAGATTCATTGCAATCCCTATCAAAATTGCAACAGCATTCTTCAATGAACTAGATCAAATAGCTCTAAAATTCATATGGAACCACAAAAGACCCTGAATAGCCAAAGCAATACTAAGAAGGAAGAACAAAGCTGGGGGAATTATGCTCCCAAACTTCAAGCTCTACTACAAGGCCACAGTAATCAAGATAATTTGGTACTAGCACAAGAATAGATCCATAGATCAATGGAACAGAATAAAGAGCCCAGATATAAACCCACACATATATGACCAATTAATATACAATAAAGGAGTCATGGACATATGATGGGGAAATTATAGACTTGTCAACAAATGGTGCTCTCAAAATTGGACAATGTAAAAGAATGAAAGTGAATTGTTGTCTAACTCTATACACAAAAGTAAATTTGAAATCAATCAAAGAGCTGAATCTAAGTTATGAAGCCATAAAACTCTTAGAAGAAAACACAGGCAAAATTCTCTTGAATATAAACATGAGCAACTTTTTACTGAACACATCTCCTTGGGCATGGGAAACAAAAGCAAAAATGAACAAGTGGGACTACATCAACCTAAAAAGCTTCTGTACAGCAAAGGACACCATCACCAGAACAAAAAGGCATCCTACAGTATGGGAGAATATATTTGTAAATGACATATCTGATAAGGAGTTAACATCCAAAATATACAAAGAACTCACACACCTCAACACTCGGAGAGCAAATAACCCTCTTAAAAAAATGTATGGAGGATCTGAACAGACACTTCTCCAAATAAGAAATTCAGATGGCCAACAGGCACATGAAAAGATGCTCCACATCGCTAATCATCAGGGAAATGCAAATTAAAACCACAACGAGATATCACCTCACACCAATTAGGATGGCCAACAGAAAAGATGAGGAACAACAAATGCTGGTGAGGATGTGGAGAAAGGGGAACCCTCCTACACTGCTGGTGGGAATGTAAATTAGTTCAATCATTGTGGAAAGCAACATGGAGGTTCTTCAAAAAACTAAAAATAAAAATATCATTTGACCCAGGAATTCCACTCCTAGGAATTTACCCAAAGGAAACAAGATCCCTGATTCAAAAAGATATATGCACCCCTATGTTTATCGCAGCACTATTTACAATAGCCAAGACATGGAAGCAACCTAAGTGTCCATCAGTAGATGAGTGGATAGAGAAGAGGTGGTACATGTAAGCAATGGAATATTATACAGCCATAAGAAGAAAACAAATTCTACCATTTGCAACAACATGGACGGAGCTAGAGGGAATTATGCTCAGTGAAATAAGTCAGGCAGAGAAAGACAAGTATCAAATGTTTCACTCATTTGTGGAGTATAACAACAAAGCAAAACTGAAGGAATAAAACAGCAGCAGACTCACAGAGTCCAAGAAGGGTCTAGGGGTTACCAAAGGGAAGGGGTTGGGAGCGTGGGTGGGAAGGGAGGGAGAATGGGAATAAGGGACATTATGATTAGCACACATAATGTAGCAGGCGTGGGGGCATGGGGAGGGCTTACAACACAGAGAAGACAAGTAGTGATCTTACTTTGCTGATGGACAGTGACTGCAATGGGATGTGAGGGGGGACTTGATAATATGGGTGAATGTTGTAACCACAGTGTTACTCATGTGAAACCTACACAAGTTTTGGTATCAACGATAACTTAATAAAAGAAGAAAAGAAGTCACTGTCCCAAACAATTTGAAATCAAAGGAGGCAGTCTCCTTGGGTCTGAAGTCCAAAAATGGGCCTTTGTTGCTCTCAGCTGCACATTGCAGCCAATCCACCTTTCTCATGAAATGCTGCTCCTGTGCACAGCCGAGGGGTTTCAGCCTGTTCCCTGCCAGTAGAATTTTGATGGTCCAACAATTTTTCACTTCTATTCTTTCTATCCCTTTCAGTCCAAGCTGGCACTCTTTCTACTGTTACAAAATTCTCAAGAGCTGTGTGGCTCATACATGTATGTCATGGGGATTCACTCCATTTGACAAGAGACTTACCCCAGATCCTTTTCTAGATAATCCCACCTGCACTTTTCCTTTGCTGAGATGATTCAGGGACAATGTCTTAAGCTTCTTAGGTCTCTCTGGTTTGCTTGAGAGAATCTGTGAATCACTCTTAATCTCCTCAAAGAGCCTTTTGTGTGACTGTATACTCTGACCTTTTGATCTTCCTAAGGTATTTACAAAGGTTGTACAATTATACATTCAGCCTTTTCTCTAGGGCATGCTCTTTTGGCAGTGAATCTCTTATTTTTAGTGTATTTTGTAATCTGGACAGACTGAGGATTTCTCAAACCATTAAGTCCTGGTTCCTTGTGTTTTAACAGGTTTTCCTTGCTATATCCGTTTTCTCTAACATGAGCCACTTCTTTAAACAACAAGAAAACAGACTTCACTTTCAATACTTTGCTTGGAAATAAATCATTTACAGGTTCTATTTTCCACGTGCTAACCATTACATTCCTCTTCCTCTTTGTTTTCTTCTAAGGCCTCATGATCAGTCCACATTTCAACAAACATTCTATTCACAATGTAGATATTCTCTAAGATGCATATAAATTTTCTATCATGCTCCTTGCCCCTCCCAATTCCTTACTGGCAATGTTATTAACATCCATTTTTTCTACTACATTAGTCTGTTCAAGGCAATTGAAGCTTTTTCAATCAACTGAAAATTCATAGTTTTTGCCTACCTTTCAATTTCAAAGCCACTTTCACATTTTTGTTACTCTGGTTACAAAAACATGTCTTAGTTTTCTATCGCCACCATAACATATTACCATACACTTAATAGCTTAAAACAATACAAATTCATTCTCTCTCCATTCTGTATGTCAGAAGTCCCATACCAGTTTCACCAGGCTGAAACTGAGGTTGAAAGAGCTGTCTTGTGAGGATACCAAGGAAGGATCTATTTCCTGGTTTAGCTGAACACCGAAGAACTCGGTCACTTGTACTCGGCCCCCTGCATCTCAGAACACACCCGTGGAACACCCTCTCCTTGTCATGCTGCCATCTCCCACACTGCCTACATCCAGGGAAGACTCTCTAGGGCCTGCTAAAGGTACCGCTAGGCTCTGTAGGTCTCCAGAACTTACATGATTGGCATTAGAGTGTGGACATCTGTGAGGGAGGCCATTATTCTGCCTACCACTTGGGCAGATTAAAGTCATTGAGCTATAAACTTGAGTGTGTTGTTTTAGTGTCTTATGAATTATACTTCAATAAAAGTAAATTTTTAAAAATAGGTGGCACTGGGGCTTTGGGAACTGAACTAATTAATGGGGAACAGCAGAAACCATCCAAGCCCCAAACACACAGCAGACAGCTGATGCCTGGGATGGGGAATACTGTGAGTCTTAGCATGCGTTTGAGGCATGGACCAACTCAAAAGCCCACCATTGATCAGCATTTTCCCTAATATGAATTAATAAATTTCCTTATGTTTGGAACCAGTTGAAATTAAACCTTCTGTTACTCCCAGCCAAAGTCCTGCTAAGCACTCCCACTTACCAGGCAGAGTGGCACCACCAGTTTGGGTAGCTGGCTATGAGGTCACTTCACACACCTTGCATGTGCATATGGCACTTTCGCTTGATTTTGCATTTGATTATAGCATCTACCTTAGAATTCAAAAAGCAATAATAGCCTTGTATACAATGTCTTCAAAAGTAGTCTTATAAAGCTCATATATTTGTCATAAAATTATAGTGGGTCTCTGAATTTATAGTATCTATTAGTTCATAGTGGGGAGAAAATTGTGTTAAATATTTTAAGCAAGAATAGCTATTCTAGCTGTGATGTGTACATAACTTTCAAATTATATGTCTCTTTTGGAGAAGGAAATGTTGATGGTATTTTATTTTTTCCCGGGTGTAGAGATTTCTCATATGTGGGATTTGGCCTCAGCCTGCAAGTAAAAAGAGAAAAGGAGCTCAGAGGCAATGAACATATTGTAATGTTAATATCAAGGTATTTATAGATAGAAACGCTTTTCAAAGTACATCTTTCTTTGATTTAATGAAACGCGCAGGAGCTGCATAAACATTACACTCTCAGTCATCACCACTTCCTCCCTGCCAGAGATCCTCAGGTGTGAGACAGGCCAGGTAGTGGGTGCTCTGTGGCCAGGGGAGAGAAAGAATCCTTTCTCTTAAAAAAGAGATGGCTGAGGGCAGGTTTAAACATGGTACACATGTTAACGCTGTTTAACATACCAGGATGCCTAGCATGGATGCTTATTGTCTCTCATGTTTTTCCCATCAATAAAAATATGGATGCACTCCAGTTCTGTCAAGAGATTGAATCACTGTTGGCTCACCTTTAAGGCTGGAACCCTGGATTTTCACATACACAGTTTGGTGTCTGACATGACAATTGTCCTTGAAGTGTAGTAAGATGGCATGTTAGTGAGAAATGGGCTTGCTGGTGAGGGATGGTCTTACTTTAAATGCCAATGCGTTGTACATAATAATCATATCCCATTTCTGAATTAAGGATCCTCATCTAAAACTTATACTTGAAAACAACTGACATAAACCTGAAGTTGAGGACAGCATGCACAGGGACATTGCACAAGAGGACAGTGTGCATGAGGGCAGAGTGCATGAATTGGCAAGAGATAAGGATCAGCCTCTTCCTAAACTGGGGAAAAAGGAACAAAAGCACTGTGTTCACACATGGATGGTTTTCTGACTCCAACACCGGTCATGAGAATTTAGAGACACAGACAATGGCACAGGGACAAGGGACGAGCCCCTCTGTTGTGGAGACCCAGCCCAAGGGGTCACCGAGGTACAGCCCATCACTGTACCCTTCATCCTTTAGAGCCAAGACCAGAAACGTAGAAGCCAGAAGACCCAGGAAGGGGACTTGGGTGACAGGAGCTGGGACACAGGACTTTGAAACTGACAGTGGAGGAGAAAGCCCAGCATCTCCTGAATCCAAGCAAAGGCTGGAGGAGAGGCCTATGTGGGGGTGTCCAGGAGGCAGGTCCTCAGAGGATCTGTCCTTCCCGCTCACGGCTGTCAGCCTGGTTCTTCCAGGACCCGTTGGTGCCCAGGGGGCATATCTGAAGCTGGCCTATGAAGCACGTGTGTGCTGCAGGCGCCTCCTGCCATGCGCAACACAGACAGGGCTCCTCACTGTGTCCTCTCTTAGTGAACTAGAAGCTCATTCATGACTTTCAGAAATAATAGTGAGAAAATTGTCCTTTATTGCTTTGGTTTTGTCCAATGGAAGAAATAAATTTGATTGCTGTTTACACATATTCTTGGATTGACCATATACAGCCTTCTTTGCCCATTACAGAAAACTGGGGCAAAGGATAATTATAGCTGTGTACCAAAAAAGCAGCAAATGGACAGAAAAAGTGCTCCCAGCAGCGGGAACCCTCAGGACCCCAGAGCCCATTAGTGCTCATCTCTGATAAATGGTCAGGCATGACTGCATTCTTTTGAACTGATCCCATTTGGTTAAAACATCAGAATACCTAAAATGTCTTTGGCTGATCTAGACTTTCAAAAGAGAGAAGATATGGTAAAATTCAGAAGTTTGGGTATTTTAAATTCTTTATATTTTATTTCACATGGAATATTTTTTTTTCCTTTGAAAATGTAAGTAAGGACCCATTATTCCTTCAGTGGAAAACTAGAGTGGCTCCCAGGGCTGGGCGTCTGCACTCCTGTTCACGTCTGACCCGTGTCCCCCCTGCCGCTCTCGGTTCCCAGCCTCTCTGAGTGCCACCCCCTCAGACTGGCTGTCCCCTGCCCAACGCTCTCCCCTCAGCCAGCCTGGCTCAGACTGTCTTGCCAATGATGCCTTCCTTCCTAAGGATCCTGACCAGACCGCAAAGGTCCCACTTCACTCTGCGGTCTTTCTGAGCACTCCCAGGCCCTCCCCACCACTGTCCATGCACTGGCAGAGGGTGTTGATTGCTTGTGTCTGCCCCCAGGAGAATATAACCCTTTCTAAGGAAGGAGTCTTTGTTCTTTTGTGTCCTGAGCACCAAAAACTGCCTAGCATGTAGTAGGTGTTCACTAAATATTTACTGAATGATTTTTAATTAATTAATAATGTGGGAGCATCCATAACATTTAATCTATTTTAAATCATCACATTTTTATGCATATTTAACTTAAAATATTAACAGTATAAAAATATTGTTTAAATATTACATGTTAAGATATATAATTAAAATCATAAATGTGCATGTTATATTGATAAAATATTTAAATTATTATTTTAAAATTAGGTATGACATATGCAGTTCCAGAAGAATTGACTTCTGCTTATGGAAATTGCCAGATTCAGGTGTCTCTGATGAATTCTCCTGCAAAACAATGTAAAAGCTGGACAAAATACTTCTGTTGAGAACCATCCAGGCAACAAGAATCCAGAGGGCCCAAATCCCAAAAGCACTGGGGGACATACCGAGGTGAGGCCAGGCTTTCCTGGCACTTTCTTACTCAATTCATTTGAAGATTCTAGAGAGACACAGAAAAGGTGACAGGCAGGGTCTAGCCTACGGAAGCGTTCTTGCCTAGGAACCTGTGACCTGATAAGCCCTAGAAGTCCCCGATGTTCTTCCGGTGGGCAAATCCCATCTGTATGTCTACAAGGAAGTCTGGTGGGGATAAAGAAATAATGACCCAACTGTCCCTTCAGAAAACAGGGAGCAAGTTCCGACCTACTGTAAAATCCTCCCTAGAGGGACTTTCTTTACCTGACAAAGATACAAAATCTCAAAGCCAGGATTACGTTTAACCAAGAGACTTTGAAAGCTTTGTCTCTGAATTCAGAAATGGGAGAGGAATTCTGATCCTGACCAATACAACAGTGCAAGAATGGAATAAAAGAATAAGGATTGGAAAAAGCGAAATGAAAAATGGCATTATTTGTGAATAGCATAATTATTATGTAGAAAATTCAAGAGTTCATTCAGATACATTATTGGAATTAATTGACTTTAGCAAGGTAGCTAGGTAGAGGAACAATATAAAGAAATCAATTTTGATTTTCTATCAGCAATGATATAAAGCAAGGAAAACTTTACTGGGTTATCATTTATAACAGCCTCAAAGAACACATTTCTAGGAATAAATCTAGTGAAATAGAGGCAAAATCTCTCCTCAAAAATCCTACAAATCATGACTCAGAGAAACTGAAGAAAGCCTAAATAAAAGGCAGGAATATATATTAATACTCAAGTTTGATTCTTCCCAAATTTATCTGTAGACTCAATACAATCCCAATCAAAATCACAGTGAAAGGACCAAACTAACGCCATGACAGGCCTCAGGAAGCCTCTGAAATCAGAAGGCCTGAGTTTCAGTTTCCCCGAAACTACCTGAAAGAATAGGAAAATTTTAAGCAGGCCCTGACCCTTGGCCTGAGTTATAAAAGAAAAGAAAAAAAACCCGGCCTGAACACAATAGCTTGCAAAACAGGTACTTTTCCCAAACTGATGGGCCGTAAAGATAAAAGCTGAAGCCCTGTGGGGCCCTAATTGAAATACTTTTACTATCGAATCATCAGCAGACCCCCTGGTTGTAGTATCAAATCATCAGCAGACCCCCTGGTTGTGGTTTCTTTTCCTTTAAAGCCTCCTGTGATTTCTGCTCGGGGTCGAACTCCTCTGCCCCTGCATGGGTTATGAGTCTCAACCCCAGCGCGCTGGTATGAATCAATAAACCTCTTGCTGTTTGCATCAAGACGGGTCTCCTGCGAGTATTCGGGTCACCGCCTATCCCAGGTCTCGAGTAAGGATCCACTCCACTAGTCTTTCAACAGCAGGTATTTTTGTGGAAATTGAAGAGCAATGAATACATTTTATATGAAAATGAAGATGGTAAATCAATCTTGAGAAAGGACCACGTTGGAAGACCTATAATTCAGTGTATCTAGACTCATTATAAAGCTGCTGTGATTACAGCAGAGAGTCTTGGCTCAAGGATAGCAAAATATATCAATGGCACAGAACAGTCCAGAAACAGAAAGAAAAGACAATCTTTCAATTAAAAGTGCTTCATCAACTGAATATACAGACAGAAAATATGTCTCTTAATGCCTACTCATACTATACATAAAAAATCAATCCTCGATGGATTGTAGAGCTAAATATGAAAGGTAAAACAATAACATTTCTAGAAGATACTACGGGAAAATCTCATGTTTTGGAGGTTGGCAAACATTACTTGTTTAGGGTACAGATGGTGCTTAACTGTAAGGAAAAAGGTTCATAAATGGGACTGCATTAAATTAGGAAAGAACCTGTGTCATGTTTAAATATGCCATTAAAAAAATTAACAAAGCAGTCTGAGAGAGGACAAAATAGTCTCAATCCACATATCCGGCACAGGACTCAGACTCAGGGTGCGTGACTCATAAAAGAGAGAGACCATCATAAGAGGTGGGCTGAGTTATTGTCTGTTTGCTAAAAAGTTAAGAATCTTACATTTTTAACTTCCTGGTTATTAAAATAAAATCTTTAAAATGGGATCCTTCCTGCCTTTCACTGTGTTGTTTATGGTTGGGTCTGCATGCTAAATTAGTTGCCTAGGTTGCAAAGTACTTAATTAAAGGGCGGGAGGAGAAAAAAACAGCATATAGGTAAAGAAAGCCAGCTGGGCCTGCAGGATTAACACAATAAAGACATGGGCTGTGCTGAGGTACCTTCCTTGGGAAATATTCAAACATTCCAGGCCAAGTTGCTCTTGGCTTTTTGAGCTTTAATTGATTAATTTTGGGTCTTTTTTAGTGGACTTTCTGGCCTTTTTCTCTTTCCACCCCACTCATATCTATTTTCCTGCCTAACAGTTCTGTTTGGCTACTAACCTGCTGCTGATGAAGTGGGCTATGGCAGTGGGCAGACTACTGCTCCTAGGGGCCTGTTAGGCTCTGTACCGCCTTCTGTGCACTGCGACCCCCGCCTGGGATGGGCAGCTGGAGCCCCCTGCTGGACAGTGCAGGTAGAGATTTATACACCATACTCAGTTGTGGTGGGTTTTACATCAGTGCTGCTGTATCCAAATAGGATGGCCGAGTCCCTAGGGTTACCCAAGTGCAACTGCCAAGCCAAACCCAGACCCTCCAGCTTCCTGTTCCTCACCTCATGACAAATTAGCAAAAATTATAACTGTTTCCCGAGATCGGTCAGCTAAGCTGAGAATTGTGTGTCCCTTGAAGCTAGCGAACTACAGGGAAAATGGTCTCTGTTCAGATAACTAAGATGCTTCCACAAACGCCCCAACTGTAAATCGCCCACCTGAAACTGAGACAGGGACCATGGGCTTAGACAGAATAGGGTGAGGGCCTCTGGAAAAAGCAAGGCAGGATATTTGCAGTCAGAGCAATGTAACTACATGCAAGGAAACCCCCTACCAAAACTTGTGTTAAACATTAAGCTCTAGGGTCATTCTTCAGTGAGATCACTTAATGTTCCCCAGATAAAGAAGAGTAGCACGTTTTTATTATGCTAATCATTTGTAATCATGTGTAAGATTCACTTTAGCATGCTAAAAGGCCCAGGCCTATGTGTCTTTCCTCTTTCAGATCTGATGGGATGGTTTTGCAAACTGGGCAACTAATTTACTATGTTGTTTACCCAGCTGTAAACAACATAGTAAAAGGCAGGAAGGATTCCACCTTAAAGGTAAGATTGCATTTTAACACCCAGGAAGTTTAAGAAGTGAATTCTTATCTTACTCTTCAGCAAACAGACAATACCTCAGTCCACCTTGGGGGCTGGACAGGCCACCTTTTGATATGCTCCTAGACCAAGATGCTGGTATCCCAGAGAGAAATCAAGGCAGGAAATTCCTTATGTTAAGTTAATTCTAAATATTCAGACATCACTTAAGTCCACACCCCTAAGCCTTTTTTTTCATGTTCTCAAAAAGTTTTATCTGCCTATAAAACCCCTAGACAACGCACCACCCCGGACTCTCTTGTCCCCTCCTGGCATGAGCCAGGAGCTCTGTCCTTTCACTTTACCTCTAAATAAAAGCCTGTACCTTGCTCTCCTACCTTGAGAGTTTGTGAAGCTCATTCTTCGGCTTCGTGAACAAGAACCCCGGCATCAAAACCATTTACTCCTCCCTAAAAATGGCAGAGCCACTCTTCTCAGACACTCTGCTCTTCAGATCTGGAGTTTTCCACCCATTGCAATAAAACTGATCAGCAGTGGAGGTAGTTTCTGGGACAGAGGGGCAGGGCCTCCTCCCTTCAACACTCCCCATTGGATTGTCTAGCTTTCTCTTCCAATGAACAGAGATGGGAAGTCCTCGCCTTGGCCTGCAGCACTGCAGGCTAGTCCCTGCTTCCTTCTCCCCCCCCCACCCCAACGTACTCTGCTGTGACAGGAGCTTCCGCTACCCTACCTCGGGGGTGCCAGCCCCTGAGCACTTTCTGCAGATGCCTCCATGGGTGATCCCTCCCTTCACGTTTCTGCTCAGGTGTTACATCCCTGACCAACTGATCTCAAAGAGCTGACCCACCACTCACTACCAAACTGACATGTTTATTGAATGTACTGTCTCCTCCATTGTTTCCATGATAAGATAAACACCATGAGGTCAGGCACCTAAAAATCTGTTTCTCACTTGGCCACAGTGAGGGAGGGCCCCTGGCATGGTTCAAGCTGCGACACAAGTAAGGTGTGGTGACAGGGACACAGTGGCCCACCACCCTTGCTGGGGAGTAAGGATATGGGGGAACTTTATAATAAGGTAGAGCAAAAACATCAGATCTCTGTTTATGGTTACCTCTGGTTGCAGGGTCTGATACTGGGAAGGACACAGAGCAGTCTTGGGTTATATTTAGTATTTTTCTCAAGACAGCTGGGTAATGCATACACAGATATTCATTATGTTTTCTTATTTTTGTGTGCCTGAATTATTTATAGTAATAAAAAGAGAGTAAATTGGAGAAGGGAAGTATATATGGTTCAGAAGAAAATTCTTTCAAAAAGTTTTAGAAATGAAATGCTAGCTGGAGGAAGATGATGATTTTTTAAAGATGAGATTGAACTTCAGTTCCATGGTTAGAGATATTAATTAATTAATTTATTTATTTATTACTGTCCCATCTCTAGCATCTGGAAAACTCATTCTGATCACTAAAAAAATTAAGTAACTACAGGTTTCCCCACTATCCAAAAGTAGAGTGTTCCTATGAAACCCTTCATAAGTCGAAATGGTGTAAATCAAAGAAGCAATTGTGTGGGTAAAATTGTAATATTTCCAGAATATCTCGCCTGACTTTAGTACATCTGCATATCAACAGGTGCTCAAGGGTGGAGAGAAGTATGGCTTCAGTTCATTTGCATATCCTCACAGGTGGAGAGAAGTTTATCTCCATATCAGTGGGTAACTACCTGGGCAACTGAGGGCGTGTCTGAACCTGAGAGGTTAAGGGGAGGGGGCTGGCTTCTTCTAGAGCAAAGAAAGAGGGCCTGGGACTGCAGCTTGTGAGCAATAAACAGATTTTGAACTTTATTTCTCCCTTCGACTGATGTCAGTTTTTAGAGGAATTTTTGCCCTGGGATTTCCTTTCCCCGGACTTACAAATTGCCACTAATTTTGTGCATTCCCAGACCCAAGAAATAACCTGTTAGGCTTTTCTAGCACCTGAGGATTCATCTTAACAGGTGTACAAATAAATGGAGAAAAAACAGATGCTTACAGACACAGTGCAAAGCTCTGGCGGTCTGATGCGGAGATGCAGAGATGCTGAGCATGATTCCCCGGGAAAGAGCTTGGCGGGGCCCCTTGCACGAACTCTGACGGCTCACTGCAAGACCAATGCTGAATGCTATTTTTGCTTTTCATCTTCTTTCATAAAAGCAAAAATCCTCTTGGGATTTCTTTTGGCCAGTGAAAACAGACACCTAATGTAGGTCTCTCATAAAAGTGAAGTGACCTAAGTGGAGCTTTTGGAAAGCAGGGACACCTGTGAGGTGGATGGGTGCCTGAACGAATGAAGGTCACAGAGTCACAGGCAGGACAGCACGGTGGGTGCTGCATAGGAGAGCAATTTCCTATTGGAATGAATGAGGCCGCTGAGGATAAGGGCTGCCGGGTTCAGAGCATGCAGAGGGCCTGGCTTCCAGCAGGGCCGCCCTGCTTCTGATTCATAGGATAAGATGGGACCTTTTCACCCAGACACAGATAAACTTGTAACACCGACAATGTTCCTCTCTGAGAGTTCCTATGTCCTTAATGAAGTAAACTGGAGGTGGGGCATGAAGGAGAGCCTGAAGGAGGAGGCACAGACTCAGGTGGAGAAGCAGACTTCCCAGGTGAGCCACATTGCCTCCCCTCACCCACAGGCTTGCCCTCCTTACTCCATCTCGATTTTCACAGTGAATTCAGACTGTCAGTGTGTCACCCATGAGGATAACTGGCCTGCGGCAGTCCCACATTCCTAGCAAAGCCACTTGTCCCTGCAGTATTGTCCTCTGCTGCCATGCAACTGGATTTGATAAGCACTGGGTTGTCTACCTACCCCACCCCACCAGGGCAGCACCAGGATGGGCAAACTTGATTACACAGCTCATGGCCCCTTCAGTGTCTCCCTTATTGCAGATGTGAACTTTACCTGCTGAGAAGTACAAATGGTGGACAAGCTGAGTGTTAGAACCCAGAACTGCCTCCGGGCATAGCAAGCACCCCCCCCCCCACCCTTTGTATCACCTGCAGCAGCTGCACCCCAGCCTTGAATCCCCCCAAGGCCTCACCCCACCCTAGTTCTAAGAAAACTGTGTTCTAGTTACTGGAAAACCCACCCATTGTTCAAGTGACCCTCATTCTAGATAGTTTCCCTAGCAACGACCAGCCACCCAACCGGAAAGGGCAAAGGTAACCTGCCCTTACCATAAAAGGTACCTACTTCCCTTAAGCTACATACCTTCTAGATTACATCTGCTGGCAACTCGGAGCCAACTGAGCTCAACCTATAGAAAATGTACAAGACATACTTGTCTTAAACCATCCAATCAGCACCCCCTCTTCCTGAACTCTGTAATGCATAGAAGTCACGGGACCAACTTCCCACTCAATTTCCTTTATAAGCAGCTTCCCCCTTGCTGCCACTGCTGCTCTCTCCTTTAGAGACAGCCATTCTGTCTTTCAGGCAATAAAATTCGCTGCTGGAGCTCTTGTGTCCTCCCTTCTTGAATGAGTGAATCGGGTGGCTGAAGAACCCCCTTTCACTGAGTACCTTGCACCTGCCCACCCTGCTCCACATGCGCAGGGGCTGGCCTGTTTGTGGTGTCAGTAGCTCCTCTCACCCTCTGGCTTCTGGCTGACTCCAGCCAGTGGGAAGGATGATGGCAACCACAGGGAGAAAAGGGAATGACGGGAAGATAATTTCCACAGCCCCTCCTGCAAGGTGACTCTGGCTGCTGCAACCTTCCACAGAAAGTCCTGTCAGAGCTCCTGTGGGTAAAACTGATATTTCCTGAATCTGTCCCCTGGCTTTAGTGCATCTGCATATCAGTAGGTGTTTCCAAGGGGTGGAGAGAATTAGTCCATCTGCATATCAATAAGTCGTCAAGGGTTTATCTGGACTGCGGAGGTTGGGTGGAGCTCTCTTCTGCTGCAGCCTGGTCAAGAGAGAGACGGGACGACAGCTTTTAAGAAATAGATGGATTTCTTAACTTATTTCTCCCTTAACTGATTTCAGTTTCAAAGGTATTTTTGCCCTGGGAATCCCCCCAGAGTTACAGCTCCCTCTCCACACAAGTCCCGGCACCTCCAGGTCCTGTCGACCACCTCCTTCCCTCACCCTCAGTGGCCTACGGGGCCTCCCCTGATCAGTGCCAAGGATCCCACCGCCCCTGAGTCAGTTCCCTGTATGTCACCCAGTTTGAGCAGGACTCTGTCTGCTGCGCTCGGGAGGCTGGGAGGCGAGCCAAGCGGCACTGGACGCCCATCTGATGTTTGTGCTCTTTATTGGAAGTAAAACCACTCATTCTGCCAGATGACTTACCTCAGCAACATTCAGGTGCTTAGACACAGAGCCAGAAACGGCAGAGCAGTGACAGGTTACTGGCTGAGTTTGAATTTCAGAGCAGAAATAGAAAAGTCGGCTGGGGGGATCTGCTGAGGTGTAACCTGGGGACACGACTGGCAGGTCAGGAGTCCCACAGAGATGAGATAGATGAGATGAAGAATTGAAAGGGAAGTTACTGGGGACCAGGTCTAGGTGTGATGAGGCCTGGAAATCAGATCTTGAGGATGCTGAGGAGGCTGAAGGGAGAGGGAGAAGAAATGAGCCAGGAGTCGAGGGCATTGAAGAATGAAAAATGACCTTGGACCTGGGCACGCATTAGTGAGGAGGGGTGGGGTGCAGACATGCAGGCCGGGGCCCCATGGGGGAGATGCTGAGGTGGGAGTCAGGAGCAGCAACGCCCCTCGGGAAGGTGCTGATCCGCTGCGGGTGTAGTGTTCGTAGGAGAAGAACAGATCATGTGTGTGGCCGGAGGCAGGCACCCAGGTCTCAGTGAGGCCACATCAGAGACTGGGAGAAGGGGCCTCTGCAGTCCTAAGCCAGTGTAAGTAGGCACTTCGGTGACCTTCCCCCAGACCATATTTTTAAACAGAAATGGAGCTTTGTGTCCCCTTTGCTGTCAAGGAATTCAAAACAAAGACAGCACATGAGTCCAAAAAGCATATTTTCATCAACAGTCTCCCCAGGAAGGAAACAGGTCACCATTTTGCAAATAAGATTCTAAACTGTAGAAAGAGCACACCCAGTTTGAGGGTACCAGGGACAGAGGGTCGTGGGATGAGAAAGGTCTCCTACTTTCCAGTTGTTCATGCCCTGGGGATCTTACACGTTTTAAAATCAGATACTGAGTATAACTACGACTTCTGAGAGGAGTGCCCAGCAAACATCTTCATCTCAAGGTATCACACACAATGGACCAAAACCTGAAGGGGTCAGTCATCAGGGGCACAGCCATGCTACTGACTCCCAGAGCAGAGGACACTGAAGAGGAAGCACAGTGGTCCCTCATGCTCTTTGCTCTCATTACCCTTGCCCCACATGTAATGTCTCAAAGCATTTAATAAATGTTGCCTGAACCACCAGTCCTGCAGGGTGCACAGAGCTGAATGTACTGACTTTTGTGTAATTGATGGAAATCGAATGCATGTCCCTCAAAACTAAGATCACTGTTGTAGGCTGTTAAATATGCAAAATGTTACTTTTAAAAAGCACTTCAGACCTTCTGCAAGTCAAATTTCTGGACTTTCAATTGATGAATTACAAACGAGAAAAAAATATAAATGGATAAAGTGCAATTTTACATATATAAACTATTAATAAGAGACTAACAAATTCTAAGACCTTTTGTCATGGAATAGTTTATTGTATTTAATACATAAATGTTTCCTTACAAACTCTATGCCTTTCCCAGGAAGAGGATGTGTTCAGAGGGTATACAATTTAAATGCTGAATGTTTTGACAGGAAAAGTGATTACATGAAAAAGAACTATAGACAACCTAAGAAGTGACCAACTATACAAGCCATTGCAGTGGATTACTGCATTTGTGTCTTTTCCTACAGAGCAAAGCAAGAAGTGTTTTAAAATATACATATTTTCCTGTATTTGCCACAATTTGCCGGTGTTCACCTGAGTATCCCCATTGTAAGCACCTTCTCTTCTCCAAAGAGCTGTCCTGGGGCAGTTTCTGCTGATGCTGGTGATGGGTCAAGTTTCCCTTAGTCTTCCAATGATGCAAATCTGTTAATTCCATCCCATCACGACATGGGCAACAAGGAGGTAACACATCCCGACTGTGCAGGAGACCAGCATCACTGGGAAACCCAACCTGAAACACAAGGAGAGTGGATTGTGGGTCTGGCAAGATCTGTAAGACCTAGATTCATTACTGTGTCAAGTCACTGCAAAAGAAAATGGTCTTACAAGCTTTATATTCACCAAGTTAATGACCTCATTTCTAGAAATCAGAAAGTTTCTTTTAGTCTAGATGATCTTTTTGCCTGTCTCCATTAGATATCCCCCCATCATGTGCCATTTTATCTGAGACATGCTTAACGGTTTTGAAATTTTTTAATTGATGTTTTAGAGCCTCTTTGTTCATCTAGAACTTTAGAGTTTGGTTTCAATGATACATTTTACTTACAACTGTCAATGTCATGGAGCTGAGCCATTATTTAAATCTCTGGATGTTTCCTGGGACTTCCACCTGTCCTTCCAGGAGAGATTGTTTCTCAGAAAGGTCATATTCCTATGGAACCTTGAAATTCTCCACAGTTAAAGGTGGGGAGGACTTGAGAGGTAGAACTGGGAAATAATCTCTTGTCCAAGGAAGAGAATAGGGAAGAACAGGATTTTCTTTTGTATTCAGTGAGGTACAAGATGTGTGTGAAAGTATACACAAATACAAAGGAAGCCACGTGAATATGACAGTTTCCCTCCTTATTTGCCTCCCACAGTGTACTTGTGTTTCTACAAATTACCATCCTGATTAACAAATGCCAGTAGATTCCTGCTTGGCATTTGGAATCCATGCTTTGAAGCCATTGCTTAGCACTGCATTGCCCCTGAGGGAAGTCCCTGCAAAGGTTACAGATTTTGTTCCAAAATGTTTAAAAATTCAGTGGCAAGAGCCTAGTGTGTGATACTGCTCATAATAAGGATTATGATATTTTCCCTTTCCCTGGCCATGGACTTGGGGCATAGCTACTTAGAGATTCACTACAGCAAGGCTCTCTCTACAAAGTTATAATTCAAACTCAGAAACCACATCCATGAGTTAAACAGCTCCTAAATTCTAGATCAAAACTGAACATTTCAAGAAGGCAGTAGCTCCTCTTCTGAACAAATTTCTTTTTACAAAACACAGTACACAATAGATTTCAGTAAAAGTATTTCAATTTGTTGAGATTGGTAAGCTTTTTTTTTTACCAAAAATATAGCTGAACATGTTTGCAGTTTGTCAGCCCTGATCACTGAATTCTGGGAAAACACACCGACAGACAGCATCTGGTCTCCTCTAGGCATCACAGCATCATTGCAAGACTTCATATGAACACAAGCCTTCCTTCTACTGTGACAGTTTGTGTACAATAAGTCAGTGTCACAGAAGATGCTGACTACCTCGGCCTGGGCACTGGGATGCCTGGCCATGTCCAGAAGCAAATCTCCTTGCCAAGGGATGGATCCCATGAGAAGCAGCCCTTGCTATTGGGGACACCAAGCCCGAGGGAGTTCCTCCTAGATGGTTCTTCTGGGCTGCCTAGCAAGAGCCGCTGGTGTCTCAGGCATAGCACCAAGCCCGAGAAGCAG
The DNA here is from genome assembly GCA_032199065.1 of Smutsia gigantea. Taxonomy (NCBI): domain Eukaryota; kingdom Metazoa; phylum Chordata; class Mammalia; order Pholidota; family Manidae; genus Smutsia; species Smutsia gigantea. The sequence goes on along the minus strand of JAVSCE010001054.1, from coordinate 470,767 downwards.
CACCTAGGTACTGGTGTGAGCATCCAGACTCCATAAGAAGCAGATTGTTCGCCTAGTGTGTAGACACTGAGAAGATCCTCACGTAGGTGACCTCATCAACTGCTCATACCACCTTTGAGATTGTTGTCATCGTACCCACTTCATAGATGGAATTTGGAGAAGTAAGCAGACTTGCCTGGGTCACTTGGCTAGTTTGCCACAGAGTAGAAATCCAAACCCTCCAATCTAATTCTATAGTTCATGCTTGTAGTCACTTCACCTACTGCTTCCCTGTGGTATGAGCAAACCGTACAGTGATGATATAACACTCATAAATAAGGAACTTATTGGACATCTGCTACATACTATGGACTTCATAGATAGATAGATAATAGGTAAGATAGATAGATAGATAGATGATAGATAGACAGATACAGACATAGACATATAGATAGATAGATCTACCATTTCCCCAACACAGTAAGAAGAAACTGAAACTTGGATATATTATGAAATTTGACAAAGTTTGCCATCACTGAGAGGAAGACATGGTGTTTTGATAGATTTTTCTGGCTTCAAAACACACATGCATTCCTCCACTAAACAGACACCACAACACACGAGATCAGGGCTCTGCTCTTGTCCAGCTGCATGATCTTGAGAAAGTGTTAAGCATCTCCACAACTCAATCTCTTCATCTATAAAATGGGAGTAATAATAGCATTTACTTACTAAAGCAGTTATGAGGAGTACATGAGTTCACCCCTATCAATCCCTTAGATCAGTGTCTGGCCATGTAATGAGCCCTCGGAAAATGTTCCCCACAGTCCAGCGCTCCTCAGCACAGGGCACCTGGCCCTGAGTGTTTGCTGACAGGAGTTAGAAAGTGCCCCCAAACCGAAGGGTAAAGCATGGAGTGCCTTGTTGGGGCCTCAGTTGTGTTTTATGGCAAAGAATTTAACTGCACACACACACACACACACACACACACACACACACACACGCACACACACATACACAAGGGTTTATTGGAGAAGAGTATGTAAATGTTTCAAAAATTAAAAACTATAGATCAGGCTTTTGGTTCTGAAACAAGATGGAGTAGATGGACTCTTTACCACCCTCTCACAAGCACAGGTAACGATCTTGGGCATCATATCTTGAGCAAACAGAAGACTCTGAAGGTAAAGAGAAGCAGGCCACCTGGGACCCTGAAGAGCAACACAGCAACAGGTTTCTTTTTGTTTCCTCACAGAGCCCAGACTACGTGCTGAGCAGCTGACAGCTAGGGAGCAGTGATGGGTAGGGGGCCAAAGACAAACAAGCAAGCAGACCAAGAGAAGTCTGCTCTCTAGCCAAAACCAAGGAAAGGAGCAGCACGGCGAGACAGAGAACCCTGACATCATGACTGCCCCATTCCAGCCAACCCCCCCACCCCCACCGCAAGGACCCCGTGCGGAGTCGGGGCTTCTGACTGCACCACCTATAACAAAGCACCCTCCCTGTGATGTCAGGTAGGCCACACGGCGATCCTGGACATTCATCCCCATCTGGAGCTGTGCGCCCTCATTGCGGAGTTTCAGGGGGACCCCGCGGTCCGCTGAGACTGAGACAGAAACAGAAAGAGAGAGAAGGCATTTATGTCAGATTCCAGCTTCATTCTCTGCTAGCTCGGTTGTGATATGCCAGCAAAGGATAAAACAAAGATACCTGTGTGCATCACAAGATCCCTGAAAGAGAAATTAGCCCACAATGGTTCATACAGTAGGGATTCCATGAATGGAAATGTGCTCTTATGTCCAAAGAGAATTTATCTCTTTTTTATAGACCAGGAGTCCCAGACCAAATCTGGCCCACTGTCTGTTTTTGTAAATAAAGTTCTGCTGGAACACAGCACTTGCATTCACTTCCTTATCATCTGTGGCTGCTCTAAAGTTACCACAACACGGTAGAATGAAGTTGTTGCAACAGAGACCGTGTGGGCCACAAAGCCTGAAATATTTACTGTCCTACCGCAGGACACATCTGCCACCTGCCGCTGCAGGACCCAGACAGCCAGACTGGAAAGTGAAGGAACTTGTCAGCTTATCAGCTCCCACCCACAATGCCAGGAAGTCCCGGACCACCACCCAGTGGAAATACACTGTGAGCCGCTATGCAATTTCAAATTTTATATTACCACCTATTTAAAAAAGTAAATGAAAGCCGATGGAAGTAAGTTCAATAATATTTCTATGTAACCCAACATATCTAAAACATTATTTCAACATATATCAACAAAAACTTTAATGGAATATTTTACATTTGCTTTTTATACTAAATTGTCAAGACCCAAAATAGGATTTCTACTCAAAGCACACCTCAGTTTGACTTGCCACATCTCAAGGCAATACATAGTGGCTGGGGGCTGTCACACTGTGCAGTGCAGCTCCAGGGACCCACAGCTTCCAGCTGAATGCGTTGGAAAAGGCAGGTGGATGGCCTGAGTGGATGCAGGGAATGCTGGCTCTGGAGGAAGGTTTCGGAGGGGATCTGCTGGAGGGAGGCCTTTGCCGAGAGAGCAGGTTGAGACAGGCCAGCAGGGGCTCTGCTGACCTCTGGACACAGTTTTGCCAGGTGAGCAGGCTCATTAGGACTGCCTTTTCTTATACATTTGGGAAGTCACAAAAAGAATCCTCTAATGTTAGGATCAAGACAAGTGAGCAAGCTGTTTACTGGGCAATGTGATGGCAGCAGTGCGAGCATCCCTACACACCTGAGTGTCTGATGGGTAAAGAAAAGAGCGTGGTAGCTCTTCCTAGTGAAACTGCTAAGGTCGGGTGTTTCTTCTGGGGGTGAGCCCCCACAGCTCCTCCCTGTGGGAGCGCAGGTATCTTGACGGGTGTTTGAGTGCCTCACTCAGTGCCCAGCCGGCAGTCCTCTGGAAGGAGATTTATTTGAAGAGAGGACAGGAATGACTTCGTGTCACTGCCAGCAGGACTCAGGTGCATATATTTATGATCCGCATTTACCAAGAGCTGTTCCATTTCCCAGAAGATCCATTTGCCTTGTTCCCCAAGCCTCTCAGAAAAGCAATACATTCACCAAAAGGCTTAGGAAAAGTGTATTTGCTCAGCACCCAGCTTCACATTGGGTGTTCATTTCCCTCAGGGATTATTTTCAATCCATTCCGGCTCCAAACATCACATTCTGTTGCAGAAGACAAAAACACTTGAATGTCAAAGCACAAATCAAGATGCAAAATGTCAGACGAACGCCCAGACAAACTCTGCATTATATGTATTCAGTTTTTGGTTGACAACGTGCCTGTGATGACACACAGTCCTCCAAGTAAGTGAGGCTTCCAGATGGCTGGGAAATGGCCGCCTGTAACCATGCCATTTCCGGGGGAGGTCAGGCATGCACTGGGAGCGGAGCCCTGCACACTGGAGAGAGCTGTGTTTGCTGAAGAAGACTCCTACGCGAGCTTTAGAAGGAAACCATTCTTCCTATTTATTTTTCCTTTCCAAAAGGCTTAAAACACACCATGACTATAGCTCTTAATCAAAAACTGTCTTGCTGTTGCCTTTCTACAAAGTTTTTTGCATGTTTCTGAGCAGAATAGTTTCTGCTTCGACAGGCCTGCGGAAGCTTGTCACAGGTACACACAGCTCGCTCTGCTTTCCGTGCACCATGGGCCCCCTGGGAGCTGTACTCTTGTTCTGTCCTCAACCACCTTGTGGGGGGCACCCAGGACAGGCAGTGCTTTCTCATCCTCAGTCCCCATTTGATCAGCCTCATGTCTCATCTCCAGGGTCTCTGAAATGACAATCAGTTAAACCTCTTCAAAAAGAAAGGCTGAAGGAGCTTGCAGCCTCTTAGAAATAGAGCCCCATCATTGTGTCTCCCAGAGAGAGGGTTTTCAAGCAGGGGAGAAGGTGGTGAACTGGAAGGAGGGCAGCAAAAGAGAAGGCACATCCGAGGGAATGGGCCTCACAGAGTCTGCAGTGCCTTCCCCATCACATGCATTGGTGACTGGCTGCCGGCAGCAGAGCCCATGCCTCTGAAGACTGGGGAGGATGAAAAAGGAACAGTATAGAAAGCATGGCAAGGAGCAATGCGTCAAAGTGGAGAGGCAAAGCGTGGAAAGGAAAAGGCCTCTGAGGGTGAAATTCTAATACTTGCTTTTGTTCCATCAGAACAGACTCCAGTTTGGGGTCGTTTCTTTTTCATGCATTCGACCTTATGAAATGTATCTATATCTTTACCAAACAAAGGAGAAAGAATCAGAGGAAACCATGCCTTTCTCTTTCTGAGAAAAGGCAATTTCATTGTGCACTTTGTGCCCCCCAGCCAGCTCCTCTGGGAGCCGCCCAGTGCCCGGTCCCTTGACCAGCACAGTGCTCTTGGGCCGCCCTCACACCCCACATGGCGGGGACTCTCATCTCTCCCTCTGTCAGACCTGCAGTCTGTCACTTCCTTCAACTTCTGTGTTGGGGAAGCTCCTTCACCCACTGAAGCTGCCCACTAGCCACGGATGCAGTCAGCCCTGTAGACACTTGGCATCACAAGTAGACACCCTATAAAGTTCTGTCTAGACCTTTTCTATAACTTCCTGGCTCTCCCCATATTCCAGGATTCAGAATATGACCTTCCTTCTGATCTTTTAAAGAACATCCGTTTATCCAAATTAGACAGTGGCGCCCAACAAGCCTTTGTCTCTCCCTTTCTTTCTTCTCACTTTGCCGTGTTGACTGCAAACTCTGGACTGCACCTTGGTGGCACTCCTCTAGCAACCCTCTTCACCAAGCACCTTCTTCTCCACACCTTCAACACCTCCTTGTTGACTGGCATCTTCTGCTGGCCTCTAACAATCCCCAAGGCTTCCGGTATCATCATGAATTGTCCCACTCTCCACTCCAATCCCACTTAAATTACTTAATGCCTTTGTCATTGGCTTTGCAGTATGTGTTGGATAATAGGTTGATGATACAAAGAGAAACAACATGTGGTCCCTGCCTATAAGTAGCCCACAATGAAAAGGGCAGACAGAAAAGCAAAAACGCAATACGGCGAGCACTACACAGAGGTGTGCACTCAATGCTCTGTAGGGAAGCACCAAAAGCAAGCGACTCCTCCCCTGGGCAGTGCCCAGCTGGTGGGCATGCAGGGCTGAGCAGAGCAGGAGAGGACTGTAAGAAAAATGTCTTCTGTGTTGGGCACTTAACATAGAATACAAATATAATAGGCAGAGAAGAGAAGAATGGGCATGTGGAATCTCAAAGAATAGCCATTTGTTCCAATACTTACTAAAATATCTTTGAAGATTTATATTTTTCCAGAAAAATAGTCATTTTTTAAAAATTCTAATTTTGATTAGTACATTTATATAAAATGCTATTCGTCTTCACTTCTGTTTCTATATTCCCTTTTTTAGTATCTAAATTTGTTAAGTTTTGCTTGTTCATTCTCTCTTGATTGATGCCAAAACTTGATCTATAATATCAATTATGTTTACCAGCCCCCCCCAAAAACCACCTTTTGACTTAGCAATTCTATCATTTTCTATCTTCTAATTCAGTAAGTTTAGCTTTATGCTGTTAGGTTCTTTGGGGAGTTATCTTGTTTGTATATTATTTTTACTCAATTTAAAAACCATCAGAATAGCTAAGGTTAGATTTGATCCCCAAATAGGGCTCCAAGGCCTGCCTCAAACTGCCTGTTTCTTTCTTTATAAGACCTACACTGCTGGTAAACACTGGGTGGAGTAGAGGAAAGCTTTGTAGTATGAAATGAGTTTGTCACAAAACCTCAACAAGTATGTAAACTCCCTTAGACTAATCTTCTGGTTGAATAATATTTTCTGCAAAGAAATTAAAAATACAGTATGCAAAGCAAATGATTAAAAGTTCTAGTACTTTTTAAATGCTTTTGAAATGGTGGGCATTATCGTTTTTGTTACTACCACAAATTCTATTAATACTACAATTACTATTACCTTTACTCTTATTCTTACTTCTTTTGATTTATCTTTTGTGAGATGATCAATTTTTTTCCTCCTATTTTTAATTTAATGAATGCATTGTGATCAGGGACTGTCACTTGATAATACACAGTTAAGTAATTGGTATTGTCTTCACAGCTTGATGCATGATGAATTTTTGTAGCTGTTTTATGGACTCTCAGAAAGAAGGCATATTCCCCACAGAAAATAAAGAGGACAATATGTCTAATATTTCTTTTCTCAGAAATGGATGGTGTCATGTGAAAGTCTTCCATTACCAATGAAGTTTATATTTGTATCTCCTTTTATTTCCAGTTCATTTATTTTATACATTTTGACACAGTATTTTTAGTAATTAAAAACTATTATATTGACTCTATCCCATCAAATTTATTTATTTATATTTGACTTTTTCAATTGAAGTATAGTTGATATATATTATTATATTGGTTTCAAATATACAACATAGTGATCTAACAGTTACATACATTATTAAATCCTCACCCAACTAGTGTATTTACTGTCTACATAGAAAAACATTAAAGAACTATTGCCTTTATTCTCTAGGCTGTATTTTCCTCCCCATGATTAATTTGCATTATGATTGAGATTTTGTGCCTTTTATCCCCTTCACATATTTCACCTCCTCACCCCAACCCCTCCCACATGGTAACCACCAGTCACTTCTCAGTGTCTTTGAGTTTATTACTGGTTTGTTCATTTTGTTTTGTTTTGTTTATAGATTCCACATGTAAGTGAAATCATACAATATTTGTCTTTCTTCACCTGGCTTCTTTCACTTAGCATAATACCCTCTAGGTCCATCTATGTTGTTGCAGATGGCAGGGTTTCTTTCTTTTTTATGGCTAAATAATATACCACTGAATCTGTGTACCACATCTTTATCCATTTATCTACTGATGGACAGTGGTTGCTTCCATACCTTGGCTATTGTAAGTAATGTGGCAATAAAATAGGGGTGCATATATGTTACCAAATCAGAAATTTTGTTTTCTTTGGGTAAATTCCTAGAAGTAGAATTAATGGGGCATATGGTATTTCTGTTTTAATTTTTTGAGGAACTTCCATACTGCCTTCCACAGTGGCTGCACCAATTTACATCCCTACCAATAATGTAGGAGGATTCCCTTTTCTCAACACTTGTTATTTCTTGACTTTTGGATAGTGGTCATTCTAAATCGTATGAGGTAATGTCTCATTGTGGTTCTGATTTGCATTTCCCTGATGATTAGTGATGTGGAGCATCTTTTAATGTGTCTTTTCACCATCTGTATGACTTCTTTGGAAAAATATCTACTCAATCCTTTGCCCAATTATTAATTGGGTTATCTGTTTTTGTTTTTTTGGTGTTGAGGTTTATGAGTTCTTTGTATATTTTATGTGTTAACCCCTTATCAGTTAAATCATTTACAAATATATTCTCCCATACTGTAGGTTGCCTTTTTGTTCTGCTGATGGTGTCTTTACTGTACAGAAGCTTTTTAGTTTGTTGTAGTCCCAATTGTTTATATTTGCTTTTGTATTCCTTGCCTGGGGAGACATCACCAGAAAAAATTACTCATGCTTATGTTCAACAGATTTTTGTCAATGTTTTCCTCTAAGAGTTTTATGGTTTCATGTCTTATATTTAGGTCTTTAATCCATTTTGAGTTTACATTAGTATAGGGAGTTAGACAGTAATCCAGTTTCATGCTCTTATACATAGCTGTACAGTTTTCCCAACACATATTGAAGAAACTGTCTTTTCCCCATTGTATATTCATGACTTCTTTGTCATGTATTGATTGACTATACATGGGTGGGGTTATTCCTATGCTCTCTATTCTGTTCCATTGATCTATGGATCTGTTCTTCTGTCTTTACCATACTGTTTTGATTAGCATAGTTTTGTAGTATATCTTGAAGTCAGGGAGTGTGATACCCCCAGCTTCGTTCTTTCACAGAAGTGCTTTGGTTATTTGGTATATTTTGTGGTTCCACATAAATTTTTGGATTATTTGCTTAGTTCAGTGAAAAATGCCATTGGTGTTTTAATAGGGATTACACTGAATCTGCAAGATGATTTGTGCAGGATGGCCATTTGACAATATTAATTCTTCCTATCTATGAGCATGGGATAGATTTCCATTTCTTTGTGTCTTCTGCAATTTCTTTCATTGGTGTCTTATAGTTTTCAGAGTACAGATCTTTCACCTCCCTGGTTAGGTTTATGCCTAGGTATTTTGTTCTTTTTGATGCAATTATAAATGGAATTCTTTTCCTGATTTATCTTTCTGCTAGCCTGTTGTTAGTAAACAGAAATGCAAAAGATTTCTATATGTTGATTTGTATCCTGCTACTTTGCTGAACCCAGTTATTAGTTCTAATAGTTTTTTTGGTGAAGTCTTTAGGGTTTTCTATATATAGTATCATATCATCTGCAAACAGTGACAGTTTTACTTCTTTCTTATCAATTTGGATGATTTTATCTCTTTATCTTATCTGATTGCCATGGCTAATACCTCCAGTACTATGTTGAATAAAAGTGGTGAGAGTGGACATCCTTGTCTTGTTCCTGATCTTAGAGGAGAAGCTTTCAGCTTTTCACCATTGAGTATGATGTCAGGTGTGGGTTTGCCATATGTAGCCTTCATTATGTTGAGGTATGTTCCCTCTATACCCATTTTGTTGAGAGTTTTTTATCATGAATGGATGTTGAATTTTGTCAAATACTTCTTCAGCTTCCTTTGAGAGGATCATATGATTTTCATCCATCTTTTTGTTAATGTGGTGTATCACATTGATTGATTTATGAATATTGTACCATCCTTGCATCCCTGGAATAAATGCCATTTGTTGTGATGGATGACCCTTTTGATGTATTTATGAATTCCATTTGCTAAAATTTTGTTGAGGATTTTTGCACATATGTTCATCAGAGATACTAGTCTGTAATTTTCTTTTCTTATTGTCTCTGTCTGGTTTTGGTATTAGAGTGATGACAGCCTCATAGAATGAATTTGGGAATTGTTCCCTCTTCTTCTATAGTTTGGAATACTTTAAGAAGGATGGGTATCAGCTCTTCTTTAAATGTTTGGTAGAATTCAACTATCAAGCCATCTTGTCTGGACTTTTGTTTGTTGGGAATTTCCTATTACCAATCCAATTTCATTACTGGTAATTGGTCTTTTCAGATTTTCTGTTTTATCCTGGGTCAGTCTTGGAATATTGTACATTTCTAGGAATTTGTCCATTTCTTCTAGGTTGCCCAATATATTGGATTATAATTTTTCCTAGAATTCTCTTATAATTCTTTGTATTTCTGTGATGTTGGTTGTAACTTTTTTTTATATCTGATTTTGTTTATTTATGCCCTCTCTTTCTTTTGATAAGCCTGACTAGAGGTTTGTCTATTTTTTTAAATCTTCTTAAAGAACAAGTTCTTGGTTTCTTTGACATTTTCTATAGTTTTCTTATTCTCTGTTTTATTTATTTCTGCTCTGACCTTTATTATGTTCCTCCTACTACCTTTGGGCTTTGTTAGTTCTTTTTCTAATTCCTTTAGTTGTGAGTTTAGATTATTTGGGATTGTTCTTGTTTCTTGAGGTAGGCCTGTATTTCTATGTACTTCCATCTTTGAATGCTTTAGCAACATCCTACATATTTTGAACTGCTGTGTTTCTGTTTTCATTTGTCTCCATGTACTATCTTATTTTTCCTTTAATTCATTTATTGATCCACTGATTATTTAGAAGCACACTGTTTAGGCTTCACGTGTTTGTGGGAGTTTTTTTTCAGTTTTCTTCATGTAATTGATTTCTAGATTCATACCACTGTGAACTGAAAAGATGTCTGATACAATTTTAATATTTTTTAATTTATTGAGGCTCTTTTTGGGTCCTAATATGTGATCTATTCTGGAGAATGTCCTATGTGCACTTGAAAAATGTGTATCTTGCTACTTTTAGGTGGAATGTTCTGAATATATCTTTTGTTCACCTGGTCTAATGTGTTGATCAATACCTCTTTTTCCTTGTTTATTTTCTGTCTGGATGATCTATCCATTGATGTAAGCAGGATGTTAAAAAAATCTCCTAATATATTTGTATTGCTGTCTACTTCTCCATTTACATCTGTTAGTATTTGGCTTACATATTTGGGTGCTTCTATGTTGGATGCATAGATATTTATAATTGTTATATCCTCTTATTGGACTGATCCCTTTATCACTATGTAATTCCCTTTGTCTTTTGCTTTCTTTGCTTTGAAGTCTATTTTGCCTGACATAAGTACTGCAACTCCTCTTTTTCTTCCTTTCATTTGCATGAATCTTTTTTTTATCCCTTCACTTTAAGTCTATGTATGTCTTTAGGTCTGAAATAAGTTTCTTGTAGGCAGCATATAGATGGGTCTTGTTTATTTATCCATTCTGCCACACTGTGTCTTTTGGTTGGTGCATTTAATCCATTTACATTTAAGATAATTATCAATACATATGTCCTTACTGCCATTTTAACCATTTTCAGATTGCTTTTGTAGTTCCTCTCTGTTCCTTTCTTCTCTCTTATACTGTTCTCTTGTGATTTGATGATTTTCTTTGGTTTTATGCTTGGAATCCTTTATTAAATTTTCTGTGTATCTATTATGGGCTTTAGGTTTGTGGTTTCCATAAGGTTCATAGTTTCCTAAATATATAACAGTCTATATTAATTTGATTTTGAATACATTCTAAAAGTAGTTTTTATTCTTCTTCCTCTACTTATTTTTCCTTTTATTTACATTTACCTATATAAATTCTATTTGTCTTTATCAACACAATGATTTAAAAATTTCAATTCTGCTAGTAGTTACTTTTAAGTGTTCAATAATAAAAAAAACTATATACCTCATTACAAAAGATAAATGAACCAGTATCTTTCAACTTTCCTATGAAAGACAAAGAAAACAGGAAGTTTTAATTTCTCTCATAACACCTCAACATATTTTGTGGTTTTCATTAAGTCAAGAACAAGGTTGTAGGCTCAAGTTATACATGTTAAATTCTTATTATTTATGATACATATATTCTGTTTAGATACATACTGGTTATCTAATTTAGTCTGACTAAATAGCCTATTTACAAACATTGGTTATATCTGTAAGTATGTGTTTAACTGACCTTAGAGTTGTGATTCATCATTTCTCACAACAAATTGCATAACTTAAATGCTTAATCCTGGATATATACTTAAGTAATCACTTTCAGGAAATGATAGCAGTTGGTTTTTTTTCTGAATCCTTATTTACCTGATATATTGATGAGGAGAAGGAGGTGGAGGACAATGACCTGACAGTTATAGTAGCAAATGGTATCCATGAGTGATAATATATCAGGCAGGCAGGTTTACATGTATTCCACTCAGTTAATCCTCAAAAAATACTATGAGATAGGAAGAATATTCTTTCACTTTTAAAGGTAACAAAACTAAGGTCCAGAGAGGTAAAGTAACTACCCAAGGTTACATCTGGTTGGTAACAGATGAAGAAACCTTTCTTTAGTAGAAGGATGGAACTTGGCTGAATTTTAAATTAGAGCCCTTGGATCATAGCCATTTCCTATCAAAACTTTGTCACTGGGTATTTAATAATATCTAAGAGTTGGAAAGTCTCTTAATTTTGTTTCTGTTTGTGTGTATAAGGGTCTTGGGTTCTTATAGAAATCTTACCTTTGTTACTAAAAATACTGGACAGGCAGTGTTGTAGTATGAATATCATTCAGTTAGTTTTATCTGGGACATAGTGAGCATATTTTGATGTACCTTCCAAAATTAGGTTTTTTTATAATCAGGTATATTTTATTCAGTTATGCTTTGAATATGGTGGATGTTTATTTTCTTTTGTAGCTCTTGGGAGGAATGGGTCCCCTTCCCAGAACAAAGTCCCTTATAAATCCAGTGAAACTGAAGTAAGGCAAGGGGAAGGGCAGGTTGTGAGAAACCCTTTTTATTGCTCACAACAAGGCACCTGCTCTGTCCATCTCCTCTGGCTGCAGTGCACTCCCCAAGCCCTTTCTCCACGGTCCCCTACTAGCAAGGCCTGCTTGGTGCTCAGTTAACTTCTCTGCAGCCAAGGAATGAACTCACTTCCCCACCCGCCCCTTCCAGGGAGAACTACATGGGCGGGTCCTTGGTGACTGGCAGACACCAGACCAATTACATACCAGGAAGAGAGGGGAGGAGATAATGGCCATTTTTCCTCCATCCCCTGCCACGGATCCACAGAGGCTGCAGTGGTAAACACCTACTGATATGTAAATGGACTAAGGCCAGGTGGGAGATTCTGGAAATTTTGACATTTACCCAACACTTTTAATCACCTTTTATCTAAGCAAAGTCCACCCAGAACTTGTTTCCCAGTATATAGCTTGTAGATTGTCACTTGATCCCGAAAATCTGCTCTGAGTGCTGACATTCCATATCCAGATTAAAAGAGGTCCCCTTGGGCGACTTCCGGGAAGATGGTGGCGTGAGCAGGGCGGCAGAAATCTCCTCCCAACACTACATTTATCTATGAAAACACAGAAAAGACATCTATTCCTAAAAGAGAGACGAGAATACACAGGAAAGCGCACAGCGTGCAGCTACACCCGAGAGGACTCGGCACCCCAAGAGGCGGGTAAGATACGGAGCCGCGACCCGGCGGGACCCGAGCCCTCCCCCACCCCAGCGCACCGGCGGGAGGAGAGGATTCAGAGCCGGGAGGGAGTGGAAGCACACCCCGTGAAGTAGCCAGCCCCGGTGATCTGCGCGGGGAGCGCTGACCCACATTGCGCAGTGCAGCGGAGATTGGAGAGACAGAGGGGCAGGATCTGAGCGGGGAACGCGCCAGGGTGCTTGCAGCCGGCTCCCGGGAAGGAAAAAAAAAAGCGCGCGCTTTCTTCAGCGGTCTTAAAGAGACAGGAGCCCAGCGGAGGAGCCGGATCGCCCCAGCACACTCAGCCCAGCAGGCTGGGAGTCCTGGGGAGTTTCAGAAGCCTTAGCTGGCGACTGAGGAAGCGTAGCCATACTTAACACTTCTCACTGAGATCAACAGCCTCCTATTCGTTCCCACCCCTGCCAGAGCGATAAAGGGCCCTGCGGAGCGGCACAGTCACAGCTGTGGAATAGTGGGGCAATAGCGCCACCTAGAGCATTCCCACAGAATCTACGTCCGGTGGGCATTTTTTTTGTTTTTTTTTTGTTTTGTTTTGTTTTTGTTTTTTCTTTTCTTTCCTTTTTTTTTTCTTTCTTTCTTTCTTCTTTTTTCTTTCTTCTCTTTTTAAAGTCTTAAAGAGCCCAGCTGACATACGTGGCAACTATCAGTGACCAATTATATAGCCATGAAAAGACAGAGGAATATGGTTCAGACCAAAATCAACCAGACAACCCCAGAGAGGGAGTCTGAAGGGATGGAAATGCACAGCCTCCCTGAAAAAGAATTCAGAATAAAAGTCATAACCATGCTGATGGACCTACAGAGAAATGTGCAAGAGCTGAGGGAGGAAGTGAGGGAAATGAGGAAAGACAATACAGAAATCAGACAAGCGATTGACGGGCTTAACAGAAGACTGGATGAGATGCGAGAGACTGTTAATGGAATAGAAAACAGAGAACAGGAGTACAGAGCAGCTGAGGCAGAGAGAGATAAAAGGATTTCTAGGAATGAAAGAATATTAAGAGAACTGTGTGACCAATCCAAACGGAACAATATTCGCATTATAGGAGTACCAGAGGAAGAAGAGAGAGAAAAAGGGATAGAAAGTGTCTTTGAAGAAATAATTGCTGAAAACTTTCCCTCGCTGGGGAAGGAAGTAGTCTCGCAGTCCACCGAAGCTCATAGATCTCCCAACACAAGGGACCCAAGGAAGACAACACCAAGACACATAATAATTAAGATGGCAAAGATCAAAGATAAAGACAGAGTATTAAAGGCACCTAGAGAGAGAAAAAAGATCACCTACAAAGGAAAACCCATCAGACTATCATCAGACTTCTCAACAGAAACCTTACAGGCCAGAAGAGAATGGCATGATATATTTATCATTATGAAACAGAAGGGCCTTGAAGCAAGAATATAGTATCCAGCATGATTATCATTTAAATATGATGGAGGGATTAAACAATTTCCAGATAAACGAAAGTTGAGAGAGTTTGCCTCTCATAAACCACCACTACAGGATATCTTAAATGGACTGCTCTAGATTGAAGCACACCTAAGGCTAAAAAGATGTCACCAGAGAAAAAAAAAATCATAGCAAAGAAAGCAGACCATGCAAATACTAACTAAAGGCAAAGAATAAAACACCTATTATAGAAAGAATGGAGGAGGAGGAATAAGAAGGGAGAGAAAGAAAGAAACATCAGACTGTGTTTACAATAACTTAACAAGAAAGTTAAGTTAGATTGTTAGATAGTAAAGAAGCAACCCTTGAACCCTTGGTAACCACGAATCTAAAGCCAGCAATGGCAATAAGTACATACCTATCAATAATCACCCTAAATGTAAATGGACTGAATGCACCAATCAAAAGACACAGAGTAACAGAATGGATGAAAAAGCAAGACCCATCTATATGCTGCCTACAAGAAACTCACCTCAAATCCAAAGATATACACAGACTAAAAGTGAAAGGATGGAAAAAGATATTTCATGCAAACAACAAAGAGCAAAAAGCAGGTGTTGCAGTACTTGTATCAGACAAAATAGACTTCAAAACGAAGAAAGTAGCAAAAGATAAAGAAGGACATTACATAATGATAAAGGGGTCAGTCCAACAAGAAGATATAACCATTATAAATATATATGCACCCAACACAGGAGCGCCAGCATATGTGAGACAAATACTAACAGAATTAAAGGAGGAAATAGACAGCAATGCATTCATCTTAGGAGACTTCAACACACCACTCACTCCAGAGGACAGATCAACCAGACAGAAAATAAGTAAAGACACAGAGGCACTGAACAACACACTAGAACAGATGGACCTAACAGACATCTACAGAACTCTACACCCAAAAGCAACAGGATACACATTCTTCTCAAGTGCACATGGAACATTTTCCAGAATAGACCACATACTAGGCCACAAAAAGAACCTCAGTAATTTCAAAAATATTGAAATCCTACCAACCAACTTCTCAGATCACCAAGGTATAAAACTAGAAATAAATTTTAGAAAGAAATCAAAAAGGCTCACAAATACATGGAGACTTAACAACACTCTCCTAATTAATCAATGGGTTAACGACCAAATCAAAACAGAAATCAAAGAATATATGGAGACTAATGACAGCAACAACACAAAGCCACAACTTCTGTGGGACGCAGCAAAGGCATTTCTAAGAGGAAAGTATATTGCAATCCAGGCCTATTTAAAGAAGGAAGAACATTCCCAAATGAATAGTCTAAAGACACAATTACTGAAATTGGAAAAAGAAGAACAAATGAGGTCCAAAGTCACCAGAAGGAGGGGCATAATAAAGATTAGAGAAGAAATAAATAAAATTGAGAAGAATAAAACAATAGAAAAAATCAATAAAAACAAGAGCTGGTTCTTTGAAAAAATAAACAAAATATATAAACCCCTAGCCAGACTCTTAAGAGAAAAAGAGAATCTACACACATAAACACAATCAGAAATGAGAAAGGAGAAATCACGACAGACCCCACAGAAATACAAAGAATCATAAGAGAATATTATGAGAATCTATATGCTAACAAGCTGGAAAACATAGAAGAAATGGACAACTTCTTAGAAAAATACAACCTTCCAAGACTGACCAAGCAAGAAACAGAAAAACTAAACAGACCAATCACCAGCGACGAAATCGAATTGGTAATCAAAAAACTACCCAAGAACAAAACCCCTGGGCCTGATGGATTCACCTCTGAGTTCTACCAGACATATAGAGAAGAAATAACACCGATTCTCCTTAAAGTTTTCCAAAAAATAGAAGAGGAGGGAATACTTCCAAACTCTTTCTATGAAGCCAGCATCACTCTAAAACCAAAACCTGGAAAAGACCTCACCAAAAAAGAAAATTACAGACCAATATCCCTGATGAACGTAGATGCAAAAATACTCAACAAAATATTAGCAAACCGAATTCAAAAATACATCAAGAGGATCATACACCATGATCAAGTGGGATTCATCCCAGGGATGCAAGGATGGTACAACATTCGAAAATCCATCAACATCATCCACCACATCAACAAAAAGAAGAACAAAAACCACATGATCATCTCCATAGATGCTGAAAAAGCATTTGACAAAATTCAGCATCCATTCCTGATTAAAACTCTCAACAAAATGGGTATAGACGGCAAGTACCTCAACATCATAAAGGCTATATATGACAAACCCACAGCTAACATCATACTTAACGGCGAGACGCTGAAAGCTTTTCATCTAAGATCAGGAACAAGACAGGGATGCCCATTCCCTCCACTGTTATTCAACGTAGTACTGGAGGTCCTAGCCACAGCACTCAGACAAAACAAAGACATACAAGGCATCCATATTGGTAAAGAAGAAGTCAAATTGTCACTATTTGCAGATGACATGATACTGTACATAAAAAACCCTGAAGATTCCATTCCAAAACTACTAGAACTAATATCTGAATTCAGGAAAGTTGCAGGATACAAAATTAACACACAGAAATCTGTTGCTTTCCTATACACTAATGATGAACTAACAGAAAGAGAAATCAGAAAAACAATTCCATTCACAATTGCATCAAAAAGAATAAAATACCTAGGAATAAACCTAACGAAGGAAGTGAAAGACCTGTACTCTGAAAACTACAAGACACTCCTAAGAGAAATTAAAGAGGACACGAACAAATGGAAATGCATCCCATGCTCTTGGCTAGGAAGAATAAATATTGTCAAAATGGCTATACTACCTAAAGCAATCTACAGATTCAATGCAATCCCTATCAAACTACCAACAGCTTTCTTCAATGAACTGGAACAAATAATTCTAAAATTCATATGGAACCACAAAAGACCCTGAATAGCCAAATCAATGCTGAGAAGGAGGAATAACACAGGGGAAATTGCACTCCATGACTTCAAGCTCTTCTACAAAGCCACAGTAATCAAGACAATTTGGTATTGGCACAAAAACAGACCCACAGACCAGTGGAACAGAATAGAAAATCCAAACATTAACCCAAACATATACAGTCAATTAATATTTGATAAAAAGTGCCTTGGATATACAATGGGGAGATGACAGCCTCTTCAGCAGCTGGTGTTGGAAAAACTGGACAGCTACATGTAAGAGAATGAAACTGGACTACTGTCTAGCCCCATACACAAAGGTAAACTCAAGGTGGATCAAAGACTTGAATGTAAGTCATGAAACCATAAAACTCTTAGAAAAAAACATAGGCAAAAATCTCTTGGACATAAACATGAGCAACTTCTTCATGAACATATCTCCCCGGGCAAGGGAAACAAAAGCAAAAATGAACAAGTGGGACTATATCAAGCTGAAAAGCTTCTGTACAGCAAAGGACACCATCAGTAGAACAAAAAGACATCCTACAGTATGGGAGAATATATTCATAAAAACGTATCTGATAAAGGGTTGACATCCAAAATATATAAAGAACTCATGCACCTTAACAAACAGAAAGCAAATAATCCAATTAAGAAATGGGCAGAGGACATGAATAGACACTTCTCTAAAGAAGAAATTCAGATGGCCAACAGGCACATGAAAAGATGCTCCACATCGCTATCATCAGAGATATGCAGATTAAAACCAGAATGAGATATCACCTCACACCAGTGAGGATGGCCAACATCCAAAACACAAACAACAACAAATGTTGGCGAGGATGCGGAGAAAAGGGAACCCTCCTACACTGCTGGTGGGACTGCAAATTAGTTCAACCATTGTGGAAAGCAGTATGGAGGTTCCTCAAAAAACTCAAAGTAGAAATCCCATTTGACCCAGGAATTCCACTCCTAGGAATTTACCCTAAGAATGCAGCAGCCCAATTTGAAAAGGACAGATGCACCCCTATGTTTATTGCAGCACTATTTACAATAGCCAAGAAATGAAAGCAACCTAAGTGTCCATCAGTAGATGAATGGATAAAGAAGATGTGGTACATATACACAATGGAATATTATTCAGCCATAAGAAGAAAACAAATCCTACCATTTGCAACAACATGGATGGAGCTAGAGGGTATTATGCTCAGTGAAATAAGCCAAGCCGAAAAAGACAAGTATCAAATGATTTCACTCATATGTGGAGTATAAGAACAAAGAAAAAATGCTGAAGGAACAAAACAGCAGCAGACTGACAGAACCCAAAACGGACTTATAGTTACCAAAGGGAAAGGGACTGGCGAAAATGGGCGGGAAGGGAGGGATAAGAGGGAAAAAGGGGCATTACGATTAGCAGATGTAATGTTGGGGGTTACGGGGAGGGCAGTACAACTCAGAGAAGACAAGTAGTGATTCTATAGCATCTCACTACGCTGATGGACAGTGACTGTAATGGGGTTGGTGGGGGGGACCTGATGAAGGGGTAGTTTAATAATCGTAATATTGCACATGTAATTGTAAATTAATGATAATAAAATAAATTATATTAAAAAAAAGAGGTCTCCTTGGTGGGCACAGCTAGGGCTCCCATCTTGTGCCTATTTGCATTCAAGAGGAAGCCTTTGCTGCTGGCATAGCTCTGGAAGCAAGCAAGCAAGAGGATCCATGTTCTAACACAAATTCAGAGGTCCATGTTTGAGGTGCCACCTCTGAACCAGGGTGTGGATATGACTCTTCTGGACTTTAGGACTGTACCTTCAGGCATGGTGGGAAACTCTTAAGAGTTTCTTGTCCAATTTCCACTTCTCTGATCACTGAACAAAGAGTTCTTTTGGCCACAGACTCAACCACTGAAGGACATATGTGACCAGTTATGTTTCTCAGTGGTTATGGGCTTGACTAGTCAGAGTTTTCCAGAGAAACAGAACCAATAGGGAAAAATACATAAATAGAGACATAGATAGGTAGGTAAGTAGGTGGGTAGGTAGGTAGGTAGATAGACAGGGATTTATTATCTAGCACAATTTTGGAAGCAAAGAGGTCCCATAGTCTGCCACCTGCAAGTTGGAGCACCAGGAAATCAAGTGGTTTAATTCTAATCTGATTCTGAAAGTTTGAGAATCAGGGGAACCAATGTAAACCAGTAAATCCCAATCCCAAGGCACGAAAAGATGAGCTGTCCCAGCTCAACAGGCAAGCAGAAGAAATCCTTCCTTCTTTTACTTTTTGTTCTGTTCAGGCCCTCAACAGACTAGATTATGTCCACCCACAACGGGGAGGGCTATATGCTTTACTGAGTCCAATTTAAATGCTAATGTCACCCAAGAAACATTCTCACAGACACACCCAGAAATGAAGTTAAATCTGGGCAGCCCATAGTCCAATCAAGTTGACACATAAATTAATCATCACACAATTTAATATGTCGATTATATTGTGCCCCTCCAATTCATATGCAGAAGCCCAACTCCCAGTACCTTAGAATGTGAATGTATTTTGAGATAGGGCCTTTAAAGGGGCAGTTAAGTTAAATGAGGTTACTGTGAGGATGTCAGGATGCTTTCAAACTGGCATATTCCACTTGTGGCAAAACAAAGAGCATGTACAGGTCAGCTTCCAGCTTAGTATAGGGTCAGGGTATCAATGTCTAGGGGCCAGCTTCTTTATTAATAGGTGCAAAGGAAAAAACCACATAGGAATTCTAAGAACTAAGATTAGGAAGTTTCTAGAAAGAATCTCTACAAACCACAAAATAAAGAAGACTGAATTGATGTTATTAGTGTGCTTGGGCAGCCATAACAAGGGTCCACAGATCAGGGGACTTAAAGGACAGAAATGTATTGTCTCACAGCTCTGGAGGCTAGAAGTTCAAGATCAGAGTGTCAGTGGAATTGGTTTCTCCTGAGGCCTCTCTCCTGCACTTGAAGACAGCCTCCTCCTCCCTGTGTCCTCACATGGTCTTCCCTGTGTGCTGTCTGTATCCTAATCTCCTCTTCTTGGAAAGACACTGGTTATATTGGATTAGGGCCCACTCTAACAGCCTCATTTTAACTTAGTTACCTCTTTAAAGACCTTATCTCCACATATATTCCCAGTCTGAGGTTAGGACCTCAGCATATGAATTTGCAAGGGTTGGGAGGAGACACAATTTAGTCCATAACGATGTCTGACACCATAAATGCCCTCTTGTTCCAGCATTTAATTTCAACACTTTTTTAATTGGAATAAAGTTATATACAATGTTTTATTGGTTTCAGATGTACAACATAGTGTCTAAATAATTATATACAGTACTAGATGCTTACTGTATAGTTACCACATTACCACACCAAGATATTACAATATTATTGGTTATATTATCTATATTGTATTTCCATTCCTATGACTAACTTATTTTACAATTTGCAGTTTGTACCTCTCTACACCCTTCACTATTTCACCCATCTCCCCTCCCCATGCTAACCAAGAATCTGTGGTCATTATTTATGTATCTATTTCTTTTTTGTCTGTTTTGCTTTTTAGATTCTACATATAAGTGAAATCATATGGTATTTATCCAGCTTATTTCACTTAGCATGATACCCTCTAGGTTTATTTTGTCACAAATGGTAAGATTTCTTTCCTTTTTATGGCTAAGTAATACTCCATTGTGTATATGTACCACAGCTTCATATTATCCATTCATCTATTGATGGGCACTTGGGTTGCTTCAATATTAATTTTAATCCTTGAAGTTATAATGTGCTCCCTTACCTTTGTAGTCTGTTATTTGTGAAATCCTAAATTTCTGTTTCTATAAATATTTCAAATCATTTTCCACTATAATATCTTCCCTGCTATGACTGGTCTACCCACATATCTGGCTGTGTGGGCAACTGCATTCACTTTCTTAATGGTGTTTTCATCACCTGCCTCCAATCTACAAAACACTCCACCTGCTCTCTCTCTTCTTGCCTTACTCCTTCCTTCCCTCCATTCCAACTCCCTGCCCTCTCTCCCTCCCTTAAAAAGTTATTGAGACTTTTCTGTACCAGGACTGTGCTAAACCACAATATTATTTAATATTAATTTCTTCCCCCTGCTTAATAGCTTTCAGAGGCAATCTGGCATTTACTGAGTTAGGGAGACTCCACAGCCCATGCCATCTCCACCTAGGCACCCAGCATCACCTTCCCCTGCCCTTACATGATTGGTCCTCACCAGCCTGTGTGGGCTGCTTTCTCCCCAGAGCAGGCTGGACACAGGGGCCAGCTGATGGCTACCTGTCCTCTGAGAGATATGTACTAGTTCCTTGGAGGCCACTGAGTGTCTCCCTCCTGTGGTTCCCTAGGACACTGATGTTGCTCTAGGTTGACGTCTGGAGATGTCCTCTCAGGCCTGCTCTGAGAGTAAGCTCTATACCTCCTCTGTCTGCTTAGAGTAGAGTCCCTAACACAGCTCCAGGCTGAGGGCTACATTCACACCCACTTACTCTGTGGGACAGTTTGGTATCAGCAAACTTAGGTATGTGGGCAACTCCCACTGCAACCCACCTTATTTAATTTATTATCATAACACATAGCTTAGAAGGCACATAAGGGCACCAATCTCTGAGTTCCCTCAAATTTTAGAGAGCATAGGTGAAACTTTCTTTAAAGATCTCTCACTGGGATCCACACCAGTAGCAGTAGGGAGCATACCCATATGCATATCGCAGAGGGGAGCCAGCCCCCAGGAGAGCCTTTCTCCCCACCGTGTCAGCCTTTTGACTCTCTTCTGAGGAAGCCTCATTCATGACATCTCTAACAATGCCCAAACTTTCTTCCACATGCCTGAACGTCAAGATTGCTACTAGTGTCAGCCTTGATGCAGCAAGTCCTGTGCAGATAGCTCTAGCACTCCTTTCAAAATGTAAGGTCCTTATTGCTGACTGGACTAAGTTCTGTACTCAAGGAAGACAACAGGGGAGTGAGAAGAGTCCTAACTCTCTGAAACACTTTGTACATGACAAATGCACAGAAGAGCTAGAAGACTAGCAGCAGAATTATGAGCATGGATTATTCTTAAGGTTGGAGAGAGCAATAGTGGCAAAGAGATTTCCCTGATTTCCTCTCCTTACTTGGATATTCTCTGACCATTATTTTACAGTGAGAAAGCATTCATGCATTACTCATATAACTGTAAAACTGCAGATAAAATTAATTACTTAAAAGTTCATCAGCTAATGGCAAAAGAAACCCCACAAAATTTGGCATTTGAAGTCACCTACAATCCCTCATTATCCTAACAGAAGTGTTGTTATGTTCCCATATGCACATATTTTCTGTTCATATGCACATTTTTAATTCAATGAAACCACAGAGTATATAATTTTTTTGTAACATTAGAAGCTTATTGGAAATGTAGTCAAGCTTGAAACCCTGGCACTGATGCTTCGGAGAGTCTGTAAGCCATGAACTGGCCCAGAGTTTCCTCCCACTGTACGGATCTCGGAAGGCAGGAGCAGCAGGAGGGCACATCTCTGCGCCTGTCTGCAAAGGGCTCACCCGCTAGTGAACCACCATGACCTGCCAACATGGGGGAGCTCTATTGTTGATGAGGACACTCCAGAGTGTCTTACCCCTGGCTCTACCTAAATTTGCTAAATGTGAAAGAGGTAGAAGTGGGTCCTTGTCACCCTTTCTCAGAAAGGAAGAGTCCAGAATAATAAATGCAGAGAAGCTCTCTTTAACAAGCCTGTGATGGATCACATTCCACATTATTTTGAGGACTCTTAATTTGCCTTGCAATCTTAATGAAACTGACAAGTGATTTAACAGATAAAGAGTTCAAAATAACAATCATAAAGATGCTCACTGAGCTTGACAGAGGAATAGATGAATAAAGTAAGAATTTCAACAGGCAGAAAGTATAAGAGAGTACCAAATAGAAGTCACAGAGCTGAGGAATACAATAACTGCATTGAAAAATACACTAGAGGGGTTCGACAGGAGATTGAACGGAGCAGAAGAAAGGATCAGTGAATTTGAAGACAGGGTAGTGGAATTCAGCCAATCAGAGCAACAAAAAGAAAAAAGAAGGAAAAAAGTGAAGACAACTTTAAGGACTATGGGAAAATATCTAGGAGACCAACAGTCACATATAGGGGTTCCAGAAGGAGAGGAAAGGGAGAAAGGGGCAGAAAACTTATTTGAAGAAATAAAGGCTCAGAACTTCCCTAGCATAGGGAAGGAAATAGACATTTAAATGCAGGAATCCTAGGAAGTACCAAAAAAAGATGAATCCAAAGGTACCCACACCAAGACATATTATGAAGTGTCAAAAGTTAAAGACAAGAAGAGAATCTTAAAGGTAGCAAGAGAAAAACAACTTGTTACATACACGGGAATCCCCATGAGACTATAGCATATTTTCCAACAGAAACTTCACAGGCCATAAGAGAGTGGCATGACATACTCAAAGTGCTGAAAGAATAAACTTCCAACCAAGAATAATCTACTTCATAATTGAAGGAGAAATAGTTTTCCAGACAAGTAAAGCTAAAGGAGTTCATCACCACTAAACCAGACTTACAAGAAATGTTAAAGGGACTTCTTTAGCTGTCATGAAAGGGTGCTAATTAGTAACAGGTAAACATGAAAGTACAGAGCTCACTGGCAAAGGTAAATAAATATACAGTAAAATTCAAAATAATCTAATGTAAAAATGATGGGTTAATCACTTACAAAGCTAGTATGAAGGTTAAAAGACAAAAGTAGTAAAAAAACTACAATTTCTTAATGGATATCCAAGATAAAAAGATGTAAATTGTCACATCAAAGACATAAAATGGAGATGTGTATAAAAATGTTGAGCTTTAGAATGTACTTGAACATAAGTTGTTATCAGCTTAAAACAGACTGTTATAAAAATAAGTAACCAGATAACGAGAAAACAAAAAACTATAGTAGATACACAAAAGAGAAAGAAAAAGGAATCTAAGCATACCACTACAGGAAATCATCAAATCACCAAAAAAAACGAGCAAGAGAAAAATAAAGGAACAAAGGAATTAAAAAATAGCCTGAAGTCAGTTAACAAAATGGCAATAATTACATACCTATCAATAATTACTATCAATGCAAATTCTCCAATCAAACAATACAGAGTGGCTGAATGTATAAACAAATAAGACCCCCATCTACATGCTGCCTACAAGAGACTTCAGGTACGAGGATACACACTGAATGAAAGACATATAATGTAAGAACATGCAAGAATGAAAGTGAAGGCATGGGAAAGAATATTCCCCTCAATGGAAACCACAGGAAAACTCAGATAGTTCTATTTATAACAAACAAAATGGACTTTAAGACAAGACAGTAATAAGAGACAAAGAAGGCCATTATGTAATGATAAAGAGGCCAATCTGGGAAAAGGATATAACATTTGTAGATATTTATGCACCTATTAGAAAGTGTTTGGATATAGGAGCACCTAGATATATAAAGCAATTAGCAACAGATTTAAAAGGAGAAATAGATGGCAAAGCAATAATAGCAGGGAACTATAATACCCCACTTTCATCAATGGATAGGTCATCCAAACAGAAAGTCAATAAACATTGGCCTAAAATGACATGTTAGACAGGAAGGACTTAACAGATATACAGAACATTCCATCTAAAAGCAGCATAATATACATTCTTCTCAAGCATGCATGGAACATTCTCCAGGACAGATCATATATGATGTTAGTCCACAAAACAAGTCTTAAATAAATTTAAGAGGATTAAAATCATATTAAGCATCTTTTCTAACCACAATGGATTGAAATTCAAAATCAATTATAAGAAAACTGGAAAAACCCACAAATATGTGGAAATAAACAACCTGCTGTTGAACAACCAATGGGTCAAAGAAAAAAATTAAAAAATACCTTAAGACAAATAAAACTAGAAATACAACAGACTAAAATTCATGGGATACAACAAAAGCAGTTCCAAGAAGGAAGGAATAAAGGCCTACATCAGCAATAAAGCCCTACATTAAGGGAAAAGGCAAGTTTCAAATAAACAATCTAGCTTTACAACTCAAGGAACTAAAAATAAAAAGACCAAACAAAGCTCAGAGTTAGGAGGATGACAATAACAAAGATCAAAGCAGAAATAAGTGAAAGAGAGACCAGAAAAACAATAGAAAAGATCAGTGAAACAAAGAGGTGCTTTTTTGAAAAGGTAAAGATATTGAAAACTCTTTAGATACACAAAGAGAAAAGAGAGAAGACTCAAATAAATAAAATGAGAAATGAAAGAGGAGATATTACAACTCATTCTACAGGAATACAAAGGATCATAAGAGACTAGTAAAAACAATTATATGCCAAAAACTTGATAACACAGAAGAAATGGATAAACTCCTATAAACATACAACCTACCAAGATGGATCATGAAGAAATAGAAAGTCTGAACAGATCAGTAATAAGTAGGGAGATTGAAGCGAAAAACAAAATCCCCTCAACAAACAAAAGCTCAAAACCAGGTAGTTTCACTGATAAATGCTACCAAATTAATACCAATCCTTCTCAAACTCTTCCAAAAAAGAGAGAAGAGGTGGAAACACTTTCAAACTCATTTTAGGAGGCCAGCATTAATCTAATACCAAAACCAGACAGAGAAACGATAAGAAAAAAAAATCACAGGCTAATATTCCTGGTGAATATAGACGCAAAAATCCTCAATGAAATACTGTTGACCCTTGACCAATGTGGAAATTAGAGATGCCATCCCCCCACACAGTCAAAAACCATGTATAATCTTTGACTCTCCAAAAACTTGACTATTAATAGCCTACTGTTAACTGGAAGCCTTATCAATAACATAAACAGTAGACTAATACTGTTAATATTTTGTGTGTTATTGTACTATATGCAGTTTTCTTACAATAAAATAAGCTAGAGAAAAAAATGTTTTTCCAATTGTTGCAAATCTCCAAGAAATTTCCCAATATGTTTGAAAAAATTCCACATGTAAGTGGGCCCATGCAATTCAAAACCATGTTGTTTAGCAGTCAGTTGTATTAGCAAACTGAATTTGACAACACATTAAAAGGATTGTATACCATGATCAAGTGAGATTTATTCCAGGGATGAAAGCATGGCTTAACATCCACAAATCAATCAATATGATATAGCACATCAACAAAATGAAGGATAAAAATCATCCGATCATCTTGATAGATGCAGGAAAAACATTTGACAAAATTCACCATTCATTTATAATAAAAACTCTCACCAAACAGGATATAGAGGGAACCTACTTCAGCATAAAGGATAAATATGGCAAGCCCACAGCTAATATGATATGCAATGGTGAACAACTGAAAGCTTTTTCTCTAAGGTCAGGAACAAGACAAGGATGCCCACACTCACCACTTTTATTCATTATAGTAATGGAAATCCTAGCCAGAGCAATTAATTAGGCAAGAAGAAATAAAAGATATCCAAATGAGAAAGGCAGAAGTAAAGCTATCACTATTTGAAGATGACATGAAAGACTCCTCCAAAAAACTGTTTAAGAACTAATAAATGAATTCAGTAAAATTGCAGGATACAAAATCAACATACAAAAATTTGTTGCATTTCTATACACTAATAACAGATAATCAGAAAGAGAAATTAAGAAAATAATCCCACTTATATTTGCATCAAAAAGAATAAATACTCAGGAATAAATTTAACCAAGGATGTGAAAGGCCTATGCACTGAAAACTAGAAGACACTGATGAAATAAATTGAAGAAGACACAAATAAATTGAAAGATATATCATGCTCATTGACTGGAAGAATCAATATTGTTAAAATGCCCATACTACCCAAAACAATCTACAGATCCAATACAATCCCTATCAAAACTCCAGTGACATTATTCACAGAAATAAAATTTGTATAGGACCACAAAACAGACCAACAGCCAAAGCAATCTTAAGAAAGAAGAACAAAGCTGGAGGAATAATGCTTCCTGATTAAACTATGTTACAAAGTTATAGTAGTCAAAACAATCTAATAGTGGTATCAAAAACAGACACATAGATCAATGGAACAAAACAGAGTCCAGAAATAAACCTGTATATACATGGCTAATTAATTTACACAAAGGAGCCAAAAATGTACAATGGGGAGAGGACAACCTCTTCAATAAATGGTTTGTTGGGAAAACTGTATAGTCACATGCAAAATAATGAAACTGGGCCACTATCTTCCCATACACAAAAATTAATTCAAAATGGATTAAAGACTTGAACATTACACCTGAAATCATAAAACTCTTAGAAGAAAAATAGGCAATAAGCTCCTTGATATTGCTCTTTGCAATGACTTTTTAGATTTGACACCAAAAGCAAAAATAAACAAGTGTGACTACATCAAACTAAAGACTTCTGCACAACAAAGGAAACCATCAACAAAATGAAAAATCAATCTACAGAATGAAAGAAAATATTTGTGAATCACATATCTGACAAGTGATTAATATCCAAAATATATAAAGAACTCATACAACCCAATAGCAAACACAAACAAAAAGTCTGATTAAATGGTGGACAGAGGATTTGAATAGATATTTTTCCAAAGAAGACATTCAGATGGTCAACAGGCATGTGAAAAGATGCTAATAATCAGGGAAACTCAAATCAAAACTACAGTGAAATGTCATCTCACACGTTTGAACGGCTAGTATCAAAAAGACAAGAAATACTCAAGTTTTGGTTAAGATGTGTAGAAAAGGAACTATTTGTGCATTATTGTGCCGTATTGATGGGAACATAAATTGGTATATTCTGAGCAGTATGGAGGGCTTTCAAAAATTAAAAATAAAACTACCATATAACCCAGCAATTCTGCGTCTGATTTCATTTCTTTTAAATGAAAGCACTAACTTAAAAAATATCTACATCCCCATGTTCACTGCAGTGTTATTTACAATAGCTCAGTTACGGAAACAACCTAAGTGCCCACTGGTGGGTGAATGGAAAAAAATATATAGAGATATAGATATAGATAGATATACACAAAGGAATAATTATTCAGCTATAAAAAAGAACAAAATATTGCCATTTGGGACAACATGGTGGGACTGTGAGGGCATTTTGCTAAGTGAAACACATCAGAGAAAAACAAATACCATGCGACATCACCTATATGTGGAATTTAAAAAAACAATTGGTGGTTGCCAGAGGTAGGGGGTGAGAGTGGGTGAAATGGGTGAAGGGGATCAAAAGATACAAACTTCCAGTTAAAAAGTAAATAATCATTGAACGTATGTAGAGTATGGTGATTATAGTTAGTGCTATATTATATAATTAAAAGTTGCTAAAAGAGTAGATCTTAAAAGTTCTCATCACAGGAATAAAACCTTTTAACTGTGTAGTGATGGATGTTAAGTAGACTTATTGTGATGGTCATTTCATAATATATACAATTAATGTTGAATATCTGAAATTAGTTCAATGTTATACATCAATTATATCTCAATTTTTTAAATTTGGTTTTAAAAAAGTGGTCTTTCAATGTTTCTTTCAATCCTTCCTTTCACAGATGAGGAAAACTTTAAGTATGATTAATCCATATTAAGTGGACCCCATTTTAGGAATGTGGATCTCATTTTTTAAATTCAGGCATACCTTGATTACAGTGACATTGGGGATACATCATTTCATGAGTTAACTTTAGTGTTTTAGTATCAACCTTTTCTGAAAATGAAGCTACTAAAGTCTACCGGGCATTTTAAAACCCACATGGCTTTTTTTTCCAATTTTTCAACACTGTGTTCAGTAGAGATCTTGTCAAGAAGTATGCATTTTTCTGTGTGCTGAATTAAAACATATGGATCAGGAGAATGTGACCACACGAATAGGGGAAAAACTGAGGAAAGGCCTGTGTGAGAAGCCTTGAGTTTGACAAGACACCTGAGAGGAGGTTTTAGGCTGATTTGATATTAAACCAGTCACATGAGTGCCTTTCCCACTGCACTTTCCACAAAAGGAGAGCTCTAATGAATCTCTATTTAGAACTATAACATTCTGCTTATGTATGTCATGCAGAAAATGTGGGCATACCTGAAGTCGTGGCAGAGCAGGAGGGGAGAAGCCCTGCTGGGAGTCGCTCAGGTCTCTCACCACAGCACAGCAGTGAGCACACACGGGGGAGCTAGAGCAATTCTGGGAGGAGAGGCTGCTCCTGCTGGGCAGGCATCACAGAGACCAAAGCTGGAGTGCTAGAAAAGGGGGTTCAAGAGTTTCTGTACTGATAGAAAGCTATCCAGTAGGCTCCTTTCAGGAGAAAGGAAAAACTCAGGAATTTCACTTAAGTATTATTATATACAAAGCATTGTGCTATGACTTTTACAAGCTTCTTTGACTCAATTTTTACAACCAGGATATTGTTAGATAGCATCATCCCTAGATGATGGAAGAGAGGACTGAAGCTCAGACTGCCCTAGAAAGCAGAAGACAGAAATCGCCTACAGCTCTTAGACACTGAAGTTCCAGGGTTTCTGTCACCATTTAAAGTGTCCTAAGTGAAAGAAAGCATCAAGATGGAATTAGAGATAACATGGCTCAGCAGAGTCTTTATCTTAAAGGGATCTTTTAAATATATCAGACCACCCCCACCCTCAACCGCTTTCAAGGAAGTGTTATATCAAAACGGCCAGGCCCTCCACTCCTTTAAAAACTGGGGAGAAGATGAACTGTGGCCTCTGCAATCTTCTCTGCCAGGCCATCTCCCCCTTCCTGGTGCTCTGGCCCAGGCAGGCCTGTCCTGGACATGGGCCATGCCCCGAGGCTGCCACTGTTCTTCCCCTCCCTCTCCAGCCAGCCAGCGGCTGGAGCAGCCTCCTTCGGGTGGCAGCCTCCGGCTTCCTACAACCCGTCAACATAGCAGGTATTCCCCTTGCAGCCTGCAGAGTCTCCCTGTGCTGCAGCTCCAAGACCCCAGAAGCACCACACTGGACTGCTCCACTTCCCCACATGGCTCCTTCACATGGTTCTCAGTGTTATTCAGAATGAAATCCCATGGTTAAAGAGCTGAGAAACACCAGCTAAAGGACAACATAAGGTACTCAGGTAATTAACTACAGGGCTCCTTAGAATCTAATATTCTACTATGTTCTATGGTTCTTTAAGAGTTGGAGGTATTATGCAGTGTTCCCACAATGAGTTTGACCTGGAAACCCTCTTTGTTGAGTGACTTCAAGCAAACAGTGCTCCATGGGATATCCTTTAAAGAGGAATAGGAAGAAATAAGGCTATAGGGCCAAGAGTTAGGGAAATACCAAGAGCCAAAACTTATTTTAGCTACTTTAGGTAATAAAACATAGAAGACTGAGGCTATGGTTCATATTTGTGTCTCTCTACAAAAGTATGAGGAAAAACTCTGATTGAATTTAGAATTATTCTGACATAATATAGTAAAAGTACCTTCTCTGTTTCATTCTAGGGTGAGGGTTTGCCCTCATAAATTTTACTCAAGAAACAGCAGATTGTGGCCATCAAACACATCACCATCATTTTACCAATGCTCTGATCTCAAATTGGATATTAACAGGATTAAAGGGTTAGCTGCCTCATTAAACACCCCATCGTGAGCTCTGATGGCTACAGTCCTCCTCCCTTTCTTGAAGTCAAAAGTCCCCCTTGCACTCAGGGCCCTGTTTCTGTTCCCTGCAGCAGTGTGGAAATGGCATTTCTTGGCAGGATCCAAAGACAGCTACCAAACCTCCTCCATCCTCTCCTTCCCTCGTGGGGCCCATCTGCTCCCCCGGCTCTCCCTCAGATGACAGAGGCTTTACATCGTTGGTCACTGTCAGCCAGTGTCTCCTGCCACCTTAGATATTCAGAGTCAACACTCCCAACACCATATATGCAGAGTGTCCACCTCAGAGGGTTTATTCCACTCAAAGTTTACAGTATTCTTTTACTTCCACTTTGCTATTACTTAATACTGACTTCCTGAAATCTCCAAAGCTCAAGAGATTTAATCTGTGATCCTTAAATCTATTTATGTCTTTGTGCAATTTATTATCTTTAATAACTGCTCCATCCTTTCTTATACACCATATTAGAGAGTAAGACAATTTTAAAAACCTTAAAAATAACTTATGTGTTGTGATATGAAAATTGTAGGGAAGTTCTAGAATTGTAAAAATTTTTTAATCTTGTCTAAAACTTTATTCTATACATGAAAAGACGGAAGTCTGAGTAGTAAAGGGATTTTCTGCAATCAGTTCCTTCACATCTTTTGAGCATCCACTGTGTGCTGACAGATGTGCTAAAGCTATATTGAAGGGGCAGGAAACAGGTGAAAGTCTGCTCTGTTGTGGCCTACATTCTATTTTGAAGTGGAATTGAGAATCAAATCCAATTCTTTCTCTTATTCTGTCTTCTCTCTCTTTATTCTCCTTTTAAAAACCATGATAGCCCTTTAAAATTTATATATATGTAATGTCTAAGACTGATGAAAAACATTTATGTTTAAATTAAAGCTAAATTATTTCCAACAGACCCAAAATTCCAATGTTTAATCCTTTCCTTTCCCCTCCCCAGCCTCCCACGCCCACAACCCTTGTGAAAAGTTTCATCAAGAATTCAGATCTAACCAGGAAATGGTGCTTCCTCTGCACAGACAAGCCACCCTCCACAGACTGCAAACAAGGATGCTACCACCCCCTGGGGCTTGGCTGTGCTCAGGTGAGTGTGCATCCCTAGGAAAACCAGTTAGGGCCATGCTTGGTAAATCTGTTTCTGGGAGAACTTGGGTCCCAACAAAGCAACCTCAGTGGATGAAATGGAAGAAAAAAAATAGTTTGATCTTTCTGTTGACATGCTTCTAAACAGGGGAAACATGTGAAGAGTGTCCAAAGAACATCACTAAGGGTATTTCTAATGCAAGTTGAGGGGCAATCTATCACAATTTCACTGACGGGGACATCCTAGAACTTTTGCATTTTGTTGGCAAAATTGAAAACCACCACAAAAATATCAATTCACATAAAAGTTGACATTTCTAAGAATATTCAGTTATTTACACATCTGCTGCTTGTTTGCTGGTAGTCAGCTATTGCATATAATTCACACTCACACACACACACACACACACACGCACACACACGCATGCACACAAAACTCATAAATTGATTTGCAGACACTGTGCTGTGTGTAATTTGAAGGGTCATGCCTCAGCTGAATAGGGACTGGAAAACACTTGGCCTTGGTAGCCCTCATACACCTAATGCAACATCCTTTCCCCTCTCCTCCAGTTCACCTGCCCCTTCTCCCTGCTTCCCATGAAAGACCCATTCGGTGCCCCATATTTGAAGGCCTTTGATTTATTTGCTCATTTAATAATATGCATTGAAAGCTTGCTATTCCTATAGGGACTGTGAAGCAAATAAGACAGTTCTTGCCTCCAGTAGCTCATTGATTTGTAAAGGAGACAGAGCCATAAACAACTACTGTAACACAATGTGATATGTGTGCTTGTTTTTAAGTGGTTCTGACTAAGCCTTTTCCATTAACTCATTTATTAGACTATTATTATTCAGAGTTCGGAGGTCTGTGTGATTACAGGAAAATGCACAAGGTTTTCTAAGTAGTAAGAGACATAGCTAATCATGTTCTAAATAGAACTAGTAGAATACATAACCCATTGAAATGATCTATGAATATTTTATTAAGACGGTACTGTTTAAACTGGATCGTGAACAATGAGCTGTTACTGGCACATTCAGGGATGAGCTGGGAGGGCATTCCAGGTGAGAAGCAGCATGAGCAAGGATCAATGAAAGTGAAAGTCATTCTGGGAAAACGGGTGTGAAAGTGAACTATTGGAACATTGTAGATAAAGAGAGAAGGATCTAGGGTTAGTTTTTGGAATTTGTTTCCCTACACTGTACCCTTTGATTGGATGTATCAAAGTGACACCCATCCTGCTAAGTTAAATTTCTATGCAGGACTGCCAGCTAGGAGGCAACAGAAAGAGCATTACTCCCCAACTTGCAACAAAAAAGTTCAGACAAACTGAAAATTAAAATATTTTCTTAAACTTCCAAGAGAGCTGAGATGTGGACCAACTAACTAGCCTGCAAATCTAAGGAAAGGCAGGCATCTGCAATGAAAAATGGGGTGCAATCACTGCATATATGGGCAGACATAGGCCAGCCACCACTGAGAAGAGTTTAGCCAAAATCTTTTAACCAATTGTCAAAAGCAGGATGTGAACAAGCAAGAAAATCAGAAATACTGGGGACTTCAGATAAAAAAGGAACCTATACTCAACTGCAGCCTCTTCATCATGGACATCACCCAGTGTTCGCAGAGTCCCATGAAGCGTCCTTTGTGGTGCAGGCCTGTTGCTGGAAGCATGACACTAGGCCTGATCTTTCTTCACAAGCTCCCGATGAACCAAAACCTAAAACTGCTGAGAGAAAGACTGCAAACACCATAACCCCAGGGCACTGAAGAGACCCCACTGCAGCCAGGGGAAAGGACCAGATACAAGGCTTAAGCCCAGAACAGGAGGCAAGAACAGCAGCTGGACTGAGAAGCACAGCTCGGGAGGGGTAGGGATCTAAAAGGCCACACAGTCAAGACCCAGTGCTTGCTTGAGAAAGAAGCTTAATGCAAATAACAAAGAATACCCTGCCTCACCCCCATCAGGTGAACAAGTGCCGAGCAACAAATAATAGCATTATACTTCAAGAGCATTGAGAGAGACGCTCTCTGTAGCTCAGAGCAAAGGGAAGGCCTAAAATGAGGATGGAAAAAACAACGAGAAAAACCTTTTGACAAAACAGTCCCCTTCTTATTAAACACAAGGTAACTCTAGAGGATTGAAGATCATGGTGCACTGAGGGTGATCATGTGATCATAGGTCATAGAGCAAAACACAGACCAAGACAACTCCTACCAAGACTGAATCAAATCTTCACAGTAAAGACCTAATAGAAAAGAAAGGTATATTCATCCCCTCACATAAATGAGTATTTGCTTTAGTTTCTACCACCCATTTTTCAACAAAATTTTGAGACATAAGAGGAAGGTAGAGAAAAACCAAAACACTCTCTAGAGATAATGCAATCAATAAAGCCAGGGTTAGGCATGATATTTTCAGATTAAAAATTTTAATAACTGGGATTAATTAGTTAAACATCTTAATGGAAAATGTGGTAACATTAAAAATCAAATGGTTAATTTGAGCAGAGATGAAAAGTATGAGAAAGAATCAAATGCAAATGTTAGAAATGAAAAACTTATTATCAAAGATGAAAAATGCCTTTGACAGGTTCACCAGTAGACTTGACAAATCTGAGAAAGAAATTAGGGAATTTGAAGATAGATCGATAAAAATTATCCGAGTTGAAACATGAAGAGAAAAATGAGGAGAAAAAAAAACAATGCATCTAAGAATTGTGTGACAGTATCAAGCCATCTATCATGTATAACTGGAATCCCAGAAGTAGGGAAAGAATAAAAATAGAAATGGAACAGAAAAAACTAGAGCCAAAAATTCTCCAAAATTAATGATACCACACCACAAATCCAAAGGAAGCACAGAAAACACCAAGGTGAATAAATGTCATAAAACAAACTTAAATCCAAACCTAGATATATTCAACTGCTGAAAACCAAAGACAGAGAAATTGTTGAACGTAGCCAGAACAAATATATTACATACAGAGGGACAAGAGAAAAATTACGGCAGACTTCTTGTCAGAAGATGTATGTCAGAAGATGATGGGGAGACATCTTGAGAGTGTTAGAAATAAAAGCATGTCAACATAAAATTCTGGGCCCAGCAAAAAATATATTTTAAAAATAAGGGGGACCCAGCGATTCCACAACTATGTATCTACACAAGAGAATTGAAAACAGGTGTCCAAACAAATCCATGAGTACAAATGATCCTAGCAGCACTATTCACAATAGCAAAAAGGTAGAAACAACCCAAACGTCCATCAAGTCATGAATGGGTAAACAAAATTGGTGTAGCTACACGATGTAATAGTATTCAGCTCTAGAAAAACAATGAAGCAGAGTAAGATGGTGGACTAGGAAGTTCCTAGTCCTTATTTCCACATGCAAACACTAAAAAACAACTAGAAACTAACAAAAATTACTTTATAGGAGATTTGGAAGTCAAAGATCTACAGCAACAAAGCAAACACCCAACTGAGAAAAAGCCACATTCAAAAAAGAAAATTTCATGGCTCTTTACTCACACTTGTTTCACAACCCCCCTGGTGTGATGTGGTTTACGGGAAGCAGTAAGCCAATCCCCAGATCCCTTCCATGAATCCAAGAGAGTAGAAAGGATCAGACTTTCAGTGTTGTAACCTGTCTGGGAGCTAGCTGCCTGAGGGATTGGTCTCCATGACACCTAACCTGAAATTTAGATAGCCAAAAGTGGCACAGTTCAGGTTTCAGGCTGGGAAAAGCCACCAGAAACAGTGACTCAGCTCTAGGAACTACAAAGTCTCAGAAAATGGGATAAGAGATTGCTGACAGAGGAATAAAATAGAACAGCTAAGAACACAAGAAAAATCAGGGCTGAGACTCTTAAAGAAATTAAAACATTTAAAAGTAGCCATGTTTTCAGGGGAATTAGGAAAAAAAACACATACACAGACCCAAGGTAGATGTAAGTCCAGAAAAGGCCCAAGAAAATAGTAAGCCTTTAAGCCAGGCTGATTAACGAAGGTCTTCCCTGGCATGAAGCCAGTCAGTAAAGACTAGGAGGGTGATGTTTTTTCAAATACCCAATTTTCAACAAAAGATCACAAGGCATACAAAGAAACAGAGCCTAGAACTAAACTCTCAGATATATGGTCAAATAATCTCAGCAAGAGAGCCAAGACTATTGGATGGAGAAAGGAAAATATTTTCATCAACATGGTGTGAGGAAACTACATACAAAAGAATGAAGTTAGATCCCTACTTTAAACTACATACAAAAATTAACTCAAAATGGATAAAGACCATATCATAAGACCATATCTTGTATCATAAGAAATAAAAATATAAACCTATTAAAAGAAAACATTGGGAAAAAGCTTCATGACAGGATTTGGCAATAATTTCTTGGATATGACACCAAAGCATAGGCAACAAGAGAAAAAACAGATAAATCAAACTTCATCAAAATTAAAAATGTCTGTGTATCAAATGACACAATGAATAGAGTGAGAAAGCAACCACAGAATGGGGAAAAGTTTTTTTTACAAATCACGTATCTGATAAGAGGTTAATATCCAGAATATATAAACAATACCTGAAGAAAAACAAAATCTCTGATTCAAAAAGATATAGGTACCCTTATGTTTATTGCAGCATTATTTATGATGGCCAAGATATGGAAGCAACCAAAGTATTCATCAATAGATAAAAGGATAAAGAAGAGGTGCTGCATATACACCATGGAATATTATTCAGCCTTAAAAAAGAAAGAAATCTTGCTATTTGCAACAACATTAATGGAACTAGAGGGTATTATGCTAAGCGAAATAAGCCAGGCAGAAAAAGACAATACCATATGATTTCATTTACATGTGAAATCTGAAAACAAAACAAAACAAAATGAACAAAACAGCAATAGATTCATAGACACTGAGAAGTGACTGGTGGTTACCATGGGGGAGGGGTTAGGGTGGGTGGGTGAAATAGGTGAAGGTGATAAAGAGGCACAAAATCTCAGTGATAAAAAAGTCAATAAATAAGTAAAATACTTTTTAGAAGAATGCCTACAGTTCAATGAAAAGATATGGGCAAAGGGCTTGAATGGACTTTTGGTCAAAGATACACAAATGACCAATAAGCACATGAAAAGATATTTAATATCACTAATCATTAGGGAAGTGCAACTCAAACAACAAGATAGTACTTCACATCCATCAGATTGTCTTATATTAAAAAAATGAAAAGAAAAGAAGTATTGGCAAGGATGTGGAGAAATAGAACCCTTGTACACTAGGAGGAATGTAATATTGTAATATTGTGCCACCACTATAGAAAAAGATAAGAGTTCCTCAAAAACTAAATGTAGAATTAACATATGATCTAGCAATTCCACTTTTGAGCATATATTCAAACAAACTGAAAGCAGGGACTTGAACAGATATTTGTACAACCATGTTCACAGCAGTATTATGCATAATAGCCAGAATGCAGAAGCAACCCAGGGTCCATGGACAGATTAATGGATAAACAAACTCTGGTACACAGATGCAATGGAATATTATTCTGTCATTAGAAAGGAATGAAGTCCTCATATATGTTACAATGTGGATGCTAAGTGAATGAAGTCAGACACAAAAGGTCATATATTGTATGATACTGTTCATCTGAAATATCCACATGAATAGATAAATCATAGAGACAGAAGGCGTATTAGTGGTTGCTAATTTGGAGACTTGGGGAATAGTCTCATTTTATGAGGCCCAGCATTAACCCCATACCAAAATCAAACAATACTACAAGAAAACTACAGACCAATATCCCTGATGAATATTGATGCGGAAATCTTCAACAAAATACTAGCAAACCAAATTCAATGACACATTAACAGGATTATACACCATAATTAAATGGGATTTACTTCCAGAATGTAAGGATTGTTCAACATATAAAAACCAGTCATGTAATACACCATATTAAAATAAAAAATGGAAAAAAATGACCATCTCAATTGATACAGAAAAAGCATTTGACAAAATTCAACACCCTTTCATGACAAAAACTTCCAACAAACCATGAAAAGAAGGAAATTTGCCTCAACACAATAAAGGTCATATATGAAAATTCCATAGCTAATGTACTCACTGGTGAAAAACTGAAGACTTTTCTTCTAAGATTAGGACAAGCCAAGGATGCCCTCTCTTGCTAATTCTATTCAAAACAATACTAAGAAGTCCTATCCAGAGCAATAAAACAAGAAAAAGAAATAGAAGTCATCCAAATTGGTAAGGAAGAAGTAAAATTATCTCTATTCATGGTGATGTCATGATTATCACATGACATGATCTGATTCATAGAAAATCTTGAAGTTTCCATTAAAGAAAACTGTTAGAATTAATAAATTCAGTAAAGTTACAGGATACAGAATCAACACACAAAAATAATTTGCATTTGTATACACTAACAATGAACAATCTGGAGATTATGAAACCAATCACATTTACCATAGCATCCAAAGGAACAAAATACTCAGGAATGTACTTAAGCAAGGAGGTGAAAAACTTGTTTCCCTGGTGATTAGTGAGGTTGAGCATTCTTTCATATGCTTGTTAGTCATATGTACATCTTTAAAGAAATGTCTATTCAAGATTTTTGCCCATTTTTAATATGGATGTTTGTCTTTTTGTTATTGATTTGTGAATATTTATGAGGATTTTTACATTCAGTCTTGGTGGGTTGTATGTTTATTTTATTTATATATTTTTTGATATTAACTCCTTATCAGATATATGGTTTTCAAATATTTTCTTCCATTTTGTAGCTTGCCTTTCCACTATGTTGATTGTTTCCTGTGCTGCACAAAAGCTATAAAGTTTGAGATAGTCCTATTTGTCTATTTTTGCTTTTGTTGCCTGTGTTTTTGGTGTCATATAGAAGATATTGCAAAATCCAATGTCATCAAGATTCTCTCCTATATTTTTTTCTAGGAATATATAATTACTGTTCCTCAGTCCATCTTGAGTTAGGTTTTATATATGGTGCAAGGGTCCAAATTCACTCTTTTGCATGTGGATATCCAGTTTTCCTGGTACTATTTGTTGAAGAGACGGTCCTTTCCCATTGTGCATCACTGGAACCATTGTCAAAGATGATTTGGCCATATATGCAAGGGCTTATTTTGGGCTCTCTACTGTTGGTCTATTCATTCATCTAGATCTGACTTTATGTCAGTGCTATACTGTTTTCATGAGTGAGGCTTTGTAATATGTTCTGAAATCAGGAAGGATGAGTCCCTAGTTTTGTTTTCCTTTCTCAGGATTATTTTGGCTATTCAGAATCCTTTGAGATTCCATATGAATATTAGGGTGTTTTATTCCCCCTGTTTCTGCAAAAAACACCTTTGGGGTTTTGATAACCTATCAAAATTTCTTCATTGATTTTGTAGACCATTTTGGGTAGTATGGACATTTTCACAATATTAAGCCCAAGTCATGAATAGTAGATGTCTTTCCACTCATTTGTGTCTCCTTTAATTTCTTTAGGCATTTTTTACAGTTTTCTATGTACAAGTATATACTCCTAGAAAAAACATAGGAAAGAATCTTGATGACATGGGATTTTGCAATGATATCTTCTATATGACCCAAAAACACAGGCAGCAAAAGCAAAAATGGACAAATAGGACTATCTCAAATTTTAAAGCTT
Source organism: Smutsia gigantea (assembly GCA_032199065.1). Taxonomy (NCBI): domain Eukaryota; kingdom Metazoa; phylum Chordata; class Mammalia; order Pholidota; family Manidae; genus Smutsia; species Smutsia gigantea. Next base: position 431,325 of record JAVSCE010001054.1, on the reverse strand, counting down.
TTGTATAGCAGAGAAAACAATAAAAATAGTGGAAAGGCAAGCTACAAAATGGAAGAAAATATTTGAAAACCATATATCTGATAGTTAATATCCAGAATATATAAATAAAACATACAACCCACCAAGACTGAATGTAAAAATCCTCAATAAAATATTCACAAATCAACAAAAAAACAAAAACCCATATTAAAAAATGGGCAAAAATCTTGAATAGACATTTATTAAAAGACATATAAATAGTTAATTAGCATATGAAAGCATGCTCAACCTAACTAATCACCAGGGAAACATAAATCAAAACCACAATGGGATATCACCTCATATCCGTTAGTATGGCCACTAGCAGATGAATGATGCATCCAGTATGGAAAACAGTATGGAGGGGCCTCAAAAAATATATAGGAGCTTATTAAAGCCTACTCTAGCTGACATATTCCCTAGATCACTTACTAATATACAGATAGTCTATCTTTTCATTTGACTTTTGATAAAAGTGCACAAGCAATTGAATGAAAAAATGGTGGTCTTTTAAATAAATGATGATGTAACAATTAGATATATTAAATATGTATATATACTAACAAAAATACTCATTCCTCACACCATATAAAAATCTCAAAATGAAAAAAAAAACTCAAAATTGATCATAGACCTAGAAGTAAAATGTAAAACTTATAAAAGAAAATCTATAAGAAAACCTTGTGCTAAGCAGAGATTTCTTAGATAACAATAAAAGCAATGTAAGGATTGTTCAGAAAAAGGAACAAATTCATAAACTGGATTTTATCAGAATTAAAAACTTGTGTCAGAGAAAGACATTATCACAAAAATGAAAAGACAAGACTGAAGACAATTTTGCAGATCACATATGTGACAAAGGACATGCATCTTGACAATATAAAAATCTCCCAAAATTCAACAATAAAAAAAATCCAATTTTTAAAAACCTAAAGATCTTAACAGAGACCTCACCAAAAAACAAAAACACATAAAAGCATGTTCAACATCATTAGTCATTAGTGAAACATAAATTTAAAACACTTACTACTACACACATGTTAAAATGGATAAAAGTAAAATCTGACAGTGCCAACTCCTGACAGGGATGTAGAAAAACTGGAACTTTCATACATTAATGGCGGAATTCAAAAGGATACAACAACTCCAAAAAGTTAAATATATACAAACCACATGGCTTTGCAACTCTGTCACTGGGCTTTTTTCTAAGAGAAAAACATACATAAAGTCCTCTGGGAAAACTGGTACATCTGTGCAATAAAATATTACTCAGCAGTAAAAAGACATAAACTTCTAATACATCCAAGAACATGACTGAATCTCAAAAGCATTATGTTAAGTGAAGGATCTAGATTCCATTTTATGAAATTCTGAATAAAGTAAAACTATAGGGACAACACCTCACCAAAGAAGATATACAGATGGTAAATAAGCATATGAAAAGGTGCTCCACATCATATGTCATCATGAAAATGCAAATTAGGACAACACTGAGATACAACAATATGCCTATCAGAATGATTAAAATTCAAAATACTGATACCAAATGCTGGTGAGGATGTGGAACAACAGGAACTTTCTTTCATGGCTTGTGGGAATGCAAAATGCAATCTATAGCCACTTTGAAAGGTAGTTTGCAGTTTCTTACAAAACCAAACACACTCTTACTATATGACCTAGCTATCATAGTCCTTGGTATTTACCCAAAGAAGTCGAAAACTTATGCTTACACAAAAACCTGCTCTCCATGAATGTTTACAGTAGTTTTATTTATAACCACCAAAACTTAGAATCAATCAAGATGTCCTTCAGCAGCTGAATGGATAACTAAACTGATACATTCAAGACAATGGAATAGTATTCAGTGCTAACCAGAAATGAGTTATCAAGCCATGAAAAGACCTTAAATGTATATTACTTAAATGCATGTTAAGTGAAAGTCGATCTGGAAAGGCTATATACCATATGATTCCAACTCTTTGACATTCTGGAAAAGGCAAAACTAAGGGGACAGTAAAAAGATCAGTGGTTACCAGTGGGCTGGAGTGAAGCACAGAGGATTCTTAAGGCAGTGAAAATACTCGGTATGATATCATAATGATGGATACATGTTATATAAATTTGTCCAAATTCACAGAATATACAAAACCAAGAGTGAACCTTAAGGTGAGTGATGGACTTATGAGGATGTTTCCATGTAGGCTCATCAGTTGTAATAAAGTACTACTCTGGTGGTGGGTGGGGATGGAAGGGGAGGCTGCACATGTGGGAGTAGAGGGGATATGGGAACTCTCTATACCGTCCCCTCAGTTTTGCTGCGAACCTAAAATTACTCTAAAAATTAAATCTTTAAAATAAAATTTAAAAAGCAACACCTCTAAGCTTAAGCAAAACAAAACTAGAAGGACAGAAATCAGATGAATTCTTACCAGACATGGGAAGGAGGAATTGAATACAAAGGGATACCAGGGAACTTCTGGCAGTAATAGAAATTCAGTCTCGGGAATACTTAAGATTAAAGATGGCAGCGTGAGAGGTGAGAAAGAGGCTTCCTCCTAAAACCACATATAATATGAAAATATAACTAATACAACTACTCTTGAAAGAGCAACAGGAAAGAGGAGTGCAACAAACTGCATATGCCTGGAGACGAGAGCAGCCCTCAAGGAAAAGGGTAACGTACTAAAGCTGTGGTCCTGTGGGATCCAAGAGCTTCCCCCACCCCAGCTCACCGGCAAGAGGAAGAGGAACAGAGCAGGGAGGGAGTGGAGATCTAGGACTGCTGAATATCTAACTCTGGAGATATGCTCTGGGAGCACAAACCTACATTTCATGGTGCTTGCATGGTACTCTCGTAAATAGGGGGTTGGAAAGCTAAGACAGGCAGAATTCCTGGAGAGACTAAGATTCCAGCTGCCTGTGGAAAGCAGGGATCCATACCCAGATGCTCTGGGACAAAAGAAAAGTGGGCAGTCTGAGAGACTTCCTAACAAAGAAGCCCTTAGCAAGAGGGCTGCTAAGGGGGCAAGGATTGCACAGAGCTTACTGCTCAGGAGAAAGGACAGGTAGACAAAATTGTCCAGGTGCACTCTGCCCAGAAGATTGGGACCTTTCATGATCTTCAGGTGCTCCAGCTCCCTGGCTGCCTACATAGCTCCAAGAACCACTTCTGTGACAGGCAGACTAGTGCGCCTTTCTCCTGGCCAGGCCCATTGGGCTTGCAAAGCAGAAAACTCTACCCTGGCATTAAGTCAGCCAGAGGGAAGATCTGTCTACAGCAACTAAAAACGCAAAGCACAGAGACTTATACCTGTGTGCTCGGCCCACTGGTTCAGGCAGTGGAGACAGGCATAGCAGCCAGGAACCAGGAAACAGCTCTTTCCTCACCCGAGGCACCAATAACACTCACCCATGATCCCGACATTGCTTCAGGGTCTGAGCAACTCCAGAGAGTAGAGCTTATGGGCACTAGAGGGTGCCATACACAAATATGAAATGCCAAAGGAACCTGGTCCAGAGTAAAATTAGGAATACAACTCCTGAGAAAGATTTAAATGATACGGACCTCATGACTCTCCCTGAAAGGGAGTTCAAAAAAAAAAATCATAAACATGCTCATGGAGGTATGGAAAGATATTCAAGAACTCAGGAATGAATTACGGTCAGAGATCCAATCATTGAAGAGCACAATGGATGGTATTAAAAGCAGATTGGATATGGTGGAGGAGATGATAAATGAAATAGAAACTAGAGAAGAGGAATACAAAGAAGCTGAGGCACAGAGAGAAAAAAGGATCTCTAAAAATGAAAGAATATTGAGAGAACTGTGTGACCAATCCAAACGGAACAATATTCGCATTATAGGGGTACCAGAAGAAGAAGAGAGAGAAAAAGGGATAGAAAGTGTCTTGAGGAGGTGATTGCTGAAAAATTCCCCAATCTGGGGAAGGAGATAGTCTCTCAGGCCATGGACATGCGCAGATCTCCCAACACAAGGGACCCAAGGAAGACAACAGCAAGACATATAGTAATTAAAATGGCAAAGATCAAGAATCAGGACAGACTATTAAAAGCAGCCAGAGAGAGAAATAAGATCACATACAAAGGAAAACCCATCAGGCTATCATCAGACTTCTCAGCAGAAACCTTACAGGCCAGAAGGGAGTGGCATGATGTATTTAATGCAATGAAGCAGAAGGGCCTTGAACCAAGATTACTTTATTCGGCAAGATTACCATTTAAATTTGAAGGAGGGACTAAACAATTCCCAGATAAGCAAAAGCTGAGAGAATTTACCTCCCACAAAACATCTCTACAGTGTATTTTGGAGGGACTGCTATAGATGGAACTATTCCTACAGTTTAATAGCTGTCCCCAGAGGTAATGAAACCACAGTAAAGAAAATAGAACAGCTAATTACTAAGAAAATGCAAAATTAAATTAACTATCCCCAAAGTCAATCAAGGGATAGACAAACAGTACAGAATATGATACCTAATAAGTAAAGAATGGAAGAGGAAAAAAAAGGAGGAGGGAAAAAAAACAAAAACAAAAAAGAACCTTTAGATTGTGTTTGTAATAGCATATTAAGTGAGTTGTTAGACTCTTAGATAGTAAGGAAATTAACCTTGAACCTTTGGTAACCACGAATCTGAAGCCTGCAATGCCAATAAGTACATACCTATCCATAATTACTCTAAATGTAAATGGACTAAATGCACCAGTCAAAAGACATAGAGTCACTGAATGGATAAAAAAACAAGACCCATCTGTATGCTGCCTTCAAGAGACTCACTTTAAACCCAAAGACATACACAGACTAAAAGTGAAGGGATGGAGAAAGACATTTCATGCAACTAATAGGGAGAAAAAAGCAGGAGTTCCAGTACTTATATCAGACAAAATAGACTTCAAAACAAAGAAAGTCCGAAGAGACAAAGAAGGACATTACATAATGATAAAAGGGTCAATCCAACAAGAAGATATAACCATCATAAATATATATGCACCCAACACAGGAGCTCCTACATATGTGAAACAAATACTAACAGAGTTAAAGGGGGAAATAGAATGCAATGCATTCATTCTAGGAGACTTCAACACACCACTCACTCTGAAGGACAGATCAACCAGACAGAAAATAAGTAAGGACACAGAGGTACTGAACAACACATTAGAACAGATGGACCTAACAGACATCTACAGAACTCTACACCCAAAAGCAGCAGAATACACATTCTTCTCAAGTGCACATGGAACATTTTCAAGAATAGATCATATCCTAGGCCACAAAAAGATCTGCAGTAAATTCAAAAAGACTGAAATTATACCAATCAGTTTCTCAGACCACAAAGGTACGTAACTAGTAATAAATTATGCAAAGAAAATGAAAAATCCCACAAACACATGGAGTCTTCACAACATGCTCCTAAATAACCAGTGGATCAGTGACCAAATAAAAACAGAGCTCAAGCAATATATGGAGACAAATGACAACAATAATTCAACACCTCAAAATCTGTGGGATGCAGCGAAGGCTGTGCTAAGAGGAAAGTATATTGCAATACAGGCCTACCTCAGGAAAGAAGAACAATCCCATATGAGCAGTCTAAACTCACAATTAACAGAACTAGAAAAAGAAGAACAAATGAGACCCAAAGTCAGTAGAAGAATGGACATAATAAAGATTAGAACAGAAAAAATAAAATCGAGAAGAATAAAATAATAGAAAGGATCAATGAAAGCAAGAGCTGGTTCTTCGAGAAAATAAACAAAATAGATAAACCTCCAGCCAGACATATCAAGAATAACAGAGAGTCTACTCAAATAAACAGAATCAGAAATGAGAAAGGAAAAAATCACTACGGACAGCACAGAAATACACAGAACTATTAGAAAATACGATGAAAAATTATATACTAACAAACTAGATAACCTAGAAGAAATGGACAACTTTCTAGAAAAATACAACCTTCCAAGGCTGACCCAGAAAGAAACAAAAAATCTGAAAAGACCAATTACCAGCAACGAAATTGAACTGGGATTCAAAAACCTACCTAAGAACAAAACGCCTGGACCAGACGGCTTCACCGCTGAATTTTATCAAACATTTAGTGAAGACCTAATACCAATCCTCCTTAAAGTTTTCCAAGGAGTAGAAGAAGAGGGAATACTTCCAAACTCATTCTATGAAGCCAGCATCACCCTAATACCAAAACTGGGCAGACACCACAAAAAAAGAAAATTACAGACCAATATCCCTGATATACATAGATGTAAAATACTCAACAAAATATTACCAAACCAAATTCAAAAATGCATCAAAAGGATCATCCATCATGATCAAGTAGGATTTATTCCAGGGATGCAAGGATGGCACAACATTCGAAAATCCATCAACATCATCCACCACATCAACAAAATGATGGGCAAAAACCACACGATCATCTCCATAGATGCTGAAAAAGCATTTGACAAAATTCAACATCCGTTCATGATAAAAACTATCAACAAAATGGGTATAGAGGGCAAGTACCTCAACATAATAAAGGCTATATATGACAAACCCACAGCTAACATCATACTTAACAGTGAGAAGCTGAAAGCTTTTCCTTTAAGATCGGGAAGAAGACCAAGATGCCCACTCTCCCCACTTCTATTCAACATAGTAGTGGAGGTCCTAGCCACGGAAATCAGACAACACAAAGAAATAAAGGCATCCAGATTGGCAAAGAAGAAGTTAAACTGTCCCTGTTTGCAGATGACATGATATTGTACATTAAAAAAACCCTAAAGAATCCACTCCAAAACTACTAGATCTAATATCAGAATTCAGCAAAGTTGTGGGATACAAAATTAATACACAGAAATCTGTGGCATTCCTATACATTAATGATGTACTAGCAGAGAGAGAAATCAGGAAAACAATTCCATTCACAGTTGCATCAAAAAGAATAAAAGACCTAGGAATAAACCTAACCAAGGAAGTGAAAGACCTTTACTCTGAAAACTACAAGGTGCTCATGAGAGAAATTAAAGAAGATACCAATAAATGGAAACACATCCCATGCTCATGGATAGGAAGTGTTAATATTGTCCAAATGGCCATCTTGCCTAAAGCAATATACAGATTTAATGCAATTTCTATCAAAATAACAACAGTAGTCTTCAGCCAACTAGAGCAAATAGTTCTAAAATTCATATGGAACCAAAAAAGACCCCAAATAGTGAAAGCAATCCTGAGAAGGAAGAATAAAGCTCGATGGATTATGCTCCCCAACTTCAAGCTCCACTACAAAGCCACAGTACTCAAGACAATTTGATACTGGCACAAGAACAGACCCACAGACCCATGGAACAGACTATAGAGAGCCCTGATATAAACCCAACCACATATGGTCAATTAATATATGATAAAGGAGCCATGGACATACAATGGGGAAATGACAGCCTCTTCAGCAGCTGGTGTTGGCAAAACTGGACAGCTACATGCAAGAGAATGAAACTGAATACACAAAAGTAAACACAAAATGGATCAAAGACTTGAATGTAAGTCATGAAACCATAAAACTCTTATAAGACAACATAGATAAACATCTCCTGAGTATAAGCATGAGCAACTTCTTCCTGAACATATCTCCTCGAGCAAGGGAAACAAAAGCAAAAATGAACTCATGGGACTACATCAAACTAAAAAGTTTCTATTTGGCAAAGGACACCATCAACAGAACAAAAAGGCATCCTACAGTATGGGAGAATATATTTGTAAATGACATATCTGTCAAGGGGTTAACATCCAAAATATATAAAGAACTTACACACCTCAACACCCAAAAACAAATAACCCAATTAAAAAGTAGGCAGAGGATACGAAGAGACAGTTCTCCAAAGATGAAATTCAGATGGCCAGCAGGCACATGAAAAGATGTTCCACATCACTAATCATCAGAGAAATGCAAATTAAAACCACAGTGAGATATCACCTCACACCAGTAAGGATGGCCACCATCCAAAGGACTAAGAACAACAAATGCTGGGGAGGATGCGGAGAAAGGGGAACCCTCCTATATTGCTGGTGGGAATGTAAGCTAGTTCAACCATTGTGGAGAGCAATATGAAGGTTCCTCAAAAAACTAAAAATAGAAATACCATTTGACCCATAAATCCCACTCCTTGGAATTTACCCAAAGAATACAACTTCTCAGATTCAAAAAGACATATGCACCCCTATGTTTATTGCAGCACTTTTTACAATAGCCAAGATATGGAAACAACCTAAGTGTCCATCAGTAGAGGAATGGATAAAGAAGAAGTGGTACATACACACAATGGAATACTATTCAGCCATAAGAAAGAAACAAATCCTACCATTTGCAACAACATGGATGGAGCTGGAGGATATTATGCTCAGTGAAATAACCAGGAAGAGAAAGACAAGTGCCAAATGATTTTCCTCATTTGTGGAGTATAACGGCAAAGCAAAACTGTAGGAACAAAATAGCAGCAGACTCGGAGACTCCAAGAAGGAACTAGTGGTTACCAAAGGGGAGAGATGTGGGAGGGTGGTTTGGGAGGGAGGGAGAAGGGGATTGAGGGGTATTATGTTTAGTACACGTGGTGTGGGGGGTCACAGGTAAAACTCTAGCACAGAGAAGGCAAATAGTGAATCTGCGGCATCTCACTACACTGAAGGATAGTGACTGCATTTGGGGTATGGGTGGGGACTTGATAATATGGGTAAATGTAGTAACCACATTGCTTTTTCATGTGAAACCTTCATAAGAGTGTATATCAATAATACCTTAATAAAAATTTAAATAAAAATAAAAATAAACCTCCAGAAAATGCAAATAGCAGGGTTTACAAACTACAGTCCATGGGTCAAATCTGGCCCACTGCCTATTTTTACTGTAGCACATCCATGGCCATTCATTAACATATTAGCCATGGATGTTTTAGCACTAAACAGCAGTGTTTAGTATTTGTAACAGAGAGTATATAATCAACCTAGATTTAAAGATTTCTATCTCTAGTTCTTTACAAAAAAAGCTTGCCAACCCCTGACCTATAGTGACAGAAAACAGATCAAAGATTGCCTGGGTAGAGGTGCTGGGAGACTCAGGAAGGAGGGATTACAAACAGGCCTAAGGAAACTTCCAGGTGTGATACCTGAGCACCGCTCTTTATTAGGAAGAGAACCTGATACTTCATCTCTAAAGATTCTGTTTCTGATACCAAGTCTAAGGCTTGCTGCATTTTAATAGAATATAAGCTGTCTCTAGGAAATATTTCTTGCGAGGTATGCCTGGGACACTACAAGTTCAAACAACTGGGGCATCAGATTAACCAAACAGGTCTCACAACCTGATTTGTGCCTCCTTGTAACTAAATGTGTATTTGATAGATATTTATGTATGCGACTTTCATTAAGCCATCTGTTTGCTCTCTCCCACCTTCAAGAGTTAATGGCTACTGTTGTCCATCAAAAAGATAGAAGAATTCTCTAAAACCAAAGTGGAGCAGGCCAGTTTGCAAGTGGGAGAAGCAGAAAACTACTCATTAAAGAAAGGAAAGCCCTGGGACGTCAACTGTTACATATTTGAGGAGGAAAGCTCTTGAATAAGAATTGTCTGGGTAAAAGAAGTTTCTTGTCAACCATCAATCCCTGACACTCTTCCACCTTGCATTTTAAAATACATTAAAAGTTTGTATGAACTGATTGTTTCCAATTCTTTCTATTACCCTTACTCTACCTTTGAGGGCTTAAATAGAGATTATTTTCTGGAAAACAACAGTTATTGCATGTGACCTATACAATTTGAAGATATATCTAAACTCTGCCTTGTCTCCTATTATGCTTACTTATTTTTGTTTCCCAAAGTGTGCCCATTTCTATACTCTTGAAACACTAGTCTTCTCACAATGACAGAGAAAAATCCTATTCATCTGGTCCTCACTGAGTGTCCCTTTATTCTGAACTTTTCTGTATGCCACTTTTGGATGCCAGCCTCTGACTTACGACTGCCAGTCTGTGCCAGCCTCTGACTTAAGACTTATGGGTAGGAATGTGGCAAGATAACACCATAAGTTTTAAGGGTTCACCATCCATTGGAGAACACACATATGTAAGTAAACAGTTATACTTGATGTAACAGTATGCATACATACAAACCGCTAGTGAGCCTCCAGAGAAAGTAACAAAATGTGGTTATTGAGAGGTTTCACAAAGAAGGTGATAGTCAAACAACATCTTAGAAGATAAATATAATTTAGGTAAAGAGGGAAAGGACATTGAAGACAAAGGTAAAGCATATCCAAAGACAGAACATGGAGAAGGAGGACATTAGAATGACATCACTCTAATGGTGGGTAAGCAGTTCCATGCTCTTTCCTGTACAAAAACATCAAGAAACAAGCAGAAACTGTCAAAACTAACTTTGTCAAAACTCTGGAAAACAACCAAAGGCTTATAGCAACCAAATACTGAATCAAGAAAAGGGCAACTTAAAAATGATAGGAAAGCTCAGTGACATTTTTATTTGTCATTGCCCACCACTTCCCCAGTATGTCAGTGACCACAGCCCCGTACGCCCAGTGTAAGATCTTGGTCTCTCACACAGAGGGAGCAGAGAAGATATTATTCATAAGTTATTATGTATGTGTCTTCTAATTTGACTGGAGGTTACCTGAAGGATTCATGCAAGGCACTCATCTCTGTTTCACCCAGCTCAGAACTCAGGCCAGAAAACACTGCAAGCCAAATTAATGAGCCACAGATGCCTGGGGAAAATACTGTGGTTGAGACATACAACCATATGTCTCCTGAGGCACAGGAGCAGAAGCTGGGCATATTTCTTTCAGAAATTAAGACATTCAAAAGCAGCCATGAACTCAGGGGAATACAAAAGCCGCATGCATGTCCAGGGGAAGGTCTGCGCTCAGAAAAGCCGAGAGAACTCCCAAAGCTTTCAGCTGAAGCTACTTTTGCTTTTTTTCTGTTATTTCTTTTTGCTTTTTACCTCCAGATTTTCACGGAAAACTCTGTCAAAACAGTAGCTGAACACACTAAGGAACAGAGACTTCAATGACCATACACGACAAGGAACACAGCCTATGCAAAAATAGTTTGGGAAAGTCACAAAACAAATAGATTGCTACAGCCTCCAATGATCAAAAACAAAAAACAGCAAGCCCTAGGGATGGGAGAGAACCTGATTTCCAGAGTTACCACCTTAAAATATTCAAATGCCCAGTTTTCAACCACAAAAAACACAAAACATACAAAGAAATAGACCCACAGAATAAAATACGGATTCCAGAAATAAACTCTTGCGTATATGGTCAAATGCTCTTCGACAAAGATGCTAAGACCACTCAATGGAGAAAGGATAGTTTCTTCAACAAATGATGGTGGGAAAACTAAGTATCCACATGCAAAAGAATGAATTTTTTTGGACCTTATCTTACACCATATGCAAATATTAACTCAAAGTGGATTAAAGACCTAAAACTATAAAACCCCTGAAAGAAAACATAGGGGGAAATTTGACATTGAACTTGGAAGTGTATTCTTGGATATGTCACCAAAAGTACAGGCAACAAAAGCAAAATTAGACAAATGAGAGTAGTATCAAACTTTTAAACTTTTCTGAATCAAAGGACACAATCAACAGAGTAAAATATTTTACAAACCTATGGAATGGGAGAAAATATCTATAAATCACAATTTGATAAAAGGTTAATATCCAAAATATTTTTTAAAACTACAAATCAACAACAAAAAAATCAAACATCCCAATTTAAAAATGAGCATAGTACCTGAATATACATTTCTTCAAAGATGATATGCAAATGGACAACATGCATATGAAAAGATTCTCAACATCACTAATCATCAGAGAAATGCAAATCAAAATGGCAATGAGATATCACCTTTCGCCCATCAGAATGACTACTAGCAAAAAAAAAAAGAAAAAAATGTTGGTGAGGATGTGGAGAAATCAGAACCCTTATGCAATATTAGTGAGATTGTAAAATGGCTCAACTACCAAACAGGATGGTGGTTCCTCAAAAAATTAAAAATGAAACTACCACATGATCCAACAATCCCTCTTCTGAGTATATATCCAAGAGAACTCGAGCAGAACCTCAAAGAGGTAGCTGCATAGCGTGTCCATAGCAGCACTCTTCACAACAGCCATGAGGTAGAAACAACCCGAATGTCCACTGACAGATGAATGGATAGACAAACTGGTATATCCAATAACGGAATATTATTCAGATTTAAAAAGGGAAGAAATTCTATCCCATTCTGCAGCATGAATGAATCTTGAGGACATTATGCTAAGAGAAAGCCTACCACAAAAATAAATACTGTATGATTCCACTTACATGCGGTATCTAAAGTAGTCAACATCACAAAAACAGAAAGCCAAATGGTGATTACCAAGCTCTGGGGTGAAGGAGGAAAAAGAAGTTTGTTGCCAAATGAGTAAGGGTTTCGGATTGACAAGATAAAAAATTCTGGAGATCTGTCTCACAGCAGTGTTGATATACTTAAAACTACAGAACCGTACACTTAAAAATGGTTAATATGGGAAGAAGAAGATGAAATTAAACTGAAATTCTGAATCTGAAAAAGTACAATAACTGAAATGAAAATTCACTAGAGTTCAACAGCAAGCATTGTACTTTTGCCCTTACATGCAATATCTAGACTAAGTAAATTCATAGAGATGGGCAGATTAGAGGTTAGATTTGGGGGAAGGGAGAGAGAAAATGAAGAATTATTGCTTAATGGTTACAGAGTTTCTGTTTAGGGTGATGAAAAGTTTTGGATATAAATTGGATAATGGTGACTTACACAACATTGTAAATGTAATTAATACCACTGAGTTGTCTGCATTTAAAGTGGATAAAATGGCAAATTTTTGTGATATATATTTTTACCATAATTAAAAAAAAAAAGAAAAGATGTCCTAGTTGGGAAGTGCATAGTCCTTTAATACGTGTGAGGCAGATCGGAAGGCCTGCACCACATGCAGAGACGTTGGGACCTCATTCCTAAAGAGGAGCCGCTAAGCCTGATCTTTCCGTGTGTGTGGCTTTGTCTGCCCGTCTAGACTTTGTTACTTTTCTCTGATTCTCCCACCACCTACCACAGTACTGAAAACAGACACCTGCTTACCTGACGCATCACATATGAGGATGGATTCCTTGCTTCTTCTCCTAAAGATAAGAGATATCTTTTCTTTAAATTCTCAGTAAGAAAAAAACTGCACCAGTTGCGTTGTCTCTGAGTAATGCTTTTCTACAGCCAGAAACGGCTTCCCATGTAAGCTCTGCTATATGGCAGTAAGAATCCCTATCTAAGACAGTAAAAACACAAGTTATTGTTCATGATCCTCAGAGAAATTTCTGTCAGGACAGGAAGATAGAGGCTCCTGAAGGACTCTTTATAGTTTTATTTATCCTTATCATTTGTGGAGGCCCAAATTTTCTTTCAGCCAAAACTCCTGTCATAGCACTCATCAGTCCAACTTCAGAATAGGCTCATATTCACAGAGCTTTGTCACATCAGAAAAAGTCCCTGCAATAACCTATGACTAAATGAGTCCCACCTTGTCCCTGTAAAACCCCAATTTCTCACTTAATTTTAGCCACACTGCCTGCACCCAAGTGTATCTGCCTGGTAACACCTTGTGCCTTTGCTGAGGAGTCACAGTGCAGCTGTGTCCCCCCACCGGGGAGCTACCAGAACGGTTGTATTCTGCTCTTTCTCGCTCAGTCTCTGGCTCCTCAATGACAGCCAGGGACAAAGGATGAAGGGGCGGGTTCTTTCATAGTGTGCTTGGAGAAAAGACAGCTGGATGGAAACATCACCATTTCCAGCTTCACATTCCATTACAAATTCTAACAATGTGCCATTGAGACTCTTCTACTGAAAATTAAAAGTTCAGTTAAGTGGAGATGGATAAGAATAAAAACCAACATTTACCCGAGCGGTCTTTATCCTGTGTAGCTTATATCAACCCCCTCCTTGAATGGGCATTAATCTCTCACCATGAAATAGAGTGAGCAGCTGTGCACTTCTCATTCAAATCTCCAAGAGAGCAAAGTTTCAACGAGGAACAAAGTGCTAAATGGATTCTGAGGCAAGTAGAGCAAGGGCTTCTGTCACTCTCTGAGCAGCCTCCTGACACCGGCATTCACTGGTCACCTCGCACAACCCAGCCCATGCAGAAGCTGAGGCTCCCAAAGAGTAGCTGGTTTTCTTTAGGCTGCATGGCTTGCTGGGGGCAAAACCAGGATTCATTCCTCAGTCTGTGAGAATTTCTCTCCAATCCACCAAACTGGATTCCTCTCATGTGCTCATTCTTTAGAGAGAATGCTTTCACTAGCTTAAGAATATATCTGGAAATTACACTTATGAAACCAGTCCCCAAAAGGTGGTTTGTTTCATATACTCAGATATATCACTTAATCTTGTTCTGACACCTTGCAATCTTTCATAAAGAAAATATTGTATATGTTTCTTGCTCTGAACATTTTTCAGGTGCCTATGATCAAAAGCAGTACTATCTAAATGAATCCAATTACCTACAGTTAAAATGAACTAATATGTATGTCTTAAGCCATATGGGATGCATCTCCAGAGAATATCTCAAGACTTATGAACCTAATATCATCCTTCAAATCAGAAAAATTCACAAACAGGCTGTGTACACTGGACAAAGTACAAACTCCCACACTGCCTGCCTCCCTTGGGTAAAGTGTCTCATGTGTATTAGCAACTGACTGCCTAAAATAGGCCACATAAGATTTATGACAAATAACAGAACTCTCAGTGGCATAGAAACACTGTGGTTGTCCATAAGAGAGTTTTAGACCTGCCACTGAACCTGTCATTTATCCAAGCATTGTGTGTCCAAGGCTTGGTACAAGCCCAGTGCCCCATGCGGGGGCACTCCCCGTCCACACCAGGTGAGAGAGTCAGACAGGCGGCATGGGATTCGTTGGACTGGAAGGCTGCAATGCGCCAATCCCCAAGGGCTCACTCTGTTAGCCAGGTACAGGGCCTGGGACCAAGACGAGCGAGCATTTCACTGCCTGTGCAATTACTATAAAGACAGCACAGGCTTCTCTCATGAGAAATGCCCTATTCTTTTTAGTTTCCCTTTAAAATATCCAGCAAAAGCAAGACCATTTTTCATCATCCTGTATTTTCCTGAGCTGTTTAGCAATCAGCCTAAACTGTCCATTCACACTGCACTGAATTGTGCCAGGCCCTGTTTCTAAGGCCTCTGTCTGTATGAAGCCATTCCATCCTCACAGCAACCTTAGAAGGGGTACCGAGGCACAAAGCAGGTACCTGTGGGCACCAAACTACTGCATATTGGAGCTGCCCTCAGAGCCAGGAGATATGGCTCCAGGTCTTCTCTCTCCCTGCCTGATCCAGGGAGGAGGCTGCAAACCACCTATGGTGCCAGCTATGGTGGTGACATCAAACTCAGAGTGAAGCTAAAGGCTTCCTTTCAATCCCTGGAAGCTTCTGTGTGGCTTCCAACGGGACTTAGAAACACCATGATTACATCAAGTCCATGGATTAAAAGCATTAGGTTGGGAAGAATAAAAGTGATTGGAGCATAAGTGATTCAAATTCTAAGCATTTTGCTCAAGTAAAGTCTTCCACCAATGCTGGCAGGCAAATGTAGGTGCACAGGACCATGCTGAGTGGTCTTTTCCTGTCCATGCTCCACGCCCTGCATGCTAACTTGGTGGACCACCTCAAAAAGCCTCTCATGCCCAGGATTCCTCTAGGACTCTGCCAAAAGGAAGCCCCAGTAGGAAATGGCATCAGGGTGAGAGAGGGCTCAAGGCATTCACTACTTTGGATCCTGCCACCAAAGGTATTGTCAAGGTGTTCTTGTCAAGGTGTTCTTGTCAAGGTGTTCTTGTCAGCACATCCTTCTGCTTCCCCTCCATCCTCTCTCTCTCTCTCTCTCTCTCTCTCTCTCTCTCTCTCTCTCTCTCTCTCTCTCTCTCTCTCTCTCTCTCTCTCTTTCTCAGACACACACATGCACCCTGGCTCTGGAACACCGTCCTACCCTTCATTGATTCCTCTAACTTGCCCACACCTTAGTAAACAGCCCTGTTAATAAATTCTGTTCAAATTACCAAATTGGAGTATGCCATCTGTTCTCTGCCAGGACCGTAATTGATACAGTGAATGTATAAATCATCTGCAAATCACTTTATAAGCACTTTAATTAAACAATAACATACATACAAAAAAGTGCATTGATTTTAATTAAACCATATAGCTCAATTACAAAGGAAACACATTCATGTAACTTCCTCCCCAGCCAAGAAAGAACATTATCAACATCCCAAAAGCCCAATTAGATCTCCTTCAATTCCTACACTTTCCCTTCCAGTCCCTGACTCCAAACATCAGAGTATATTTGCCTGTTTCTGAGTTCTTGATACATGGAATCATATAGTATGCACTCTTCTCAATCAGACTTTTCTTTTGTTCAACATGTTTGCACAACATGTGAGATGCCGTCATGTTGTTACAGTTTCAGTAATACATATATTTTTATTTCTGAATACTGTTCCACTGTATGATTATCCCACAGTTTATCCATTCTAGGAATTGATAGATATATGAATCACTTCCAGCTTGGGGCTATTACAAATGGTGCTGCTATGAGCATTTAAAGATATGTCTTTTGGAGTGCATATGTATGCATTTCTGTTGAGCATATAACTAATAACAAACCTTCTGGGCAATATATGCATTGTCCTAAACTTCAGTAGAGTTTGACAAATCATTTTCAAAAGTTTTTGCAAAAATTTACAGTCTTATCATCAACATATAACACTTGCTGTCTACATCCTCTCAACACTTGGTGTTGTCAGTCTTTAATTTTAGCCATTTAGGTGTGGATGTAGTGGTACCTTGCTGTGGTTTAAATTTGCATTTTACTGGTGACTTAATGAGATTAAGCACTTTTCATATGATATTGTTAATTTCAGTCATTTGAATATCCTCTTTTGTGAAGTGTCTATTCAGGATTCCTGACCATTTTTCCACTGGGTGTTCCATCTTTCTCTTATTAATTTATAGGTGTTCTTTTTATATTTTAGATATAATTTCCAAATGTAACAAAAAATACATTTTGTGCATATCTTTTTATTCACTCCATGGGTTCCTTCTCACTCATTTAAAATAGTCTTTTGAGAAACAGAGGGTCCTACTTTTAAGGTAATCAAAATTATCAGCCTAATCCTTTATGATTAGCACTTTTTATACCCTCTTTAGGAAGTTGAGTTTGGCATGGCAATGTCTTTGATGATACGATATGCTCTAATGAAGATACTTAGAAAGAATCCTAGTTTACAGAAGAGGCCCCTGAACCTTGGAGAGACTGGGTCCTCTTAAATAAAGCCTGAAGCTTTAGAAGCATAAGGAACAGTAATGCAGGGCGAAGGGGCACACACCTACCCAGACAGAAATGCTGCCTGAGATCTGATGAAGTTTGGAGGTTAGATCCAAAGAGCCGTGTCCCACCTCAGAAGGCAGCACCCCCTACCTCTCTGCACAGCAGTGGCAGAGCCAGGACTCCAGTCTGAGTGCGAGCCTCCAGGCCCACTGCTTACCACACCAGGTGGGCAGCTCCCAACTTTCCTTCAGTAAAAGTGGAAAAGCTGTCGTTCTGTTCTGTATTCATCCCATCCCACAACCAAAAAGAGAAAAACAAGGGAGGAGGTTGGGCTGAGGGAGAGGGAATGGTACAGCCCTACAAATATGCCATTAGACAATGGCAGCCAGAACTGTCAAGTCACTTGAGGGGGATTCCCTCTGCCTGGAAAGTGGCAAGCTCCTCCAAATACTAGGACTTCCAATGAGAATGGGAAGAGGCAGGATCCCTATCCTTCATATATGCAAGTACCAAGTACAGTGTCCAGGTTATGCCCTGAACACCAGCTCACTCACACTGTCAGACAAGGACAGTGGCAGGATAAACACCTGGATTGGACCCTGAGACAGCTGTGCTGACACACGTGCACCAAGTACACTCAGATGTGGCCCCTGTGATGGCCTCAGGGGCTCAGGGATGGTGGCTTGGAAGAGAGCTCTTTCCTGAGGACTGCACAGTCTCGTGGAGAAGATGGCCCACATACAACTGCCGTGATGATGTCATATCATTTAGGACAGCTGTGACAGCTACCCTGGAGCTGGACACAAAGGTGCCTAAGGGGCTCTGAGGACATGGGGGGGCCAACAGAGCTTAACTCAACATGGGAGCTGTTCTGTGGTTTTATGCATCTTTGAAGGATGCTGAAAATCAAACAGGCTCTGAATACTCACAACAGCTGAAGCAGACATGAACTATTTGTTTTTACTTATTTATTTATTAGATATCAAGTCAAATGATTTCCTAACATCTACTTTTTAAAAATTTATTGAAATTGTGGCATTATTTATGATAAGCATTATTCACTATTCAAAACAAGATCCTTCTAAGATTTTGTATTGAACATATAATATCTTTAAGACCTATAAATAGAGATATTAAAAATATGAATATTATACCCCCAAGTTATTATAGAGGAAAATTGAAATTGTGAATGATTAAAATGAGTAAATTCTTACTCAAAAATAATTAAGCATAAGGTAAGACTGCTGAATGAAGCGGGAGAGTACTCACTTTGCATTATTGCATTTGAGCTTTGTTAAATTCTGTTCATTAACAGAAATGTGGGCCAGTGATGACAGGGCATTAAACTTTGTCAGGAACAGTGCCTCTCACAGCAATAAGAGGGATAAAAAATATTGTAGTATTAAGTGAATGAATTAGCACTTAAATATCTGCATTAAACAGGGATGCAAATTCTCAGAAAGCCATATAACTTGATAAAGTTCCTAGGCCACCCCTGGGGAAGGTACTTTTAGTCCTAAGGGCGGCCTTCCTCTGATCCACGGGCACAGGGCTGCTGCCTCGCCACACATGCCACACACCGTGCAGCTGCAGTGAGCTACCTTCCATGTGCCCGGAGCCCCTGAAGTTGGGCAACACAGCAGCCTGGCCCTGAGAAAATACACCAGCTCCCCTTGGAGACCATCCAAAGGTACCACCAAGACTTCCCCCACCCCACTCCTCAAGTGCCTTGAAGTTCAAGGGTGTGTGTTTTTCACTGATTCCTTCAATGCCCACCGACATCTAATGTCAGCAGATTGTAGTCAATCCTGCTCCTGGCCACTATTTTAATGTACAAGTATCATGTCATGGAAACCCTAAAAAATCTTTTAGGAAGAGTTCTGGGGTGGTTCGTGAGACTGCCAGAGGTTTACATATCCAGCCCTCTTCTCCCTACCAGGTTTCCTAGCCCCAGGGAGCTAGGTAGAGCCACAGATGGCCCTGGCCAACGGGCTGTGAGCACAAGAGACACACCTTCTCAGCCCGGCACTTAAGGCCAGCTGTCAGTTCTACCCACTCTCTCTTCCCTGCCAAGATGACCCTGGAACTGTGTGTGCCTTTGTCCACCAGGAACCCCTGCTGCCAGCACTGAACATGCAGTGTCAGCAAGAAAAACTCTTTCTTGTGGTTTCTGAGATGCCATGATCAGTGTTTACCCAACATACCCAGCATAGCCTATCAGCTGGCCTGAGAAAACACCAATGCACAGGCCACAGAAAAACTAGGTCATTCATGTTTTCAGTTGTTGAATTTCATTCCAGTTAACTGTGTCATCCACTAACAATGGAACACCTAATTTCCACAAATGAGCATTTGGAAAACTGGTTCTCTTATGATTACAAACCCCAGAAATGAATGACCACAGAACGAATCCCATAAGATTTATTTAAATTCTTGCTCAAGTTATTGATATTGAGAAATTGCTTCAGAAAAGCAAGTCAAGATTTTGTCACAATTTACTCTTCCTAGTACCGTGACTCCAAAGTCGCAGCTACCCGAGACCCCGGAAGGAGGCATCTCCTCGTCCCAATATTTCTGAAACCCTAGAGGTGTCTGAGTTTTTCACGTTTAATTTTCTATAGTAAGTTTGAGTATTGTCATTTTATTAACGTTAAGGAAGGAATATAATTTTACATAGAAAACAATGCTAATATATATCGAGACAGCTTAGGATGTCAAGGTTAATGACCAGTGATAAAACCATAAGTAATAGCAATTTAAACAGATCTGAGAGTTCTAAGAATTCTCATGATGGAATGCAAGTCTAACCCCTAATTCTCCCAACAATAGTTTACAGTTAATTTTTTTTTAATAGGCCAATAATATTCCTGAAAGATCCGTGGTTGAAAAGCTGCTGTGGTTCTCTATCAAAATTTCCCAGCCTTTAAAACCCTCAGTGGCCATACTGCAAGGCACAGATCTATGTAACACAACCCATTTGGAATGAAAAAATGAAGGGAGGAACAGTCATTAAATCGTTCTACCCCAAATTCATTGACCTGTTTGTAATCAATGGAGGATACTGGCTGCATTACTCAAAACATACCATAGCTAAAAAGGAAAAGGCCACACACAATAGTGAGTATCATGTTTGGAGAACTGGCCAAAACACAAACCAACCCTGTGAAATGCTTCACTATGTTCTATCACAGTTGCTGTTAGGCAAATAGGGAGAAACTAGCTTTCCTCATCTTTGTATCTCCTAGTGTTTGCATGGCGCTCAAGAAATGTGGCTCAATCAAATTAGTAAAGATGTTCCAGAGCCAGTAGCAGATTACTTTTGTAACAAAATAAGAAGGTTGAAGTTGTAAATCACAGAAGTGCTAAATAAATGGGAAAACAGCTTCACATGTGATTTAGTGAGAAGAGAATTTCAATATGGCAGATGTTTGGGGATCTGTCAAAAGTGGGCATGGAGTGATTATGAAGAAGTTGGAGGGGTCAGGAGTGTACCCTGCACTCCCTGGGAAGTGAATGACTGGCAAGTGTCAGACACTCAGCCCCAGCAAGGGCTCTTGTCTCTCTAATCCCACCCCATTCCCACCCAGGCTAGCCTCACATCTCCACTGCAAGGTGGAATTGGGCCGTGAACCCAGGAATTATATTTCTTAAAAGTTCTTGCCCCTCTTGGCTTCTTTCTTGCCAAGTCGCCTGCAAGCCCAATCTTCACCGGGCCATCGAGGTTGTCAGCATTCAAAGGGAGATGCTACTGGACACCAGTAATAAATAGACAAAAAAAATCACACGCCTCAGGAAAGGAAGTAGTATTTGTTGATAATGGCACAATAAATATCTACAATTACAGCCACTTAAAACTCAACCAGGAAGAACTCAATCAGTGGAAATTGCAAAGTAAAGGACCTCCAGAAATCTGTTCCCCAAAAAAAGCAATGAGAATACTAGTAAAGGTTGTCACAATCAACCATTTTGGGCCTCTGTAAATGAACCAAAGACTTGCAACAATATGAGACATGTTTATTCAAGAAATACAGCTGAACTTTGATATTATAGCTGAATTTTGATATAACAGTGAGTTTTGTGGCATTTTAACTTGCCTCACCCTTGTCCCTCTCTCCCTGGCTCTGTTAGGGCCTCATCTGACCTGAGAGCTCACTCACTGAGAACAGCTTTTTTCCCCAGGACATATGTTGAAAACAGTCAGTGGCAATTGCTTCACATCTCAGTTGTCTGTGGCAGCAAAAAGTTGGGGCTATGCAGAAGCTGACCAAAATAACTTAAAAAGAAAGCTGGGAATGAGATGCCCATAGGGGTTTTAGAAAGCTCTGATATATTCCTGGGAGTCATGCACACGCCCGAGAAGGACATGAGAAGGACCCACCCTCTCATCTCCGGCTGACCTTAGGCTCTACACAAACAGGAAGTGAAGACACTGTAAAAGTTGTGAACTAATTGCTGGAGCATTGAAAGCGTGCTTGCAAACACACACAGGCTCCTGGCAAAGGCAGGGGAGTCATTGGTTTATGACATTAAGGACGTGTCTATCCAGTCATTAGCTGTCCACTGAGCTGGCCAAGCACAGACTTCAGTGGCCACACATGTGATAAAGAATGTGGACTTCACAGAGTCAGTTCAGGAAAACCACTAAATAAACAGACAACAACAAATAGCAACAATAAAAATGCTGAGAAGTGGAAACCTGATCATCAGAGCTGCCATATTATGTTATTTTAAATGCCTAGTCTTCAAAACAACTACAAAGAAAGAGCAAAAGAGAAAACCATCAAACATTTACTATGAAGAAACAGGAAAGTACGGTTCATACACAGGAGGTGAAAAAGCAGTCAATAGAAATTCTCCCTGAGGAAGCCCAGACACCAGACGAACATTTAAATATGTTCACTGAACAAAAGGAAACTATGAGAACCGTGTCTCACCAAATAAAGAATTTTTAAAAAGAGACATCATAAAAACAGGAAAAACAGAAATTCTTGAGTTAAAAAGCACAAAAACTGAAATTTTTAAATTCACTACATTTACTAAATTTTAAATTAAAACAGATCAAACATTCCAATCAAAAGGCATAGATTGGCAGAATACATTTTTTAAAGCATGATCTAAATATATGTTGTCTATAAAGATTTAGAGTCTAAAACACAAATTCTTTTACTTTTAAGAATAAAAAGATATGCCATATAAACCATAACGAAAATAAAGATACTGAGAATAATCTAGGGAATGTGGAAAGTGTGACGGAGAGTGGAAGGATGCTGGTTAACAGGACGTCTGGGGAGCTCAATCACTGTCTCAGGTGGGGACGGGCTCTGTGACCTCAATGTAGATGTGAGAAAGTAGACAGGGAGAGCCATAGTTTGGCAAAAGCCCAGAGCAGCCTGCGGGAGCAGGGAGGGGACTTCACTGCTGCATGGGGCTTTGTATCTCTGACCATCCACCGTCTCTCTTAATCGTCATGTGAATTTTCACACACTGCAGGACTGTGGCCTTGCTAACGTGACCCCCTGTCTCTTCTGGGGCTGCTTCTCAGGGAACAGTTTAAAGACCCACTTATCAAGTATCATAGAGATGATAATATCTACTCTATTCTATATCCCTGCTAACAATAAACCTGGAGGGGCTGAGGACCATGGCACTGAGCCAGCAGGGGCTAGAGATGCATCTCTCCCCACCCCCTTCTTTCTCATTCCTCCTCCCCTGACCCCTCATCTCCAGAACAGAGAGAGATCAGAGAGAACTGCTCCCTTCTCTCCACTGAAGGCTGGTCACCTCCACCTCAGCTGTCCTTGCCAGTTTCTGGGAACAAGCTTTGAGACCTTCATTCCAGACAGTGATATCAACTGCAAAGCCTACCAACAAAAGCTAACAAAAAATTACACTCACCAAGATCAAGATGAACACCAGGGACAAATGAGTTGAGAAAGAACATGAAGATAACAAATCCCAACACCATCAGGCACTTGGTGAGCAGAGTCCTGTCCAATATTCTGTGCTGTAAGGGAGGAGAACAGCGCTCATTTACTCAGTACAATATTCTGATTCATGCAGTTGTGTCCATCATCCTAGGTGACTTGAATCACTACAAATTTCTCCTTATGATGAAAAGCACATCTTTAACTTGAAAGAAGGTAAGGAAATGCGTTATAAGGAAAACTGCAGATTCAGGATTACAGCATTCAAAATCTTTATGAAAGTTAAACACAATAAATTTAAAACACAGTACAATCCTTTTATAAAACACCTGACTAGATAACTTTCCAATATGACACAGAAAGTGTTAGCTGCTCCCAGCCCCACCGCCAGTGTCAGCTAAGATGTTGGCAAAGCCATGGGGGAGACAACACATGACCTCCAGGGGCCTGGCCTTTCAAGACACATGCATTTGCACAGGTACTATGTGCTCACAGCCTCCTAGTTCAACTTTCTCTCCTACCAAGCAAATCCTTGCTCCTGGCAGCACCAAGATTAGCATGTTCTTACAATAACATGACTCCTACTGAAGGCTCTTTCTGTACACTTTCCTATGACATTCACTGGGACTCTGGAACGCACTTAGCCGGCCCATGATCACCAAGATAACAGCACAGGAGCCTGTCCCAGTCACCCGGGGCAGGGGTGGCAGAAGGCGTGCTGTGCTTGGCAGCACCTTCATCGGAGAACTTCATGTGAAGCAAAGAAAAGAAATCACTGTCTTCTTCAAGACATGAGTCAGAAACCCCTGAGGAAAGAAACCACAATACCTTTTTTTGTAGCTCCTGGATGTTGGTCTCCCAATTCTTATCTTCCTGTGAGATTTGTCTGAAAGAGGAAAGGGCAGGCTTATTTCCCTGGTGACATGGAGGAGCGAGAGCAGCAGAGTGGCATCAGCGCCACCCTCAGCACGACGCCGCCCACTCTGCGGCACCCGGGGCAGCCGCACAAGGGGCAGCACCTCCTCGTGGGAGGCGGCCAGCGAGCTGGGATCTTAACTGGGAAAGATGCTCACGCTGTCTTTCCAAAGAAAAATGATACATGAAATGACTGGAATATTTCAGGCAGTGTGTGCAGACACGTGCATGGCAAGCATAGACAGGGGAGGGCCGGGGGAACGGCAGCCGGAATGTGCACGAGGCGGTCCCGGCAGACACCTTGATTCCTTTTACTTTCTACTTTTCTGAATTTTTTCCAAAATGAGAATATGTTATTTCTGCAACTAAATTAACTAAAAGGAAGAAAAAGTGGAAGGAATGCCACTTGCTTCAGCCGTGCCTCGCACCCGCGGGAGGGCACGTGCCCACCGCTCCCCCGACTAGCAGGGCCCCTCTCGATGTTGTTCAGTCGCCCTTTTCTGTGCCGCCCTGACTTTCCTTTTAAACCTTTCCTATCAGCCCACCTTTCCTGCTTTGTTTTCTCCCTCACCCAGTAAGAAAAGCTGTGCGGGAGAGAATTTAAGGAGGCTGACCTTGCAGCCAGCATAGATCCTAAGGGAAATCAAAGCAGGCCCAGCCAATGGTTCTGAGGACCATTTCCTAAAAGAAAATGTAGAAACAAGACCTGCAGAACTAGCCTTTGCCTTCGATCACCCTCTTCCTAATCTGGTCCTCAGTGCCCGTTTGACCTTGGGAAGCCACCGCCCTCTCTACACCAACCTACAGTCAGCACAGGATGAGCTGATGGAAACTCAGGGAGCCCCCGAGCCCATTTCTTCACAGCTGTAATCCAGACAGTCACTGAGCCTCTCTGTAACACCCCACACCAGATGAAGTACACTGAAACCCGAAGGTCAGTAGATTAAATACAGCCAGGACATTTACTCCTATATCTTTAATATACAAGGTTTCTTCTTTTAAGATCTATGCTTATTGTTGAAGTTGGTCACCCGGTCCCCAGCTGCCACTCAGGACACCAGGTCCTGCATCTTCAGCCTCTCAGAGTGGAGGGGGATCCTGGGCAGGGTGAAGCAGATGGCTCTGAGACAGAGCTCAGCCAAGCCACACTGGGCGACCCTGAGAGGTTGGAGCAAGCAGCACACCAGATCCTGTCCTCAGCCTGCCTGCCCACACCCTGGGGATGCAGGACCCCCTCCAGCAGACCACAGCACGTGAGGTCACCCCACATGCTCACAAGGGCTCAAGTCCCTGTGCCTTCCTGGATTCTCATCTCCACCAGTCTGCAGCTCTGTCACAGGAAGGCTTCAACACCCAGGAGGGGTGGACAGGCTCCTGTTTGTCCTGTCCGCACCTCCAGAGCCAAGACACATTAGAACTCAGCACCTCATCCAAGTGGGGAGGAAAAACGCACCACCACATTGTTACCCTTTACATCTCAGCTTTGATTAAAAACAAATGCCAGGGAATGAGTACTTAGGTATTTTTTGCTCCCTGAGAGAATATTTTGTTAGACTAGTTTGTTATTCGCTTTTAATTCTTGTTATACAACAAGCTGTAGGTATGTGTGGAGCAGTGACAGGCAACAGTTGAGTGTGAAGTCAGGGCTCAGTGCCCCTCTTTCCTAGCTGTTTAACTTGGGCAAGTTGCTTAACTTCTCTGAGCTTCAGTTTTCTCATCCATTAGTTGGGGCTAATACCAGCACACATTCCAGAGAGCTAAATGAGGGGTAGATAAATTATGCACCGCAAGAGGCTTAGCACAGTGTGTGGGTTCAAAACATACTCACTAGCATGCAACTAGTAGTATTGTCTCGTAGAACCATGGAGTTCTCTGATTAACAATCATTTTAACTCACTCATTTGTCCATGCATGATGTTTGGACACTATTGGGATGGTAGTAAATAGGTTGTTGATAGAATCCAACCATTGAACACAGCCAGGAAAGACAAGAATCCCAGGTCCCTACCTGTGGAAGGTGTGCAGCCTGTGGGCCAGCAGGCGCTCCAGCGCCAGCACCTTCCCCAGGAGCAGGCTGCGAACCGCTGTCTCCTCCCGGCTGGCTGGGCTGATGCGCTGCGCAGTCAGGCGCCACACTTGGATCTCGTGCTTCAGCTCTGCAGGGGAGGAAAGCAAAGGCTGAGTCTCCTACAAGCTCGGATGTAGCAGAGCGCTGACTTCCCCTCACTACCTTCCAAGAACAGGAAACACACCTGATGATACATGGGTAGCCACGGGTCAAATGAAAGCAGTGGCTTGTTGGCTTTAAGTTATTGCAATGGAACCAGGAGACAAAGCTGACTTTAAAAAATTACCGTGGATCCAAAGTAATGTGTTTTCAACTCTTTGATGGAGAATAGATTCTTGAATAGACATCAAAGCTAGCACCCAGCAACCTTTTTCCCCTCCAGGAAATTACTTCTTACAGCTAAGTAGTTCAGATCTTGCTTTCTGCCAAAATCCAGACATTGCCCAATCTTTGAAACAGATCTAGTGACTATTGGAAATACAAGTGTCGTTCTCAGTGGGTGGTGCCTGGGGCTCCCTAACAGGGCATTTGGTCAGAGCAGGAGATGGGGCTGCCCACTCTCCCTCCCAACCAGGTCCCCAGGCTGAGCTGTCCTCTGATGCAAAGAGATGAGAGACATGGACAACCTTATGAAATGCTAAAATTAATAGAATGAGGTGAATTGTCACCCACCAATGAATTCAGACATCTTCTTATATAGAAGAGTGGAGAGAAATAGATGGTCAATTCATCAGCTCCTAAAATACTAAAATACTTTATGAAAGTGTACAGTCAACTTCTGTTTTACTGTTAAAGATAGCACATAAATTTCTCAAAGTATCCACTGAAAGAATATAAGGAAGCCCAAGACTGTTGTGAATACTTATGTGCAATGCACTACACCACATATCAGAAGAAGTCCAGATGAAATTAAAAGACCAAACCTTCTCACGCCAGACTAGAGTGCTGGACAGTCAGCTCGGGGTGAATGCTAGGCAGGGCGATTATCTGGAGACCTGTGGAGTAGCACCTGGCTTCAGTGACAAGGAAAATGCCACCTGCTCAGCTCCCTCTGTTACCTGAGTGGCAATCACCTACCATGTGGCAGACCTACTGCAAACTCTGTGAAAACAAAGAGGAACTAGGCAGAGAGACACAGACCATAAATGAAGCATGAGTTCAGACTCAGAAAAGAGATCTGGCAGAGTTTTGGCTTCTAAAGGAGCAGGCTTATTCTTTCCCGG
This sequence comes from Smutsia gigantea, assembly GCA_032199065.1. Classification (NCBI taxonomy): domain Eukaryota; kingdom Metazoa; phylum Chordata; class Mammalia; order Pholidota; family Manidae; genus Smutsia; species Smutsia gigantea. Next base: position 403,730 of record JAVSCE010001054.1, on the reverse strand, counting down.
CCACTTCTCCAAGCAGCAGATGAACTTTGAAGAGCTTCATGGGAGTGTGGCTTGTCTCTGGATCCAGCATGTGGGGCACAGGCTGGGAGTCCTCCCCATGGCTATGTGCAGAGAAGCAGACTGGGAGATGCCACCACACCTGGAAGGCTGGCTTCCTTCCATCAGGTGCCCTCTCCAGGGGCACTGCAGCCTCTCGGGCACACCCAGAACCAGCTGCCTTCTGATCCATCAACTCAAACAGGATGACTACTCTCCCTAGCTGGCCCATGCATTAATGCACCAGTAGTACACTTTTTCTTTTCAATTGTGGAATGACATACATAATCGAATATGAGAGAATTTAGTCAAGAAAGGAGCTCACTGATAGCATCCAGAGCTCAGTTTACCCAAGCACATGTGCTTCTCAGAGCCCAGGCCTCCTCTGCACCTGCTCTGCCATTTCTTCACCCTGTCTCCTCTGCTAAGCAACACCATGTTCCCAATGGGCTATTTGATATTTCCCCCTGAACCTGGTGCTGCAAGGTCACAAATAAACGTTTCATTGTCCTCCACAAATCTTGCTCTCCTCTCATTTTCTTAATTTTATATGGCATCATTCTGCCAGGTACCTGAACCTGAAATGTCACTTTGGTTTTATCAATATTATTCCCCTCCATATTTCTGCACTATTATTGGATGTGTAATAGGTGTCAGATACATGCTAGATGCTAAAAAGAAAAATAAATTGATAAGATACAGGTTGGACCTTCAGCAAGCTAGAAAGAGATATAAGATACATCATAAACAAACAGGAGTCAGGGTGGCGTTGAGCCATAGGGCAGCTCTGCATATGCTGGCGGGGCTCTTGTAGGGCCCACTTGCTCCTGCCCCAGGTCACCAGTTTGCCCAGGCCTCATCTCCTCACACCTGCTGACTCTGATTGGCCCTCAGTAACCTCTGACTAGAGTCACTTCTCACCAATCCAACTCTGGCTAACCATAAAGCAATGCTTGCCCTACCTACCTATATATATCTATATACACTATCGATAGATCTATAGAGGGATAGTTATATAGATAGATATATGGAAAGAAGGAATCTATCAATCTTCTTATTTACCTGTATTCTAGGAAGATTGATACATCTAGGAAGATAGACAGACAAACAGCAGACAGATAGATGAATTCCTTCTTTCAGATATCCAGGCCTGCAGAATGAAGCCAAAGATCTTTCAGAAAGACTCAAGATCCTCAAATAGCAAGTGCCCTGGTGAGCTCTGATCCTGCCATATAAGTTTCAGCTCTTGCCTCTGCCATGCTGGCCCCTGACCAAGAGACATCATCATATGTCTCATCTCCACCTTTCTTATCACCACCAGCCCCTAGCTCCTGAGCTACTCAACAGCCCTATGGCATGGCATTATGGGAGCTGGCATGCTCATGGTACACACAGGCAAAGGCATCGCCACGTGCAATGTGCTCTCCCACAGTGGGTGGTGGTAGAGGGTCATCTAACTCTGAGTTAGGAGTCTCAGGGAAAGATGACCAGGCCAAGAGCTGAGAAATAGAATTATGCTATTATAAGGTTCTTATATTTTACATTAAGTGGTATAATATCACTTGAAGTTAGTAGCATAATTATCACTAAACTTGCAAGACTGAATTATGGCCAAATATGTTACAGAAAAAAAAAGGAGATAATATGGAATATTTTTTTATTCTTAGTTCAAAAGGAGGTGTAAAATGAAAGCAAAGGGGATATAAAAGAGGAGAAGGCACAAATAGAAAACAACAACATGATGATATATTTAAATCCAACCATATTACCAGTAACATTAAATATCAAATATCTAAGAACACCAATTAAAAGAGATTATCAGATTGGATAAAAAAACAAGACCCAATGATTAGCCACTTGCAAGAAATGCACTTTAAATACAAAGACATAAATAGATTAAAAGTAAAAGTATGGAAAAGCTATACCACACAAATATTAGTCAAGAGAAAGCTGGACTTGTACATTCACAGCAAGATTTCAAAGCAAGAATATTACTGTGGATAGGGAAGTTCATTTCACAATGATAAGGATGTTAATTCTTCCAAATAACATAATACTCCTTAATGTTTATGTACTCTAATAACAAAATTTTAAAATATATCATGTAAAAATCATAGACTTGCAAAGAGAAACAGGCAAAATCACAATACTAAGAGATTTCTGTATCCATCTCTAGTAATTGATGGAACAAATGGACAAAAAAATCAGAAAGAATAGAGAAGACTTGAATGACATGATCAGCCAACTTGGCCTAATCGACCTTATTGACATAACTCCACCCGACAACAGCAGAATACGTATTCTTTTCCAGAGCACATGGAATATTTACAAGAACAGACTACATTCTAGCCATAAAAGAGGTTTCAGTGAGCTTAAAAGGATTCAAGTTTACAAAGTATATTCTCTGACCACTGTGAAATTGAATTAGATAACTGCAAAATCTCCAAACATTTGATAAATAAACACGTCTGAAATATCCAAAGATCAAAGAACAAACTGAAAGAGAAATAAGAAAGTAATGTGAACTGAATGGAAAAATGAAACAAAACATATCAAAATTGGTGGGAGGCCACTAATGTAAAAGGAAATTTAGAGCACTAAACACCTATATTAGAAAAGAAAATTGATATAAAATCAATTACCTTAACTTCTACTTTAAGAAACTAGTAAAAAAAATAAATAAACCCAAGATAAGCAGAAAAAAATACATAGAGCAGAAATCACTAGAGAAAAAAAATGCAGAGAAAATCTACATAATCAAAAGCTGGTTCCTTGAGATCAATAAAATTGATAAACCTCTAGTCAGACCAGTCAGAAAAAAGCAAAAACACAAATTACCAATATCAGGAACAAAAGAGTTTATATTATCAAACATTCTGTAGCAATTAAAATGATAATGAAAGAATATTATGTACAGCTTTAGAATAATTCTTTTTCTGAACTCTGGAATAATACCTCAACTAAGATACAATGAACAAATTCCTTAAAAGACATAAACCACCAGCAATTACTCAAGAAAAAAATAGATAACCTTAACTGCGAGCTCGATATCTATGTCATTGTAGTTCAAAACATCTCCACAAAAAATCCAGTTCTTTAAATGTCTTAGCAAACATTTAAGGGAAAAGTAGTAGTGATTTTCACCATCTCTTCCAAAAATTGAAGAGAAAGGTATAATTCGGTATTCACCAAATGACACAGAAAAAGAAAAAGAAAGTAGCCATCAGTGTCCCTGATGAACAGATACAAAAATTCTATACAAAGTATTAGTAAGAAGCACATAAGCAGATATTAGGTGACGAGAAGGTCAAACTCTGATGGTTATTTGTGTTTTTCACCAAAAAAAAATATTCTTTCCCATTCTGAGCACTTGACAGGCTGACTCATCCTGCCCTGCTCTCAGTGGAGCCTAGTGACAGCCTATGGGACAGCGAGCTCTGAGCAGAAGCCATCCTGCATCACTCAGTGACGGAGTGGGACATAGGTTGTCTCTGTCTGGTGACCAGCAGCTCAGGACTCTCAAGAACTGCTGACGAGCAGGGCACTGCCAGCCCACAGTCGGCATGAAGCCAAACCGAGGAGAACAGAGCTTCGCAAGTCACGGAGATTTCAGGGTCACTTTTGAACTGCAGCACAGCCAAACCCATTCTGCCAGATGCTCTGGATGCCTCCGCAGACCGGCTGAACCCAAATGACTAGAGTAGGGCTTGGGAATCTGTAGCTCTACTAAGCACCCCAAAATTGAAGACGCCTATGCCCAACAGTAGCCCCAGAGCAAGTTCCCTACTCTGCACAGCTCCCTCTGTGCTGATTTATAGCCTGTCCTGGCCCTGCCAGAAGGTTCCAGCATTATCTGGGTCCCAGTCGTGTCCCTCATTTCACTCAGATCTTTCCTCAGCACCTTTGCAGGAAGAGTGGAGGAGTCAATTATACAATTTGTTTTTTATACCTCCACATCCATTATCCCAAATTCACCTCAAGATAAGACTCTCCAGAAGAGCTTATTAACAGCCCAGAATTCCTGGGGGTGGGCCTGGTAATCTGCACATGTAACAGTTGTTCCCAGGTCATTCTGATCACCAAGGAGGCTGGGGAGAGGCTGGTACACTAGACAAGATAACTGTTAAACTCTCCACTTAGGCGCCCTCACAAGCGTAAGGAGATAGATGTCCACTGTGACTGATTGATTATCCATTGTGACCACAGTCTCCCTGGCTCTCCTTTGGAGCAATCCTTTCCATCAGAAAACTAAACCTAAAAATTAAAGTATCTTCTTTTACATATACTAGTTGATGATAAAATATTCCAAATACCTCTAACTGGTTGTTATGGGTTGAATTTTGTCACCCCACATGCAAACAAAAATTCTGTGTTGAATTCCTAACCCCCAGGACGTCAGAAGGTGACCTTATTTGAAAATAGGGTCATTGCAGGTACCATCGGTTAAGGTGAGATCATTGGGATGGCACCAAAGCAGAGATAACTAGTGTCCTTATATATGGGGGAAATGTGGACCCAGACACCCACAGCGAGAACACCATGTGGATATGGGAATGGTTATCTCGAAGCCAAGGACAGAGGCCTGGAACAGCTTCCTCCTCAAGGCCAGCTGACCCTGCCAGCACCTTGGCTTCGGACTTGCAGCCTCCGGAGCTGTGAGGAGATAAGCCGCCTGCTGCTTAAGCCTCCCAGTCTGTAGTACTTAGCTGCAGCAGCCCGACTAACACACTGGTCAGTGATAAAAGTGGATCAAAGACTCTCATTGCCAGAAATATCTATTTTTTTAAAAAAAGCAAACACTGATTGATTTTTTCTTCAAAACAGGGAAACTGTGGGACTGTAGTTGTCCCCTCTGTTACAGAAGCTGTAAGGGGATAGCAGGATCTGTCTTCCCTTTTTCTCAGGAAAGGCACATGTCCTGCTCTGTAGACCCCTAGGAATGAGGAGTTATCGATGCCACCAAGGAAACAGAGCTTGCCTCCAGTGAAGTACACTGCGCTCCACAGCAGGAAGCTGACTCCTGTGGTGGGCTCCTGGCACCCGTGCCTGTGTCCCCCCTTCCCTCCAGCCCCCACAGCTCAGGGCATATCTGGTGGGGACCGTGCCAGTGCCCACTCCCCATAAACTGGAGAGAGCAAGTGTGCCCACTCATCCGGCAGCCTGCCCTCTGGGCGTTGCCAAGGGGCATCAGGAATTTCCAGTTGCCTGATCTCATTTAAAGTACTATGTTTATATCCACATGGGAACTCTGATTTTTTTCTGCAGTCAAAAATAGGCCCAAAATAGAAATTTCTTCTTACCATCCCATTTCTCTGGTAGAGATGAGTGACTAAATATTACTAAGAACAAACTAGCTTTATATAGATGACTCTTGAGAAGGTATTTAAGACAATACTAGCCTAACTAGAACAAAAATAGTCAAAATCTGATACAGAAGTTAGGTGTGAAAGAAGGGCAGGTCCACCTTGGGCAGTCCCTGAACCGCGTACAGTATACACTGTACAGAAAGGAGCAGGAGGGCTGGCAAGGGCTGGCTGGATCCCAGCACACAAATGGGATTTGGTTATCTTACTAAAGATAAAGAAAACTCAAAGTCCTATGCAACCCAGGATGGAGAGAGGTAAATACACACACACACAGTCTATGAGCTCTGCGAGGACATCACGAAGCACATGCTCTGTAACTCAAGGGAGAAACACACCCTCACCGCCTGCTCCTGTCATCCAGATGCGCCCCGTCACCAGGCTACCTGCACAGGGCCTGACCGGGAAGCTGCTTCGTTCTCAGATAATCTGCTGCTTCTAGTGTACCTTGGTCAGTAATGTGCTCATTAAAATATCTACTAAAATTTTTGAATGAGTAAAATACAAAGCCATGAGGGCCATGAGCCCTCTCCCTGCTGGCTGACGCCTCACCAATATGCTCTTGATTGACATGGCACATTAACCCCTGTGCTGGACTATGTTGCTATTTTTGTAATCACACTTAATGTCAGACGACAACATATTAGAACACCACAGTCTCTATGCCACACTGTTTTTAGTGTATACACAAAATTTCATGATGTCATGACATTCAAACTGTACACAGTGGCCATTGCTTCCCACATATCATCACACTTCACTCTGTAAACAACTAAAGAGGCGCAGTTCATGGGGTTAAAGTCCCTGAGAGCACACAGAGTACCAGGAGGCAGACAGGGACATACTAAGCATGCAGCATCCCAGTGGCTGACACTCCCTGATATTCTACATGTGATACACCTCCTGCCTTTTCTGGCAATTTCCCCTGGAAAAATGTAATATTATAGCAGCAAACTCTGAGACTATATGAAGAGGTGCTTATACTCACCAACAATCTCACTGGGCTCCTTGTTATAAAGCTTCTTGTTCCAGTAAAGGAGTCTAAGGAGTGGAAAGGAGAATAGGAGCACGAAGCAAATCCCAACGAACATGTGTGCCGTGAAGCCGGCGAAGTCCAGGCCCTGGGAATAGAAGAGGGGAAATGACACGACAGGCAGGACTCCCCCACACAGCACAGCTTCCACACCAGGGACCCCCACACCACGGACCAGGGAGGCTAAGGGCCTCAGCCTGGCCGGGGTGGGCATGTCAGGGCGCAGGCCATAGTTCCAGGGCCAAGGAACCCAGCACAAAGCACATGGAAGAATGGGAGCTCTTCTCCACAATTCTGAAAACACTGAAGGTTTGTTTCTTCCATGTCAAAAAACCAACCCTCATTTGAATGACAAGCGACCTCAGGAGGAAACAAGCACAGGCCATTGGTGGACCCGGAGCCTGGCTGGTATGCCCCCATTGCTGGACCGGCACTTCCCCAGGTGAAAAGAGACTGAAAGGGCAAACCATGAACCACGTGGCAATATTCACCCAGTCCAAGGTAATTAGGGTTTTAAATATTTCATTTACATCCCTGCCATCGATTTGGAATGCACAGCCCTCTACTTTCAGGCTGGAGGCAGCCCAGTGTGTCCCTATTGGATTCAGGGGTGCCAGGTAGCAGCCCTCTCCTTCCCCTCACGCTTCCTTGGCCTGCCTGTGGGCCTGTTTGCCACGGTGGGCTGCTGAGGACGTGTGTGTTTAAGGTAAAGCCCCCACTGGGTCACTTTAGCAATGAGTCCACAGCAGTCCTGGCTGTTTTTGCTCTTGCACTGACTTTGCGCTTTTACCTCAGCAGTGTGTGCAGCGGTCCCCTGAGACCCCAGCAGGACAGATGAGGCTGCTGTCCCCATGAAGTGAGCATGAGAAACAGCTTCTCGTTAGTGGGAACTCCAGGTCTTTTCTGTACTGTCCATGGACCACCAGTGCCACAAGAGGGGTCAGAGGCCCAAGGACAAAGCCCAGGCACAGGAGGGCTCCCAGGACCGGAGGCACCACAGGGGTGAGGCGGGTGTCACACAGAGTGTGGGCAGTCTGGCTCTGCACTGGGGGTGTGGAGGCACTCGCATGGGGGTTGGAGGACAGGTCCCAGGAGACATTAGTGAGGACCTCAAGAGGCAGTGTCCAAGGACGGAATCAAGACCACCTTACAAAGACCTGAGTCAGAAGAAGAGATTTCAACTCTATTAATTGCGACTTATTAAAATTAAATATAAGTGTATTTAATAAAAAAATTTACTTAGTAAATAATTTGTCCCTCTCTCTGCCAAAAATATCTAAAGTCACTTATAACTTTGCCAAAGATGCAATATAACTAGAAGCCATTACCAATAAAGTTGTGTCAAAGTTTAGACTTGCCAGGGTACAATAATCTGCAGTTCTTCATCTCTTGCAGTTATCTGCACAGCTAGTGGTTGCCCTTGAGAATAGCCCTAAGGGTGACAGGTGGAGTCGTATGAGCTCATTCAACACACATATAGACAGCAGGGAAACCTACACAGAGGTGGGACTTATGGAAAGTTTTTAATGGCCACATAAGAATTCGTCACTTTTCTGGTAGTTCTTCAATGAGGATAATACTTTGGACTTTGTGTTTAGCTATAGAACTCATGCTCCAAATATCTGGTTTTAAAAAGGTCTGTGATACTTTCAGGGGCCCCTGAAAAATCTTTTAATTTCTTCTAAATCAGAGACAAAAAAAGAACTTTTGAGTCAAAGAAAACAGCTTAAAATATAATATTAACATATTTGACTTTCTACCAACTCAGTCATGAAATGTAATTAAAACTTTTTGGAGGGAGGAGTCCATAAAGCAGAGGTGTTTATATCCTGAGTAATTCTGGGTCCCTTTGGGACATAGCTATAAATTTTTGTCCCATTAGAAGTGATGGGGCAATTGAAGAAAAAAGTGAGGAAAAGTATTAAGAGGTGGTGGGAGTGCCTCCACAGTAAAATAACACAGCCATGATGGGAAGCGTTTGCTCGCCACTAGAGTTGGTGTGGATGGATTTGTCAAGCAAGAACAATGCAGAATGGAAAACTCCAACAGAGAACCACAGGTATATGCAATGCACAGTGAGATGCAAATGTTTTCACTAAGCTTATTAGGTGCACATTTCTGGGCCTCCCTGCTGCTTTGACATGCCTCCATGATTTCCTAGACCCTTCTCTCTTTAACATTCTCAGTAGCAAGACCATCACGCTTAATTAAGTACAATGCTGAGATGCAGCCCTTTCTTGCAAGGTGCTGGCTCCATTTCGCCTTTTAGGCTTGTTTTGTATTGTTTTGCTTTGGGCTCCACTCAGCCATTTCCTAATTTTCCATAAGATTCTCATTTGATAATATTAGTTGCCAAATATTCAGCATGTAAAACAACCAAAAAGGATCCCCCAGCCTCAGATTAGAACAGCCACAGCCTCCTAAACTACATGTTTAAGGGGGATCTGGTTGAGGAACTCCTGGGCTGCCAATATTTTCTCAGGAGAAGGCTTTCAGGTTAACTCTGTAATAAGTCACAACAGTTGACTGGGTTATAGCAAGGTGGTTCAAGCCAAAATGATTTCTTGAAATCTTCTGAGTAAGAAACTCAAAGAAATTCTTATTAAGTACTTGGCTGAATCTACTGAATGTTTTAGTAAATACCATGGTATAAATTGAAGACAGAATCATGTCTGGAGACCCAGCAAGGAGAAGACTCCAGTGCTGCAGGAGTGGGCATGATGACAGAGGTGATATGGTGTGGGACACCCTGCATGTGAGGGATCCACCCAGCACATGGAGAAGAGGTCATGGCATACGCGAATCCAAGGGAGGAAAGAGCCTCTGGCAGACATGGAGGTGGGTGACCCCAGCAGGCAGGAAACCAAGCAGGCCATGGAGAGCATGAGCTGCACTACAGGATTCTGACCCAGAAGGAAAAACAGTCAAAAAAATAGTAGCCTGAGGCCCACAGATATTGAAGAGACATGGAAGCAGAAAACCCACAAAGGAGCCCAAGGGGAAGTGGCCAGAGAGGCAGAGTGGGAACCAGCAGAGTGTCATGGTCCAAGCTGTCAGCTGATGGAATGGAGGAGCAAAGGAAGAATGTCCCACATTGCACGGTGCATGGGGCATGGCAGAAAAGGCCTGAAGAATGTCCCAGTTTACACATCCCTAGGGCACTATAAGAAAGCTTTCATCTGACCTGCAAGATGCCATTCAGAAGCACAGGAAACACAGCTCCCCTAAAGAGACTCAAGTGTTGTGTAAAAGATAGTTGAAGATTTGTGTTCATTGCGGAAGAGTTTCCATAGAACAGGTATGAAGGAGCAAATGTAACCAGCAAAGAAGGGCTATGTCCCTATCAGGCTGCTAGGAGGTGAAGGGACACCGTGTTGTTGCACGTGGGACCCTACAGTGCTGCAGACTGGCGCTCACCCCAGGGAGGGCTGCTGGGTGGGGGAGTGATTGCCTTTGTGATGGAAGCTGGCCGTCTTCCCCACCTGCCCCTTAGATACTGGAAATTCGGCAAGAGAGCCATGCCAAGAGAACTGGAGGAGTGAGCAGGATGTGGGAAGAGCAACATGGAAGAACTTCCCTCATAGCTTCCCACAACTTCTGCCCAATCCTCAGAAAACATGGAAGATTTTTCAGATGTGACTTCTTTACTGTTCCAAAGTCTAGTACTGGTTTCTGTTACTCCTCTGAAGTATATATTAAGTATTAATTTTCTTCATGAATTTTTTAAATTAATTTCAAAGTTAATTTTCATTTGATAATCTGTTTTCTTCCTATTTCAGTTTGATGAACCAAATAATACAAAATAAATGTGCCCATCATGTGAAGCAAATGTATGGCTGTGCTGTCGTTATTGATAATGAGGCTTCATAAATTAATCTCTGCTAAAGACACTATATCCCTGGAACTCTGAGTTCATTTGTATCTCCATACAAATAAGTATTCCTTTATTTCTGAACTACTATAAAATGCATGAAAAACACTCTTAATTATCCACAGAAGGACATTTACTGGATACTTTTTCTGTGTGATACAGCTTGACCCAAAAATTCAGGAAGAGTGTCTAAGTGGAGGACAAGGAAAATCATCTTCAGTAAAACAAGGACAGCCCTAAGGCTATGTCCCCAGATGATGTCGCTTTGGCACAAAGCTGTGTGAGGAGCACAGGCTGCGCCTCAGTGCACCTAGGGAGGGCATCCCCTCTAGGGCCCTCTGTGTATTTTTGCAAAAACCTCATATTCTGCTTTACTGTCAGATTTAAACTCAATACTTACAACAGCATGTCAGCATGCCATGGAGGAATGTGAGAATAATATGACAGACTGCTCTTTCCCTTCAGCTTTTTATGGGACTTGGTAGAGCCCAGGACCTTTCTTGGTTCACATCCCATTGTTTATTTCAGAGCATTCAGACCTAGGATTCTAAGGGCAAGCTTAAAACAATTCAAAGTTGTCCAGTTTGTGTCCAAGAAAGACATTATGCCTGGAATTTCACATTAAAACTAATACAATGCCAGCTGGGGCAACGATCCACACTTTCACTTGAACTACTTCTATATCCATTCTACTGCATCTTAATGTTTTCTATTGAAAATTTTAACGTTTTAGGTTTTACATTATGTCTATGATCCATGTTTGATGCATATTTTGATAAAGTGGGAAGTGTGGGTTGATGTTCCTACAGATAAATATCCATTTGCTGCAGGGCCATCTGTGAGACAAACTATCATTTCTCCACCAAACTGGCTTTGCATCTCGGTCCAAAATCATTTATTCAAGTACGTGGCATATCTGGACTCCCTCCTTTGTTCTATTTATTTACCTATCTTGGTTATTGTGGCTTTTTAATATCTTGGACTTAGGTAGCACTAGGCTTGATCAATTTGTTCGTGCTCTGGGCTGTTGCGGGCAATTCTGGATACTCTGAATTTCCATATAAACTTTAAAATCAGATAATCATTTTTACTACCAAAAAAAAATCCTGCTGTTTGTATGGTTTTGATAGGGATTGCATGAACCTATAGATCAGTCTGGGGAGAATTGACATCTTGACAATATTCTGATCCATGAACAAAGTACATCTTCATTTATTTAGAACTTCTTTAATTACTCTCTACAGCATTTTGTAGTTTTCAGTATACAGTTCTCGCACATGTTTGGTCAGATTTACCCTAAAGTATTTTATATATTGATGCTATTGTAAATGAAATTTTTGCTTCAGCTTCCAATTGTTCCTGTATTTTGATCTTATAATGCATATGTCAAATTTATTTATTATTTCTAGGAGTTTTTTTGTACATTCCTTCAGATTTTCTATCATCTGCAATTAAAGATTTTTAATTCTTTCTTTCTAATATTTCTTCTCTTGCCTTATTGGAGCAGCTGGAGCTTCCAGTAAAATAATGTTGTGCTGAAGTGGTGAGAACAGACATCTCTTCCTTATTTCTGGTCTAAGGAGGAAAGCATTCAGTTTCTCACATTTAAGTATGATGCTGGCTATAGGCTTTTCATAGATGCTCTTTATCACGCTGATGAAGCTCTCTTGTTTTTATTGAGTTTTTGAGAGATTTTATCAGTAATGGATGTTGGATTTTGCCAAAAATTTTTTCTGCATCTATTGAGATAATAATATAGATTTTCATGTTTAATTCGTTGGTAAATTGCATTGACCCATTTCTCAAATATTACACCAGTCTTCCACTCCAGGATACATTTCACTTAGTTATGATACATTATATTGTTAAATTGAATATGCTAGTTTTTAAAAATTTACATCTGTGTTCATAAGAAATATTTGTCAAGAGTTTTCTTACACTGGTTTTGCCTGATTTAGGATTCCGGGCCTCATAGAATGAGTTGGGAAGTACTCTCTTCTCTTCAATTTGCTATAAAGCTTTGTGTAGAATTAATATCGTAACAGTATTTCTTCCTTAAATATTTGGTAGAATTCACCAAAGCCACCTTAGCCTGAGTTTTTTGTTTTATTATGTTATTTGTAGGAAGGTGCTTAAGTACAAAATCAATTTCTTTAATAGGCATAGGGCTGCTCAGGTTATCTAGTTCTTCCTGAATGAGGTTTCGTGGAGTGTGTTTTTCAAGGAAATTGTCCATCTTATCTAAGTTGTCAAATGTACTGGCATAAAGTCGTCTATATCATTCCCTAACAGTGTCTTCAGTGTCTGTATGCTCTGTGGTGCTGCACCCTCTCTTATTTCCCATATTGATCACTTGTGTCTTCTCTCTTTCTTTTCTCATCAGTTTGGCCCGGGGCTTGTGAGCATCACTGATCTTGTCAAGGAACTAGGCTGTGCTTTCACAGATCTACTCTATTGTTCTTTTGTTCTCCCTTCTGGTCTCTGTGATTTTCTTTCTAACACTTGCTTTTATTTTAATTTGCTCTTCTCTTCCTAGTCTCAGGATGGAGGTTGAGGTCATTGACTTAAGACATTTTTTCTTTTCTAATATTGGTATTTAGTGGTATAAATTTCCCTGTAAATACTGCGTTAGAGCAGGGACCAGCAAACCATGCTTGTCATCCATTCGTATTGCTATGGCTGCTTTCGTGTTACCGTGGCAGAGTTGAGTAACTGCCCCAAAGACCACATAACCCACATGCCTGCAATATTAACCATATAGCCTTTTAAGAAAAATTTTTCTGACTTCTGCCTGAGAGTACTCCCACAAATTTTGATATGTTCTGTTTTCATTGCAATTCAATTCAAAATACTTTGTAATTTCAATTTCAATTTCTTCAATTCAATTGAATTATTTAGAAGTGTATTACTGAGTTTCCAGATATTGGGGAATTTTCCAAATATCTTTGTTACTAATATCTAATTTAACTTAAACTGTGAAAATTCAACAGAAAAAATATTTTGTATTACTTGAATCCTCAATATTTTTTAATTTTGTTTTGCTTTCCTGTTTTATTGAGGTATAACTGACATTAAGTTTTTATTATTGAAATACATTGCTGATATAAAATAGGCATTTCAGATACACAATATATATATAGTGATTCAATAATTATATATATTATGAAATGCTCACCACAATAAGAGTAGTTAACCAACTGTCACCATACAAAGACATTACAATATTATTGACTATATTAAGATTTTTTTATGGCCCAGAATGTGGTTTATTTTGGTCAGTGAGCATTTCGTATATACTTTGAAAGAATATACATACTGCTATTCTTGAGGGGAATTTTCTATAAATGTCAATTAGGTCAAGTTAGTTAATAATGACAAAATTTTATATATCCTTGCTGATTTTTCTGTTTTATCAATTATTGCAACTGGTGTACTGAAACCTCCAATAGTAGTTGAGAATTTATCATAGCTCCTTGCAGTTCTATCAATTTTAGTTCCATGTATTTGGGATTCTGACATTAGTAGCATAAGTGTTTAGGATTGCTGTGTTCTTTATGAAATTATCCCTTTATCATTATGAAATGTCTTTTTTTTTATCCTGGAAATAGTCTTTGCTCTTCGGTCTGCTCTGTCAGATATTAACACAGCTACTCCAGTTTTCGTCTGATGAGGCTTCTGCCATTCCTTTACTTTTAACCTATTTGTGTCTTTATCTTTTATACTGTCTTCAGACTTTTACAGTACAGAACAGCAGTATGTGTATAAATGTAGGCGGCATATAGTTGAATTGAGCCTGTTTGTTCAATACGACAATTCCTGCTTTTTACTTTTAATATTTAGTCTTTTATGTTCATGCAATTGTTCATATAATTAGGTCTAAACCTTGCAGTTTGTTTCTTATTTATCCCTCTATTCTTTTTCCCTTCCCCCCTTTTTCTACATTCCATTGTCTTAAATAAATATTATTAATGATTCTACTTTATACTCTTTGTGGACTTATTAGCTGCCACTCTTTGTTTTTTCTTTTAGTGTTTCTTTAGAGTTTATAGTACGTATTTTTAACTTGTCACAGACCACCTTGATGTATTATACCAGCATGGCATAACTGGTGAAGTTATGCCAATTTATGGATAATGTAAGAACTTTACGTTAGTGTACTTTAATTTCTTCTTTTCCAGCCTTTATGTTATTGTTGTCATACATTCTACTTATATATATGTTATAAACCCTTTAATGCATATTATTTTATTTAAAAAATTATCTCTTAAAATGACTTAAATAAGACAAAATGTCTATGAATTTACAGTCTACATAGTCACCATTTCCAGTATTCGCCATTCCTTTGTGGACATTCATGTTTCCATTGGTGACGTTTTCCTTCTGCCTTAAGAACTTTGATGTGTCTGCTATTTATGAATTCTGTTAACTTTTGTATTCCAAGAGAAGTCTATTTTTTGTATACAAAAAAAACATGAAAAAATAGTTTCCCTCCATAGATCTCTGGGGTTCACTCTCTTGTAGCTCTCTCCTCTCTAGCGTTCTGCCTGGCAAATTCTAACCCTCTCCAGATGCTCGGTTCTATCACTTCAATTCAGGAAGTCTGCTGAGCTCCGTGTGGTTCCCTCTCCCCTCATGGCATCCTGGAGACTCTCCAAGGCAGTGAGCTGGGGCAATCACAGGCCTCACCTCACAAGTTCCCCATTTCTCAAGAATCATTGCCCTTTTTGCCTGATATCCAGAATATCTTGATTATCCTTACGGGTTTGGGTTTCGGTTTGTTTTGAGTTTTGGGTTTTAGTTTATATTCTTATTGGATATCTCAATCAAGACCATAAATTCAGTCCGTGTTACTTCATCTTGACCAGAGCAGAAGCTGTGCTATGTTTTTTTAACCATGTATGTCAACATACAGTCATTCTGGGAGACTCTAGGCACCAAAGTATTAAGATTTACCTCTGAATGGTGAGATTATGACAATTTTTTAATTTGTGTATGTATGTGTGTCATTTATACTTTCTACAATAAACATATTACTGTAAAATAAAAATAATAAAATAATATTTTTCTCTAAAAATATTGTATAAGGTCTATCTTGGGTGACAGGTGCCCCTGGAACAGATCACAGCGCTCTACCCCCTTCTGATGTGTGCCGGGTGACGCGATCAGGGCACATGCTCACCTCGTACAGCAAGACTGGTGAAGTGCTGCAGGTCATTGCCAGGGTAACCAGGAAGTATCAAAGTTTAGCCAAAACATCTAAGTGATACCCCAAATCTCTAAGATGATGGGCACGCAAAATGGCCATCAACATCTTAAAGCCATGAACTCTCAAAGGCTTAAATATTTTTATGGAAGGCAGCACACACACACAAACACACTGACACACTTCACGGAAACACACATAAATATGTCATCTACAATAAATGACACAAAGCTTTTCTACTGATACTTCAGAGAAGAGACATCGAGAAAATTCTAATCACAAGGGAAGGATTAAGGGAAATTAATTATGTAATTCTTATTTTAACTTATTGAGATATGTAAAATACCATTTGCATTCCTTTAATACTTCATTTTTATTTTATTGTACAAAAAAATATTTCTAAGAGCTTTCAAAAACTTCCTAAAGGCCTTCATTTTATGACCCTCTTTAAAAAAATTCTTAAGTTCTTCATCAATGAATTCATAAGACCACAGTTGAAAAGTGAGAGGAAATAGATCATTTTATTCTTAATATTAATTAGAAGAAACCTCAGTTTCCACCAGTATCATATACTAATGTAACCATTTCCTTAAAAATTTATCAGAATGGGAATGAAATCAATTCAGACAACTTAATGCTACACTGGACGACCAGTGACCTATCCTCCCTCCCTCAAGATAACCAACGGCCCTTCAAATGAAGCAGTGACATTGAGGAGCTAGATTTCTAATGAAGGCGTCTGTTGAGTAGAATGCTAAGTGAGTGAGTTACTTGGGGTCTATAGTTACCGGAAGCAAACCTGTTATACTGGTACATACCATCTCTCTCAGCTCCTTATTGGAAACAATAATAACATTTGGTGGGTCCCCAATGGCAGTGGCAGCTCCTCCAATGTTAGTGAAGATCACTTCTGCAATTAGGACATGCCTTGGATCGAGGTTGAGCACCTCACATAACCTGTCATGAATGGAGGAAAATGAAAGTAGACCCACTATTCACATTATTGAAGGCCCATGTGTGACTTAAATATGTTTTAAAGCACTTGCATGTATATAAGAGGCACACATACGTACATGCACACACACACCTGTGGAAATAGCAAGGGGATGGGCAATGGCAGGAATATTACACAGCTAAAAGCTCCATTTGACCCGCAGAATCACATTTCTTCAAAAGTTAACCTTCCACCCACCCAAACCATGATTGTGAAAATATACCATGCCCTGTCCCCCATAGGTCTGGAGGAAGCACGGTCCCCTGTGCACAGACCCCAGGGAGGGCAAGCCCTAACATAGGGAGTGGCTGCTGGCCACCACACCCCTCCATGGCAGGGGTCGGGCCAGTGCAGGAAGCAACAACACCGGTGGCTCACGCCAGGCCTGCCAGCTTGGTTCATTACCCATCTTCCCCTTCGCAGAAGCTAAGGCCCTAAGCTGTCCCCTAGCCACTTCCCCTTAACAATTACCTATGGGTTTCTTCTCCTCCTTGGCTCCCACTAGATGTATCTGGTAACTTTTGAAAGTCTTGCTGCCTGGCCCACGAAAGACCAAGACCTAGAAATGTATCTGTCTTCCTACAGCTTCCTAACTGGGTCTGCGGAGCACACAGTTGAAAAGCATTGCTCTCTAGAAAATTTAGGAAGCACATGATTCCATCCACCATGCCTACCCATCTGCATTGCCCACTTCCATGTAGAAACTGGGCCTTGGGTCTTCAAGCTGACGGGAGGCGCTGCTGTACTCAAGGGTCATTCCCCTGACTGCCCAGCTCAGAGCGCAGCCAGCAGCTCCTCTAACAGAAGTGTGTGGGAGCCGAGGAGGGAACAGTGTCTGGGCACCAGGGCCAGGAGTGAGTCCAGAACAAGGATCAGCAACAGCATCAGCTCTCATTTGAGGAAGCTCCCAGGAACTGCTTCTAGCAGGAAAATAACTAGTGTGTGCTAATCAACAGTACCAGACCGAGTGCAGAAATGGCATCCTGTCTAAACGGACCTAGCTATTTAACTATGAAGACAAATGCTACTCAGTGCAAAGGCAGAAGACTGTGATTCATCTTATAAAGTCTTTTAGAATATCGTCATATAAATAGTGAATCTGAGCACACTGACACTTGAATCTTGAAGGATGTAATTTTTAGACTAATAAATGGAACTGCTACTCTCATGTAAAATTACAAAGCCAGCTCATGGAACAGTGAGGATATAAACAAATCTCAACAAGGCTGAGACAGCCTTTGGCTGTCCTGGCTATACCTGGATGCTGGGACCATGGGCAGCCTCTGGAAGCCTGCGCTCACTAGGGCCACCATCCATGTGCATGAAGACATGCTAGGATCTTGTGCAGAAAGGTGGTACCATGGTTTCAAACCAATGTCAGCAGCAAAGTCTCCCTGATTGGAGGGAGTGGGTATGGCCTGCCTCTTGCCCACGGAGGTATCCTAGGGGAATTTTTGGTACTTGTTGTTAGTAGCACATTATGGTTCAAGGCCACCCTTGAAATGCAGTCACTTCAACCCTCATTTACCTCCAGAAGACCCCCAAATGCTGGAAGGTGCTACAACCACCTAGGCAGGAAGGCTGAATCCCCTGCCCCAAATCCCTGGCCACACAGGGCATGACAACCCAGCTAAGCGTGCAGGTGCCTGGACAAGATGGCTCCCCAGACTGCCGGTGTGCCCACTGCCACCACCTGCTCCCTGCTCCCCTACCCGCTTCCTCTTTCTTTGCCCAGAATTAGTCCTGAGCCCTAAAAATAGTCCCTGGCTGGGTACTTTGAACTTGCTGTTTCTCATGTCTACTATCCAGGAAGGTCTCTTGTCTGGCAGAACCCTCAAAACACTAACTTGGATTAGTCCCTTTGACAGTACAGCCCAGACCAGTGTGGCTGAAGTGACTTGTCTGAGGTCCCTCATTACCTAGTTTGCACTACCTGAACCCCCCCAAGAGAACCTGTAACCCCCTCAGCCTCTCCTCAGGACCAGCGAGTGCCAGTGCATGATGGGTCTGAGCCAGGAGCACCATGACAGGCTGGGGAAGCATCTTTAACGTGAAGATGCAGCTGATGGATGCAGTGTTGGTCCATGACCTCAGACAGGGCCTGTGCAATGCCTGGGCCCAAAGCTCAAGTTCCAAAAGATTCCAGGCAAATGGCTTAATAAATGTGGTCCTTCATAAATGTCCAATGAACAAAGTGAATGGAATTAAAAGAAACAGGGTTAAATCAAACTGAATTTCTCTGTCCCAAAGTCATCCCACAAAGCCTTGCCAGTTGCAGTTCAGTGACCCTCCAAACCTTGCACAAGGATCCTAGGAGAGCCAGATGGCTGTCCCACATACCCCCTGACCCCTGCCACACCTGTGACCAGCCCAGGGGCCCTGAGAGATGGTGCCAGGAGTGCATACACAAGAACTCCTGGCACCTGACAGTCTGTCCCCAGGACACAAAGGCCTGTCTCCTGACCCCCACAGGCCCTTCTGCAGTCACACAGGTGCCCAGAGAGATGCAGGATGAACAGGGCATGTGAGCACACGAGTCCCAGTGAGGTCAAGAGCAGCCTGGACTGACAGTCTGCATACCTTATGGTGACAGGAGTGAAGAGGAGTGACGTGGTGACATTGTCCAGGAAGGCAGAGAGGATGGCAGCAATGAGACACAGCATGGCGATCATGGCCCCTGCTCTTCCCCGGGACAGCTGGTACGCCTAGATGCACACATGAAGAAAGGGGCAGTAGCGGTCAGCAGTCAGGGTCAATGGGTCAAAGAACAGATGCCACCTTCCATTAGGGACTCTGGGAATTTAGGGGTCCAAACAAACATTGCATGGTGGATTAAAATTTAGAGCCACAGATTCTTAAGTGCTGATATGAGGCAATGATGGCCCATACCTGGACATTCTATGGCTACCTTGACCTACATTTCTCTCCTCTGATTCTCCTCTTTACAAGCCTGTGATGGTTCACTTGTCACAAGGTGACAACCCTCGATCCCTTAATGTCATCCAGTACTTTATGATCTCCTTTTGGTCAGACAGACTGGGCAGCCAGGTTGAGGTCCAGCTGACACTGGAGCCTGCTGATCTTGAGGGACCTAAGGAATACTTTTAGCACTGAGGTACTGGAAGGAAGAGGCCAGGTATCTACCTGGAAGGCCAAGATGTTGCACAAAGATGGCAAAACCACTAACACTGCTCTACTTTTCATACTGTGCTAAGGGCTTTTTTGAGCAAATAATGTTTCAACAGAAATTCTCAGTTCTACAAAAAAAGATTCAAACACAGCACTAGGCTGTGCATGAGCAGGTCACAGCTAGACCCCCTCTTCCAGCCCTGAGGGGTAAGATGAATGCTGATTCCAGCAGCCAGAACTTGCTGGGGGATTTTAAAAGTGAATGTTTAGGAGGATTTCTCAAGATGGCAGCATGAGTGGGATGGCAGAAATCTCCTCCCAAAACCATATATATTTTGAAAATACAGCAAACACAACTATTCCTAAAAGAGAGACGAGAAGATACAGTACAACAGCCAGGCCACATCTACAACTGTGAGAACTCAGTATCTCATGAAAAGGGTAAGATACAAAGCCATGACCTGGTGGGATCCGAGCACTCCCCCAGCCCGAGCTAACCAGTGGGAGGAAAAGAATCAAGAGTGGGAGGGAGTGGAAGCACAGGACTGCTAAATAACCAGCCCTAGTAATCTGCACCAGGAGCACAGACACACATTGCATGGTGTACTGAATATTAAGAGAAAGGGAAAAGTAAAATCAGAGACTGAGACTGCGAGTGGGTCCCCACAGCTGGCTCTCCTGGGGCAAAAGAAAAGCGGGCATTTTAAAATTCTTAAAGGGACAAGGGTTTAACAGGTGGACAAAATCATCCCAGCACATTCAGCCCAGCAGGCTGGGAATCCTAAGAAACTTCAGGCAACCTAACCCCCTGGGTGGCAATGTAGCTCTGAAGCCACTCACAGCAATAAGAAGCCTGCTGTTTATTCCCCTCCATCGGCACTGCAAGCAAACCAGCTGACCCGCCATTGCTCCAGACCAGCCTCACCCACAGTAACAACACAGAGTCTTCTCCCAGCATGCAGCTAACCGGGCCAGACCCAGAGGCTGCCCCCTACATACAGCAGCCCAGCACAGGCAGAGGAAGCCAGCTAAAAGTTCAGAAGGCAGGAAGGGGCACCGTTCTTGCAGGAGAACACACGCTGCATGCCTGTGACCCCTGGGAGTGCCCTAGGCTATCCCGAGGGCTGCCCCACCCATGGCAGCTCAGGGGATTAACCCAGAGACTGCACCCTGTGTGCGGGTAACTGGCATGGGCAGCAGAGAAGGGCAAGGTGACCAGCAAACAAGAAGGGACTTTGTTCTGCCAGCTGACACACACGCTCCTCGCCGGAGATCGTTTCTATTGCCATGAAAAGGCAAAAGAACCTGGTCCAGTCCAAAATCACTCAAACGCCAGAGAGAAGGCCTGGTAAGATGGATATAACCAATCTTTCTGAAAAAGAATTCAAAATAAGAGTCATAACCATGCTGATGGACTGGCAGAGAAATATGTAAGAGCTAAGGAATGAAGTCCGGAGGGATATAACAGAAACGAAACAAACAATGGAAGGACTTAAGAGCAGACTGGATGAGGTGCAAGAGACTGTTAATGGAATAGAAATCAGAGAACAGGAATACAGAGAAGCTGAGGCAGAGAGAGATAAAAGGATCTCTAGGAATGAAAGAATATTAAGAGAACTGAGTAACCAATCCAAATGTAACAATATTCACATAATAGGGGTACTAGAAGAAGATGAGAAAGAAAAAGGGATAGAAAGTGTTTTTGAAGAAATAATTGCTGAAAACTTCCCCAAACTGGGGTAGGAAATAGTCTCTCAGACCATGGAATCCCACAGATTTCCCAACACAAAGGACCCAAGTAGGACAGCACCAAGACCTATAATAATTAAAATGGCAAAGATCAAAGACAAGGACAGTGTATTAAAGGCAGCCAGAAAGAGAAAAAAAGATCACCTACAAATGAAAACCCATCAGGCTATCATAAAACTTCTCAACAGAAACCTTGCAGGCCAGAAGAGAATGGCATGATATATTTAATGAAATGAAACAGAAGGGCCTTAACCAAGAATACTGTATCCAGCAGGACTATCATTTAAATTTGAAGGAGGGATTAAACAATTTCCAGACAAGCAAAAGTTGAGGGAATTTGCCCTCCACAAACCACCACTACAGGATATTTTAAAGGGACTGCACTATATGGAAGCACTCCTAAGGCTAAAAAGATGTCACCAGAGAAAATAAAATCACAGCAAAGAAGGCAGACCAACCAAATACTAACTAAAGAAAAAAAAATCAGCTATCCAGAAAAGCAGTCAAAGGAAACACAAAAGAGTACAGAATAAAAACCTAACATATAAAGAGTGGAGGAGGAAGAATAAGAAGGGAGAGAAATAAAGAATCATCAGACTGTGTTTATAATAGCATAATAAGTCAGTTAAAGTTAGATGGGTAGATAGCAAAGAAGCTACCCTTGAACCTTTGGTAACCATGAATCCAAAGCCTGCAGTGGCAATAAGTACATATGTATTGATAATCACTCTAAATGTAAATGGACTGAATGCACCAATCAAAGACACAGTGTAATAGAATGGATAAAAAAGCAAGACCCATATGTATGCTGCCTACAAGAGACTCACTTCAAACCCAAAGACATACACAGACTAAAAGTGAAGGGATGGAAAAAAATATATCATGCAAACAATAGGGAGAAAAAACAGGTGTTGCAGTATATGTATCAGACAAAATAGACATCAAAACAAAGAAAGTAAAAAGATATAAAGAAAGACATTACATAATGATAAAGGAGTCAGTCCAACAATATAATATAACCATTATAAATATCTATGCATCCAACACAGGAAGACCTACATATGTGACACAAATAATGACAGAATTAAAGGGGGAAATAGAATTCAATGTATTCATTTTGGGAGACTTCAACACACCACTCACTCCAAAGGACAGATCAACCAGACAGAAAATAAGTAAGGACACAGAGGCACAGAACAACACACGACAACAGACGGACCTAACAGACATCTACAGAACTCTACACCCAAAAGGAGCAGGATACACATTCTTCTGAAGTGCACATGGAACATTTTCCAGAATAGCCCACATACTAGGCCACAAAAAGAGCCTCAGTAAATTCAAAAAGATTGAAATTCTACCAACCAACATCTCAGATCACAAAGGCATAAAACTAAAAATAAATTATACAAGGAAAACAAAAAGGCTCACAAATACAAGGAGGCTTAACAATATGCTCCAAAATAATCAATGGATCAATGATCAAATAAAAACGGAGATCAAGCAATATATGAAGACAAAGGATAACAACAGCACAAAGCCCCAACTTTTATGGGATGCAGTGAAGGCAGTTCTAAGAGGAAAGTATATAGCAATCCGGGCCTATTTAAAGAAGGAGGAAAAATCCAAAATGAATAGTCTAAAGTCACAATTATTGAAACTGGAAAAAGAAGAACAAATGAGGTCCAAAGTCAGCAGAAGGAGGGACATAATGAAGAACAGAGAACAAATAAATAAAATTGAGAAGAATAAAACAATAGAAAAAATTAATGAAACCCAGAGCTGCTTCTTTGAGAAAATAAACAAAATAGATAAGCCTCTAGCCAGACTTATTAAGAGAAAAAGAGAATCTACACACACAAATAGAATCAGAAGTGAGAAAGGAAAAATTATGACTGACACCACAGAAATACAGAGAATTATTAGAGAATACTATGAAAATCTATATGCTAAAAAACTGGATAACATAGAAGAAATGGACAACTTTCTAGAAAAATACAACCTTCCAAGACTGATCAAGGAAGAAACAGAAAATCTAAACAGACCAATTACCAGCAACAAAATTGAATCAGTAATCAAAAACACTACCCAAGAACAATACTCCCGGGCCAGACAGATTCACTACTGACTTTAATCAGACATTTAGAGAAGACATAATACCCATTCTCCTTAAAGTTTTCCAAAAAACAGAAGAGGAGGGAATACTTCCAAACTCATTCTATGAATCCAGCATCACTCTAATATCAAAAACAGGCAAAGACACCACAAAAAAAGAAAATTACAGAGCAATATCCCTGATGAATGTAGATACAAAAATACCCAACAAAATATTAGCAAACTGAATTCAAAAATATATCAAGAGGTTCATACACCATGATCAAGTGGGATTCATCTCAGGGATGCAAGAATCGTACAACATTCGAAAATCCATTAACATCATCGACCACATCAACGAAAAGGACAAAAACCACATGATCATCTCTGTAGATGCACAATTGCATCAAAAAGAATAAAATACCTAGGAATAAACCTAACCAAGGAAGTGAAAGACCTATACCCTGAAAAATACAAGACAATTTTAAGAGAAATTAAAGAGGACACTAACAAATGGAAATTCACCCCATGCTCTTGGGTAGGAAGAATTAATATTGTCAAAATGTCCATCCTACCTAAAGCAATCTACAGATTCAATGCAATCCCTATCAAAATACCAGCAGCATTCTTCAACGAACTGTAACAAATAGTTCTAAAGTTCATATGGAACCACAAAAGACCCTGAATAGCCAAAGCAATCCTGAGAAGGAAGAATAAAGCAGGGGGGATCTCACTTCCCAACTTCAAGCTCTACTACAAGGCCACAGTAATCAAGACAATTTGGTACTGGCACAAGAACAGACCCACAGACCAATGGAACGGACTACAGAGCCGAGATATAAACCCAAGCATATATGGTCAATTAATATACGATAAAGGAGCCATGGATATATAATTGGGAAATACAGCCTCTTCAACAGCTGGTGTTGGCAAAACTGGACAACTACATGTAAGAGAATGAAACTGGATCATTGTCTAACCCCAAACACAAAAGTAAACTCAAAATGGATCAAAGACCTGAATGTAAGTCATGAAACCATAAAACTCTTAGAAAAAAACAGGCAAAAATCTCACATAAACATCAGCAACTTCTTCATGAACATATCTCCCTGGGCAAGGGAAACAAAAGCAAAAATGAACACGTGGGACTGTATCAAGCTGAAAAGCTTCTGTACAGCAAAGGACACCATCAAAAGAACAAAAAGGCATCCTACAGTATGGGAGAATATATTCATAAATGACATATCCAATAAAGGGTTGACATCCAAAATATATAAAGAGATCATGCGCCTCAACGAACAAAAATCAAATAATCCAATTAAATGGGCAGAGGATCTGAACAGACACTTCTCCAAAGAAGAAATTCAGATGGCCAACAGGCACATGAAAAGATACTCCACATCGCTAATCACCAGAGAAATGCAACTTAAAACCTTAATGAAATATCACCTCACACCAGTTAGGAGGGCCACCATCCAAAAGACAAACAACAACAAATGTTGGCGAGGATGTGGGGAAAGGGGAACCCTCCTACACTGCTGGTGGGAATGTCAATTAGTTCAACCATTGTAGAAAGCAGTATGGAGGTTCCTCAAAAAACTCAAAATAGACCCAGGAATTCCACTCCTAGGAATTTACCCTAAGAATGCAGTAACAAGTTTAAAAAAGACTTATGTACCCCTATGTTTATCGCAGCACTATTTACAATAGGGAAGAAATGGAAGCAACCTAAGTGTCCATCAGTAGATGAATGGATAAAGAAGATGTGGTATGTATACACAACGGAATATTATTCAGCCATAAGAAGAAAACAAATCCTATCATTTGCAACAACATGGATGGAGCTAGAGGGTATTATGCTTAGTGAAATAAGCCAAGCCGAAAAAGACAAGTATCAGATGATTTCACTGATCTGTGGAGTATAAGAACAAAGCAAAAACTGAAGGAACAAAACAGCAGCAGATTCACAGAACCCAAGAATGGACTAACAGTTACCAAAGGGAAAGAGACTGGGGAGGATGGGTGGGAAGGGAGGGATTAGGGGGGAAAGGGGCATTACGATTAGCACACATAATGTAGAGGGGGAAGCACAGGGAAGGCTGTACAACACAGAGAAGACAAGTAGTGATTTTATAGCATCCTTCTACGCTGATGGACAATGACTGTAATGGGGTATGTCGGGGGGAGTTGGTAATGGGGGGAGTCTAGTAACCATAATGTTGCTCATTTAATTGTACATTAATGATACCAAAAAAATTTTTAATAGGAAAACAAATTCAATGCTCTCAAAGCTAAAAAAAAAAGTGAATGTTTATATATTCAATACTTAGAGAGTAATCATTGAAATTAGTTCACCAAAAAGCAAAGTAGTCAGAAGCTGATGACTTGAAATATTTAGATACTCTAAAATGCAAAACAGTTGATATATAGCTCTCAACCTGCCAATTTAAATAATGTTACACAAACATTCAACCCTAGTGTTCTTTCCCTTGACTTCCTCTTCAGGTGTTCATTGAGAAGCTGAGAGCCACCTAACCTAGCTCAGCACCTGTCACCAGCCTTACAGCAGTGACAGTGACAAGGATGGAATGTTAAAATATTTGCTTTATTTATAGTGTTATTAACTAAACATATTATGGTAGAAAAATAAATATACCAATTAATTAATACATAAATATCAAATGCCACATCAAACCTACCTTTACAGCACAATAATCAAAAAATCCAGTTTCTGAAAATATGGCTACTAAGATCATCTGTGGGGAAAAGAGAAAAAGGAGACAGGAGATCTTTTAGCAGAGCACCATCCTGCAAGGACATCAGAATGCTGTTCAGATCAGAGCCTTGGGCTCTGTGTGAGAGCCACCACCTCAACAAGCTTTTCACTCTCTTGCTGAGTGTGGTCTGCTTACCAGCTCCCTGAAGGGAGCCTCTTGCGGGCAGGCTTTTTGCACCGAGATGCTGGTCAAGGATATATGCCAAAGGTACATTATCATTCCATCTAATCTTCACAACAAACATCAGATGTTATTTTTACTCTTTGCTTTATAGACCAGGAAACGGGGGCAGAGATGGGAAGTTACTTACTCACCATCACAAAGTGAGAAGCAGGGAAGGAAATAGGCTAGAATGTGGACTTGTGCATCTATATTTCCACACAAGCAGCATTAAATATTTTAACATTTTTAAACTGGGTTAAAATAAACTTAGTTTCCTAAAATAATTAAAAGACTTATCACCAATGTGATCAAGACATGCAAATAAGAACAATTACATTAAAATGATTCTTCTCTGGGTTCTGTATGAACACAGAATGCCTGATCATTTGCATTTCTTTCTAGGAATGACATTGAGTTTGTGAAAATAACCATCCTAGATAGTAATAAAAGATGATGTCCCATTTATTCAAATCTAATCAGTGAGACATTTCAACCAGCCTGAACTTTCTGGAAGATTCTTTATCCTGCTAAGATGGCACTGTGTCTTGAACTAGGAGAAGACGCAGCTTCGTATGCTGATTCTGCCACTTAGAAGTGGTTTAACCTTGAGCAAAAAATTATTTAATCCCCTGTACTTGAGTTTTCTCACCTAGCTTCTGAATGGTTTGTTCCTTGTAAGGTTCTTGGGGAAATTCAATATAATTACGTAAATTAAAGTATATGGAGAAGAGTTGGCCCAATATTGC
Organism: Smutsia gigantea; assembly: GCA_032199065.1. Taxonomy (NCBI): domain Eukaryota; kingdom Metazoa; phylum Chordata; class Mammalia; order Pholidota; family Manidae; genus Smutsia; species Smutsia gigantea. The sequence continues at coordinate 376,573 of JAVSCE010001054.1, read as the reverse complement.
TTTTCAAATAAACCGTACAAAAAAAAGTGCCTAAAATCACTTTAGCCTCAGTACAAATATCTGCCTTCTCTGGAGAGACCACTGTGGCTGTTTGTTGAATGCAGCACTTCACACACATGAGCAGGTGCTGGGTGGGCTTCCACTGTGGAGGGGAAGCGGTTTCACACATTTCCTGCCAGAACCACCCAGGAGAGGCTGAAACTCAGGGGTTGGGTAAGTGGCCCCACGGGTGGTTGACTGCCATGAAATAGGGCAGAAAAGGCAGGGTTCTGGTTATACAGACTGTCTTTGTAGCCCCAAACTTCTAGAACCATAGAACTTTGGTGAACTGATTCAATTAAGAAAAAATTAAAACATTTGTTATGGGCTGAATTGAGCCATCCCAACCCTATTCATATGTTGAAATCCTGAACCCCAGTACCTCAGAATGTGACTGTATTACAGAGGTAATTAAGTTACCTTTAACTAAGTTACTTTGATTAAATGAAATTGATCCCCATCCCACCCCCACCTAAACTGGTCTGACTGGGGTCGAGAGGAGGACACACACACACACACAGGGAAGACCAAGACCGCCTGCAAGCTAAGGAGAGGCCTCCAAAGAACTGACCCTGCTGACACCTTGGTCTCAGACTTCCTGCCTCCAGAACTATGAGGAAATAAATATCTGTTGTCTGAGTGCCACTCAACGTGCAGTACTTTATCACAGTAGCCCCAGCACACTACTACACCATTCACTGGAGTCTTTTTTTTTCACGTATTTTATGAGACATCTGGTAGGCCTTCCTTCTTCCTTCCAGATGCCCAAACACTATATACTTTCCAGGTCCCAGAACAATATTAGCTCCTCTATGAGACCTGAGTGCAGAGAACTGACCTGCCTCCCCACAGAGGAGGCAGCTAATTTGAGTTACATCGAAGCCTACAGGAGGATGGCCCTCCATTTACACTGCCAGCAGGAATAAAGTGTTAGCAAGGAAAATGAGGATATATAGTGACCTTCTGTACACTGGTCTTCTAGCCCAGAGAGGGGAAACCCACCTTCAGACCATTCAGCTGTTGTGGGATCTGTTCAAAGATGCATGAGTTATTCTCACTGCTGTCCAGGCCCTCATAAAATTCCGCTTACTCTACTGAAACTGGTTTCAGACTCATATCCCTTACTAGTTCCTCTCCTACAAGGAGACTTGGTGACATTCTTTACAGCACCAGCACAGAGTGGCCTCTTGACAATGTCTGATAAACGGGCAAACACACAATTACTACAGGATAATTTCTTCCTTCGTCTATATAAGTAAAAGTATCTTCCCAATCACCAAAACTTTTTACATGGCTCAGTGATGTGGGCTATTCCATTTTATATTTTAAGGGCAGTGATTCAAAAAGTTTGCTAAATTTCTTAAACGGCAAAATCATTTCCCTATCAGGCAGGCCTTATACTTGAATTGCCCAGCTAACTAGCCACAGCACCAAGCACTCCATTCCTCCTCAAGAGAAATTAGCTACACCTGCCCTAACACTTTTCAATCAAGCCCTAATTATGAAGTAACAGTGTTTTTAATATAATGAAGGATTATCAGCAATAATGGCAAAAAAGAAGGCCCCAGGTTACAGGGGCTTAGACTCCTGTCCTACTGGGAGGACCATAATTACCATGCCAAACAGCAGGGCCAGGGTTTCAAAATCAATCCACTCCACCACGTGGTTCAGGCTAGGTCTCTGCAATCAAAGCACAAATTCTCCAGTTAGTCCTCAGCACCACCCCCCTGGTAATGAGCTATAAAAATATGCTGTCCTTTACAGCAAACCCACTCACTGTGCAGGAGTCGCAAACCACACCATCTGCTTGCCTTTGAAGTCAGATGGTATCATTATTGAAAAACAGTCATGACCCAAGACAATGTAATGTTAACCTGTGTATTTCATAACAACACAGCAAATTTCTTCAGACCTGTTCCTGGCAACTCTGTGAAGAATGGTAGCCTGAAATGCAGGATTGGCCCTTGAGGTTAATGGAGTCCACATAGACGTTCCTTGGTGTCCAGGCCCAAAAGCAGGATCACAGAATCTTAAGGATATGTTTGCCCTGCTCTTCTCTCATCAGCTCACTCTCACTTCACCTTCTGACAATGCTGAAGTGCAAGGAAGGCCGGGGCCCAGGGGGCTGGAGCAAGGAATGAGGTGGGCACTTGGAGAGCCTAGCTGCTGAGAAAGAACCGCACAGCCGCCCAGCGAGCTTCCTGCAGCACAAACCATATGGCCCCTTAACGATCTCTGACTGAAATAATGACCACTACACCACTCCTTAACACTTAATAAAAATAACAGTGATTTACATATAAGTTCAAAGATTCTGGGACGTTTTACCCTTAGAGTTTGCATGTGTTTATACTAACTCCAGCCAAGAAAAAAAAACCATAATAACTAACAACATAGCCCCACATAGTTTTTTAAAACAACCATTATTCTTTGGTTGACTGAATGGCCTTTCCTGGCAGTTCTCAGAGCAATCCACTGAGTTCTATGCAGTAGTTTTCAGATCTAGTTCTGTGTGTTTCCACCTTGTGTGGTTCCAGCGTTGCTCCTCAAACAACCCCATGCCTCCGCTCCCAGTGGGCACTAGGCCTCTCCTGCTTCCCTACACTTGCTCCTGTGTCCCTGCCAGATGCGCACACTCAGCCCCGATGGGTCTACATCACTCCCCAGACGCGCATCTCTAGGCACCTCCTGGTGTCTGCAGGACAGAACCCCAACCTCACCATCAGCCAGCGCTCTGCTCCAGCCAGGATGGCCTCCCCTAGCTCCCAAGGGCTGACAACACCCAGGGCCAACACCAGCACCACTCAGCACACGGCCCTGGGCAAACACGTGACCATGAGCGGCCTTCCCTCGGCTAAAGATGGAAAAAAACACTACCAGGATGTGCATGTGTGGTAAGTCAAATGAAAAATATTCATCAATGCCATAAAGTTTGTTAGTTCATGCCTCTACATGGTTTCTGGGGAGAATGTGGAAATGATATAGAAGAGAATGAAAATCACCAGCAAGTGCCTAATTCCTGGATGGTCTTTGAATCTGACATTTTTTGAGTTGCAGGGCATTCACTCAAAATGTTACCACTTACGTCACCGATCACAGCCAGCGCTGCTAATGCCGCAAGGGACCCCAACATGGCTGCCAGTGTCCTGTGAACAATCTGGAAGAAACATAGGAAATTATTACATCCTAGTCAAAGGGGCTTAAATCACACAAAATCCTCTATTGGTATAAGTATCTGTCAACACTGGCTATTCTATACCATATCTGTTAAGACAATAAGTAAATTGTGGGCCTTGATGTTTCAGAGTCTGGACACCCCAGAGAAAAAACCACTACCAGTCTGCCTTCTAAAGAAAGCTGTTTTCCTTTCCTGAGTAATTAGATCACCCTAAAAGAGAAGCAGAAATCTAGATAAAGTATGTTCTATAAGGAAGCCTGCAGTAAATTGTCATTAATTATTTACTATATAATCCCTAGACAATGGGACTATTAGGTCCAAGACATAAGTCACTTCTGTCCAATTACTGGGATGTTATTAAACCAAAGGTAGAACGCCAAATGCTTAATCGAATTGAAACTTCAGTGCTGTCACTGAATCATGAAAGTATTCTATCTAATTATAATTAATGTGAATGTGGAATTTTTAAGACAAAATTGTAGAGAAGGCATAAACAAGAAAACTGTGAAATTTTGAGTTTAACTCATAGAGAAATTGCAGGCCCAAAGAAGAGCTAGAAACCAGCCTGCCCAGGCCTTGCTAACATTCATGGGGCTCAGGTCTTGCTAACCAAGAGTTGGAAGTTCTTGCCTCTGCATCCTGCCAAGACCCTTGGAAACACCCACTTGGCTAAAGACTATTTACTATAAAACCCCAAAACTTTTTCCTCTTGGTGCTGTAGTATCTCCAGCTCAGCCCTTCACTACTTCTGTAGTCAAGTCTTCTATTAAATTCTTGCTGTCACCAGTCTGGACTCCTGCATTTCCTTGGTTTTCTCTACCTAATAAAAATATGGAGAAAGGCAATGATGTGGAGAAATTGGAACCCTGAAATATTGCTCGTGGGAATGTAAAATGGTGCAGCCATTGTGGAAAAGTTTGGCAATTTCTTAAAAAGTCAAATAATAAATTTACCATTTGACCAGCAATTCCACTTTTAGGAATGTACCCCAGAGAAATGAAAACATATGTCCTATTAAATTAATTAAATGATACCATTAAACTAAGGTGGCTCTTATGCCTTACACCTACCTAAGCAAACCAAAATCTAAGCCTGCAATGCCTCAAGGTTAATAAATCAAAACCAGACTCTGGGAAGATGGTGTAGAGAGAGCCTGAATCTGCCTTCTCCCACCTGCACACCAAATCTACACTTAACACACAAAGCATTTCACCCTGAAAAGAATGGGTATCAAAGTGAACACCTCCTATAGGACGGACAGAAAGATTATACACACACAAAAACAAAACGTTCAGAGATGTGGTAACTGAGGGAACCCCACCCCCAGCACAGCCACTGGCAGAGGGAAGGGGGAGGGGTAACCCCGAGAGAGCCGGGTGCGGCCTCCCTGCCCTGAGATGCAGGAAAGAGCCTGGTGGCTTAAAGGGCAACTAGACCATAAGTGAAAAAACCCAAGTTTCAGAACTAAACATCCTCCGCTTGGCAAGGAAACCACTGGTGGCAGTCGGGATTGGGGGAGCTGGTGCGCCACTGTTGCACTCCTTCCACATGTCAGTGTGGCAGAGAACAGGATCCAGGCACACACACCAATCTTGAACGTGTTCTAGGCAGCCTCCAGACCCCTGCCCACACCCAGGTGCCCTAAAGGACACCCAGCAGTCCCACCTTGTTGCCTGCTCTTATCCACTGGCCCAGCCCCAACAGCAGAACTGGAAAGTTCCCTGGTCCACAGGGACAGTGCATGAATCTTTGGCAGGTGCCACCAAGGCAACTCCCCAGAGCACCTTGGGGGAACTCGAGTGTGTGGCTGACTCCTGGGTCCCAGCAGTATTCAGAGGGCACCCACACAGGCATTCCCCAGAGCAGCCCAGGGCATACAGGGGCTGCAAGGTAATGCAAGTGCAGAGTGTCTGATCCTAGCCCCCAGCAGAACCAGTGGGTATCATCACAGGAATTCCTGGGAGAAGCCCAGAACATGCAGGGACTAAGGGGAACATGCACAGAGTCTGACTCCATGCCACCAGTGGGACTCAGCAGGCACCCATGTGAGAATTCTTCAGAGCCGTCCCAAGTAGCCCAGAGCATGCACAGGCATACGGGTGAGGAGGCACAGGGGACTCAGCTGGTGCCAATCCATGAGTTACCTGGAGTGCACCCCTGACCAGCTGCTGGCCCACCACCCTCCCTCTGTCAGTACAGAACCCACACATGTCCACCCAGAATCCCCTCCAACAGGGCCCCAAGGCCACACCCTTGGGACCACACCCTGGGAACCCTGGCACCAGCTAAAGCCTGACTCACACTTACTTGGCCTCCAGCTTGCCAAAACTATGAGGCACATGCAGTCTAAACAGAGAACTGTCCCACACAAGGCCAATCCTTCAAGACAGGGAGAGCAAATCCTTTCAGCTAATTAATAGAACCAAGCATAGAAAGCCACACAAAATGAGGAGACAGAGGAATACACTCCAAATAACAGAACAAGAAAAAAAAGGGAAAAAACCTAAATGAAACAGAGTTAACCAATCTACCTGATAAAGAGTTTAAAGCAATAGTTATAAAGATACTCACTGGACTTGAGAAAACAACAGCAGAACTGAAGGCAGACCTCAACAAGGAGATAAAAAGTCTAAAAATTTCAGACAAAGAATTCAACAGGTGAAATAAAAAATATACACAGGAGGGAATGAACAGCAGGTTAGAGGATGCAGAAGAACAGATCAGTGACTTGGAAGATAGAGTAATGGAAAGCACTCAAGTTGAACAGCAAAAGGAAGAATTAAAAGAAATGAGAACAGAGTAACAGAGCTCTGGGACATCAAATTTGCATTATAGAACTCCCAGAAGGAGAAGAGTGAGAAAAAGGAGTAGAAAATTTTTTGAAAAGATATTAACTGAAAACTTCCCAGACCTGGGGAAGGAAACAGTCCATCAGGTCCAGGAAGCACAGAAATCTCCAAACAATATGAACCCAAGGATGTCCACACCAAGACACAGAGTAATCCAAATGTTAAAGATCAAAGACAAAGAGAGAACCTTAAAAGCAGAAAAGAAATGCAACAAGTCACATATAAGGGAAACCCTATAATGCTAACAGCTGATTTTGCTGCAGAAACTCTAGAGGCTAGAAGGAAATGGCATCATATAGTCGAAGTGCTGAACAGAAAAAACCTCCAAGAATACTCAACCCAACAAGGTTACACTCAGAATTGAAGGAGAAATAGAAAGCTTCACAGCAAACATAAGTTAAAGAAGTTAACCACTACTAAACCAGCCTTACAAGAAGTGTTAAAGGGACTTCTTTATGAGGAAGAGGAAAGACCCCAAATAGAAGCAAGAAATTTAAGAAAGGGAAAAATTACCACTGGTAAAGCAAACATACAGCAGAGGTAGAAGACCAATTACTTAAAAGCTACTATGAAGGTCAAAAAGACAAAAGTACCAAAAGCAATTACATCTAAAAATCTGTTACAGGAATCACCTAATTAAAAGGTAGAGACTAAAGATTTTGGAGGGGCGTGTTAGGAAAAAACGTACATTGCTGTGAACAGACTGCTGAAAGCAGCTCTGGTGAGCTCAGGAGGAGGAGAGCTGCAGAGAAGGCTTCAGTTCTTACAGCAGTTGTCATGAACAGAATGTTGATGGAAATTTAGACAGTAAAGGCCTTTCTGATAAAGCCTTTAGAAATGGAGAAATGATGAAGGTTATTGGACGCTGGAGGAAAGGCAATCCTTGTTACAAAGTGGCAAAGAACTTGGCTGAACTGTGCTTAGTGTTTTGTGGAAGGTAGAATTTGCAAGTGATGAAATTTGCTATTTGGCTGAGGAGACATCTAAGGAAAGAAAGGGTTTGTGAAAATTAAGAGAAACCTCACTGACATTGTGTCAGGATGCCTGCAGGGGGCGTTCTCACACCCACCATTCCCTGTCAATCTCCCCCATGGGAAGAGATGGATGCCATCCTGTTTTATTGACTTCACTACCCAGCAGGATGAAAAATGTTTCCACCTTCCACTTCCCTGCAATGGCCCAACCATTGAAAACGAGAAACTGTTATAACTCAACCAATGAGGAGCCACAAAATGTGGGATCCCCTGTTTACTCCAATGGACTTTGCTTAGAATAGCACTCCCAACTTGGCTCTTTCCTCTCTAAAAGCACGTTCCTCTCTTTTGTTCTCTGGACTTGCCTGTGGTTGTATTTTAGCGTGCATATCCCAGATTGCAATTCTCTGCTATTTCTGAATAAACACATCTTTCTGGTAAAATAACTGGATTGATCTATTTTTAAGGTTAACATTACCTGGTGTCAGAAGTAAGATTCCGAGGAAACCCCCAACAACTCCAAGGCTGCCAAGCAATCAGGTACTGGTACCCATAGTGCCCATAGCTCACTGCTCTCCTGCTGACCCCAGAGATTGATGGTAAGTTTTCTCCTGGATTTTGAGCTCCGCCATCTTTGCATTTTTTGAGCTCTCCGGGCTTTACTCAGGATCCACTTTAAGGCCTTGTTCTTTCTGAGAGTATTCATTTTGTTTTTGGTCCACATCCCTTCAGAGATTGGACTGTTCCTGTGGAACTGTGCTAGCCTTTGGTCTGATTTTTTTTTTGGAACAAGAACTGCTCCTGTTGAAACTCTGCTGTTTAGAAATTTTTTGTTTACTCTAAAGAAAAGCCTTTAAAAAATGCTCAAAACACTGTGGGTGCCCCCTCCCCACCCACCCCGGTTTCAGGGACCATGGTCAGTTTTATATTTAAAAATCGTGGTCCCTCCTCAGGAACATATCTAACTAAATAGACTGACTGAGCCAGAATTGATCTAGAACTTTTATGGCCATTATGGGGAACCTTTGATCTCCCCAAACTTGTTTTTCTCAAAATTAAATTTAAAAGCCACTGCTTAAGAGGAAAACAGAAACAAAAACCTGAATGGGACACCTGTTTTAACTGCTACCTTGAGGCTTCCCAATGTTTTGAGGATTCTAAGGTAGCCTCTTTGAAAAATACTGTTTCTGAATTAACTGAGACAAATAAGCAATTGAAAGGAACCAAAATGGCTTCCGAGGCCTCTTTCCCCGTCTCCCATCTTTTTTGTCTCCGGACACCAGCCACTGTGCACTCCCGCCTGCCTCTGGCACCGTTTTCTTCTATCTTCTCTGCACTGCCCCACCCCTTCTATATCCTCCATTCCCTCACTCTAATCCTTCTGCTGAATTTCCCTTTCCCTCCAAACCCATTTTGGAGGAAATGTCTCTGTTTCCCCCATTTCCTGAACTTAATAAACCTGTCCCTTTAAGATTAAGTCTCCTGAGGATCTAAATAAGTCCCAAGTGTCTTATGTTCCTTGGACCAAGGCTGAATTTGGAGTCCCGGTTGAAGTGACCAAGGACCCATATAGTTTGGCTGAAGGATTTAACGTAGTCATTCAAACTTGACCTGGTCTCTCAGATTTGTATCAATTAATCCGCATGAGTGCTAGTGACAGCCAGACCAAGCACTGGATGGAACTGGCTCGGTGGGAGGATCCTGAAAGGGATTTAGAGAAACAGATCCCTAAGTTTTGGCAAAATGCTAGAATGCTCACTGAAAATCTCCACCAAACAATTATAGCACCTTTTCCTAAGCCTATGTTTCAAATAAAATTCAAACATGGATACAAAAGCCTGATAAACCTGTTCATGGTTATCACCATCAACTTCAGATCATCTTTAAAGAAAGTTCTGGTCTTCTTTTAGATGTTGAATCCACCCATTAGCATTTAACTCTATGTTTATTAATGGGTTGACCTGGGATCCTCCACTTTTGGTTAAAACAAACAGGATGGGATGCTTCAGATTTAGTTACTTTGGCAAACCAGCTTGTTTGCAAAGAGCCTGGACATTGAGAAAACTAAAAAAGCCAAAACAAACAAACAGACCCATAAATATTGACAACAGACTGTTGGTCACCATGGGGAGGGGAGTAGGGGGACAGGTGAAATAGGTGAAGGGGATAAAGAGTTAAAATTTCAAATTATAAAATAAATGAGTCATAAGAATGGAAGTACAACATAGAGAATATAACCAATAACTTTGTAATACCTTGGTATGGTAATGGGGAAACCACACTTACTATGGTAAGCACTTAGTAATGCATATAATTATCTAGTCACTATGATGTACATCTGAAACCAATATTTTTTACCTCAATTATATCCCAATAAAAAATAAGTAAATAAAGATTTCCCAGAACTGAAGACAACACTGCATAAGACAGCCTTCCCAAGGTGTCTGGACCAGGCCTGTGTACCATTTCACACTGTTGCGTGAGTCTGTCTCTTTCATGGAAAGAAAATGCACTTGTCTGCATTTCCCAAACCCTTGCAAAAGGAGAAAACTCTCCTGGTTATGGTCTTTTAGAAACAGCTTCATCATGATCCCATGAGCTTTTGAAGAGTCAGAAGGTCCAGAATTTACAAAGTCTTTCTTTCATCTGAACTATTAACTGAATTTGGAATTTTATGCAAATTCATGGTCTCTGAAATTGCGACCTTACAGGGTGTATTACTGATAACATAACTGGTTCCAAACAGTTCTTGTGAAATGACAACACTGTTTTTTAAATGTCTTTAAGTTTTGATGCTTTGCAAAAAGTTCATCAGCTATTGCTTCATGTTTTATACTGGTCCTGTCTGCACCAGACACATTCAGTTAATTACTCAATGGGCCCCGCAGCATTCACCATTCCACTTTCATGCACAGGCCTCCAGGAGGCATACCTGACTCTGCATTTGCCTCCGTAGGGAGACCTTTTCTACGCTGAGTTGGAAAAAGGGCCAATAAATAAAAAAATCTTGATCAAAATTCTTAGTCTATCAATACTGAAAGAATGAGAATGCTTATTCAGGAGAAAACATGAAGGGTGTAACAGATTTGGTAAGGACATTAGCATGGACCTCTCACCGCAGTAGAAGCTAGCTGCCGTTCATTAAGGCAATGGGGAGATCAGTCAGCCACATAAACAGAAGCCAAGACCCCAAGTCCAAGAAAACAAAAGACTAACCCCAAGGCATTTCAGAGGCCCGCAGGGCTGCCCTCCCATTATAGGCCCACAGTTCAAGGAGCCACAGGGCAGGAAGATCTCAAAGGGAGAGCCAGTGCTGCCTGGCACCAGCTCACACTGTGGGCTCCAGAGGGCCTGTGTGCCCAGCAAAGCCCAGAGACATGGATGTCTCCACCTGGATTTTGAAGGATGGAGCCACCATAAGCCTCAGGCTTTCGACCCAGGCATAGAGTATCCAATAGAAAGGGGTCACAGCAGAAGGCTTCTGACAGAGCAATACCCAATGGAGCTGTAGACCAGTAGGGCCAAGAAAGGGAAGGGAATGGCAGAACGAGGCAGACAGGAAGTCTGAGAGAGAGCTTAACTAGCTGGGCATGGAAACAGTGGGCAGAGCTGGGCAGAGGGACTTGAAACTAACCAGGACTGACCAGTTGGAATTAGGCCAAACTATGATGGGTCCAATTTGACATGGAATAGACTTCTAACTTCGTTAAAATCTCATTTACCTAGTAAAAATCATGCCCACCCACACCATGACAGTTTACAATTGTCATAAGAACCCATGGAAGAGACCTAATAAGGAAAAGACCCCCTCTTCTAAGAATCTTCTCAGAGAAATCTTAACTGTTGTGCCCTCTACTTTACATACTCCTTGTACTTCCAACAAAAGCATGAACCTGCTGCCAGAGAGGGGCTACTCTGCCTAGGCAGTAGCCCACCTCCCATGGCGATGTGTCTATACCTTTTGCCTCTTAATAAATCGGCCTCATGCTGTACCTGGCACACATTTGACTTCTATCCTGCACATAGCCAAAAACCCTCCAATACAATGGAAGCCCAAGGGTAAGGGTTTCCCATGTTCTCCTACAACAGAGCCTCTGGCCCTGATTCCAGCCCAGGAAAGCCATAGGCATGCAACTCCCGCCTGTGAGGGCTCAGAGTGAGCTGTGCCCAGCCCAGCTGTGGAAGGCAGGACCCTCACTGGTTTAGGACTTGCCAGGGACCCATCACTCCTTTCTTCTTTCTTATTTCTCCCTTTTGGACAGGGAACATCTATTCTATGCCTGTCCAACCTTTGTATTTTGGAAGTACATAACATGTTTGGTTCACAACAGGGAGAAATTTGCGTCAACGTGTACGTTGAGTCTTATCTTTATTTAATTTAGATCTAAAGATGAGACTTTGGACTTAGACTTTTGAGTTGATGCTGGAACGAGTTAAGACTTTGGGGGTTATTGAGATGGAATAAATGTATTTTGCATTCTAGAAAGACATGAATTTTGGGAGGCCAGGGTTAGAATGCTTTGGGCTGAATGTTTGTGTGTCCCTAAAACTGTGAGAAACAAATTTCTGTTGGTGATGAGGTCTGTAGGATTTTTTTATAGCAGCCCAAGCTGCCTAAGATAGGTATGAAGAAAACCAGGACATGGTGAGAACCACCCCTTTCCTTTCACATGACCCCTGGAGGAGGCTAGTGACCCCAAAATTTGAGTGAAGCTTCTTCTTGCTCATGTGACGGCTAGGGCATAGTGTCCAGTTAATGACAGACAACCATGGTCGGGAACATCTAGGAAACAAAGCCAGCGGTGCCCTTCACATTGCTTGTGACCCACCCATCAGGGAACTAAATGCAGCCCTGGGTCTCATCTCAAAACAAACTGGCAGGAAAAGAGGGGGCAGAGGCTTCTCCACAGGGTCCTGGAGGGGCTTTAAAGCTAGAAACGATGAGATGTCCCTACACATATAAGAGTGACTAAGGTAAAAGTAGCAATAACACCAGAGGCTGGTGAGAACAAAGAGACTGGACCTCACACACTGCTGGAGGGAATGCAAAGTGGTCCTTAAAACCAAACATGTAACTACCGTATGACCCATCAACTCCATCCTGGGCTTTTCATCCCAGAGAAATGAAAATCTGTGTTCACACAAAATCTGCACATGAATAGCTGTAGCACCTTTATATTTGTAATTGCCCCAAACTGGAAATAACCTAGGTGTCCTTCAGTGGACAAGTGGTTAAGCGAACTGTGGTCCATCCACATGTGGAATCCTGAGCAGCAATAAGAACGCACGAACTACTGATAGATGCAACAACCTGGGTGCATCTCCAGGGAGTTACACTGAGTGGAAAAAAGCCAATTCCACGTCACCACTCCATTAATACAACGTTCTTGAAATGACAACATTAGAGAAATGGTGGGCAGATTATAACTCAGCTGGAAGGGGTTTATAAGGAAGGGAGGGAAGTGGCTGTGGCTATAAAAGGGCTACACGAGGGGTCTGTGTGGGAAGGAAATGTTCTTTATCTTGACTGTGGCAACATCAGTATCCTGGCTGTGATATTCTACTAGAGCTTTGTGAGGGGGCAGAATATGCCACCCTAAAATGTGCCACTTTGGCATATTGTTTATTTTGAACCAAAGTTACTTGAGAAACAACCAGGGCTTTGGTGTCACTTGACCTTTCGTTGACCCGCTGAAAGCTGGAAATACATCTCCCCTGTGAAAGGTGCCCTCGCTGAACAGGATGGTAGAAGGCATCCTTATCACCAGAGACAGGGGATTCAGGATGAAGAAGGATGCATAAACAAACCTTGTTACTTCTTCACTAATTTACTGCTCCAACCAACCACTTTGTCTTGTTTACTCATCATAAATGTATTGTTTCTTTGTCTGAAAGGTATAAAAGCTTCCTGCTTTGGTCGCTTCTTTGACTCTCATATTTTTAGGGGCTTCTGTACATACAAAATTAAATTCATTTTTCTCCTATTAATCTATGTCAATTTAATTAGTAGACCTACCAAAGAACCTCAAAGGGAAGAGTGGAAAATTTTCCCACCCCTACATTTGAAGGACATTATAATTTTCCCTCAGCTTTATTGAGATATAACTCAATATCTTCTTTATCCATTCATCCATTGACAGAGACTTAGATTTTTCCATGTGTTGGCTATTGTAAATAATGCTGAAATCAATAGGGGGGTGCAGGTATCTCATGAAGAGCCTCTTTTCATTTCCTTTGGATATATACCCAGAAATTGGGCGGCTGGATTGTAGAGTAGTTCTATTTTTAACTTTTTGAGGAACGTCCAAATGGTTTTCCATAATGGCTGCACCAATTTACAATCCCACCAACAGTGCACAAGGGTTCTCTTTTCTCCACATCCTGACCAACATTTGTTATTTCTTATATTTTTTATAATAGAAATTCTAACAGGTGTGAGATGATACTTCGTGTGGTTTTAATTTGCAATTCCATGATGATTAGTGATGTTGACAATCTTTTCATGTACTGTCGGTCATTTGTGTTTTCTTTGGAATAATTCTATTCATTCTTCTGCCAATTTTTAATTAGATTGTTTTTTATTGTTGAATTTGTATGAGTTATATATTTTGAGTATTAACCCTTTTTCAGGCAATGATTTGAAAATATTTTCTCCCACTCCATAAAAAAAGGGGGATCTCTGTTCCTTACAAGTACATGTGAATATGCAATTACCTCAAAATATAAATAAAAACGGCACTGTTGCTGTCCTCCAAATGAGAGAGAATTTAGGATCCTATTCAGCATGCCACTTACAGTAAGAAAACAAAAACTTTAAAATATATATATGAGATCAAATCCAATGACTCGCAAGGACTCTTCTCCTTCCACAATCCCATGGCACTATATTCCTAAATTTCAAAAGCTGAGATTAACCATAAAATATCAGGAGCTTTCAGAACAAGATGCCTGATTGAACTGAAACATGGCTCAGCAAGAACAGGGCACTGGGCACTGCTCATGGCAGAGGACGCGGCAATACAGAGACGGGCCCCGCCTGGTCACACACAGCCCACTCCCGGATAGCAGAGAGTGAGCACCTGGGCAAAAGTGCCGGGGCCTCGGACAGAGAGGCCTGATGGGACGACAGATGGCACGCCAGACACCCAGCAGAGGGCAGGGCGGGCAGCCAGGGTCAGGCACCGGGACTCTGCTCGGGATGGATTTGGGTTTACTCTCACCATTTCTCATTCAAAACGAACCAACTACTTGCAAAAAAAAAAAAGATTTTCCTTCTTTGTGTGTGTGTTTGTATGAAAAAGGGTAATGAACAGTGAGAAAGAGTGAAAGGAAAATGTCCAGACCAGCAAACCAAGGCAGTGTGGGCCCCTGAGCAGGTTAGTTCCTCCTGCATGGTTTGACCTGCCAAAGCAGGCGGCCAGATGTAAAGCTTCTGTCCTTCACACCATGGTTCCAAGGCAGGTTACAGTTGTCTTGTTTCTTCTATTTTTGAAAAACATTACATTAGAACATTTTTTTAATTAGTCAAAAGTGGCTTTTAATACACTTGATATTAAAATCCATGAAAGCTTCATGAAAGATAAGAAAGCACTGTACATAGTTTCATGAAATCTGTACATAAATGCACACTGCTCAGAGGTTTCAAGTCATTTTAGGAACAGCTCTCACGAGCAGCCACGTATCCCTGTATTTTGCCTGTTACGTGGGATATACCGCAGAAACCTAAAATCCTGTTCAAAGTCCACATTGAAATGTAACTTTTCTCAACAGTGGTCACAGAAATGACTTTCATGTGATACAGCACCTTTTTAACTATTTTTTTTACAACTGATGCAGGCAAAGTTGTTTCAAACTTTTGATGAACTATTCCAGGCAGTGCAGATTCCAACAACCTCGAGAGGCGTCGTGCCACCAGTGCTTTAGCAGAAGTCCAACCTCCAACCAAACCTCCAAAAAAAGCTCAGACAAGGTCCTCCCACCAGGACTGCAGGAACGCAATATGGCCCCAGTGCCAAACCCTCACCTCCCCTGCCTCTGTAGCCGCTCCTTGTGCATGCTCCCTGTAGCAGTGAGAGCAAGCTCCTGTAAACAGTGCTATCCAAAAAACAGACCAGTCTGGGCAAGAGAGAAAGCTCAAACTTGAGTTATGGCACCACCTCCTGGAAAACAAGAGATGTTTCCAACAGCCAGCAGGCAAGTTGTAAGAACCAGAGAAGACATAAAAGCTTAAGAATTCTCCCACAAGAAGGCACAAGAAGCACGGAGCTGGTGTAGTCATACCAAGGTAGAGAAAGCCTCAGATATAAGGACCAACAAAGAGTATACCCCACCTAAGTGCAGCTCGTAAGATTTGAGGTGGTGTCTGCTACTTCAGAAGCAAAAGCAACAATGAAGAACCGCAAGGAACATGAAGAATCAGGGAACATGTCATTACTAACACAATTCTTCACTGACTGAACATAAAGACACAGAATTTTTTAATCTAGCTGAAAAAGAATTCAAAATAGCTATATTGAGCTCCAGCTCCCTGGCTACCTACACAGCTCCAAGAACCCCTTCTATGACAGGCAGACTAGTGTGCCTTTCTCCTGGCCAGCCCCACCGGGCTTGCAAACTGGGAAACCCTACCCTGGCGTTAGGCCAGCCAGAGGGAAGATCTGTCTACAGCAACTAAAAACACAAAGCACAGAGGCTTATACCTGTGTGCTCGGCCTGCTGGTTCAGGCAGTGGAGATAGGCATAGCAGCCAGGAACCAGGAAATAGCTCTTTCCTCCCCCGAGGCACCAATTCCACTCCCTACAATCCCCGACATTGCTTCAGGGACTGAGTAGCTCCAGAGAGTAGAGCTTCTGGGCACTAGAGGGCACCATACACAAATATGAAAAGCCAAAGGAACCTGGGCCAGAGTAAAATTATTAATACAACTCTTGGGAAAGATTTAAATGATATGGACCTCATGACTCTCCCTGAAAGGAAGTTCAAAATAAAAATTATTAAGATGCTCATGGAGGTACAGAAAGATATTCAAGAACTCAGGAGTGAATTCCAGTCGGAGATCCAATCATTGAAGAACAATGGACGGTATTAAAAGTAGATTGGATATGGTGGAGGAGACAATAAATGAAATAGAAACTAGAGAAGAGGAATACAAAGAAGCTGAGGCACAGAGAGAAAAAAGGATCTCTAAGAATGAAAGAATATTGAGAGAACTGTGTGACCAATCCAAACGGAACAATATTCACATTATAGGGGTACCAGAAGAAGAAGAGAGAGAAAAAGGGATAGAAAGTGTCTTTGAGGAGGTGATTGCGGAAAACTTCCCCAACCTGGGGAAGGAGATAGTCTCTCAGGCCATGGAGGTGCGCAGATCTCCCAACACAAGGGACCCAAGGAAGACAACAGCAAGACATATAGTAATTAAAATGGCAAAGATCAAGAATAAGGACAGACTATTAAAAGCAGCCAGAGAGAGAAATAAGATCACATACAAAGGAAAACCCATCAGGCTATCATCGGACTTCTCAGCAGAAACATTACAGGCCAGAAGGGAGTGGCATGATGTATTTAATGCAATGAAGCAGGAGAGCCCTGAACCACTTTATGCAGAAAGATTATCATTTAAATTTGAAGGAGGGATTAAACAATTCCCAGATAAGCAAATGCTGAGAGAATTTACCTCCCACAAACCATCTTTACAGTGTATTTTGGAGGAACTGCTATAGATGGAAGTGTTCTTATGCTTTAATAGCTGTCACCAGAGGTAATAAAACCACAGTAAAGATACTAGAACAGCTAATTACTAAGAAAATGCCAAGACACGGAAGCAACCTAAGTGTCCATCAGTAGATGAATGAATAAAGAAGAGGTGGTACATATACACAGTGGAATACTATTCGGCCATAAGAAGGAAACAAATCCGGCCATTTGCAACAACATGGATGGAGCTGGAGGGTATTATGCTCAGTGAAATAAGCCAGGGGGAGAAAGACAAGTGCCAAATGATTTTCCTCATTTGTAGAGCATAACAATGAAGCAAAACTGAAGGAACAAAATAGTAGCAGACTCAGAGACTCCAAGAGGGAACTAGTGGTTACCAAAGGGGAGGGGTTTGGGAGGGTGGGTGGGGAGGGAGGGAGAAGGGGATTGAGGGGTATTATGTTTAGTACACATGGTGTGGAGGGTCAAGGGGACTGAACTGGGGTATGAGTGGGGACTTGATAATATGAGTAAATGTAGTAACCACATTGTTTTTTCATGTGAAACCTTCATAAGAGTGTATATCTATAATACCTTAATTTTTAAAAGTTTAAAAAATAGCTATATTGAGGATTCTCAATACAGGAAACTACACAAATATAAGGAAACAGAAGGATAATTCAATGAAACCAAGATAACACATGAACAAAATGAGAAGTTTGGGCAAATGGATAGAAATCATTATAAAAAAGAATCAAACAGAAATTCTGGAGCTAAAGAGTTCAATGAATGAAATGGAACACACAGTAGAGAGCATCAGCTACAGAGCGGAACAAATGGGACACAGAATAAGTAAGAAGAAGAAGGTTATTTAAAGAAATGTAGCTGAGAAATTCCTAAACCTGGGGAGAGATGTGAACATCCAAGTTCATGAAGCTAATAGAGTACCCTATATCTCAATGAAAAAAGACCTTCTCCAAAACATACTATAAAGAAACAATTAAAAATCGAAGATAAAGAGAGAACCCTAAAAGCTACAAGAGAAAAAACAATTGTAACAGACAAAGAACCCCCTTAGGCTATCAGCAGATTTCTCAGTAGAAACCCCACAGGCCAGGAGAGGGTGGGATGACATAGCCAAAGAGTTGAAAGATAAAACTTGCCAGCCAAGAATATTCTATCCAGCAAATCATCCTTCAGATATAAAGGAAAAATACAAAGACTAACAGTGAGGGAGTTCACTACCACTACATCTCCCTTGCAAGAAATGCTGAAAGTTCTTCAGTAACAAAAAACAACCTGATGAAAAAATGATCAAAGGAACTAGACATTTTTCCAAAGAAGATACACAAATGGCGAATGGACACATGAAAAGATGCTCAACCTCACTGTCATCAGAGAAACGCAAATCAAAATCACAGTGGGATATCACATCATCCCTGTGAGAATGGCCTTCACCAGAAGACAAGGCACAACCAGTGTTGCAGAGGATGTTGAGAAAACGGAAGCCTTGTACTTGTTGGTGGAATGTAAAATGATGCAGCCACTCTGGAAAAACAGTATGGAAGATTCTCAAAAACTAAAAAACAAAGCTACTATAAGTCCAGGGAGAGGACATCCTGGGGCAAAATACCTCTAAAAACCGAAATCAGTCAAAGGGAGAAATAAAGTTTAAAGTCCGTTTATTGCTCACAAACTGCAGTCTGGGGCTGTTTCTCTCTTTCCTGCTCCAGCAGAAGCCAAAAACCGGCCCTCCCCCTCACCTCTCAGGTACAGATAAGCCCTGTTGTCCAGGCAATTACCCATTGATATGGAGATGAACTTCCCTCCACCCCTGAGAAATGATGCAAATGCACCAAAGCCATACATCTTACCACCACTGATATTCTGGAAATGTTACAATTTTACCCACAGCTACCATATGACACAGAAATCCCACTTCTGTGTATATATCCAAAGATAATGAAAACAAAATCTTGAAAAGATACCTGTATTCCCCTATACATTCCAGCACTATTTACAATAGCCAAGATATGGAAGCAATCTAAGTGTCCATCAATGGATGAATGGATAAAGAAGATGTGACATATAAACATACAGTGGAGTATTATTCAGCCATTAAAAAGGAAATCCTGCCATTTGTGGCAACATGGATGGACCCTGAGGGCATTATGTTAATTGAGATAACTCAGAGAAAGATGGACACTGTATGATCTCCCTTAAATGTGGAATCTATAAAAGCCAAACTTGTAGAAACAGAGTAGAATGGTGGTTACTAGGTGCTGAGGGATGAGGGAACGGGTGAGATATCATTAAGGGCATAAACTTACAATGAGAAGATAATTAAGACCTGAAGAGCTAATGCAAAGCACCATGATTACAGCCAACAACAGTACAGTATTACTAACCCAAAGTTGTGAGAAACTAGGTACTGATTGTTCTCACCACATTAAAAAATTGGTAATTATATGAAGTGATAGAGATGTTAGCTAAAGCTACCGTGGTAATTATACTACAATATATAAACATATCAAATCAACATGTTGCACGCCTTAAACTTATGCAATGTTATGTGTCAATTATATCTCAGTTAAAAAAAAAGCTGTGCATTCCAGACCTCAGGTACTCTAAAGATGGCAAAAGCAAAAACATGAAGTTTTCTGTAAAACACAAACAGAATCTTTTAAAGAACACATGGTCAGCAAATAAAATAACTCTCAATAACAATAACAAAAACAAACTGTGCTGTCAGGAGACTTGCCCACGCTAGATCACTAAAGCAGGAGGACCTGCAGTGGAGGAAAGGGACGCCACCGTTCCCGCCACCCTCCCTGCAGGTCGGCCTCCTGAGGCTGCCTCCGACTCCTCCCTGGTGTGGGATCAGTTCCCAGCGCCACACAGAAGGGCCGGGCCAGTCCACATCCGGGAAGGTCTCGGGGGGCGGAGGGGTGATGAGGCTGAGCTGCACAAAACCATGTGCCCAAGGGGCACGCAGGGCCTCCCGCACCCTGACCGCAGCCCTGTCTGCCAGAGAATGTCATGTGCGGATGGACACAGACTGGACTGTGACGAGAACTCGGGCACGGACTCTCCCGTGCGGTCAGGGCTTGTCTGCTCCAGGGGCGCCCAGTTGTCTGGGAACTATGGGGCAGGTCAGTCTCTCCACCCCTGCCTCAGAAGAGCCCGTCATGGCGCCGGAGGCGAGCCAGCAACGTGAAGGCAGAAGGAGCACTGGGACCTGTCTCGTGCACGCACACACACACGCACATGTGCAGTGCACTCACACGTGTCTGCACACACACTCACACACATGTACGTGCACTCACACAGTCATACACCTAATTCACACAAACACACATCAGCACACAGCCTCGCACCCTCACGCACCTTCCTCACACTCACACAGTGTCGCTGACACATGCATGCACACATGCCCCAAATGTCCTTCCAGCTGTCCCCTCCAGCTCATAGCAGCCACAACTGATCACAAGCAAGGCCCTGCCTGATCATCAAATGGGACGAGGGAAGCCGCACACTCAGCCTCAGATTCCTTCTTGTTCATAAAGGGAAGTCAGCGCCCCTCAGCACCCACGCTCGCTGGGTGGGTCAGCAAGCCAGGGCAGCCTAGAGCCTGGCACCTTCTCTCAGCTGCACCAAAGCTCAGCAACCAGGTGACATGCTGTGGCACCTCCAGTCTCCTCAGAGGAGGACGTGCTTGGACAGGATGAACCTGAGTTCAGTCCTATATCAGGTCATCCTCCCTAAGCCCATTTCTCCACCAGTGAAAGAGGAGTGTAAGCCCCCCGCCCCTCGGGGACCTACTGTGTTAGTTTCCTGGAGCAGCTGCCACAAACTGGGTAGCTTAAAACAGCACAGACTTATCGTCTTACAGCTCTACAGGTCAGAAAATAACAGTGGCTAAGCTCAAGGTGTCAGCAGGGTGGTGTTCTGCAGACTGTGGGAGAGAGCCTGTTTCCAGCTTCCAGAGGCTGCCCACATGCCTTGCCCAGTGCCCATCTCCTCCATCCTCAAACCAGCAATAGAGGGTCATTCTCACATCACCTCCCTGTGACCTGAGTCCATGGTTGCATCTCCCTCTGACCACAGCTGGGGAGGTTCTCCCCTTCCAGGGAAGTGGGCCCACCTGGAGAGTCAGCTAAGATCCCAAGATCCTTAATTTAATCATGTCTGCAAAGTCCCTTTTGCCTTGTAACGTCACATATTCACAGATTCTGGAGGCCAGGATGGGGGTATCTTGCAGGGGGTGGGAGCAGGGGGCTGCTCAGTCTGACACATCTTTTTGGAATTGAATAGCATAACACATGTAAACACAAGCCAGCCACAGTGGGTAACAGACATTGGCTTGCCCTTTGGGTAGCTTTCCCTGCTCTGGCTACAGAGGACCCCTGCTCTTTGAGATGGGATTCTGTCTGGTGAGAAGCAGGGGCTCCGGAGGCAGCCAAACAAGGACCAAGCCCTCACTCAACCTGGACTGGCTCAGGGGCTTTGGGCAAATAATTCCACTTCTCTGTGCTTTGGTTTCCTCACTTTTAAAATGAGTATGGTTATAAAGCCTGTCTCATGGGGCTGTTTTGGGGGTCCTATTAACAGAGAATTCTCACAACTGCACTTGCCCCTCCATGCATGTTAGCTTTGCTCACTATCAACACCATTATCATTTTCCTCGAGGTCAAAGCCCTCAGGTCTCACTGGAGCCCTTCTTCATGCACTGGCTTCATCTGTCTCAGCACCCCTACCCCAGCACACACACACCCTCTGATTTGATTTGGCCTCAAACAAGACAATCCAGTCCACGGGCTGGGCATCCAGGAACAGCCAAGAGCATGCAGAGAGAGACCCACAAGGAGGGCTGTGACACATACTTCAAGACAGTCTGCAAAACACTGGAATTACTTTGAGAAACCTTGAAATATCAGATTGTGATCTTGTCAGAGGAAACTATAGGCTGCATGGCCCAGCCAGGTTGGAAGAACAGTGCCCCATCTCAACTCCTATTAGTCACATATTTGCCCATTAAGCCAGGGCCCTGTATTACATACCCGGCCCACCTTCCTGCAGTCCTGAAGTCTTTGATTTCAAAGTAAAAGAAAGGTACCTCTGGAACAAGGTAACGGAGACTGCTAGAGAAAGTTTGCCAAATGCCACTGAAAGCAATATAGTCCATGAATCACAATACTGACTTCTCAGCAATAAGAGGCTTGCAGACACAGAAAAAT
The DNA here is from genome assembly GCA_032199065.1 of Smutsia gigantea. Lineage (NCBI taxonomy): Eukaryota > Metazoa > Chordata > Mammalia > Pholidota > Manidae > Smutsia > Smutsia gigantea. Next base: position 354,599 of record JAVSCE010001054.1, on the reverse strand, counting down.
AAATTAAGGGACAGAGCCATTGGCCACAGCTGTAATTTTAATTTCAGCCTTGAAAAAATATAAAAATTAGAAATCTAACTTAGAGGTTTCCGTTTAAAAATAGCATTGTGGCAAGTAAACTGCATTCTGAAATATGGCCTCTCCCCACTCTATAAATGCACTTCCCATTTCTGTAAAGCACAGAACCCCTGGAAGATTAAAGGTGTCCTCTATTCATCTCTCTTGAATTTTATTTCACAGTTAATTTTTAAACCAAATGCTACATGAGCTTCTAGATTAAATATGAAAGGACCCAGAGCAATGAGACATGATCTCACACAAAGGCTGCATCATTTTGTAACAATTAAATAGAGTGAAAAGGAAAGACAAGCCTGTGTATTTCCAGCAGAAAGGAACCTGTGGTGGCAATCCTTCTTAAAACATAATTCCAGGAATTGGATGAAAGAAACATGGGGGGAAAGTATTATTTCCTTTAGGAAACATAGGACATAAAGCCTGTGTCAGACTGTTTTAATATGATTTTACACATTATAAGGGCTGTGATAATGGAATTTTTAGAATGCTGCATTTGGGAAATCTCCACAAGCCCTACTAGAGATGTAAAGTGCAAGAATTAGGAAGATGGGTCCTATTTTGTTCTTTGGGGCTTCCAACAAGAGCTGCTTTATAAGAATGGTAAATATGAACTCCAAATTCACAGGCTAGAAAATGCTAATCAAGATTATCTATAGGACCAGAAATTTAAATAACCTAAGGAAATTCCTGAAATGCTGTCATCCCACTAAAAGTCCAAAAGGCACCCTAACTGATGCTTCATTCCCATTCAGTCACTCATGAGTCAGAGGTGGATGATACCCCAGCTCCCAGAAGCCAAGTTAAACCAGATCTAAAGTAGTACCCCCAACACCTGGTCAAATGTCTAAAGATGTTCTGAAAACATTCTTGTTTAATAGGTATGTACTGAGCACTTACTCTGCGTCAGGTGCTGCCTGAAACACCAGGAATCAACACTGAACAAAACCAGCAGATAACACACATGAGGAAGAACTAGATGTGAGCTAGAGAGTGGTTAAGTATGTCACACCCACAATAGAGCAGAGAGCAGGCCAAGAGGCATCAGGGAGCATAGGTGTGCATGGAGAGCAGCTTGCAGCAGCAGATAGGGCAAGCAGGTGGGCAGGCCACCCCAGAATCACTCTCCCTGAGTGAAATGTGGTGCAGATGACATCAGCACAGACTGAGGACTCCAGCCTGCAGAGTCTAGAGACTTCAGGCTTTTGGAAAACAACTCTGCCCTAAAACATAGGACAACTTCTAAGTCCTTACCTAAAGCAAATTCCATCCCCTGTGTAGACACCTATCAAGTAGCCACCTAGTACAGATCATAGGAATACTACAATGCTGTCTCTGCATCTGGAAAGCCCACAGGGCTGGAGTATGCATCCAGCCCTCCCCTCAAAATGGGGGCCTTTCCCAGTGGGGGTAACCTAAGGGAATTCCAGAAGTGCAGGAGCTTGAGAAGCACAAGGTCAATCATACCATTTCCCTAACACTTATGCGACATCCTCTACCTTCTATATTAAATTACAGACACAATATAAGGACAGTCTTGGAGTTTCTGCTTAATCTAATTATGCAGAGTTTCTATTTGAAAGTTACATTCGTGTTATAAAATGGGAAAAAAATCATGTTACTTTAATCCCATGGAATATTGACCAAGATAGACCATACACTGGGCATAAAAATTTTTTTTAACATATTTAAACAAATGAAGTCATACAGAGTAAGTTCTCTGATCATAAGAAAATCAAACTATAATTCAGTAGCAGAAAAACAAAATCTGTAAACATTTGGAAATTTAAAAACATCTAAATAATTACAGAGTAAATCTCAAGGGAGATTTAAAAAATAGAACTAAATGAAATTGAAAACACAGCACAACAAAATCTGTAGGAAGTATCTAAAGAGCTGAGAGGAAAAATGATAGTAATAAATACTCACATTAGATATCTGTTCCAGATATTCAAAGATGGTCCAATATTCTAAAATAAATCAATGTAATGCACCATATCAAACAGCTAATGAATAAAACCAATTGATCCAGAAAGTCACTGACAAAATTCTACACCCAATATGGTAAAAATTCCCATTAGGAAAAGAAAATAATTTTCTCAATCTCATAAAATGCATCTACAAAACTTATAGCTAACCTCATATTTAGTGTTGAAAGATTGAATGTTTTCCCTAAGATCAGGAGCAGGCAAACATACCCATTCTCACCAGTTTTATTTTAGCCATTGCAATAAAGCAAGAAAAGAAAATTAAAGGCATACATATTTGAAAAGAAGAAATAAAACTGTTCATCTTGCAATGACATGATGTACACACAGAAAATCCCACAGAATCTAAAACAAAACAAAACAAAACAAAATCCAAAGAACTAATAAGTAAAGTAATTACTGGTATTGTTATTAGCTATAAAGTAAAAGGATATGAAATCAATATAAAATCAATTGCATTTACATATGCTGACAGTGAAAAAATGGAAACCAAAATAAAAACACAATGCCATTTACAATTGCTCCCAAAAAAAGGAAATACTTAAGTGTAAATTTAACAAAACATGTACATGATCTCTGTGTTGAAAACTATAAAAGAAATCAAAGACATACTATGTTCATGGACTAGAAGGCCATGCTAAAATGTGTATAGATATAGAAAGGCCAAAGGATAACCAAAATAATTTTGAAAAAATTAGAATGGAAGAGGAATAATTCTTCCCAATGTCAAGACTTATGATTATCTACACAAGATGTTGGTACTAGTGGAAGAATAGACACATAGATCAATGGAACAGAATAGAGAACACAGAAACATATCCACACAAATATTTCCAATTATTTTTTAACAAAGGAGGAAAAGAAATTCAAAAGGGTTAGACTTTTCAATAAATGGTGCTAGAGCAAAGAGACCATAGGTTAAAAATTGAATCTCCCCCTAAACTTCACACCTTGGCCAAAAATGAACTCAAAATGGAAATGTAAAGCAATAAAAATTTTAGGAAAGAACATAGGAAAAAAACTTTGGGATCTAGGTCTGGGCAAAGAGTTCTTAAACTTGATACCAAAAGCACAATCTATAAAAAAAAAAAGTGTAAACTGAACTGAGAAACATATTTGCAACCACATATCCAACAAAGCTCTTATATTTAGGATATATAAAGGACATTTAAAATTCAGCATTTAAAAATCACTAAAATGTTTTTTAATAATTTTAAATATTCATATCAACTTTATTTATAATTGCCCGACACTGAAAAAAACATTTTTAGACCTTCAGAAGATGAATGCTTAAACAAACTATTCCATCTATTCCATGGAATGTTACTCGATAATTAAAAGGAGCAAACTATTGATATATGCAACAATTTGGATGAACCTCAAGGAAATCATGCTGAGAGAAAAAAGCCAATCTCAAAAGAATACATACTACATTATCCTATTATAAAACATTGGTGAAGTAACATAATCACAGAGAGGAAGAACACATTAGCAGTTGCTAGGCCTCAAGGATAATGGGGGAGAGGAGGGACATGGCTATACAGAACTATCACAGGGGCCTGAGTTGAGCATCTTTATCACAGCGGTAGTTCCATAAGTCTACACATATAAACTTACATACAGCCATATACATACACACACACACACACACAAAATAAGTGTATGTATAAACACTGAAATCTGAATAAGCTCTATAGATTATACCAATGTCTATTTCTTAGTTTTGAAATTGAACCATAGTTGTGTAACATAGTGACATTTAGGGAAGCTGTGAAAGAGTGCACTGGACTTCCCTGTACATTTTTTTGCAACCCCCTGTGAATCTGTAATTATTTCAAAACAAAAAGGCTTTTATTGCTAGATAATGTAGCCAGTACCTTTTAATATGGTGCTCCATATTAAGGCAGGTGACAGCTTATTCAAAGGACACCAGCTCACCAGGCTGACTTACAAGAAGTAAAGGGAGGGTGCTCTCAATGTCCTTATCAATGAACCAGTGTATCTGGTGTCTTCTCACCTGCCCACTTTTTGTTTCTGCCAGGGTAGAAGCCACATTCTATTGGCCTCTTTATAGGACTTTCTTAACCTCAGGACAGCTATTGGGCAGGAGGGAAAGGGTTTTTTCTGAATGGCTATTAATAGCAGTCATTAATTAATGAAAGATTAGTAAATATTTTCAACTTATATAATTTTCAAGGTTGTATGTACAGTCATACAAAAAAAGGCAAACCCCAAAATAACAGAGAAGACTTTTCAAAAATAAATTGGCATTAGGCTATACTTTTTTAATTACTAGTGACTGTAACTGATAAAAGCATTTTAATTTATTAAATCTGTATAATATGATATTGAGAAAAACGGGAGAGAAACTCAAAGCAAAATCAGTAGGAGTCGCTAAGGCAACAACTCATTACTATGAAAATTGACAAAGAAAAATAATTTATCCCATGTTTCTGGCACCAAGTGTTTCACACTAACAAAATTGGGTAGGAGAAAGTTCTTCAGTGCAGAGTGACTCATTTATAAATGCAGGTGGAGTGACAGAATTAGAAAGTTTATTGTAAATGCTAATGAAATAACTGCTTAAGGCAATGGTCCCTTGCTGATATTAAAACCATAAGAAGCAAAGGTAACAAGAACTGGAAGATCAGTAGCTGGGCTAGTACCACCTAAGCTCTCTGAGCAATCTCAGCACCCCTGAAAAGTATGTGGGCCGCAGAATGGAACCAGATCTAAATTGTAGTCTGTGGGAAACAGAGGGGATAGAGTGGCAAATCAGTCCCATGAGGAACCCAGCAGCCCAATGCAGAGTGCAGAATATTCCACAGAACCACAGCATCGGATGCTTCAGCCAGGTGGTGGTGCCACCAGTACTTAATCTGGCGGGCCTGAGGTGGCCACTGTTAGGAGGGCCTTTAGAAGAAACTGCTCCAGGGTCAGCCCTTGGCTAGCATCTGGGTACTTGGCTTTTGGAACATCCCCTATGTTATCAAGTGATAAGCTTATTCTGTGGGCTAGAGTGCCACATTCTGCTGTACCAGGATGCTTAGACTGTTTGCATAAAAATGTGATTTATGGTGAATACCTGCCTTCCTTCTGGGAGGCAAGGACCTTAGTGGGCTGAGGGAAGCTACAAGACAAGCCTACCTCATAAACCCTGGGCTTTGAGTCTCAAGCAGGTGGCCATAGGCAGAAACACTTCTGCTGGAGGAAAGGACTGTCTATGTGTCCCCCTCTAGGAGAGGAAACTTTTCAGAAGCCTGCTCCTGGACTCTTCTAGACTGCTTGGTGCAGCTTTCCCACCACTGGTCATGGTCATAAACCAGAGCCCAGAGTACAGCTGCCTCTGGGTCTGCAAGTCCTTCTGGAAAATCACACAGCATGGGAGTAGTCATGATAACCCTGAAACAATTATATTGATTGAAAAGAAAATAGAAGAAGAATGGAGAGAATAGAGTTGCTCTAGAATAAAAGAGATTTAACAGCCAACGAAAGAAGGCAACTCGCTGGACAGCTGGGGCTCAGCTTCCTGGACCTGACACTCTTCACCAGGCAGCCTAGACAGCCATAGACAAACTTCTGGAACTTTCCTGGCCATGCCTCCCAAAACCCATCTCCTTGACAGCTCCAGGACATTTCTCAAACCTATCCCAAGCTCGAGAAGTACCCGTCCAGAGCCACATCCTCTATTGACCTTCTAGGCTCAACCTACTGGAACCAACATTGCTATCAATGTGTTGCTGTAAATCTGGTTTCACAGTCAAATCAACAATGGAATTGTCCATCCCAAGTAGGGCCTGTAGTTTGCTTTATGCTATGAAAGGTACAGCCACATGTAAAGTTTCCAGAAATATGGAATTTACAGGATATGAGATCATGTGAGAAAAGCTTATTAGTTGAGTTGATAACAAAAAACATAATGATCCCCCAAGCCTCCATGTCCACAATCCTATGAGGCAAGTAGCAGCATTTTAATGCACCCATCTTACAAAAGACCCTGCATCTCAGAGACACTCAACACTTGTCCCCTCAGGGTCACTCTTGCAGTGAGTGGCAGAGTGAAGGTGAAAAAAGCAGGCACATATTTGGTATTCTCAGATAGACCTGTGCTGGTGCCTGCCAAAACTCATCTTGGATATGTCAGATACATCTTGCAAGATACAGCAAATATTCCAGTACAGACCAACTTTCTACCCAGAATAAGGGAAACATTCCTTTTTAGGGAAGCCATGGCTACAATCTGATTAAGAAGCAGTCCTGGGATTAAAGATGGCAGTGTGAGAGGTGAGACAGAGGTTTCCTCCTAAAACCGCATGCAATATGAGAATATAACTAATACAACTACTCTTGAAAGAGCAACAGGAAAGAGGACTGCAACAAACTGCATACACCTGGAGACAAGAGCAGACCTCACAGAAAAGGGTAACATACTAAAGCTGTGCCCCTGCGGGATCCAAGCACTTCCCCCACCCCAGCTCAATGGCAGGAGGAAGAGGAATGGGGCAGGGAGGGAGTGGAGATCTGGGACTGCTGAATATCTAACTCTGGAGATCTGCTCTGGGAGCACAAACCTACATTTCATGGTGCTTGCATGATACTCTTGTAATTAGGGGGTTGGAAAGCTAAGACAGGCAGAATTCCTGGAGAGACTAAGATTCCAGCTGCCTGTGGAAAGCAGGGATCCATATCCAGCTACTCTGGGACAAAAGAAAGGCTAGCGGTCTGAGAGACTTCCTAACAAAGAAGGCCTTAGCAAGAGGGCTGCTAAAGGGGCAAGGATTACACAGAGCTTACTGCTCAGGAGAAAGGACAGGTAGACAAAATTGTGTGGGTGCACTCTGCCCAGCAGATTGGAAGCTTTCACGATCTTCAGGTGCTCCAGCTCCTTGGCTGCCTACACAGCTCCAAGAACCCATTCCATGACAGGCACATTACTGCACCTTTCTCCTGGCTAGCACCCCCACACTTGCAAACCAGGAATCCCTACCCTGGCGTTAGGCCAGCCAGAGGGAAGATCTGTCTACAGCAACTAAAAACACAAAGCACAGAGGTTTATACCTGTGTGCTCGGCCCACTGGTTCAGGCAGTGGAGACAGGCATAGCAGCCAGAAACCAGGAAATAGCTCTTTCCTCCCTCCAGGTACCAATACCACTCCCCTGCAATCCCCGACATTGCTTCAGGGGCTGAGCAACTCCAGAGAGTAGAGCTTCTGGGCACTAGAGGGCACCATACACAAATATGAAACACCAAAGGAACCTGGTCCAGAGTAAAATTATTAATACAACTCCTGAGAACGATTTAAATGATATGGAACTCATGACTCTGCCTGAAGGGAGTTCAAAATAAAAATCATTAACATGCTCATGGAGGTATGGAAAGATATTCAAGAACTCAGGAATTTATTACAGTCAGAGATCCAATCATTAAAGAGCACAATGGACGGTAATAAAAGCAGATTGGATATGGTGGAGGAGATGATAAATGAAATAGAAACTAGAGAAGAGGAATACAAAGAAGTTGAGGTACAGAGAGAAAAAAAGGATCTCTAAGAATGACAGAATATGGAGAGAACTGTGTGACCAATCCAAACGGAACAATATTCTCATTATAGGGGTACCAGAAGAAGAAGAGAGAGAAAAACGGATAGAAAGTGTCTTTGAGGTGATTGATGAACACTTCCCCAATCTAGGGAAGGAGATAGTCCCTCAGGCCATGGAGGTACACAGATCTCCCAACACAAGGGACCCAAGGAAGACAGCATAAAGACATACAGTAATTAAAATGGCAAAGATCAAGGATAAGGACAGACTATTAAAAGCAGCCAGAGAGATAAATTAAATCACATACAAAGGCCCCATCGGGCTATCATCAGACTTCTCAGCAGAAGCCTTACAGGCCAGAAGGGAGTGGCATGATGTATTTAATGCAATGAAGCAGAAGGGCCTTGAACCAAGATTACTTTATCCCACAAGATTATCATTTAAATTTAAAGGAGGGATTAAACAATTCCCAGATAAGCAAATGCTAAGAGAATTTACCTCCCACAAACCATCTCTACAGTGTATTTTGGAGGGACTGCTATAGATGGAAGTGTTCTTATGCTTTAATAGCTGTCACCAGAGGTAATAAAACCACAGTAAAGATACTAGAACAGCTAATTACTAAGAAAATGCAAAATTAAATGAACTATCCCCAAAGTCAATCAAGGGATAGACAAACAGTACAGAATATCATACCTAATATATAAAGAATGGAGGAGGAAGAAAAAGGAGGAGGAAAAAAACAAAAAAAGAACCTTTAGTTTCTGTTTGTAATAGCATATTAAGTGAGTTAAGTTAGACACTTAGATATTAAGGAAGTTAACATTGAACGTTTGGTAACCATGAATCTGAAGTCTGCAGCGCCAATAAGTACATGTCTATCCATAATCACCCTAAATGTAAATGGACTGAATGCACCAATGAAAAGACATAGAAGCACTGAATGGATAAAAAAACCAGACCCATCTATATCCTACCTACAAGAGACTCACTTTAAATCCAAAGACATACACAGACTAAAAGTAAAGGGATGGAAAATGATATTTCATGCAACTAATAGGGAGAAAAAAGCAGGAGTTGCTATACTTATACCAGACAAAATAGACTTCAAAATAAAGAAAGTCACAAGAGACAAAGAAGGACATTACATAATGATAAAAGTGTCAATCCAACAAGAAGATATAACCATTGCAAATACCTATGCGCCCAACACAAGAGCTCCTACATATGTGAAACAAATACTAACAGAATTAAAGGGGGAAATAGAATGCAATGCATTCATTCTAGGAGACTCAACACACCACTCACTCTGAAGGACAGATCAACCAGACGGAAAATAAGGAAGGACACAGAGGCACTGAACAACACATTTCATTAGAACAGTGGACCTAACAGACATCTACAGAACTCTACACCCAAAAGCAGCAGAATACACATTCTTCTCAAGTGCACATGGAACATTTTCAAGAATAGATCATATCCTAGGCCACAAAAAGAGCCTCAGAAAATTCAGAAAGATTAAAATTGTACCAACCAGCTTCTCAGACAACAAAGGAATGAAACTAGAAATGAATTACACAAAGAAGATGAAAAATCCCACAAACATATGGAGGAGGCTTAATAACATGCTCTTAAATAATCAATGAATCAATAACCAAATAAAAACAAAGATCAAGCAACATATGGAGACAAATGACAGCAATAATTCAACACTGCAACATCTGTGGGACACAGCAAAGGTCATGGTAAGAGGAAAATATATTGCAATACGGGCCTACCTCAGGAAAGAAGAACTTTCCCATATGAGCAGTCTAAACTCACAATTAACGAAACTAGAAAAAGAAAACAAATGAGACCCAAAGTCAGTAGAAGGAGGGACATAATAAAGATTAGAGGTGAAATAAATAAAATCAAGAAGAATAAAACAATAGAAAGGATCAACGAAAGCAAGAGCTGGTTCTTCGAGAAAATAAACAAAATAGATAAACCCCTAGCCAGACTTATCAAGAAAAAAATAGAGTCTACTCACATAAACAGAATCAGAAATGAGAAAGGAAAAATCACTACAGACAGAACAGAAATACAAAGAACTACTAGAGAATACTATGAAAAACTATATGCTAACAAACTGGATAACCTAGAAGAAATGGACAACTTTCTAGAAAAATACAACCTTCCAAGGCTGACCAGGAAGACACAGAAAATCTCAATAGACCAATTACCAGCAACAAAATTGAACTGGTAATCAAAAACCTACCTAAGAACAAAACACCTGGACCAGATGGCTTCACCAATGAATTTTATCAAACATTTAGTGAAGACCTAAATCCCATCCTCCTTAAAGAGTTCCAAGGAGTAGAAGAGGGAATACTTCCAAACTCATTCTATGAGGCCAGCATCACTCTAATACCAAAACAGGGCAAAGACACCACAAAAAAAGAACATTACAGACCAATATCCCTGATGTACACAGATGCAAAATACTCAACAAAATATTAGCAAACCGAATTCAAAAATACATCGAAAGGATCATCCATCATGATCAACTGGGATTCATCCCAGGGATGCAAGGATGGTACAACATTCGAAAATCCATCAACATCATCCACCACATCAACAAAAAGAAGGACAAAAACCACATGATCATCTCCATAGATGCTGAAAAAGCATCTGACAAAATTCAACATCCATTCATGTTAAAAACTCTCAACAAAATGGGTATAGATGGCAAGTACCTCAACATAATAAAGGCCATATATGACAAACACACAGCCAACATTATACTTAACAGCAAAAAGCTGAAAGCTTTTCCTTTAAAATCGGGAACAAGACAGGGATGCCCACTCTCCCCACTTCTATTCAACATAGTACTGGAGGTCCTAGCCACAGCAATCAAAGAAATAAAAGGCATCCAGATTGGCAGGGAAGAAGTTAAACTGTCTCTGTTTGCAAGTGACATAATATTGCACATAAAAAACCCTAAAGAATCTACTCCAAAACTACTAGATCTAATATCTGAATTCAGCAAAGTTGCGCAATACAAAATTAATACGCAGAAATCTGTGGCATTCCCATACACTAACAATGACAATGACCCTAGCAGAGAGAGAAATCAGGAAAACAATTCCATTCAAAGTTGCATCAAAAAGAATAAAATACCCAGGAATAAACCTAACCAAGGAAGTGAAAGACCTATACTCTGAAAACTACAAGACACTCATGAGAGAAATTAAAGAAGATACCAATAAATGGAAACACATCCTGTGCTCATGAAGGAAAAATTAATATTGTCAAAATGGCCATCCTGCCTAAAGCAATATACAGAGTCCATGCAATTGCTATCAAAATACCAACAGCACTTTTCAACGAACTAGAGAAAATCATTCTAAACTTCATATGGAACCACAAAAGACCCCGAATAGCCAAAGCAATCCTGAGAAGGAAGAATAAAGCTGGAGGGATTATGCTTCCCAACTTAAGCTCTACTTCAAAGCCGCAGTAATCAAGACAATTTGGAACTGGCACAAGAACAGACCCATATACCAATGGAACAGACTAGAGAGCCCTGATATAAACCCAACCATATATGGTCAATTAATATATGATAAAGGAGCCATGGACATACAATGGGGAAATGACAGCCTCTTCAACAGCTGGTGTTGGCAAAACTGGACAGTTACATGCAAGAGAATGAAACTGGATTATTGTTTAACCCCATACACAAAAGTAAACTGTAAATGGATCAAGGACAAGAATGTAAGTCATGAAACCATAAAACTCTTAGGAGACAATATAGGCAAAAATCTCCTGAATATAAGCATGAGCAACTTCTTCCTGAACATATCTCCTCGAGCAAGGGAAACAAAAGCAAAAATGATCTCATGGGACTACATCAAACTAAAAAGTTTCTGTATGGCAAAGGACACCATCAACCAAACAAAAAGGCATCCTACAGTATGGGAGAATATATTTGTAAATGACATATCTGTCAAGGGGTTAACATCCAAAATACATAAAGAACTTAAACACCTCAACACCCAAAAAGCAAATAACCTGATTAAAAAATTGACACAGGTATGAAGACACAGTTCTTCAAAGAAGAAATTCAGACGGCCAACAGACACATGAAAAGATGCTCCACATCACTAATCATCAGGGAAATGCAAATTAAAACCACAATTAGATATCACCTCACACCAGTAAGGATGGCCAGCATCCAAAAGACTAAGAACAACAAATGCTGGTGAGGATGCGGAGAAAGGGGAACCCTCCTACACTGCTGGTGGGAATGTAAGCTAGTTCAACCATTGTGGAAAGCAATATGGAGGTTCCTCAAAAAACTAAAAATACAAATATCATTTGACCCGGGAATCCCACTCCTTGGAATTTACCCAAAGAATACAACTTCTCAGATTCGAAAAGACATATGCACCCCTATGTTTATTGCAGCACTTTTTACAATAGCCAAGATACAGAAGCAACCTAAGTGTCCATCAGTAGATGAATGGATAAAGAAGAAGTGGTACATATACACAATGGAATACTATTCAGCCATAAGAAGGAAACAAATCCTACCATTTGCAGCAACATGGATGGAGCTGGAGGATATTATGCTCAGTGAAATAAGCCAGGGGGAGAAATACAAGTGCCAAATGATTTCCCTCATTTGTGGAGTATAACAACAAAGCAAAACTGAAGGAACAAAATAGCAGGAGACTCACAGACTCCAAGGAGGAACTAGTGGTTACCAAAGGGGAAAGTGTGGGAGTGCAGGTGGGGAGGGTGGAAGAAGGGGATTATGGGGTATTATGTTTAGTACACATGGTGTGGGGGATCACGGGGAAAACAGTGTAGCACAGAGAAGGCAAACAGTGAATCTGTGTCATCTTACTACACTGATGGACAGTGACTGAATTGGGGTATGGGTGGGGACTTGATAATATGGGTACATGTAGTAACCACATTGTTTTTTCATGTGAAACCTTCATAAGAGTATATATCAATAATACCTTAATAAAAATAAATAAATAAATAAATAAAAATTTAAAGAAAAGAAGCAGTCCTGAGCCCATCCAGAGAACCCAACATGGTAAATTACACTTACTTATGGGCATAGATAAATCTAGGAAAGCGGACCTGAAAGTTACCTCAAATATAATCAGCATGTAGACCCCAGCAAGGATGGCTGCGGCCATGGCCACTTGTACTTCTACACTTGCACGCAGGTACTGATGAGCCATCAGTAGTGGAACAACATGGGTCTGCTGGAGGGACGCCCGCATGCTGATGGAAATGGTCTCTCTGCAGAACGAAGCAAAGACCTTAGGCTGGTAGGTCAACAGTTAGTGCCTGCTCCCAACCCAATTCACCCATGGCCATAACCAGAGCCCAAACTGATTCCAGAGCAATTTAGCCCTTGCCTGATCTGGCAGATGAGGAACTCTGAACAAGGTGAGTGGTTGAGACCCACCTCAGCCTCCTGTGGTGACGACTTTCAAATGCAGGCTCCTTGGCCCCCACCCGCAGCATCCGCCTCATGGCAGGAGCCACACCAGCAGTCACCAGGGAGCAGGGACGTCGGTGCCAGCCCTTTATTTTCTCTTTTCCTCCCCACTACATACCTGACATCTTCACCTACTACCAAATAGCAAAACTAACAATTCTTATACACAAGAGATTCAAAAAAGGGCCATGTACAAACTGAAAGCACATGGACAAGTTGTCACTTATGGTGGGAAAAAGCACCCGGAACAGGAAGCGTGCAAGTAGTCAGCAGTACATGGCATGGTGAAACTAAAGCTATTTCCTACAAGCTCAGTCAGTAATGCCCTGAGCTGAACTGTGGCCCCCACAAAATCCTTATGTTGACATCCTAACCCTGAGTACTTCAGAATGTGACTGTACTTGGAGATAGGGTCTTTACAGAGGTGATTAAGGTAAAATGAGGTGATCTGGGTGGGCCCTCATCCAATATGGCTGGTGTCCTTATAGGAGGAGATTATGACACAGACACACAGAGGAAAGAAGACAGCTGTTTGCAAACCAAGGAGAAAGACCTCAGAAGAGGTGAACCCTGCTGACACCTTGAGGAAATGTGGGATTAATGGGATTAATACATAAATCAAGTAATATAGAAATCAAATGTACAAATACATATGACTTGATTGTTTTTCCTGCAACTCTTGATGCGTGGTCAAAAACAGAATGATTAGAGCCAAAACAGTTCCTACAACTCGAGACCGCCCTCACATGGTTTCAGTACCCTTGAGGAGCGTCACACCCTAGGGCTAGACTCAAGGTCAGGTAATGATTGTGCGTTGATCATGTGTTGAACCCACTACTCAGAATTCTTTAGATGTTTAAGTTCATTTGCTCAATAAATATGAGGAGTGCCTTTTCGGCATTACTCCTGTGCTGTGATGCCTTGAGTCACCTGGCTGGCCTTTCAAATCTTCAGCATTCCATCACGCTCCCTCCAAATCTTCGGATCAGAGGCAGGGGGCAGCCCACAGGAAAAAATTCCCATTGCTTAAGTGACCCAGTGTTGTGTTATTGTTACTGCAGGCCTAACAAATGCAAACAGTAACCAAGAGTACAGTCTTAATATTGAGTGGAATTAGTGAAAGAAAAAGAGAAGAAATCCTAAAATTTCCTAGAATTCCCCATTGTACAACTTCATAATATTTATAAAATTAAAGCATCAGCCGTAAAATACCATTTACTTCAAAACATACCCTTCATGTTTATTGTCTACACAGGAAGAGCATCTCTTCTGAGCCACATAACTGATCCAGCTATCCATGCCAAAACTCAGAGCTCCACAGGTCAAACTGGTGAGCATGTCCCACAGGCCCTTCCCCCAAGACATCCATCACCTGAGACCTACCTGCTCAGTACCCCAAAGGTCCTGCTCACCACTGAGCGCTCGCTTCTTCTCGGATTTAAAAACACTGTCCAATTATAAGTGACCTGTAAAAGTCAAAGAGTAAAACCGTGGTAATGCTTTGGACCTGAACCACCAGCTTGGATCCAGCTCTGTTCAATGTAGGGGCTTGTTTAGAATAATAAAAGGAGAAAGAGAGGAACACAGAGGCCATTTCACACGGCTCCCATGTGCCGGACGAGAGAGCACATCCGGGTTGTACAGAGCTGGAAATTTCCACAGCTTGGAGAGCTTTAAGAAAAAGAGTACAGAAATATAAACTACAGAATTAGTGCACAGAGGTACAAAGGTATAGAAGTAAATATGATTTATTATGAGAAAAAGAAATCATTGCATGTTACTGAAGACTTGGAGTCTTCTGAGGCCCCTAGGGCAACTCATAAGAAATGCCTTAAAACTGCTTCCTGCTTGGAGGCTGAAAACTTTCCACCCTCGTGCCACAAGAGCCCATGGGAGGGAGGGCCTGAGCGTGAAGCATCCTTTGCTGCAGGCAAATCTGCCCCACACATTCTTGTCACAAGCAGGGTAGTGGAGAAACCAGCTGCAGGGGCCGGGTGTGGGCACCAAGGGAGGAGCTGGCCAGGGCAGAGTCAGGCAGCCTGGCTGGGGGCCAGGGGACTTCCAGTGGGAGGACAGGAGTCTTGCTACCCACAAAAGATAAAGAAAATTGAAAATGGGAACTCTGAAATTGGTCAAAGCTTGAATGCGAAAACATGTGTTTTCTTAAAACACTGGTGTTCAGAAAAAGCATATCAGAAAAAAAACCTTTAGTAAAGATCTTTTGTGTGCTTGGTGTTTCTGGAGTCAGGTTTGTGTGTGAGCACGCAGCCGGGAAACTCCGTACAGCCCCGCGGGCGCGCAGCTCCATCAGCAGGCTGCAAAGGTCACAGCCTGCATCCACACAAGGCTCACAGACAAAGCAGACAGAAATGTGCCCGCCTCATCTTCACCATGAAGCCCTTGCCAGAGGGCTGTACACTGCACGTGGGGAAGCCAGGGCAGGAGGTTCAGAACATCATGCTGCATCGGCTACCACCTGTGAAGCCACGGCCTCATTCATCATGAGACCTCTGCTCTGTGGACCCTGCTCTGCACGGCAGGAAATGCTCCATCTGGGTGACACAGCTTCGTGCACCAGCAGGGTTTTCTCTTATTGGTTCTAGTTGGGAAAACCTATGAGCTAGGAATGTGAATTCATACAGATGCTTCCATGCTAGTGCAAGGGAATCACAGGGGCCAGGATTCTAGGGGTGGGTCAGGATGCACAGACAGGGGCCTTGTATGGGCTTGGACCGTGGTGACAATACCGTGCTGCTCTTCTTGCCTTCGCAGGACATGAGCTGAAGGCTCTGGCTCACAGACATGGAGCACAGGGCCCTATCACTTTAGAGACAGAAGTCTGGGGGAACTGTGCATGGCCTGAGCCAAGCATCCACAAGCCCAAGGGAACTGTGGGGCTGGAATGTCTTCTGTACCATGAGGCGAGACCCAGGTTTGACTGTGCTTTAACAACAAAAACTATTTTCAAATACATATTTCCCTGAATTGCCCAGTAAAATCATTCTAAATTTTTAAAATCACAAGTCTTATTTCACTGAAATGGCAAGAGTTTTGTAACTGACACAGAGCAAAGGGGGGAAGAGAATTTCAAAGACAAAGCAAAAGATAAGGGATCTCCTAATAATGGTGTCGTAGACTTAGGGCTCTCATCAAACACATTCAAGAGAAAACTCAATTTATAAAGAGATGAAATGAGTTTTTACAATTCCCTTCAGATAACTTATCAGTGTAACCTGCTGTGACCGCCGCTTGGAGCCTGCAGTGTCAGCCTGGGCCACCTCCACCACGACATGCTCTTCTCTCCCAGGACGACTCAGGCCACCAGCTACCAGGGCCCCCGCCAAGTCCACTTGGAGCAGCATGGCGTCCACATGGCCGCTGAGGTTCACAGCTGGGGAGAATGTCAAGGTGAACCACAGAGCAAGCAGGAGATGCCTGCAGCCCCCACCACCCGCACCGTGAGCACCCTCCCCCGCAGGGGCACACAGAATGCACACCAGCCATCTGTTTCAACTGCCCTGCCACCTGTGACACTCCTCATCTCTCTGCCCCTCGCTGCTGACACCTGCAATTCGTTTGACACCATTTAATTGTTTATGTTTCGAACCCCCTGGTTGAACATCTAGATGCAGCCTCTCCATCCTACTATCATCTCTGTTTCTACTTTTTGCAGCCAGCATAAAACTCCCACCCAATCCTGGACTCACAGTGAGTGGTCATCAGGCTGGCTGCAGGAATGAACAGACAAACCAATCCACATCTACGCCCAAATCCTAAGCTGACCTGTATTTGTAGGGTGAAAAATCATGCAGGGAATTGAAAAAAAAAATTCTCAAATCAGTTAAGTCATTGAGAGGGAAGAAATTCAAAGTGTGTGAAAGGCTCTTAACCAGGGAAGACTTATCAGGGAAAGAGGCTCCTGTGCCCTGGAAGTGTAGTTGCCCCGGCGCTTACCCCACTGCAGCCCTTGCTCCCAGTGCCCGCATCCTGCATCTGCTGCTGCACGAAGGTCAGAAGAGCCGTGCTCAGCCCCCCTCGCTGCTCCTGACCATCTAGCCTCTGCTGCAAGGTCCCCGGGGATATGACGGGGGTCTACACAGAGACTAGCCAGTCATTCTGACCCCGAGAGAAAACTTCTGTGGGTGGGAAAATGAATCTCAGAATGATCTGTGTTCTGTGTAGGTCTCCAAAGTCTTCGCAGCAGCTCGCCTGTGGAAGGACTCAGTAGCCAGCCCCTTTACTCTTCCTTGAACCAAAGGCAGCACTGTGGCTTGTGGAGCTGACGCGGGGAGGGTCTGTGGATGTGCGCGGAGTCTGAGGGAGCACAGTGAATGGCTCATCCTTTCTCATCGTCTATTCCTCCAGCCAAATGTACTGGCTTAAAACCATAATGACACCGAAACACCCTGATAAAGAAGTGTTTTATCAGCACTCTTGTCTCCAGGACAGCCCAGAATGGGCAGCTGACCCAGTGCCTGGCTGGGAAGCCCCTCCACACACCTGTGCTGCTACTTGGGGTCCAGCAAGGACAAATGGAAAGAGGAAGTCATGCCTGAGGCAGGATGCACTAAGAAAAGGCCTGAAGAAGCAGTGTTGCTTCTGCCATGCCTGTCCTGGTCCTTCTCCAGGATAAGGATAGAGGCAGGAGAAACACTTCGGCACAGCATGAACGCTAGTGACCGTGCAGACACCCAGGAGGAGGGACTGAGCCGCCTGGAGGCTGATGCCAGAAGAGCAGGGGCTTCTCCTCCCACGGTTAATGAATGGCATCTATTGATACCAAGAATGAAATGAATAAAGCAAGGTCCAGTGGGAGCAGGGCAGGTCTTACACCTGAGTGAGGAGATGACCAGGCATCCGTTAAAGCACCCTATGACCAGCCACCCAAATGGATGCCACACAAGAGTGGAAGCACACAGGACAGCATGCCCTTCTGCCCTTCCTTTTCTGCCTGTCCAGATGCCCACAAGGTGCTTCGGATTCAAAGCCCACCAGAACACTGTGGGATCAGCAGTGACCTGTGGATCCCAGCCTGCAGGAGCCTCCTGCCAAGCCCACCATGCCGGCAGCGAGGACCCTTGCCTCCCAGCCACGCTGAGCTGTCTCTCTGCCCTGCCTTGCCTCAAATGCCTGCCTCAGACCCAAAGGACCCCTGCTATCTTTTGGCTCTCACTCAGCTCTCCCCAAAGAGTTCCTTACAGTCCAGGACTCCAGCAGGTCCTCTCGCCCTCTTCAGTCCTCAGTAGATTGGGTGCCCTCTGTTAAAGGGTTTATTCACACCATACTGTGGTTTAAATTTTTTCTTCCCAAATGGTCTATCCCCTTGAGGGAAGGAACCACACCATCCATTCTCTTCTCTGTGTGTCGAAGACTAATGTAGTTCTCACCCACATTAGATGTCCCCAGTGGATATTTGTTTAAATAATATTTGTTTACAGCATCATTCTTGAAGTCCTCCAAACCTAGACCAGAGTCCCAGCCAGACGGAAGTGGACAGAAGACAGAGAGAAATCGCCCTTTCCTCTGGCTGCATCAGACTGTGGCCCATTACCAGAATCCAAGCTGCCTTTCAAGACCTAACTTGACCTGCAATCCCTACTCTATGAGCGCCCAGGCCTCCTTCCTCTGAGTTCCTAGTGAATTGCTTCCCAGTTCCTCTAAAGAGCATGACTGCCTGCTGTTCCCAGTTGTCCTAGTGTGACAGCTGTGCTGGGTGCCCACGTACAGTGGGGACATTAGCAAAGCGCTTCTGAGCAGCAGGCAGTGTGCTGCTTCTGAGCATGGAGCCTGAGGAAGGGCCTCCATTCCCACCTAGGCTGTGTGGTCCTCTTGGGCTTACCCTTCAGTTTGCCACGCAGCACAGCAAACCCTGGGCTGGGGCAACGCTGGCCAGGACTCTCTCCTCGACCACACTCGAATCAGGCTCCTCTGAGCCCACTTCTCTACTAGGTCTTGACCTTGGCCTGCTGAGCCCAATTTGTTAGATTCCTCCCACTCTTGATACCCAACCAGGTCCCCCTTAGAAATGTTTCATCCTCATCTCCCCTGCCATGGATCCCCAGCTGTCCCTGTTATGTTTGGAGTTGAATCTAATTTCTCCCCTATTGCAGTAGTCTTGAAGAAAGTCTTCCTTCCCTATTGAATTCTGTCCGGTGCAATTTTTCTTTGACACACCCTTTCTTAACTGCACAGAGGTAAGAAAGAGTAGGGTCCCTTTAGACCCAACTTTATGACAAAAATGGGAGCAATGTTATTTGACAAAGTATGAGAGATTAATGATTGATCAATTCAATAAAAATGAATCTATCTGGTGCCAATGTATTTTCTCTAGCATTTGGGAGCAAATGGGGGAACAACTGCCCTTAATTTCTAGAGCAGCATGGGCCAGTAGAATTCTCTTTGATAGAAACATTTTATGTCTGTGCTGTCTGCGCACCTAAATGTGGCTGGTGTGAATAAAGAAGTGGAACTTTAATGTTATTTACTTCATTAATGTAAATGTAAATTTAAAGAGGTGACTAGTGGCTACCACTTTAGACAACGTATTTCTGGAGTAGTCTAAAGAGCTTAGGATGTATGTGAGGAAGAACAGGAAAGGATGAAATCTTTTAATGTTACCATGTTCATTTTATGTATTTATGTACTATGCAGGATGTAATGGAAAATGGACCATATGTCAAGAAAGAAAGAAAAAAAAAAGGAAGGAAGGGAGTGTAGAAGGAGAGAGTGGGGAAGAGGGAAGGGAGGAAGGCTGGGGAGCAAACCTGATGAGCCTGCTTAAATAAAATCTGGCTTGTTGACCGTTATTCATCTGCCTAGTGACCTAGGAGGCTTGGACAGTTCTTCCCGTAACAAACACAGACGATTCAGGGGCAAAGAACCTCCAGTGCGGGCAACCATGGCTGCTCCCTGTTTCACAAAGCTTCTGAAATAAACCCTGCAATTACTGAGGTGACAAAGCCCAGCTGTTACAGAGGAGACATAATAGCTCAGGGCAGGGAGGGGGCTTTGTATTCTCTAGCTAAAGGAAAGTGGGGCTTTCCCCAAAACTTCCCTCCAAGCACACACCCCTGACATCCGGCATCCAGGCCTCTCACCAGCCAGGCAGTGCAGGGACCCGACTGGGGCTCCTCGCCCACGAGGACGGCCTCGAGAACACACCACAGGCCTCTCGGTCAGGCCTGCGTCCCCTCCTACCTCGGACCTTTGCGGAGCATCTCCTTCCCCACCCCAGCTCTCACAGACCCCAGCAGCAGCTGTCTCTCTGGGGCACCTGGGGGACTTCTGACCTCTTCTTTCACAACCCCCACAGCAAGCCGTAAGCCTAAGGTCTTGGGAGAGGGTCTGTGAGCTTTGGGACGTGCATGGGAAATTTAGTGAGAACACTGTACTCTGAGGTGTCCGTGGGGAGCTCAAATCAGCCCTCATAGGGGCTAATTGTTGGCAAAGAGTCCCTTTTTGATCAACGTGCAGCCGCGCTCCTCTGAGTCTCTCCCCTGGAACCAGGCCCTGCTTCAGGGCTGTTGTGTTCATCTCCGCTTGTGCTGTTTCCCAAGAATCCTGCTGCCCAGGCTCCCCCGAGCCCCCACTCTCCGCCGTGGGGGGCCAGCAGCGTTGACCTGCTCCCCGCCGCCTGCCCTCCAGGGGAGTCTCGTCACTCTGGCCCGCCTTCAGCAGGGATCCTCGGGGCCCAGGTTTAGCCAGACTCGCCCCCAGCCCTGTTTCCTCTCGGCAATTTTCCCTCTGCTCCCCTCCACCCTCCCTGCTGCTTGGCTATAAATCCCCCCTTTTCAAGCTCAGTCTCTCTCCCCCACTGCAAGACCCCATCACAGTGGCCCCCCACTCACAGTGGGCCTGCGTGAAGCGAATCCCCCGCCTTGTGTGAAGTCTGCCTTACTGCCTCTGGTGTCACTGAACATTTTTTTCTTCAATATGCTGCCATCTCACAAAGCTCTTTCCGGCTCTTCCGCTTCTCTCCCCTCTCTGCACCCAAACACACAGGCCGCTCAGAGAACAGGACAGAGACCTAACCCTTGTTGCAAAGAAAAACCCACTGTCCTGCCAGCTGCTGCAATGGGCCTGGGTCCACTCAAGTCTGGGCAGGGCCTGGCACACTCGGGCTGCTCTGGAAGGAACATTTCGCAAAGTGCTTTAGAACAAAAGCAAAGCAGTACAGTTCTTGGTGGGATGAATAGAGGATTTAGTACCCTGACTTGCTCTGCTTACTTCAGATTTCCAATGATTGACAAGGTTCACATGGGAGGCACCACTGTGCCATCGCCCAGCCTCCCCCAGACATGCCCCCCGCATCTGGGTCTCACTGACTGATGTTTCTGGACAGGATCCAGCCTCTGCCTGCATGCTCACAGGTCATCCTGGGCAGCTCGAAGTGAGCACCTGCAGGGAGGTCCCACGGAGGGAAGGCAGCATCCCTCTCCCAGGGGCGTCAGAAGCCAGACCCCCATGCTGACATTTGCTCTGAGAAGGCCCCAGGGGGAACTGGGAAAGCAGAAGGATGTCTTTGTTTTTTCAACCCATGGAGGTGGTACAGAAGTGAGGCATGAGAATGAGAAACAGTTTATCAAACCTGCAGTGCTCCACAATTCTCCCACGTGGGAGGTACTTCTTCACTAAGGCTCAGACACAGTTTCAAAGTGTAGAAGCAAATACAAAGACTTGCGCAGGCTCTTGGGTAGACGGCAGAGCTACCCTGTCCTGAGAGCCGTGGAGATGAGCACCCTTTCGTTTAGGGCACGGAGGCACCAGGCACCACCCCCCAGAGCCGCCTCTTGGGCTCACCTGAAGGCCCGAGTACCAGATCCTTCTGGAAGGCTGCTGGTACCAGGCTCAGCCAAGGGAGAGGATGTGCTGGGAAGATGAGGAGAGACTCCGCAGATAGACCCAAGAAAACCATAATATGCAACAGATGACCAGTGACTGCAAGGAAAACTACCAAGTTTCCTAAAATCTCAGTTCACTCAGATTATCAACTAAAGATGTTAAAGAAAAAAATCTTTTCATTTCATCCTCTGAATGACTTTTAATTCCTTTTTAAGAGATAATAATCATAAATACTTGAACTGGCCACCACTGCCTCCCCCCTTCCTCCCCCATTCCCCCTCCAGCCCTCCAGTTCCCACCTCCCAGCCTCCTCTCCCAGGACCCACCACTGACCCTACTGCTCTGAGTGGGACAGGGAACTTCAGGTGCCTCCATGGGAAAGGCACATCCTAACTGGAATGTGCCACTTGCTGTTGTCACCTTGCATGGGGAACCTCACTGCCACCTGCCCATCAGTCTTAGTGGCACTCCCTTCCCCTTCTGTTTCGAGACCTCATCCTTCAGCAAATATCTGGAGAAACAAAGTGAGCGTGGGGAAGCCTGGAGATTGCCTACTCTGAGACCTGTGGCAGCAGGTGTATTAGTGCTTGCGCATCTCCTCACTGACTCTCAGCGAGGGTGACCGGCATCTCCGTGTGTGGTTTGGATACAGTAGGTTTCCAGTGGCGACAAAGCCAACAACTGCCAGAACTTCCCTTGATCTGGAAACAGGCTAAATAAAACCTGTAACAATCAAAAGCGCAATAAGTCTGCGGTGCGAGAGCACTCAGATTCAAACATTAAAAACAGGGGTATGACGGTGGTGCCGACTGCTGTATCCAGAACTGATCAGCTTACTCTAAATAGCTTTTCTGAGATATTAAGATGAAATTCTGATTTGTTATACTATTTTCTGCTATAATCGGACTTTGATGATTGATATTTGCCAATTTTAAGGATTAAATATCCAGCCACAGAATTGAACCATCAGAAGCGGGTAAATGTGGTTTCCCAAACTGGAGAGTAGGGCATACAGCCTATGTGATAGTGGGGCATATGTTTGCAGAATTTTCAGGACATCTTATACACCATCAGAAAGTACATTAAAGTGGTGACAAGAAGTTTAAAACAAATTCCTTCAATTCTATTTTGGATGTGGTCCCAAATCACCAAAACTTCCTCTTGCAGAAGAAGGCTGACGCTGACTGGACACAGAGCTCAGGTCAGCTCTCAGAGGGCCAGGCGGGACCTGCCCACCCTGGCCTCCTCCCTGGGAGTCCCAGCGCACCACCCGCCAGGCACTGCTAAGCAGCAGGGCCTTCAGAGCCACACAATTGTGTGAATCGGATGCAGAGAGGCAAACTGGCAGCCAAAAACGTAGAATCATGAGGTTGTCAGCACTCAAGGCAATTGTTTTTTGTTTCATGCACAGATTTGCTTTCTCGGGCCACTGCTCTCCTCCCTTGTGGGTTATTAAAGAGCTGCCTGTACTCAATTCCATTCAGCCAGTACTGACTTCATACACCACCCTTGGTGTTTACAATGCAACACTGAGTGTCACACTGAGGAGAGGAGACGTCTCACACACAATCCCGCACACACACAGAGCCCAGTCCTCATGCCTGCCTACGCAGATAATGGAAACCAAACCAAGTACTCGCAGCCACAGGTGGTCATGCACACGGCTTCCAGTCACGGATGGCACCCAACTCAGCCGTCACCACAGGCTGTCTGCATAGAAGAGGCACAGCCACACATCTGGAGTCCACACAGCACGGTCATAGAAACACCACTCTCACTCCCCAGCCTGGCTCACAATTTCACCCTGCATCACAGCAGCAAGCACCAACCACTCACTGGGGTCTCCCGAAGATGGCACACACAAACCACTATGCCAGTGCTAAAAATTGAAAATCAGAACTAAATCCCCAAGCACAGACACAACCTCAAAATTGTCACAGGCCACAGATGACCCACATAGGTATGCACACACACACACACACAGAGCCAGGCAGAGTGACCTAAAACCTATGTGTAGTGTACACACACGCACACAGCCAGGAACAGGGCCCTCACACCTATGTGCACACACACGCACACAGCCAGGAACAGGGCCCTCACACCTATGTGCACACACACGCACACAGCCAGGAACAGGGCCCTCACACCTATGTGCACACACATACACACACACACACAGCCAGGCACAGGGGACCTCATACCTATGTGCTCACACAGACACACACACCGACACTCAAACTCATTCATTCCTGAAACGTATTTTGAGTGTCTGCAATGTGATCTGGATTAAGGCTACCTCAGGGCACACACCAAACAAACACTGGCAGCAAGATATGTGACCCCTCACATCAGAGGGCACACTCGGGTCACCTCCAGAGCCCTGGTTCTGCAGCCCTCATGGGGGATGTATGGGCAAGTAAAATCAGAGCAACTTCCAGAGAAGAGGCAAACGCAAAGCTTCGAATCCTCCCAGAAAGGGTGGCTCAGCTCAGTTGAGGTCCAGGGTGTCCCCTAAAAGGGGCACATACATTCCTGGGGCCATCAGGATCGCTGGACATTTCCCAATACAAAAAGAGTGCTTAGTGGACATAGTTGAAATGAGAATGTGGTAAGCCACTTGAAGTGGGAAGTGAGACACAGGGGGCAAATGAATTGTTTTCCATGGAGCAAAGCGAGGTCCCCAAGGCTTCCACTGTGTGACTGCAAACAGCGGCAGAGGAGCATTGCTGAGGGCAGGCCTCCCCTGCCACCCTTAGTCCACCATCCCACATGCCCTCAGCATCTCCTCCAAAGAAAGGTGTGAGCCCCACACTTCAGATCCCGTTACCCAGCCCAAGGCAGCCAGGGTGCTCTGCTGAGCTGACAGCAGAGGCTGGAGAGCCATGGTACTCACGGAGCACACCACCACAAAGACAAACAGGCCGGTGACTTTCAGCCATCGCAAACAGCTCCTGCAAGAGATAAGGGAGCCCCCAGTTCACACTGACTGCAGCCGCTTGCATGTGCCCAGACTTGCCAAATCTCAGACAGCTTTTTGAGGCCTTCAGTATCGCCATCTCAAAGCACATGTTTGGAAATCTTCCCATACTGCGGTATGAAGGAGGACATCGCTCATCGGTAAACCTGCGGCTTCATGGAAAGCAGCTTGGTGGAGGTTACAGAGGGAAACACACTTAGCCTTGAGGGTGTGCACATGGCTTCATGTCAGAGATGCTCAAGTTCAGGATTTGGGGCTCTTCACTAACCTTTTAAAGGCTTACTTACTGGAAATAAGATTTATCCTTGCTCTCAGATTCACATTTATCAATTATTTTTCCCCTAGTTTTCTGGAAGTGGGAATATGGATTTGATCATCAAATATAAAAACACTGACCAAGACACAACTAAACAATTCAAGAAAGAACTTGCAGTACTTTAACTAGCAGTTCTTTTTTATAAGGGTTATACTAGCAGAGCCCTTCGGGAATCCCTTAGAAGATACTTTAATAGGCAATCAGGTCATGAGCTCAGCCCCCTCTGAGGGCTTCTGATGGCATCCTGGCCCACTCACCATTACACACTCCTTAACTCTGGTTTCAGGCCCTAGGGGAACCTGGACCTAGCTACCCTTTGCAGCTCCTCCAGCCCCATTTCTGCTGATGTCACCTCCCCAGGCCACCAGAATCCATCTGCAATGACACTGTCACTGTCCAGCCATAGGGTGTGCTCTCCTGTGGGCTGCTTCTCAAGGGAAGGCACTGGTGTTTGCGCTCTGTCCCTGTACATGGGAGGGCATTGGTGCATAGCATGTGCTTGACACATGCCTGTAGAATGAACGAAGTAAGTCTATATTGGGACATATTTTCAAAACCTTTATAACCCTTTCAAAATGGTAAAATCTTGTTTTGCATTCTCTTAGATTTAATGAATTTGATGAATAATTCTTTCACACTTCCAAATTATGATTCAACAGCAGCTATATAAGTGGGAATCAAAATGATACTTCTTTTTAAAGAATGAAGCATTAATTTATCTATTCTGAATATAAATTTCTCTCTACATAACTGAAATATACAGCAGTATAGACTACCCAAAATATTTTTTTCAAGTTCTTTCAAAGATCACGCATGGTACTTTCTAGAGATGTTAAAAAGAACGGCACAATGTATCTCAGTTCAGTGGCAAGCTCGAGGCAACTATTCCATGCATCTCGGAAGATGAAGCTACCCCTGAGTGTAAAGTAACAAACGAACTTGATAGTATTTTCCTGTGGTGTGGGATGGCTGAGGAAGCAGGCATCCTATGGAGCTGTGAGCCATCAAGCTTAGGGAAGGGTGTTCCAGCGTCAGGGGTGTGACTCATTCTGGTGACCCATGGCACCAAGTCCCTGTTCACACACTTTCACATGATTCACATATTTCATAGCAGATTCACTGGCAAATTTTTTTCATGACTATGAGGAGGGCTGAGACCAATCATCGTCAAGAAGCTACACATGTCTGGGTGGCATGGTGGGAAAAGACATCTCCATGGTCAAGCACTGGTGGGAGATCCGGGGTCAAACCCTGACTCCCTAACCCCAACCACAACTCACAAGTTGCATGTCTTGAGGCAAAAATCCTTACCCTCCCTGGCGCACCTTCCTTCATCCACTGCTCACGATTGCAGGAGGATCCACAAGACAACTAAGAGGGGCCTCTCTGGAGTACAGACAGGTCCTCTTTGGGAGTAAGATAGATACACCTCCATTCAGCCCTTCAAGTAGCTTCAGAAAAGCCAGGGCCGCTAATGTAGAGAAATGATCTCACCAACAGTTGATAGCTGGGTAGCGTCCTCTCACCTGTGCAAGGGCTTGTGCACACACCATCTTAGTGGATGCCCACAGATGGCAGTGGATCGAGGGGCAGCAGACAATCAGAGACAGTTGCACAGACCTGTCTGGCCCTGCTAGTCCCTCAGCTACCTCAGCACACATCCAGAATGAGGATCTGGCGGTCCTGGTCCCCAAGAAGTATTCTGTCCCTGGAGATGCCATCTTCAACCACAATGCTGTCAACAGAACCCCGCCTTCAGATAAACGCTTATGGAAGCCCAGAACTCAGAACCCAGAGAGCCAGAGAGGAACCCCTGGGCCATGGCGGCAGGCCACTAACCACTCTGCTCTCCCGGCGAGTGTGCCCAGCTTCCCCACACTCCCTTCCTCACACATGCGCAGTCTCACTGCTGAGATCCCAAGGTGCCAACTACCCCTCGAGATGCGCCAGGCACTAGAGCCAACCTTTGTACCCACATGCTTCAACACTGCCCACAAGTGTCAGTTCCGGCTTCTAAAACACCATGATGGGGACCGCTGAGGCCACCCAATCCCATCCACAAACTCGGCCACAATGACCAGCCACACACTCAGAAAGCAGAGGGCCACTTAGGTTTGTGACTGGGCCTTACCAGAGCCTGCTCGGCTCCAAACCGTCCACAGGGCCTGGAGGAAAGGGAAATATCCCTTTCAGCAAGGTCAGCCTGGCCAAGCATGAAAACCCCTCTCACTTCTCCCTGAACCCTGGGAGGGACCTCAGGCCTAAGTTCCCCATGAGCAGGGCAAGGGGCGATCCTAGCGGTCCCAGTGCGGATGCTCCCAGCCCTCATACCTGAGCTTTGAAAGCCGCAACCCCAGGTGAGCGCTGTGCAGAAGCTCCCCCTTCTCCGAGGAGGCAGATCCAGAGCCAGCCAACTCACTGCTCGGCAGAGAGCCTCCCTCCCACTCAGCCCAGCTGCCTTCCCAGGATTCTTCATCTGTGATGAGCTCGGGTGGGTAGATGGCCATGCTCCCAGACCTAGAAAGCAAGGCTTTGAGGTTATTTCATGGACGTAGCATCTCCAAAACAAGATTTCATCTCAGTGGTGAGTGTGAAATGAGGAGTCAATCCTGGTTTTTCAAAGGACCACAGACATTAAGTGCAGTCAGACTGGTTGGAATGGGTCTTTTCGGACAGCACAGAACACTTGGCTCAAGAGAAATCTTCTAGGGTCACTCCTGTCTTCAAAATGAATTGTGGATCTGCAAGAAACATCAGCTTGTTCTGAGTATGGAACTTTCCAGTAAAGCTCCAGCTCATTTCAGTATTTGCCTTCTCTTTGATTGTACTGGAGTTCTTTACCAGGTTCTGTTATAGTCACCCTGGAGCATAGTGAGTGAGGGTACAAGCCTTTCCTCCTCAGCATAGATAGCTTTCTGTAAGGGAGCTGTGGGAAAATGGTCTGCCTGGCTATCCCACCCAACATCTACGCTAGTATGGGCAGCAGTGGGGAACATCAGTGATGGACTTGATGGGCCCAAGAATGTGACTTATATCTAGAAGGTTAAACCAAGGGAAATCATGAACTTTTACGAACCCAAAGACATACACAGACTAAAACTAAAGGGATGGAAAAAATATTTCATGCAAACAATAGGGAGAAAAGGCAGGAGTTGCAATACTTGTCTCAGATAAAATAGATTTCAAAACAATGAAAGTAACAAGAGACAAAGAAGAACATTAGGTAATGATAAAGGTGTCAGTCCAACAAGAGGATATAACCATTATAAATATCTATGCACCCAACACAGAAGCACCTACATATGTGAACCAAATACTAACAGAATTAAAAGAGGTAATAGAATGCAATGCATTCGTTTTTAGGAAACTTCAACACACCACTCACTCCAAAGGACAGATCAACCAGACAGAAAATAAGTAAGGACACAGAGGCACTGCACAACACATTAGAATAGATGGACCTAATAAACATCTACAGAACACTCCACCCGAAAGCAGCAGGACACACATTCTTCTTTAGAGCACATGGAACATTTTCAAGAATAGATCACATACTAGGCCACAAAAAGAGCCTCAGCAAATTAAAAAAGACTGATATTGTACCAACCAGCTTCTCAGATCACAAAGGTATAAAAATAGAAATAAATTGTACAAAGAAACCAAAAAGGCTCACAAACACATGGAGGCTTAACAACATGCTCCTCAATAATCAGTGGATCAAAAACTAAATTAAAAGAGAGATCAAGCAATACATGGACACAAATGAAAACAACAGCTCAACACCCCAACCTCTGTGGGTCGAGTGAAGACAGTTCTAAGAGGAAAGTATATTGCAATATGGGCCTGTCTCAAGAAAGAACAATCCAAATGAACAGTCTAAATTCACAATTAATGAAAGAGGAAAAAGAAGAACAACTGAGGCCCAAAGTCAGTAAAAGGAGGGACATAATAAAGCTCAGAGAAAAAATAAATAAAACTGAGAAGAATAAAACAATAGAAAGGATCAATGAAAGGAAGAGCTGGTTCTTTGAGAAAATAAACAAAAGAGATAAACCCCTAGCCAGACTTATCAAGAAAAAAAGAATACACACATAAACACAATCAGAAATGAGAAAGGAAAAATCACTATGGACACCACAGAAATACAAAGAATTATTATAGAATACTATGAAAAATTACATGCTAACAAACTGGATAACCTAGAAGAAATGGTCAACTTTCTAGAAAAGTACAATCTTCCAAGACTGACCAAGGAAGAAACATAAAATCTGAACAGACCAATTACCAGCAATGAAATTGAATCAGTAATCAAAAAACTACCCAAGAACAAAACCCTCGGACCAGATGGATTCAACGCTAAATTTTATCAAACATTTAATGAAGACATAATTCCCATCCTCCTTAAAGTTTTTCAAAAAGTAGAAGAGAGAATACTTCCAAATTCATTCTATGAAGCCAGCATCACTCTAATACAAAAACCAGGCAAAGACATTACAAAAAAAGAACATTACAGACCAATATCCCTTATGAACACAGATGCAAAAATATTCAACAAAATACTAGCAAACCGAATTCAAAAATACATCAAAAAGATCATACATCATGATAAAGTGGGATTTATACAAGGAATGCAAGAATGGTACAATATTTGAAAATCCATCAACATTATCCACTACATCAACAAAAAGGACAAAAATCACATGACCATCTCCATAGATGCTGAAAAAAATTCAACAAAATTCAACACCCATTCATAATAAAAACTCAACAAAATGGGTAGAGAGGGCAAGTACCTCAACATTATAAAGGCCATATATGACAAACCCACAGACGATATCATACTTAACAGCGAAAAGCTGAAAGCTTTTCCTCTAAGACTGTGATCAAGGCAAAGGTGCCCACTCTCCCCACTTTTATTCAACATAGTTCTGGAGGTCCTAGCCATGGCAATCAGACAACACAAAGAAATAAAAGTCATCCAGATCGGCAAGGAACAATTTAAACTGTCACTGTTTGCAGATGACATGATATTGCACATAAAAAAACATAAATAATCCACTCCAAAACTACTAGAACTAATATCAGAATTCAGCAAAGTTGCAGGATACAAAATTTAAAAAATACACAGAAATCTGTTGCATTCCTATATATGAACGATGAACTAGCAGAAAGAGAAATCAGTAAACAATTCCATTCACAATTGCATCAAAAAGAATAAAATACCTAGGAATAAACCTAACCATGGAACTAAGTGAAAGATCTATATGCTGAAAACTACAAGACACTCTTGAAAGAAATTAAAGAAGACACCAATAAATGGAAACACATCCCATGCTCTTGGGTAGGAAGAATTAATATTGTCAAAATGGCCAACCTGCCTAAAGCAATCTACAGATTCAGGGCAATCCCTATCAAAATACCAATATCATTCTTCAACAAACTAGAACAAATAGTTCTAAAATTCATATGGAACCACAAAAGACCCTAAATAGCCAAAGCAATCCTGAGAAGGAAGAATAAAGCTAGGGGGATTATGCTCCCCAACTTCAAGCTCTACTACAAAGCCACAGTAATCAAGACAATTTGGTACTGGCACAAGAAAAGATCCATAGATTAATGAAATAGAATAGAAAGTCAAGATAAACCCACACATACATGGCCAATTAATATATGATAAAGGATCCATGAATATACAATGGAGAAATGACAGCCTCTTCAACAACTGGTGTTGGCGTAACTGGACAGCTACATGCAAGAGGATGAAACTGGATTACTGTCTTAACTCCATACACAGAAGTAAACTCAAAATAGATCAAAGACCTGAATGTAAGTCATGAAACCATAAAACTCTTAGAAGAAAACTTAGGCAAAAATCTCTTGAATATAAACATGAGCAACTTTTTCATGAGTATATCTCCTCAGGCAAGGAAACAAAAGCAAAAATGAACAAATGGGACGACATCAAACTAAAAAGCTTATGTCCCGCAAAGGACACCATCAGAAGAACAAACAGGCATCCTACACTATCGGAGAATATATTCATAAATGACATATCCGACTAGGAGTTAACATCCGAAATATATAAAAAGCTCACACACCTCAACACCCAGAAAGCAAATAACACAATTAAAAAATGGGCAGAGGGTCTGAACAGACACTTCTCCAAAGAAGAAATTCAGGTGTCCAAGAGGCACATGAAAAGATGCTCCACATCACTAATTGTCAGGGAAGTGCAAATTAAAACCACAATGAGAAATCACCTCAAACCAGTTAGGATGGCAAACGTCCAAAAAACAAGCACCAACAAATGCTGGCGAGGATGTGGAGAAAGGGGAACCCTGCTTCACTGTTGGTGGGAAGGTAAATTAGCTCAACAATTGTGGAAAGCAATATGGAGGTTCCTCAAAAAACTAAAAATACAAATACCATTTGACCCAGGAATTCCACACCTAGGAATTTACCCTAAGAAAACAAGATCACAGATTCAAAAAGACATATGCACCACCATGTTTATTGAAGCAGTATTTACAATAGCCAAGACATGGAATCAACCTAAGTGTCCATCAGTAGATGAATGGATAAAGAAGAGGTGGTACATATACACAATGGAATACTATTCAGTCATAAGAAGGAAACAAATCCTACCATTTGCAACAATGTGGATGGAGCTAGAGGGTATTATGCTCAGTGAAATAAGCCAGACAGGGAAAGACAAGTACCAAATGATTTCACTCCTCTGTGGAGTATAACAACAAAGTAAAAAGTGAAGGAACAAAACAGCGGCAGACCCACAGAACCCAAGAATGGACTAACAGTTACCAAATGGAAAGGGACTGGGGAGGGTGGATGGGAAGGGAGGGAGAAAGGGCATTACGATTAGCACACATACTGTAGGGGGGGCATGGGGAGGGCAGTATAACACAGAGAAGACAAATAGTGACTCTATAGCATCTTACTATGCTTATGGACAGTGACTGTAATGGGGTATAGTATGTGGGGGGGACTTGATAATGGGGAGAATGTAATAACCACATGTTGCTCATGTGAAACCTTCCTAAGATCAAGATACCTTAATTAAAAAAATAGATTATAAAAAAAAGAATTTTGTGACTGGGAAATACTCAGATGTGTGAGGAAGAATATTGTAACCCCCTCAAGTGGGGAACAAACACACGTGTAACTAAAATGAGAAGTAAGGAAAATTTTTCTAAGTAGAAAGAGGAATGCTAGCATCAGTGTTTCTAGAGCAATGTCATGCAACAGAACTGCCTGCGGTGATGGAAATGTCCCTCTTCCGTGTCCAGCATGGTGGCCATACGTGCACATTGGGCCCTTGAAATGTATAAATGAAGAACTGAGTTTTTAATTTTGTTTAATTTTAACTAGCTTACCTTGGCATACCCACATGCAACAAGTAGCCAGCATGCTGGCCAGGGCAGATCTGGGGCATGTTCTGACCCCCGTACCCTTAGCTGCACATTCTGCCCTCCACACCTTGAAAAGAACACATTCTCTTCTGAAAATATGTAAACAAATGCTATCCTAAGAAGCCATTTGGTGAAATCAAAACCAAAAAAATTAAGTTGACAAAAAGTAAATCCCCAAAAAGACTTCCTACCACTAATACCTCAATTAGCTTCATGTAAAAAAAAAAAAAAAGGAAAGAAAGAAAATATTCTGTAAGCAAACCTGACCCCTGTTCTGCAACTCTGAAGGGTTTTTTGTGACATGCTCCACATGCCCAGGACAAACATTTACACGTTACTGGTTTTCCAATGAATCATAGGATCTAAAATGTCTCAGGCCTTAACAGTTAGCCAAGTAATTCAAGCCATAACAGGTGCTGGGACAGGAGAGGAAGGAGACACAGCCTGAACTACGGTGTGAATGTGGTGTTTGGGAGCCAAAGAGAAGCACTGATCCTTGAGGGAGCTGGGGGTGACCAAGGCCTCACAGGAGGTGACACTGGAGCCCCTTGAAGTTGCCTGGGACTGCCTTGGAGAGTCAGAGGGAAGCCGGGTCCTGCAGTCACAAGGCTCAGCGGAAACTTTTGTAGGAAGACATGGCTTGTCCTCAGGAGTCTCCTGAAGGGATCCAGATCGTGCCTGCATGAGGCGGTGACAAGCCCAGACTCCCACACCCCACGCAGACCCTGTGAGCCTGAGCCTGGGGGGGAGGCAAGGACACACAGGCTCACACATGCCCCAGAGAGCTCTGACGCCCCCTGATGTATGAAGCCCCCGCAGTGGTAGATCAGGCTGCGGAGAGGCTGGGCAGCTCCCCTGAGGCCGTGGGAAGGAAGGGAGCACAGGTGCCACTGCAGCCTGCCTGCTGATGGGTCACAGGTCAGCAGGAGGGGGAGAAAAAGCCCAGGACAATGTCACCAGATTTGTGATGTGCAGCAAATGGGACGCTGAGCAGGTGGCCCAAGCTTCTGGAAGTTTGCAGAAGGAAGAAGGACTAAGACTGGAGACCTAGGCCTGGTCCTTTCGTCCTAGGGGAGAGAGTCTGCAAGTTGTCCACATGAGCTCTTCTCAGGGACTCCAAAATCACCCATGTTTGTCCCCAAAAGGAACTTCAAGCTTGTAGGAAGTGGAGTTTTCTTTTTAATTATGTGTTTTTCAACCTCATCACTGCTGGCATTTGAGCGAGGTCATTCTCTGTCATGGAGGCCGTCCTGCCTGTCCTGTGCATTGCAGGATATATGGCAGCCTACGTAGCGTCCACCCTTAAAACTCCAGTAGTACCCTCCCCAGCTGTGCAGACAAAAAATACCTCCAGACAGGGCCAACCTCACCCCTGGTTAAGAAGCCCAGCCTAGCAAGACAGCCCATCAGACCTGTGTGCACGCTAGAGTGTGCACAAGTGCTGTGTAATCATTGTAGAGTCATGCTCAAGGTCATTGGGAAATTCATAAGCCACAGAATACAACCACTATAGTCATGAACATACACTACATTGAAATGACGAGGATCTGGTGGACATCAAATGTGTCAGGTAATAATTCTATCTCAGGAAGAATTTCTCCAACATATGTGCCACAGGTAATGCTAACAAATAAAATTTCTTAATTTATAGGAAAGAAAAAAAACTCACCTTTTCCGTTGTGAGGAATTGCTCAGCAAGGGAGTGTTTTCTGTGAAGCAGGGGTCTTCAGACCTGGAGCTGAAGAGCTGGGTTAGAAGAGGGGGAGACCTGAAAGACACAGTGGAGGACACAGGGTCAAGACAGCAGCTGGTGTGTCTGCTGGCAATTGGGGGCCAGGGTCAGGAACGCGCCCAAGACTTACTGATAAACTTTACATACGCTTAAATTTAAATTTTTAAAATTTTTTAATTTTATAAAAGTTATGATCTGAATTGTAAAAACCTGGAGTTTCAGGGGAGATAATGAGAAACAGTACCCCTCCCCAACATAAACTAGATTGGAAACACAAAGCAGAAACTCTCAGGGAAGACCCGGGGCTGTGGGGCCAGTCCCTTGAGGCCCACTTTTGTCGGGACAGTAGATTCCAGCCACCTTTGCCATTCCACGCAGAGCTGCACATCCAGAAAACCATTTGGTCTGACGGTCCCTTTCATACTTCAGAAATTTTACTTCCTACGGTCACAGTATTTAAATATCACATACTTAAAATAGCCTCATGGCTTCCTGAGGGAGACCAAGCAGAAGTCAGGGCCAGTGAGTGGTTGGGGGTGGCGGGTGGTTCTCGGGGGAGAGAAGCCACAGCTGAAGCAAAGCAAAAGTTCACACAGTGCGGAACCCCCTCTGCTGTCCTGGCCTCCACCGGAGGAAGGACCACCAAAAAGTTATTGTCTAAACCAGGAGCTTTTTGAGAGGGAAGGAATCGCACTGACACAGCAGAGTCCAACGTAACAGCCGTGCTCATTAAAGGACATGTGATGTTTAAAAGCAACCAGTTTTTCAGATAAGTTGCAGAAATCATTTTCATTCCTAATTGTTGGGAATATGTCATTTTATACATAGTACACTGCTTTTCCTAAAAGAGCCAAGGCCATGTAAGGCTGCTGTGGATGCCACAAAACACGACCCTGGGGAAATGACAGTACTTCAGATCATAAATTCACAGCCAAGCAAAGAAAAACATTTCCACCCACTTCCTCTTTCGCATGCAAGCATGCACCTGTGCCACAGAGAGGAAGACTCTGGCTTTGCGGGTGACTGAGACCAGGGTCCCTGAGCTGTGTCGAGCACCCATCCCATCACAGTCGGCATCTGTCTTGGAGCAGCGCGCGCCCTTTGGTGCCACCTCTGGGCAGCCCTGGGCAGGTCCGGGGGGATGCAGATGACTGAGGGTCCATCCTCAGGGGCTTTAGCAGCCAGTGGAGGAGAACGTGGCAAGGAAGAAGATGCCCAACCAGCACAGATGAGAACAAAGAGGGAAGATGAATTCTGCCTCAAGGATTTAATGATTAGCACCCTTTTGGCTGTTCAAACTGGATTAACAATTAAACTCTTTAAATTTTTATGTCTAACAATGATAAACCTAGAAGGGCCTCAGATGCATTTAGATAAACATCTCAGTGAGTCAACTAATACCCATGTATTTGCTGTCACCCCCTGAGGTGGTTTGTTACATAGAGTTTCTGGGTAAGCTGTTACAGTGAACTCACTCACATTATTTAACCATGCTGAGCTCACATTTTCTCAGATGTACAATACAGATTAAAAAGGAGAAACCTCAATTTTGTTGCATTAAATGAGATGTAGGTGCAAAGCATAGAGTTTGTCTGTTCATTCCATTATTTCCATTAGATGGTGAGCTCTTTCTGAATGGCTGCCATGGCATTTCCATCCTGTTTTACCTACTTCTTTACATGGTGCCCAACTCAATCCAGGTTCTTGGATACTTA
This sequence comes from Smutsia gigantea, assembly GCA_032199065.1. Taxonomy (NCBI): domain Eukaryota; kingdom Metazoa; phylum Chordata; class Mammalia; order Pholidota; family Manidae; genus Smutsia; species Smutsia gigantea. The sequence continues at coordinate 318,487 of JAVSCE010001054.1, read as the reverse complement.
ATAATGAATGAGTTAAACCCAATAACCATTGCCTATTTGTAGGAGACTGGTTCTTTAACTCAAAACCGTTTTCTAATCCATTAAGTAATAACTTTCTTAGAATCACCACTGGCTCTCTGAAAAGTGGAGAATGTTCCAGAACGCAGAAGTGACTTTTGCTCCTCAGAAAGCACAACCTGCAGGCTCTCAGGTGGCTCAAAGCAGCCACACATGGAGGAGGAAAATTAGAAACGGGGAAAAGTCAAAAGTACATTTTATTTTCTCTGAGGTGATTTCATTATTTAACATTTCTGTTGCACTTTGCATACACAAAGAATTTTACCATTATAATAAAGCATACAGGGTGTGGCTTCTAAGCTTTTTTATATTTAGATAGTTCTGAATAACCCAAAGTAAAATGAGTTTCACTAGGAAATTTTCCAAAAAAGACTTCAGGTCATTCCAAATTTAAGCTTAATTTGACACTGTCCAGATATTATTTTGCACTGTTCTGAATCCATTCCTCCTTGCAAAGATGGGAAGCAGAGAGAGGCCTCCGGCCTTGTTATTTTTTCACAGGATCCCTGACTTGCCATCCTGAAGGATAAAGAACTCACAAACTGCATGTAGAGAAGATTCAGGGTTTCACAGGGAACTCATATCCCAGAACCTAGAAATACAAATGGCAGTCCACAGAACTGAAAGCCTGCCATTTTTCTTCCTGTCCTAATTGAGGTGGAAAATACCACTGAGCTCTATATTCTTCCTGACCTTTTCTCCTTCTGAAAAAAAGAGATCACACTGACATTTCTCTGGCTTCACATCCTGGGTGCTTTCAAAATTCACAGATTTCCACAGTATCTATTTTCCCCCATGTCTCAACAATTCTATGTATATGTATTTGTAAAATTCACATATGCCTGTAAATGTATGAGGCAGCAACACTTAATTTTTAATGACTTAGAAATTACAGAAGAGGGTAACAAATAAAACAACAATTATATATAATTCTTTGATTCAGAGATGCCAGTTGTTAACATTTAAAGATCTTCTTTTCAATCTTTTCTTTATATATTAAATGAATATTTTAAAAGTCAAGCTCAAATATGTGCTTGTATAGATGTACATTCACATTAAATTGCTTCATCTTATGATTGTTCAGCTTAGCTGTGTCATTAGCATTTCCTGTGTTAACAAATATTCTTATACAACATGATCTTAATGTCAGCATCATATCCCATTACACAGATCATCACATTAAGCTTGGCCATCCATCTGTTGCTGAGCATTTGGAGAATATCAGTTTTTACTAAGAGACATAACAAATGGGAGAGGCCTGGCATAGCAGTCTGTGCACCCCTCTGCTGGCTGCCTAGGACGGATTCCTAGGAGTGGGGCTACTGGCCTGTGGTCCACAAAGAGCCACCCCTTCACGGTGCCTTTCAGTCATGGGAGCTCCCTGGTGCCAAAGCCCTGGGTATCAGCCATATTTTAGATCCCCAAGCAATGGATTTTAAACCACCAGAACTGATTGAGGTTCGCCATTATCAGGAAACACTGCTGCCATGATTAAAAAGACCCATTTGTACCAATCCACAAGATGTGTGCACTGTGCTGGTCACAACTCTCAGCCCCCCATGTCTACAACAGTTTCCTGAGCTCCAGCCTCCCTAGGTCTTCCTGGACCCCAACACTTGACGGTCCTATGATGCCTATGTCATTTTATTGAGAAAAAAGGATCTAAGAATGTTGAAGATATTGGGTACCCAATATCTTAGCACTTCTGAGAGGGTATATGTTTCTAAAGGCCAGAAGGGAGACAATGATTAATACAAGAGGTCCGCTGACTTCCAGAAAGATGATGGCGTGAGCAGGGCAGTGGAAATCTCCTCCCAAAACAACATATATTTATGAAAATACAACAAATACAACGATTCCTAAAAGAGAGACCAGAAGATATAGGACAGCACCCAGCCTGGAGCTACACCTGAGAGGACGGGGCACCCCGGGAGGCGGGTAAGATATGGAGCCGCGACCCGGCAGGACCCAAGCACCCTCAACCCCAGTGCACTGGCGGGAGGAGATTATTCAGAGCCGGGAGGGAGTGGAAGTACAGGCCGCAAAATAACCAGCCCTGGTGATCTACACCTGGAGCTCTGACACACATTGTGTGGTGTATCGGAGATTGGAGAGACAGAGGGTGCAGGATCTGAGCCGGGGAACTCACCGAGTCCTCGCACCCGGCTCCCTGGGACAAAAGAAAAGCACACACTTTTTTTAGTGGTCTTAAAGAGGCAGTGGCCCTACGGAGGAGCAGCATGGTCCCAGCACACTCAGCCCAGCAGGCTGGGAGTCCGGGGGAATTTCAGACCCTTTGGCTGGCGACTGGAAAAAAGTTGCCGTACTGAGACTTCACACAGAGAAAAAAACCTCCCTTTAGTTCCCGCCCCGGCCAGAGCTACAAAGGGCCCTGCAGAGTGGTGCGGCTGCAGCTGCAGAATAGTGGAGGAGCAGCGCCACCTACAGCATCCCCACAGAATCTAATCACGGCGGGCGTTTTTTTTCTCTCTCTCTCCTTTCTTTCCTTTCTTTTTTTTCTCTTTTCTTCCTTTTTTCCTTTTATATTTATTTTTTTTCTTTTTAAAATTCTTAAAGAGCCCAGCTGACATATGTGGCACCTACCAGTGAACACTCCTATCACCATGAAAAGACAGAGGAATATGGGACAAACAAAATTTACCCAGAACCAGACAACACCAGAGAGGAGAACTAAAGGGATGGAAATGCAAAACCTTCCTGAAAAAGAATTCAGAATAAAAGTTATAACTATACTGATGGATCTACAGAGAAATATGAAAAAGCTGAGGGAGGAAGTGAGGGAAGCCAGGAAAGACAATGCAGAAATGAGACAAGCCATCAACGGGCTTAGCAGCACACTGGACGAGATGTAAAAGACTGTTAATGGAATAGAAATCAGAGAACAGGAATACAGAGAAGCTGAGGCAGAGAGAGATAAAAAGATCTCTAGGAAAGAAAGAATATTTAGAAAACTGTGTGACCAATCCAAACAGCACAATATTCGCATTATAGGAGTACCAGATGAAGGAGAGAGAGAAAAAGGGATAGAAAGTGTCTTTGAAGAAATAATTGCTGAAAACTTCCCCATGCTGGGGAAGGAAATAGTCCCGCAGTCCATGGAAGCCCACAGATCTCCCAACACAAGGGACCCAAGGAAGACAACACTGAGACACATAATAATTAAAATGGAAAAGATCAAAGATAAGGACAGACTATTAAAGGCAGCTAGAGAGAGAAAAAAGATCACCTACAAAGGAAAACCCATCAGACTATCACCAGACTTCTCAACAGAAACCTTACAAGCCAGAAAAGAATGGCATGATATATTTAACATAATGAAAGAGAAGGGCCTCGAACAAAGAATATTGTATAAAGCACGATTATCATTTAAATATAACAGAGGGATTAAACAATTTCCAGACAAGCGAAAGCTGAGAGAGTTTGCCTCCGATAAACCACCTCTACAGAATATCTTAAAGGGACTGCTCTAGAGGGAAGCACTCCTAAGGCTAAAAAGATGACAGAGAAAAACTCATAGCAAAGAAAGCAGACCATCCAAATACTAACTAAAGGCAAAGAATAAAACACCTAGTATATAAAGAATGGAGGAAGAAGAATAAGAAGGGAGAGAAGTAAAGAAACATCAAACTCTGTTTACAATAACTTAACAAGAAAGTTAAGTTAGATTGTCAGATAGTAAAGAAGCAACCCTTGAACCTTTGGTAACCACGAATCTAAAGGCAGCAATGGCATAAGTACATATCTATTGATAATCACCCTAAATGTAAATGGACTGAATGCACCAACCAAAACACCAGAGTAATAGACAGGATAAAAAAGTAAGACCCATCTATATGCTGCTTACAAGAGACTCACCTCAAACCCAAAGATATACACAGACTAAAAGTGAAGGGATGGAAAAACATATTTCATGAAAACAACAAAGAGAAAAAAGCAGGTGTTGCAGTACTTGAATCAGACAAAGTAGACTTCAAAACGAAGAAAGTAGCAAGAGATAAAGAAGGACATTAAATAATGATAAATGGGTCAGTCCAACAACAGGATATAAACACTATAAAAATATATGCACCCAGCACAGGAGCACCACCATATGTGAAACAAATACTAACAGAATTAAAGAAGGAAACAGAAAGCAATGCATTCATTTTAGGAGACTTCAACACACCACTCACTCCAAAGGACAGATCAACCAGATGGAAAATAAGTAAAGACATAGAGGCACTGAACAACACACTAGAACAGATGGACCTAACAGACATCTACAGAACTCTACACCCAAAAGCAACAGGATACACATTCTTCTCAAGTGCACATGGAACACTTTCCAGAATAGACCACATACTAGGCCACAAAAAGAACCTCAGTAAATTCAAAAATATTGAAATCCTACCAATCAACTTCTCAGATAACAAAGGTATAAAACTAGAAATAAATTTTAGAAAGAAACCAAAAAGGCTCAGAAATACATGGACACTTAACAACATTCTCCTAATTAATCAATGGGTTAATGACAAATTCAAAACAGAAATCAAAGAATATATGGAGACTAATGACAACAACAACACAAAGCCACAACTTCTGTGGGACGCAGCAAAGGCAGTTCTAAGAAGAAAGTATATTGCAATCCAGGCCTATTTAAAGAAGAAAGAACATTCCCAAATGAATAGTCTAAAGACACAATTAGTGAAATTGGAAAAAGAAGAACAAATGAGGCCCAAAGTCACCAGAAGGAGGGACATAATAAAGATCAGAGAAGAAATAAATAAAATTGAGAAGAATAAAACAATAGAAAAAATCAATGAAACCAAGAGCTGGTTCTTTGAAAAAATAAACAAAATAGATAAACCCCTAGCCAGACTCATTAAGAGAAAAAGAGAATCTACACACATAAACAGAATCAGAAATGAGAAAGGAAAAATAACAAAGGACCCCACAGAAATACAAAGAATTATAAGAGAATATTATGAGAATCTATATGCTAACAAGCTGGAAAACCTAGAAGAAATGGACAACTTCTTAGAAAAATACAACCTTCCAAGACTGACCAAGCAAGAAACAGAAAAACCAAACAGACCAATCACCAGCAATGAAATTGAAGGAGTAATCAAAAACCTACCCAAGAACAAAACCCCCGGACCAGCAGGATTCACCTCTGAATTCTACCAGACATATAGAGAAGAAATAATACCCATTCTCCTTAAAGCTTTCCAAAAAATTGAAGGGGAGGGAATACTTCCAAACTCATTCTATGAAGACAGCATCACTCCAATACCAAAACAGGGCAAAGACCTCACCAAAAAAGAAAATTACAGGCCAATATCCTTGATGAATGTAGATGCAAAAATACTCAACAAAATATTAGCAAACCGAATTCAAAAATACATCAAGAGGATCATACACCATTATCAAGTGGGATTCATTCCAGGGCTGCAAGGATGGTACAACATTCGAAAATCCGTCAACATCATCCACCACATCAACAGAAAGAAGAACAAAAACCACATGATCATCTCCATAGAGGCTGAAAAAGCATTTGACAAAATTCAACATCCATTCATTATTAAAACTCTCAACAGAATGAGTATAGAGGGCAAGTACCTCAACATCATAAAGGCCATATATGACAAACCCACAGCTAACATCATACTTAACAGCGAGAAGCTGAAAGCTTTTCATCTAAGATCGGGCACAAGACAGGGATGCCCACCCTTTCCACTGTTATTCAACATAGTACTGGAGGTCCTAGCCACGGCAATCAGACAAAACAAAGACATACAAGGCATCCAGATTGGTAAAGAAGAAGTCAAATTGTCACTATTTGCAGATGACATGATACTGTACATAAAAAACCCTAAAGACTCCATTCCAAAACTACTAGAACTAATATCTGAATTCAGCAAAGTTGCAGGATACAAAATTAATGCACAGAAATCTGTTGCTTTCCTATACACTAACGATGAACTAACAGAAAGAGAAATCAGAAAAACAATTCCATTCACAATTCCATCAAAAAGAATAAAATACCTAGGAATAAACCTAATGAAGGAAGTGAAAGACCTGTACTATGAAAACTACAAGACACTCCTAAGAGAAATTAAAGAGGACACTAACAAATGGAAATGCATCAAATGTTCTTGGCTAGGTAGAATAAATACTGTCAAAATGGCTACTCTACCTAAAGCAATCTACACATTCAACGCAATCCCTATCAAAATACCAACAGCTTTCTTCAATGGACTGGAACAAATAATTCTAAAATTCATATGGAACCACAAAAGACCCCGAATAGCCAAAGCAATCCTGAGAAGGAGGAATAAAACAGGGGGAATTACACTCCCTGACTTCAAGCTCTACTACAAAGCCACAGTAATCAAGACAATTTGGTATTGGCACAAAAACAGACCCACAAACCAGTGGAACAGAATAGAAAATCCAAACATTAACCCAAACATATACAGTCAATTAATATTTGATAAAGGAGCCTTGGATATACAATGGGAAGATGACAGCCTCTTCTGCAGCTGTTGTTGGAAAGACTGGACAGCTACATGTAAGAGAATGAAACTGGACTACTGTCTAACCCCATACACAAAAGTCAACTCAAAATGGATCAAAGACCTGAATGTAATTCACGAAACCATAAAACTCTTAGAAAAAAACATAGGCAAAAATTTCTTGGACATAAACATGAATGACTTCTTTATGAACATATCTCCCCGAGCAAGGGGAACAAAAGCAAAAATGAACAAGTGGGACTATATCAAGCTGAAAAGCTTCTGTACAGCAAAGGACACCATCAGTGGAACAAAAGGACATCCTACAGTATGGGAGAATATATTCATAAATGAAGTATCCGGTAGGGGGTTGACATCCAAAATATATAAAGAACTCACACACCTCAACAAACATAAAGTAAATAATCCAATTAAGAAATGGGCAGAGGACATGAATAGACACTTCTCCAAAGACGAAACTCAGATGGCCAACAGGCACATGAAAAGATGCTCCACATCACTAATCATCAGAAAAAAATGCAGATTAAAACCACAATGAGATATCACCTCACACCAGTGAGGATGGCCAACACCCAAAACACAAACAACAACAAATATTGGCAAGTATGTGGAGAAAAGGGAAGCCTCCTACACTGCTGGTGGGAATGCAAATTAGTTCAACCATTGTGGAAAGCAGTATGGAGGCTCCTCAAAAATCTCAAAACAGAAATACCATTCCTGGGGACCCAGGAATCCCACTCCTTGGAGTTTACCCTAAGAATGCAGCAGCATAGTTTGAAAAAGACAGATGCACCCCTATGTTTATCACAGCACTATTTACAATAGCCAAGAATTGGAAGCAACTTAAGTGTCCATCAGTAGATGAATGGATAAAGAACATGTGGTACATATACACAGTGGAATATTATTCAGCCATAAGAAGACAACAAATCCTACCATTTGCAACAACATGGATGGAGCTAGAGAGTATTATGCTCAGTGAAATAAGCTAAGCTGAAAAACACAAGTACCAAATGATTTCACTCATATGTGGAGTATAAGAACAAAGAAAAAAACTGAAGGAACAAAACAGCAGCAGACTCACAGAACCCAAGAACGGACTAATGGTTACCAAAGGGAAAGGGACTGAGGAGGATGGGTGGAATGGAGGGACAAGGGCGAAAAGGGGGCATTAGGATTCGCAGATGTAATGTTGGGGGGCACGGGGAGGGCTGTACAACTCAGAGAAGACAAGTAGTACCTCTATAGTATCTCACTATGCTGATGGACAGTGACTGTAATGGGGTTGGTGGTGGGGTCCTGATGAAGGGTGTAGTTTAATAACCATAATATTGCACATGTAATTGTAGATTAATGATACCAAAATAAACTGTAAAAAAGAAACTAAAAAAATTTATAAAAATAAAAAACCATGCTGGCATTACTTTAGGAATTGTGTTGAATCTCTAGATCTGGGAAAAAATTGTCTTCTCTATAACATTGTTTTCCAGTCCATGAACACTATCTCTCCATTTATCTATATCTCCTTTAATTTCTCTCAGCAATATTTTTAATGTTCAGTATATGAGTCTTGCACTTCTTTTTTTAAATGTAATGTTAAGAATTTTATTCTTGATGCTTTTATGAATAAAACTGTTTTCTTAATTTTATTTTCAGATTATTCATTACTGGTACATAGTATATAGACAATTGATTTTTCCTGATTTATAAAACTGTCTTTTTCACAGACATGATTATCTACTTGGGAAATCAAAAAAAATCTATAAATAAAAATGTTCCTAGAATGAGTGTGTTTAGCAAGGCTACAAGATCAGTGCATAAATATCAATTATATTTTATAGTCAAATAATGAACAATAATAAATTAATGTTTTAAAACACCGTTTAAAATAAAAATTTTTAATGAGCTATTTAGAGATAAATCTAACAAAATATGTCCAGCACCTGCTCACTGAACACTATAAAACATGGCTGAGAGATCTTAAATTCAACAAAAAAACAAATGAAAAGGTATACGATGTTCCTGTATAAGAAGATTCACTGTTATTAAGATATCAATTCTCCCTAAACCCATCTTATAGATTCAGTGTAGTTTCAATCAAAATATCAGCATAAATTTTGTCTTTGGAATTTGACAAATTGATATTAAAATTTATATGAAAAGGCAAAGGGCATAGAATAGCCAAAACAATTTGCAGAAAGAACAAAGTTGGAGGACTCACTTCTGATTTCAGAACTTTCTGTAAAGCTACAGGAAACAAGACATTATGGTATTGATGAGTTCAGAAACAGACCCACAAATACACATTCAGTATATTTTTTTACAAAGGTGCAGAGGCAATTCAATGGAGAAAGGGTTGTCTTTTCAACAAATAGTGCTAAACGAACTGGATATCTATAAGCAAAATAGTCCTTGACCCATGCCTTGCAGCATATGCAAAGATTAACACAAGATGGATCATAACCCTAAATATAAACCCTAAAACTACAAAACTTCAGAAGAAAACCATGGTTATACAAAGATTCCTTAGATACACCAAAAGCATAATCCATAAAAGAAAAATTGATGATTTAGACAACATTAAAATTTTAAGTTTCCATTTCAAAAGATGCTATTATAAGAATGAAAATACAAGAGATGTAAAAAGATGGTGGTGTGAGAAGTGAGACAGAAACCTCCTCCCAAAACCACACAGAACATGAAAAAACAGTGAATACAACTACTCCTGAAAGAGTGAACCGAAAGAAGACTGCAACAGACTGTTTACATCTGGGGGAAAGAGAAGACCTCATGGAAAAAGGTAAAGTAGAAGAGCCACAAACCAGTGGGACCCAAATCCTCCCCCCATGCCAGATCACAGGTGGGAGGAACAGAAATGGAACAGGGAGGGAGTAGAAGCCCAAGACTGCTGAATACCCACCCCTGGAAATCTGTTGCAGGGGCACAAACCCACATTACATGGAGCTCTGGAGATTAGAGGGCTTGAAATCCAAAGACAGGAAGAAAACTTGAACAGATTGAGATTCCAGCCACCTGTGGAGAATAGGTGCCCAAAGCCAGCAGTTCTGGGGACAAAGGAAGGGGGGCAAATTGAGAGACTTCCCAGCAGTGAGAGGGGTACTGAAGGGCCATGGATTACACAGAGCTTGCTGCTCAGGAGAAAGTATAGGTGGACAAAATCATCCCAGCACACTCATCCCAGCAGGTTGGGAATTTTCAGGAGCTTCAGGTGCTCCATCCCCTGGTTGGCAATACAGCGCTTAGGTCCCCCACTGTGATGCACAGTCTGCCACTCCTTCCTCCCAGCAGGCACTGATCTGCACACCTGCTGCCTCCACCATCATGTCAGGCCAACCACAGGGTGGCCCCGCCTATGGCAGCTACAGGGGCACAACGCAGAGGCTCCTTCCTGTGCACTTGCCCCACTGGTCCTAGCAGGGGAGGCAGGCACTGCAGCAGAGAAGCAGGAAAAAGCTCTTTCCTCCCACCAGGCACCACCGGCATGTGTCTGCAACTACCACCATTGCTCCAGGTACTGGGAAGCTCCAGAGAGCAGAGCTTCTGGGCATTAGCGTGTGCCGCCTACACGAAGTTATTACTCAATAGTAATCATTAGGAATTTGAAACGGCAAAAGAATCTTGTACAAACCACAATCCCTCAAACACCAGAAAGAGGGATAAGTGAAACTGAAATCATCAATCTTCTTGATAAAGATTTCAAAATAAAAATCATAAACATGTTCACAGAGCTACAGAAAAATATTCAAGCTCTCAAGGACTTCAAGAAAGAGATAGAAACTTTGAAAAATACAGTATCTGAAATGAAACACATGGAGAGATTTAAAAGCAGATTAGATGAAGTAGAGGAGACAGAAAATGAAATAGAAATCAGAGAACATGAATACAAAGAAGCTGAGGTACAGAGATATAAAAGGATCCCTAGGAATGAAAGAATAATAAGAGAATTGTGCGAAAAATCCAAACAGAACAATGTTTGCATTACAGGGGTACCAGAAGAAGAGAGAGAAAAAGGGATAGGAAGTCTCCTTAAGGAAATAATTACTGAAAAATTCCCCAGTCTTGAAAAGGAAATAGTCTCTCAGGCCATGGAAGTGCACAGATATCCCAACACAAGGGACCCAAAGAAGACAACAGCAAGACATATAGTAATTAAAATGGCAAAGATCAAGGATAAGGACAGACTATTAAAAGCAGCCAGAGAGAAACAGGATTACATACAAAGGAAAACCCATCAGGCTATCATCAGACTTCTCAGCAGAAACCTTACAGGCCAGAAGGGAGTGGCATATATTTAGTACAATGAAACATAAGGACCTAGAACAAAGAACACTATACCTGGCAAGATTATCATTTAAATTTGAAGGAGGGATTAAATCATTTCCAGATAAGCAAAAAACGTGAGGGAATTTACCTCCCACAAAAGGACTCTATAGTGTATATTGGCGGGACTGCTATAGATGGAAGTGCTCCTAAGGCGAAATAGCTGCCACCAGAGAAAATAAAACCACAGTAAAGGAAATAGACCAATTAATTACTAAGTAAATGCAAAATTATATCAACAGTAAACAAAGTCAGTCAAAGGATACACAAAGAGTACAGGATGTGACACCTAATAAATAAAGAAAGAAGAAAAAGAAGGGAGAAAAAAACGAACGTTTGGACTGTTTTTGAAATAGTGTATAAGTGATTTAAGTTAGACTGTTAGTGAAGAAGCTACCCTTCAACCTTTGGTAACTACAAATCTAAAGCCTACAATGGCAATGAGTACATATTTATTGATAATCACCATAAATGTAAATAGACTGAATGCACAAATCAAAAGACATAGAGTCACAGAATGGATAAAAAAAGACCCATCTGTATGCTGCCTACAAGAGACTCACTTCAACCCAAAGACATCATAGACTAATGGAAAAAGATATTTCATACAAACAATAGAGAGAAAAAAGCAGGTGCTGCAGTACTTGTATCAGACAAAACAGACTTCAAAACAAGGAAATTTACAAGAGAAACAGAAGGACATTACATAACGATAAAGAGGTCAGTCCAACAAGAGGATATAACCAATTATAAATATCTATGCACCAACATATGAGCACCTACATATGTGAAAAAAATACAGAATTAAAGGAGGAAACAGAATGCAATGCATTCATTTTAGGAGACTTTAACACACTACTCACTTCAAAGGACAGATCAACCAGATAGAAAATAAATAAGGAGACAGAGGCACTGAATATATTAGAACAAATGGACCTAACAGACATCTGCAGAACACTCCACCCAAAAGCAACAGGACACATATTCTCCTCAAATGTACATTTTCCAGAATAAATCACATACAAGGCCACAAAAAGAGCCTCTATAAATTCAGAAGGATTAAGATTGTACCAACCAGCTTCTCAGATCACAAAGGTATGAAACTAGAAATAAATTATGCAAAGAAAGCAAAAAATTCCACAAACATATACAGGCTTAACAACATGCTGTTAAATAATCAATGTTTCAATGACCAAATAAAAACAGAGATCAAGCAATATATAGAGATAAATGAAAACAACAGCTCAATAACACAACTTCTGTGGGACACAGCAAAGGCCATTCTAAGAAGAAAGTATATTCAAATACAGGCCTACCTCAAGAAAGAACAATCCCAAATGAACAGTCTAAATTCAAAATTAATGAAAACAGATAAAGAAAAACAAATGAGACCCAAAGTCATTTGAAGAAGGGACATAATAATGATCAGAGCAGAAATAAATAAAATTGAGAAGAATAAAACAATAGAATCAATAAAACCAAGAGCTTGTTCTTCAACGAAATAAACAAAATAGATAAACCCCTAGCCAGACTCATCAAGAAAAAAAGAGTCTACACACATAAACAGAATCGGAAATGAGAAAGGAAAAATCACTACAGATACCACAGAAATACAAAGAATTATTAGAGAATACTATGAAAAATTATATGCTAACAAATTGGATAACCTAGAAGAAATGGACAACTTTCTAGAAAAATACAACCTTCCAAGATGGCCAAAGGAGTGAACAGAAAATCTGAACAGACCAATTCCTAGCAATGAAATTGAATTGGTAATTAAAAAACTACCTAAAAACAAAATGCCTTATCCAGACAGCTTCACTGCCGAATTTTATCAAACATTTAGAGAAGACATAATACCCATTCTCCTTAAAGTTTTCCAAAAAGTAGAAGAGAAGGGAATACTTCCAAACTTATTCTATGAATCTAGCATCACTCTAATACCAAAACCAAGCAAAGACATCACAAAAAAAGAAAATTACAGACCAATATCCCTGATGAATATAGATGCAAAAATACTCAACAAAATATTAGCAAGCTGAATTCAAAAATACGTAAAAAAGACCATCCATGATGATCAAGTGGGATTCATCCCAGGGATGCAAGAATGGTACAACATTCAAAAATCCATCAACATCCTCCACCACATCAACAAAAAGGACAAAAACCACATGATCATCACCATAGATGCTGAAAAAGCATTCAACAAAATTCGACATCCATTGATGATAGAAACTCTCAACAAAATGGGTATAGAGGGCAAGTACCTCAACATAATAAAGGCCATATATAACAAATACACAGCCAACATCATGCTTAACAGAGAAAAGCTGAAAGTGTTCCTCTAAGATTGGGAACAGAACAAGGATGCCCACTCTCTCCACTTTTATTCAACATACTACTGGAGGTCCTAGCCAAAGCAGTCAGACAACACAAAGAAATAAAAATTATCCAAATTGGTAAGGAAGAAGTTAAACTGTCACTGTTTGCAGATGACATAATATTGTACATAAAAAACCCTAAAGAATCAACGCCAAAACTACAAGAACTAATAACTGAATTCAGCAAAGTTGCTGGATACAAAATTAACACACAGAAATCTGTTGCATTCCTATATACTAACGATGAAGTAGCAGAAAGAGAAATCAGAAAAACAATTCTATTCACAATTGCATCAAAAGAATAAAATACCTAGGAATAAACCTAACCAAGGAAGTGAAAGACCTATACTCTGAAAACTACAAGACACATATGAAAGAAACTAAAGATACCACTAAATGGAAACACATACCGTGCTCATGGATAGGAAGAATTAATATTGTCAAAATGGCCATCCTGCCTAAAGCAATCTACAGATTCAATGCAATTCCTATAAAAATACCAATGCATTATTCAACAAACTAGTGAAAATCATTCTAAAATTCATATGGAACCATGAAAGACCCCAAATAGCCAAAGCAATCCTGAGGAGAAATAAAGCTGGGGGGACTATGCTCTCCAACTTTAAGCTCTACTACAAAGTCACAATAATCAAGACAATTTGGTACTGGCACAGGAACAGAACCATAGACCAATGGAACAGACTAGAGAGCCCTGATATAAATCCAACCATATATGGTCAATTAATATATGATAAAGGAGCCATGGACATACAGTGGGGTAATGACAGCCTCTTCAACATCTGGTGTTGGCAAAACTGGACAGCTACATGCAAGAGAATGAAACTGGATTATTGTTTAACACCATACACAAAAATAAACTCAAAATGGATCAAGGACCTGAATGTAAGTCATGAAACCATAAAACTCTTAGAAGACAACATAGGCAAAAATCTCCTGAATGTAAGCATGAGCAACTTCTTCCTGAACACATCTCCTCAAGCAAGGGAAACAAAAGCAAAAATGAACTCATGGGACTACATCAAACTAAAAAGTTTCTGTATGGCAAAGGACACCATCAACAGAACAAAAAGGCATCCTACAGTATGGGAGAATATATTTGTAAATGACATATCCAACAAGGGGTTTACATCCAAAATATATAAAGAAGTTACACACCTCAACCCCCAAAAATCAAATAACCTGATTAAAAAATGGGCAGAGGATATGAAGACAGTTCTCCAAAGAAGAAATTCAGATGGCCCACAGACACACGAGAAGATGCCCCACATCACTAATCATCAGGGAAATGCAAATTAAAACCACAATGAGATATCACCTCACAGCAGTAAGGATGGCCACCATCCAAAAGACTATGAACAACAAATGCTGTCTAGGATGTAGAGAAAGGGGAACCCTCCTACACTGCTGGTGGGAATGTAAGCTAGTTCAACCATTGTGGAGAACAATATGGAGGTTCCTCAAAAAACTAAAAATACAAATACCATTTGACCCGGAAATCCCACTCCTTGGAATTTACCCAAAGAATACAACTTCTCAGATTCAAAAAGACATATGCACCCCTATGTTTATTGCAGCACTTTTCACAATAGCCAAGAAATGGAAGCAACCTAAGTGTCCATCAGTAGTTGAATGGATAAAGAAGAAGTGGTACATATACACAATGGAATACTATTCAGCCATAAGAAAGAAGCAAATCCTACCATTTACAACAACATGGATGGAGCTGGAGGATATTATGCTCAGTGAAATAAGCCAGGTGGAGAAAGACAAGTACCAAATGATTTCCCTCATTTGTGGAGTATAACAATGAAGCAAAACTGAAGGAACAAAATAGCAGCAGACTCACAGACTCCAAGAAGGAACTAGTGGTTACCAAAGGGGAGGGGTGTGGGAGTGCAGGTGGGGAGCATGGGAGAAGGGGATTGAGGGGTATTATGTTAAGTACACTTGGTGTGGGGGATAAAGGGGAAAACAGTGTAGCACAGTGAAGGCAAATAGTGAATCTGTGGCATCTTACTACACTGACGGACAGTGACTGTATTGGGGTATGGGTTGGGACTTGATAATATGGGTAAATGTAGTAACCACGTTGTTTTTTCATGTGAAACCTTCATAAGAGTGTATTATCAATAATACCTTAATAAAAAAAATACCATTTGACCCAGGAATTCCACTCCTAGCAATTTACCCAAGAATGCAGCATCCCAGTTTGAAAAAGACAGATGTACCCCTATGTTTATCGCAGCACTATTTACAATAGCCAAGAAATGGAAGCAACCTAAGTGTTCCATCAGTAGATGAATGGATAAAGAATATGTGGTACATATACACAATGGAATATTATTCAGCCATAAGAAGAAAACAAATCCTACCATTTGCAACAACATGGATGGAGCTAGAGGGTATTATGCTCAGTGAAATAAGCCAGGCGGAGAAAGACAAGTACCAAATGATTTCACTCATTTATGGAGTATAACAACAAAGCAAACTGAAGGAACAAAACAGCAGCAGGCTCAAAGAACCCAAAGGGGAGGGGCGGGAATGGTTTGTGGGGAGGGAGGGAGAAGGGGATTAAGGGGCATTATGATTAGCACACATAATGTAGGGGGATCACGGGGAAGACAGTGTAGCACAAAGAAGACAAGTAGTGACTCTGGCATCTTGCTTCTTTGATAACAGTGACTGTAGTGGGATGTGGGGAGGAATTGATAATATGGGTGAATACAGTAACCACAGTGTAGCTCATGTGAAACTTTCATAAGACTGTATATCAATGATACCTTAATAAAAAATTTTAAAAAGAGAAAATCCCCTCATCAACTATTTGTTTACCTTGGGGTAACAGTTTTGTATAAGCAAGGCAAGAGATAAATATGTAATTTCCTTTATTCTACTAGTTTTCAAAATAATGAGCTCTTTCCTTAGCATTCTCCAAAGGTGACCAGTGATTTTTGTTTTTAAGTATCATTATGAACTCAGATCTAACCACACTTGTCTTTCGACCTACTGTTACTGTTCTCTTTATTGGTTGCTTCACCTTCAGTCAATAGGAGCCTCTTACTCAGCTCCTGAGTTCCCACTCAATCCCAGTTTTCTGTTTCAAGTTTGTTTTGCACATTTCCTGTCCCAGACCTGGAAGCATCCATTTCTCGAATGACTCTTGGTTTCTCTTCAGTGGAAAGGGCATTTATAGGCCACAATCTGCATGATGAGTTGCCTCTTATTTTTGCTGGTCATTGTTAGTTGGTTCTTATCTTTAGTCAGAACTGGGAACTAAAATTCTGTTGAGCCATCAGCCCTTTTCTAAGTCATGTCCTTTTTATACCTACATTCTCTATATATGGAACTTAAATTAATGAAAGTAGAGAAATAAACTAATTCAACAACTAAAAAAAAGAATGCAAATATAAGCCACAAACTGTTGGAAATTTTTTGAAAAATATATATATGTTAAAAGATACCACATATATATGATAAAAGTCTTCTGTTGAGAGTATATAATGAATCCCAAACACAATAACAGGAAAACAAGCAGACCCCACTCTAAGAAATACAAAACCCCAAAAAGATAATTCTACACACTTACTAAAATGTCTAAAAATTAAAATAAAGTCAATATTAAGTACTAGCAAGGATGCAGAGGACTGGAATTGTCATTCATCTTTGGTGAAAATACAAAATGGCACAGCTTTTTGAAAAAAATAGCTTGGCAATTTCTTATGCAGTTAAACATATATTTACCAAATGACTCAGCAACCCACTCCTAGGTATTCCTAGGCACTCAGCCCATTTCTAGGTATTTACCCAAGAGAAATTAAAACATATTCACACAAAACCTGTATGCAAAAAAAAAAAACCCGTATGCAAATGTTTATACCTGTTTTACTCATAATTACTAAAACTTGTAAACAACCCAAATGTCTCTCAACTCATGAATGAATGAACAAAGTGTATAATTCCACTGAGCAATAAAAAGGACACATTTCTTGGATGAATCTCAATGCACTACGCTAAAGAAAAGAAGCCAGATTCAATTATTCCATTTATATACCATGCTTGAAAAGGCAAAAGTGCAGGGGCAGAAAACAGATCAGTGGTTGCCAGGTGCATGTTGGGGAGGAAGGGCTGAAGGAATTTTTGTGAGGTGACAGGAATGTTCTATATCTTGACTGTGGTGATAGTTATATAACTATATGCATTTTTCAAAACTCTTACATCTGGACATCACTTTTGGTGAAATCATACCTCAATTAGAAATAAATAAAATATTATGTAAGGTGACATGTTAACTACAGTTATTGCAGTGATCATTTCACCACATATACAATTATTGAATCATACTGTGCACTTGGAACTAATATTATATGTCAATTGTACCTCAATTTTAAAAATAAATTTAAAAGTCTATATATAAAATGATAGCTTTGATCAATATGCAACAATACCGATAATGTTAGAACATATTATTACATAAAAAGAACTATAAAATGAGACCTATACTATGAGCACAAATATATGAAAACATCTATCACACACAGGAGAAATCCAGAAGGGAACACAGGTAAGCGCCAGTAGATGATAATGGTTGTGTTAGGAGCACTTTTTCCCTTCAATTTCCAATTTTTCATCAATCTATTTATTCTGGTTTGGTAATAATAAAATAACCAATTCATGACAGATATAAAATCTGTCTTTCAATAATTTATCTTAATTATATTCTTTCAAATTTGCTTCCCCCTTCCAACTTGCCATCAGATACACTACCGCTAAATAGAAAACTTAAAGGTAATTAGCTAATTTTGAAATAGCATATTTTAAGGTCATCTAATTCCTGATCTGTGGAAACAATTAGAAAAATAAATTACATTTTCCACAGGTGGCAGTAATTTCCACTCTCTCTCTTACAGCCAACGATGTTTAACTGTATCTGCTAATTCTTAGATGCTACTTTAAGATAAAAAGGCACATTGATTCAAAATTGTCTGAGATTGAGATTTAAAGCCATAGTATATTTAATTAGGCAAGAGAATGAAAGTGAAGAGATGGGGATGGAGGAGGCTGTGTAAAACCCTGCTTACTTTATTTTTTATTGAAATATAGCTGGTATGCAATATTATATTGGTGTCAGGTGTACAACATAGTGATCTAATAATTATACATTATGTTTCTCACCACAATAAGTGTAGTTGCCATCTGTCAACAAAGTTATTACAGTATCAATGACTATATTCCCTATACCAAAAACCCTGCTTACTTTACCTATGAAGAAAACTAGCAAATTAAACAAAAAAATTCATTCATTTTTAACTCATCAATTTAGTTTGTTCTGTGTCATTACATATGTACAGAACAGGTATTCCTCTTACTTGGAGGCCTCAGGGAGCAAAAGGGTGGAAGTCCTTGGCTGGGGCAGGTGGAGAGCAGCCCTGAGAAGTGTCCAGGAGAGTACGAGGGTTGAAGCCACAGGAGGAGACCCAGGGCCCCAGGGACAAGCACCGGGTGCTCTGGAATGAAGTCTGCCGGCCTTGGGTTGCTTTGTTCTGTATTCTGTCTCTTACAGGGTTATTGTTAAAAGATGGTAAAATGATGACTCTTAGATATAAAATGAACACACGCCAAACATTTTATTTAACTCATTAAATACAGAAAAACAATAAGAAAAGAAATCACCATATATGGACCATTAGGAATGCCAAATTGAATTTACAAATGGGTACAAAGCTGTACAATGCATTGCACCAGACACATTTCGATGTTATATCAGAGACAAGAATCGTTTTGCATTGTCTTCAGTCTCAGATCAGTTGTAAGCAACGCAGACATAGGTGACCTGAAAGGGCCCCAGACATCACCTAGTTTTACATAGAAGACACCAGTCATCTTGTTGGTCCGCTTCAAAGTTTTTCACGATTCTTCCACATCGCCCCATGTTTGTGGCAGGCAGCAACCGACGTGGCGCCTAGCGACTCACCGCTCAGTGCTCATGCCCTCGGGCAACACCATCCCCCTCACTGTGAGCCCAGCCTAGTGACTCCTGCTGACAAACAGAATACAGCAGGAGTGACAGGATGTTACTTTTGTGCTTCAGTTACAAAAGACCGTTTCTCCTGCTTGCCCAGGTGACATGACTACCTGGCAAGGAGCTTAGGCCCTCAGTCTAAGAGCCCAGGAGGAACCGAGTCCGGGTGAGGATCACACAAATGAATTTGGAAGCAGACCCCACCCGATGTGAACCTTGAGATGCTGCACGGCTCGCTCTCCGCCCGTGAAAGGACCCTGAGCCGGGAATCCACAAGGCATGCTCAGATTCCTGGCACACAGAACTGTGAGAAAACAAATGTGTATTGTTTTAAGCTGCTAAATTTTGGACTACTTTGTTACAAGGCAACAGATACACTCTTCCTGCTTCCTATATCTATACTCTGCCTGTTTCACAAAGATGTTAATAGTTTTAAGAAAACACTTTTTTACCACTTTGTACACTAGTGATGGAACTGATGTGACAAACTGCCCCTAGGCTTCCTGGCAGCTGAAGGACTAAGAGGAACACAAACTACAAATCTGCCTGCTTCCCCACTGCTCAAAATTAACAACTTGAAGGGGACTGTTTTCTCAGAGTTAAAAAATATTATGAAATCCTACATTAATTACCTCTTCAACACAATATTAAGCAATCTATTTATAGCAGCTCAAGTGTTTTGGAACTAGGCTAGCACTCTAGTTTTGCTCATCCTCTTTGCAAACAAACCTGCAATAGTGAATATTCACTAAGGCTAAAGAGTTGATGGTTTTTTGCATACCAAATGGCTTCCATCTTGTCTCACCTATACTATCTTTAAAAGAGCTTTTCATCCATATGAACACTTGTTTTTTCATTTTCCACTTATTTACATTAAACTAGAAGTGCAAAATATAATGAAACTCTCAAATAACCTTTAGCCGCCAGCCTTCACCAGCCCTGTATGCCTGGGGAGGAGCTCGGCCTTTCCCGGGCTGGCCTCAGGGCGCCTGTGGGGACATCAGCCTGCCCTGCACGCTCACAGATGGAGCTGCTCCCTCTCCTAAGGGCCCGACCTGCAGCAGGCCCAGCCAAGGCCCACGGCTATTCTCCCGGGTCTGCTACGAGCTACCCACACAGGGTGCCTGGTAGCCATGCCTCCCTCTCTTGTTAGAGCTCAGCAGCAGGAGGTGTGGCCAGGAGCGCTCCCCTCGGCAGGCCCTGGGTCCTCGTCTCCTCCCAGACCATCCAGTTGCCCCCACACAGACCACAGACTGCCCGGCCCCCTGAGGTGCAGCCCTCTGCCCTGCCGAGGAGATCCCCAGGCTGGCTCCCCAGAGGCCCTTCCTACTTCCCTCCCCCCTTGGGACAAGGAGGACACTTCTGAGCTCCGTCTTCACAATGTGCTGCACAGGCCTTTCGCCACCGCCACCCTCCAAGTCTCCTCCAGCTCTCTGGCGGCTGCTTGTGCACCCCGACTGCCCTCCCGAGCCCCAGCACCCTCCAGACTCCACCTTCTACTCTGCCGGGAATAAGGCTCCCAGGGGCAGGCCCTCCTGCCTATGACACCCACGCTGGGCGTCCCAGGTCGCCTTCACTGAAGGTCAAAGACTTTGAAAAACATCCCCTTTCCTAATTGTCCAGGCTCTCGTCTCACTGCAAAGCTCTTTTCTGGAAATGAGAAGCTCATTAGCCTTTCATCGCCTCCACATTCTGTCTGGGACCGCCCCAACGTCCGGCCCAGCGGTGCATGAAGCTGCCTCCTCCAGCTCTAACGGCCTGTGGCAGCTAGTGAGGGGTCCTCAAGCTCTAGGGAGCCCGGTGCGCACGCCCCGCGGGCTCCGGGAGGGCGCCCCGGCCGCGTCCCCCGCGGGTGCCAGCGTCCTGCTCTCGCAGGCGCAGAGCCGGATCTGAGCAGGTGGCCCCCACCCGGCCAACAGGAGCCCAGGATCCCTGGGAGGAGCAGATCCTGAGCAACTGGTGGTAGGACGTGGCAAATAAAACTACAGAGTGCCCAGGCAAATTTGGAGCCAAATAAACTACAAGTAACTTTTAGAATAAATATTCCCCCAAATATTCTTTTTATCTGAAATTCACATTTGCGTCCTATATTCTATCTGGTAGCCCTCAGAGCACCAGGCCCACTCTGGCCCTGGGACTGCTGGTGCGATGTTAGCAGATGGGAGATGGCAGAGGCTGATGACCGGCTTCCCCCACTGCGTGACGGGCCGCGCAAGGACCCGAGGCAGGTGGCCCCCTGGGACCCGCACAACGGCGGCGGCTGTCATCCCAGCCCTACAGGCGCGGCCCAGACGGCAGGGCGGGACTACGCAATCCCCCGCCTGCCTGGTGCAGTGTGTGTACCGGTCCGGCACCATTACTGCAGCAAGAGACAGTTGATGAACCAGGTAAACACGGCTTCCAGGGAAGGTTTGACGTCACTCCGCCTTCCAAAGTGGCCTTAAATACTCATGCATTTCAGACCTACAATTGTCATCAAAACCTGTAGTGTCTTTTGTTGTTTGTTTGTTTGTTTTAAGGCAAGAAGAAGGAGGGAGGGAAGGAAAATAGATTTAAATGTAAATTCCAGGTAAGTTAAGGAGCTAAATCTAAAAAGCAGAAAGTTTAAAACTTTTAGAAAATAGAAAAATTTTATGAAATCAGAAAAGAAATGGAGTTATTAAGAATTATACCCCCCAAAAAGAGAACATAAAACCTTAAGACCAAGGATTTATAAACCTGATCATATTACACACTTCTACTTTGAAAAGAAAACCATAAATATAAAGAAAAGATGAGCTTCTGGCTGGGAGAAGACCCTGCAATACAGGGCAAAAAGGCATAATATTCAGGGGGTTTTTAACTGCAACACAGCAAGAAAAATATATACAACTCATTAGAAAAATGAGCAAAATGTATGACGTGGCACTCTACAAAAAACAAACCCAAATGTCTGACAAGCATGTGGAGAGGAGGTCTGCTTTCCCGCCAGCAAGGCGACACGGAATGCAGACAGACGTGACAAAGCGTGTCGTACGCATCTCCTCTCAGGTTAAAGCTCCCCAGCCCCAAAGGTTGTGGTGGCACGGAACCCCCCCCCCCCCCGCCAGCGGGAGGGCAGACTGATGCACTATGGATCTGGGAGCACCTAGTAAATCCCAAGGTGCACGTGCTTTAGGAACCAACAGTTCCATTCTCAGGCAGAGAGATACTCCAGAGAACCCTCCACTTATACCCTAGAAAACCTATAGTAGTTTGTTGTGAGCAGTTATTAATCGCAAAATACTGAGGAATGGGGGAACTGAATAGCCACCCACAGGAGAAGATATATAAATTGTAGCAAATTCTGACATTTTGTGCAAGCAGTCCGAATGACTTAATGAGAGCTTATAGGCATCCACACTGATAAATCTCAAAAGCCTGTTGGACAAAAAGAGCAACTCAAAATTTCATCATTTGCAAAACAACAGCATATACTATTTAGCAATACATAGACAAGTAGTGAAAGTATGAAGCATGATGATGAGAGGAATACACGTTACCCTGGAGAAGGGGAGAGGATTAACATCATGGCAGATGGTGGGGCCAAACACCACACTTGTATTTATTGCTGTGATGCTTTCTATTTTTCAACAACAGACCATTAGGCTGAATAGGTCAGGGTTCTGGCTAAGCATCTGCCCAGAGCAGGACTTACTGCCTGTGGGGACAAGGAAACCCAGATCTTCAGGATGACCAAGTATGTCCCAACATGGGTATGCATAGGCTCTTACTCATAGGTTTTATACCTATTGTTCTTACATTGGTAAATGTTTAAGGATTTATCAAAAAAGTTTTTCTTTTTTATGTAAATCCAGATTTTTCTGACATGAAAAACAATGTTCAATTGATTTACTTGATTTATTTATGAGAATAAAGAATATATAGGGAAATATATGGGAAAAAAGCACATACATATAGGCATATATATATATATTTTTTAATCACATAATACTATTAATGTTTTAAATAATATAGTAAATGCTAAGTCTTCATGCTGAAAACTCTTTTTTCTATTTTATTATCTTTTGGAGTTACATTAGCCACATTTTAGAAATGATGTTCATTCAAAACAGGCCAGGAAAGTGATCTAATCCTGGAAAGATTCTTGTATAATATCTGGAAATTTTTCTCACAAAAAAATGTAGGGGAACTGGACTCACAAATCCAGCATTTGTGAATTCCACATTTATAAGATAAAACTATTTTAAACTCACCTCTGCTCTGTGAGGAATGAGCTCAAATCATGGTCCACAGGAGCCCAGCAGCTCCGCCTGGCTACCCCGCTGGGGCAGGTGTCTGTGGGGTCTGCCCTGCTGACTCCCTGATGCGGCCTGTGGTTGCAAGCAGCAGGCCCCGCCAGCCCTGGCCGTCCCAGGCCAGCACGTGTAGGAACAGATGTCTGATGGAGCTCCATCTCCAGCACGCCAGAGGCCAGCCCACCATCTTTGTTCTCTAGATGCATGTTTTGCTGCCCCTCTTCTTACTAGGATCAGCCAGAAGGAAACCACTGTTGATGAAAAGCAAACTGGGAATATCATTTGCACTTTGGGAAATCCACGCTACTGAAAGTACAACAGAAAGGGCTCCTCTAACAAGGCCCATCCAGTGTTCTAGCATTCTGACATCATAGGGGAGAAAGTGCGTGCTCGTGTCCAAGGATGAACATTCTAGCACATTTCACAGCAGCTGTGACCTAAGCATTCAACAACCGGGCACCAGTTTGGGAAATAAAGATGAAATGTTATGGTTGCCCACAGGGGTCACACAGGAAAGAGAAGCTTTGCAAGCTGCAGAGGCCCTGAGTCAAGCCACAAAAACTCTGACTGAACTATGAAGATGCCCTGCAGCCATTCTTTCCTGTGTCAGCAAAGCCACTGCAGCCCCTCCTCTGCGACCAGGAAGGGAAAGGTCTTGAAGACCGAAGAAGACAGAGCCTGACGGTCAGGCCCCCACAGCTGTGACAGGGCTCTTCGGGAGAAAATCACCGACCCTGACCCTTGCCAACTCCCACACAAAGACAGCACCAGAATGCGCAGTCTATCCTCTTTAGGACACTAAACCAAATGTATGCTTGACACACTGCTTGATATGCTAATTAATAAGTTTTTCTCCATTGTAAACTGCACATAAACCACCTTCATGCCAAGAGGCATGGAGCAGTCGGATCAGAGCTCCCTGATCCACTGTCATCCTGGTCACGGCCTCTGAATAAACTCTTTCTTAGTGGCTGTGCGGATTTCAGTCAACGAGTCAACTTGTGATACGTGCATAGTATAAAATACTATGTGACAGGGAGGTCATCTCAAACTCTTGGCAGGACTAATTACACAATTTAATTACAGAATTTGTGATATGTAAACTATATAATACCCTATGGGGGTATTGACTGATATTGGGAAATGTTAAGAATATAGAAAAAGAGCGGTAATACTCTGGAATATTTTTCTCTAAATAGAACAGAAAACCAGAAAGTCACAGTCTTCAAAAGAAGACAGCCTCTGAGTGGTGGGGGCTTTCTTTCTCATTTCTGTCTATGCTATGGTTTTTGCATCTAGAAAGTTAATACTTTTGTAATGAGAAGATCTTAATACCTTTTCTAAAACTGAGAAAAAATACTGTACTTGAAAGGCTATGGTGTCCTGCTTTTTGTATTAAGTTTATAACCATTACCGTTTTATTTTTTTACATTTATTTGCCAGCTTCCCACAACTCCAGAAATGACCTTTGGTTCATTTGGTTCATGAGTGCTGTCAGGATGCTATGAAATTGACAATCACTGTGAGCTTTAGTTGAGCAGGTTTTGCAGCATGTGTGGGAGCTCAAAGCAAGTACAAGGTAAGTGTGTTGTGTCTACAACTAAGTGGGTGCTGTGAGCCTAAGAGGCCACCTTTTTCGTATAGCCAGAATTCACTTCAAATACAGAAAGGTTATGGCATTTCAAGAAACCCAAATGACCAAGCAAGTCTCACTGCTTCCTCACTACTCTGATTTCCCTGCTTTAACCCACCACTTACATTGAAAATTATGACTCATTCAGAAGTAAGGGGATGGGAGAGAATGTTGGTAGAATGTGCTTGTATCAGAAAGTAAAATAAAGATATTTGTGTTAGTTTCAACAATGTTTCCATTGTCTGGTAAGAACAAAATCCATATGCACATATGAGATGCAAATACAAATTGTAGGACTTCCATTATTCCACCTGTAAGTTAAATACTCTCATATTAACATTTTAAACTGATGTTGTGTAATAACATAAAGATGAATGATAAAATCCATGCTAATAAGTTAGATTTTTTATTTATTTTTTTACTTAGAATAGTGTCATTAAGTAGCAATTTTGAAACACCCTGATAAATCAAGAGAGAGACTGTGGAAGAAAGGAAAAGCTTCATATTCGAATACAGTTACCACCACTTTTTTCCTGCTTTTTGGACAAGGAGCCCCACATTTTCATTTTGCACTGGGCCCCAGGGCAAATTATATAGTTTACATATCACAAGTTATGTAATTAAATTGTGTAATTAGTCTTACCAAGAGTTTGAGGTGTCCTCCCTGCTCTACACTGCTATCTCCCCCCCTGCTCAAATACCCCAGCTGCTTTAGAACACGCCATTGGAATACCCACCATCTGCCCCTTAATACTACAATTATCCACTATCTTCCTGGTCACATCACCTCATTCTTTGAAGACTGAACTTTGGTTTTTGTTCAAATTTTCTCTCTCTTTTGTTCAAATCTTTGTTCAGGTCTCGCTCTCTCTCTCTCTACACTTGTTGTTTTTGCCTTTAACATCTACAGTGGTGATGCTTCCCACCCCTGGGCTCTCAGTTATGTGATCCCCTCACTGGCAGGGAGCTTGCCTGCTTCCATGTCAGCAAAACACTCTGTGTCCTCACACCCCTTTCCAGCTGGGATCCAGCAAATACTCTATTCTTACTTGCCCTAACTCATTATGTCAAACTTACCTGAGGTATGAGTTTTCTATTGCTACATAACAAAGTACCACAAAATTAGTATCTTAAAAAAACACACATCTATAATCTTAGAGTTTCCATGGGAAACTAAGTCAGGACAGGGTTAGCTGGGTTGTCTTCTTACAGTCTCAAAGCATCATCAGCCTATGTTCTCATCTGGAGGCTCAGCTGGGGAAAAATCTGCTTTCAAGATGATTCAGTGCTGACAGAATTCACTTCCTGAGACTAAAGGACTGAGGGCCCTGGCTTCATGCTGACTGTTGACTAGAGGTCACTCTGAACTCTCAGAGGCCACCCTAACCTCCTACATTCTTCCTGCAGCTCCTTGCCATGTGAGTACCCCAACATCTCTGCTCACTTCATCGCACAAAAGTGAGAGTCTCCGGAGTGAGTGGGCTGGCAAGAACCTTCATGATGCGATACAGTCATAGGAATGGCATCTTCTTGTCTATCCCCTTTGCCACACAGGCATACCTTGGAGATATTGGGAGTTCAGTTCCAGACCACTGCAATAAAGTGATTCAAAAGTATTTTTTGGTATCCCAGTTTGTATCTCAGTTTATACTGAGAACACATTATGTCTAAAAAAAATTAACATGCCTAATTAAAAAAGACAAAAGTCTCCTCCTACTTCTCTGAATCATTCAGACCAGCATGGAAATAGACCATCATATCTGCAAACACTAAAAAGATGGGCCTCAGGACTTGTACTCCCAGGAAGAGAGAGTCGACCAACTTTACCCTCTTCCTCATACTAAGTACAATGAAAAACCTAACATTTTACATAAACAACAATTAGAAGACTCTTAAAGGTGGAGAGAAGAAAGCAAACTGGTTAGGGACCCAAGAAATGACATAGCAGTGAGCTCCCTGGGTTTTTGTTTTGCCTCATATATTCCAGACAGTGTGCCAAAGAAGTTGGCCACCTGGAAAGACCAACAGGCACAGACCAAAAAAATCCTAAGAAAGTCTGCTTTCTCTGGCCAAAGGAATAGAAAGGGGGCAGCCTAGCAGGACAGAGTACTTTTAGACAATAACTGCACTACTGCAGCCAAACACTGCAGACCAACATCCACCAGGACAGCAAAGGCCAAGTGGAGAGCCGAAACCTCCACCAACCAGGCTCTAATGAGGGGCCCACCCTCCTGTCTCCACAGGGGCCATAGAAGGCTGTTATGGAGCAGGGAAGTTCATATCTGCTGGGTGTTAGGGAGTCCCACATCCTCCCTACACACTGCTTACTCCCCATGTAGGTAGAGAACACATGTGAGGAACCTGAAATTCACCCCCTCCTGCAGTAACAGGAACTCCTCCCCATCCTTGCTAAGGCATCAGAGGAGGCTAAGTGGAGACTCAGGCCTTTCATCATCTTGGTAGTAATGAGGCTATACACCCCAACAGTGTCACTGGAGGCCACATAAAGAGCAGCTAATGGGGTGCCCTGCCTTCTCCCAGCCAGAGGCCCGTGGGGAGCCAAAGCCTCACCTCCACCAAGCAAAAACAGGAATGTCAGCTGAGGCCAAGTGGAAAACTTGGACTTCTAATCCCACCTCACATCAATGAGGCAGTACTGGGCCCTTATGTTGGAATGTTAAGTAGTTAAGTCAACTTTAGTTAAGACAACTAAACAGGTTTAAATAGGAATCAGAGTCCCATAATACTCAAAATGTGCAGATCTTAATAAAAATATCACCTGTCATAGTGATAACTAAGCAAATCTCAACTTGAAAGAGATAATAGCACTGAAAAGACAGAGATGTTAGATTTATCTGATGAAGATTTTTAAGGCAGCCCAAGCAAAAATGCTTCAAAAAGCAAAAACAGATACATTTGAAACAAATGAAAAAATAGAATCAGCAAAGACATAAAAAGCCTTAACAAGAGGAGATACAAGATGGCGGTGTGAGAGGTGAGATGGAGAGCCTCCCAAAACCGAAAACAGTACAAAAATATAGTTAATAAATACAACTAACCTACAGATAGCAACAAGAAAGAAGGCTGAACCAGACTGTATACAGACCTCACAAACAGAGCAGACCTCAAGAAACAGGGTAACGAACAGAG
The DNA here is from genome assembly GCA_032199065.1 of Smutsia gigantea. Lineage (NCBI taxonomy): Eukaryota > Metazoa > Chordata > Mammalia > Pholidota > Manidae > Smutsia > Smutsia gigantea. The sequence goes on along the minus strand of JAVSCE010001054.1, from coordinate 290,072 downwards.
CAGACCTCAAGAAACATGGTAACGTACGAAAGCCTTAATCCGGAGGGAACCAAGCCCTTCCCCCACCCCAGCTCACTAGCAGGAGGAAGAGAAACGGAGTGCAGGAAGGGGGTGGAAGCCTGGGACTGCTGAACACCTAGCCCTGGAGATCTGCTTTGTGAGCAGAATCCTATATTGTGTGCTGCCCTGGGCATTGGGGAGCTCGAACAGGCGGAGTGCTTGAGAAAATTGACATTCCAGCCGTTTGTGGAGAAGGGGATCCTCAGGGGGCCGCTCTGTGTCAGAGGAAAGGCAGGGAGTCTGAGAGACTTCCTACCAGCGAGAGGGCTGCTGCAGGGGCAGGGTTTGCACAGAGCTTGCTGTGCGGGAGAGGGGAGAGCGGGACAAGGTTGCCTGGAAGCGCTCTGCCCAGCTGGTTGGGAACTTTGAGGAGCTCCAGGTGCTCCATCCCCCTGACTGCCTACTCAGCTCCGAGGCTCCCCACTGTGACACACAGCCTGCTGAGCCTTCCTACTGGCCTACAGTCACCTGCACACAAACCCACAATCACTGTGCAGGCATCAGGCCAGCCAGAGGGAGACCCTGCCTACAATGGCTAGATATGCAAAGTACAGCATATTACCCATGTGTGCTTGACCCACTGCCTCTGACACTGGAGACAGGCACAGCAGACGGGAAGCAGGAAACAGATCTTTCCTCCCTCCAGGCACCAGCTCTGCTCCCCTATGTCCCCCAACCTCACTCTAGGGGCTGAGCAGCTCCACAGACTGGAGTGTCTGCACACTAGTGGGCACCACACAGAAATATGAAACGTCAAAAGAACATGGTTCAGACCAAAACTCACAAACCCCAGAAAGAGGGTAAATGAAACTGAACTCACAAATCTTCCAAAAAGAGAGTTCAAAATAAAAATGATAAACATGCTTATAGAGGTACAGAAAAATATTCAAGACCTCAGGAACGAATTTAAGATGGGGATTCAAACATTAAGAAATACCATATCTGAAATGCAACATACAATGGAGGGATTTAAAAGCAGATAAGATGTAGTAGAAGAGACAGTAAATGGAATAGAAATTAGAGAAGAGGAATACAAAGAAGCTGAGGCACAGAAAGAAAAAAGGATCTCTAAGAATGAAAGAATATCGAGAGAACTGTGTGACCTATCCAAATGGAACAATATTCTCATTATAGGGATACCAGAAGAAGAAGACAGAGAAAAAGGGATAGGAAGTGTCATTGAGGAGGTAATTCCTGAAAACTTGCCCAATCTGGGGAAAGAGATACTCTCTCAGGTCATGGAGGTGCACAGATCTCCCAACACAAGGGACCCAAGGAAGGCAACATCAAGACATATACTAACTAAAATGGCAAAGTTCAAGGACAAAGGCAGACTTTTAAAAGCAGCTAGAGAGAGAAAAAAGATCACATACAAAGCAAAACCCATAGGGCTATCATCAGACTTCTCAACAGAAACCTTACAGGCCAGAAGGCAGTGGCATGATATATTTAATGCAATGAAGCAGGAGGGCCTTCAACCAAGAATACTCTACCCCTCAAGGTTATCATTTAAATTTGAAGGAGGGATTAAACAATTTTCAGATAAACAAAAGCTAAGAGAATTTACCTCCCACCAACCACTTCTACAATGCATTTTGGAAGGACTCCTATAGATAGAAGTATTCCAAAGGCTAAATAGATGTCATCAAAGGGAAGAAAAAGAGTACAGAATATGATTCATAATATATGAAGAATGGAGGAGGAAGAAAAATGAAAGGAAAAAAAAAGAACCTTTATGTTGTGTTTGTAATAGTATATGAAGTAAGTTATTTAAGTGTTAGATAGTAGGGGAAATGCCCTTGAACCTTTGTAAGCACAAATCTAAAGCCTGCAATGGCAATAAGTACATACCTCTCGATAATCACCTTAAATGTAAATGGTCTGAATACACCAATCAAAAGACCTACAGTCACTGAATGGATAAAAAAACAAGACCCATCTATATGCTGCCTACAAGAGACTCACTTCAAACCAAAAGACATACACAGACTGAAAGTAAAGAAATGGAAAAAGATATTTCATGCAACTAATAGGAGAAAAAAGCAGGAGTTGTAGGACTTGTATCAGACAAAAAAGAATTCAAAACAAAGAAAGTCACAAGAGACAAAGAAGGACATTACATAATGATAAAAGGGTCAGTCCAACAAGAGGATACACCTATTATAAATATCTATGCACACAAACAGGATCACCTGCATATGTGAAACAAATACTAACAGAATTAAAGGGGGAAATCGAATGCAATGCATTCATTTTAGGAGACATCAACACACCACTCACTCCAAAGGACAGATAAATCAGACAGAAAATAAATAAGAGACAAAGGCACTGAACAACATATTAGAACAGATGGACCTAACGAACATCTACAGAACACTCCATCCAAAAGCAACAGGATACACATTCTTATCAAGTGGACATGGAACATTTTCAAGAATAGATCATATACTAGGCCACAAAAAGAACCTCAGTAAATTCAAAAAGAATGAAATTGTACCAACCAGCTTCTCAGATCACAAAGGTATGAAACTAGAAATAAATTACACTAAGAAAACAAAAAAGCCTACAAACACATGGAGGCTTAATAACATGCTTCTAAATAATCAATGGATCAGTGATAGAATAAAAACAGAGATCAAGCAGTATATGCAGACAAATAACAACAATACAAAATCTGTGGGATGCAGGGAAGGCCATGCTAAGAGGGAAATATATTGCAATACAGGCGTACCTCAGGAAAGAAGAACAATCCCAAATGAACAGTCTAAACACACAATTAATGAAACTGGAAAAGGAAGAATACTGAGGCCCAAAGTCAGTACAAGGAGGGACATAATAAATATTAAAGCAGAAATAAATAAAATTGAGAAGAATAAAACAATAGAAAGAATCAATGAAAGCAGGAGCTGGTTCTTTCAGAAAATAAACAAAATACATAAACCCCTTGCCAGACTTATGAAAAAACAAGAGAGTCTACACACATGAACAGAATCAGAAATGAGAAGAAAAATCACTACAGACACCACAGAAATACAAAGACTTATGAGAGAATACTATGAAAAATTACATGGTAATAAACTGGATAACCTAGAAGAAATGGACAACTTTCTAGCAAAATACAACCTTCCAAGGCTGACCCAGAAAGAACCAGAAAATCTGAATACACCAATTACCAACAAAGAAATTGAATTGGTAATCAAAAAACTACCTAAGAACAAAACCCCTATACCAGATGGTTTCACTGCTGAATATTATCAAACATTTAGTGAAGACTTAATACCCATCCTTCTTGAAGTTTTCCAAAAGTGCAAGAGGAGGGAATACTCCCAAACTCATTCTACGAGGCCAACATCACTCTAATACTAAAACCAGGCAAAGACATCAAAAAAAAAAGAAAATTACAAATATCCCCTATGAATATGGATGCAAAAATACTCAACAAAATATTAGCAAACCGAATTCAAAAATAGGTCAAACAGATCATCCATTATGATCAAGTGGGATTCATGCCAGGGATGCAAGGATGGAACAACATTCAAAAATCCATCAACATCATCCACCACATCAACAAAAAGAAGGACAAAAACCACATGATCATCTCCATATACATGCTGAAAAATCATTCAACAAAATTCAACATCCATTCATGATAAAAACTCTCAACAAAATGGGTATAGAGGGCAAGTACGTCAACATCATAAAGGCCATACATGACAAACCCACAGCTAACATCATACTTAACAGTGAGAAGCTGAAAGCTTTTCATCTAAGATTGGGCACAAGACAGGGATGCCCACTCTCTCCTCTGTTATTCAACATAGTACTGGAAGTCCTAGCCAAGGCAATCAGACAAAACAAAGACATACAAGGCATCCAGACTGGTAAAGAAGAAGTCAAATCGTCACTATTTGCAGATGACATGATACTGTACATAAAAAACCCTAAAGACTCCACTCCAAAACTACTAGAACTAATATCTGAATTCAGCAAAGTTGCAGGATACAAAATTAACACACAGAAATCTGTTGCTTTCCTATATACTAACGATGAACTAACAGAAAGAGAAATCAGAAAAACAATTCCATTCACAATTCTATCAAAAAGAATAAAATACCTAGGAATAAACCTAATGAAGGAAGTGAAAGACCTGTACTATGAAAACTACAAGACACTCCTAAGAGAAATTAAAGAGGACACTAACAAATGGAAATGCATCCCATCCTCTTGGCTAGGAAGAATAAATATTGTCAAAATGGCTATACTACCTAAAGCAATCTACAGATTCAATGCAATCCCTATCAAACTACCAACACCTTTCTTCAATGAACTGGAACAAATAATTCTAAAATTCATATGGAACCACAAAAGACCCCGAATAGCCAAAGCAATCCTGAGAAGGAGGAATAAAACAGGGGGAATTACACTCCCTGACTTCAAGCTCTACTACAAAGCCACAGTAATCAAGACAATTTGGTATTGGCACAAAAACAGACCCACAGACCAGTGGAACAGAATAGAAAATCCAAACATTAACCTAAATATATACAGTCAATTAATATTTGTTAAAGGAGCCTTGGATATACAATGGGGAGATGACAGCCTCTTCAGCAGCTGTTGTTGGAAAGACTGGACAGGTACATGTAAGAGAATGAAACTGGACACATACACAAAGGTAAACTCAAAATGGACCAAAGACCTGAATGTAAGTCATGAAACCATAAAACTCTTAGAACAAAACATAGGCAAAAATCTCTTGGACATAAACATGAGTGACTTCTTCATGAACGTATCTCCCCGGGCAAGGGAACCAAAAGCAAAAATGAACAAGTGGGACTATATCAAGCTGAACTTCTGTACAGCAAAGGACACCATCAGTAGAACAAAAAGACACCCTACAGTATGGGAGAATATATTCATAAATGACGTATCTGATAAGGGGTTGACATCAAAAATATATAAAGAACTCACGCACCTTAACAAACAAAAAGAAATAACCCAATTAAGAAATGGGCAGAGGACATGAATAGACACTTCTCTAAAAAAGAAATTCAGATGGCCAACAGGCACATGAAAAGATGCTCCACATCGCTAATCATCAGAGAAATGCAGATTAAAACTACAATGAGATATCACCTCACACCAGTGAGGATGGCCAACATCCAAAACACAAACAACAACAAATGTTGGCGAGGATGTGGAGAAAAGGGAACCCTCCTACACTGCTGGTGGGATGCAAATTAGTTCAACCATTGTGGAAAGCAGTATGGAGGTTCCTCAAAAAACTCAAAATAGAAATACCATTTGACCCAGGAATTCCACTCCTAGGAATTTACCCTAAGAATGCAGCAGCCCAGTTTGAAAAAGACAGATGCACCCCTATGTTTATTGCAGCACTATTTACAATAGCCAAGAAATGGAAGCAACCTAAGTGTCCATCAGTAGATGAATGGATAAAGAAGACGTGGTACATATACACAATGGAATATTATTCAGCCGTAAGAAGAAAACAAATCCTACCATTTGCAACAACATGGATGGAGCTAGAGGGTATTATGCTCAGTGAAATAAGCCAAGCCGAAAAAGACAAGTATCAAATGATTTCACTCATATGTGGAGTATAAGAACAAAGAAAAGAACTGAAGGAACAAAACAGCAGCAGACTCAGAGAACCCAAGAACGAACTAATACTTACCAAATGGAAAGGGACTGGAGAAAATGGGTGGAAAGGAGGGATAGGGGGAAAAAGGGGCATTACGATTAGCAGATGTAATGTTGGGGGCATGGGGAGGGCTGTACAACTCAGAGAAGACAAGTAGTGATTCTATAGCATCTCACTACGCTGATGGACAGTGACTGTAATGGGGTTGGTGGGGGGGACCTGATGAAGGGGGTAGTTTAATAACCTTAATATTGCACATGTAATTGTATATAAATGATAACAAAGTAAATTTTAAAAATAAATAAAATAAAATAACTCTTAGAAAAAAACATAGGCAAAAATCTCTTGGACATAAACATGAGCGACTTCATGAACATATCTCCCCGGGCAAGGGAAACAAAGGAAAAATGCACCAGTGGGACTATATCAAGCTGAAAGGCTTCTGTACAGTGAAGGACACCATCAGTAAAACAAAATGACATCCTACAGTATGGGAGAATATATTCATAAATGACATATCCGATACAGGGTTGACATCCAAAATATATAAAGAGTTCACACACCTCAAAAAATGGCAAATAAGCCAATTAAAAAATGGGCATAGGAGCTGAATAGACAGTTGTCCAAAGAAGAAATCCAGATGGCCAACAGGCACATGAAAAGATGCTCCACATCCCTAATCATCAGAGAAATGCAGATTAAAACCACAATGAGATATCACCTCACACCAGTGAGGATGGCCAACATCCAAAACACAAACAACAACAAATGTTGGTGAGGATGTGGAGAAAGGGGAACCCTCCTGCACTGCTGGTGGTAATGTAAATTAGTTCAGCCATTGTGGAAAGCAGTATGGAGTTTCCACAAAAAACTCAAAATAGGAATACCATTTGACCCAGGAATTCCACTCCTAGGAATTTACCCAAATAATACAACTTCTCAGATTCAAAAAGACATATGCACCCCTATGTTTATTGCAGCACTATTTACAAGAGGCAAGAAATGGAAGCAACCTAAGTGTCATCAGTAGATGAATGGATAAAGAACATGTGGTACATATACACAATGGAATATTATTCAGCCATAAGAAAGAAACAAATCCCAACATTTGCACAAACATGGATGGAGCTGGAGGATATTATCCTCAGTGAAATAAGCCAGGTGGAGAAAGACAAGTACCAAATGATTTCCCTTTTTGTTGAGTATAACAACGCAGCAAAACTGAAGGAACAAAATAGCAGCAGACTCAGAGACTTCAAGAAGGGACTAGTGGTCACCAAAGGGGAGGGGTGTGGGAGGACAGGTGGGGAGGGAGGGAGAATGGGATTGATGGGTATTATGTTAAGTACACATGGTGTGGGGGATCAAGGGGACAACAGTGTAGCACAGTGAAGGCAAATAGTGAATCTGTGGCATCTTACTACACTGATGGACAGTGACTGTATTGGGTTATGGGTGGAGGCTTGATAATATGGGTACATGTTGTAACACATTGTTTTTTCATGTGAAACCTTCATAAGAGTGTATATCAATAACACCTTAATAAAAGAAAAAAAAAAAGAAATACCATTTGGCCCAGGAATTCCACTCCTAGCAATTTACCCTAAAAATGCAGCAGCCCAGTTTGAAAAAGACAGATGCACCCCTATGTTTATCGCAGCACTATTTACAATAGCCAAGAAATGGAAGCAACCTAAGTGTCCATCAGTAGATGAATGGATAAAGAAGATGTGGTATATATACACAATGGAATATCATTCAGCAATAAGAAGAAAACAAATTCTACCATTTGCAACAACATGGATGGAGCTAGAGGGTATTATGCTCAGTGAAATAAGCCAGGCAGAGAAAGAGGAGTATCAAATGATTTCACTCATCTGTGGAGTATAAGAACAAAGGAAAAACTGAAGGAACACAACAGCAGCAGACTCACAGAACCCAAGAATGGACTAACAGTTACCAAAGGGAAAGGGACTGTGGAGGATGGGTGGGAAGGGAGGGATAAGGGGGGAAAGGGGGCATTACAATTAGCACATATAATGTATCAGGGGGCGACACTGGAGAGGCATTGTAATACAGAGAAGACAAGTATTGATTCTATAGCATCTTACTACGCTGATGGACAGTGACTGTAATGGGGTGTGTGTGGGACTTGATAATAGGGGGTCTAGTAACCATAATGTTGTTCAAGTGATTGTATATTAATGATACCAAAAAAAATTTTCGTGGTCTGATAAAGTAAAAAAAAAAAATAAAGAATAGACATGGAAAAGAATCTTCAGGATCTAAGACTAGGCAAAAAGCCTTAACTTGATACCAAAAGCACAATCCATATAAGGAAAATATGGATAAATTGGACTTAATCAAAATTACATTTTTTTTCCCTTGTGAAAGACTCTGTTAAGGTAAAAAGACAAGCCACAAGCTGGGGAAAAAAAAATGTTTGGAAATCAGATATCCAGAAAGGATTAAGATCACTAATATATAAAGAACTCTCAAAACTCACAATAAAAAAAAAGAAAAAGAAGAAAATGGAGTAAAAGCATGAAGAGTTCCTCCACTTAAGAGACATATAGAAACATGTGCAAATGGGCTCATGAGAAGATGTCCAACATCTTTAGCCATTAGGGAAATGCAAATTAAAACTTCAGTGACCTATCCCTACATGCCCAGGAGAATGGCTAAAATGAATAAAGACAATGGCAAAAACTAGCAGAAGATGCAGAGGCCTAAGCCTCACACATGGCTGCTTGGAATGTGAAATGGTATAGACATCTGGAAAGTAGTTTGACAGTTTTTAAGAGACTGATTATGGTACAACCCAGCAATTGCCCTCCTGGACATTTATACCTGATAAATGAAACTTACATTTATACAAAAACCCCTACAGGAATGTACATAGCAGCTTTATCCATAACAACCCAAAATTGGAAACAACCTAGTTACCTGTCAATGGATGAGTGGTTAAACTAACTGTGTCCATCCACACCATGTATTTCTACTCATTAAAAGAAAGGCATAAGCTATTGATAAAAGCAACATGCATGGATCTACAGAGTACCAAGGGGGCAGCGGTGGGGGCGGGTGGGGGGGTGGAGGGGAGGGAGCTACTCATTAAAGGTTATATACTGTGTTTCCCTGTGTACTGCATTCTTGAAATGACAAAGTTACAGAAATTGAGAACAAATTAGTGGTTGGCAGGAGTTAAGCAGGAGGTGCAGGTGCAGGCAGGAGGGATGTGAATGTGGCTGTAAAAGTTGGGTCCCCCATGGAAATTCTGTATCTTATGTCCAGATGAATATGCTGGTTTAATATTAGACCACAGTCTGGCAAGATGTCACCACAGGGGGAAATGGGGAAATGGTACACGGGATATCTCTGTATTACCTCTCACAGTGCATGCAAATTTACAATTACCTCAAAAAAAAGTAATTGCCCTGTCTCATGGACTCTTCCAGCCACTGCCCAATTTCTCTCCTGTCCTTATAACACAACTTCTCAAGACTGCTGTATTCACTTCTTTCTTTCTTGAACCCACCCAAATCAAGCTCATGTGCCCCCAATTTAATGGAAAACCATCTAGTCAGGGTCACCTGCACTGACCCACAAGCTCTGGCGCTGTTTTGGGTTCCCACAGCCTCTCCCGCACGGCCCCCTCGCGGATCCAGGGCTCACTGGACCAGGGCTCTTCCTCCTCTCCCCCGCAGGCTTCTTCCCCTCTTCCCAACCTCCGCCCTAGGCCTCGCTCCCTGGGGATCTCAGCCGGGCTTCAAACGCTGGCCACTCGCTGGAATGTCTGTCTCTAGGGCCAAGCTGCCCTTTGCTGAGTCCTGTGCCCATGGCTTCCTCTGCGCCCAGGTTCAGCACTTTCTAGCCCCCCTGCGCTTGCCCAGCCCACTTCACGGCCGCCTTCCCAAGCCCAGGGCGCCAGGAGGAGCTCATCCGGCTACCGCCCGGGGCACGGGAGGGGCGGAGGCCCGGGAACCCTGCACAGGGTCGGGCTGGGGAGGGCCGAGGGTCCTGCCGGGAGCCCCTTCCCACTTGGTCCGGATAGTTGTGGGCCACTCCGGGCCTGAAGGGATGGCCAGACACGTGAGGTCTAACAAAGGGGAGCCAGTGAGAGCTTGCCCCCAGGTGCTCCCGACGGGCCCGGCCCCCTGGACGGCTCCCACGGCAGAAGCGCTGAAGCTGCACTTGCGGGCATGGTGGGGTTCGCTGGCCCTCGGGCGCAGAGCCCGGGCCAAGGCGTGAGGCCGAGAACCTCCGCTCGAGTCCACCAGCCCTCTTCCCGACAGGTATGACAACTGATTGGGCCGAGGCCCACGGTGAAGGCCGCCACGCTGGCTCAGCGTGCACACTTCAGCAGTGGCAAGATGCAATCGCGTGGACATGGTCCCTCGAAAATGCTGAGAACACTTGTCATCAAGTTCTTTCATCGTTGTAGGTAACAGTCATGAAAAGAGAAGCGGAAAGCACACTGGCTGCTGTGAAAACTGCTACTAAAAAGAAATGGCTCTGCTGTTGTGGGCAGTCTGCAGCCAGAGACAACACCGGAGGCCCGGACTGCTCCTCTCCGCGCGGAGCGCCACCCGGTCCCACGGCTTCACCAGCGCCTGGTGCCCACCTGCTCGCTTCTGTGCGGCCCGGGGCGGCTAGGGGCGTGGCTGCGGCCCGGGCCCGGCGGTACCCTAGAGGCGTGGTCGCGTGAAAGGGGCGTGGCTTGCACGCGAAGGGAAGTGGCTGTGTGGGTGGGCGTGGCCGCAGTGAACTTTCCAGTCAAAAAGCCTGGGGCAAGGGGCGGACAAGCCCGTGAGGGCCCGCCAGGGGTCGCCCTACTCCTCAGCCTGCCCTGCGGAAAGACGTGTTCTCCCCTGGGCAGCAGAATACGGCTGAGCCCCCAGCCCACTGCAGACCGCACAGTCTGACCGCTTATTCCTTCAGACGGGTGTTGCAAGTTGTGTATTTGGTTAAAAGCTTCTGAATAGTTCAGCAAAATAGCATGAGCTGTAATCCCTTTTAGGCTTGTCTCCGAGAGCAGCCTCCTCCAAGCCGTCTCCACCGAGCCATCGGGGCGGTGCTCAGGAGCCTGGGGCGGGGAGGCTGTGTGGGACGCCCGGTGGACTATGTTCCAGGAACCCGGCCGCCCTGCACCCCTGGCCCTCCGGCAGACCCCACGCGCAGGGAGGCCACCCCTTCCACCGCATTCCGGGCTGTCCCGCGTAATTCTGTGCTGCTGCGTGACTGGCTTTTACCCACCGTGCAAACCGGCCCCGAAGAGGAACCGGCGCAGGCGGGTATTGACTCGCATCTCTGCGGAGTGTGCCCTTTGTGCGCGTGAGCAGTGGTGGCCGCGCCGGGACCATGGGGGCGCCCCACCCCCACCTCGCCGCCGGTCTGGCCCTGAACCCAGCCCGCACCCCAGCGGCGACAGCCCACCCCTGAGGGTGTGACGGGGTCACGGGAGCTCACAGAAGAGCCTCCGCGCCCAGCCAGGCAGCACAGTTGCAAACAATGATAAAACCTTCCATCAAAACTCCGGAAAATGCAACCTGCAAGTATGTGCATTGCCCCAGGAACTAACCGGAGAGACCCGGTCCGTGCGGTCTCTTCTTGTGTTTCCAGTACATAGGGAAGGTGGAAAGTCGCGGAGTCGTACACTGCTCATCCCTCCTCTCCAGTCCACCTCCTCTGCGTCGTCCTTCCCTTTCCCAGCCCCTCAAGTCTCCATAGCGGTCTCCCGTGCCACGTAGTTAAAGGCCCTTCTCTCCCCTCTCCCAAAGGGCTTCCATCTCACCCATGCACATATGTCCCCCCACGATCCCCTACATAGCGTGGATCACTGTGTCCAGCTGCCCTCCTCTCCCCTGATGTCTCAAAGGTGCCCAAACACCCACAAGCTGGCTGAGACCCCCCTGGCCCTTCATCAGGGCCCTGAGACGGGTCCCACCATCCTTCCAGGGCACCCAGGAGCCTCCCCTGATAACTGCCCTCACCCTGCAGACCCCTCACCCCCACCGCTCTGGTGGACAGCCACCTCTTGGTGGACGAGACTTTCATGTGGCTTTCTGGAGCTCCCTAGCTGCTCACCACCACCCAACCACAGGGATCTTTCCAGAATGCGCACCTGACCGCCTGGCCTCTGGCTTAAAACCTTCCCCAAGGGTCGCAGGTGTGGGTGCTGCTAAGCCACCATCAGTAGCCAGGGCCCCTCTCTCCCCCACAGTCCCTGATGTGGGGGACCTCAGCTAGCCCTGCAGGAGTTGTGGCCTTTTCAAGAACAAGAACAGTATCAACATTTGCTTTTCATCAGTGTGATAATACTTTTAGGAACCTATGTTCCTAAGTCACTCTCACTTTACACCTGATGTGTACCACTGTGTTCAAGTGTTTGTAAACTAAATTTGCAATAAAAAGCAGTTTTTGTGCAGTTCTTTACAGCTTACTGAGTAGCTTTCATCGCTGCTGTTTTTAATAAGATTTAATCTTCACTAACAGTTATGTGAGAGTTAGTATGCCAAATGCATTCAAGCTCTTCAGACACCCCCCCCCCCACCCTACCCTGGCAGGCCCAGTCTCGGGGGCCTGGACAGCAGACCCCATGTCTACCCCCTCAGGGATGGCATTTCCTGTTGAGTTAGGTCGCACTGGCTGCCTTGTGCTGGGAGATAGCAGCTGCCCACTCCTGTGAACAACCTCCTGTTTGCTTTCCCTCAGAATCACGACACATTGTGGAGTTGTCGCATCCCCTACGTCAGTGCTCAGAGGTCACCTGGGGGGCTTCACAAGCAGCAATGCCCTAAGTGGGGTTGCCAGCCCATTCTGAGCCCAAGCCCCTGGCACAGGCCTGGGTGTGTAAACCCAAGAACATGCACATGTAGGGACGCCTGTGCTTGACATCCAGGTCCTTGGAAAGAGCTGGCGACATTAAATCCGTGCATGCCACGGTGTGTGACCAGGGGCAGGAGAAGCAGCTCTGAGGGATTTAATGCTTTCCCCCAGTGCATTCCATTCCACAGAAACGCCTGACCAGTGCTCACGTGTGTGCAGCCAGCGTGGGAGCACATGCCCCCCTGCGGTCCAAGCAGAACATTCGCTGCCAGAACATTTCCAAACTCTCCTTCCCAGGGTCCCTATGCCCCCCAACTCATGGTGGGGACCCACATTGTCTGGGATCCCGCCTCCCAGTGAGCCGCTCTGGAGACTCAGAGAAAGCTTGGGGTGGCAGAGAGTGCCGCGTGCTCACACCAGCTGCTCAGTCTTGCACATCTGTGCACACTCGCCTTCAGACCGACTTCCCTGCTCTGTAAAGCAACAAACCAGCACAGCCTTACTAAACCCTGCCTACCTCCCAGAATAGGGGGCTCTCACCTCCAAAAGTGAAGCTGTATGTCCAAACTGACAGCAGTCGTCCAAACTGAGTGGCACACATGCAGTCTTCAGAGTAAGGGAGCTGTGTGCTGGCCAGGGAAGAGGGCTGGCTCAGCCACGCCCACAGGCATCATCTGCTGGCCACCCCCGAGAGTGGCCTGCAGGACCAGGAGGAGGGGCCCCCCTCGCCCCAAGAGCTGCGGGAGAGCCGTCAAGAAACGAAGAAAAGAGGCTCTGAGTAAAAGGTCAGACCCCTCTCTGAAAGCTGGGCGACCTCCGCCGGCTGTACCCATTCCAGATTCAACTCTATACAGGCAGCCAAGTACCAAAACAGGTTTCTCTCTAAGAACATGAACAAGTACGTGAATACACCGCCTACTTTTTTCTGTTTGGCATTTTAAGAGTTGTCTGCTAGAGCGACAGACCTGACCAGTGCTCCTGGTATTTTCTCATTGCCTCTTCCCCTCTAGCCTAGGGCTGTCACCAAAGTGGCAGAGGGAAAGCGTGCTCTCCCATACAACACACACACACACACAGCACAGACACACAGAGACACACAGAGACACACATACACACCCACTACACTTACACACAGGGACATACATACCACAAGCAGAAACAACACACAAATTATCTACACATAGATATAGGGACACACACAGACACACAGAAATACATACAGACACACAGAGAGGCCCATCATCACACACACACCAACACACATGATGGACACACATGACACACAGGCACACAGGGACGTAAACCACACAGACACCATGGGCCAGGTAGCTTGCCCTCAGGGCACTACCCAAGGAGTGGCAAGAAGTCAGAGGCTTCGTGGCTTACCCAGCATGTAACACGCAGAGCCCAAATAGGTCTCCTTACAGGAGATGCTTCTATGAACCTCTCAGAGAGAACTGTTTATTCATGGGGCCTGACTACCCTAAGGGTTTGAAGGCACAGACTTTATCACAATCACATTGCACAGGACCGGGTGTGGGCAGGCCACCCAGGAGCAGGAACCAAGGTCACGCAGTGCTGTGGGGCCCCCCAGAGCAGGCAGGCACCACCACGCCGCAGTTCCTGGGCTGGCTGAAACCACAGGAGAGCCCACACTCTCAGATGAGGTCCAGAGCCAAGTCTGCAGACTCCTTGATGCAGATTGCCATATATATCGGGCGTGGACACAGCTCTCCTGCACTGTGCCCGGTGACCCTGTCCACACAGGCAGGAGCACCACAAAGCCTTTGATGATCCCAGAAATGCTTGTGTGTCCTCACTTGCCCCTGAGCTGTCTCTTCTTCCAACACCACAAGTGACACCACTGCAGGGCAGGAAGTGTCAAGGGGGTCCCAAAGCATGAATATGCAGACACCCTGAATCTCATCTGCGCTGCCACTACACTGACAGAATGACATCCATGCCCGGGGAGCCTTGGTGTGAAGCACCTGACCTGGCCAAACACATGCTGCCGAATGCCTGCATCACTGATGTTCACGTGCGGAGCCCCAGCTCAGACGGCAGGGCTGACCACATCCTTCCTTCTCCCTTCCTCATCACAAGCCCCGATGGTCCTTGTGTTGCTGCTAAATGCCTGTGGTGGGATTCGCTCTACTCCTGCTCCGGGGATGGGTGCACATGGCCTAAATGATGGAGGAAACCCCACTCCTGCCAGGGATCGGCATCTATGTGTCCCAACTCACATTGCAGCAAAGCCCTCACAGCGCAGGGTCCACACCAGACCAAGCCCAGAGTGCCCCACCCCTGGGCTCCATCACCGTTGCCAGCCACCCTCTTGGTCAGTGAGTCCACGCCCACTTGGGGGCTCCCTTCCTGGGGGCTGGGGAAAAGGACTGGGTGCAGATGGCATCACTGGAAGGCTGTGGTGTAATTCATGTAGATGGTGCTGCACCATGAAGGGGGTCCCAATTCCTTCAGGCAGAAGTGGTTGGGGCCAGACTCAAGAATGATGTGTGATTCCTCAGCTGGGCAGGAAGTTTTTGCCAACATCTGACCATTGAGTCACACTTTTCTTGGATGGCTCAGGAAATTCCTAAGGAAAATGCCAAAATAGGAGCCCCCTAAATGTTCCCATCAAAAAGCAGCCTCATTGGAATGGCCACAGTCATGATATATTTGTACTAAAATCCCTTTGCTTACATTATAAGCAGTGGTGGGTTTTGTATGGGTGTGTGTGTGTGTGTGTTTGTGGTTGATCCAGTGCAGGTGCTCCTAAGCCTCCTGACTGTGACAGGGGTGACTCAGAGGGATCCCCAACCCAGTGGCCACCTCCACTTCACGTGGAGGCCTGTCTGCAGCAACCCTTTTGGAACGTCGGCCTGTCCCCAGGGTCGCTGTGTGCAGGCCTCTGTGGTCCCAGTCTTTGCTGTCTGACTGCACAGCCTCCATGTCCTGCTAATCCACTGCTGCCTTCAGGGGCTCAGCTCAGTCCGGCCTGTGCACTGACCCCTAAGAGATGCAGGAGAGAGGGGATGTTGAGCAGAAAGCCAGGGCTGCTTCCTTCTTTCTTTTGCCCAGATCAATGAGAGACCTAAGAAAGAGGAAAAATCAAATGCAGACTCACACAGCTTCCTTTTATTCACTGCTGTGTAACAAACCACCCCAAGTACCAAAAATAGAGACTATCTTATGTTCCCAGTTGCTGTGGGTCTAAATTCACAAGGACACCTTGGAAACAGCTCATCTGCACCCCAATAGTCAGCGTTCAGGGAAGCAACTTAGGGTCTGGGATCTGGAAGCATCTAGAGATAAACTCACTCCCTTTAGGGGGGTCTGCCTGCCCTGTCATGTGGCCTCTGCCCCAAGTCTTGGGCTTCCTCACGCATGGCAGCTGGAACACAAGAGACGGGAAGTGGAAGCTGCCAGTTCCTTGAGCCCTGCACCCAGGACTGGCAGGTGTCACTTTCACCATATTCCACTGGCCAAGCAGTCACCGAGGCCAGGCCCCAGGGAAAGCACAAAGCCCCAGCTCTTGATGGAAGACATGTCAAGAAACGTTAGAGCTATGTTTTAAATTGCCACATGCACCCTAGCCAAGGATGCAGGGACTGAACAATGAAAGTGCAATGCAAGTGATGGGAGGAATACTGACTTAAATCCTGCTTTTTAAAGACATTTTAAAATGTAATGAACTGTGGAGCAACAGGAACACTCGCGCAGCGCTGGTGGGAATGCAAAATGGTACAGCCACTTTGAAAGACAATTTGGTAGTTTCTTAAAAGCAATCTCTTACCATGCAGTCCAGCAACTGCACTCCCTGGTGCTCACCGATAGCATGATACAATGGTCACTATTTTTGCCAGGATGCTTGGGATGGTTTGTTACATAACAGTAGATAAAAGGAACCTGAATTTGATTTTTCTCTTACCAGGTCTCAGTAAGTTCAAAACTTACATTCTCACAAAAACCTTACCCTGGTCTACAGCAGCATTAGTCATAATTGCCAAAACTTGGAGGCAATCAAGATGCCCGTTAGCAGGTAAATGGATAAATAAACTGTGGCACATTCAGACAATGGAATATTATTCGGAGCTGAAAAGAAATGAGTTATCAAACTATGAAAAGACCTAAAGGAAATGAAAATGCATGTTACTAAGTGAAAAAAGGTAAACTTAAAAGGCTACATACACACTCTACGATTCCAACCATGGAGGAGTCACAGGCCACACCAAGGGACCTGGGACTGCACTGGGCGGGAGGGGGACCCCGAGCCCTGTGCCTGCAGTTTGACTGCATGAGTCCAGACACCCACCCGCACGCCAGAGCCCAGGAGGGCAGAACACAGCTCAGATGGCTCACTCCACACCAGAGCCACTCTGGGATTGCCTGGATCCACACCCACGTCCAAGCGAGGGTCCACGCCCTGGACCATGCCTGGTTCATGCCAGACCCATGCCTGGTCCACACCTAGATCCATGTCTGCTGACTGCATTGTTCTTTCCACCACCTGATTTCCAAGAGACTAGCCCTAGCAAGTGCTGTACAGTTTTCCCTACAGAAAATGAGTGATTAATCAGTCATGTGAATGTTAGAGCCTGAGGGGTACTCATAATGTGAGGGCAGATCAGAGGAACCCTGGGCACACCACAGACTGAAGCCTGGAGGGACCCCCTGTGCTGGCCTTGCTACTCGATGCTGACCCAGTCTGGAGGGCCCAGCCCCGAACTGCCCACAGGACAGCACAGCAATGGGAAGCTCAGACCGGTTGCCCTGGGGATCCAGGAGCCATTTGTGCCGCTCTTCACTCAGAGCAATTCAAAGCAGATTTCACAAGGAACTTTGACATTTCAAAAGGAATGTCAGACTTCAGACTTATCCCTTCTGTTCAACTGCCCCCAGATGAAAGTATCTTGGCTAGTTTTACAAGTCAAGGCCACTCACACGTGCATGGACTTAGGAAGCTCTCTCTGGTATTCCCAGGCTACCAGTTATCCCCGTGAGGTTTCTAGAGACTTCTAACCCCTCAGAAGTCACTGTGGCCTGGCAGTATTCCACAGCTGAAAATGAGCAACTGTCATTACTGTTTATTGCTAAACACCTGTCAGCCATATACAGCCTCCACCTTCTCTAGCTTGATCAAACAGCCACTGGAGTAGGTGCCACCATTTGTGGATGACGAGGTGAGGCTTCCAGATGGGGGCCTGTCAACTTGGGTCCAGTGTCCAGTGACAACACAGAGCCAGACGTCCTGGATCTAGTGGTGGAGCAGGACCCCCACTGCACATTCACCCTGCACTGCTCCACAGTTGGGCCTGACACCAGGGCTGGGACACACTTGAGGAAATCGAGCCCAGCTCCTGGGGTGTGCACTTGGGTTCTGAAGGACAGAGCGAGCCAAGTGGATAAACTGCAGAGCAAGGCAGATGCCACAACTGTGAACAAAAGGCAAGCCGGTGGCTGTGTTGGAGGGCAGGCAGGGAGGAGCTGAGGCAAAGGGGTCAGCAGCCCCTTGAGCAAGCACTAGGGAAGGGGTGGCCATCAGAACCTGGGCAAGTATTGGAGACTGTCTGTGCTGAGAATCCAAGAGGAATTTGTCAGGGATTCTGAGAGTGACACTAGTGCTGGGTGCCATATGAAGTTGTTGTGACTAAGCAGACTGCAGCAGCACCCACATCACAGATGCACACCCACTGCCACTTCTATTGGCAGGAGAACAAACATGATGCATCACACACTCTAACGGCCTCAGAAGGGAGTCACAGGTCACAATGTGGGTGGTACCTGCCAACATCAAGGAGCCTTCATCAGTGTGACTGAAGTCCCGGTTCCCAGCACAGCCGGCCTGTCTCTCGTACAGTGTATCTTTCCATAGGTGCCACGGCCCAGATTTCAGTCTGCCGAAATGAACTATAACTTTAGGCTTCAGAAATCAAATGAGTGAAAAGTTAAATTGAAGATGCCATATCACTGTCCTAGAGATTGTGTTGAGCTACTGTGAAAAAGTCCCTCCTTTTTTAAAAGGAGTGTTAAGTGGAGTAGTCTAAGAAGCAAACAGGTTCTCCTCTAGTTTTCCTGAAGTTAAAAAAAGAAAGAGCTCCTTCCGAGTATGTCTTAGGCAACCGCTTCTGGACGTGCAGAGCCAGCAGAGGCTGGGCTGGCGCGGTGGAGGTGCAGGTCCCAGTGGCTCGGTCCTCTGTGGGCCGCTCCTCCCGCCACAGCTTTGCTGGCCCTCCGCCTGCAGCAATGGTTTTAGACTCAGGACACTTTTTCACTCTTATTGGGATCCTCAGTCATTTTTATGTGGGTTGTATTTATCAATAGTTACCATACTGGAAATTAAAACTTGAAAGTTTTAAAATATGCACTTTAAAATAAAAGCGTTACTTATTAACGTGAATACTATTTTGAAAAATTATTTTCTGAAACAAAAATATTTAATGAGAAGAATGGCATTAATAGTTTTATCAACCTCGATTCTTTGGGTTAAAAGAAGATAGCTGGATTCTCACCCCTGCTTCTGCAATCCACATATTGCAGTATCCCATCTTGGTTGAAGGATATGAAGAAAACTGAAAAAAGAGGATCTTGTGGACACCCTGACAGGGAATTGGGTGCCCAGGAGTCCACGGGTGAGACTGAGCACTACCGGCTGGGACACAGTGGGCACTTGCTAGCGCATCGCTGTGCCGTGGGCCACGTGCCTGGCTCCCCCTCACAGACCACGGGGGGAGGTGACAGTGCAGTGCTGTGCACCGGGGGGCCTCCCCGCTTTCCCCTGCTCCCCTGC
The DNA here is from genome assembly GCA_032199065.1 of Smutsia gigantea. Taxonomy (NCBI): domain Eukaryota; kingdom Metazoa; phylum Chordata; class Mammalia; order Pholidota; family Manidae; genus Smutsia; species Smutsia gigantea. Next base: position 270,738 of record JAVSCE010001054.1, on the reverse strand, counting down.
CCTGGGCCTCGGGACGCCATGTGAAGCAGGGCCACTCTGCCAAGACGGGCCACCCTAGACGATGGGAAACGTGACTGCTGCTGCTTGCACACCACCAGCATTGAGTCGGGAATCCATTATACAGCAAAAGATGACTGACAACAAAAGGGTTGGTGAACACCTCATAGATTCTGGATATTTGGGACCAAACTGAAAAAAAGGGCAAATCTGGGCACACATCAGTTTGGTTACATATAAGTTCCTAGAGAAAACTTCTCTCTTTGGATCTTTTCATGCAAAACCCTGTGTCCCTGAATAAAGAAAGTCTCCCAAAGCGCCTCCATCTGGCCCCATTTTTTCCAGTCTTAGTGCTGAGGCCTGACAGCCAGTCTTCCCGTCCTGTTCTCATCCTTCCCTTTGCAGGGGGCCTGTCATACGTGACCTGAGAACAAGCAGCTCAAATCCTACCCGATGGCCCATGGGACCAGAAACACACACACCCTTGACCCCAGGCCAATGTGACAGGGACCAGGACAGATGGGGGTGGGGGGCAGGGGAAGGGACCCTGAGGGCTCTTGCCTGGCTCCCACCACAGCTGCTGCCTTGGGCCCATCCATTCCCTTAACAACATCCCTCCTCTGTCACTGGGAAGACTTTCATAACCTACGTCTAGCTGGACTGGAGGGGCTTTAGCTGATGCCACAGCCAAGACTATTTCTTGGCTGTACCACATCTACCGGTGCCAGTCTGGCCAGAAAGAAAGTTCAGCTCACAGTTTTGTAACAGATGTTTTATTTATAGGGAATCAGAATCTAGGCATATACATGACACAAATATTATATATAGTATACTTTCCATGACAGAAGTTACGGCACTGCTCACAGAAAGGCCTCAAGTCAAGTTACACACTGTACCTGCTAAAAACGTGCACCTGGGGACAGGTGAGACCGACAGCCTTTTGTTTTGGTTTAAATCACCTCTGGATGCACTCAAGTAATACTGATCATTTAATGTTCAAAAAACTTTTAATAAATTCAGAGTAAAATTAATTGAAATATTTATAATAAAATTTAACTGTTATACAGTATTTCCAATGTACAGTGAAGACAATGCACACACTTAAAAAGAAGAAAGAAAAAACGATCTATTGCATCCACAAGTAAAAAGGTCTTTTATTCATTTTGGGGATGCTGCAATTCAGTATTTATATAGACATTTATACACCTTAGTGAACACAGAAGTCCAATGTGTAATGCAGCATCGTGGGTGACAAGACCCTTCAAAGTCTCAGAAATCAGTGTGAGTGTCCATGCAGTACACTGCAGGCCAGGCTGATTTTCTGATCATTATTCTATTTATTATTCCAATTATGAGCCATCAGAGTCTCTCTGCTGCCCCCATGCAGGGAGAGGACTAAGATTTCTCATCAGACACACACTACATTGTCGCCTCTGCCTCTTTGCTCAGTTCCATGGTGTCTGGTGTTGATGGCATTTCTCCACCTCAGTGTCCCATTAAATAGTCCTGTGTGGAGTCTGAAGCAAATGAGTCCACATCCTCATTCTCAGAGTCATCACTGCTGTCATCGGCAGCTGGCTCTCCTGTAAGGGCTATGCGCGCATAATCATCTGTGTCTATCGATTTGCAAAAGTGGATTGCATATTTCAGTTTCTCTTCCAGCACCTGCTTACAGGAATACCTGGGCAACTTCAGCAAAAAGAAGCAGGTGTAGGATTCAGGAAGGAAGTGGTCAGGAGGGTTGTATTTATCCAGTACCTATTGATGGAAATTGTTCAATAATCAGAGACTACATATAAGGATAGTTAAAACTGCAAACCTACTATATATTATGTTCATTAGCCTCCTGACTTTCACTCACAAAAATCATCCTATTTTTGGCTAAGAATAATAAAATACTGGAAAACATATAATCTAGCCAATTAAAAAAATAAAAAGGAGCAACTCATTCATTCCTAGGACTTGTACTCAAAAACAGCAATACAATTACTTTTTACAAATCAATGCTGTGAAAAGGGTCTCCAGTGACTTCATCCACCCCAGGTCAACACAGGCGGGACCACAGACAGGTCGGCATGGGCAGTGGCTGAGGGCTGAGTACTCACCCACGTGGGGAAGCTCTCCTGAAATCATCTGCCCACTTTCAACCACTACAGAAAGCTACGAGGAAGCCAGCAAGAGTCTGGACGAGACCCAGGAATGACCTACCTTTTATGAGAAAAAGTACACCAGCTCTCAAAGCTCTCTCTGAGAGATGACTAATTCTGTGACCCTGGCCAGACTCGAGTCAGGCTGTGCTCAGGAAGGAGCCCATCCCAGAATCCTTCCAAGCATGCAGGGTGAGGGGACCCTCCACCCCAATCTGCCCTCTGAGGAAGCCTCCCACCCCCACAGAACTGCTACCAGGAAATTCAGACCTGACGGTCACAGGAGAGGGAAGAGAGGTCACAGGGAACCTCAGTGACCTGGCCGGTAAACAGGGCCTGTTTCTCACCATCGGACCACAGAGTTAGAACTCAAAGCAAAACTGTTCTCAATCTGATGGGTACTGACTTTCCTCAGTAAACAGCATTACTTAGTGGTTCACCTAATTCAACCAGAGAATCAAACATTTTAAATGACATGTATGCTAGTAGCATATTCTGGTGGTGGCCAGATAGTTTTTAAGTAGACAGTGGTATCTAAGACTTACAGTCATACAGTTCTGAGCTTTCAAATAAAAGTTGGGTATTTTCCATTTTTGTTTCCAGAAGAAGAAAAAAACACGTAACATGAGAAACCCACTTTCCTATCTGCTACAGGACTGTGCGGGAGCAACAGGCCTCCACCTCCCCATACCGCCCACAAGGGTGCAGAAGCCACACCTGGATGACAAAGTCCCTGCCCCGGAAGTCGGCGATGGTCCTGGGCAGCCTCGTCCGGCCCCACACAAAGCGGAGGAAGAGGGAGCGCTCCGTGTTGGAGAAGGACTCCATCACCTCCCAGAACCACTGGATCAGGGAAGCAGAAGGCTCGATCCCTTTGTATGTTGCCACAGACTTTAAAAGATGCAGCGGGATATCTGGGCTGCCGCACACCTGGTGGAGGACACACCGTCAGGACTGGCTGACGCTTCAGCACAGGATCAATCACTCCTTTTTAATCCCAAGGCCTGTTTTGCGGAGAGGGCATGAAACCTGAGAGAATGGCTGTCAGGAAGGATAAATCCTGTGGGTCCAGGGGGACGTATATTTGACCCTGTGCCCCTCTGCCCCCACCCTGTTCTGTGTGATGTGGGGGCAGGGAGAGAAGCAGGGGAACACTCGCTCCCTGGGCATGTTCCCAACTCATTCAGAAGGAACGAGCACAGCTCAGATTTAAATTAAGTGCAAGACTTAGAGATTAACTAGGTACTGATTTGGTGGATCCATGCACAAAAGGTAGTTCCAGGGCAGCGGCACGTGGGGTTTGGCATACCATCGTCTCCAATTCATATCCAGTGAACAAGGAAAGAAGGGGGACAGGCACGACCCGGGCCATTCCCTCCCGAACAGCAGCCACCTGCTCATCAAATTCATGGAGCCTGAAAGAGAAAGCTCACTCTGCGTCTCCGTCTCTGGTGATGCAGATCTTGCTCTGCTCACATCACTCCTTAGAACCAAGATGACAAGTGTGCGCCTCATCACAGAGGTGCTCACGTACAGCGCTCAGCTACACTGGCACACAGAAGATGGCCTGAAAACTACCCACAGCTGCATATATCCCAGGACACAACCCTCAATATTTGCTGGACACCCTGAAGGAGCCAGAGTTAGACATGCTGAATCAGAGAACCAGGCTCTAAGACCCCTGAAGTAAGAACCGTCCAGAAGCAGATGCTGTGTGCAGGGCCCTGATGACTGGTGAGTCAGGGAACAAGGCAAAATCAGACATGGGACAGCACAGCATAGCTGCCCGACCGCCCGCAACCAGAGGCCAGCCATCAATGCCCAACCAACATGCTGGGCCTGGTCCTAACAGCTGACCAAGGACTTCTGGGAGTGTAAGGCCCCCGAGGACCAGGCTGTGCGGACTGCGGATGCCGGTGGAAGCGGCAACAGGCAGCAGCTGCTATGGGTCGTGTGCAGCCACCACACCAGGGCCGGTGTGAGGACCCAGACACCCTGTCCCAGCTCTGTCAGCTGACAGAGCATGGAGTGGAGCACAGGCCTTGGGACCTCTGCCAGAACAGTCCCCAAACAGGGGAATTCTGTCTACCCTGGAGTTCTAGTCAGAGCCAGGAATCTAGGGGAGAATGACCCTGATATGACCCTAATCACAGAATAAGCTTTGGTGACCACAGATCAACAACAGCTTACTGTTACCAGGCCCGTTAGCATCTTACTGTATGTGATGCTTCTGGAAAATGCAACCATCCCAGCAAACCATTTTCTACTGTTTTTGTTATTTGTTGAGTCAAAACAACAGGGCAGATGCCCACACACCTGTAATTTATTGCCAGCCGGATGTACTCAGCACGGTTGTCCAGGGTGATGTGTGTGTACTTGGAGCTCAGCTGGATGTCCTGGCCACTTGCACTTGGCACTGTGAAGGGCAGGCTCATGGCCTCGAACTCCTCTGAGGTGGCTTCGTTGTCACGGATGTACATGAGCCCAGGAATGAAATCTTTATCGACCTTTCAGGGAAAAAGGGGGTCTACGTGTTGAGTCAAAGTCTTTATTGCACCGCTAGCCCCAGGTCACACCTGAGATGCTGTGACAAGGGGCCTCAGCCTGCCTAGGGCGTATCTCAAGGCTGCACATGCATGGTACATACCAGGAAATGAAAGAGCAGCAACAAGGAAGTACTTCAAAGAGCTAAGGAAAGAACTAATAACTCAGGGAAGTCCTGAAAATTAACCACTGAGAGAGCAACAGCCGCTGGTCAGAGGGGGATCCTGCCACCAGTCAAGGCCCTCAGGGAGAGGCGACCGAGGGAAAGGCTGTGGTCCTGCCCTCTCCCTGAAAGCCTGGACTGCCAGCCGGCCACCTGCAAGCTCAGCTCCTCCACAGTAAAGACAGTGAGGTGAGCTTTCTTATCTGACAACAGGGCCAGTTGCAAAGCACCACAAAACAGATGGTCCATCACGGTCTAGAAGCAAACTGGCCTCGTATCCACAGACTTCTTTGCTACTGGAAGGTAATCTGTGGCCACAGCCTGGGCAACACTCGGGAGTGAGTCAGGACCTCGGGGTATGCTGTGCATTCTAACCAGAACCCTGGCCCCCCACTGCGCTCTGTACCAGGCACACAGGCCACGCCTCCCCATCCCTGCCCTCCGGCGGTTACCTCACTGAGGTCTGCAATGGTGAGGCTCATCCCTGCCAGCTGCTTCCAGACAGGCTCAGCCAGGCTGAGGCTCAGAGGACTCCCAGTCCGGATGGCAATGCCCAGTAACACACCTGCTTATTCAAAGCACAAGTGACAGGAGATACTTGGAATTGATGACAAAACATTTAGTTCATTCAAAACACAGTGGAGACCAGCCTATGTGGGGCCTTCATGCCTAAGCCCCACCACCCAAATTCACTGAGACTTAGGACCATCCTTACAACGTTCTGTCCTGTCCTCAGCTGTTTCTTTGCGTTGCTATGGGCTAAGATTCTAACTCATCTTCTCTTTCCAGCAATAGGCATGGCCCCAGAGGCCAGTCCTTGCTCCTCTGATGACAGAGCCAACAGTGAGAGCTTCTCAAGAAAGGAGGGTGCCATGCCTAAAGAGGCAGGCAGCAACAGGAGTGCTTGGCACAGGACTGCGGGCACCAATGACCAGGACCCCCTGAAATCTGATCCCAAGTTTCAGATATATTTACGACACAGAAACGGTGTTTTGGATCTTCTAGGCAACCAGAGGTACCTTCTGATACTGAGCACCCAGCCAGTGACAGCTGGGCTCTGCATGGCCCTGCATACTGAAAAGGCTATATATCTATTGTCACTCCCAGGAGGGAAGAGACACCAAGCTAACTGAGGGCACACACAGCTGCATAACAGACATCGGGCTCATGTTAGATGGCTCACCCAGGAAGCGGAACATGTTCGTGTGCACCGGTGCCCTGGCAGCTGGGCTGAACAGGTAACAGTCACGGTTGGCTCCTGAATCATCCCTCCCATTGGGCGTCACAATCAGAAGAGGAGTGAGTCCATTCTGCAGCTCTTCACAGATCTCAGCTATGGACTCACTGTAGCCCCCACCACAGTCATCCACAGATTCACCTTAAGGGAAAGGAGAGTCAGCAACTCAGCCCCATGGGCCCCACAGGGAGTAGCCAGGTTTATGCATGCGCCCCCCATGCTCATGGCACCACTGCCCGCCCGTGGAACCACAGGCCTTTCAGCACACGCAAGCTCTCACCCACAAACTTGACTTTCCAGACTCGGTGAGGGAGGAGTAGGCTGTCAGGACTAAACGAGCTCATCTTCGCACACATCTGCCCAAAGACAGACTTGGTCCCATCAGGGCCTGCAAGGCCGCCTTTACTCCTTGAACGTTTCACCTAGAGAGGAGAAAGAAAGAAAATATGAAACAGCTGCCACAGCAGCAGGCTCACAGCTGCTATCTGTGGCATTTCACTGGCCAGGATGCCCAGAGCCAACACTGAGATTGTGGCCACTGTCCCTCTCATTATCCTTTACTCCCCAGCCTGGGCACCAAGGTAGCAGTCCAGCCAGCACTTCACAGAGCCCACAGACAGCAGCGCTTGTGTCACCCCAACAACTTTGGGCTGCTGCAAGCGCCCTTTTGCCACAACAAGCAAAACTCAACACACTTGTGCATCTAGACTAAGCCACACCTCACCCCTCTACCACAGCTTCTCTTCCAAGGAGAGATGTCCCTCGTCTCCTGCACCCAGACCCTGTGTGGACCTCAAAGACTGTCCTTGTGCTCCTTTCCCCATGCTCATCACCACGTGCTTTTTAGCTCAGGCCTCACACACAGGATGCTGCTGGACGGCTGTGCCCATAGAAGCTCCACTGTAAACAGGGGCACATGGCCCCTGCTGACCTGTGTGCATGCAGTCTATTGCCAGTGACAAGCAGCAACCCTCAAGGCTGGTGGTGTCCAAGCAAACACACCCTTGAGAAATCACACACCACGGTTGGCAGGTCCCACAAGGCAGTGGCAGCCCGTTTGGTCAGTAACCACAACCTGTTCATCCTCACCTTCATAACCTCAACCACAACCAACCAGTTTTCCATGCTGCTTCAGCCTCCATGAATGAGATGCCGGAAACTCCAAAAGCCCAAACAGAACGTTCGTCCCTCCTTACTCATGCACACGGATCCTACTCCAGACCTTGGAGTCATTGCATATCTTCCAATGACGATCAATTTTTCTACCTGTATTTCTCATCCTAAGCTTAGATTTCTGAACAGACCAGACCAAGTGCTCTCAAGGCCCTAACCTGCTGTGGAGTCATTAAGCCTCAGCTCTGCAGCCTAGGCTGTGCTTCAGTCACTGGGAAGTTCACTCTGAAATGATGGCAAATGAAAAGTTAAGGAAAATATGATCATGAGAATCTACTTTTATGTAGAGTCCTTCTGCTAAACTCTCATCACCCATAACTTCTGAATTCCAGGCTGTATTGAAATAGTTCATCCTCATCACACAATAACCATTATCAAGACCTAAAATATAAGAATAATGACAAGAGTAATAAGTTTCCAGTGGAATGAAATTTTCTGTGTGCCGCACATTTGGCTCTATGTACACAACAGTATTTCCCTTAAGCCTCACAGCAGCTCTTCATGGTATGCAACATCCTTGCACCTTGTCCCTCATGTAAAATAAACTTCCCTCTTCCTTCCTGTAGATGTTGGATGCAGACCCAGTTCCCACTCTGGATGTCACATCACATCCTATTAACAGAGATGGATGCTCTTGGCTTTACACGAAGGAACATGGCTATGAGAACACAGCAGGGACTGAAAGCACCGGTGCCTGTGTGCTCACACTGGCTGCCTTAACAGTAGGAATATAGGTAATTCTATGCCTTTAATCTGTATTTTCTAAATTCAAAGAAATGAGCATGTATATCAATTCTGTAACAAATGTCAGACTAAAAATATTTTACATACACTGATTTTTAGATCCCATTACAAAATTAAATCAAATTCAAACAAACAAAAAAAACCCTCCAGGAACATGGCCTGTGCTATAGAGTCTCTAGAAGTTTAGGCAGAGGGTATGAGAATCATCGACAATGGCATCCCTGTGGGAGGAGGCTGATGCCAGCAGCATCCTGTGGTCACGAGACGGCCCACACTGCCTTCCTGGGTCAGCTGGTATCTGGGATCCAACTTGGGCTCATGGAATGGTCCTCATCCCTGCCCTGGGCACTATTTTTTGGTCAGAAAAAGAATTCTATATCTATCTTTGTGGAAGATCTTTCTAGCTTCAAGAGGGGACTATGAAACTGAACCAAAGAGTACCTGGCTCTGGTACCCAAAGGCTGCTGGGTTTATTGGGGCAGCCATCATGTCACATGCTGCCTTGAGGGTTTATCTGACATTTAAAAAAAAAGGCCTAATATGAATATTTTTGTCTTCCATTCTTTCTGTTCTTTCAAGCATGTACAGAACATTTCCATAACACAAGGCACTGTGCTGAGGATGTAAAAAAGAGAAGGAAAGAGGCATCCGGCAAGATGAGACAAGAGGAAGAAACAGCATGCCTAACCTGGACTCCAGTTCACCAAATTTTATGAGGCCAAAAGCGCCAGACATGCACCCCCACATGGGCTGCTGGGCCTGACGAGGCAGGCATATATGACCCAGGAGCGCCCAGCCATCTGTGTCACATGATTGGAGCCAGCAGCTTTCCTCGATTATAAACTTCAGTGTTTAAAACTTAATAATGCAGAGCAAACCAAAATGACCCCCCAAGTGGAAAATAAAAGCTTTTTTGTGAAGCTAATTAAACAGCCTGCTTATCTGTGGAATGGGCTGACCGGCCTCCAGGTCAGCTTTAAGCACTCTGACGTCAGGGAAGGGAATGCTTCCACCAGCATGGTCACATGTCTTCTCCACAGACAGCAAGAGTTTGATATCTTAATTCAAAATGCCTTCAAGTACAACTCTGGAAAAACTTCCAGTCATGTAACCAGCACCAGGGTAAAAATCATGTGTCAACACAAAGGTACAGGAACAAAGAATGTGTTCTTCATGAAGCGCTAACTCTGTTCCAAGAGGCAGGGCCTATTTCATTTGCACATTAATGTCAAAGGCCACACAATATGACAGTCAGTGCTGGGGGTTCCTTGTTTTTAATTAATTTTTTTAGGTATCAGCTTATATATACACCTGGCAGCAGTGTAAATTCAGAGATGGTCTACTTTTCCTCAGTTGCTAGACAACAGCATTAGTGATTCCGGCCTACTAAGTGAGCAAAAAAAGGTCCCAGAGCTAGGCAGGGGGTGAGGTTGGTGGGAATGGGACCTACAGGTAAATCTGGTGCACCCACCGTGGATCTCTGATCCACCCCACCTCTCAGAACCTAATCCAAGGGGCAACTGCAGACACACCCATGGTTGGAACTGTGCTGAGAAGCCCTGCTGTATCCCAAAAAAGAAAGCAGGCACAGCCTTCCAGTGCCCAGCAGAGGAATCTGACAGAGAAAACTAGGAGAACACAGGGCAACTGGTGAGCACAAACTACCCCCAAGCCCCCTGCATGGCACAGGGAGGCACTTATAGTGCAGGATGGGGAAAAACAGCAAGTTCTAAGAGAGAGTCATGTCTCCTTTGGATAACATAAACATACAAACACAACCCCAAATGTCAGCAGTGGTCACCATATGTGGGTGAAATATGAGACATTATTACTTGTTCCTCTTTGCGTATCTGTATGTGTGCTTCTGGTTACCTGAAATAAGCCTTTCTAATTCTGTTATAAAGAAAACAACTTACATTCCCACCTGAAAGCCTTGGCACCACAGGACACTGCATGCAGGCAGTGATGTGCTTTCCCAGGGTGAGCTGCGTGAGCTCTTCCCCTGGGCCACGGGGACACCACTCCCACCACGGAACCACTGTGTCTAAGAAGTATAGGGCTTAGGACACTCTCCATTTATTACCTGGATCCGGTTCAGCTCTACCACAGGACCATGCTGGCGATCTCGAACCATAGTTGCTTGCACTACTTTACGGAAAGCTGCCTCCTAAAACAAGACAAGATAAAATTTAGAATCTGATATAGGACATATACTATAAATTATGTGATGTGTTGTGTTTAAAATCTTCTGTTCCTAAACATTGAATTTTATTTTCTTAAGAACAGTAACCACAGATGGACTTCCGGGAAGATGGCGGCGTGAGCAGGGCAGCAGAAATCTCCTCCCAAAAGTATATATATCTATGAAAATACAGAAAATACAACAATTCCTAACAGAGACACAAGAATACCCAGAAAAGCGCACAGCGTGCAGCTACACCTGAGAGGACACTGCACCCAGCAAGGCAGGTATGATACGGAGCCGTGACCCAGTGGGACCCGAGCACTCACCCACCCCAGTGCACCGGCGGAAGAGGATTCAGAGTCGGGAGGGAGTGGAAGTACACCCCACTAAATAACCAGCCCCGGTGATCTGCGCGGGGAGTGCTGACACACATTGCGTGGTGTAGCGGAGATTGGAGAGACAGAGGGTGCAGGATCTGAGCGGGAAACGCGCCAGGGTGCTTACAGCCGGTTCCAGGGAAGGAAAAAACAAAACAAAAAACGCGCGCTTTTCTCAGCGGTCTTAAAAAAACAGGAGCCCAGCGGAGGAGCCGGATTGCCCCAGCACACTCAGCCCAGCAGGCTGGGAGTCCAGGGGAGTTTCAGACCCCTTAGCTGGCGACTGGGAAAGGGTGGACGCACCTCGACTTCCCACAAAGATCAACAGCCTCCCATTTGTTCCCACCCTGGCCAGAGCTATAAAGGGCCCTGCGGAGTGGTGCGGGCACGGCTGCGGAATAGTGGAGCAACAGCGCCACCTACAGCATCCCCACAGAATCTACTCCCAGTGGGCGTTTTGTTTTGTTTTTTCTTCTCTTTTCTTTCTTTCTCTTTTTTTTTTCTCTTTTTCTTTTTAAAGTCTTAAAGAGCCCAGCTGACATATGTGGCAACTACCAGAGACCACTTCTATCACCATTAAAAGACAGAGTAATATGGTCCAGACTAAGATCAACCAGACAACCCCACAGAGGGAGCCTGAAGGGATGGAAATGCACGGTCTTCCTGAAAAAGAATTCAGAACAAAAGTCATAACCATACTGATTGATCTACAGAGAAATGTGCAAGACCTGAGTGAGGAAGTGAGGGAAGTGAGTAAAGACAATGCAGAAATCAGACAAGCGATCGATGGGCTTAACAGCAGACTGGATGAGATGCAAGAGACTGTTAATAGAATAGAAATCAGAGAACAGGAATACAGATACGCTGAGGTGGAGAGAGATAAAAGGATCTCTAGGAATGAAAGAATATTAAGAGAACTGTGTGACCAATCCAAATGGAACAATATTCACATTATAGGAGTACCAGAGGAAGGAGAGAGAGAAAAAGGGATAGAAAGTGTCTTTAAAGAAATAATTGCTGTAAACTTTTCCTCGCTGGGGAAGGAAATAGTCTCACAGTCCTCAGAAGCCCAAAGATCGCCCAACACAAGGGACCCAAGGCAGACAACACCAAAACACATAATAATTAAAAGCGCAAAGATCAAAGATAAAGACAGACTATAAAAGTCAGCTAGAGAGAGAAAAAAGATCACCTACAAAGGAAAACCCATCAGACTATAATCAGACTTCTCAACAGAAACCTTACAGGCCAGAAGAGAATGGCATGATATATTTAACGTTATGAAACAGAAGGACCTCGAACCAAGAATATTGTATCCAGCACGATTATCATTTAAATACGATGGAGGGTTTAAACAATTTCCAGACAAACGAAAGTTGAGAGAGTTTGCCTCTCATACACCACCACTACAGGATATCCTCAACGGACTACTCTAGAGGGAAGCACCCCTAAGGCTAAAAAGATGTCACCAGAGAAAATAAAATTATAGCAAAGAAAGCAGACGATCCAAATACTAACTAAAGGCAAAGAATAAAATACCTAGTATATAAAGAATGGAGGAGGAAGAATAAGAAGGGAGAGAAATAAAGAAACATCAGACGGTGTTTACAATAACTTAACCAGAAAGTTAAGTTAGATTGTTAGATAGTAAAGAAGCAACCCTTGAACCTTTGGTAACCACGAATCTAAAGCCAGCAATGGCAATAACTACATATCTATCAATAATCACCCTAAATGTAAATGGACTGAATGCACCGATCAAAAGACACAGAGGAACAGAATGGATAAAAAAGCAAGACCCATCTATATGCTCCTTACAAGAGACTCACGTCAAACCTAAAGATATACACAGACTAAAAGTGAAGGGATGGAAAAACATATTTCATGAAAACAACAAAGAGAAAAAATCAGGTGTTGCAGCACTTGTCTCAGACAAAATAGACTTCAAAATGAAGAAACTAGCAAGAGATAAAGAAGGACATTAAATAATGATAAAGGGGTCAGTCCAACAAGAACATATAACCATTCTAAATATATATGCACCCAATATGGGAGCGTCAGCATATGTGAAACAAATACTAACGAATTAAAGAAGGAAACAGACAGCAATGCATTCATTTTAGGTGACTTCAACAGACCACTCACTCCAAAGGACAGATCAACCAGACAGAAAATAAGTAAAGACACAGAGGCACTGAACAACACACTAGAACAGATGGACCTAACAGACATCTACAGAACTCTGCACCCAAAAGCAACAGGATACACATTCTTCTCAAGTGCACATGAAACATTTTCCAGAATAGACCACATACTAGGCCACAAAAAGAACCTCAGTAATTTCAAAAATATTGAAATCCTACCAACCAACTTCTCAGATCACCAAGGTATAAAACAAGAAATAAATTCTAGAAAGAAACCAAAAAGGCTCACAAATACATGGAGACTTAACAACACTCTCCTAATTAATCAATGGGTTAACGACCAAATCAAAACAGATATCAAAGAATATATGGAGACTAATGACAACAACAACACAAAGCCACAACTTCTGTGGGACGCAGCAAAGGCAGTTCTAAGAGGAAAGTATATTGCAATCCAGGCCTATTTAAAGAAGGAAGAACATTCCCAAATGAATAGTTTAAAGACACAATTACTGAAATTGGAAAAAGAAGAACAAATGAGGCCCAAAGACACCAGAAGGAGGGACATAATAAAGATTAGAGAAGAAATAAATAAAATTGAGAAGAATAAAACAATAGAAAAAATCAATAAAACCAAGAGCTGGTTCTTTGAAAAAATAAACAAAATAGATAAACCCCTAGCCACACTCATTAAGAGAAAAAGAGAATCTACACACATAAACACAATCAGAAATGAGAAACGAAAAATCACGACGGACCCCACAGAAATACAAAGAATCATAAGAGAATATTATGAGAATCTATATGCTAACAAGCTGGAAAACCTAGAAGAAATGGACAATTTCTTAGAAAAATACAACCTTCCAAGACTGACCAAGCAAGAAACAGAAAAACTAAACAGACCAATCACCAGTGACGAAATCGAATTGGTAATCAAAAAACTACCCAAGAACAAAACCCCGGACCTGATGGATTCACCTCTGAATTCTACCAGACATATAGAGAAGAAATAACACCCATTCTCCTTAAAGTTTTCCAAAAAATAGAAGAGGAGGGAATACTTTCAAACTCATTCTATGAAGCCAGCATCACTCTAATACCAAAACCGGGCAAAGACCTCACCAGAAAAGAAAATTACAGACCAATATCCCTGATGAATGTAGATGCAAAAATACTCAACAAAATATTAGCAAACCGAATTCAAAAATACATCAAGAGGATCATACACCATGATCAAGTGGGATTCATCCCAGGGATGCAAGGATGGTACAACATTCGAAAATCCATCAACATCATCCACCACATCAACAAAAAGAAGAACAAAAACCACATGATCATCTCCATAGATGCTGAAAAATCATTTGACAAAATTCAGCATCCATTCCTGATTAAAACTCTCAACAAAATGGGTATAGACGGCAAGTACCTCAACATCATAAAGGCCATATATGACAAACCTACAGCTAACATCATACTTAACGGCGAGACGCTGAAAGCTTTTCATCTAAGATCGGGAACAAGACAGGGATGCCCACTCTCTCCACTGTTATTCAACATAGTACTGGACGTCCTAGCCACGGCAATCAGACAAAACAAAGACATACAAGGCATCCAGATTGGTAAAGAAGAAGTCAAATTGTCACTATTTGCAGATGACATGATATTGTACATAAAAAACCCTCAAGACTCTACTCCAAAACTACTAGAACTAATATCTGAATTCAGCAAAGTTGCAGGATACAAAATTAACGCACAGAAGTCTGTTGCTTTCGTATACACTAACGATGAACTAACAGAAAGAGAAATCAGAAAAACAATTCCATTCACAATTGCATCAAAAAGAATAAAATACCTAGGAATAAACCTAATGAAGGAAGTGAAAGACCTGTACTCTGAAAACTACAAGACACTCCTAAGAGAAATTAAAGAGGACACTAACAAATGGTAATGCATCCCATGCTCTTGGCTAGGAATAATAGATATTGTCAAAATGGCTATACTACCTAAAGCAATCTACAGATTCAACACAATCCCTATCAAAATACCAACAGCTTTCTTCAATGAACTGGAACAAATAATTCTAAAATTCATAAGGAACCACAAAAGACCCCAAATAGCCAAAGCAATCCTGAGAAGGAGGAATAAAACAGGGGAAATTACGCTCCCTGACTTCAAGGTTTATTACAAAGCCACAGTAATCAAGACAATTTGGTATTGGCACAAAAGCAGACCCACAGACCAGTGGAACAGAATAGAAAATCCAAACATTAACCCAAACATATACAGTGAATTAATATTTGATCAAGGAGCCTTGGATATACAATGGGGAGATGACAGCCTCTTCAGCAGCTGGTGTTGGCAAAACTGGACAGCTACATGTAAGAGAATGAAACTGGACTACTGTCTAGCCCCATACACAAAGGTAAACTCAAGGTGGATCAAAGACCTGAATGTAAGTCATGAAACCATAAAACTCTCAGAAAAAAACATAGGCAAAAATCTCTTGGAGATAAACATGAGCGACTTCTTCATGAACATATCTCCCAGGGCAAGGGAAACAAAAGCAAAAATGAACAAGTGGGACTATATCAAGCTGAAAAGTTTCTGTACAGCAAAGGACACCATCAGTAGAACAAAAAGACATCCTACAGTATGGGAGAATATATTCATAAATGACATATCTGATAAGGGGTTGACATCCAAAATATATAAAGAACTTACGCACCTTAACAAACAAAAAGCAAATAATCCAATTAAGAAATGGGCAGAGGACATGAATAGACACTTCTCCAAAGACGAAACTCAGATGGCCAACAGGCACATGAAACGATGCTCCACATGGCTAATCATCAGAGAAATGCAGATTAAAACCACAATGAGATATCACCTCACACCAGTGAGGATGGCCAACATCCAAAACACAAACAACAACAAATGTTGGCGAGGATGTGGAGAAAAGGGAACCCTCCTACACTGCTGATGGGAATGCAAATTAGTTCAACCATTGTGGAAAGCAGTATGGAGGTTCCTCAAAAAACTCAAAATAGAAATACCATTTGACCCAGGAATTCCACTCCTAGGAATTTACCCTAAGAATGCAGCAGCCCAGTTTGAAAAAGACGTATGCACCCCTATGTTTATCGCAGCACTATTTACAATAGCCAAGAAATGGAAGCAACCTAAGTGTCCATCAGTAGATGAATGGATAAAGAAGATGTGGTACATATACACAATGGAATATTATTCAGCCATAAGAAGAAAACAAATCCTACCATTTGCAACAACATGGATGGAGCTAGAGGGTATTATGCTCAGTGAAATAAGCCAAGCTGAGAAAGACAAGTATGAAATGATTTCAAGTCATATGTGGAGTATAATAAGAAAGAAAAAAACTGAAGGAACAAAACAGCAGCAGACTCACAGAACCCAAGAACAGACTAATAGTTACCAAAGGGAAAGGGACTGGGGAAGATGGGTGGAAAGGGAGGGATAAGAGGGAAAAGGGGGCATTACAATTAGCAGATGTAATGTTGGGGGCCATGGGGAGGGCTGTACAAGTTAGAGAAGACAAGTAGTGATTCTATAGTATCTCACTATGCTGATGGACAGTGACTGCAATGGGGTTGGTGGGGGGGACCTGATGAAGGGGGTAGTTTAATAACCATAATATTGCACATATAATTGTAGAATAATGATACCAAAATAAATTATTTTTTAAAAAGGAAAAGAAAAAAAGAACAGTAACCACAAACTCTCCTTTCCAAGTTGTGAGGCGAGGTTGGGAAAGTGACAGGGCACTAAGGCGCAAACCACCCCCAGAGGCACAGAGTCTGCCCTCTGGAGATGGGAGGGCCCTGGCATGCTGTGGTGCGGGGCAGGGAGGGCCCAGAGCCCCTGGGACTCAGGTCTGGGGCCAGGGTCTGAGAATCAACTCAAAAACTAAGGTTCCCCAGACAAATCACAAGCCCACTGGAGGTTGGACAGACAGTAAACAATGCCCCAGTGACTGTCCTCAGAGTGACCCAGCACAAGGCAGCAGCAGAGCGAGGGAGCCCGTGGACAGAGCCAGTCTTGGGGTGGAGATGGGGGACACACAGGCACAGGAGTGCACAGACAGAAACCCAGAATGACCACGGCAGAGACGGCGAGGGAAGGGAGGGGTGCCCAGCATCACCCAGGGTGAACAGCTGGCCACACCCATGCTGTCCTCCTGGCGGCAGGGAGCACCAGGAGGCTGGAAGACGAGAAGGACTCGAGACACTCAAAAGGAGGTGGAATCAGTGGCAGCCCCAGTCTCTGCCAAGCGGGTGACCCTGCCCTCTTCCAGAGACAGGGCAGCTGGCAGAGCATAGCCGGGAAACCCCTAACTCCCGAATCAGGCAGCCCATTTCTAGAAAGCATAAGTTATTACAAACATCAATGGGCCAAAACCTGTCTGTGACTTTTAGATGCCCTCATGAGTCTATCCACAGATTCTATCCAAGCCTAAATTATCCTTTGACTAGGAATCTATATGACCTGCTATAGAAAGTTTATCTAAATGATCTATAACTCTGGCATCCTCTACTAGATATCCTGGGAAAGATATTATCTCACTTCTCCTTCCTGCTGCCAGTGGTGATTTGCAATAATGCCTCAAGACCAGGCAAGTAGAGAGTATCACCAGGAACAGAGGCCTAGTTTTATAAACACCGTACCCTTTTGGGGAGGTGGGGGGCAGAGACAAGGGGAAAACACACAACTGCACTATTAATTTTTAATATAAGCTCTAAAAAAGAAGACATTTTAAGAATTTGTGTTGGATTAACATTATAAATGCCAGTTTTGCCTGCAGCAGGGACCACACAGGAGTACCTTTCCCTGGGATATCAGAATCCCTCGCAGAGTGTCAGAGCCCACAGAAGGCCCGAGTCCAGTCTCATCAAGGCAGCCCTCCAGGTCAAACATGGGGATGCAGGGGCAGAAGAACTCTGAGATGTGGTGCAGAAGCAGCAGCCGGTTCCGCAGAGCTACCATGGGGATCTCCTGCAGGTGATTGTACTCCATGGGGACCTGCAACACCGCAGCTGTGGTAAGGCATCAACTGTACAGATAAGCCACAGTTGCAGGCAGATTCTGAAAATAATTTTTCGTAACAAAGAAACACTATGACCCCTGAGTTTGATTTGAAAAACCTCATTGTTTTTAGAATAATATTTTGGCCAGTTTGACTGCTTGAGCCAAGTAATGTAAACCAAGGAAAATGTTAGAAGCAACCAATAGAAATATATTTACTAAGGAACCACCACTGCAGCCTAGAGGATCAGAATGGTTTTGTATAATTTGTAAGATTTAGCATGAAGGTGACACATCGATATTCACAGAATGTGTGAATATTAAGGTTCTTAAAAGTATTGCTTTTAACATTATGAACCTGAATTATTTTCAGTGGAACATCTCTATAAATAAATAATGGAAAAATGAGGCATATGTGGTTATACATGAATAATTCAAGACAAAGATACTTGCATGCCTGCTAGCCCACTTGGCCCAGCTAGTACCAACCTGTGCAGGGAGCTTCCCAGCGCTGGCAGGCTTGCTGGTCGACCAGGCAAGGGTATGTGCTGAGCCGCAGGCCACACGGTTGACCTTCTTACCCTGAAGGGCAGCCACCAGCCGAGGCCTCTGGATAGCATTTGTTGTTCCATCTCCCAGCTGTCCCTCGTCATTGTCACCCCATGTATAAACTTCACCTAAACAAGGTGAATTTAGAGCAAGAACTCAAAAATTAGGACCAATGAAGCCATGATCACCATCTTCCCATCACAATGGTCATCACTGCCCTTGAACCGGGTATTGGCAGCTAATGACCTGAATGTCAATTTCATGTGTGACCCAGATGTCTTGAATCACAGCATCCAAAGAGGCAGCAGGCCTCCTAGGACACTTTATAGACCCTGATGGCCATCATGCCTTTTCTGTAAGAGGCACAAGACTCTAGTGCAAACTCCCAACAGCAAAATAACGTTAAAATACATGTATCCTTAACCACCCAAATTAAATTTGTATGTTAAATGGACAGAAAATTTCAGTTTTTATCTAAACAAAATCCAAGTTTTTAAAGGAACAGCTATCCATATTCTAAACATTGATGAGTCCTATTTTTCAGCATACCGTGCTAGATCCTAACCCTGAAACACGCTCATAAAACTATTTTGAGGGTGAGGTCACACAGCAACTATTATAGAAATGAGGTTAGTTTTCTGAAGATGTCACTTGCCTTGCCCATACACAGACTCCTCACGGTGCCATGCAGCCAGAGTACCATTCTGTAAAGTGTAATGTCTACATGACCAAGGGTGGTGTCCTGCCCCCTCCCGCTTTCCACCGTTCAGTCCTAAAGACACTAGGTGAGTGTCAGAGCACAAGCAGGGAGAGAAGGAGCTCTGTGCAGAGGTGCAGGATATCAGTCCACAAATGACAAGGACTTCCACAGGGAGCAGCCTGGAGTGGGGAGATGGCCAGAGCAGGCAGTCCAGTGCATCCAGGCATGGGGACAGCACAGAGTAGGCAGTCATGCCCAAGGAGAGTGAGGATCCACGCAAAGGAAAGGGCAAAGACCATGCCAGGATGCTGGTCATACACAAGAAGTGACCATATCACTATACAGGGATCATGGACTACAGGTTTCTCACCAAAAGTGAAAGAAGTTACAAGTGTAGAAAAAGAGAACACTGGCATGAACCTGACCTGGAACACGGACTACTGGAGCAAACACATGTATTCCAAATATGTACATAATGCAAAAATAAACACAGATGTAATTTGTGCATTATCACATACATGTATTCCCTTGCTCTGTTCACTTGAAGGCCTGGGAGCAGTGACATCTCAGTAACAACAAGCACACCTATCAACCATATATATCTTGTCTTCTAAACACCATTCTCCTCTAAAGACATCAGGCATCTTGCAGAAACGGTCAAATCTAGGCTTGGGGCATGAAAAGTCAAGAGGAGGACAGAACTTCTTACTGTGACAGAAAGCAACGAAGTACTCAGTGAATGATAGGAATATATCAGAAGATAAAGTTAGCCAAATAGTGCACAACTAGAATATCAAAATAACTAATAAAAACAAGTTATACAACTGTGACAGTTATGTAACTATAACTCATTGAATAAATTAGGAAACCATGAGCCCCACACAGATGCAAACAAAAAAATAAATATTAAATATTTGATGAGAATAAAATATCCAATGACAACAGGAGTACTTAGTTTTAAATACCCTCCCAAACACTTACTAGTCATGAAGGACCCTCACAGAGGAAAAGCCTGGTGGACACCACCTTGATCAGTGACTGAGGCCAACACCACCACTGACGGGACGAAGAGGAACTGCATGCCATCTGATGCATTAAGTGTGAATTAAGATCAAAGATATACAACTTGAGTCTACTGAGGAAACATCAAACTCTAACTAAAAGATGTTCTACAAAATAACCAGCCTGCAATTTTCAAAAGTGTCAAGGTCCACAAAGCCCAGGAAGACTGAAGACGTGTCAGAGAATGACACTCAGGGACTGAGGACTGTCCAGACAGAGAACAAGAACACGGCAGCTAATGGTGACCTGCACTGTCATGCTGAGTGGGGCTGAAGACCGGGGGTATGAGCGGCACTGTGAATGTCCCCACTGGACAGCTGTATTGTGGTCACTCAACAGTCCCGTTTGTAGGAAATAACACACTCAGATGTGAAGGGTGATGGGGCCTCAGGGAAGCTCCTCAGTCTCAAGTGGGTCAAAAAAAATTCTTTGTACTGTACTTCCAATGTTCTCTAAGTGTGTGATTTGCTTAAAATTTAAAGAATTAAAGCAAATAAAAAGTGTGCTGTAAGTCCTTGATCAAGAAGTACAATGTCAGTTCCACCACAGGCCGTAAAAATTGCTTATTCATACATGAAACTCTTCTATCAATGAAATAATTAAGAGGGTAAATGCTCATATAATTCACCAAAAGCTTTAAAAGGGAACAAAATTGGGGGACTGGCTGTTTAGTGAAAGATGGGACCCTCACTTTCTTATTGCTGCCATAACAAGTACCAACAACCTTTCTGACTTAAACAGCATGCATTCATAATCCTTCAGTTCTGTAGGTCAGAAGCCCAACCTGAGTCTCACTGGACTAAAACAGAGATGCCAGCAGGCTGCATCCTTTTCTGGAGAGCCTAAGGGAGAACCTGCTTCCTTGCTTATTCAGGCTGTTGGAAAAATTCAGTTTTGGGGGGGACCAGGGTCCTGTATCCTTGCAGGTTATCAGCTGACAGCTATTCCCGGCCTCTAGAGGCTACCCACATTCCCTGGTCCCTTTCCTCTACCTTCAAAGCCAACAATGACAGGTTGAGACCATTTTGCACTCAGAAAAACCTTTGTCATATCTCTGACTCTTCTGCCTCCTTTTCTGCTCTGAAGAGTCTTTGTGACAACACTAGGTCACCCAATAATCCAGAATAACTTCCATATCATAAGGTCAGCTGATTAGCAACCTTAATTCCACCTGTAAAATTCCTTTTGCTGTTGTGTGGGGTCCCCAAGACCACCTTCAGGTTCGCTGATTTGCTAGATGAACTGCCAGGACTCCATGCTTTCGTCATACTCAGGGCTACGATTCAGTGAGAGCACACAGAGCACCATCAGCAAAGGGACAAGGCATGTGGGAGAAGTCTAGGAGGAGCCAGACACAGGTCCTGTCCAGTGGAGCCCCACAGGACAAGCTTAACTCCCCCTCAGCAAGCAGTGACCACACGTGTGAAGTGCTGTCTGCCAAGGAAGCTCATGAGAGACTTGGTGCCCAGATTTTTCACTAAGGCAGGTCAGTAGATACCTTTGCCTGCTATATACCCCAGGTTCCAACCCCCAGGAGAAAAGCAGGTTTCAGCACAGAACACGCTGTGCAAATAAACCGTTAGGCCCAGTGAGGGAATAGTGGGAGCCCTTCCAAGACCCAGGTTCTCAGAGGCCAACCAAGGGCCAGCCTTATAGGCAGTCCTTCTGAAGGGCAGCAGTCTTGGCCTGAGCACAGCCACGAAACCTAATACATTCACAGGTGTTAACACCAAGAGCTGAAGATAATGGGACCCCAAGCCCCACTCACAACAAATGGATTTTCGGCTGCAGTATAATAGTCCCTTTAGCCCACAGCTTGCATGTATCATCCCTGCGCAGCCCTCTTAGACTTAGAGGCCTCTGTGCTAAGGCATGGAGCCAACCACCTACCATCCTCGGCGCAGCACACACAGTGCAGGGAGCCCGTGGCGATGGCGATGACTTTCTTCCCCTGCAGCCCTTGGACCTGCCGAGGTCTTCTGACATGGTCGTCAGATCCATGGCCCAGCCTATGATAATCACCTTTGCCCCTACACAGAAGGAAACCAATAACTTAGAGTGAAAGGCTGTCTCATTAACCAGCCTGCCTCACCCTCCTGAACCCAAACCAGGATGTACTTCAGGACACAAATCACAGCCCTCTGTGGAAGCTACATTTCAGCCTATGAAAAGGTAGTTAATGTAACTTCAAATTAACAATCTGGTTTTGGTGAGATTAAACAAACAGAATTGTGCATACCAAGTATAAACAGCACCAGATTTGGTAAGGGCGACAGAGAACTGGGATCCACATTCCACTTTCACCACTCCAAGGCCTGTAAGAGAGTCAATCTGGAAGGGGAAAGGGTCAGTTAGACTGAATCACTGTTTTTTCTAACTGCTGGAGCCACACAGAGACTGAGATGGCCTCATGAAGACCTCTGAGCACCCTTTCCCAGTGACTCAACCTCAAGGGCTCCTCCACTTACCCAAGTGTGCGTTCTCAGGAGAAGCAAGAGCCCAGGCTCTGAAGGTGCACCTGCTGACACATGGCTGTGAGCCTGTGCCTCTACAGGGGACCCAGTATGTGTCATGGGGAAGGGGTAGGTCACAGCTGAAGGTCTGTGACCACTTTCCCCAGATTCCACTCTTTCAGCTTCATTTCTCAGTCATGTGGGGGCCCTGCACTTCTCACCTGCCCTCAAGCCCCCTCAGACCCCATGGGCCCACAGGAAGGAGCAGCAGGCAATGGGGTTAGCCCAGAGGACCAGGGTTCTGGCCTCCAGACATGCCCGGCCATCCCTCCAGGTGAATCCTAATGACACGACCTTGGCCAGGCCCACTTCCACTCAGCCCTGCTGCCTGGGGGGTCCACACCCTACAAAGCCAGCCCCCCGAGGTCTTGCTGGGGCTCACTCAGCCCTCCCTGCTGCCTGGGGGGTCCGCACCCTACAAAGCCAGCCCCCCGAGGTCTCACTGGGGCTGAGCCCTGCTGCCTGGGGGGCCCGCACCCTTCAAAGCCAGCCCCCCGAGGTCTCGCTGGGGCTCACTCAGCCCTGCTGCCTGGGGGGTCCGCACCCTACAAAGGCAGCCCCCTGAGGTCTCACTGGGGCTCAGCCCTGCTGCTTGGGGGGCCCTCACCCTACAAAGCCAGCCCCCCGAGGTCTTGCTGGGGCTCACTCAGCCCTCCCTGCTGCCTGGGGGGCCCTCACCCTACAAAGCCAGCCCCCCAAGGTCTTGCTGGGGCTCACTCTGCCCTCCCTGCTGCCTGGGGGGTCCACACCCTACAAAACCAGCCCCCTGAGGTCTCACTGGGGCTCAGCCCTGCTGCCTGGGGGGCCCGCACCCATCAAAGCCAGCCCCCTGAGGTCTCGCTGGGGCTCACTCAGCCCTGCTGCCTGGGGGGCCCGCACCCATCAAAGCCAGCCCCCCGAGGTCTCGCTGGGGCTCACTCAGCCCTGCTGCCTGGGGGGCCCGCACCCATCAAAGCCAGCCCCCCGAGGTCTCACTGGGGCTCACTCAGCCCTGCTGCCTGGGGGGTCCACACCCTACAAAGCCAGCCCCCTGAGGTCTCACTGGGGCTCACTCAGCCCTGCTGCCTGGGGGGTCCACACCCTACAAAGCCAGCCCCCTGAGGTCTCACTGGGGCTCACTCAGCCCTGCTGCCTGGGGGGTCCACACCCTACAAAGCCAGCCCCCTGAGGTCTCACTGGGGCTCACTCAGCCCTGCTGCCTGGGGGGCCCGCACCCATCAAAGCCAGCCCCCCGAGGTCTCACTGGGGCTCACTCAGCCCTGCTGCCTGGGGGGTCCACACCCTACAAAGCCAGCCCCCTGAGGTCTCACTGGGGCTCACTCAGCCCTGCTGCCTGGGGGGTCCACACCCTACAAAGCCAGCCCCCTGAGGTCTCACTGGGGCTCACTCAGCCCTGCTGCCTGGGGGGTCCACACCCTACAAAGCCAGCCCCCTGAGGTCTCACTGGGGCTCACTCAGCCCTGCTGCCTGGGGGGCCCGCACCCTTCAAAGCCAGCCCCCCGAGGTCTCACTGGGGCTCACTTACCTAGTCATCTTTCCTCGCCCAGGCAAGCTATGCTCCTTATGACCTGTGACTGTGCTGAGACTTAAGTTCTCATAATTGATTTTAAATTTAAATTTATAAATAAATGATTAATTCCCTTAACTAGTTCTCCACTCACCCCACCCAGTCATGATCACATCAGTAACAATCTCCATCCCCCACAATGCCCAACAGCCTAATCCTTGAAGCAGCATAAGAAAGTCCACAACAGACAATTTTTGATGAATGTGGAAACCCCAAGTAACCTGTGACATGGCTATAACACTGTACACCTGTAAGACAGAAAGAGCAAGGGGTGGTAAGGACAGGGAGCAGCCCTGAGCTCCTGGTTTTCCAGCAGCCAGCCAGTGTGCAGGGGGCAGCATGGCCTCCGGGCCCATCTTCACCAGGATTTGGCTCTGGCAGCCCCCACCCAAACCACCCTGCAGTGATGAGAACACAGCTGTGTCCACACTGTCCAGTATGGAAGCCACTGGCCACCTGCAGCTACCGAGCCCATGTAATGTGACCAGGGTCAGGGAGGGAGTGGGATGTAATTTCACTTATTCTTAATTGAGTTAAATTTCAACTTACACAGCCATGTGTGGCTGGTGGCTCCTGTACAGGGCAGCATAGCCATGGGAAGAAAAGTTATATGGTTCCAGCTCTGGCTCCTGTCCCTGTGAGGAGGCCTCTAGTGGAATACTGTACCCCCAGGGGTGCCTGTGCCAAGTCCACACGTGCAGTCTCAGAGCCCAAAGAAGACGGAACACCCAGCAGAGGACAGCTTCTAGTTTCCTTCACAGCACAGACATTCCCAAGGTCCCGGCAAAGCACCTCAGCTAAATGGCCCTGTCGTGTTCACACACTGCAGGGTGCTAGGCAGTCAGCCCATGATCTAAACACACCCGTGAACTCCTCTGCCAACTGCCCATTCACAAAGGCAAAAGACGGTCTCCCAGAATTAAGGACCTGCGGCATCCCACAGGGCATATGTAACAAAGCAGTCTGAGCCCAACCCTCTTCACTGGGCCTCTCACAGGACACCCACCTAATAGAGCCTCTGGCTATGCCAGATGCAACCCTTTTAACAAGTACTATTACATTCCACAGCTACAGATTTCTGTAAACTGAAAATTATGAACAATTTGTTATCTTTGTCTTCAAACAGGTCTACATACCTAATAAAACTACAGATTACATACATTTCCCAAGGCAGCACAAATAGCACTTAAAATATCCCAATACCTTTAGACCTTTCACTTTTTATCCAGTTACCCATTACATTTTCTGCCAAGAAGGTAAAGATGAGGTTGAACTTCTCCTAAGAAGCAGGCAGAGTGGGACAGGGCAGTGACACCCACTGTCCTGGGAGCCTGAGAAAGGTACCCTCCTCCTGCAGTGTCAACAGAAATACCTTCATAGGTACTTTGCAGCCATCACTGCCTCCTCTGCCGAGCTTGCCGTAGTCCCCATCCCCCCAGGACCATACAGTGTCGTCGTCAGTGAGGCACAGGGTCTGGGCATCTCCACTGCCACAGGCAATGTCAACCACACGGTGGCCCTGCAGTGCCTCCACCTTCAGAGAAAAGGGGCCAAGGTTATCTGATGACACCAGAAAGGTTTATCAAGGAAAGGCTTTAAAGTGCTAGATGCTTTTTGTGCAAGGGGTGCCTGCTTTATACCTTTATAAAGAACAGGTAATTTTAGTAATTCTATGAGAGAAATACCTTCATCTACCTGAATTCTACATATCTAACTGTAGGAGGCAGGTATCAGTGTCGCCCATGAGCCAGTCCTACCACACCAGGAAGGCTGCTTCTTCACCCCATTGCATCACCCAAAGCACAACAGGCCTTTGAGAAGCCAAAGCATTTAGCTGGATGCCAAGTAATATTTACTAATATAAATCAAAAGATATTTTAAATATTATCCTATTTAAATAACCTATGGAATACAAACCTATTTGTAAATTAATGAGGCTAAGACCAACAACTCTAAAACTACAAAGAACCTAGAACAGGGAATACTTGTGACTTTTAAAGATCATAACAACAATAGCAAGCCCCCTCAAAGCACCCCCGGGCCCCCACGCCTCCGAGCACCTTCTCCAGGCGCCTCCTCACCAACTTTGGCTTTAACTGGTCCTCACTGTCACTGTGCCCGAGGCGGCCATACCGGCCTTTGCCCCATGTGTACAGGTCCCCGGCTGCAGTGACACAGGCGCTGTGGGCTCCTCCGGCAGCAACATCAGCCACCTCAATTCCTCTCAGAGACTCAATGACACGAGGGCGGTCACACGGACTGCAAAAGAGGTCACCAAAGAGAACTGAAATATAATTTCATTCTTAAATAGCTTAAATGTATTAAATGACTTTTGGTTTCCTGCTCACCTACTCACCCTCTCAATCTATATTCTTCAACTCAATTATTAAATCAATCCAGAAGAATCATCCAGTCCTGGACTCAAAATTTCTTAATTTCCTACCCATCTCCTTTCACACCAGCTGCCCTAATGCCAGAGAGTAGGAAACCTTCCATCTAAACCATGTTTGGCCCATGGCCTGTTTTAGAAAGGCCAGGGAGCTGAAAATGGGTCATAGATTTTTAAAAGGTTATTAAAAAAAAAAAAACCTGAAAGAAGCCTGTACAACAGAGACTGTGTATGGCTGGCCTAAAATATTTATTACTACCTGGCCCTTTAAGAAACAGGTTACCTACCCTAACTATAAATCAGCATTCATTTAAGTAGTTTTAGTGTATGAACATCAACTACCCTAAGATGCAGCAAGCAATGACAACGTTCTTGTTTTCTCGTCATTGAGTTTGTAGTAATTCTGGATGTAAGCCTTAGATGGATGACCATAGACAGGCTTTCCCACTCCGTAGCACACCTGGTTCAATATCTTAATGGTGTCTTTATATTAAGTCCAATGTAGGATATTCTGCTACAGTCACAAAGTTTTCTCTCATGTTTTCTTCCAGAAGTTTTCAGTTTTAGGTTTTACTTTTATGACTATGAAATATTTTGGGTTAATTTTGGATAAGGTCAAGATAAGAATTTAAGTTCACTACTTGCCATAAGGTTTTTCAGCTATTCAAAACCATTTGTTGAAAAGGCTTTCCTTCATAAATTGCACTTTAGCAAATGGTACACTGGAAACTCTAAGAGAGAAATCTAGTTTCATTTTTTCCACAGCCCCTGTATTATTGTTTGTGGGTACACTTTGGACTTCCTCTTCTGCTCCCCTGACCTACTGATCTCTCTTAATACCAGCAGCACACTGTCTTGATTACTGCAGCTTTAAAACAAGCTTTAAGTCTGAAGTGTCACTCCTCCACCTTTGCTCCCCATTTTCAAAGTTGTTTTGACTATTCTAAATACTTTGTATTTCCATATGAATTTAACAATCAGCTTGTCAAATCATGGAGAAATTTTAATCTGGAAGGGACCGAACCTGTAGGTTGATTTGGGAAAAACCAACAAATCAACAATATTGAGCCTTTTAATCCACGAACACAGTATACTCCCTCCATGATTTCAGCTCTTCTAAAATTTCTCTCAGTAATATCCTGTGGTTTTACATCTATAAGTCACCCACATTTTTGGGTCAAATTCATCCCTGTGTCTATTGTGGGGGTGGAGGTGGGCGTGTATGGTTCATGTAAACTGTAGTTTTAAATTTCAATTTCTGATTGCAAACATATATGTATAAAGACATACAAATGACTTTCATTTACTGATCTTCTATCCTGCAACCCTAATCTCACTTATTAATTCTAGCTTTTCTGTAGACACCATCAGATTTTCCATATAAGCAATCATGTTAGGTGCACATAGCTTTAATTCTCTTTTCATCTTATTTCTTTGTACTGCTGCACTACACATGCCAGAAGTGCAATACGTGTTGGCCATAAATGGTGACAGCTGGTGTCTCTGTCTTGCTCTATAACGTAGGGACAGCTTCAGTCTGTCATCATTAAGTGCTGTATTAGCTCCAGGTTAAACAGAGATGCCCTTTATCAAGTTAAGGAAGTTCTCTTTTATTCCTAGATGGGTCAAAGTTTTTTTCAGAACATGTTGAAGCTTGGCAAATGTTTTCTTCCCATCATACACTGAGATGGTCATATGGTTTTCTTTTTACACTGATTAATTTTTTAATGTTAGAACAATTTTGCAATTTCTGGCATAAACTTCACTTGGTCAGGTTGTATTATCCTTTTATATATGTATTGTTGGATTCCATTTTCTAAAATGTGAAGAATTTTTTACATCTATGTTCATAAAGGATACTAGTCTGTATTTCCCTAATAATATCTGAGTCTAGTTTTGGGTTTTTTTCAACTTTTTATATTGGGGTAAATAAAGTGCATGAATCTTAGTGCACGACCTGACTCTGACATGTGCACGCACTCATGTGACCACCATGAGTCTAATTTTGGTACAAGAATAAAGCTGTCCTAAAAAAAAAAGAGTTGGGGAGAATTCCCTCCCCAATTTTCTAAAATGGTTTGTGAAGAACTGGCATTATCTGCTGTTCACACATGTGGCGGGAATCACCACTCATCTGGTCCTGGTGGTTTATTTGTGGGAAATTAAATTTCTTAGGCACAGGGCTATTTGAGTCATCTGTTTCTCTTTGAATGAGCTTTAAAGAACACATGTCTTCTGAGGAATGCTTCCATTCCATCTGAAAAGCTGAACTTGTTGGCATAAAGTTGTTCATTATACTTCTTTCAATGAACTGTACATTCTGAGGTGATGAAACATGCTCATTACTGTCCTTATTCTACTTTCTGAAGGCAGAAACGAAGTCACTGTTTGGGGGCCATCTTCCTTTTATAAAAAGGCATTTTATGCTTTAAGTCTCCTTCTAAGCAGTGCCTTTGCTGGATCACACACATTTTTACATGCTGTTTCATTTTCACTCAGGTCAAAATTACTTCAAATTCATCTCTGATTCATTCTTTGACCCATCAGTTAGTTTTAAATATTTTATTTGCTTTTTCCAGGGTATTACTGTTATTAGTTTCTAATTAATTTCATTGTGGTCAGGGAATATATTTTGTATAACTTGAAAACTTCTGATGTATGAGATTTGTTTTCTGGTCTAAATTACAATCTGTATTGGCAGTTATCCTATTTGCACTTGAAAAGAATGTGCTTTGTTATACAGAATGTTCTACAAATGGCAACTAACTCAAGTTGGTTGGTAGAGTTGTTCAAGTCTTATAACTGACAGTTCTATGATTGTTCTATCATTACTTGAGGGAGGAGTGCTAAAATCTCCAACTACAGTTATGGATGTGTCTATTTCTCCTTGCAGCTGTCATTTTGTTTAATTTGATATACTTGGAAGGTCTATTATTAGTTGTGTAAACATTTAGGATTATTATGTCCTCTTGATGAACTGACCACTTCATCATTATAAAATGACCCATTTTATCTCTCTCAATAGTCTCTGCTGTGAAATCTACTTGGTATGATATTAATACAGGCATTCCAGCTTTTTTTTATTAGTGTTAACACAGTACATATTTTCCCACCTTTTTCTTTTTCACCTATTCATGTGTCTATATATAAGGGAGGTTCCCTTTGGGTAGCATATTGTTTTACCTTGCTTTTATACCCAATCTGACTTTTAATTGGGGTGTTTAGATGTACATTTGATATGATTGTTAATATATTTGTTTATATTTGTACCTTGCAATTTGTTTTCTATTTGTCCCATTTATTTATTCCATTTTTCTTTCTTTTGACTGTTTCATGATTTCACTTTAATTGCTTTGTTGTCTTATTAGATAAAACTTTTCATTACATTATTTTAGTGGATGCTTTAGGATTTGTAGAGTATATCCCTAACTGCTACAGCTTAGTCTGAAGTCATACACTACATCACGTATACTATAAACAATCACAACAGTATACTTCCATTTCCTATCCCCCAAACCTGTATGTTAGTCATGGTTTCTTGTATATATGTTTCATTAAGACATAACTGACATGTTTCAAGCAACTCAATTGATTTTCATTATAACCTTGAAACATTCAACTATCTCTGAAAAGAGATTTATATAGTAAGTAAAAAAAGCCATATTAAGCAATGTAGTAATTTCCATATTCATTAGTATAGACCCCTGATTCCACTGGATATCATTTTCCTTCTGTTTGAAATAATCCTTTTAACATTTTTGTTGTGCAGGTCTGCAGGAGTTGAATGCTTTCTTTTGTATGTCTGACTAAACCTACTTCAAGTTCATTCTTGAAAACATATTTTCCACTTGGTAAAAAAATTCTGAATTAACAGTTACTTTTATTTTTAGTATTTTCACTGTTTTCTAACTTGCACTGTTTCCTGTAAGAAATCTGCTGTCATCCTCTACCTTTTTTTCCTGAACATTAACATAATTTTCCCCTTCTGGCTGTTTTTAAGATTCTTTTATCAACTGTCTTGAACAATTTATGGCATGCCTTGTAGTTTCCTTCATGTTTCTTTTGCTCAGGGTTTTGTGAGCATCTTGAACTTGCAGGTTTAAAATTGGAAAATTTTTAGTTATTATTTCTTCAAAAATTCCCTGTTATCGCCTCCTTTGGTGACTCCAACCATGCATATATTAGGCCATTTGAGGTTGTCTACAACTCACTGATGCTTTGTTCATTTTATATATTTTTTCTTCTGTTTCATTTTGGGTAATTTCTATTGTTTTGTCTTCAAGCTCACTGATCTTTTCTTCAGCTATGTTTAATGTGTCATTAACCTCATGCCCCATATTTTTCACCTCTGCTATTATATTTTTCATCTTCAGGACTATGATTTGGGCATTAAAATAAAATCTTTCAGTCTCTGCCTAGCATGTTTAAGTTTTCCCTCTAGTTTCTTAAAGATATAGCATGTGGTTAAAATAAATGTTTTAATGTTCTTATGTAGTAATTCTATCACTTGCGTCATTTGTAAGGAAGTTCCAAACCACTGATTTCCTCCTTATGTGGATTGTATTTTCCTGTTCTTTTGCATGCCTGATAGTTATTTTTTCACTTAAGACATAATTGACATATAACATTAGTAAGTTTAAGGTGTATAATGATTTGCTACACTGTGAAATGATTGCCATAAAATGGTTAGCTAATGCACCCACCACCTCACATAATTACTTAAGTTTGCTTAGAAAGAACATTTCAAGTCTACTTTCTTAGCAACTTTAAAGTATACAAGACTCTGTTGACTCTATTGTTAACTATAGTCACCATACTGTACATAAGACCCCCAGAACTTAGTCACCTTATACTGGAAGTTTGTACCCTTTGACCAACATCTCCCTTTTCCCCACTCCCAGCCCCTGACAACCACCAATCTACTCTCTTTTTCTCAGTTCAGCTTTGTTAAGACTCTACAAATAAGTGAGATCATGTAGTAATTGTCTTTGACTCATTTCCATGTTGTCAGAAATGGTAGTATTTCTATTTTTATGGCTGAATATCCCACTATACACACATACCACATTCTCTTTACCCATTCATCCACTGATGAACATTTGAGTTGTTTCCATATCTTGGCAATGGTGAATAACACTGCAATGAACATGGATGCAGATATATTTTTGAGATAGTAACTTCATTTTCTTCATATATATCCAGAAGTGGGGTTGCTGGATTACATGCTATATCCATTTTAAATTTTTTGAGGAGCCTCCATACTGGTTTCCATAGTGGCTGGACCAATTTATAATCCCACCAACAGTGCATAAGGTTCCCCTGTCTCCACATCCTCACCAGAACTTATTCTCTCTTCTTAATGATGGCCATTCTAACAGGTGTGAGGTGATACCTCACAGATTTTGATTTTCATTTCCTTGATGATTACCAACACTGAGCAACTCTTCATATACCTGCTGGCCATCTACATACCTTCTTTGGGAAAATGTCTATTCAGAGCCTTTGCCTATTCATTAACTGGGTTGTTTTTTTGTTTTTTTTGCTATTGAGTTGCATGAGTTCCTTATATATTTTGGGTATTAACCCCTTACCAATTATATTTAGCAAATATTTCCTTTCAGTCCATAGGTTGTCTTTTCACTTTGTTGATGGGTTTTTTTTGCAGTGCAGAAGCTTTTTAGTGTGACACAGCCCCACTTGCTTATTTTTGCTTTTGTTGCTTTTTTGTTGTTACATCCCCCCCAAAAATGGCTGAGACCCATGTCAAAGAATTTTTCCCTGTGTTTTCTTCTAGGAGTTTTATGGTTTCAGATCTTACATTAAAGTCCTTAAGCCATCCATTTTGAGTTAATTTTTGTGAGTGGTGTGAGATAAGGGTCCATTTTCATTCTTTTATATTTGAATATTCAATTCCCCAACACTAGTTATTAAAGAGACACATGCCTGGTAATTTTTATTAAATGCAAAGCCTTGTTAAGTTTCTGTTTTGCTGGGTGCTTGATATGTGTGTAGTCATAAAAATGTTTTTGAGCTTTAATCTCTACAATATGGTTTAGTTACTCATAAACAGTTTAATCCTTTCAGGTCTTGCTTTTAAGCTTTATTGGTAGGTCAGAGGAATAGTTAGCCTACGGCTAATTTTCCCCCCACTTTTGTACATCATTCTTAGTTCTCTAACTAATGCCCTGTGAATTATAAGGGTTTAGGAGCAGGCTCCAGCCTCTGTCCTCCGTGAGCTCTGGGGCATGTTCCTTCTCATCCTTTTGGGTGGTTTGTTCTTGGCCTCTGTTATTCTCCTCACACACACGATTATCAGCATTTACTGCCACACATCACTGTGTGTAACTTCACTGCTTATTATCCAATGTCTAGGGCTGTTATTTCATGTATTTTCTCTGGAGCTTTAGTCATTTCAGATATGAAGGTCCCTGTTACTCCAACACGATAGGTAGTTTCCATTAATTTTGAAAAACTAGTGTGTTTGGCTGCTCTCTTTAAAAAACTGGGTAATTTGTCTGTTCCTTTCCCCTCACTCCTGCCATTTCCTGTTTGTGTATACCACATCACCAAAATGCCAGCGTGATTCAGGGAATTACTTGGGATGAGGGAAGGGAACTTGGGACAGAAGGACAGAAAGCAGCTCACAATAGTACTTAGAAACTCAGAATTGATTTCCTCCAAATAGAGGAGTTATGCAGGCCAAGCCCACACAGTGGTGCATGAACTTAATTTTGCCAAATGAGTCACTGACATTTGAGTAGATTACTGTTCAGGTTCTGAAAAACGCAGTGCCAATACACTCTACAAGAATTAAAGCAAACAAACACCTGGGGAAGGGAAGTATAACACTGGAGATGAGGTTCCCACATAATACCTTCTGTTGCCATGGCCCAGCTTCCCATCTTCGGCCTCACCCCAAGAGTAAACTTCTCCTTCAGAAGAGAGGGCAAGACAGTGCTTTCCTCCCGAGTTCACAGCTACTTTCTTAATAAACACATGCTGAATGGATTCAAGTAATGTTGGGGTAGACACTGACTCCGTCCCTCCAATTCCTAGTCTGCCGCCTGCACCGTACCCAGTGGCATACAGCTAAGACAAGGAAAAGTAATATAAACATCAGATTTTTATCTAACTATCCCTCTATCTTAGTAATTAATAAACCCATAAATGCTCCAGAGATTTTTCACAGAAAAATGAAATTTAAATTAAAAATCACAGGAATATTTAAGATTTTATTCCTGCCTTAACAGAGCTCTAAAAATCAAAGAAAAGGTTAAGACTATTAGAAATCCTGCATTCACAAAATGTATTTCGAAAATAACATCTTTTCCCTGGAAGCATTTCCCTTTTTGTCAACAATACTAACGACAATTAATATCAATAAAATTAAAAAACATTTAATTATCTACTACATGTAAATCCCTCAAAAAAACACACAGAAAAACTATAAATATTCAGCAAGGCAGTATATAAATCACACAATAGAAGACACTATTTTTCTTTCATTCTAAGTGGGTAGTTATTACTTTGGGACACAAAAAACAACTCATGATTAATTAAAACAAACCAGACTGCCATTTCCAAATACATGTCAAGCGTCCCCATGAAGATGTGCATGCTGTCGGGTGTTGTTCCCAGAGTGCTGTGGCCTTGAAGTGACGGCAAGGAAACCTCAGGGACCAAGACAGGAAGTGAAGCTGAGAGCAGATGGGAAATGAGCCCAAGGCCAGCTCTCCAGGGAGGACACTGAGGATCTCAGGCTTGTGATGTGAGGGCCTAAAAGGAGACCCTCTGCAGGGAGGTGAGGCTCCGCTGGGCTCCTCCCTCCCTCGGACTGTGGAAGAGAACCGAGAGCAAGGAAAGCCACCTTCCTCCAGCTCAGCACTGAGGGAGGCGGACTCTCTCCTGAGAATCATGAGCACAGAAGCCGATCACTGTTTTGGTTTCAGCCTGAATCTAAGCTACCCATGGTCTAAGTTCTTAAGTGGAGAATTTAATTTACAATGTCTTAGGTTGGCAGTACTCCCAGGGTTATAAATTCTCTTTTGATGAGTGATTTCAAACTAGGCCGCAAAGATTTTCTATGGAAAATTCCCTAAGGGAAATGGTCAGCTCACAGTTTTAAAAGTTCACATCATACAAAAGGTAAGAAGGCACCATGAGTGAGAGTAAGAAGAACAAAAGTCCAATATGTTTAAAAAATAAAAGCTTGAAAGTACTCCCAAGGAATAAGGGATTCTAAAATAATACAAAACAGAACTTTCAGAAAGTAAGAAGATAACTGAATAAAAAACCCAGATGTATTAAACAGCAGATTATAAATAGGGAAAGAGAGATCAGAGAACTAGAAGGTGGATCTGAAGAAATCATCCAGCATATGGCACAGAAACAGAAGAGAAAACATGAGAGAAGCATTAGAGATATAAAAGACCGACCTTCTCACCTGACAGCAAGCAGAACTCAGGAGTCCCAGGTAGAGACTATACAGGACACATGGGAGAAGCAATATTTGAAAGAAACAATGTCTGGGAATTTATGAGAGTTGTTTTTCAAAGACCACTTCTCAGAGCCAGGAAGCCCACCCTCCATCCCCTGACTACCTGGCAAAAACAAAACAAAACAAAAAGGGGTAGGAAAAATAGAAAGGAATTATCCTCTCAATATACCATAGTAAAACGTCAGATAGCTACATGAAGATCTTAAAAGCAGTCATAGAGAAAAGATTTATTACCGTCATTTGGGTAAAAATTAGGCTGCTAACATCCCGTTTGCAACAATGAAGGTCAAAAAACAGAAGAACTAAACTTTTAAGAGGCTGAGTGAAAATAATAGTCAACTGAATATTTTATATTCTAGAACAGGGGTTTGCAAAGTAGAGCCTATGGGCCAAATGAAGCCTACCACCTATTTTTGTAAATAAAGTTTTACTGGAACATAGCCACAAACATTCATTTACATATGGTCCACCAGCTGCTTTCATAGTTGAGACAAACCATATGATCTACACAGCCCAAAACATTAACACGCTCTTTACAGGAAATATTTGCAACCCTTACTCTAGAAAAAGGACAAAATTAAGGTATTTTCAAATAAACAAAAACAATTACAGGATTAACCAAGAGAACACCCTTACTAAAGGAAATCGAAAGCATATGCTTAAAATAGAAAAAAAAGTCACAGATATGAGGTCCGAGACATAAAAAATAATAAGAGAGCAATGACATATGTAATACTTAGGTAAACCCAGAAAAAACTTGGTCTATATAAAACAACACCAGTAATAACAATAACTGTCATCAGGGGCAGAGGCTTGTGCTAAAACACAGGATAACAAAGGGCCGGCACTGTACTATTTGGGAGAAGGACAGACATACTAATTTTATATTTCAAATATGCATGTTAGGATAACCAGGAAATGGCCAAAAGAAACAGAATTCCTCAGACAATAGAGAAAAAGGGATACACTTTACTGCTCTTTCTGAAGCTACCCCACTCTGGTACTCTTGGAAGGCAGCCTCTGATGTGGTTCCTAAGCGTCCCTGGTTTGTGTAAATATGAAACATGGGATTCCTAGACCCACTGACTCTCTTCTAATAGATGGAATATGGCAACAGGGATGGGCTGTCATCCATAAGATAAGGTCACACAAGACTGTGACTGTCCTGCAATCACTCTCTTGCCCTTCCCCCTTGTACACTCTGATGAAGCCAGCTGACACACTGTGAAATGGCTGGCAACTGAGGGCAACCTCAGACAGCAGCTCAGAGGAACTCAATCTTCCCCAGCAGCCTTGAGGCCACTGCAGCCTTGCTAAAGAGTCTGGGCTAAGGGACCAAGCTAAGCCACCTCCAGAGAACTGTGAGATAGCGAATGCAAACTGTTGTACTAATACAGCACTGAAATCAGACAAGGAGTGCCTAAGATAGGAACATTGGGGTGACTGCACTCATGATCGTGATCTCCAAAAGTCCAAAGCAAAATATTCCTGAACACAAACCAAAAAAATGTAAAACCACCTGGCCCAGCTGGGTTTCTCCAAAGAATGTAAGCTTGTTTAACATAACAAAAGCAATTAATCCAATTCACTACATTAATCCACTCAAGGGAAAACATCCATAAGAACAGTTTTTAAAAATGCAGAAATAGTGTTTGACAAAAGTCAATAGCTATTTGTGAACAGAAATATAAGGGAATTTCCTTAGTCTGATAAAGGGCATCTACCAAAACATCATAGTAAGTATGTGAAGTGTTCAATCAGGGTTTCCTTCGCAGCCTGGAACAAAACAGGAACATGCCCACCATCACCCCTGTTCACTATTACACCGCAACTCCCACCCAGCACAATGAGCTCCCTTTCTCCCATGCTGAAGGTAAAAAATAAAAGAGAGTTAAACTGGAAGGAAGGAACCACATTCATTTACAGATTATGGCTCTCCACAAAGAAAAGTCAAAAAGTCTTAAGTGTGCAAGAAAGAGAAGATTAAGGTTACCAGACAAAGGCAATGTGCAAGCATCAACTATTCCAACACAACAGCAATTATTTTTTAAAAGTGTTATGATAACAGACAAAAAAGGAATACATCTAACAGATTACTGATGTGCAGTTATACAGTTTTATATGTACTCTATACTTCAAAATAAAACACCATAAAGTTATAAAATACACTAAAAATCATACAGAAACATTTCAGAATTGTAACTGTTTCTAGCACTCTGTAAGCACTATTAATCTTGAGACAATGCTTCAGAACAGAATCCTTATACATACTATGCACCCACAAGGCCCTCCAGCCATAGCAGTTTCCAGATTTAATGTCAATCTTGAGACAGAAAATGCATGCTCACCTTCCCATCAGCAGTCACTGCAAACAGAGTCTGTTCTCCTCCAATTAACTGCACAGGTCTGAGTGTTGCAAGGGCTTCACATGGAGTGGGAACTTTAACTTTAGCACCTTCGATGCCCCCAAGCTGTCCCCTATGATTATGTCCCCATCCATAAATTGTTCCACTGCCACCCGCAGAAAGAGTCCAGTCATCCGGACGCCTACAACAAACAGTAAGCAGACAATTGGCACATGAAGCACCTCTCTGGCACACACCACTTGTTCTGATATAATAACCTGTTCATCCACTGCACGAGCTGCTCATCTTGCTCTCTCTTGAAGATGTCGTGGCTCTCATGGAGAACGTCCATGTTCTCGCTGTCTGCCATTAACTCACGAATTTTCTTAGCCACCTAGATGAAATTATTATAAGATTCTAAATCAGTCACTCATCTCTCAAGAATAAAACAATATTATGGTAAGAAGACAGGAAGAATCCCATTTGGGAATATAAGGGAAGGCCAACATCAACATTGTGACTTTTGGTTAGTAAGCAAAACCAGTATGACTATAAGGAGACTAAGATACTTAAAGATGCCCAAGCAGTATTATTATATCTTCAGTTTACTAAAAAATAAACTTTAACTGAAATTTGGTGTCAGTTCATTCGTTTTCACCTATGTGCTTTTTTTTTATGGACTCCTTGGCAAGAAAATTGTCACTGTGTCTCCTAATACTGGTATCTTTTTACACTCTAACTGAATAAAGAAAACATTTTTGCTCTCCCAAAGTAATTCCAAGACAGCATCAATACCTCATCAAGAAACAGACGGGGCAATGGCGTTCTCTTGTCCAGGGCCACAGCAACACGGGAGGCCACGCAGAATCTTCGGAACCAGGCCCACTTGTGCGTTTCAGCACAGCAAGGGAGTGCGTCTAGTTCCAGGTCACAAGCAAGAGCTACCAGGACCTGCAGCCACCGAAAGTTAATACACAAGGATGTTCACAAATGCAGTTGACATTCCACATCACAAACACTACATGCAAAAGACTGCTGCCATCACAGGGCTTCCGCAGGTCCTTATTCAGGAGCTCCTTGTTCCAGGCTTGTTGCCATGTGCCCAGCAAGTGTTTTACCATCATCTATGATGTGGGTTAGTACTCCCCAGCCCCACTGATGCACCTGACACCTAGGACCTCAGATCCAACACCCGCTGTCACACTTGCTGCATGTCAAAGCACATTGACACTAATACAGAAGGGCTTCAGTCCCACAGTCATTTCTGTTCATCTTTCATATTCAGCTTCAGCAGTACCTACACCTGTCCTCAAGGAGGCCTGACAGGCAACGAACTGTACAGGACAGCTTCTGTTCTCTCCCATCGCTTTAGAACAAGTCAAGCGTTACCTTAAAGAATGGGCTATGGAGCAGCTGCTTGCCACCTCTCACAATAGGGTCCTCATATTCAAACTGCCTTTGCAGAGCCTCTGGAAGGCCTTTCACCAAAGCAGCAAGAGCACTGCCTGTAAAACTCTAAAAACACAACAAAATTATATGCTATTCCATGAATCCAAAATGTGGGGGAGTTGAGTGTTTTCTTTGGTGTTTCTGAGTCAAATGTTTTATTATATTGCCACTATTCTCCCTAAAAAAAAAAAAGTGTATGGTATTTTCAAATTGAAAAATCCTTAAAGCACATAATGAATAATAAAATTAAAAAGGGGAGCTTGAAAATTCAGCTCAAAGGGCTTGACCTTGATTTCAGGATAGCTACTCCCGGGGAACTAGTCCCTTTCTGGCCTACAAACCCATCTCCTAAGGATCAAAAGTTAGGAGATTAAGGTTAGGATCAAGAGTTCTTCAGCAGCTAACGGCCTCGTCCAGCAAAACAAAACGATGTGGTGAGTCAGGCACACTGTAAAGGCCAACAGACACAATCTTATGCTCACAGCCACTGACTCAGCACTGCTTGTAAAATCAAAGTCCAGCATGCACTCAGTAAATGTAGCAACATAAAGAGTGTGGACGTGACAAAGGTGGCCTTAGTCTTACATGGAATTTCCCAACTCCTCTCAGTGATTGAGAAGCTTAAATTATTATTTCAACATTTTATTCCCAAAGGGTCAAACATCTAGAAGCTGCAATGTAATATTTCATACCAAAGTTCTTGTTTCCCCATCACTATCTCCAAGTAGCCTGTTGATGTTGATTGATTGCCCAAATTCAGTTGTAAGCAACTTCCTCAGTCTTTGAAGGGCCCACATTCTATGACTGGCAGCTGAAATGAGCAGACAGAAAATGTCAGACACTTGACCATTTTCCCATCAAGTACCACAGCCATGACGATAAAGGTGCTATTACCTAAGGCGCTCAGCTGCGCACACGCTGCCAGGGATGCCGCAAGGCGGGGGACAATGCTTCTGTTTGAGGTGAGGTTGAGCCGGAAGTCTAACAGACAGGTCACCAAGTCCATGGATGGACAGGAGAGGACACAGCGATCAGAAAGGAGGTCTTTAGGGCCTGTAAGATAAGACCCGTAAACATCCCCATGCTGGACAAGGTGAGGGTTACTCCACAAAGAGACCCACACAAATCCACCAACAAGGAGTGGGCCTTGTCCACCGGGATGCCACGCCTAGAGGGGTTCCTACGGTACTACCACTGCCTCTGTCACATAACTACACTCTGTAAGTTGACACTTTAGCTGAAAATCAAACAGCTTAAGAACTGCAATTAGCACTAGCTCCCTTCCCAGTGCTAACACCCTGATAGCTGGACAGGTGAAGCAGCTCTCTGCAGTTCTGATCCACACTGCAGCGGGCCGTGGGCAGTGCTGGCCACACAACACAACAGAAGGCAGAGCACAAGTGCTGAATGAAAAGGCTATGTGTCCACCTTGCTTAGGTCACGCCTTGGACGCTGTAAGCCGTCCCCTTACCTGCAGCTGGCATAATGGGATAGACTGTGAAGCGCCAGCCCCACCCATTCACAGACCCATCGCTGATGAACTTCCACTTCAACTCATCCCCTGGGATGCGGAGCT
This sequence comes from Smutsia gigantea, assembly GCA_032199065.1. Classification (NCBI taxonomy): domain Eukaryota; kingdom Metazoa; phylum Chordata; class Mammalia; order Pholidota; family Manidae; genus Smutsia; species Smutsia gigantea. The sequence goes on along the minus strand of JAVSCE010001054.1, from coordinate 230,325 downwards.
CGCTGGACCAATCAGACCACTCTCGGCCTGGGGAAGAAAAAAGCACACCCTGGGGTTAAGTTCACTCAACCAATCAACACAAACTGCTTTAGATACAAAGCAAAATCTTTCACACCATGTCTGAAGAACAGCTAGCTCCCTTCAACCCAAGTTCTCCCAAATTTGACTTCACACCACAATTGGTATATCACATCTTAAACATACTGCCCATCTACACACACACTGTACCAAGTCCTAGGGAAAGAGGACAGGCAGACACTTTTCTGATGAGAATACCCACACCCAGCTACAATGTGGTAAGAGACCTGCAGAGCCAGCCAGCTCACAAACCCAGCTCAGGCCTACAGGAGGTTTCCTGGGGAAGGTCTGACAGAATGGCAGTTACTCAGGTAACAGAAGAAAGAACCCCAGCTTTCTCCAAGGCTGCAATTATGCAAAGGCCCAAGTACACAGGGCGCCCTGGGACATGGGGCAGTTCAGCATGGAAGGCCCTTAAGGGAGAGTGGAGCAGCCCAGCCAGAGCCCAGGACCTGGCTACCAGAGTTGGGTCTGAGATGTGCCACAAACCAGGTTTCTACTTAGACGGTCCATAGGGCCGTGGTGTAGGAATGGCCTGCAGGTGCCCCCACCACTCAGATAATTATCTTATTGAAAGTACTGGAAAGAGGCAAATAAAACCTACTGCATTTTGCAGCAAAACAGCTAACTGTCCCTTTATCAAGTCCCACCTAAGAATGAGGCAGTAGTACTCTGTTCAGTAATGTTAACAGTTCTGTTCTACAAGGGCCAGCAGACGAGCCCTCCTCAGTCCCCCTCACACCTGACCGCACGGAGACGATCCTGTTGACACCGTCCATGACTGTGAGAGGGTCGTGCCGCCTCTCTGTGGAGCACTGCCTGTCAAACTCCACCCTGAGTCCTTCTGCACCTGGGAGACAAGGGAGCACTAGTAAGCAGCTGCGCCCAAGCGACACCACAGACAAGGACAGAAGCCACGACACACCACATAGGGACAGAGAGGCTACAATGATGCTTAATAGCTAATGAAAAGCGGAAAGTCAGGAAGAATTGACCTCAAAAACAAGAGCTTAAGACTAGCAACCCCTCCCACAGGAGATCACCTACATGGGTAAGGACAAGAAGACACTTCCATTTGGCCGGTTCATTTTGTGTTCTTACTTCTGGACAAATTTTTATGCAGCAACCCTAATCGCCAGGCCAAGCTTCACTATCCTGCCTCCACATTTAAAATGCCATATAAAATTAAACCCATGAAGTATTTAGCATTAGATCCAGAGTCTTCTATGGGGCAAATTAGCTTACAAAACAATGAAGTGCAGGACTGGATTATGGTGAATGGAAAAGACTGGAGAATCATCTCCCCGAAAAGCAACTTATAGTATCACACAAAATTGAACAAAGTGATGATTCTAGGGCTCTGATAATCAATTAAATGAAAACAACAAATTGCAAAGTACTTATTCATGAAAAAACTGCCAAGCTGGGGTTGGGACAGTGACAGCCTATGGTCTTCTCACCCACCATTATGCCAGGGAAAGCTGACTGGTGTGGAGCAGGGGACAGCAAATACATGCCAGGGCACTACCAGTAAAAGGACAGATGGGAAAGCCTGCATCTCTACTGAGCTGAGGACATGGTTCCTGGGTGAGTATCAGACCTGAGAAAGCCAAAAATTTAGCAGGGCAATTGTGGAAATCAGAGAGCAGAAAAGGGTTAGTAGATGAGGGAGTTCTTGTGCCCTACCACTCCTTGCAGCCCTTTGCAAACCAACAGGAGAAGTCTACTTTACCACTTAGTAGGGTAAGGGAAGAGTTTCTGTTTCCCCAACAGTCACCCAGCCAACGAGAGGCTGTCACAACTCAGCCAATGAGAAGACACAGCATGTGGGACTCCCATTTTCCTCCAATGGACTTTCAGCCCTCCCAACTCTGCCCTTTCCTCTATAAAAGAGCATTCCTCTCTTTTGTTCATATCAGGACTTGCCAATGGTTTTGCCATAACTTGCTTATCTAAGTTGCAATTCCTCTACTACACCTGAAAAAAACCATTTTGCTGGTAAAATAACTGGCTGTTTTACTTTTAAGGTTAACATATGTAAACGTTAATGTTCACATATACAGTGTCAGGATTGGGTTAAACTGAAAGCACCCAGCTGGCATTACAGAAGTGCCTGATGTGTGGTGTCAGAAGTGAAGGACTGTTGTAGAGTACTGAGCATAAAGGAGATACACAAGGGTGTTTTTTTCATTAGAAACAATAAATCCTACAGAAATTTAAATAGTTTGAGGGTTAGGAGCAACTTTATATCAAAACATCAAACAGATTAGATTGAAAAATATGAAAGAGACACATTTACCAAAAAAGACTCAAAAAAAAGGAGCACTTGACAAGATCAACTTTCCCACCAAAAAAGTTCCAGATCCAGATGGCCTCACTGGACTGGTGAATTCTACCAACTATTGAAAGAAGAAGAATACCAATTCTACATAAAGCCTTTCAGAGAACAGAGGACATTTTGCAACTCAGTCTAAGGCCAATACTACCCTGATACCAAAACTAGACAAAGATATCACAATAAAGGAAAGCTACATAGATAAAAAAATAAATAAAACACAAAGAAAGGAAAGCTACAAAGACTATTCATAAAAATAGAGGCAAAAATCATTTGTAAAATATTAGCAATCCAAATCCAGCAATATGTAATAAAGATTATATATTGTGAACAATTGTGATTTCTCCAGGAATGCAAAGTTAAATACCCAAAATTGATTCATGCAGTAAGCTATATTAACAGAGTAAAGGACAACAGACACAGAAAAAGCATCTGACAAAATCCAACAACCATTCATGATAAAAATTCCCCTACAAACTAGGAATAGAAAGAAACTTCTCTGGCCAAAGCACGTACCTCTGAACCCTATAGCTAACATACTTACTGCTAAGAGGCTAGAGGAGTCACCCTAGAACCAAGCAGGGACTTCCACTCTCACCATGTGAACAATACTGATTCTAGCCCATCCTTAGTGTAAGACAAACAGATGGCATCCTAAATGTCACAGGGCATAATTGCTATGAAGAAGGAAATGTGTGAAAGGAAGTTGTTTTGTATATGGTGGTTAGGAAAGGATTCTCTGAGCAAGGGAAAGATGATCAGAAATCTGTAACTGCCTAGGGGGAGAGGATATCAGGATTTCAGGCAGATGGCAAGCATGAAGTGAGACAAATGGCTTGAGTCTGGAATATACAGCTACTAGCAAGACGATGCTGTCAAGGGGCCAGGAGAGAGGCAGGGACAAGGCAGGAATGATGCTGGAGAGGGGCCTGCCACTCACATGAAGCTGTACAGGGCACAGTCAGGGGTTCAGGTCTTGAGGTATTAGGGGTGTATTGGTGGGTTACAAGCAGAGAACCAGTGAGTCCTGACTGGTCTTAAAGAGAATTTCTCTGCATGTGTGTGGGAGTCAATTCTAGGGACACAAAAGTTAGGAGTGGAAGTGGAACAAAAAACAATTCAGAAATGAAGACTTAACCAGAAAGAGCACAGGAGCATATAAGCATAACAGAGAATACTTTAAGACAAACAGGAGAAAAGGAAGAAAAAGAAGGATAGAAAGGAATTTGAAAGGAACAGCCAATATGGACCCTAAAGGCACATGGCAATGCCCATGCATGTCATGAAAAAGAACTAAAGCAAAGAGACAAACACAATAAACTGCAGCAAAAACACGGTTCTGAAGAAGTCCTGAAAATACATTTTAAAAGGGCATACCCCTAATTAGAGACTATCGCCCACAACAACCAATATAAAAACATATTCTAGGTAAAATTACTGAAAAAAGCATGACTTACAAGGGAAGAAAACAGGTTATAATTATCATCATCACACTTTCACAGGGGAAGGACCATGATTCCAGGATTTACTACCCAGAAAGGCTAACTTTCAAGTGCGTCACATGCCCATCCCAGGGCTGCTATCCTTGGAGCTTGCCAAGGAAGGGCCTGGAGTGAGCGTCAGACACCCACAGGGAGGAGGGAGACGAAAGACCAGAAGTAAGCACTCAACAGAGCAAACCTAACTCTAAATGGAGACTAACAGGAAGAAGTGTGGTATGTAATGACCATCACACTCTGGTAAACACAGTATAATCATTTTAATGAAGTTGGGAGAATAAAGAGAGCATAAGGAAAAATAATTTTTTAACCTCTTTTCATTAACTATATTTATGTTTGATGATATTTGAAATGTATTCTGAGTCTGCTGTGTACATAACATGGGATAAAGCAAATGAATAATTGTGATATTCTAATTCTATTATCCCCCATCTTAGATCCAGGATTTAGTATGGAAGAAAAACACAGATGTAACCAGAGCAGTTAGGCAGAAAATCTCACATATCAATATAAGCTCAGAAGACAGTCTGTCTGTCTGACTATCCACACATTCATCCTCCATCTGAAAAGGTCTAGGAACAATGACAACCCAATGATCTGAAATGCCATCTCCAGGACACCAGGGCAGAGTTCACACAGAGGGCATAAACTATGCAATAATCCTAAGCATCGTGTCCTGTCCAACTACATGGAGTTAACAATGGATCTCCAGAGTCACTTCCAGAGCCAAACTGAAGAGGCTCCTCACATCTACATCTGGGATAATTTGAGCTGCAGTAGGATAACAATCACAACAGATTAGGACCCATCCTATACCTTTAAATCCATGTGTTCACAATTATATAAAAGAATAAAAACCCTAACTGGTCACTTCAAAGAATGATAGAGAACCATCCATTCTTTTGAAAATGGAAAGAGAAGAAAAGAATCAAGATTTTTATCCTTTTGGATGCAAACAGCACCCCTGGGTAACCTACCTAAAGGATGCGGGGAAATGTCTCTTTATAAAGCATTCTAGATAATGAATAAGAAAGAAGTAAAACAATTAGAACAGCACTATCATGTAACCCCCAATGCATCAATGGCTTGAGGCTCTGAGCACTGGTAGCTGCTGATAACACAAAATGAGAGACAAGCAGACACTAGCTACTTCCAGCTGCTGCAGAGCCACCACCAATGGTCTTGATAAAGGGGCTGAGCTCATTGGGCCTCTGAATTGGCAAATTTGCAGAAAGCATTGAGGAATAGGCTGACGTGCAGAAGTGTGCAATGCCGGCTGCTGGGAAGCCCAACAGGTCAAAGGCCAGATCCCTCAACAAGTAAATTGTTGAAAAAAAAAAAAATTAAGGAAGAAACTACAGGTTAAAAGAAACTTAAAAGATGGACATTATTAATTACAAAGAGACTTAAGAAGAGGATCATTAAGGTAACATTTACGCTGTGTGCTTCTCTATGTTGTTTTATCTTGCAAAAAAAAAAGTTTTTGAAAAAAGGCAAGGGACAATAATTCTAAAGCAATTCTGTAGCTTCTTTGCTATAAAACGGCAATGGCTGCTTCCACCAATGCAGTTACGGAAATGAAGCTGCTCTACAGGCAGAGACTCACCCCGGCCCTGGCAGCCCAGTGTACCTGGTATCTTCACTGTGCCGCTGGACGATGTGTCATCTGTGTAGGGATGGCTACTCTCCAACACCACAGGCTGAGAGGACAGGCGGCCACTCTGCGAGTCCGTGGCTACGTCCTCCAACTCGGTGACACAGAGCTCCAGCAGCATATCCGCCACCTTGGGGAGGAAGCAGGGGTACAAATCAGGAGTTCATCCAGATCCTTCTGCAGGGTGGCAGAGTGAAGGACTTGAGAATGTGAGCAGCCTAATTCAAGAAAAGGCTGTTTCCTTGCCTATAAAATCAAGATGGCACAAAACTCACGGAGATGCCACGAAGCTTGGAGATGATCTATATACAAGCAGCGGGGAGGCACCTCACTCACACAAAACATGTAATCTGTGCCAAATAATGACACCAAATGCCTGTGATGACAAGTTTCTTTTTACAACAAGATGAGATTTCTTCCTAGTGAGGAAAGTCTATACCTCAAGCACAACGGGGCCGGAGTCAAGGAGCAATCAAGCCACTCAGGCCAAGCAGCAACAGAGCATCAGAAACCAGGGGTGCAAACATGCACATGGTGGGGGTTTCTCTTGGCCCAGGACGTCAGAGTGGGCCTCATGCCACATTCTCTCAACAACCCATGATGTCCTTATTTCATTTTAAAATTGCAGTGAGTCACAACATTTAAGCCATCAATACTGGTGATTATAAACTCAGTCTAAGGCCAATACCACCCCGATTTTCCTTATATTTAATAATAGATTAGTAAACAGTTTTACTGATGAACTAATATTTCTGTCATCAAGACATTATCATAATGAATTCAAATGTCTCTCTTTTGTTCAAAATCTGAAGTATTAGGTCAGGGTAGGACATAGGAGTAGACCATGCCACCAGCCACAACAGTTTGGAGACAATACCAACTTTGTCTCTGTCTCCCCATGAACCTAGTGTGCAATCATGACATGCAGATGTTGGGAGTACTCAAACTCCTACTGCACAGCCCAGTGGTCTTCCAGGCTTCGGAACCTTCCTCTACAAAGCCTGTCAGTTCCCCAAGAGACCAACAAGTTCTCACAAGAGGGTGAAGGGTGTGTGTGTGTGTGTGTGCGCACGCACGTGCGCATGTGTGTGTGTGTTTGTGTAGGGAAAATGGAAGTTCCATGGCCAGGATTCTCACCAGATACTAATCTCACCCACTGTATATGTGCAATGATGCAATACCTAGCCTACTATGCAGACACATGCTTGTATACCATTTGCAATAAGTCATTACTACCAGTATTGCTATAAAAAGAGGTTCCCCAGTGTTAAGAGCAGAGCCTAGAGAAGACAGCAAGGGAGCAGGAGACAGGGGAGCAGAGGCTGGAGGCGAGGGCAGAGTCTGGGGCAGTTGGGATTCTAGCACTTAACCTACCACCATGAGAATAAAGCTTGGCATGAGCCCCGTTTTACCCCCAACATTCTGTTGTCATTTTTCAGTCTCACCAAATCCACAGGGAACTTGCCCGAGGCTGAAACCCTCAGGTAAGACATTTGGCGCAGTTGGCAGGATTCGATGCAGACCAAAAAATGGAAAAGCTACCCTCATGGGAGGGGTACGACCCCTATGGATTGGGAGGTACCCAGGTATCCCCCAATGGGCATATGGTCCAAGGTGGCTTCCCTACTAGAGGAGTGGGCCCCTCCCAGGACTGGGGGGAGGAGGAGGAGAAGGTGACGCCTGAGGTGGCAGAGGAGGCCCACTGTAAAACAGGGAAATCCTTAAGGAAACAGGTGCCCGTGAGGCAGTGGGAGCCTGGGTTGGTTATTTCTCAGTGTTAAGAAAGGCCATAAAGGAGGACATACTCCTGCAAGAAGCATAAGAACACAAGCTGTGAGCTGCTTTGGAGGAGTTAAAAAATTTGTTCATGACTGAGATGGCGTTACTGCAAGGTGCTGTGGAGGGGATAAAGGATGTAATGGTAGCACAAGAAGCAGCAATACAAGAACAGAGAGAGAGGTGCTGTGGGGCAAGTTAAGGATGTAGTGGTTCAGTCAGCTCCGGAAATTTTAGAAAATATGTCAGATGAGGACAAGGAGGTAGAGGAGGTGCCAAATGCATCAACCCCTCCTTGACTGAAATCCTGCCCAGTTAAGAAAATAAAGACACAGCAAATGCAAGTTCCTCAGGGAGAGTTGCAACCTCCTCCCAAGGTCATGGAGCACTCCACGTTCCACCCCTATACTCAGGCAGAGCTGGTGGATTTGGGTTCCTGGTTTCAGCAGAAACCCTCAGAGTCCATGGCAGCCTGGCTTCTGTGCCTTTGGGATGTAGGGGTGGATGGGATTATTCTGTCCAGATTAGAGATGGAAAAGCTGGCTTCCCTGACAACTTACCCTGCCATGCTACAGCGATTACAAAATGCATACCAGACCAAGGAACCACTTCCTCCTTAATGGAGTGATGGCCCCAATTGATACTGAACGGCCCAATCAGGGTGACTTACCATCTTCCCCCACTAGATGGCGGATGTATGCCGAGCTCCAATAAGTGTTACAGGAGTTGGGTGCGAAAAATGCCATTTATAACCCAGATGAGAACGTGGTTACCTCAGGGATGAAAGGTACCATGATTCAGATGGCTCCCCTGTTCCTCTTTGGCCCTTCAGTGGTCATTCATGCCCCTCACTTAGGGCAAGCTATAAATTGAGGATGACCGTACTGTAGTTTTGGGAGAGGCTGAAATGATACGGGCATGGAAGAGAGTGTAGTCCACTACTGAGAGGAAGAGTTTAAAGGACCCTGTAAAGGTCATGAGGACCCAGATGTGGGTTGATCTGATAAAGGCAAGAGTCAGATAAAGAGAAATTGGATGGGAAGTCAAATAAAATCTTACTGGAGCTGTGGCAACAACAGAAGCTGGAGCAGTGGTTTTGGCAGTTGGCTAAGGCAAGGGCCAGGAAGTGGCAGCTGGAGGCAAAACCCAAAGTCTGGCCAGTGTGTCTGCAGGACTTTCTGCTAGACAGTGACCCAATCCCACCTGGACAACTGGTGGTACAGTCGACTGAGGGAAGGGTCAAGGCACTCACTATGGGGGCCGGATGGGAACTGGGTCCACATGATGAAATATCATTTCACTGGTCTCCAGTGAGCATGCAACATGTCCTGGCTCTGGTGCACACAGGAGCTGAGTGCTCCGATTTATGGCAACCCTGGGCACTTTCCCAGGACCTCCTGTTGGGAATAATGGGGCACCTATCCGCAAAGGAGTATATTGTGTATATCTCTCCCATCCCTGAATATACTTTGGGGATAGATATCATGCAGGGGCTATGGCTGCAGACCACTGCAGGTGAGTTCAGACTGACAACACATGTGGTAAAAAGGCAGTTCTGAGGGAACATGTTCAGCACCCACCCATAGGTTTCCCTGTGCCTCAGCAGGTGACTAACACCAAGTGATACAAATTGCCTGGAGGGCATAAAGAAATTGGAGAAACCCTCCAGGAACAGAAGGTGGGTATTACAAAGCCCACCAACAGATGGACTGGATTAAAGATGGTAACGTCAGAGGTGAGACAAAGACCACCTCCTAAAACCACAAAAAATACAAAAATTAAAATTAATTCAACTAGTACTGAAAGAGCAACAGGAAAGAGGGCTGCACCAGACCACGTACACCTGGAGAAAAGAGTGGACCTCATGGAACAGGGCACCATCACCACTCCCCTGCAACCCCCAACATCGCTCCAAAGGCTGAGCAGCTCGAGAGAGCAGAACTTTGGGCACTAGAGGGCGCCACATACAAATATGAAACGTCAAAGGAACCTGGTTCAAAGCAAAATATCAACACCAGGGAAAGGACCAAATGAGACTGAATTAATAAATTTTCCCGGAAGAGCATAAACATGCTCATGGAGGTACGGAAAGACATTCAAGAATTCAGGAACGAATTTAGGATGGAGATCCAATCATTGAAGAGCACAACGGAGGGTATTAAAAGCAGATTAGATATGGTGGAGGAGATGATAAATGAAATAGAAACTACGGAAGGAGAGGATTAAAGATGGCAACATGAGAGGTGAGACACAGGCTTCCTCCCAAAACCGCATATAATATGAAAATATTACTAATACAACTACTCTTGAAAGAGCAACAGGAAAGAAGACTGCAACAAACTGCAAACACCTGGAGACAACAGCAGACCTCACAGAAAAGGGTAATGTACTAAAGCTGTGGTCCTGCGGGATCCAAGCCCTTCCCCCACCCCAGCTCACCAGCAAAAGGAAGAGGAACTGAGAAGGGAGGGAGTGGAGATCTGGGACTGCTGAATACCTAACTCCGGAAATCTGCTCTGGGAGCACAAACCTACATTTCACAGTGCTTGCATGATTATCTCGTAATCAGGGGGTTGGAAAGCTAAGACAGACAGAATTCCTGGAGAGACTGAGATTCCAGCTGCCTGTGGAAAGCAGGAATCCATATCCAGCTGCTCTGGGACAAAAGAAAGGCAGGCAGTCAGAGAGACTTCCTAACAAAGAAGCCCTTAGCAAGAGGGCTGCTAAAGGGGCAAGGAGTGCAGAGCTTACTGCTCAGGAGAGAGGACAGATAGACAAAATCATCCAGGTGCACTCTGCCCAGCAGATTGGGAGCTTTCACGATCTTCAGGTGCTCCAGCTCCCTGGCTGCCCACACAGCTCCAAGATAGGCAGCCTACTGCGCCTTTCTCCTGGCCAACCCCACCTGGCTCACAAACCAGCAAACCCTACCTTGGCATTAGGCCAGCCAGAGGGAAGATCTGTCACAGTAACTAAAAACTCAAAGCACAGAGGCTTATACCCATGTGTTCGGCCCACTGGTTCAGGCAGTGGAGACAGGCATAGCAGACGGGAGGCAGGAAACAGCTCTTTCCTCCCCCCAGGCACCAATACCACTCCCCTGCATCCCACATATTGCTTCAGGGGCTGAGCAACTCCAGAGAGTAGAGCTTCTGGGCACTACAGGGCGTCAAACACAAATATGAAATGCCAAAATAACCTGGTCCAGCGTAAAATTATTAATACCACTCCTGAGAAAGATTTAAATGATACTGACCTCATGACTCGCCGTGAAAGGGAGTTCAAAATAAAAATTATTAACATGCTCATGGAGGTACAGAAAGATATTCAAGAACTCAGGAATGAATTACGGTCGGAGATCCAATCATTGAAGAACACAATGGACAGTATTAAAAGTAGACTGGATACGGTGGAGGAGACGATAAATGAAATAGAAACTAGAGAAGAGGAATAAAAAGAAGCTGAGGCACAGAGAGAAAAAAGGATCTCTAAGAATTAAAGAATATTGAGAGAACTGTGTGACCAATCCAAATGGAACAATATTCACATTATAGGGGTACCAGAAGAAGAAGAAGAGAGAAAAAGGGATAGAAAGTGTCTTTGAGGAGGTGATTGCGGAAAACTTCCCCAACCTGGGGAAGGAGATAGTCTCTCAGGCCATGGAGGTGCACAGATCTCCCAACACAAGGGACCCAAGGAAGACATCAAGACATATAGTAATTAAAATGGCAAAGATCAAGGATAAGGACAGACTATTAAAAGCAGCCAGAGAGAGAAATAAGATCACATACAAAGGAAAGCTCATCAGGCTACCATCACACTTCTCAGCAGAAACCTTACAGGTCAGAAAGGAGTGGCATGATGTACTTAATGCAATGAAGCAGAAGGGACTTAAACCAAGATTACTTTATAGGGCAAGATTATCACTGAAATTTGAAGGAGGGATTAAACAATTTCTAGATAAGTAAAAGCTGAGAGAATTTACCTCCCACAAACCATCTCTACAGTGTATTTTGGAGGAACTGCTAGAGATGGAAGTGTTCCTAGAGTACAACAGCTGTCAGCAGAGGCAATAAAATCACAGTAAAAAAGTAGAACAGCTAATTACTAAGAAAATGCAAAATTAAATTAACTATACCCAAACTCAATCAAGGGATAGACAAACAGTACAGAATGTGATACCTAATACATAAAGAATGGAGGAGAAAGAAAAAAGAGGAGGAAAAAACAAAAAACAAAAAAAGAACCTTTGGATTGTGTTTGTAATAGCATATTAAGTGAGTTAAGTTAGACTATTAGATAGTAAGGAACTTAACCTTGAACCCCTGGTAACCACGAATCTGAAGCCTGCAATGCCAATAAGTACATACCTATCAATAATCACCCTAAATGTAAATGCACAGAATGCACCAGTCAAAAGACACAGAGTCACTGAATGCATAAAAAAACAAGACCCATCTATATGCTGCCTTCAAGAGACTCACTTTAACTCAAAGACATACAGAGACTAAAAGTGAAGGTATGGAGAAAGACATTTCATACAACTAATAGGGAGAAAACAGCAGGAGTTGCAGTACTTATATCAGACAAAATAGACTTCAAAACAAAGAAGGTCACAAGAGACAAAGAAGGATATTACATAATGATAAAAGGGTCAATACAACAAGAATATATAACCATTATAAATATCTATGCACCCAACACAGGAGTTCCTACATATGTGAAACAAATACTAACAGAATTAAAGGGGGAAATAGAATGCAATGCATTCATTCTAGGAGACTCAACACACCACTCACTCTGAAGGACAGATCAACCAGACAGAAAATAAGTAAGGACACAGAGGCACTGAACAACACATTAGAACAGATGGACCTAACAGACATCTACAGAACTCTACACCCAAAAGCACCAGAATACACATTTTTCTCAAGTGCACATGGAACATTTTCAAGAATAGATCATATCGTAGGACACAAGAAGAGCTGCGATAAATTCAAAAAGATTGAAATTATACCAATCAGTTTCTCAGACCACAAAGGTACATAACTAGAAATAAATTATGCAAAGAAAATGAAAAATCCCACAAACACATGGAGTCTTCACCACATGCTCCTAAATAACCAGTGGATCAGTGACCAAATAAAAACAGAGATCAAGCAATATATGGAGATAAATGACAACAATAATTCAACACCGCAAAATCTGTGGGATGCAGCGAAGGCTGTGCTAAGAGGAAAGTATACTGCAATACAGGCCCACCTCAAGAAAGAAGAACAATCCCATATGAGCAGTCTAAACTCACAATTAACAGAACTAGAAAAAGAAGAACAAATGAGACCCAAAGTCAGTAGAAGAATGGACATAATAAAGATTAGAGCAGAAAAAATAAAATCGAGAAGAATAAAATAATAGAAAGAATCAATGAAAGCAAGAGCTGGTTCTTCGAGAAAATAAACAAAATAGATAAACCTCCAGCCAGACATATCAAGAAAAACAGAGAGTCTACTCTAATAAACAGAATCAGAAATGAGAAAGGAAAAAGTCACTACAGACAGCACAGAAATACAAAGAACTACTAGAGAATATTATGAAAAATTGTATGCTAACAAACTGGATAACCTAGAAGAAATGAACAACTTTCTAGAAAAATACAACCTTCCAAAGCTGACCCAGAAAGAAACAGAAAATCTCAACAGACCAATTACCAGCAATGAAATTGAACTGGTAATCAAAAACCTACCTAAGAACAAAACACCTGGAACAGATGGCTTCACCGCTGAACTTTATCAAACACTTACTGAAGACCTAATACCCATCCTCCTTAAAGTTTTCCAAGGAGTAGAAGAGGGAATACTTCCAAACTCATTCTATGAGGCCAGCATCACTCTAATACCAAAACCAAGCAAAGACACAACAAAAAAACTAAACTACAGACCAATAATCCCTGATTAACATGGATGAAAAATATTGAACAAAATATTAGCAAACTGAATTCAAAAATACATCAAAAGGATCATGCATCATGATCAAGTAGGATTTATTCCAGGCATGCAAGGATGGGTCCACATTCAAAAATCCTTCAATATCATCCACTACATCAACAAAAAGAAGAACAAAAACCACATGATCATCTTCATAGATGCTGAAAAACCATTTGACAAAATTCCACATCCATTCATGATAAAAACTCTCAACAAAATGGGTATAGAGGGCAAGTACCTCAACATAATAAAGGCTATATATGACAACCCCATAGCCAACATAACGCTTAACAGCAAGAAGCTGAAACCTTTTCCTTTAAGATCGGGAACAAGACAAGGACACCCACTCTCCCCACTTTTATTTAACATAGTACTGGAGGTCCTAGCCATGGCAATCAGACAACACAAAGAAATAAAAGACATCCAGATTGGCACGGAAGAAGTTAAACTGTCCGTGATGGCAGATGACATGATACTGTACATAAAAAACCCTAAAGAATCTACTCCAAAACTACTACATCTAATATCTGAATTCAGCAAAGTTGCGGGATACAAAATTAATGCCAAGATATCTATGGCATTCCTATGCACTAACAATGACCTAGCAGAGAGAGAAATCAGAAAAACAATTCCATTCAAAGTTGCATCAAAAAGAATTAAATACCTAGGAGTAAACCTAACCAAGAAAGTGAAAGACCTATACTCTGAAAACTACAAGACACTCATAAGAGAAATTAAAGAAGATACCAATAAATGGAAACACATCCTGTGCTCATGGATAAGAAGAATTAATGTTGTCAAAATGGTCATCCTGCCTAAAGCAATCTACAGATTCAATGCAATTCCTACCAAAATACCAACGGCATTCTTCAACGAACTAGGGAAAATCATTCTAAAATTCATATGGAACCACAAAAGACCATGAATAGCCAAAGCAATCCTGAGAAGGAAGAATAAAGTTGGGGGGATTATGCTCCCCAACTTCAAGCTTTACTACAAAGCCACAGTACTCAAGACAATTTGGTACTGGCACAAGAACAGACCCATAGACCAATGGGACAGACTAGAGAGCCCTGATATAAATCCAACCATATATGGTCAATTAATATATGATAAAGGAGCCATGGACATACAATGAGGAAATGGTAGCCTCTTCAACAGCTGGTGTTGGCAAAACTGGACAGTTACATGCAAGAGAATGAAACTGGATTATTGTTTAACCCCAAGCACAAAAGTAAACTCTAAATGGATCAAGGACAAGAATGTAAGTCATGAAACCATAAAACTCTTAGAAGACAACACAGGCAAAAATCTCCTGAACACAAGCATGAGCGACTTCTTCCTGAACGCATCTCCTCAAGCAAGGGAAACAAAAGCAAAAATGAACTCATGGGACTGCATCAAACTTAAACTTTTCTGTATGGCAAAGGACACCATCAACAGAACAAAAAGGCATCCTACAGTATGGGAGAATGTATTTGTAAATGACATATCCAACAAAGGGTTAACACCCAAAATACATAAAGAACTTACACACCTCTACACCCAAAAAGCAAATTACCCGATTAAAAAATGGGCAAAGGATATGAAGAGACAGTTCTTCAAAGAAGAAATTCAGATGGCCAACAGGCACATGAAAAGATGCTCCACATCACTAATCATCAGGGAAATGCAAATTAAAACCACAATTAGATATCACCTCACACCAGTAAGGATGGCCACCATCGAAAAGACTAAGAACAACAAATGCTGGCGAGGATGCGGAGAAAGGGGAACCCTCTTACACTGCTGGTGGGAATGTAACCTAGTTCAACCATTGTGGAGAGCAATATGGAGGTTCCTCAAAAAACTAAAAACAGAAATACCATTTGATCTGGGAATTCCACTCCTAGGAATTTACCCAAAGAAAACAAACTCTCAAATTCAAAAAGACATATGCATCCTATGTTTATCGCAGCATTATTTACAATAGCCAAGACATGGAAGCAACCTAAGTGTCCCATTAGTAGATGAATGGATAAAGAAGAGGTGGTACATATACACGATGGAATACTACTCAGCCATAAGAAAGAAACAAATTCTACAATTTGCAACAACATGGATGGAGCTGGAGGATATTATGCTCAGTGAAATAAGCTAGGTGGAGAAAGACAAGTACCAAATGATTTCCCTCATTTGTGGAGTATAACAACGAAGCGAAACTGAAGAAACAAAACAACAGACTTACAGACTCCAGAAACGGACTAGAGGTTAGCAAAGGGGAGGGTGGGGAGAGAGGGAGACGGGGATTCATGGGTATTATGATTGGCACACATGGCGTGGGAGTGATCAGGGGAAAGCACAGAGAAGGCAGACAGTGACACTGTGGCATCTTACTATACTGATGGGCAGTGACTGCAATGGGGTGGCGGGGACACGGTTACAGGGGTGAATATAGTAACCATATTGTTTTTTCATGTGAAACCTTAAGAGTGTATATCAATAATATCTTAATAAAATATATAAATTAATTAACAAAAAAATAAAATGAATGACAAAGCAGTAATAAATAAATAAATAAAGCCCTCCCACAGCCCTTTTATTCCCCGGTGTGGGCTATAAAAAATCCAGACAGCTCCTGGCATATGACCATGGATTACAGAGACTTGAATAAAGTCACACCCCCTTTGCACATTCCTGTCTCCTCTATAGCAGCCCTTATGGAAAACCTCAGTCATGAACTACGGATGGAGCATTATGTTGTGGGCCCTGTTAATGCCTTCTTTTCCATTGACAAGGCACAGGAAAGTCAGTAACAGTTTGTTTTGACAGTGAGAAGGCCAGCAGTGGATGTTCAGTGTCCTCCCACAGGGATCCCTCCACAGCCCCACCATCTGTCACAGACTCGTAGCCCAGGACTTGACTACATGGGAGAAACCGCCAACGGTGCGGCTGTACCATTATATCAATGATGTCATGCTCACGTCCAATTATCTTTCAGATCTAGAAGGTGCAGCACCTAGACTGCTGCAACATCTACAGGAGAAAGGATGGGCTGTGAACAGCACCAAGGTTCAGGGACCTGGTTTGTCAGTAAAGTTCCTGGGGTCTGGTCGGATAAGATTAAAGTTATCCCAGAAGCAGTCATAGATAAAAGTCCAGGCTTTCGTTACCCGTACAACTGTCGCATTGTTACAAGAGTTCTGGGGTCTTTTAGGATACTGGAGAGTGCTTATGCCACACCTGGCACAAATTCTGAGGCCCTTATAGTACAAAAGGGTGTATGGTAGGACTGGGATGAGACATATGCAGCTCATTTTATCACTGTAAAATGGGCAGTCAAGGCCGTGAAGGCCTTGAGTGTGATGGACCCATCCCGTCAAGGCCCTGTGAGCTGGATGTTCATGTGACTGAAGACGGTTATGGCTGGGGCGCCTGGCAGTAGCCTGAATGAACTTGCCAACCTACTGGATTCTGGTCACAACTGTGGAAAGGAGCAGAAGTCTGGCACACCTTAACAAAGAAGCAATTGGATACCATGGACCACCCCTTGTTAGCTACAGAGCCCATCACCAGAATAGCCCCAATAAAGGTAATAACCACCTATCTCCACACAGGAGCATGGCACAGACACCTGCACCGGCTAAGTGGGGTGTGTACCTACAGCAGTGTAGCACCCTCTATACCAGCCCCGTGAGTGGAGAACTCCAATGCTTATTGGGGCCAGTGACCTATACCAGTGAAAGGCAAGAAGAATTTGCTTTAGAACCATTAGTAGCAGAGAGCCCTTATGGGGAAGGAAGAGATCCTATACCTGAAGATGCTTGGTACACAGATGGCTCCAGCCATGGGCAGCCCCCAAAATGGGAGGCCATAGCTTTCCATCTTAAGACTAAGACAATATGGATGGAGTGAGGGGAAAAGAAGTCAGTAGGCAGAGCTGTGGGCAGTGTGGCTTGAGATCACCCAGGAGCCCTCCCCTATAGTTGTCTGCACTGACAGCTGGGCTGTCTATCGAGGCCTGACCCTGTGGCTACTGACATGGTATCACACCACTGGATGCTTGGTGACCAACCCCTTTGGGGGCAAGAATTGTGGCAAGACTTATAGGCCTGTGGTCAGACTAAAATAATTACAGTATACCATGTGACAGGCCATTTGCTGCTGGCATCCCCAGGAAATGATGAAGCAGACACACTGGCCCAGGTGCACTGGCTAGAAGGATAGCCTGCCTCTGATGTGATGCAATGGTTACATCAACATTTGTCGCATGTGGGGCAGAAGACAATGTGGGCTGTAGCCCATCAGTGGGGCCTACCTTTAACCTTTGAAGATGTCAGCAGAGCCCAGCAGGAATGCATTATGTGCTCTAAAGGGACTTATACCTAGTTCCACAGCAACTGGAGATGATAGCTAAGGAGCCAATACCCCTCATCAGGTGGTAGATAGACTATATTGGGCCCTTGCCTGTGTCAGAAGGGTATCGATATGTCATGATTGATGCAGACATAGCTACTGGACTTCTGGTTGCTTTTCCTGCAAGTTGTGTAGACCAGCAAATTACTAAAAGAAGCCTAGAGTTTCTCTTTGCAGCCTATTGTCAACCACAGGTAATTAAGAGTGATCAAGGCACCCACTTTACTGGACATGCACCATAAGAATGGGTGCAAAAATTAGGAATAAAGTGAAAATTTCATGTACCATATAATCTTACCAGGACAGGCTTGATAGACAGATACAATGGTTTATTAAAATCTTGTCTGAACTCAAACACCAACAGTTTATGGGGATGGTCAGTCTGCTTATGGACAGTGTAATGGCATTTGAATGAGAAGCCCTGGAAGGGGACATTAAGCCCCATAATGCTGCCTCCCTTTTACAACTGCAAGTAACACACATTGCTGCCTCCCCTTTACAACTGCCAGTAAGAACCAAGGAGGAATTATTGAAGCCAGGGTTCAGCCACCAGAACAATATCTTGCTGCCAGCACCAACTGCAATAAACCCTGGAGACTCCATTCAATGGACATGGCCTTGGACATTTTGACACATGGACTGGCGATGGCTCTCCATCCTGGCACCTCGGAGATAAGGCCTGGAAGCTGGTCCTCCTATGTATTCCTGGAGTAACAGCAGAGTGGTCCCCAAAGATCATGGTAGTATATCCTAAAAGGCTGTAAGGTAGGAGCTTCTTACCAGGGAGTTTTGTGTTATCATTATGGCCAGTGCATGCACCTCCAGCAGCAGTATACACAGACCCCTCAGTAACTCCCACAGGGAGAGAGCTAAAGGTATGATATACTAGACCCGGACCAGACCCCCGTCCTGCCACAGTCCTATCACAGGATTACTCCCTTGCATGCATCCTATCTTATGGACAAGATCTGTCTATGTTGGTGTCATTAAAACACGTGTCTTATCACATGGTTAATCTCCACTAAATGTGGATTGGGCACACACCCTAGCAAACACTGCTGCATACTAGGTGTGCATGGTACGTGCAAGTCATGGACTCATCTGAGCAGAACTGGTCTGAATATAGCTGGAATGACCACTTGGTGGCAATCAATCTTCTCAGGCTTGAGGATGACTATTACAATCGTTATTTTGTTATCTGAATCATAATTTCTATTATTATTTGTATATTGTTACAGCTTCTGTTGCTACTGTGGGATCTGGTTACAATGCTCCAGCTTTCTCGCATAGGGACCATCGTGGAAGACAGAGGATGCGACAGTTGAGAGCTGTGAATCCTAGAGGGGTGAAGTGTAGGGAAAATGGAAATTCCATGGCCAGGATTCTCACCTGATCCTAATCTCACCCAATATATATGTATGATGATGTAACTTAGCCTACTATGCAGGCACATGCTTGTATACCCATTGGCAATAAGCCATTACTGTCAGTATTGCTATAAAAAGAGGGTCCCCGGTGTTAAGAGCAGAGCCTATAGAAGAGAATAAGGGAGCAGGAGAGATGGGAGCAGAGGCTGGAGGCGAGGGCAGAGCGTGGGGCAGACGCTGAGCTGGAGGCAGAAACAGGATTCTAGTGCTCAACCTACCTCCATGAGAATAAACCTTGGCATGAGCTCCTTTTTACCCCCAACGTTTTGTTTTCATTTTTCAGTCTGACAGAGTCCAGAGTGAACTTGCCCGTGGCTGAAACCCTCAGGTGAAACAGTGTGTCATAACTGTGGTTCTGCCCTCAGTGAATTCAGGGCCCACCCCTCTCCCATGCACCAGCAACCTGTGTATCTTGAGCTATAACAAGCTCTCAGAGTCTCTGTTTCCACACCTGTAAACACAGGAACACCTATCCCATGTGCTGAGAGAGTACACAGAAAGCCATGCCTGGCAGGTGTGTGTGTGTGCAAGAAGTGCTGGGCATTATCACCTTAAACCTGTGTTCTTCACAGCCTTTCCCCTCACAAATGCAATTGTGATAAAACTGTGAAAAAATTAATATTTTGATTGTGGCAATTTACCTTGATTTAATCTCTCAGAATTATGCCAAATAACTTGCCTCAAAAACCTAGAAAGTAGGAAACCTATAACATTTTAGTTCTCCCTGAATACAGTTAAGAAATAACACGCCCCTAAAATATCTACCAAACCATTTACTATGTTTTCAAGCCCACTCAATCTTACTTATGTACTTTCTGGTTTTGGTGGTGGTGTGACAGGGGCCCAAGAAACAAAGATGACATATCTGTACCAGGTGCATGGCATCACACTCCCTGACATAGCCTATTCTAAAAAGTTAGAGCAAGGCCACTGATAAATATGAGACCTTAAGGCAAAGGGCTTTATGATAGATCAATCCTATTTCTAAGATATACTGATATGACATGGGGTTTAATACCCCAGACTAGCTACTATGGCTACTCAAATTTAAATTAAATAAAATGAAAACTTAGTTCCTTGGGTACACTAGCCACATTACAAGTGCTCAATGGCCACATGTGGCTGGCAGCTACCATTCTGGGCTCAGATACGGAACATTTCCACCATATCAGAAAGTCCTACTGGACAAAAGTTACCAAATATTAAAGCCTATTTTAAAACTATAATTATTAAAACCCTATGGTATTAGAGCATAAAGAGTTAGATTGATACAACAGAGAAGAGTACATAAATGGACCCAAATACATACAAGAAATTAAAATATGATAAAAGTGGTTTACAAATCATCAGGAAAAAGATGGATTATTCAATAAATGATATTGAGCAATGTGCTTCCCAACTAGGAAAGAAATCAAGTTGGATCCCTACTTTATCCCTTATATCAAGTTAAATCACAGATGGCTCAAAATTGTAAATACAGTGATAAAAATTATTAGAAGAAACTAGGGAGAATTTCTTTAAACAGTGTCAGGTAGGTGCACATTTTCTCAACATAATACAAAGTCCAGAAGGCATACATGAAAACACTGGCAGATCTGGCTTCGTAAAAATTAGAAATCTCTAAACGGCAAAATGATGACAAAAGGCAAATTGGAGGGAAAACTGCAGCACATATAAAGGGCAGGGACTTGTTTTACAAGGGGTCCTTCTAAACTGACATCCACTAAAATAAAAGCAAATGCAAGATACAGCGTGACATGGACAGCAGCACCTTCCTTGTAGAGAAGGCCCGCACGATTCAGCCCTTGGCTCACCTGTGGGTAGGCAGTTCCCATGCCAGACAGCACGGCTGAGAGCACATCCCTGCCTTTCTCCCCTGCCCGGCTGCACACGGATAGCTTGAGCAGGTCCACCACGACGCGGGTGTCATCCACAACCAGCAGACTGGTGAACTCATCCAAAGACTGAGGCTCTGGGCCTGATGTTTTATTTTGGCTTTCAACATCCTAAAAAGTTCAACAGTTAAAATGAGGAATGATATGTTAAGAAATAAACCACCACCAGTTTACCAAAACACTCAAAGGATATGTGACTACCAATGATGAATAAGGGACTTTACGAAGCATTTAAGACTATGAAACACCTAATTAAGAAATGACAGGCCCCTAAAATCTCCATGTACTACAGTTTGAAGACCAATTAACTGTTTTACAAATTACCAACAGCATTTGTCAAAAGGATGCCTTAAACTATAAAGAAATGACAGTTAAACCATGTAAAATCTTCCCCATACCCATAAGATATGCTTGGGAATTTTCTATCAATGTAATCTGTACACTGTACTTGTACATATTTTATCTAGATTCTCTATGGAATGAGACTCACTGACAAGAAAGACATCATCGTGTCTTATTCCCTGGCTTCTTTGGAAAAGAAAACAGATCAGTCTTCCTATTCCCCTTTCACAGTACTTCAGCAATGACACACCACACCTGTGACCAGTCACCACGCTTCTCTTCCGGAGAGGGAAGGAGCCCCCTGCCTGCCTGTCTTTCCACCTCCCACCCTGTGAGATGCCCCACCCAGACAGCACCCCACAACCTGCTGCTGGCCACATGAGAGCCCCTTGGAGCTGGCCAGTGGGGATGGGCTGAGAGAAAGGATATCCCCCAGCACTGGAGCTCAGCAGGAGAGGGAATCACTGAGACCCTGTGCTCAAGGGAGGAGGACCCAGGCCCTCCCAGTGCCCCAGGCAGAGTCTGCCTGGCCAAAGGTACCACAAGATGCCAGGAGTGCCTGTTCTCATCTCTCTTGCTTTCTGAATCTCAGCAAAACCAGAGACAACTCCTTCTACAAACAGAAACATGCTGGGGGAAGAACAGGCCACTCTTTAGGGCAAGGTGATCCATCCCTTGTGTGAACTCCACTGTCTCTGGCCCTGCTAACCACACTTCTCTAAGGAACAGTCTCTCCTCTCAAAGAAACAGACCCTGATCCAACCTCTGCATGCTGACCCACGGAATCTTTAAGTGAAATTCATCAGAAATTATGACATTCCAGAATCCGGGTCACTGAAGAGCAACAAAACTACTCAGTGGAATATATTAATCACATATAACATCTTTGGTCTTTCAACTGAAATAGTACTAACATTATTTAGTGGGGGTGTTAAGAAAAGCAGAGCTTAAGTCTAGAAGAATTTGGAAAAAAAGAACATCACTAGTTGAATATCCTTGAATGTGAATTGTAGCTCAATACTAACATTAAAAGTACTTTGCCATGATTTATGAGTCAAACCAAAACTGAAATGATAGGAACTTCGGGATATAATCTGGATAATGCCTGTGTTTTATAAATAAATTTGTAGGAAAGAAATCATAACATCCCTTTTCTACCTAAAAGCAAAAATTTTGCATAATTCAGAATAATTTGTTTTAAATCTTCATCCTAGGAGACTGCCAAATATCAGAAAGTAAGTCTAGACAATTTTTAAACAGTGATATTCTTATTATCACAGGTAATGAATAATTTCCATACAATATATTTTTCCAGCAGTAATAGCATAATAAATCAAACATTTCCAAATGTAATTGAAAATACTGTGTCTTTGTCCCCATGTGAAGGGTATGCTGGTGAGGGAGAGTATGAGCAAGGTGAGATGACTTGGCAGACTGACAGACAGACAGGCAAGATGAGAAGGGAACGTTCTGCCTTACAGGAGAACAGTAACAATTATATTGCAAAAAGAATGATGAAATTTGAAAAATCACCATGTGACAACTATCACAATAATAGTGAATTCAGCTAGAACCATCAACAGACACTAAAAACCAGAGAGTGAAAATGTGAGGAGGAACAAGGTATTTATTGGTATTTATAGTCTCAAAGTATCTCCCCAGGAATATTTAGTAACACATTTTTATTAACTTCTAGTGGACAAACTAGGCAGGTACTCTTAACCAAGTGGTAAAAATTAACATCACCAGTAACAAAGCAAGTCAACAATGCATACACCCCAATGGGATGCAAGGAAAAGAACTCTGCATCATTCCTTCGGAATTTCTGTCGAAAGGAAGGATATGAATATTAAAGAGTCATCACCCACCCTGGTTTGAGCCCTTGACTATCTATAAAGGAGACTATTGGGACAATGAACGAAATCTGAGTAGGTCTATGGATTGAAAAGTAACCGTGGATCAGTGTTAATGCCCTGTGCCCTGCAGCTCTCCTGCCAATGGTTGAGAAATGCTCACACCTGGAGAAATAAGTGAACAGTACATGGGAGTAGACAGTGTTGTGACTCTATGTGCTTTTCTGCAACTTCTGTGTACATTTGAGATCACTTCAAAATAAAATGCGAAGAAGAATGCCCCGTGACCTCTTTGGCTTTGGTCATGGTTTCTGCAATGATGCTGGCAGCTCCTGGGTCATCCGTCACTGGGATGAACGGCCGAGAAGAAGCTGAGGAAGCAGAGGGGGTCACCGCAGAGGGGGTCACAGCATCCTCAGAGATGATCTGGTTTAACAATACACAAGAGGAAACCTCAGCAACATGGCATACTCCCCACATACTCCAAAGGCCTTACTTTTACCTTTCAGAGCTTTAAGGTTTCAGAATTGTAGAGAAAGGATTATAGATTAATGATTAAATTATTATCATTTGGCAATTTTTAAAAGAATAAATCTATTTCTATTTAAGCACTAAAAAAGCTCCTTTTTAAATAGAGTATTTTCTAACTCAAGCCAAAATCATAGTAGGCACAAAGACAATAATTAAGTAAAAGAATGACTTAACTTTCCTAGACTTTTCTCCCTTTCCTTTCTGTTCTAATACTGCTTTATTACTTTAGGTTTCCTTTTACCTCTCCTATCTTTTCCTGCCATGGATTTGGACTCAGCCTGTCTTCACCATCAACAGCCAGCATACACTCCTCTCCATTCATGGGACTGGCCATGGCAGATGCATCAGTAGCGGGTGCCGAGGAGGAGAATGAGGGACACTCCACTGGGGCGATCATGCTGGCTGGCATCAGGGCCCCGACCACAGCATCTCTGCCAGGAGAGAAAGCCAGGCCTGCTGTGAGCCCCTAACCACTGCAGAAGAGCACAGTCAGAGGGACCCATGCTTGCTGAAGGACTCCATTGTTATTACAGAGTACATGCAAGACTTTTGGATATATACGGAACATTATTACTATGTGTTCATCAGCTAAAAGCTAAGATGTTTACTTCTGATCTTATTTATCTGAATGACCACAGTGTCGGAAGAGGAAAACTGACAAACATAAACATCATAGCAGAATAAAGCCTCCGGACTTTGAGAAGTCTGCTCAGGTGTTGTTAGAGTGATTTTCCATTTACTGAAAGCCATGTACCAAGGGCGCCCCACATGAAGTAGCAAGCGCTGACTGTCCTCTCAACAGCCCAGTTGGCCTTTGGTCTGAAACTAACATTCCTGTGTAAGTCTTTACTCCGACTCATCACGTCCACAACCGTGGCACACTGATGGAACAGGCAACTTACGTAGGCTGTGAGAAAATAGCATCAAAATGCTAGAAAGTCAGCACTATCAAAATCCTGCCTTATCAAGTGTGAGTGAAGGGGATGACATGTGGCCTTAAACACGATTATGTATCAGTATCAAATAATTCTTCCTGTCATCCCCCAAATATTAACACTAAGAGTTTATTGGCCATAAAGAATAACAAAAATGTTCTTTAACTTGGTTTTGTGAGTCATAGCTCAACCTTTATTTTATTTCTTTCATTTCTTTAACTCACAGATACCATTATTCACTATCAAAGAGTATATGATCTAAAACTCACAGTACTTAAAGACAATAACACAACATTCTTGAGACATTTCATGAATCAAAAAATTACAAAACCCTGAAGTTTCCATAACTGCATAATTACAAAATTAGCTAACAAGCCTACCTGGCATACATGATTTGCAGTGCTGTAAGTATATGAGATAAGGCCTGCTGTTTGGCCAAATTTCCATCCAATGACAAGAGAATCTTGGCAAGGGAAGGGCGATTTGGTTTAGAATTATTTGCACCACTGACTTTATTACTGGCAGCAGAAGAATCAACATCTGAAGGCACACCTGAAAAACAGAAAATAAAATTTGGGTTCAATTTTTAAGATCACAGTTTACTCTATTTCTATAATATGACCTTTCACAGTTTAGTTCCAAAAAACATTGAAATCTGCATTTTGTTACTTCACAGATTAGGCATTAGGTTCATTAATGGTTTTTCATAATTAAAAAAAAATTCACTTATATTATCTTATCTATACCTCTAGAAAGAAACTGTTTTCAGCAAAGGTTCCATTTAACTACAAAAAGATGCAGATACTTTTGCAAAATGCACTCATAACAATTTATGTTATAAATATGTAAGCCGTGAAAATAATTAAACTACCTTTATTTACTTACCACTGAAATGCAAGACAAAAAAATAATCCAAAACAATGAAAAGAAGACAAGACGTTCACCAAAAAACAGTCTTATTGGGCACACGCTCCAGCTCACTGTCCTGGGAGTTCCCAGGCCTTGGCAGAGGGAGGGGAATGAGGGGGAGCTCAGTGGTCTCCATCAGCAGAGGAAGCAGGGCTCAGAGTTCACAGGGCAGAACCAGAGAAGAGGAGTGGCCCAGCTTGTGGCCTAGATATGTGCAAGTGCCCTCACTCACCCCAGCTGAGGAGGCCGCAAAAGCGATGGGCACCTATGTAAACAGGAACTGCCCAAAGCCAAAGGAGCGGAGGCCCAGCACACGGGCTGGAAGAAGAGAGGGCTCCACCCAGTGCCTGCTCCCGCCAGCCAGGCAGGGAGACATCATACCCCATAGGGCACTGAGCAAAAGACTGAGAAGGGTACTGCCTCAGTGGTGGGGAATAAATAGCCCCCCGCTAACATCAGGCCTGAATCCACTTAACAAATTCAAAAACAAGAATAAAAAGAGTCCAACTGTTTCAGGTAACTTTACTGTATCCAAGCTCAAGAAGAGTGACAGATGCAGAAAAATCTCCAGCAACATCCAGAGTAGAATTCATGTATTATGAATACCAAAAGTTACCAGGTAGGCAGAATGGCAGGAAGACAGAAAAATATCACCCAGTTCAGAAATAAGAAGAAAAACCAATGCATCTATAAACACCCCAGAAATGGACACAGACATTAGAATCAGGACCAAAGGAATTAAAACACTTATTACATCTATTCTCCATATGTTCAAGAAGAGAATGAGAGATATGAGGGACTTAAAAGTAACTAAGTCTAATTAATTTCTACAGAGGAAACTACAATGTCTGAGGTTAAATAGTTTGGTGATGTTAACAGCACATTAGAAAATGAAGAAAAGACTAGCAAGTGAGTTGAAGACACAGCAATAGGAACCACCCAAAATGAAACAGAAAAGAAAGTAAAAAGTGAACAGACCATCAGTTACCTGTGGGACAACTTCAAGAGACCTAATACATGTAAAACTAGATTCCCAAAAGAGGAAAGAGAAAGATACAGGAAAAAAGATTTTTTCAAGAAATAATGACTGTTGAAGACATAGTGACAGATGATTTCCCAAATTTGATAAAAATTATAAATCAAAGGATCCAAAAATCACAATGAACGACAAGCACAAGAACCATGAAGATAACTATACCACAGCACATCATAATCAAATTGCTCAAAACCAGGGAGATAAAAAGAAAATCTTAAAAGTAGTCTGAGAAAAAGGACACATTATGTAAAGAAGAACAAACAACGACAGCAAATTCAACAATACAAGTTAGAAGACAGTGGCACTTCTTTAAAGTACTGAAAGAAAAGACCATCTACCTAGAATTCTATATATAGCTAAAATATGTTCTAGAAATGAAGCAAAATAATGACTAGTTCAGACATAAAAAGCTTCAAAGAAAGAATCCCCTGCACATCTGTGCTACAAGACATAAAAAAGGAAGTCCTTTGAGCAAAAGGAAAATGATGCCAGATAGAAACATGTCTCCACAAAGGAATGATGGGCACTGGGAATAGTAACTGCTTGGGTAAATAGACATTCTATTCCTATTATTTAAATCATTTTCACAGATTAAAGAAAATTACTAAAAAATACTGTAAAATTTACAACATAA
The DNA here is from genome assembly GCA_032199065.1 of Smutsia gigantea. Taxonomy (NCBI): domain Eukaryota; kingdom Metazoa; phylum Chordata; class Mammalia; order Pholidota; family Manidae; genus Smutsia; species Smutsia gigantea. The sequence continues at coordinate 203,042 of JAVSCE010001054.1, read as the reverse complement.
ACAGAAATGTATTAAACAATGGCACAATGGCTGGGAGGGAAGAAATAAAAATATGCTATTGTTGCTATGAGTCATATACTATACATGAAATAGCATAATACACCTAAAGGTGAACTATGATAGATTAAAGGTCTATAACATATACCCTATAGCAATCACTAAAATAGCACAGTAAGTTAGAGCTCATAGGAAACAAAGGAGAAAAATATAATTAATTCAAAGGAAGGCAGAAAAAGAGAAGAAAAAGAACAATGAACAACAGCTGGAGTAATAGAAAACAAATAGCAGGATGTTAGGTTTAAAACAAATACATCAATAATCATATTAAATGTTAAGTACATGAAACACCCCAATTAGAAAATATCAGAGCAAATTTTTAAAACCAAAATAATTACATGTTGTGTACAAGGGAGCTTCTTTTAATATAAAGACAAAAATAGGATAAAAATAAAAAGGTATGCCACAGTATATCATGGTATAAGGAATATCACAGTTTATGTAATACAGAACACTAAACAAAAGAAAGCTGGGGTGGCTATATTAATATCAGACAAGTTATATTTTAATGCAAAGAATTTTGAAGCACAGGAATAAAGAAGGCAACTGCCATGACAGCAGAGCAATTAATCAAGGAGATAAAAGTCAATGTCTGTATCACAAAAGTGGGAAGATCCTAAATCAGTGACCTAAGCTTCTAATACAAAAAACTAGAAAAGAACAAATTAAACCAAAAGAAGATAACAATAAATATTAGTGCAGAGATCAGTGAAACAGGAAAACAATGGAGAAAATCACAGAAAATGTAAACTTGTTCTCTGAAAAATTTAACAACAGTGATAAACTTCTAAACGGCAGAGAGAAGATACAATTACCAATATAAGGCTGAGAGACATGACATCACTACAGATTCTACAAATATTAAAAGGAAAATAAGCAAATATTGAGACCAACTTTATGCTAATAAATTCACCAACTTAGATGAAATGGACAACTTCCACCAAACACATAAATCTTACTAGAAAAGAAATAGATAACCCTGTATCTATTACAAGAATTAAATTTGTATATGTAAAAACACAAATTCTGCAAAGAAAACCAGGTGGCTTCACTGGTGAATTCTACTGAATTAATACCAATCCTGCACAAATTTCAAAGAAAAACAGAGAAGAAAGGAACATTTACTGACACATTCTGTGAGGTCAACCTTAGCAGAGCCTGAATTTGGGTCTTTTATAAAGCTATAGTAATCAAGACAATGTGGCGTTGGCATCAAAATACAAAAGTAAATCAATGAAACAGACCAAGAGTCCAGAAACAGATCCACACTTACATGGACAATTGATTTTTGACAAAGGTGCAAAGACAATGCAGTAGAGGAAGGATAGTTTTTTAACAACTCCAACTGAAACAACTGGATATCCCTATAAACCACTCCCCACCCCTAAATTCAATCTGTACCTCATACAATATATACAATCTAACTCAAGATCAAGCACAGACCTAAATATCTACACAGGACTTAGAGAAGAACACAAAGGAAAACAACTTCATAATCTTGAATTACACAAAGGTTTTTTAGATACAACACACAAATTATGATCCATTAAAAAAAATGGATAAACTGTACTTTTTCAAAATTAAAAATTCCAGTTCTTTAAATTTCACCTGTGAAGAGAGTAACAAGAGAAGACACACTGGTAGAAAATATGTAGAAATCATGTACCTGACAAAAGACGTACCCAGAATATAAAAAGAAAACACTAAACTCAGTAATAAGATAACAAAACACCTAGTTTTAAAAACAGGTAAAAAACATGAATAGACACTTCAGTAAAAAACATATTTGGATGGCAAACAAGCAAGATGCTCATCATCGTTAGTCATTACGGAAATGCAAAGTAAAACCACAATGAGATACCACAACACAGCTACAAGAATCTTGGCTACAATTAAAGACTGACAACACATGCTGATGGACAGTGACTGTAATGGGTGGAGGGGACTTGATAATATGGGTGAATGTTGAAACCACAGTGTTGCTCATTTTTAACCGTCATAAGATTGTATATCAATGATACCTTAATTAAAAAAAAGAAGACTGACAATACCAAGTGTAAACAAAAATACGGAGGAGCTGGAGCTTTCAAACAACCACTTTGCAAAACAGTTTGCATGCAGGTATCTTAAGATAAACATACACCTACTGTATGACCCAACTATTCCTCATCTAGGCATCTACTCTAGAGAAATCCAAGTGTACGTCCATATAAAGACTTACACATGAATGTTCATAACAATTTTATTTATATAGCCAAAAACTGGAAACAATTCAAAAATCCATCAACAGGCAAATGAATGAACAAATTATAGTATCTCCACAAATGAAATACCATTCAACAATAAAAAAGAATGAACTATTGATATACTGATACATGCAAAATGGATGAATCCCAAAATAATTATGCAGAGTGAAAAAAATGTAATAAAAGAAAGTACATACTATATGACGCCATTTATATAAAACTTAAAAAATGCAAACTGATCTACAGTGACAGAAAGCAGACAGCGATAGTGGGAGCTAGGGACGGGGCTGTGAGGGTGCACAAGGAACCTTGGAGGTATGTTCACTATCTTGACTGCAGTGATGCTTTCACAGGTGCACATGGGTCGAAGCTGTACATATTTAAATCACACCTTAAATATGTACAGTTTATTGTATTTTGATTTTACCTAAATAGAACTTGAAAATACCAAGCAGAAATAGAGTTGAAAATACCAAGTAGCCCAATACACTGCCTATATATTTCAAGTAGTCATTATAACGTTTTCTCTGCTTGCAGGCATTGCCAGAGATGACCTGAACCTAACACAAGAATCAGCATCATACTTCCGTCTAAAGTTTTCATTCCAGCATGCAGAAATCAGAGCAGAGTGTCCCATGATTACTCTGTGGCCGTGGTTCAGAATGCAGTTAATATGGTCCTAGAACTGCTGACCTGGTGGTACTATTAAACATTCTATCTATGATGCAGCTGTGCCATACAGAAGAATCTCATGTAAAATACAAATCCATGGTACCTAAATAGGAAGCACCTAAAGGGTCTCTTGCAGTCTGGAAGAGTACGGGCTCATGGACAGAAGGCGTTGCCACATCAACAGTTGTCCAGGCCACACTGTGCGAAGACCCACAAGCCACCCTGGTGATCTTCTGGCCTTCTAAGCCTTGCACAAGAGTGGGCTTCCTATTGACCGTGGTGGTGCCGTTGCCCTGCTGGCCATGGTCATTGTCGCCCCAGGCATATACCTGTTAAGGGGAACAGAAGCAGAATTTTCCAACATTTCAGTACATTATCTTTAAGTGTACTTAAAAATTTTTGCCAATGACTATAAATGAGTATTAATATCAACACAATGAATTTATCTATTTTATTTTGTTGCGGGAAGCAGGGAGAATCTCTTCAACTAGGTGCAATAATTATCTTTTCCTTTATTTTGGAAAGCAAATGATCAAAAATAATATACTCACTTTTCAAGTAATTCACTTCTTGGCTTAACAGAACTAGAAAGTATAGTTTATTTTTAATTCATTTGGATTAAAAAAGTTATCTAATTTGTTGTAATTTTGAAAATACAACATCCATGAGCCTGTCATGGTATACAGCCTCTCAAAGCAGAAGAATGAGTAATAGCTGCCAAAGTTAACTCTATTTCTAAAATGAAGTATGTACATACCCCATCACCTATCAATTTCTCAAGCAAACCCCTGCTAACACCTTAGCAGTGGGAGCACCCTCAATGACTGCAATCTCTTCACCTTTCCACGTGGACTTCAGCATGGGAAGTCCACTCCTCTATAACATGTATCGTTCAGCAACTCTCCCAGGTGCCCCCCACCCATGCTGACAACTGGGCAGATAAACATGGGAACAAAATGGACACAGCCCATTTTCCTGATTCTTCAAATACCAACACTCATCTCATTTCATCACAAGTCACTCTTTTGACACAACAAAACCTTGTCACGACCTCAGCTTACCTGCCCTGCATCCGTGACTGCCAGGCAGTGCAGGGCCCCAACAGCCACATGCACGATCTTCTTCCCTCTTAGCCCTTCCACCACCTGTGGCTTCCGCACATGCACATCAGAGCCATGGCCCAGCCGGAAGTAATCACCCTTCCCCCTGTGACGAAGTTGACAGTGCACATTTTAAGATAATGGCTCCAATTTGGCAATGGCCACAGGAAAATGCTCATTGTTTACAGTGTTAGAGCCAATTCAATGATAACATCACATGCAGTATCAACAGTCTTTGAAATTATCATAAAATAGCATGCCATTAGTTCAATTTAATTAATTCTGTCAACAAATCCTTAATGGGTGTTTACTATATTTAAGTTGCTGGTGTAGGTTTTCATATAAAAAGACTGAAAACATGACAACCTCAAGTGCCTCTTAAAAGCTCTCTGAGATACAATTCTTCCTCAATCTGCCTCTGGGTCATGATACTCAAGCAAAGGCTCATCACAACATCCAAGGTTAGATGGGGGGGGGGGGTGGGTATCCCACTCCTTTTTGATTAATAAACTAAGCTTTCAGAAGAAACACACATGAACTTTTTCAGGATCAAAGAAATCAGAAGTCTGTTTTCTGCCAATCTGATTATCAGGCATCTAGGATGGAAACAGAAGAAACCCTCTACATAAACTTCACCTAAATAGGAAAGACAAGTTGAGCTAAAATTTGTCTAGTGTTCTTTTCCAAATAATGCAGTTATAATGGGAAATTTTTTCTTATAATTTTGTCACTAATCCAAACTTGAAATAAATAAAAGGGAATAGACACCTGGATGAATAAGAAAATGTAAGTTTTACCATCCCTCCAAGGCACAGACACACTGGCGGGTGATATTTACATACCATGTCCACACTACTCCTGACTTGGTGAGAGCTAAGGAAAACTGAGCTCCACACTCGATCTGGCAGACCCCCTGTCCATTCAGCCTCTCGATGTTCTGGGGAATGTTACAGCCTTCACTTCCTCCTCGACCCAATTTTCCAAAGTCACCATCACCCCAGGAAAATACCAAACCTAGGTTTTTAAAAAAAATACTTCAGGCCAGTGCTTTCACGATGTCCATCCACCCAGAAAGGAAGAGTCAGGACAGGAGCTCACCTTCATCAGTCAGAGCCAGGGTCTGTGCATCTCTGCTTCCACATGCAACCTGGATTACTCTGTGACCAAGAAGGACTTTCACCTACTCAATTACAAATGTAAAAACAGAATCAAGCACAGGCACTGAGAAAGCAAGGGAAATTTTTTCCACAGACTGAAAGCCAATAATGTACATGTCTTTATGAACTTTCCTGCAGTCAAAGCTTATCTCCTTTTGAAATCAGCAGATGGTAAGCTTTCTGTAAGCAACAAAATGTATATAATCACCATTTTGGGCTTCAGCTGTGTTGCATTGTCCCCATGTCCCAAGCGGCCATACTCTCCAAGGCCCCAGGTATACAGTTCACCGCTAGAGGTAAGGGCTGCACTATGCGAGCTCCCACAGGCAATGTCGCGGATACGTTTGGTTTTCAGTGCCTCTATCAGCCGTGGCTTGTCACAGTTCCTAAAGCAAGATTAAATAAAATTCCCTATAACCAATCCAGCCTTTTTTAAAAAAAGAAATTAAAAAAGGGCATCTACACAGATCCACACTTAGCCAAAACAACATCTGTAGATCAACTATGAAATGTTAAAACAGAACATGTGAGGCCAAATCATTCATATTCAAATATATATATATATAAATTCCAGTTCCATTTATATGTAACTGATTTTCATAAATAACTGATCCTATTTAGTTTTCTGCAAAATTGCTTTCAAAAGGCATCCACTCTTATTATCAGTAACAGTTTCTCGTTAACACACAATAAAAAAAATATCCTTACATTCTGCTGAAGTGTCCAAGTTTGCCATCATCACCTTCCCCCCAGGAAAACACTTTGCCATCAACAGTCAAAGCCGTAGCGTGCCGGCCACCTGCAACATCAATGTTCACACAGAGCGGGCTGACAAAAGCTCACAGCATAACCGCCTATTCTGACTAGAATGTGGTATGTACTCAATGAATATGGGTTAAATCAGTGAGTAAACAGGGTAAAAAAAACACATAAAATAAGTGAACTTTCATTAAACTACAAAGTTCAAATCCTAGAAAGAATTTTACTTACAAGGAGGCAAAACAGTGCTATTTACTAATGGGGTTCCTGCTATGTTAAATATATAAAAGACCAAACTTCAGATGAAAAAAGTAAAAATAAGCACATTTGTGATTAGGCAAATTATCAAATGCAGTGACAGTTAAGTTTTAGAAAAGTGCACACCAATAGTGGAATTATTTAAGTGAATGTTCAATACTTGCAATTAAGGCATTCTACTCTCTTTCCAAAGCATATCGGCTCTGCTCTTTCCTCAGTGGGCACCATCCTCCCAGGCAATCCACCCCACCTCAGGACAAGAGTGCTTTCTACTGGCATTTATTACTCTGTCACCTGTGTCCCTGCCAGTTCCTGGGCCCCTAGGCCCCTAACACTTGCTCTGCCATATTCCTTACCAAGAGAACCCATATTATAAGGGCAACCATGTACTCAGCTTTCCAGACTCAACTGCCCAGAGAGGAGGGGATAGAGATGCTACAGAAGTGAATGAGGCTTCCAATAAAGTTCTTTAGAGGAGCTGAGTAGGCTGGAAGACAGGCTCACCTTGTGCCCACCTGCAAGGCCATGTTTCAAAGAGGATGGACAGGAAGAGGATCCTCCTGGGCACAGGGCTGCCGTACAGGCCCTAGACCTCACCTCCAGACTTTTATAGAGAAAAGCAAAATTCTATCTTGCTCAAGCCACTACTGTATACTTTGGAAATCTGATGAAAGTTATAGGCTCTTTCTTCAGAAAAATTATGTATATTTAAGCACAGAACGTGATTATTTCAAAGATGCTATGAACCCAAGATCATCACATCTCCAAGACTGAAAACCCACTCCTGGGAGGGGTATGCCCCATCTCCCTGGAAGGCCAACAACTGCTAGTCTCAACACCCTCATGTGGCAACAGTAATTAAACTCTAGACCACCTGGAGAATTACATTATCCAATTATTATTCTTAATAGTACAACTTGAAAAAAAATGCAAGGACACCCTAGGGAAAATGATTTACAGGGCCTAGTTATTTGCAGAGCATGAGCAATAGGCTTATCTACATACGGGTGCCAACTCTGTCCTGGTACCTGAGTGAACGGCCACCTTCTTGACCACATAACTGCTGAGAGCCGTGATCTGCCGAGGAATGGGCACAGTCCCGCTGGAGATGCCGAGACCCAGCCGGCCATTCGTGGCTTCTCCACAGGCGTACACTTTCCCTTCCACAGTCACTATAAGGAACAAGAGTGAGAGGACAACTCACTTTCCACAACATAAGGCCATGTTTTTAGTGCTAAGCATATTTTAAATGTTTTTTAAATATTAGAATAATCATACCTGCAAACAAACTTTTAGAACCACCAGCCACCTGTACTACATTCAATGCAGACAATGTCTCAGAGAATGAAGGAACCTTTATCTATAACAGGATTTTTTTAAAAGGAAAAAGATAATTTTATTTACACTTTGAAAATTACAGGTAGCCTTATTAGATGATAAAAGGAATTACTATTGATTTGCATGGTTATAAGAAAAAATTTGCATGGTTATATTAACCAAAGAAGTTCTTTTTTCTTACATTACACACTGAAGTATTTTAAGGAAAAAAAGGATATACTAAGATTTACTTTAAGATAAACAGGGGGAGGGGTGGGTGGAAAATAAGGGCAAAAACCGTGCCCAGCATCTGCTGGTGACTGCTGAAGCTGGCAGAGGGACACAAGGAATCAGGCCCCTGTTCTTTTACCAGTGCACATTTGAACATCACCATAAGAAAAGGTGAAAAATGAAATACACATCATGTTAAGATATAAACAAACACCTAATAAACTATTATTTTATTTCAGGCCATGTTCTCATTCTTGTTGATTCTGACATCTCTAAAAAACTATACACTTAAATTCTCATTGTAGATGGGTGTGATTTAATTTAAAGTTCTTAAAGCCCTTGACTAAAAAACACTTTATGGTTCCCATGTCAGAATTATCCAATAGTCACTGCTCCAGTGGAAGAAAGAATTTTCCTTACAGCTGTGGAATGCCAACCCTTTGCTTCACACACAGACTCCAACAAGGGCCACGTGCCTCAGGATCCCCTCGACAGCCCTGAAGAATCACAACTAAGATTCCCAAAACTCACTGCCCCTTGCCCACCTCTAAATGGAGTCTAGGAGCCTTAAAACACAAACATATTCAAGGCTGTTCAAGGAAGGATTCATCTGAACTTGAAATTCATTATACTTGAAAGAAGATACTTAAAAATAAGTAAGTTCTAATTCCCTTTTCAGTTTCTCCACAATGCAGGTGATAAGGGATCATATGAGGGGTGAATCTCAAAACACTAAAAAAGAAGCAGATGGTCACCTGAAGAGAAACTGCACCAAAATTTGAAGGACTTGGTTTTGTGGCTCTGCAGTTAAGAGACACTGAGGAATATAACAGATACTGAATTCAACCCTAGTTCAAATGAATCATTTGTGGTTTCTATTCTTTAAATCACATCTTGGTCATCTTCACATCACTATGGCATATTTTTACACACTGTTTTGTTCACAGTAAGCAAAAATGTTTATTGTAGAGAAAGCAAGATAAATATAATTATAGTCTATAATTTTCATCCACTTATCAAATCTTTTCAAGTGTATTTTCTAGTTTACAAAGCAGCAATAATGCAACTTTACCTGAAGTGCACTATTTTCCAAGGACAGAGGCTTTAGAGAAACCAAACCAAACTTGATAATGTATTTGAGTTCATGTGATTTTTTTTTTAGAAGCATCAATTTTAAAAACAACATATAGGAGGTAATACCATTATAAAAACTTTAAAAGAAGCCTAGCTGTTGTTGGGCCTCTGGGACAAGGGCACCAGAAAGCCCTGCCTCAGGCACAGGGTAACAGCTGATGCTGGAACCCCAGACCAGGGGTGGGGGAGTCGGGAGTCAGGGTGGAATACCTTAGAGCCTTTCAGCCCACCCAGCTGGTCCTTGTCGTTCAGTCCCCACACAAACACTTTGGTTCTTATCGTGGCCGCTGACTCCAGCCCTGCAGCCTTCTTTCTAATGAGGCTAGCCAAAGGAAAAATAAAGGCAGAAGTAGACACTCAACATAAGAAGTTTTCAAAAAGTAAAAAGAAAAGAAACCTCAAGCACACACAATTTGCTGGTTACTATCGAAAACTCTTTAAAGTTTTAATACAATAAATCCTTAAGTGTACCCAGGGGTATTCCAGAGGGTCAAAATTTCTAGATACCAGCATGCTACCTTTTAATATGAGAATTTCAACTTTTTATTTTTGGTGAATATCTTTCTATGATACACTATGCAGTTCTCTTTCGTCTTATAACAGCTATTTTACTGACTCAGAGCAATTCCCATCCATCACCTTGACACACAGCTATGACAGGTCTAACTGGAGAGGACACTGGTTAAATGGCCCCAGGAATCACCCCTGGAGCCTGGCACTGTGGCAACGTCCCTTAATCTAGACATCTGTTTGGTCATTTTTTTCCCCAAAGAAATAATAAAATAAAGGTAGCCAAAACACCTTTAAGGTACTGTGGCACAGACAAACGTACCTAAGCAAAATGCAATTCTCTTTACATCCTCTGCCCAGCACCCCAGCCAGCTGGGCTGGCGGTCCCCACGTACCTCCCCCACACCCGAGGCTCCTGAAGCCCAGGTTGGCCAGCTGGCTCCTGCCACCTCGCTTACTCCATTTCCTGCCCTGCCCTGAATGGGTTGGAAGTTTAGTCAACAAAGCACTTTAATTCTTGAGCTTGGTAAGACCACAGAGTACAGGGGACACCGTTAGATTTTCTTGGTTGTTAGTTTGATGCCAGGCACTAAGGAACTACTTCTTCTGTTTGAGATTTCAAGTTTTTTGTTTGCTTCTGTTCTATTTATATAAATAAGATGAACAACTAAAGCCCCAGAAACTAGGTTCTAGGTAGGTAAGATTTTTTTAACATATTATATACCAATGAATATTTACTTTAAGGGATCAAAATTTTATGATTTGGGAATAAAAATGTAGGAAAGCTCTTCATCTGATACCAGGCACAAGAGAGGAAGTACACAAACACTGTAATTATAGGTCTTCCTTGACTTACAATGCAGTTATGTCCCAATAAATCCAAGTATGTAGAAAATATCATAATGTGAACATGCATTTAATACACGTAACCTTCCAGGTGTCATACGTGGCCTAGCCTACCTGAGACATGCTCAGAACACCTACATTAGCCTACAGTTGAGCAAAATTATCTGACTCAGAGCCTATTTTACAATAACACTCATATCTCACATAATTGATTCAATATGTACTGAAAGTGAAAACAGAATGGCTGTGTGGGTACAGAATGGCTGTAAGTATACAGGTGGTTCACCCTTGTGACCGTGGGGCTGACAAAAGCTGTGGCTCACGGCTGCTCCCCAGCATCAGGAGGCTCATGCCACTTATGGCTAGCCTAGAAAATGACCAAATTCAAAATTCAAAGCACAGATTCTACTGAATTCATTTTGCTTTCACACCATCACAAAGTTGAAAAATCATTAAGTCAAAGCATCATAAGTTGGAGACCGTCTATACCTGAAATACCTTATAACACATTGTTAGTAAAAAATGTGTACAGGACAGCAGGAGTGACATTCAAGCTAAGTAATGACTGGTCTCGTGTGATTAACCACCAGCTGGAATGGAGACCGGCAGGTAGTCAGCGTGGGTACACCCCAGCTGGGTGCCTGCCCTGGGGGAGACTGCTTGGACTACTAGCTCATCCTGAAGTCTTTAGCTAATTAATGATAACTGACAGAAAAAAAAACCTACTACATTCAGATATCTAGAATTTCCTCTGTTAATGTATTCAATTGTGTAAAAATTTCATCAATAAATAAAAGCTCGAACTTTTTTGGTTATTTCACATATACAGTACATGTATTAATTACATTTGCCCAATTCACTTTAGTAGTACTGAATAAGAAAACGTGAATCTATAATTCTTTTTAAAACCCCAATGATTTATTTAAAGGGACTAGTATTTCTGAAACTTAATGTACATAGATACAATCAGCTTGAACTATAACATATAATGTATATTCTAGATAAGGTAGTGTTATATATACTATTTCCTTTCCAACTTCTATGCAAAGGTCCCAAAATAAAACAGGACAGAATTTAAACCCAAGGTCACAGAATCCTAGAATAACCTGATTTATTATCACAGTTGCCACCCACTGATGACTAAGAGAATGGGCATAATAGCAGTACACTGTACAGCTCCTTTGTTTCGAGAAGAGCTGCTTACATGACACTCCAGAAAGCCCTGGGCATCAAGGGCAGTGGTCAGCAGAGCTCAGCGAGCACCGTTACCTGCCTGCTTCTAGCAAGGACCTGGCCACACCAGCAATACAGCAGTGAGACACACCAACTCATTTCCCACATTCTTTCTCTCAGCAACTTCACTTTCAGTAATTCACCTAGGAAAATGCAACTTATCTTGAGAACAATGATTGTCTATGTTGTTTGCTGCTGAGACGTAAATGGGGCTTGGAATAGCCTCTGTACACACCTATCTTCCACACATGCTTTGGAATGAAAAGGAGATGTGCACAAACCTGACAGATAGCTTTCTCTGGCCTTGGTATATGCCATTTTCCTGCCCAAAACACCCTTCCCTGCCTACTTTGCTTTGATAACTCTGACTCTTCCTGGAAGCATGCCTTTGGGGGAAGTTTCCTTGCTCTCCTGGCACATCATGCTCCTTTGTAGACTCTCAAAGCACCCGCTTTGCGCTTCCCATGCGAGAAGGTGCTCTAATGAGTGTGTCCTTGTCGGATTCTATTTTGCATATTCACCAAGGCATTCGCAGGACAGAGAACGCAGCTCAGTGCACAGTAGGTGTTCAATAAATCATGGTGAATGAGTAAATATAGGAACAATCATCCCCACATTGCTCATACAAATAAGGAATTGAATGAGTAAATGAGAACACTGTCATAAGGTAAAATACTTCACTCAATAAAATCATATGACACAAGACTACTTAATGATATGGATTTTCTGAAGATGGATGTCGCTCATGTACAATAATGTGAATGCACTTAACACCACTGAACTACACACTTAAAAAGGGTTCAGATAGTAAATTTTATGCCATGTATATTTCAACATATATATTTTAATTTAAAAGTTAACTACAGATAGAAGGAGAGACATAATAAAGATTAGAGCAGAAATAAATAAAATCGGGAAGAATAAAACAATAGAAAGAATCAATGAAAGCGGGAGCTGGTTCTTCGAGAAAATAAAATAGATAAACCCCTAGTCAGACTTATCAAGAAAAAAAGAGGCTACTCACATAAACAGAATCAGAAATAAGAAAGGAAAGATCACTACGGACACCACAGAAATACAAAGAATTAATAGAGAATACTATGAAAAATTATATGCTAACAAACTGGATAACCTAGAAGAAATAGACAACTTTCTAGAAAAATACAACCTTCCAAGGCTGACCCAGGAAGAAACAGAAAATCTGAATAGACCAATTACCAGCAATGAAATTGAACTGGTAATCAAAAACCTACCTAAGAACAAAACCCCTAGACCAGATAGCTTCACCACTGAATTTTACCAAACATTTAGTGAAGATCTAACACCCGTCCTCCTTAAAGTTTTCCAAAGAGTAGAAGAGGAGGGAATACTTCCAAACTCATTCTACAAGGCCAGCATCACTCTAATACCAAAACCAGGCAAAGAAACCACAAAAAAAGAAAATTACAGACCAATATCCCTGATGAACATAGATGCAAAAATACTCAACAAAATATTAGCAAACCAAATTCAAAAATACATCAAAAAGATCATACATCATGATCAAGTGGGATTCATCCCAGGGATGCAAGGATGGCACAACATTCAAAAATCCATCAACATCATCCACTACATCAGCAAAAAGAAGGACGAAAACCACATGATCATCTCCATAGATGCTGAAAAAGCATTTGACAAAATTCAACATCTATTCATGATAAAAACTCTCAACAAAATGGGTATAGAGGGCAAGTACCTCAACATAATAAAGGCCATATATGACAAACCCACAGCCAACATTATACTTAACAGAGAGAAGCTGAAAGCTTTTCCTTTAAGATCGGGATCTCCCCATTCTATTCAACATAGTACTGGAGGTCCTAGCCACTGCAATCAGACAACACAAAGAAATAAAAGGCATCCAGATTGGCAAGGAAGAAGTTAAACTGTCCCTGTTTGAAGATGACATGATATTGTACATAAAAAACCCTAAGAATCCACTCCAAAACTACTAGATCTAATATCTGAATTCAGCAAAGTTGCAGGATACAAAATTAATACACAGAAATCTGTGGCATTCCTACACACTAACAATGAACTAGCAGAAAGAGAAATCAGGAAAACAATTCCATTCACGGTTTATCAAAAAGTATAAAATACTTAGGAATAAACCTAACCAAGGAAGTGAAAGGCCTATACTCTGAAAACTACAAGACCCTCATGAGAGAAATTAAAGAAGATACCAATAAATGGAAATACATCTCATGCTCATGGATAGGAAGAATTAATACTGTCAAAATGGCCATCCTGCCTAAAGCAATCTACAGATTCAATGCAATTCCTACCAAAATACCAACAGCATTCTTCAACGAACTAGGGAAAATCATTCTAAAATTCATATGGAACCACAAAAGACCATGAATAGCCAAAGCAATCCTGAGAAGGAAGAATAAAGCTCAACGTATTATGCTCCCCAACTTCAAGCTCTACTACAGAGCCACAGTACTCAAGACAATTTGGTACTGGCACAAGAACAGAACCATAGACCAATGGAACAGACTAGAGAGCCCTGATATAAACCCAACCATATATGGTCAATTAATATATGATAAAGGAGCCATGGACATACAATGGGGAAATGACAGCCTCTTCAAGAGCTGGTGTTGGCAAAACTGGACAGTTACATTCAAGAGAATGAAACTGGATTATTGTTTAACCCCATGCACAAAAGTAAACTCTAAGTGGATCAAGGACAAGAATGTAAGTCAGGAAACCATAAAACTCTTAGAAGACAACACAGGCAAAAATCTCCTGAATATCAGCATGAACAACTTCTTCCTGAACATATCTCCTCGAGCAAGGGAAACAAAAGCAAAAATAAACTCATGGGACTACATCAAACTAAAAAGTTTCTGTATGGCAAAGGACACCATCAACAGAACAAAAAGGCATCCTATAGTATGGGAGAATATATTTGTAAATGACATATCTGTCAAGGGGTTAACATCCAAAATATATAAAGAACTTAAACACCTCAACACCCAAAAAGCAAATAACCTGATTAAAAAATGGACACAGGTATGAAGACACAGTTCTTCAAAGAAGAAATTCAGCCGGCCAACAGACACATGAAAAGATGCTCCACATCACTAATCATCAGGGAAATGCAAATTAAAACCACAATGAGATATCACCTCACACCAGTAAGGAAGGCCAGCATCGAAAAGACTAAGAACAACAAATGCTGGCGAGGATGCAGAGAAAGGGGAACCCTCCTACACTGCTGGTGGGAATGTAAGCTAGTTCAACCATTATGGAAAGCAATATGGAGGTTCCTCAAAAAACTAAAAATACAAATACCATTTGACCCGGAAATCCCACTCCTTGGAATTTACCCAAAGAATACAACTTCTCAGATTCAGAAAGACATATGCACCCCTATGTTTATTACAGCACTATTTACAATAGCTAAGATATGGAAGCAACCTAAGTGTCCATCAGTAGATAAATGGATTAAGAAGATGTGGTACATATACACAATGGAATACTATTCAGCCATAAGAAACAAACAAATCCTACCATTTGCAACAACATGGATGGAGCTGGAGGATATTATGCTCAGATAAACAAGCCAGGCGGAGAAAGACAAGTGCCAAATGATTTCCCTCATTTGTGGAGTATAACAACGAAGCAAAACTGAAGGAACAGCAGACTCAGAGACTCCAGGAAGGAACTAGTGGTTACCAAAGGGGAGGAGTTTTGGAGGGTGGGAGAAGGGGATTAAGGGGTATTATGTTTAGTACACATGGTGTGGGGGATCATGGGGAAAACAGTGTAGCACAGAGAAGGCAAATAGGAATCTGTGGCATCTTACTACACTGATGGACAGTGACTGCATTGGGGTATGGGTAGGGACTTGATGATATGGGTAAATGTAGTAACCACATTGTTTTTTCATGTGAAACCTTCATAAGAGTGTATATCAATAATACTTTAATAAAAAAAAAGTTAACTACAGAATACTTAGAAAAAAAGGTATAAAGTACATACCAAACTATAGCATTTCACACAAAAACACAATTAGGGACAGAGAAAAAAGAAAACTACAAGAATACATATCAAATTTTTACAGTGATATTTCTGGTAAAAAGATTAAACATTTTCATTTCCACTTTTTGCTGGTATTTTTCTAAATACAACTTGTCTCTCTCTAAATTAAGCATTTTCTTAAAATTAAATTTATTTTTGAAGACTCAACTAAAATTTAACAAACATTCCTGTGGTCGTAACACTACTCTCATATGAGATATGGAATGGGCACCACAAGTAGCAGACAGCCCTCACCTCCCATTGTTGCCTTTTTCATCATCGTCTTCTTCATTATCAGAAGCTAGAAAAGGAACTGCAGCCAAATCTTCCTCCTCTGCACGGATCCGCCCAAGCAGGATCAGACCATGGATTTTACAATCAATCCCTGAGCTCCTGCACTGCTTTATTGCAATTTCAATATACCTGTGATACTAGACACAAAAAACAGTGTGCTACAGACTTTTTAGAATCAAACACATTAGATACTTTACCTGAAGAGTAGGACATTTGAGACATGAGATATAGGCAAAGTCAGAGCTCCTTTACTTAAGTTAAGTTAAGCAAAGTTAATGCAGACACATTGCCATAGGGTTTGCCTTCAAAGGAAGTCATTACTTCACCAAGTGTGTCTATCCAAGGTACCCACACTGATTTTCTTACTAAAATAAAATAGTATGATACCCCTACTGAATAACTGCATTCAAAATAAACCTTTCTGTCTTAAAAAGCTTTCTTGAACCAAGATAAACTAAGCAAGAGATTAAATGTCAGGTAGTTCACAGAGCCATCATTTTTAAAACAAAATAATAATTGAATATATACAAAGTAGAGAAAACAGCACAACTAGCACTGTGACCCCATCACCTAGTTCAACAATTATCAACGTATGACCAAATTTGTTCACATATGGATTATCATAAGAAAATTCCAGGCAGAATACTGTTTAAAAGCTTCAGTAAGTATCACTAAAACATGGGCATTTAAAAAATATATCAACATGACTATTATCACAGCCAGAACAATAATTCCTTATATCATTTAATATGCCACCAGCAGTCAAATTTTCTGATCATTTTATCTTTGTATCACTGACTTGTTCAAATCAGGATCCAAACAAAATGCAAGCTCCCTGTTATTCCTTTGCCACTCATCTGTCAAAGCTGGTTCTTTGTCCTGCAGATGCCCTGCATTCTGTATGGGCATTTACAGTATTCCTCTATTCCTGTATCTCATGAGAACAGGGGGATTCAGCAGGAAGCACACACACCACCACCAATGACTTCCTTTTGCCTCAAATGGACCTGATCAAACCTCAAGATCCTCCGATGACATTCAGCACAGGGTGAACAAAACAAGGGATACAAAAGACAAATTGAGAGATGAAAAATTCTACATGAAAAAAAAAAGACCCAGCTTCTTTCTTTAGCAAGAAAAAAAAACATGAAAATTAAGACTTAAGTACAAAGTGAAAGCATTGTTTGACTTACGACTCACACAAACCAACTTCAAAAGGACATTTATGGGATGACTGAGAACATTCAAACACTGAGTATTGTATGCTATTAAAGCACAATAGTTAGGTGTGATAATGGCACTGTGCTTAAACTGCTTAAGTCTTTGTTGGAGATGAATATTAAGGTACACATTATTGAAATAAGGTCATGTGTAGGACTTGCTTTTAAACACTCCAGAAGTAAAAAAAAAAAAAAAAAACAGTGGGGACCCATGGGTGGAGAGACACTGGCAAAATCACTCGAAACTGTTGAAGCTGGATGACAGGTTCATGGGGGATTCAGTAAATTTTCTATTTGGTTATGTTAGAAAATTCCCATAATGAGCCATTTTTGCAGAAAAGGCAATGCTAGAGAGTTCAGTAGCTTCATAGGAATGGTAATACTTTAGTTCTTAAGTTGGTTAGAGGGATGGAGAGTGGGTCGTAAGTTTTCTAAGTATTCACAATGCCTCATGTATCTCATACTTGACACACACTATTCGGTACTTATCAAATACTACATAATAAATTGTTTTAAATTAAAGATTTATTGGATTAGTTAACAGACCTTTTATGAACAATAATCTACATTAACTACTGATTAAATTAACTCTGTAGTTACTGATTTGCTTGAAATACAAAAATATTCAACACTGTAATTAAGACATTAGACAAGCTGTGTTGTTACCTAGCAATGAGTTGACAATAAAATGCACTAAAATTCCGTATTTTTTTCTGAAAAACTCTGTATTATCTTTCATTTTAAAAATTTGTTAGTTTATTCATTTAGTAACATGACTAGTATTAATTATAAACTAATCAGTATATCACAAAACAGTGGGATGACATTCAATAATGAAGTGTCCCACAATTCTATTCATACTGAGGATTGGAAGAAAATAAAACAAAAATCTTCTGGGGTACACAACAGCCAGGTCATCAAACCCTGGACCTGGGGAAGGAAGCTGGTACATTCCCGCAGACTCTAGATACAAGTCACCAGCCCCTCCCCCTTGAACAGATGAACCTATCAAAGGCCATGTATCCACTTCTTTTAAATAACATACTAGATCACTTTAAATTTGTCTTATGTGAGAAGATCTAATAATAATAATGATGGTGATGATAGATGGTGAACCACATTTAATTATTTAAAAATAAAGTCACTTATAATTAACTTTTTATCCACTACCATTATATCAATTAAGTCCTCATGAGACGACAGTATAGGTAACATTAAAAATGCCTTAATTTGTATTATTTTAAATATATTTAGTTTATTAAGACAGTATTAACATCTGTGCGGAAAGATTTACTGGGAGACTGGAAAGACAGTCTCACTGCCCCGTAATACAGTGGTACTGCTTACAGGAACCCTCACTGACTGTCCCAGAGAGAACTGTCAAGAGATACAATAAACTTGGATCCATTTTGAAAATTATCTTATTACCAATCAAACCAGCAATTCAGCACTTCATGACAAGCTCAGCACTTGAAGCCAACGAATGTGAAAACAAAGGCATTTCAGTGTCCCGACTGTGGCCAGAGAAACCACCCCACACTAGGAGATGTTTAATGAAAACAACACTGGGCTGGATGCAAAGGACAGCCTGACAGGGCTGGTGACAATTCTGCTGGCATTTACCCTTGCTTCTTACTGAAGACAGAATGAAATTTATTGTTTCCTTTTCAAGCTGACCTGGTAAGCAGCAAATTCAAGCTATACACATGTCAAATTTTAAGATAAATACAATTACTTGATTAAGGGTGAAAAACAGCCTCAATGTTAGTATAGACATGGTCAAAAATGTCACCCCCATTTGTCATTTGCAAATCATTGCAAAACTACCACACCTACTCACCTCTGTACAATCATTCAGAAGGGACACCGTGGTGTCAGTGGGGTTAATATTGATTGTCTTTAGTTCAATTAGATTATTTAGGGAATTTCCACCTACAGAAAAAAGGGGTAAAGGAATCAGACAAAGGCATTTTTATCGTAAGACAGAAGATACTTTTTGAGTAAACTAATTCAATTACCTGACACCACAACCAGGGAAGGCATATAGCTACTGTCAGCAGGATCTACTATCATCTTTAATCTATGAACAAGAACATCTGGGAAAATTTCCAAATGAATCCAATGCTTGAAAAGAAAAGGCATTCCTCAGTTAGTAAAATTCATGTGTATTTTAGCTACTACAACAGTATCACTAAGGCTTGAATCCACAATGAGATTTTTAAAATATATAATGTGGTATGAGAAAGAAAGAACTCGACTTTAAGCTGGAAGAAACAAGAGTATTCTACTACATTACTTGTCACCAGAAGAAAGTCTCACTCTAAGCCCCAGAAACAATGTGTTTATAAACTCCTGATCTAGAATGGTCGCTTTATATCCATCAAGGAGCAGGTTATAGAAAACACTAGAGTCAAGATGGACAAAAAGCCCCTCTTCCCAAATCTGACCTGCATGTCCAGAAGATGAATATCCACACATAAGTGCAATTATGATAGTATTCCAAAGATCAACACACATTTGTTAAGATATATCAGAAAAATTTCTAACCAGAAGCAGAATCTGAACTTGTACATTTTATGTAAGGTAGTTCAAAAAACAAATAACTACAACCTCTAACAACTGGCCAGTCAGATAAATCTGTTTTCTATATTGTTTAAAATCTCTGACATTAAAAACTGGATGCTATATTACTCTGTAACTTTAAAATAATTGTGAATGAAAACATAAAATGAGTACTGACAAGTGCCATCACAGTATAACTTAGGAGGTTTTTCAAAGTTCACTTTTAAGTTTTAAAAGGTAAAGCCATCTAAATAAAAGGGTTTCTAGAAGTGCCCCATGGCACACTACCTTTCCTTGGGAACCAGATGACTGCCAACAGGGCTCGCTGCCATCAATAAGACGAGAAGCCTGGTTCACAGAGGATGATACATTTAGGCTCTTCACCATCCGGGCCCAGCTGTCCAGCATCATTCCTGGCTGACTGCTGGGGCAACGCTTCAGCTGTTTTCCAGAACGGCCACAAAATATTGCAGACTGTCCTGTACAATAGTGGTCAAACAATGTTAATACTTGTTGGGTAGAACCTTTCAACCAAGAAATAAAGAATATTACATAGTGATGAGTTTCTTAATTCAAGAAAATAGTAAGTTTTCAAATAAAAAAGAGCTAATACCTAAAATCGTTTCAAAAAAATCTAGTCAAGTTATTTTACACCAATTTATGAGATGAAGTTCATATATTGCTATGATTTATTACACTTGACCCTCTCAAGTAACAATAGAGTGATGTCTTTCCAGATAGAAGGCTACATATAAGCTGAGGGTAAGTTCAGCAGTGGTGCTTATTGAAAACATTCTTATTAACAATGCTTTTATAAATGCAAAGCAAAAACAAGTTTGTGAACAATTTCTACTTCCATTAGTGGCAAATCTGGAAATTCAACTAGCTCTTCCATGAAGACAACAAGAAGAGGCAGACAAAACATTTAAAGAAGAATAAATCTTGAAAATACCAGTTAACAAGCTGATAAAGAATTACAGGACAAGAATCTGAGAAAGGCTGAGATGAAAGGAGGCAAGGAGGAGAGCATCACCATGGTTCAAAGGCTGCTTTTCCCTGATGCTGCCGGTTTCTAAGGAGAGCCTCTGAGCACACACAGCACTCCTGATGGCTTAATGCAGGCAGGGGACCAGGAAAAGGGAGTCTAGAGCCTACCAGAGACAAGGGGACGGGACAGCCACAGACAAATCCACACGTTGGATTGGGATCTCAACAAGAAGAACCCCAAGAGGAATGGTGAATTATACAGGGTTTTTGTTTTTACAGATGCAGTTCAGCATGAAATCTCATCAATGAATCTGGATTGAAGTGAGCCCTGAGAGTTACTTACCCCAATTACCTGGAAGACCAACCCTCTCTCTCCAATCTCTGGAATAAGAGTATCTTAGGCCTCAAATTGATTCAAGAAATAATTTGTTCAATACAATGTCCAGTACATAACGGCATATGAAGAGACAAGAAAACATGACTAAAATCTACTAGACATGACAGCCGACAGAAATAAACCCGCAGAGGCTCCAGAACTAGTTATGAGACACAGATTTTAAATTAACTGTACTTACTATGTTTGAAAAGACACCGACTATTTCAGCAGAGAATCAGAAACTACTAAAACTCAGACTAGAACTATTCAATACAGTAATTAAAGTTAAGAACTCAATGAATAGCTTTATCACCAGACTACATTCAGATGAAAAGTGCATCAGTAGAAAATACTAAGAATGAAGAACTGAGGAGTAAAAGTTTAGAGAACAAATGAGAAGGTAAAAGATTTACAAGATAAGAGACGTGGTCTGACAGAGGTGAGAGTCGTCCCAAAAAAAGAAGTAAGAGAAAATAGGACAGAGACAATTATTTGAAGAAATATGGGATGACTGAAAATTTTCCAGAACTGACAAAGATATTGCCACAGATCTTAAAAGCCCTGCTTTGGAACTTACTAAGGAGTATAGATTTTAAATGGTCTCACCAAACACACACAAAAAGGTAATTATGTGAGGTGATGAATGTGTTAACTAACCAATTAACCTTACTGTGGTAATCACTTCACAATATATGTGTGTCCTGAGGCATCACACTGAGCACCTTAATAAACTGATATGAAGTACATGTCAATTATAGCTCACTAAAGCTGGAAAATAAATTAAATAAATAAATAAAGGTAAAGGACCCTACCAATCAACCACAATGAAGATAAATATAAAGAAATGCACCTCTGTGTACAAGTAAAACTTGTGTAAGATAAAAACAAATAAATATCTTAAAAGCAAACTAAGGGGAAATACAAAGACTGATCAGGTTTAATAGAACAGTAACTACACTTCCAGCTGACTTGAGCAGAAATAAACTGAATTACAACAGAAGAGTATTTTTAAAGTGCAAGAAAATTCTCAGCAAAAATATTTTTCAAAACTGAAGAGAGATGCAAAAATACTCAACAAAATATTAGCAAACCGAATTCAAAAATACATCAAGAGGATCATACACCATGATCAAGTGGGATTCATCCCAGGGATGCAAGGATGGTACAACATTCGAAAATCCATCAACATCATCCACCACATCAACAAAAAGAAGAAGAAAAACCACATGATCATCTCCATAGAGGCTGAAAAAGCATTTGATAAAATTCAGCATCCATTCCTGATAAAACTCTCAACAAAATGGGTATAGACGGCAAATACCTCAACATCATAAAGGCTATATATGACAAACCCACAGCTAACATCATACTTAACGGCGAGACGCTGAAAGCTTTTCATCTAAGATCGGGAACAAGACAAGGATGCCCACTCTCTCCACTGTTATTCAACATAGTACTGAAGGTCCTAGCCACAGCAATCAGACAAAACAAAGACATACAAGGCATCCAGATTGGTAAAGAAGAAGTCAAATTGTCACTATTTGCAGATGACATGATACTGTACATAAAAAACCCTAAAGATTCCATTCCAAAACTACTAGAACTAATATCTGAATTCAGCAAAGTTGCAGGATACAAAATTAACACACAGAAATCTGTTGCTCTCCTATACACTAATGATGAACTAACAGAAAGAGAAATCAGAAAAACAATTCCATTCACAATTGCATCAAAAAGAATAAAATACCTAGGAATAAACCTAACGAAGGAAGTGAAAGACCTGTACTCTGAAAACTACAAGACACTCCTAAGAGAAATTAAAGAGGACACTAACAAATGGAAATGCATCCCATGCTCTTGGCTAGGAAGAATAAATATTGTCAAAATGGCTATACTACCTAAAGCAATCTACAGATTCAATGCAATCCCTATCAAACTACCAGCAGCTTTCTTCAATGAACTGGAACAAATAATTCTAAAATTCATATGGAACCACAAAAGACCCCGAATAGCCAAAGCAATCCTGAGAAGGAGGAATAAAACAGGGGGAATTATGCTCCCTGACTTCAAGCTCTACTACAAAGCCACAGTAATCAAGACAATTTGGTATTGGCACAAAAACAGACCCACAGACCAGTGAAACAGAATAGAAAATCCAAACATTAACCCAAACATATACAGTCAATTAATATTTGATAAAGGAGCCTTGGATATACAATGGGGAGATGACAGCCTCTTCAGCAGCTGGTGTTGGAAAAACTGGACAGCTACATGTAAGAGAATGAAACTGGACTACTGTCTAACCCCATACACAAAGGTAAACTCAAGGTGGATCAAAGACCTGAATGTAAGTCATGAAACCATAAAACTCTTAGAAAAAAACATAGGCAAAAATCTCTTGGACATAAACATGAGCGACTTCTTCATGAACATATCTCCCCGGGCAAGGGAAACAAAAGCAAAAATGAACAAGTGGGACTATATCAAGCTGAAAAGCTTCTGTACAGCAAAGGACACCATCAGTAGAACAAAAAGACATCCTACAGTATGGGAGAATATATTCATAAAAAACGTATCTGATAAAGGGTTGACATCCAAAATATATAAAGAACTCATGCACCTTAACAAACAGAAAGCAAATAATCCAATTAAGAAATGGGCAGAGGACATGAATAGACACTTCTCCAAAGAAGAAATTCAGATGGCCAACAGGCACATGAAAAGATGCTCCACATCGCTAATCATCAGAGAAATGCAGATTAAAACCACAATGAGATATCACCTCACACCAGTGAGGATGGCCAACATCCAAAACACAAACAACAACAAATGTTGGCGAGGATGTGGAGAAAAGGGAACCCTCCTACACTGCTGGTGGGACTGCAAATTAGTTCAACCATTGTGGAAAGCAGTATGGAGGTTCCTCAAAAAACTCAAAATAGAAATACCATTTGACCCAGGAATTCCACTCCTAGGAATTTACCCTAAGAATGCAGCAGCCCAATTTGAAAAGGACAGATGCACCCCTATGTTTATTGCAGCACTATTTACAATAGCCAAGAAATGGAAGCAACCTAAGTATCCATCAGTAGATGAATGGATAAAGAAGATGTGGTACATATACACAATAGAATATTCTTCAGCCATAAGAAGAAAACAAATCCTACCATTTGCAACTACATGGATGGAGCTAGAGGGTATTATGCTCAGTGAAATAAGTCAAGCCGAAAAAGACAAGTATCAAATGATTTCACTCATATGTGGAGTATGAGAACAAAGAAAAAATACTGAAGGAACAAAACAGCAGCAGACTCACAGAACCCAAGAACGGACTAATAGTTACCAAAGGGAAAGGGACTGGGGAAAATGGGCGGGAAGGGAGGGATAAGAGGGAAAAAGGGCATTACGATTAGCAGATATAATGTTGGGGGGGCACGGGGAGGGCAGTACAACTCAGAGAAGACAAGTAGTGATTCTATAGCATCTCATTACGCTGATGGACAGTGATTGTAATGGGGTTGGTGGGGGGGGACCTGATGAAGGGGTGGTTTAATAACTGTAATATTGCACATGTAATTGTAGATTAATGATAATAAAATAAATTATATTTAAAAAATAAAAAATAATAATAAAAAAACTGAAGAGAGAAATAAAGACAATTTCAGGCATACAAAAACAGAATTCATAACCACAGACACACATAGAAGAAAATATCAAGGATAAGAAAAAAATCTTTGGGTAGGAGAAAAATGACAGATGTAAAGTGAAAGATTCACAAAGGAATACAGAAAAATTACACTGCTAAATATGTGAAAAACCTGAACAAATACTGACTATATAACATGTCATATATGATTACTATTAAATTTAAATTACATTAAGTTACTAAAATGTATATGTGTAAAATTACATTATATTACAAACATGATATTTTAAATCATAATGAGGGTAAATGAAATTAAGGGGAGTTAAGGTCCTTGCATTGCTTAGGAGAAGGGTAAAAATACTAAATAATATTAAAATTTCGTAAGTCAACGATGAATGTCATAACATATTGAGTAACTACTAAACCAAAAACATATGTCACATACATACTACTCATATAGTATATAAAAACACACTAAAGTCACAGCAACCGGACAACACAAAGAGATAAAAGGCATCCCAACTGGTAAGGAAGAAGTTAAATTGTCACATTTGCAGATTACATGATATTATACACAGAAAACCCAAAAGACTCTACCAGAAAAGTACTAGAACTAATAAGGGAATTCAGCAAAGTTGCAGGATACAAAATTAACACAAAGAAATCCATCACATTCCTATATCCTAACAATGAACTAGCAGAAAGAGAAATCAGGAAAACAACTCCATTTACAATTGCATCAAAAATAATAAAATACCTAGGAATATGCCTAAGCAAAGAGGGGACAGACCTTTACTCTGAAAACTATAAGACACTCATGATAGAACTTACATAAGACACCAATAAATGAAATCTATCCCATGCTCACAGATAGGAAGAATTAACATTGTCAAAATGGCCATCCTGCCCAAAGCAATTTACAGATCAATGCAATCCCTATCAAAATACCAAGAGCATTCTTCAATGAACTAGAACAAATGTTCTAAAATTCATTTGGAACCACAAGACCTCAAATAGCCAAAGCAGTCTTGAGAATGAAGAATAAAATGG
This sequence comes from Smutsia gigantea, assembly GCA_032199065.1. Taxonomy (NCBI): domain Eukaryota; kingdom Metazoa; phylum Chordata; class Mammalia; order Pholidota; family Manidae; genus Smutsia; species Smutsia gigantea. The sequence goes on along the minus strand of JAVSCE010001054.1, from coordinate 177,319 downwards.
GGGAATTATGCTCCCTGACTTCAAGCTCTACTACAAAGCCACAGTAATCAAAACAATTCGGTACTGGCACAGGAACAGACCCATAGATTAATGCAACAGAATAGAGAGCCCAGATTTAAACCTGAGCATATATGGTCAATTAATATATGATAAAGGAGCCAAGAATATGCACTGGGAAAAGACAGCTGGTGTTGGCAAAAACTGGACAGCTACATGTAAGAGATTGAAACTAGATTATTGTCTAACTCATACACAAAAGTAAACTGGAAATGGATCAAAGACCTGAATGTAACTCATGAAACCATTAAACTCTTTGAAAAAAACATAGGCAAAAAACTCAATTTTTTCTTGGACACATCTTGGGCAAAGGAAACAAAATGAATAATGAACAAGTGGAACTACATCAAACTAAAATGCTTTCGTACAGCAAAGGACACCATGAGCAGAACTAAAAGGTGCCCCACAATATGGGAGAATACATTAATAAATTATTCATCAGATAAGGGGTTAACATCCAAAATATATAAAGAACACATACACCTAAACACCCAAAAAACAAATAACCCAATTAAGAAATGGGCAGAAGACATGAACAGACACTTCTCCAAAGAAGAAATACAAATGGCCAACAGGCACATGGAAAGATGCTCCACATCACTAATCAACAGGGAAATGCAAATTAAAACCACAATGAGATATAACCTCACAATGGTTAAAACGGCCACTATCCAAAAGATAAGAAACAACAAATGCTGGCAAGGATGTGGAGAAACAGGAAACCTCCTACACTGTTGGTGGGAATGTAAATTGGTGCAACCGCTCTGGGAAGCAGTATGGAGGTTCCTTAAAAAGCTAAAAATAGACATATCATTTGACCCAGTAATTCCACTCCTAGGAATCCGCCTGAAGAAAACAAAATGCCTGATTCAAAAAGACATACACACCCCTATGTTTATCACAGCACTATTTACAATAGCCAAGATATGGAAGCAACCTAAGTGTCCATCAGTAGCTGAATGGATAAAGAAGAGGTGGTACATATACACAATGGAATATTATTCAGCCATAAGAAGAAAACAAATCCTACATTTTGCAACAACATGGATGGAGCTAGAGGGTATTAGCTCAGTGAAATAAGCTAGATGGAGAATGACAAGTACCAAATGATTTCACTCATTTGTGGAGTATAACAACAAAGCAAAACTGAAGGAACAAACAGCAGCAGGCAGACTCACAGACTCCGAGAAGGTACTAGTGGTTTTCAAAGGGGAAGTGTTGGGACAGGTACAGTTGGGGAGGGCAATAAAGGTACACAATAATTTGCAATCACAATATAAGCTGATTATGAGGACCACTGAACCACTGTGATGTACATTTGAAACCAACATAAGACTTTATATTAATGACACTTTAATAAAAAAATTGAAGATAAAAAATGAAAGGAGACATATCAACAATTGCTATATGTGGACTTTATTTGGATTCAACAGTAAAAAAAGAACAATTATGAGGCAATTTATGATACTTTGATGTTTTTTTTAAAAGAATCCTTATCTTTTTTAAGATTCATAAAAAAATGTGTGTAAAACATTACGGTGTTGGGGATTAATTCTAAAATGATCTAGTTTGGAGTGTAGTGTGGTGTATAGGAGTATAAATGAAACAAGGTTATGCTAATTGTTGAAGCCAGGTACTCTATTTATGTACATTATAAATTTTCCATATTAAAAAGTCAGAAGTTTAGGGAAAAAAAGAAAAAAAATATGTGTAACTTCTAAACCAGTAAGTGGAGGGGAGGGGAGGCTGTGAAATAATGAAAACATTAGTCAGAAAATGGAATGAAGAAAGAATGACAGAGAACAGGAGGAACAAGTAACAAACACAGAACTGGTAACTGCTGTAAATGTAACTAACCAAGTGAACCAAATAAAAAACAAAAATTATCACACTGAAATTTAAAAAAAATCTATTCACAACTTACAAGCTACGTGTCTAAAATACAGGAATACAGAAAGATTGAGATAGAGAAAGATATGCAAAGCAAACACTAACTTCACTACAGAACTGCAGGAGACATTCTTTTAGGTACACATAAAACATTTATGAAATCCCATCAGATGCTGAGACATCTCAACACACAGAACTTTAAAAATATATCAAAGATCAATCAGGGCACATACTCTGAATGCATGCAAAAACCAGTAAAAAGATGCATAGAAAATACAGGCATGTTTGAAAATTTAAACAACAATGAACACAAGAAAATAACTCCAATGGAATTTTACTAATTGATGGAATTGTAAACCTTGAAATGAATAACGGAGTATTACTACTTAGGTGTATTACAGGATACTGTTGCAGCCTTGCTTAAAGATATATTTAAATTTTTAAGTTGTTAGAAAAGATCGAAGTGAGAAATTAATGAGCTACGTGTTCACCTCAAGAAAACAGGAAAAAAAAAAATCAACCTAAACCCAAACTCCATAGGAAAAAGAAAGAAATGATAAACTATGTGAGACAGCAAACTAAAGCCAAAAGTTAGTTCTAGGAGAAGACTAATTAAACTGATAAAACCATGGCAGGCTGATCAAGAAAAAGAAAAGTATTCAAAATTAGCTTTGAAAAGCAGATAGCTCTACAGATTTCCCACATAAAGATAAGAAAAATTAAGACTAGAAAGGAACTTCCTCAACATAATAAAGGCTATTTATGCTGTTTATGACAAAAGCCCACAGCTAACATTATACTCAATGGTGAAAGACTGAAAGCACCTTGTTCAGGAGTAAGACATGGATGCCCACCTCTGCCACTTCTATTCAACTCAGTACTAGAAGATCTAGATGAAGCAGTAAGGCAGAAAAAAGAAATACAGGTCATCCAAACAGGAAAGGAAGAAGTAAAACTATTCTGCTTCACAGACAACATGAAACCCTAAAGAAAGTACACACAAAAACGGTCAGAACTAATAAATTCAGCAGTTGTTGGATACAAATTCAATATGCAAAATGTGTTGAAAATGTGTAGTGTATATTTCTATACATAAACAACAAATATCCCAAAAAGGAAGTTAAGAAAGCAATTCTGTTTAATGTAGCATGAAAAATACTTAGAAATAAATTTAATCAAGAAAGCACAAGACTTGTACATAGAAAATCACAAAAAAATTGCTGAAAGAAATTAAAGATTCAAGTAAATGGAAAGACACCTCTTGTTCATGGAGTTGAAAGACTTAATATTATTAAAATCACAATTCTGCCCAAAGCGATATACACAATCAATGCAATTCTTATCAAAATTGTTTTTCACAAGAGTAGAAAAATCTATCCCAAAATTCAAACAGAATTCAAAGGATACCAAATAACCAAAACATCTTAAGAAAGATAAACTCTGGAGGATACACACCTCCCAATTTCAAAACTTACTACAGAGCTATCATAATCACAGTGTACAGTGTGGTAAGGACATAGGATAGGCAAACAGACCAACAGGAAAGAACTGGGAGCCCAGAAATAAATTCTCCCATCTGTGGTCAACTGATTTTCAAAAAAGGTACCAAGACCATTCAGCAGCGAAAGGACAGTCTTTTCAACAGTGTTGGGAAAACTGGATACACACACATGTAAAAATGAAATTGGACCCTTGTATTATACCATGTAAAAAAATCAAAAGACATAAATTTAAGAGCTAACTACAAATCACTTAGAAAGAAACATAGGAGTAATCCTCAAAACTATGGATTTAGCCATGGTCTCTTAAACTGACACCAAAAGCAGCCATGACACCAAATGCATAGACAACAGAAGGAGTAACAGATAAACCGGGCTTCATTAAAATCGTACACTTTTGTGCATCACTGAATCCTTCAAGAGTATGAAAAGAGGCTCCACAGAACAGGATAAAATATTTCCAAGTCATGTATCTGATAAGGGTTTAATGTCCAGAATACATAAAGAACTCCTATAACTCAACATCAAATGTTTAAAAATGGGCAAAGTACTTAAATATTCATCCCCAAAAAAGATATACAAATGGCCAAAAAGCACATGAAAAGAGGCTCAATGTCACCTGTAATTAGGGAAACTCAACTGAAAATCACAATGAGATACTACCTCTCACCCATCAGGATGGCTGTAAAAAAAAAAAAAGAGGAAGAAAAAAATAGCTGTTGGTGAGGACATTGGAAACTGGAACCCTCAAACCCTGCTCATGGGAATATGAAATGGTGCAGCCACTGAGGAAAACATCTGAGTGGTTCCTCTAAAAATTAACAAAGAACCACCATATGACCCTGCAATTTCACTCCTAGTTTTGAAAACAGGAACCGAGACAGATCTGTACACCAATGTTCACAGCAACATTATTCACAACTGCTGAAAGGGAGAGACAACCCCAAACATACTAATGGATGCATGGCTAAACAAATGCAGTCTCCTTTTGTGAACCTGTTCTGCAAGTGTATTATTCAGCCATAAAAAGAAATGAAGTTCTGATACATGCTACAACATAAATGAACTCTGGAAACATAATGTTAAGTAAAATAAGCCAGACACAAAACCACAAAATTTGTGTGGTTCCACTTACTACATGAAGTACCCACAGTCATCAAATTCACAGAGACAGAAAGATCAGAGGATGACAGAGGCTGGGAGAAGACAGAAGCGGGAATTACTGTTTAATGAATGGGTCTGAGTTTCTGTTTGGAGTCTTGAAAAAGTTTTAGAAAGAGACAGTAGTAACAGTTGTGCAACAGTCCCTGAATTACACACTTTTAAAATGATTAAAATGCCAAGTTTTTGTATATTTTCTGCCAATAAAAAAGACATACAAATAAAAGACTCACTCTTCATCTATCTAATTCCATGCCCCATGCGATGAAGCTCTCATGAGTCTGAGATACTTTTAATGTTATTTTATGAAAATACAAGCACACAAGCCATGCTAGTCAAGGACCTGGAGCCCCTCACTGCTTGGGAAAGGTGAGAGCAAGGCATCAGGTGGGCAGAACCCCCTCTCTTATTTTGCTGTGCACACTGTGCAGTGCTCACCATATAATATGCTTTAAAGAGCAAAATTAAGAACACTTGTGTCCACAATAATTATCTCATTAATGATATTTTGATGAAGGAGACTGTAGCCACCCTACCGTACCTGGTTCATTTATTCTGCCAAATGTATGCCTGGTGTTGTGTTTTCTGGTCTTGAAACACATTTCACAAAAATCAAAGTCATCACAGTTTCTGCATTTGAATCTAGGTCCATTGATAGGAAACATCTGACAGCCATCACACCTATTTTTAAAATAGTCATTGAGTTGGTAAGAGAAAGATGAAATTGTTTATTAAACTTAATTCCAAAGAAAGCCATTCCTCCCAAACAAATCTGGCAATATAAAAATAAAAACTCACGTAACCCCAGGATGAACACTAGGCACCAACTCCATTTCTGATAACAGCCCAGTCCAGTGAGACTGCTGAGGGAAATCAACAATGACGTCTTTTCCATTGGCACTGAAAGCTGGGACAGACAGAAACTGCCTTAAACATCTTTGTCACCAATGAAAACCTAAAATTAAAATTAAAACTATACCTAGCCATGTAATATTATATTTTACTTAGGTATGTCTTACAAAGAGTACTTCTCTTCTGGAGAGATGCACTAAGTCACTTGTGGATGAAATAACACACAATTTCCATTAGTGGCTGGGTTCAAAATAACTGAGGGAGGGGATCATGGATGAAACAGCTTAGGCCAGAAGTTGACAACTATTGAAGCCAGGTGACAGGTACACAGAGGCTCATTATACTTATTCTTTACTTTTAGATATGTCTGAAATTTTCCAAATTAAGGTTTGTTTATATTATACAGGTCAAAAGCTCCATTCAGTATCTTAGTGAACAAAAATCACGATAATGGTAAGGGGCCTCTTGCCCCTTCGTGACAGTGTTCTGCTACTCAAAACCTAACTTTCAAATAAGTTCTTTTTTAAATTTTTCTTTGTTTTGATTTTTAAAGCTTGTAAACTACAGTAAAATGTTAAGTAAGCCATCCCTTCTTATGTAACCTGAGAAACGCTAATACCCCTACCTGCTGGGAAAGCCCCACCATTGTGGCCATTTCCAATCTAAGCTATTTGACAGTAGGAGTTTTCTAAAAAGCTCAAACAAAACATCACATTAAATATAAACTAAGGGGAATTGTATGTTTCCATTTTCTAACTCCCAACATTTGTACATTTCCATTTCTTAAATTTAGTCCCCAATTTTTATACAGCATTAAAAAAAGATAGATAAAAACAGTTCATGACCAAGGGAGTTAGCCACTAACATACAGGCCATCTGACAGAATGATTGACAGAACAAGTTTATAAAACACAAACATCAGGTAAGACCAACCTATGACTGTGATGGATTGAGATAAAAACAAAACCACTCTTTAATCAAATCTAATCCAAACTACAAACATAACCAGAGGCCCCCTTATCCTCGCTAATATATACAACAGTTTCCATGACAATCATAACTCCATCCTGGCTCCATTCCTTCTGCCTTCTAGATAACAGTTATTAAAATACCCATTCTTAGAATTGCCTTGCTTGCTTGAACCCTCCCCAAAATATTCAACACGAACCCCATTAGCCCTTTCCTGCTGTCACCTATGGGGACACCCTGTTCTCCAGAGTACATACCCAGAGCAGCAATGAGTTAGTCAACCTGACTGCTCAGCTACAGACGAGACCCAGTCTAGCGGGCACTGACTCGCTGAAGAACACTATTTAAACATCATAAGGCTTTTCTCATACCTGTTTTTCTTGCCTTTGACTGGAAAAATAAATAAATGATGTGCTTGTATTACCTAATGAAAAGCTACCATTAGGAGTTTTACTGCCTAGAAAATATTACCTTTCACAACCCCCACACTTTGATGAGTCACGGATCCCCACTTGTACTTTGGTGTGGTGACTGAGGCTTTGACGCGAACTTTATCACCAATCTTGATGTGTGAAGGAGAACTTGGTGGAGGATAACCTAGAGAACCCAATAATAAATGAACTAAATCAGCATGTGTTTCTGGGAACTCTGTCTCTAGTCTAAAAAAAGCAAGGTAACTTACTGAAGAACATGCTCACCTATAAGTTCCACATGAATATACCTAACCCAGTAAGTGCCTCCTTTCTGCTGCCAATCACACTGCACATTGAGGTCATGTAAGCCATCTCTATCCAATTTGATTACTTTACCCATATCTCCTTCACACACTTCTTCATAAGTTCGACAGCATCTAACCATCATTCCAACCTGAAATTAAAGTTAAATTAAAAATCCAGTCTAGTACAGAGATGAAATGAACAATTGTAAGTATCATTATTCTATTCCAAAGATGTGATTTCCTCTAGCACCCAGACTGCACTCTCAAAATCATTTTACACTAAATAGAACCAGGACTCTCAAGAAAACTGGCTGTTTTGATGTCTGAGGAAGGAAATATATAAGATGAACCTCAGTCAACTTGTTCACCCAAAATAACATCCTGATCAAGAGGAATAATGGCTGAACACACATCAAACCCATAACAGCCAATAAATTCATCATCATCATAATAAGCATAACAAAGGTTCTTGGTCACCTTTATAAGTACCAGGGCAGTTCACCATTCTGAAAATAGTAAAACAAGAAACAAAAACAAAACAAGGATTTACTCTGTACATACAAACTGTGTTACAGTGACCAGAGTTGATGAAGTTTTCTTCAAAGAACAGAACCCCAGCTAATAAATTTGTAAGGGAAGACAAAGAAAATCACATTGCACAAGCCCTCATGATGGGTCCAGAGGATGACATTTATGGCTCCTAAAGCACCGATGTGAACAACTGATAGAGCTTCCTGAGACGAAGCAGGCTGACAGAGCTCAGCCCAGCAACACTGTGTGCTGGTCCATACACTGCATTCTGGGCCCAATTACCCCACAGCCCTCACTCCAGCTTCACAGAGACACAGAGGAGGACGGAACACATGCACCTTCAGGCACATGCAAATGGCATGAAAATAACTAGTTTCAGCCACAAATAAACCACATGAAAAGGAAAAAAAGGAGACGAAACTGTGGGTTAAAAGACACTTCAGACACACATCATCCCAATGACTTATCTTCTTTGTATCCAAATTCAAAAATATTACTGTTTTAAAAAGCCATTTGGAGAAAATTGGAAAAATCTGAGCATTGGATGTAAAGTGTTATTAAGGAATTATTGTTTATTTTGTTACATCACATTAGAAAACTAATGTCATTATTTTGAAAACAAATCCTTTATCTATTAGGGTTACATAGTGACATTTTTATAGGTGAAATGACATGATTTCCGGAATTTTCTCTGAAATATAGTAACGAGAACAAAACAATTGAAACAAGAAAGGATTTAAGGTGGATAAAGGACTACATAAAAAGCATAATTAGAATTTAAAAATTAGATGGCAGTGAGAATGATGTAAGAAAAACAAGATGACAAGACAGATGCCCACCACACTACCGTGGTATATCGTGATGTCAAATCACTATGGAGGACACATGAGACCAATATGATACTATATACCAACAATAATGTTTCTAAAAAGGTGCTGAAAATAGAAAGCAAAAATAGATACAACTGTATCCGAAATGGAAATAACCGGGAAGCACATGTCTCTGCACCTTATTGCTGTGGACAAGCCACCTCTTGCTCTCTGGCTTTGGCCCCTTTGCTTATCTTTTGCCCCACTGTCCTCTGATGCAGCCACAGCACCCTCCTTGCTATGTGCTGTTCCCTCCCTCTCCATGCCTTTGACTTTCTGAGATGCTCAGTTGAAAACCCAAGCACAGTGCAAGCATCCAGCCTAAACAATTACTCACCTGAATATTCTCTCTCACATACACAGCATAATCATCATTACTCAAGAAATCAGCACGTTTTTTGTAAGTCTGACTTTCCGTTACAACAGCACCCGTAGACTACAAAAGATAAATATTTAAATAGTGAACCAGATAAACCTACTTAAAAAGAAAGAAGTGTGTGGAATCTACAATAAAGTATGAAACACTGTACGGTATTTTCCCTATAAAATATTCCACTTTAAAAAGATTAACCGATAGCACAGTAAGCAGAATGAATTTGAAAAGCTAAAAGTACACTAAATAAAAGTATATTAAATTTCTGAAGCATTTCCATATTAATCCCTCAAAATGATTTACTTAAATCAGAAGTCAATTTATCACATAAAACATGATTTTTGAGTAAAGCATCTTCTAATGGCCACCCAACATGATCAGATGTTGGTGTAAGGATCTGTTTTAATGATAAAAGTAGTTAAGGCACAGAAAACCCAGTTGGCACTAATGTTTTGCTATGTGCCAAATAGAACCACAGAGATAAAACACTGTCCAAAATGGACAGTGTCCAAAATGCCCTGGTGTATTGCAGAGGAGCCCAGAGCAGGGACAGATAGACATGAGCAAGGGGCAGCCACACAGGCGACACTGACCACGGCGTAGGCTGCATCGTCCACATCTTCCACTAGCTCCTCATCCGAACACTCCTCGGACCCTGTGTCTGCATCCGAGAGACCTGTGGCCTGCATATCAGCATGGTCCAGCAGCCACCCGACCAAGGCTTCCACACCTGCAAGCAAGCACACCAGCGCACCCACCGTGAGGACTCACAGAGCCGCCTGCTGCAGGGCCTCGGACACTACATCTCCAAAGTAAACCTATGGCAAATGGGTGGACACGTCAAGTGAGACACCCGCAAGGAAAATGGAATACCCGGCAAGCCCGCAGCATTCCCAGAAGCGCCAGTGAGCGACTTCAGGGCAAATTCTATGCTCCTTCTAGGGAACCCCATTTCCATGAGCTGAACCACGATAGGCAGTGCTGGAGCAGGGGACTGCCTGCGCTTCTTCGTTCTGACAGGGTGCACGTGCTGCACAGGGATGGGCGTCGTCGCCTCACTGGAGCTGCAGTCTTCAAACACCGGGCTTGATGGGTGAGTGGCCTCCACTGCCAAACACTGACACACAGCCAACGCGGCAGCCTGGGCAAATGAGAGGTAGGTGACATAAACAGTCTAAAACGACGGAAATTACAGATGTCTGAACTACAGTGCAGAAGCACAGAAAACTCAGACTTACAGTGCATTTTTACAAGAATGGACAGAATATGTTAAAAAATGACAAAGACAACTTTCATAGTAATACAAAGATCTGATGGTTAAGAATCTGCCTATACACCACACCTAGCAAATCAGCCAATTAACACACCACAACAGCTCAGAGTACTGAGCAGAAACAAGCTGAGCAAGTGAGCACAGTATGCAAGGGCCTGTGGCAGAGCGGAGGAGCCCTGTCCCCTGGCCGGTGCCAGTCCCGGATCTCCTCTCTGCGGGCCAGCCAAGATGGCACGGCATGCCCATGGACCACTGCAACAACTGCCAACTACTCAAGGACAAATGAACCACTCTGAGGGTTAGACATGGTGTAAAAACATAAGGAAGATGAAGGATATTGGTAAACAAACCACAGTGGACCAATGAAAACACACTTCCCTGAGGTCTGCAGGTGGGAATGCCCCACCTCCAAGCACATGACCCCTTCCCTGGTCTCCTTGCAACTCTGTTCCTCATCTCCAGTTCTTTCACAGAGCCTGAGACTTGCTATTTTTTTTAACTGAGAAAGGAATCAGGAAGAAACCGGGGACACTGCTGAACCTTCCAATGCTTAGGAAGTGTCAAAAAGCCTAGGGTTTTGTTGAGAAGTGTGAGTAACTCAAAAGTGACAGCTTCATCCTAATAAGTTGGCGATCTGGAAGCAGACTGAGCCAGGAGCTCTGGCTCTGGTAATGGGGAGTTAGGTTGTACTGGACTAAGCCTCTGCTGATAGTAACTATGTACAAAATATTTTTAAAAACTGTTTTGAAGGCCCTGGAGAACAGCCAAAGCACTCAGAACTGGAATAGGTACAACCCCTGACCACAAGGGAAGGCCAGCGGCCAGCTGCTGACAGCTGGCAGTGCTGCTGGACTGCCGGCAGAGAGAGGCTAGGGCTCAAGCCTGCCAGAGCCATTACAGGTGAGGGAGAGTCCACAAATGTGCACAGAGACTGCCCTCGAATCCTTGGCTGATTCCAAAACCAAGCATGCGTGGGCCTCTGGAGAACCAGCATGAAGGGACTGCTGCGAGGCCAGAGGGAACTTCTACAGCCACCCAGCGCTCAGGAGATGGTGGAGGTCCAAGTCCAGATAAGGTAGAGGGAGCTGGCTTCCTCTGAAACTGCAGAAGACATTCTAAATCCTATAGAATTAGAGATCAGAAACCAGGACAAAAATAAACCATCATAAGAAAGTAAAGAACTAAGGCTCCATGGCACCGAGGAGAAAGCCAGGTGTTCAAAGTGTCTGAGAATGAAATTCCACCATCTCCAGCAGAAGCAGACAGAACATACAGCCAATACAATGTAATATCCAAAAATTCCTGAATATAATAAAAATTATCAGATATGTAAAGAAGCAGAACTCCAAATTCACTACAATCAAGAGAAAAAAACTGCCAATAATAATAGACCAATAGGTGACCCAGGTGTCAGAAATGTTTTAAGGTACAGTGAAGACAGACACAAAGGCTGAAGAGATAGGAACTATATGCTGAAGAGAGGAAAGCTATAATACTATAAAATAAGAACCAAATGGAAATATACGATCAGAAAATACAAAATAACTTATTGGAAGGCTTAACAGCAGATTAGATCCAACACAGCAGAACACCCTGACCTTTAAAACAGAGCAATACAGTTAACCAATAGACAAAGACTTAAAAACTTAACAGAACCTAACAACCAGATGTAGAAAAGAACAAAAAGCAGGAAAGGAAAAAATAATAGTCAGCAAGTCTCCAAATTTGGTGGGGGGAAAAAAAAGTCAAGCCAAAGACACAAAAACTTAAATATACACAACGAGGACAGGGAAAAAACATACACACATAGGGACATCTTAGTCAAATTGCAGAAAACCACAGAAAAACAAAAAATTAAATGCAACCAGAGGTAAAACACAGGTATTTCATAAAGAACAGTAGGAATGTCGGTTGAATTTCCATGAGACTCAAGACACAGAACATGGCCGGTCCCTCTCTGGTATAACAGCCTACACCAATTCTCAAAAGGTGGCTCTGCATCCCCTTGTTCCACTTCCACGTCTTTCCTCTTAACACGAGGCACCTCCAGCGTTAGGTCCTGGTTGCATTCTGCCCAATTCCCTCTTAATTTGCTCAGTGTCCTCTTTTTATCCCTACAAGTGACCGAGCTCTCATCTTGGAGATTTTCAGACATAACAAGTAGTTTGCGTTCAGGCTAGGTCACAGACAGCACCGCACTTCCTCCCGCCCTGCCCTCACTCCGGGGCTGCCTGCAGCCCTCCCATTGGCTTGAAGCAGCTGCCGCCTCACTTTGATTCCAGTTCCCCAAAGGATCTTTGTCTCTGAGAATTTTTATTAGAGTACTTCCTACCTGACAAACTCAGCATCCAAGGTTTTGCTTTTGTCTTTGATACTTTATCCAGAAATTTTTATGTACTACATAGCTAAAACAATTTGAAAAATATCTAATCTTCCAAGTTGTGGGCCACAAAGGTCCCCCCTTCCTCATGTTAGCTCTTCTGTAGGAATGTGTCCCTTTGCCCCAGACCCCAAGCTATGTGTGGCAGCTCACGTGCTTTGAGAAAGGGTGGAGGGCTGGGAGTCTGGCACAACAGTGTATAGCCCAAAAAGGCCTTGGAGAGAGGGATTCACATAAGCAAGTGCAATATTCCTAAGTCTAGTAGGGCTCCTTCAGTAACAGTATTTCCTGGAAAAAGATCCCTCCATGAATAATTGAGCATCTGTCCCACACTGAATCTAATTAATTTTTTCAAGCAATTCACACAAATTCAAAATAAGATTAAGCTGCAACTCATTCATTCTCTGCCTAGTATTATCATGCTCCATGAATAAATGTGGCTAAAGTCTAGTCATATGAATTATTTTGGCATGTCATTTAAAATTCAGAATAAAGCCTTAAGAACTACCATCTAGGAAAAAAAAGTTGTTCACAATTCAGTGTTCTCGATCAAAATTTCCAAGGCTGCTAACTGTACCTCCAGCTCCTGTTTGTCAAATATGGCCTTCACTGGAGATGGCTGGGTGGCTGAGGCCAGTAACTGCTGCAAGAGGATCATTGGTGGCTGTGGCCCTTCAGGAGACATGTCTCCAAGGTCAGGAGATGCAGCTGCTCCATCATCTGAATTTAAAAACAAAACATGCATGACATAGTTTCAACCACAACATTTCTTTACTATTAAAGATAATGCACTGAGCAAGTTGAACTGGATATGATTTCTACCTCATCAAGCAGTAGACAATCAAATCTTCAAGGCTCAGACTCAAAACCACCCTCTAAAGAATTTTCCTCTCCCTGCTTTTTGGCCTCTGTCCTTCATTAGTTCATCTCTCTTTTTTGAGCCAAGAAAAGCTACCTTCAGAATTCTGCCCTTGATCCAGTTCTTACACATTCTCTCTCTAAGTGCATAATCAATGCTTCAAAAACCCCTTCTATGGACACCCAAGTTTCTTTCTAGCCCTAGATTTTTCTACTAACTCTTGTTCAGATCATAAACTGACACCAATTCCAAATGTGTCACATGGTCAGGATGATATTCTTTTTTTTTGGTCTGCTCTAACCTGCATAGCTTAGGTGAGGCATTGAGCACTTCCTGCACACCCCAGGCCCACTGATACCCACTGCCTGAGCCCACGCTGCATTTGAGTTTGCTCGTCTGGTTTGGTGGTACCTTCAACCAATCCTCTAGACTAGACCATATTTCTCTTCAAGGGCTAGACAGTAACCAACTCAGGCTTACCAGCCCCCATCCTGTCACAGCTCCTATGTTCTGCCACTGAAGGACAAAGTGGCCAGAGAGAACGTGTCAGTAAGCAGTGTGGCTGTGTCCCCAAAACTATAAAAACAGGTGACTGTGGTAGTCTGTCAAGCCCTGCTCCATCTGGAGCCCCCATTTTGCCCTGGTATGGACGGTTACCCCGGTTCAGTGAAGCCACAGCTACTTTTAGAGTGACCACAACAGCCAAGCCAATTCCATGGGCTCTGGGTCCCTAATCTTCTATAATTACAGAGTATTATCTTCAAGGTCCCTACTATCTGATACACAGTGAATCTGCACTTCCATTAGATTTACCTCATACTCAGCTCATTTAAACTAAATTCATAATACCCTCTTAAGATTAAGTAACAAAACAAAACACCCCACACTCCAATAGACTTTATTTTTGCCAAACGTGCTCCTCACTGTCATCCTTATAGCTCAAGCTTGAAACACCACCCACCTCTGACTTTTTGCTGCTTTTCCATATGTCTTCTAAAAAACTACCCAGCCACTGTCTACCGGAACCTTCTATTTTTCATGCCTTCCCCGGGAAGACACCGTATCACTTGACACAAAAACAGTTCTCCCATCTCCGTGATCTCCCTCTGACAAACACTTCATACCTCACTGGCAGACCTGTCATCCTGAATAGCAATCCCTATCACATGGGTCCCTGCCGCCGCTTTCCAGGTCAGCCTTAAGTTCCTCCCTGGGATTTAAGGTGCTCTATCACGATTTCAACCGACCTCCAGCTTCAGTCCATATTCACCAGTAAACCCAGAGTTTCCTGCAAAGCAAAGTGCCTCAACACTTTCCCAAGCACTCACTGCTTCTGCCTGTGCTCCGAATGCCTTTTCCACAAGCAGAGGAATTCCTTATCAACCCGAACCTACAGTGTGCCACACCCTTCAAAGGCTGCCTCCCCGGCCCTCAGCCCCAGTGCACCTAAGACTGCTACTGAGCAGTGTTCACATGACACTGGCCTGTCCCTCACACAGAGCCACATGCGCTTTCTCTTCCCACCCTGACCCCAGAGAGTAAGGATCATAAATAAGGACTATCTTATCCCCTGTAATCTTTCAATAGTAGATTGATCACAAAATATTTCATAGCTTTGGTTTTTTTCTACTCAAAGTGATAGCTCATTCTAGGAAACTGAAGTAACATAAAAAAGTATGAAGAAAGTTAAGTCAGCTGAAATTCCACTGTCACTATTTTAGTAAACAGATGAATCTATGGCATATCTACAAACAGATATACATAGCAATGTGCCTTTTTTGTCATTTTCATGTTTCCATGGCAACAAACATAGGTTTCATCATTGTGAACGACACCACAGTATTCCACTGGATGGACACACCACCTAATAATGGGCATTTAGGTATCTCCAGTTTTCAACATAAAACAATACCAACAAAGAAGCCACAATAGGCATCTGTAAACATTTATCTTCATGCCTTTTTGTGTGATAAATTCCCACAGGATGACTAGCTGGTCAATGCATGTACAGAGACAGACAGACAGGGACAGGTATGTGTGTGCATGCACTCTAAAGTCTAACATTTCCTCAAATGCCCATTAGATGCTTGTACCACTTTAAATTCCCACTAGCAATGTGTTGAAGTAGTGTTGCTTTCTGTGGATATGAACCACCTTGGGTCTTGTTGAAATGTGGACTCGGACCCCCTACATCTGGGGTGAAGCCTGAGAGTTTGCATTTCTGGCATGTTCAATGCTTTCAGTCCTTTGGCCCCACTTTACAAAGCAAGGCAGGAGAGGACTGTGCTCCCTCCCTCCCTACCAGTGACCTCAGTCTCTGCCCTATAAGACAAGGACAGCACCCTTGGCAATCTGCTCATTACTGGCCAGGGTGCACGTCTCCCTTGCACATTTGGAAGCCATCTCTATTTCCCCTTTTATGGCCTGCTTGTTCATGCCTCTGCCTGTTTCCTATTCGAATATCTGTCTTTCTTACAGAGCTATAAGAACTTCTTTAAAGAGATACCTGCATGAGCAGCTGTGGCCTCCTGAACAGCTGGTTGGGATAAGATCTGCCTGAGCTGGTCCTGATGGGAAAGCAGGGCACGGCCCGCCTTCAAGATATACAGCTTTAGCTGCTGGCACCTCAGCAGATCCAGGTCCACTTGTCCTGTGGAAGGAAAGGACTCAGCAGGCACAGACACCCTGCTCAGGCTCTGCCCTCCCAGCTATGCAGCCCTGGGGAAGGCATGCTGCTCCCTGTCCCGCAGTGCCACTGCTGCCACGAGGCACAAACAATGCCCTGTCTGGTAAGAATCAGCTGACAAGCCATGATAGGAAATGCTGGCTAAGGGACAAAGCTAGCTGAATTCTGAACATGCTGTGGTTTCCATGCACA
This sequence comes from Smutsia gigantea, assembly GCA_032199065.1. Lineage (NCBI taxonomy): Eukaryota > Metazoa > Chordata > Mammalia > Pholidota > Manidae > Smutsia > Smutsia gigantea. The sequence goes on along the minus strand of JAVSCE010001054.1, from coordinate 161,010 downwards.
CACCCTCCACAGCCATAGATGTGACCTGGAGAGCTAAAGTTGGTCACCACTATAAACGATGCAGCAGCAATCACAGGAACGGAGAGAAATGGATGAGAAAACTCAAGGAGAGGGGTCAGAATGAACTAGAAGTTACAGAAGAAACCTCAAGGACTTCCAATGTGTAAGAAGTCAGGGAGAACAACTCTCAAAGAACATGTAAGAGGCAATGTAAGGAAAAACAAAAGAACAGTATTCTAGACCAAAGGCAGGAAGAGTTTAAGCATGGGTGGGTCTTAGCCCACAAAGCAAGGCAGGTCCACACATAAGCCCTGCTGAGTCAGGTGGTAACAAGGCCAGAGCAAAGCTCCTAATTGGCAATTGGGTCAGAGAGCCATGGCTGGAAGAATAACAGGGAGCAAAAGAACACAAACTCCTCTTCCAAAAGCTTGCTCAGAATAAACGCTGACACTGGAGGCTGGGAATATCGGACGCCTCCCACCACACATTATTCTTTTCATTACACACTCTTGCCAAAGTCCCTGTGCACCATAACTCAACAAATGGTCAATCCATCTAAACCCAAAGATGTCGGCAGTGACAGCAATTTGCTCTGACAGACGACAAACACTGTCCAAATAATACCTGCCCAGACTGTCACTGTTTCATCAAGAAGCACCACGTACTGACCTGCAAAACCCTGTTTAAGCGACTTCTTTATTTTGTGTTTTTCCAATTTGCTTCCAGCAAGATTCACCAACTGAGCCCAGACAGAGAGCATGGGCTCTGAGAAGGGCAGGCTGGTGACACTGAATGCCACAGCAGGGAGCTGAAAACAGAGCACAAAAGACTTCAAAGTATGTCCAATGAAATGAACAAATGAAATGTTCTCAAAGTTATCATATCACATATATCCCTTTTCACATAAGTCTTTTTACATCTAAGAATAATAATTTTTAAATATAACATTAAAGACAAGATACTTTTATGTATAGTAAATATGACCTAATTTCCTCTTTACCAACTTGTCAACAATAATTACATCAAGGTGGTGGTTATTATCTTCTTAGACATTTTATTTCTTTCGCAAATTTTCTACAATGTGTATATATTCCTATAATAATAAAAAACAGTATTTTCTAGAAAGGTAAAGTCAGACTGCACTAAGGTTACATCAAAATAATATACATCACTCACTTTCTCTATGCATACCTAAATTCATGGATTTAAGATGACAGCAGCTGCTACATAAGTCATGTCACTCAACACAACTCATAAGCATTTTCTAAATGAAGGTCATTTTTCTAAAGGAATCATTTTTTTACATTGAGTTGTTCAGTAAAAATAAACTACATGAATTCACATTTTAAAATAATTAAAATTAACAAAGTTACAAAGTACTTCCTAAGTTGCTAATGTCCCTTTATGTCTTTTGAAGCTAAAATAAGACGTGAGCTACAAATCTGTATTAGCCCTGTGAGACAGGCCCTATTTATCATGGGAGCACAAAGCAAACAAAGGCAGAACAAGAGATGGTTTCCCACACATCAGACAGCTTCCTAAAAGGCAGACAAACTACCAGAATCAAGTTCTTCCAGCAGAGACGTCAGAATTCAGTTCTAGCACAATGCTCCTTCCTTTACCATGTTACCTAGTAAACAAGCACAAGTTCACCTACTGGCTTTAGCTGATTCAATGGGCAGACGCGACACATGCGCATATCTGAGAACTGCACAGTGATTCTGCCCTTCGGGGTGATGCGAGTCACAGTGCCTTCTCCAAACTCATCGTGCAAGACCTGTCCGCCCAAGCGCAGACGACCGTCGATGCCTCCAATCACTGCCAGCACTGCCATGAGGCCCCCCACTTCAGGGTTCTCAGAGTCTGGAAAGTAGTCCTCCAGCAGTGCCTGAGCAGACAGAAAGCCAGCTTGCAGAGATCCCAGGGAGCTGCCTGCTTTTTACACAATTATACCAAATTCACTTTTTTATGAGTTTCTTTGACAATTATTTCCAGTAAAAAATATTTCAATATACATCTTTGAACAAAATACATAGCATTTAAAAAAAAAACAAATAGTCAAATTAACACCCTACAGAGAAAGACCAGACTTGGAAATGTGGCACCCACCCCGTCCGATGGCTTTCCCATGCAGCTGCAGGTGACAGAGCGGAGCTGGGCATTGATGTACTTGTTTATGAGTCCATTCCACTGAGCCAGTGAGTGCAGTGTGCGGAGCAGGGCCACCACCTCTTCTGCCAGGGTGCTGCTGTGGGTGGCGGTCAGAGAGGCCTGCGGGCGCGCCCTCCGCCTCCGCAGAGTAGATTCTGAAGCACAGGAGAAAGGAGACAGGAGCTACGTGATGCCCTGCTCCACTACCTAGGACACAAACAAGGAGGAGAGCTCCCTACCTCTGAGAAACGGGATGTCTGAAGAGCAGGTGGTCAGCAAGCTGCCCAAAAAACCAAAGAGCTTCTCTACGAGGCACTTCATGTCCCTTGCCCTTTCAGTCTTGTCCCATGATGGAAGTACTGCTTGTAATAAATGCACAGCTAAGATCTGATTTAAAAAAAGGCAATGTAAAATAGTAAGCATTAAAGAAAAATCATTATCTAACACATTAAGAGATAATAGATTTTTATTTTCTCATTTTTGCTCCTATAATTGATATTCTCAGTTTTGTTCCTATCATCTGATATTCACTATTTCACAGCCAGATAATTACACCCAAGCTTATTAATAAGGGGTATTTTAAAAAATAAGAGGTTAAAAAAATTAGCTACATTACAGAGGTAGGTATTTACCTCCTTTTCATTTAATTCTTCTCAAAACAATTACAACTCCTGTGAAGCAGATGAGAGTAGATGGTAGGATTTATCACTTCACAGAAAGCAACTTCATCAGTTTACAATAATCAAGAACATCAGCCCCTTGTCTCTAGAAAATGTGCAAGTGCTAGTTCTAGTTCTTTTCTGCACTCATTACCATAACTAGGAGCACTGGTATCTTGATGTCACCTCCTACACGGAATGGACTCCTACAGTCCCAAAATTCACCGTGGGCAAGTATTAGCCTAGCAGCACAATTACCTGCCGCTGCAGCGAGGCTGCAGTGAAAGGCGCATGTCCCTCCACCACCTTCATGAGTAGGGCAATCCACTGCGGCGAGCTGAGGGCAGCACACATGTGTGGCGTGAGAGCGATACTGCGCACAAAGCCCAGGGTGCACCAGCTCCGGTGCTGCTCCCGGCACACCAGCCTGTTTGGGGAAGCTGCCAGAGCGAAACAGATTAGCTTGGCACCAAATTTCTAGAAATAAATACTCAGTGTAACCTTTAATTTACCTACTACATTATTCTTATTAATGTGATACTTTATAAATGTACTAGAATTTCACTAATTAGAAGTGAGAGGACTAATAGTTACCAAAGGGAAAGGGACTGGGGAAGATGGGTGGGAAGGGAGGGATAAGAGGGAAAAAGGGGCATTATGATTAGCAGATGTAATGTTGGGGGGGCACGGGGAGGGCAGTACAACTCAGAGAAGACAAGTGGTGATTCTATAGCATCTCACTAGCTGATGGACAGTGACTGTAATGGGGTTGGTGGGGGGGACCTGATGAAGGGGGTAGTTTAATAACCATAATATTGCACATGTAATTGTAGATTAATGATCCAAAATAAATTATTAAAAAAATAATAAGTAAATTAAAAAAAAGTGAGAAGAGCAGGAGAAGACTTCCCAGTTACCTCAAGGAGCATTTCACATTTTTAAAACCTTTGAAATACATGTGGTTCTTGAAATTAGTTATGGAATTTTATCTACTTACTATTTCTAGGTAGTAGGAAAATGATTCACAATTCAAATAACACTTATTTATGAGAGTGCATCTATTACATTTTTTAAATCTCATGTTTTAAATATTCCCATGCAATGATCTTGTTTGTATTTAATCTGCAGCATAAATGTTCAGTCCAAGTTTAAGAAATTTGCATTAACAGAACAAGATGAAGAGGTTTTCATGAGTTTTATTCAATGCAACTCTGACTTGACAGGGACCCTGTGGGCTTCTGGCATCCAGGTTTCCACCCCTGGGCACCTGAGGCTTCCACTCCCCGCCCAAGGCAGAGGCCCTCAGGCAGGGCTCATACCAGGTGACCTGCTCCAACCCTTGCCCAGAACCAGCTCAACCTCCCCACCTCCCAGGGCCTAGCCCCTGCTCTCCAGGCTTACAGGGACACCACTTTTCAGACACATGCTCACTCACTCTCAGCCACACTCACTCACACATATATATTCATTCAAACACATAACATGCCAATCTTCACACTCATGCCCCTACCACAATCACACACTCAGTTACTCACACACACACTCATAAACACACATTCACTCACTCCCAGACTCAGCTTCATTCTCAAACTCAGTCACATGCAATCTCTCAGTCACTCACACTCACACCCAAATTCACACTCGCACATGCACATAAACATGTACCAGTACACACATATTCACTCAAAACCCTTCCACACACTCACATTCACATTCACTCCACCCTTCAGTGGGATGAACTGCACCCCCCAAAATTTATGTTCACCCAGAACCTCAGAATGTGAACTTATTTAGAAATAAACTTTGTAGATGTAATTATACTGGATCAGGGTAAACCCAAAATCCAACGAAAGTCCTTACAGGAGGCAGAAAAGGACATGCAGACACAAAAAGGGAGGTGTCCCTGTGAAGATAAGACAGAGACTGGAGTGATGTGGCCACATGCAAAGAAGCCTGGAACCTCCAGAAGCTGTAACAGGCAGGAAGGATCCTCACCTACAGCCTTTGGAGAAAGTATAGTCCTGCTGACACCCTGACTTTGGGTTTCTGGTCTCCAGAACTCTGAGAGAATAACACTGCTGTTTAAGCCACTGTTATACGTTAAACTGTGTTCACCCCAAAATTCATATGTTGAAGCCCTAACTATGAGTAACTCAAAATGTGACCTTATTTGAAAATGGGGTCATGGCAGATATAGTCCATTTAAATTAGGTTAAACTGGATTACGGTGGGTCCCTAATCCAATGTGATTATCATCTGTATAAAAAGGGGAAATTTGGACATCAACGCAGGAAGAGCGCCATGTGAAGAAGAGGGCAGAGAGATATCTACAAGCCAAGGAATGCCAAAAATAAAAAAAAAAAAAAAAAAACCACCAAAAGCTAGGGGAGAAGCCTGGAACAGATCCTTCCCCCACAGCCCTCAGAAGAGACCAACCCTACTGACACCTTGACCTTAAACTTTCAGCCTCCTGAATGATGAAGAAATAAATTTTACTGTTTAGGCCGCCCAGCCTGTGGGAATTTGTTGTGGCAGCCTAAGCAAATGACTACAGCTACCAAGTTTCTAGTGAGCTGTTACGGTAGCCCTGGCACACTCACACACATACGCACCCCCACCACACACATTCACAGCCCCAGCACTGACTCTGTGGGCCCACAATAATTCATTGCATACATGTCTTGTCCGTTGTTCCACTTTCCACTAACATCCGCAGCAGTCCACACAGAGTCTTGGTGGCTTCACTCTGCATGACTTCAGCATGGACTCCAGCAGAGAGACAAACAGTTTGTAGTAAATTAACTGTGCTGATGAGCATCATTGCAGTGGGGTGAATGTTCCTTTCCATTTGTTCAGCTTCTGAGAAAAAAGTTATCAAATTAAGAAACTGTACTCCCAAATAGAATTAGAACATGTCCCTGCATGTAATTTAATATCACAGTATAAATTGTGGAAAGAGAAGCAGCTCTTTACAAGAAACACAGAATTCAGAATGCACTAAAAGCTCACCCTAATCATGTCTGTTCCTACCTTCCTCAAAGAAAACAAGCCTTTACAATTCCAGTTAATTTTTTTAAAACAATGTCAGCATATAGCTCAGAAGCACTAAAACAATTTCAAGGATTCATTCCTTTAGAAAGACACCTTATCAAATGTCAAAAGCTGGTTGCTGACAAGCTACCTTTAACAAAGCTGAAGAGCCTTTCTCCACGGAGGGTAACCAGAGGCTCTGTGTCCAGGCTCCTGGCTCTCAGACAAGGAAGCACTTGGTGGCCAGGCCACCTCTCTTTCACTCAGCCAGGCCTGCTCAGGACCCAGTGTCCCTGAGTGACGCCCACAGACAGAGAGCTGGAAAGAAGTGGGGCACCTAGACACTGCACGTCAGGTGCCATGATTAACAAAGCCAGCACTGCCCACCTATTCAGAGCCACATGGCTTCATATATAGTATGTAGCCTCTCGGCCCCATAAGGTAGGCACCACCTGGTTACATCTGTTTATTCATGCCCCTCAAGGTACACATGTGGAGTATAGCCTTTCCCATGCTTCACACCACCTGCTCTCAACTGAGCTAGCTGCTCAGGTTTCCTCTCCTACCCATAAAAGAGATTCTGGAAGCCTGACCATGCAGTGCATACGGCCAGCACCTGAGCCCCATGAATCAGTGCTGGCCTCCTGGATGGTCTCACCAGAGTCAGCCATGAGAAGCTTCACTCGTGCATCCCACGGTCTTTTGGACACATCTAAAAAAATGTCAGGAAGCCCTCCTCCCATAACTTGGATATCCTTAGACAGAATTTAACTTTCTATGTCACCTCCACTTTATTTAAGGCAATAAAGCACTAACCCCACAGTATGGGCAGCATTCTGAGTGAAGGATCTGCGGAAAAGGGGAGAAGAGGAGCAAGACGTGGCTTGTGTTGCTACAAGGCTCACCCAGAGCTTTGTGAAGTGGTGCCTGCCCCGCCAGGCACTGGCTCACTACCCCAGATAGGCTCAGACAGTCCAGAAGGCCCAGTGGAGACAAAGACACAGCAGGCCCCACAACACCTCGTCAAGGTCACCAGCTTTCAGAGCCATGTTGCATCATGCATCAGAGGCACCTGGGCCTTATTCAAATGAGACCTTCACCAGCAAGCCCAAGTTTACAAAGCCCAAGTCTGCAGATGAGTCCTGACACGTTGTTCTCATGCCCAGATGAAAAGGATGGCCACTGAGCATTTAGACATAGCTTGCCACACTGCCCCACGCCAAAGAGCCCTCTAAGGCACCCACCATAGTCATCGTCTGTGTCCGAGTCCCCTGCCGAGGGTTGTGTAGAAGCCGGCAGCTCTGCCAATTTGAGGTCATACTTGCCCTCTTTCCCCATCCTATAGGAGTTGGTGCTGCCTGTGTCCCACTGGACCCTGATCCATCCATCCTCTCCCAGCTCACCAATCACACGGCCAAGACCAGGAGGAGGTCCATCCTGCAGAAGTCAAAACAAAGACCAGTTAAGGGGGTGCATGCCCATCCTGTCACACATACTGCCTGTAAGGGCAGCTGCATCACCACGCACAGACTTCCTGTCTGCAGAGTGCTCCAAACCCACCTTTAACAGGCACAGGACACGTCAGCACATTATGCTACATGCCAGGAAAGGAACTGCTCATGCTCCTCCCCAGAGAGGAAGGGAGTAAAGTACTGTTCACAGCTAGCATCCTCTAAGCCATACAGAGATGAGGCTCTCCAGGCTTCACAACACCTGCTCTCAACTGAGCTTAGCCACTCAAGTTTCACTGCCAGTGCCGTACCATGGCCCCACAATCCCACACAGGGTCTTGAGAGGTCAGAAACATGGTAATAAGCCCAGCTTCTCCTGCCTCACTTTGTTCTTCAATTCTCCCTCTGGATCCTAAAGGAGGATCTTCACCTCTCCTTTCTCTAAGTGAAAGCCCTCTTTAGGATGCTGCCACCTCTTCTGGGACACTGATTTCTGAGAAGATTCTGACGAGGTCCATACTAACAAGTGAGGCTGAGAAAAATTAGCTGTGATAAAAATGCCTCCCACACTACAGGAAGGGGAGCACATCCTAGCTAGTGACATGGTAATGACACAGACACCAGTCCCTAGGACCCTGCCAGGGAGACCTGACTGAGACCTGGGAGGAAGCAATGTGCGGCAAGAGAAATGGGAAGGGAGGGAACCACCTGCCCAGTATACCTGACCTGCTGGGCTAGGTACTCAATGGGCACATGGCCATCACCGGGCAGAGGCGAAATCAGGTCTCCTGCCTCACGACTTTCCTGACACTGGTATTCAAGCAAGGCTTACAGTCTCCTGCTCACTCTTGCTCTTGTCCTGGGTGCACTTAAAATTCATCTAATGCCAGGGAGTTTTCTGAAAAAGGCGAACACTCCTCACAGAACAGTTGCTGCTCGAAGTACTCTATGATATGTGGCAGGCTGCTGTTACTCTCTACTTTCTCTGACTGTTCACCTGCCCAGTAATCAACAACTAGTCATTTGTCAGCTGCACGTGCCTGAATTAAAGTGTTTATTCCAGTTTCAACCCACTAATACCAGGCAAGTCAGGACGTGCAAATGGTGACTATTATGTCGGTCATATGTGGCACCTGATCGCCCCACTTCCAGTCCACGCCTCTCATGACCCTGGTTCCGATCTTCATCATGGCGGCCAGGTCTGGCCCTGAAACTGGGAGCTGCACCGGAGCAGTTTCCTGCCTCGTCTCTTCCAAAACTGTAGCGGCAGCTCCTCGGGCAGAAGCGCTCATGTCTTCTTCAACATTGTCACAACTAGGGCCTACCAGAGCATGAAAACAGCAGGTGAGCCAGTGAACAGTTATAATTTTCTATATTAATACACTTCTAAAAAAATTAGTACTGATGAATATAAATTTAAACAACCCACAGTACTTAGAATATTTTTACCACTAACTCTCATGAAAAATTTGCTGATGAGAAATAAGATTTTTAAAAATCAAAGGGGAGGACAAAATACATAAATTCTTATCAGAAGATAGAAAAGATATAAAAATGTTCATAAGAGACATCTGCTCTATTTCCAGGAATTATGCCCCTCCTTCAAAAAAAGGGAAAATGATTTAAGAAGACACTCATCACATTATTTTTATTAAAATAGAAAAACAAAAGACGTAGAGGATCAAAGATGGTGGTGTGAGAGGTGAGAAAGAGGCTTTGTCCTAAAACCACATATAATACTAAAATATAATTAATACAACTACTCCTGAAAGGGAACAAGAAAGAGGACTGCACCAGACTGCATACACCTGGAGAAAAGAGCAGACCTCGTGGAACAGGGTAACGTACCAAACCTGTAGCCCGACGGGACCCAAGCCCTTCCCCTACCCCAGCTCACCGGCTGGAGGAAGAGAAACAAAGCAGGAGGGAGTGGACACCTGCGACTGCTGAATACCTAAATCTGAAGATCTGCTGTAGGAGCACAAACATACATTTCACAGTGCTTGCATGGTACTCTTGTGAGAAGGGGGTTGTAAAGCTAAGACAGGCAGAATTCCTGGAGAGACTGAAATTCCAGCTGCTTGTGGAAAGCAGGGATCCATATCTGGATGCTCTGGGACAAAACAAGGCAGGTAGTCTGAGAGACTTCCTAACAAGGAAGCCCTTAGCAAAAGGGATGCTAAAGGGGCAAGGATTGCACAGAGCTTACTGCTTAGGAGAAAGGACAGGTAGACAAAATTGTCCAGGTGTACTCTGCCCAGCAGATTGGGAGCTTTCACAATCTTCAGCTGCTCCAGCTCCCTGGCTGGCTACACAGCTCCAAGGACCCCCTCTGTGATACACAGCCTACACGGCCTTTCTCCCAGCCAGCCCCAACTGGCTCGCAAGCCAGCAAACCCTACCCTGGCGTTAGGCCAGCCAGAGGGAAGATCCATCTACAGCAACAACAAATGCAAAGCATAGAGGCTTATACCTCTGTACTCAGGCCAATTCAGGCAGTGGAGTCAAGCATACCAACCAGGAAGCAGGAAACAACTCTTTCCTTCCCCCAGGGACCAACACCACTCCCCTGCAACACCCAACATTGCTTCAGGGGCTGAGCAGCTTAAAACAGTAGAGCTTCTGGGCACTAGAGGGCATCATATACAAATATGAAATGCCAAAAGAAAGTGGTTCAAAGTAAAATTATTAATACAAATACTGTGGAAGATTTAAATGACGTCGACCTCTTGAATCCTCCTAAAAGAGAGTTCAAAATAAAAATCAGTAACATGCTCATAGAGATACGCAAAGATACTCAAGAATTCAGGAATGAATTCCACTCGGAGATCCAATCATTGAATAGCACAATGGATGGTATTAAAAGCACATTAGATACAGTGGAGGAGATGATAATGAAACAGAAACTAGAGAAGAGGAATACAAAGAAGCTGAGGCACAGAGAGAAAAAAGGATCTCTAAGAATGAAAGAATACTGAGAGAACTGTGTGACCAATCCAAATGGAACAATATTCACATTATAAGGGTACTAGAAGAAGAAGAGAGAGAAAAAGGGATTGAAAGTGTCTTTGAGGAGGTAACTGCTGAAAACTTCCCCAATCAGGGGAAGGAGATAGTCTCTCAAGCCATGGAGGTGCACACATCTCCCAACACAAGGGACCCAAGGAAGACAATACCAAGACATAGTAATTAAAATGGCAAAGATCAAGAATAAGGACAGACTATTAAAAGCAGCCAGACAGAGAAATAAAATCACATACAAAGGAAAGCCTATCAGGCTATCATCAGACTTCTCAACAGAAACCTTACAGGCCAGAAAGGAGTGCCATGATGTATTTAATGCAATAAAGCAGAAGGGCCTTGATCCAAAAATACTTTATCTGACAAGGTTACCATTTAAATTTGAAGAAGGAATTAAACAATTTCCAGATAACCAAAGTTGAGAGAATTTACCTCTCACAAATGATCTCTACAGTGTATTTTGGAGGGACTGCTATAGATGGAAGTGTTCCTAAGGTTTAATAGCTGTCACCAGAGGTAATAAAACCACAGTAAAGAAAGCAGAACAGCTAATAACTAAGCAAATGCAAAAATTAAAATAAGTATCTCCAAAGTCAGTCAAGGGATAGACAAATGAATATGATACCTAATATATAAAGAATGGAGGAGGAAGAAAAAGGAGGAAGAAGAAGAAAAAAAAGAATCCTTATATTGTGTTGGTCATATCGTACTAAGTGAGTTAAGTTAGACTCTTAGATACTAAGGAAGTTAACCTTGAACCTTTGGTAACCACGAATCTAAAACCTGCAATGCCAATAAGTACGTATCTATCGATATCACCCTAAATGTAAATGGACTGAATGTAGCACCAATCAAAAGACACAGAGTCACTGAATGGATAAAAAAACAAGACCCATCGATATACTGCCTACAAGAGACTCACTTAAAACCCAAAGACATACACAGACTAAAAGTGAAGGGATGGAAAAAGATATTTCATGCAACTAATAGGGAGAAAAAAGCAGGACTTCCAGTACTTGCATCAGACAAAATAGACTTCAAAATAAAGAAAGTCACAAGAGACAAAGAAGGACATTACATAATGATAAAAGTGTCAATCCAACAAGAAGATATAACCATTGCAAATACCTATGCGCCCAACACAGGAGTGCCTACATATGTGAAACAAATACTAACAGAATTAAAGGGGGAAATAGAATGCAATGCATTCATTCTAGGAGACTTCAACACACCACTCACTCTGAAGGACAGATCAACCAGACAGAAAATAAGTAAGGACACAGAGGCACTGAACAACACATTAGAACAGATGGACCTAACAGACATCTACAGAACTCTACACCCAAAAGCAGCAAAATACACATTCTTCTCAAGTGCACATGGAACATTTTCAAGAACAGATCATATACTAGGCCACAAAAAGAGCCTCAATAAATTCAAAAAGATTGAAATTGTACCAACCAGTTTCTCACACCACAAAGGTATGAAACTAGAAAAAAATTACGCAAAGAAAATGAAAACTCCCACAAACACATGGAGGCTTCAGAACATGCTCCTATATAACCAATGGATCAATGACCAAATACAAACAGACATCAAGCAATATATGGAGACAAATGACAATAATTCAACACCAAAAAAATCTGTGGGACGCAGCGAAGGCCGTGTTAAGAGGAAAGTAAACTGCAGTACAGCCCTACCTCAGGAAAGAAGAACAATCCCATATGAGCAGTCTAAACTCACAATTAATGAAACTAGAAAAAGAAGAATAAAGGAGGCCCAAAGTCAGTAGAAGTGGGGACATAATAAAGATTAGAGTAGAACTAAATAAAATCGAGAAGAATCACACAATAGAAACAATCAATGAAAGCAGGAGCTGGTTCTTCGAGAAAATAAACAAAATAGATAAACCCCTAGCCAGACTTATCAAGAAAAAAATAGTCTACTCACATAAACAGAATCAGAAATGAGAAAGGAAAAATCACTAAGGACACCACAGAAATACAAAGAACTATTAGAGAATACTATGAAAAATTGTATGCTAACAAACTGGATAACCTAGAAGAAATGCACAACTTTCTAGAAAAATACAACCTTCCAAGGCTGACCCAGAAAGAAACAGAAAATGTGAAAGGACCAATTAACAGCAATGAAATGGAACTGGTAATCAAAAACCTACTTAAGAACAAAACGCTTGGACCTGATGGCTTCACCACTGAATTTTATCAAACATTTAGTGAAGACCTAATACCCATACTCCTTAAAGTTTTCCAAAGAGTAGAAGAAGAAGGAATAATTCCAAACTCATTCTATGAGGCCAGCATCACTCTAATATCAAAACCAGGCAAAGAGATCACAAGAAAAAGAAAATTACAGACCAATATCCCTGATGAACATATATGCAAAAATACTCAACAAAATATTAGCAAACCAAATTCAAAAATATATCAAAAAGATAATCCATCATGATCGAGTGGGATTCATCCCAGGGATGCAAGGATGGTACAACATACGAAAATCCATCAACATCATCCACTACATCAACAAAAAGAAGGACAAAAACCACATGATCATCTCCATAGATGCTGAAAAAGCATTTGACAAAATTCATGATAAAAACTCTCAACAAAATGAGTATCGAAGGCAGGTATCTCAACATAATAAAGGCCACATATGACAAACCCACAGCCACATATGACAAACCCACAGCCAATAGTATACTTAACAGCAAGCGATGAAAGCTTTTCCTTTAAGATGGGGAACAAGACAAGGATGGCCACTCTCCCCACTTCTATTCAACAGAGTACTGGAGGTCCTAGCCACGGCAATAAAACACAAAGAAATAAAAGGCATCCAAATTGGCAAGGAAGAAGTTAAAATGTCCCTGTTTGCAGATGACATGATATTGTACATAAAAAACCCTAAAGAATCCACTCCAAAACTACTAGATCTAATATCTGAATTCAGCAACGTTGTGGGATATAAAATTAATACGCAGAAATCTGTGGCATTCCTACACACTAACAATAAACTAGCAGAGACAGAAATCAGGAAAACAATTCCACTCACAGTTATATCAAAAATTATAAAATATCTAGGAATATACCTAACCAAGGAAGTGAAAGACCTATACTCTGAAAACAAGACACTTATGAGAGAAATTAAAGATACCAATAAATGGAAACACATCCCATGCTCATGGATAGGAAGAATTAATATTATCAAAATGGCCATCTTGCCTAAAGCAATATACAGATTTAATGCAATTTCTATCAAAATACCAACAGTAGTCTTCAACCAACTAGAGCAAATAGTTCTAAATTCATATGGAACCAAAAAAGACCCCAAATAGCGAAAGCAATCCTGAGAAGGAAGAATAAAGCTCGATGGATTATGCTCCCCAACTTCAAGCTCTACTACAAAGCCACAGTACTCAAGACAATTTGATACTGGCACAAGAACAGACCCACAGACCAATGGAACAGACTATAGAGAGCCCTGATATAAACCCAATCACATATGGTCAATTAATATATGATAAAGGAGCCATGGACATACAATGGGGAAATGACAGCCTCTTCAACAGCTGGTGTTGGCAAACCTGGACAGCTACATGTAAGAGAATGAAACTGGACTACTGCCTAACCCCATACACAAAAGTCAACTCAAAATGGATGAAAGACCTGAATGTAGGTCATGAAACCATAAAACTCTTAGAAAAAAACATAGGCAAAAATCTCTTGGACATAAACATGAGCGACTTCTTCATGAACATATCTCCCCGGGCAAGGGAAACAAAAGCAAAAATGAACAAGTTGGACTATATCAAGCTGAAAAGCTTCTGTACAGCAAAGGACACCATCAGTAGAACAAAAAGACATCCTACAGTATGGGAGAATATATTCATAAATGACACATCTGATAAAGGGTTGACATCCAAAATATATAAAGAACTCACGCACCTTAACAAACAAAAAGCAAATAATCCAATTAAGAAATGGGCAGAGGACATGAATAGACACTTCTCTAAAGAAGAAATTCAGATGGCCAACAGGCACATGAAAAGATGCTCCACATCGCTAATCATCAGAGAAATGCAGATTAAAACCACAATGAGATATCACCTCACACCAGTGAGGATGGCCAACATCCAAAACACAAACAACAACAAATGTTGGCGAGGATGTGGAGAAAAGGGAACCCTCCTACACTGCTGGTGGGACTGCAAATTAGTTCAACCATTGTGGAAAGCAGTACAGAGGTTCCTCAAAAAACTCAAAATAGAAATCCCATTTGACCCAGGAATTCCACTCCTAGGAATTTACCCTAAGAGTGCAGCAGCCCAGTTTGAAAAAGACATATGCACCCCTATGTTCATCGCAGCACTATTTACAATAGCCAAGAAATGGAAGCAACCTAAGTGTCCATCAGTAGATGAATAGATAAAGAAGAGGTGGTAAATATACAGAATGGAATATTATTCAGCCATAAGAAGAAAACAAATCCTACCATTTGCAACAACATGGATGGAGCTAGAGGATATTATGCTCAGTGAAATAAGCCAAGCGGAAAAAGACAAGTATCAAATGATTTCACTCATATGTGGAGTATAAGAACAAAGAAAAAATACTGAAGGAACAAACAGCAGCAGACTCACAGAACCCAAGAATGGACTAATAGTTACCAAAGGGAAAGGGACTGGGGAAGATGGGTGGGAAGGGAGGGATAAGAGGGAAAAAGGGGCATTACGATTAGCAGACGTAATGTTGGGGGGGCATGGGGAGGGCTGTACAACTCAGAGAAGACAAGTAGTGATTCTATAGTATCTCACTACGCTGATGGACAGTGACTGTAATGGGGTGGGTTGGGGGGACCTCATGAAGGGGTAGTTTAATAACAATAATATTGCACATGTAATTGTAGATTAATGATACCAAAATAAATTATATAAAAAAAAACTTCAAAAAGAAAACATAGTGGGCAACCCTCATTACACTGCATTTAGCAATGGCTTCTTGGACATGACATGAAAAGCACAAGCAACATAAGAAAAATAATTAAATTGGATTTAAAACTGTGCATCAAAGTAAAACACAACCCACAGAGTGGAAGAAAACATCTCTAAATCATGTAACTGATAATGGTCTAATATCCAGAATAGATAAAGGACTCCTGTAACTCAACAACACAAACAACCCAATTGAAAAATGGGCAAAGGAACTGAACAGACATTTCTCCGAGAAGACACACAATGACCAGCATGCACAGTGAGGAAGGCTCAATGTCATGTCATCAGTGAAATAAAAATCATACCACAATGAGCTACCACTTCACACCAACGAAGGCGACCTCGGTCAAAAAAAGAAAACAAAACAGAAAATAACTAGCATTGGTGAGAGCATAGAGATACTGGAAGCCATGCCCATTGCTGGTGGGAATGTAAAACAGTGCAGTGCAATGGAAGAGTTGGACAATTCCTCAGCAAATTAAACACAGGATTACCATGTGACACTGCAATTCCACTCATGGGTATGTAACAAAAAAACTGGAACAGATACGCAGACAAAAACTTGTACATATATGTTCCTAGGAGCACTACTCACAATGGGAAAAAGGTAGAAACAAGCCAAATGTCCAACAATGAATGAATGGATAAATAAAATGAAATACTTTTATTTATTTACAATGAAATACTTTTTAGCCATAAAAAGAAATGAAGTACTGATACATGCTAAATGAAATAAGCAGATACAAAACGGTAGAAATTGTATGATTTCATTTTTATGAAATACCCAGAATAGGCAAATTCATAGACAGAAAGCAGATTTGTTGTGGCCAACAGCTGGTGGAGTGGGAAATCAGGAGTTACTGCTTAGTGAGTATTTGCATTTGGGGTGGCGGAAAAATTATGGAACTAGATAGTGGTAATACTTGCACAACACTGTGGATGTGCTTAATGCCAGGAAATTACAAACTTACAGTAGTTACAATGGTAAATTTTATGTTACTTGTATTTTGCCACATTAAAAAAAGCTTCCTGAGAAAAAGAGGCAAAATCGTGACATTTTCATAAAGGACTGACGGCAATGCCAACCTACCAATCAGCCGCAGTGCTGTCTGCGTGAGAGCGAGCGTGCCAGAGTTCAGCAGGAGGCTTAGGGTGTTGGCGCCGTGCTGCAGGGTGAGCATACTGAGCGCCACAAGAAGAAAGCGAGCTTGCGGGGTTGTCCCCAGGCTTGGTCCTGACGTGCTCTCATTGGTGATAGTCTGCAGGGGGACAGGCTGGATACCTAAAAAGCATTGGCACCCATATAAATTTGTGTGTGGATACAAGAACATACATGATACAGAAAGCACTAGCAACTTTTTAAAAATTCTGTTTCCCAGTGGACTTCTATAGAATGTGAATATCAGGCAGCTCTGTACTACTTTGCAATAAACCTACCACTGTCACTCCAAGTACAGCTCTTGTCATCCATCTACAAAATGTATCGCACTGCTCCTCTAAGTATCCCTGGTGGCTAACTTATTTCAAATAAAACAGATATAAATCTCTTCTCTTCCAAGAAATCAATCCTAGCATTTCTCTGTAAATGTAAACTACCCAAGAAATTAATTATTAATATAGTATATGCGTTTAATAATGTATGCTGTGATACACACACAGATGTTAGAATGTGAAAGCTTTACATAAGGATACTACAAGATTGTGTCTTCTGCCACATTTTTTAAATTTTATTTAGAATTTGAGAAAGCTTAAAGCAGCTTAGGTTATCATTTTGATGCACAAAGTTATCACATTAAAGTCTTCCCAAAAGCAAAAATCAGCATTTGCAAGTTGCTACAACATATAAGAGCCAAACTATGAAATAATGCTGATGCGATCACCAACATTACTTCAACAGCAATTTTAATACAGCCTTTTAACCATCAAAATTTTTTTAACTCACCAAGCTCTTTAAATTTGGCATCTGCATCCATTAAAATATTTCGAATATTCTGAACAGCCCAAGCATACAGCTTGCCAAAAGTTACTTCCAGCAGCATCCGATTAAAAGGTGGGATCAAATCAACATCCTTTAAGCAATCTGTAAGAGGTTCCCTTTCAAACCAAGATAAAGAATTTTACTTTGGAAATTGCCAGACTTCTAACTTCAATGGAACAATGCTTTGTTGCCAGTGTTGCTTCATTACAAAAAAATGTGATAAAGATTTACCCTATATCAATCCCCTCAGGAATAAGTCTTTGCCATCCACAGAACATAGCATACTGCACAGATGGAAGTAAGAAACTTTTGCTTGCCAGCTTTAAAATTGTATCTATGCCTTCCAGACGAACCTCTGCTCTCTCCAGCTGCAAAATAATAATGCATGCAGTTGAGTTTTATGTATGTTATCCAATGCAGAGAAGAATGTTCTCAGTAAATGTTACCTGCTTTAGTAGGCACTTTCTCATTTTTTCCACATCCACTGGCTCTTCTTTAAGGGCAAATTCAGCAATTGTACTGAGGAGTGCAGATTGTGGATGAAGACCCTGAACATTCTGTTTCAACCATTTGTACTTGTGAACACCTGTAACTGTATTCAACAGTGGCTGCCATTTATCCTGACCAACAAGAAAAAAAAATACACCATTTGTTTACCCTGCTGATATTAGCATGTGTTCTGAAATAATTACACAAATAAAATACAAAAAAAGCCAGTAGGTTTAAATTGGTAAAATATTTTAAATTTAGTAACTAACTTATGGTAAAAATAACTATGTCACAAATAGGCTTATAAATGAATTTATAATCTCTATACTTATGTACTTTGGAACAGGCTGATTTGGCATACAAAATTAAATCATCATCAATATTATCAGCCTTAGGACCAGGACAGCTTCTAAAGCAAAGGATACAGTTAATGGATGAACGGTGAATGAATAATGACATACTGTACTACTAAGAGTAAAAGGAAACACTTCTCCAGCTAGCAATCTGACCAGGGCACCATCTAAGTCCAATGCACCATTAAGCATCACTGGGGCACAGTTACCCACACTTTCAATAACCTGCACCATACTCTCTACCCTACTGATGCCCAAGGAACAAAGTGGATGGTACTTGTGAATTCCTTTGCCATGTACTACTGTGTTTCTATTCAGCAAGTCCTAGAATCACAGAAAATACTTCACCTTGGGTGATTTAATTGCAATGGGTCTTTTGTCTACATTTATAGGACTAGGAGGCAAAATGCAAGCTTCTTCTAAATCACTTTCTTCATTTCCAATTTTCTCTTCATCATCAGTAGATTCCAGCTTCTTAGGAACTATGTTTAAAAACATCATTCATTACAAAAGTTTTTTACTTAAATAGAATTTTAAATTAAGAAAAACTTAAATCTGCACCAAGGTAAAGGACATGAATATTTTATTCAAAGAAACATAAATACCACTGTCAACTGAAATGCTCAAACTACAAAAGTAAAAGCATCATAATTATTCCCACATGACCTCACATAATAACAGTCTGCCATTCCATGTCATGGATAGAAAAACAGAGTGCTAACCAATGAGAAGCCCTAAAGGAGGGGAAGCCCAGGGGCTGGTGAACTTTTTCTTAAAGGGCCAGACAGTGAATTTTTTGTACTCTTGCAGGTCATTTTGTCTATTGCAAATAAATACTCAACTCCTATGCTGCAGCATGAAAAGTAGCTAACTTTATTTATGGATACTGTAACTTAAACTTGATATAATTTTCAAGCCTATTATTCTTTGATTTTTGAAAAATTAACTTAAAAATGCAAAACCCAGTCCTAGATGTTGAGCAGTGCACAGCAAGGAGAAGGCGGCATCTGTCCCCAGAAGCTAGCTTGCCCACTCTGGACTAGTGCAGTGGTTCTGTCACCAAGGTGCAACTCAACTAACTGGAGGCCTTTTACTATGTTAGTCTCTCCAATTAGAGAATGTCTATTGAATTTCATTGTGATACATGGTGTTGCTCCCATATTTTTGGTCCCTTTAAAGATTTTTTGTCCAATTCTTTTGACATGTAATGCAGCAAACAACATAATAATACACCTGGGTAGTAAAGCATTAACTCATCAGGTCTGGGTTGCTCAAACCCTGCAAATTCCCAAGAAAGCTCTGTCCCCTCAGCACTGACTCTAGACCAGTACCTGTGAACTGAGCTTAGCCCTTGGCACGTTCTACCTGAAAATAGTGTTTCTGTGTGCCTGAGGTCTAGGACCATGTCACCAGTCTAACGGGATAGTTTATGCTAACAATGTGAGCTATAGTGACTGCCTGTTTCTGCTCTGGGAACTGGAGTCTGAGTAGCTAACAGCAATCATGCAGGCCACGTATGTCCATGAAACTGACCCCCAATAACAACCCTGGGCACCAAGGCTCATGTGAGCATCCCCAGCTGATGGGCCTTCACACATGTTGTCACTTGTCATTGATAAGAGAACTGAGTACAGCCTTGTGCAACTCCATTGGGAGGGAACACTGGAAGCTTTGGCCTGATTTCCTGTGGAATTCCCTCTAAGCACCTTTCCTTGTACTAATTGTACTCTGTATCCTTTCACAGTAATAAAATGTAACCATGAGTATAACAGCTCCTCTGAGTCCGGTGGAGTGCTACCAGCAAATCATCAAATTTAAGGGTGGTCTTGGTGACCCCTAACACAGGACCAGTAATATTATTTATAAGTTACTGAATTTTCTTTAAAAAAAAAACTGTGAACATCACACAGGTAAATATATAAACCACAATGGAAACTTTAAGAGGTAACAATGCAGGCTCACAATCCATGGACACAACAGCAGGATAGTAAGTGGATCACTCTCCCTGAAGCTGAGAAGGGGGTCTTCCAAGACTGCTTCTCCTACCAGGTTCCTAGCTCCCTGAATTAGAGGGATCTCAGAAGTGTTCTTGCCATGAGTTCCTGATCCAAAACCTCTCTATGATTTATACAAGTTGTTATGGTTTAAGGGTTTACTCAGGAATGATCAATCCAAGATGGCTTCTAAAACAAGCTAGTCTTTCAAGACACTATTGCTCACGTCCATCAAAAACTCAGCAATCTTGTATAATAAGCTGGTCTGTGAATAAATCAGTATAATTTATAGGAATGTAATCAGAAATTTCTGTAGACTTGTTTATAATCATGTGACCAAATTATAAAGTATTTTATGTATTTTTACTCAAATTTTTGTTATGTATTACAAAAAGTCTTTTCCATATCCCTATGTAGGGGCTTCCTGAAAATATTAGTAATTCTTCTAGTTCATTTCATAACAATTCTCCATGTGTCAGAACTCAGTTATTTGCAAAGAAAAGCATTCCTTTACAAGAATGGCAAGACTGACTGAAATATTAAACATCCGCATATGTCTCATTACCAAGACAAGTGATAAAAACCACTTCTTTTCCCCCATCAATTTAATAATATTTATAGTATCTATCCTTCTCAGCATCAATTTCCTAGTTAACAAACCAAAACACACTCAATCCTAAAGGTGCGTGATTATCTGATGTCTTGGAAAAAAAAGCAGGATTTGTATATTTAATCATAAATATACGTAACAATTATTATGGTAGTTGGGAAAATCCACACGTAACAAGCAGTAACCGCTTCACTCATTTGAGAGACCCAACAATACCAAGGGAAATCATACATGTTCACAGCATTTTTCTACCTTTTACATTCTTACCTCTCTTTTTCCTTCGTTCTCGAATTATCTTCTGAGCTATCCTTCTCCAACGAGGCAAAGAACTTAACAATTTAAACTTGGACATTATAGAGAGGTCATTACAAACTGCAGGTCTCAATTCATTAAAGAGGAATCGCAAACGTTCGATGACTGGAGCACAGACCTCCTTGTAAGAGCGACCCTGTTCTTGATGGGTCTACAAAGTTAAACATGAAAAAACAACTTAACCACATGTATGTGTGTATTCTACAAACTGTCTGCAAAGCACAAAAGAAAGAGAATAAAATACGTTTACCTTAATGAGTGAGCATTTTGCTTGATAGACAACTCTACAAACATCTACCACTGATTTAGGCAACGTTCTGTGCTTAACTTGTTCAATACCAAGTGTACCTGCATGAACTAAAGATAATGCCACGTGACCTGTAAAAGACATTTAAAAGAAAGGGCAGGGTAGGGATGAATGTGTACTGTATGTCATTCGAAAGAACTATAGTAGAGCTAAAATATTAAGCTTCATACCTAAATCTTCGTGTTTTAAGAGGCAACATAATAGCAAGCGGCCAACCTCTTCCACAGGATGCTCGGGAGGAAATGTTATTGGTGTGGTCAAATGGCACTGCCTACAGTACCTTTCTATTTGACACAGAAAGTCCTGCAACAGAAACAGCTGGAGGTAACTTCAGAGCCACCCTAATACATTGTCATGAATTCTAAACTATGTCCACAGCTCCTGATACACTTGCAATCAGTGAAGCATCTGAAATCTCACTGGTATACTGAACCAAACCAGCCTCACCTCAAAAACCAATCCTCTGAGTAATATGCAAAAGTCTGTACTAAGCTAATCAGAGTACGAAGGTGTTCACAAGTCCAAGTCCTGAAGTGAACAGAAGTACACTGCACATGGGAAGGCCTCACTCACCTTCACATTGTGGTCCTGGATGTTATTGTCAGCGATGGCTTGCAGGAAAGCCTGGGAGTGGTCACCCAGGGCCCGCCTGTGGGAGCAAAGCCGGGCCTTGCTGGCAGGAGTGCCCCCAGGAGAGCTACAGTGGTCCTCATCTTTCTCCTCGTTGTAGCTGTAGTGGATCTGGCTGGTCTGCAGGCCTCCGGAGAAGATGGATGACTGAAGCCACTCTAGAAAGTGCATTTGCAAGCATAAGAAAGTAACCTGAATTTCTTTTCATAACTAAATACTGAAAAAACTGATAAAGAACTGAATAATTTACTTAGGAGGTGAAATTCAGCATCATTCATACAGAGTCACATCCAGCAAATACATGGACTGGCTTATCATTCCGATCTACACATGAAAGGAGGGAACACTTCCTGACTTTTCAACACATCTTAAGCATGGTATCAGTACTCAGTCTAACAGTTCCAGTCCAACATGTACTGGGTACCACCTCAGACATGGAGCTGTGTGGTTCCACATACACCTCGTGAAGCCTGGGGCTTTGCCCTCTAACAGGGAGAGAAGCAACAAGGCACCACTTAAACAGGTAATCCCTCTATTTCAACTGGGGCAGCTGTGCTACAGAGTACACGGGGGCACGGAAGAGCGTGCAGTAAGGCCTCTGCTATTCAAAGGGTCAGCAAAGGATCTGCTGTGGGAGTGGCAACTGGGCTACAATCTGGATAAAGACAAGATGCTGAGCACCCAGGTGGGAGAAGAGCCCATGTGAAGGGTTCTATGCAGAGCAGAGAGCCATGCTCAGGGCAGACCACCTACCCTAGAGCACTCATCAGTAAAAAGAATGAGAGAATAGCGAACACTCTACATGGAGTCTTTAGTGAGGGCAGATCCTTGGAGACCAGAGAGCAGTGGAGGCACAAGCCAGGCCCCACAGGGATGGCGGTGCAAGTGGGGATGCTCTGATAATTGGAGGGAGAGTCACCAAAAATACAGAATACGTTTGTACATCACTACCTAGTTTTTTCAAAGACTTATATTATTAAAATATTCCTTCAAAACCCAAGCAATCAAATCTGGGATGCACTCAAGGTTCTTTTACTTGAAATTTAGATTTTAGAGCATTCTCCAACATGCCACATCAATTCCTCTAAAACATAAATCTGACCATGACCCACCCTGGCTCTCTGCATTTAGAACTCCCTCTTATCTCTTAAACATACTGCTTGGTGATGGCTTCTGATGCCCTGCAGCAGACTGGGCACCACACGCCAGGGCCCTAGCACCTTTTGCTCCCTCAACCCTGATGCTTCCCAGCTCCCACCCTCCCTGCGGATGGAAGCCTGTCCCCCCACAGAACTGCAAGTCTTTGAGGAAGAGCACAAGTCCACCTTAGAGGCTCTGCAGGAGACAAAGCGCCAAGCACACACACCAAGGGTGTGCGCCCGAAGGCAGGCCAATCAGGCTGCACGGCCATCTCTGCCCACAAGCCTGCTCCCATGGCATTCCACACACATGAGCAGCTCAAAGCCTCTGCTTTTCTCAGCGATGCCCCTCACACACCCATGCTTCTGCCCAGAAAGCTTTCACACCCAGTTTGTTGGAACTCCAATTTCAGGATTACACCATGTTTAAGGAGCCTTTCATACGGTCTGCAGTACCTCCAGAACAGAACCACTTATGAATGTCTCCATTGTATCCTCTACCACCATGTTTCCTGACCAGCTCATATCTGGCTCATCATCACAAAGGAAGCACCTGAAGGCAGGTGTGTTTGATTCCATGCCTACTGCATCCCAGGCACCTGGCATGGTAATTCACATAATTACTCAATCAAGGCTTGTTGGGTGGTTGGTGGACAGATGGACGGAGAAACATAAAAACATATGAAGAAAAATTCCAATCCATCTTATGGGATATGGAGAAATTTTCTTACTTTAGGTGATTACAAAGGTTGCCATCCCAAAATGTATTTGAGTCTAGTAAAAATACAGTCCTTAAACAAAATGCTATTCCCAAGAGAAACAGCCAACCCACAACACATGAATTTTAGGGCATGCAGGGAAATATCAGCTGAGTTGAGCCCATCTGTTAGAGGATGCACAAGTAAGACCCTACACTGGACCGACCTTCTATGCAACCTTCTGCTGCCACAGATGGTGCAAGGAAATGAAAGCCAGTCACTGCTACTTACAATTAACTGGTTCAGTCTCATTATCCTTATGCTTCTTCATCAACAACTGTGCTGGCTCTTCCTCTCCTTCACTTAATGGCAATTATGGCTCAGCTAAAATAATCTGTTAATCTGTTAGCAGAAAACAAAATTTTTCTTACTGGCACATTCGACCTCAACTGGAGACAGCGGTGTGCTCATAGCTAAATAGGAAGCGTGTAATCCGAGAAGCAGTCCCAGATTCCTCTCTGTGTCTATCAGAGGTGAAGATAGACTTCCAAGATCTGGTATTGTAATGACTTCTTGGTCAGGCTGAGAAAGAAATTTCATTATCAGTCTGAGAAAACAGGGTTAATTAAAAACATAAAACCAAGAAGTGCCACAGCTTATATCCTTTAACAAGACGTACTGCCATGACAAAGAAAGGAGGGTGCTCTGGGCACCCTGTTCCTACATCCTGTAATAGTGAGCTCATGCTGCTGTCAAAATAACAGAAGATGGAAACCACACATATCCTGCAAAGCAGACAGTAAATGCAGATGTCTATTGGTAGAAAAACCAAAGCACAAATGACTTTGCTAGAAAATTCCTTAGGGAATCGAAGTCTCCAGAGTGACTGTATGCAATGCTTCAGAAAATATACTTAATTTTTGCATAAAGAACCCAAAGAAAAATGAAAATACAACATGGCAAGTATTGCTCTAAGTGTACTGTGACCAGATCCAGAGGAAATAAATTTATTCAAACAAAGAGCAAACCCATTAGAAAGTAAAGAGTTCAAATGAAAATAAACTTTGCCAGTCACATTAGACAATTTACAAGCAAAGTTTATCTTCCCCTTCATAAAATGCTTTAAGCCCTATGCTTGTGGCATTTAATAAATTACCACTGGATCTATACCTAGAAAGCCAATCCCAGTATATGTAAACTCCAATGCTCATGAACATGCAGAAAGGACATATTTTAAGTTCTAAAAAATTATGCTACTAGATAATTTTTCAAGACCTATACATCACAAATCTTAACATGAATAAATGTAAAAAATTCACTTATGAGAAAACCTCTAAGGGATCTTCGTGTGTACCACTTAAAAAGACCCCCCATACTCCCCACAACAGAAGGTCCAGCTATCAATACGTCAGGGTAAAAACCATAAATACACAGAGAGGGTCTCCACTGATATACATGGTGGTGCTCACTGCACACAGCCTCACCTCCAGATACTGGCCAACACAGAAGGCATGCATTGATTCCTGTGTGTCTTCAAACTGTAAAGCAGCTTCCAAAGCTACCACTGGGTCTTCCCCTGCAAACTGAGCTAAAACAGACAAAAGCAGCATGATTTCAATGTAATCTGCCTAGGTATCTAAAGTAGAAATGGCAAGAAGGTACTTGTTAACTACCAAAGTATAGTGATCTCTCACTCTTCCCCAATGCTACCTGGGCCAACCCAGTACCTGGAGCAAGTTCCAACAAGTGCTGGAACAAAGAATGCATAATGATGAAAAATTCTTTAAATGTGCCTGAATTTGCTGATAGGACAGGTACCAAAGTCATAGATAAACTAAAATGTGTTGGGGCTGGAACACTACTCAATGGATCATTTAAAGCTCAATGCTTTGCTTAAAAAGTCACATGCCACAACTTTTAGCCATGAAGTGAAATGTGAAGCCTTACCAAGGATACTGTTTCCTGTTAATGACTGTGTCTGGAAGTCCTTTATGTCATACACTTTCCCATCAATCACAGTCCAGAAGCCTCCGTCTTTATTGTGATTCTCCAAGTCAGCTTTGCGTATAAGTGTCACCTCCTCATTATTTCTACAGTTCTGACCTGTAAAAAATGACTCTGTATATACAGAAACCAAAATCAATAAATCAATAGATCAATAGATAAAACAACTAGAATAAAAAAAACATAGCGTGAAAGAACTACAAAGGGAAATAGACAAAACCACAATCACAATGGAAAATTAGTACACATATCAATACGACCACCATCAACAAAAATTTAGCAAAGATACAGCATGATTTAAAAAACACTGTCACATGAGCTGTATGAAACAGCATGTGGCCACAGACCAGGCAAAAGCTCAAAAAACTTCAAGGAAATGAAGTTACAGAGCATGTGTACTGACTACAGTACAGTTAAATTAGAAATAGTTAACAAAAGTAAAATATAAATTATCTGCACATATGAATTATTGTTTATAATTCACCCAAAATTCTCCCCAACAAAAAATTAACTGTGGAAATTACTTAACTTTAGATTGAACAATAATGAAAATACTACAGATCAACACTAATGACTTAGAGCTAAACGTATGTTTGAGGGCATTTATACCTTTCAACGTGTACATTAGGAAAAAGGGAAACCAAAAAATAATTAAGTTAATAAATATCAAATCAATCATATGGAAGGGAGGGAAGGAAGGAGGGGGAAGGAAGGAAGGAAACCTCAGTGACCAGCTCTGGAAGGCCTCGGAAGCCAGCGCACAACTGCACCAAGCAACTGGGGCTGGGCAACAAGCTAGGGTCATGTCCTTCCTCTGCGAGCCGGACCTTGTGCCGATCCAACAGCAGAGAGTACAGCTGCTGGGTATTTACGGAGGACAGAGTACACCTGACTGTCCCAGTCCACATGAATAAAACCGAAGGTGGGGCCACCCAGCATAACAGGCCACTGAGCCCATGAGATGGGGACGTAAACAGCATGACTTCAGACTCACTGTGACCCACCAAAACCGAGTCTGAATCTCATCAAGCCTATACTCATAGCCAGCGATTTATAGAGAAAATGTAACTGATGATGCAACTGACTAGACAAAGAACTGACTAAAGGAAGAAAAAGAGAATTCCGGAAATGTGAAATTTTCTAAAATAGATGACCTGCTTCTTTGAAAAATAAACAGTATGACCAAAGAGAGGGAGAGGACATACACTATTGGTGGGAATGTAAACTGGTGCAGCCACTGTGGACAGCAGTATAGAGGTTTCTCAAAGAACTAAAAATAGAAACACCATGCAACCCAGCAATCACACTTCGGGGAATTTACCTGAAGAAAATAAAATCACAAATTCAAAACAATATATACATACCTATGTTTATCAGGGCATTATTTAGAACAGCCCAAATATGGAAACAACCTCAGTGTCCACTGATGGATGGATAAAAACATTGTGGTACATATATAATGGAATATTACTCAGACATAAAAAAGAATGAAATCTTGCCATTTTTGACAGCATGCACAGACCTAGAGGGTATCACACTAAGTGAAATAAGATAAGCAGAGAAATACAGTATGATTTCACTTATATGTGGAATCTTAAAAACAAAACAAATGAACAAACAAAACAGAAATAGGCTCATAGATACAGAGAACAGACTAGTGTTTGCCATAGGGAAGTGGGGTGGGAGATGGAACAGGTGAAGGGAAAAATAATTACTGAGAATGTTTGATATCTTGGTCTGGGTGATGGTTACGTAAGTATACACACATGTCAAAATTATTCAGCAGTACACTAAAGTTTGTGCATTTTATTGTATGCACCTCAGAAAAATTTTAGAAAGAGAGAAAGAAGGAGTGGAGAGCTTGGAGATATGCTATGAGGGGGCAAAGAGACTAACTAGAAGCATGTATCAGTCAACTGCAACCTGCAGGCCTTGTTTAGACCCTGACTCAAATGACCACTAATAAAAAGAAATTTTTAGGTAATCCAGGAAAACTGAGTATGGGCTCGATGTCAGACTACAGAGTTACCATTAACTCTAGACAGGATCATGACATTGTGGTTTCATTACCAAAAAAAAGGTCTTGCCATGAACAGGTAAAGTGTATTAACATGTTTTAAAGATAGAAATATGCTTTAAAATAAGTCAATCAGTAGATCAACAAAACAGAAAAGCATAGGAGGGATTGCGGAATGTATTTGTTAATCTAGGTTCATTATACTATTCTACTTTTATCTATATTCAAAATTTTTGTAATAAACAGATTAAGAAAACATCAGTGTGTAATAGGCAACATTTCGAAAAAATTTAGAAAAATGTCAAAATAACTCCTAAGAAAGAAAAAAAGAGATAATAAAGCACAGTGTGGTGCCTGCATAAAAACACACATTTAGATCAATGGACTAGAACAGAAAACCCTCACATACATGGTCAAGTGATTTTCAACAAGAGCAACAAGACCATTCAATGGAGGAAGGAGACTTTTCAACAAATGTTGCTGGGAAAACTGGACATCCAATTGCAAATAAATCAAGTTGGACCCATACCTTACTTTACACCATATAAAAAATTAACTCAAAACAGACCAAAGACCTAGAAAGTAAGAGTTAAAACTATTAAAATATAAAATTCTTCAAAGAAAAGACAGGAACAAAGCTTCATGACACTGGATTTGGCAATGACTTCTTGGACAAGACATAGGCACAGGCAACAAAGGAAAAAATACTTAAGTTGGACTTCACCAAAATTAAATAACAAATTATAAGACAATATTATGAGAATCTATATGCTAACAAGCTGGAAAGCTTGAAGAAATGGACAACTTCTTAGAAAAATACAACCTTCCAAGACTGACCAAGCAAGAAACAGAAAAACTAAACAGACCAATAACCAGCAACAAAATTCAATTGGTAATCAAAAAACTACCCAAGAACAAAACCTCCAGACGAGATGGATTCACCTCTGAATTCTACCAGACATATAGAGAAGAAATAACACCCATACTCCTTAAAGTTTTTCAAAAAATAGAAGAGGAGGGAATACTTTCAAACTCATTCTATGAAGCCAGCATCACTCTAATACCAAAACCTGGCAAAGACCTCACCAAAAAAGAAAATTACAGACCAATATCCCTGATGAACGTAGATGCAAAAATACTCAACAAAATATTAGCAAACCGAATTCAAAAATACATCAAGAGGATTATACACCATGATCAAGTGGGATTCATCCCAGGGATGGAAGGTTGGTACAGCATTCGAAAATCCATCAACATCATCCACATCAACAAAAAGAAGAACAAAAACCACATGATCATCTCCATAGATGCTGAAAAAGCATTTGACAAAATTCAGCATCCATTCATGATTAAAACTCTCAACAAAATGGGTATAGATGGCAAGTACCTCAACATCATAAAGGCCATATATGACAAACCCACAGCTAACATCATAGTTCACAGGGAGAAGCTGAAAGCTTTTCATCTAAGATCGGGAACAAGACAGGGATGCCCACTCTCTCCATTGTTATTCAACATAGTACTGGAGGTACTAGCCATGGCAATCAGACAAAACAAAGACATACAAGACATCCAGATTGGTAAAGAAGAAGTCAAATTGTCACTATTTGCAGATGACACGATACTGTACATAAAAAACCCTAGACTCCACTCCAAAACAACTAGAACTAATATCTGAATTCAGCAAAGTTGCAGGATACAAAATTAACACACAGAAATCTGTTGCTCTCCTATACACTAACGATGAACTAACAGAAAGAGAAATCAGAAAAACAATTCCATTCACAATTGCATCAAAAAGAATAAAATACCTAGGAATAAACCTAACGAAGGAAGTGAAAGACCTGTACTCTGAAAACTACAAGACACTCCTAAAAGAAATTTAAGAGGACACTAACAAATGGAAATTCATCCCATGCTCTTGGCTAGGAAGAATAAATATTGCCAAAATGGCTATACTACCTAAACCAATCTACAGATTCAACGCAATCCCTATCAAAATACCAACAGCTTTCTTCAATGAACTGGAACAAATAATTCTAAAATTCATATGGACCACAAAAGACCCCAAATAGCCAAAGCAATCCTGAGAAGGAGGAATAAAACGGGGAATTACGCTCCCTGACTTCAAGCTCTACTACAAAGCCACAGTAATCAAGACAATTTGGTATTGGCACAAAAACAGACCCACAGACCAGTGGAACAGAATAGAAAAATCCAAACATTAACCCAAACATATACAGTCAATTAATATTTGATAAAGGAGCCTTGGATATACAATGGGGAAATGACAGTCGCTTCAGCAGCTGGTGTTGGCAAAACTGGACAGCTACATGTAAGAGAATGAAACTGGACTACTGTCTAACCCCATTACAAAGGTAAACTCAAGGTGGATCAAAGACCTGAATGTAAGTCATGAAACCATAAAACTCTTAGAAAAAAACATAGGCAAAAATCTCTTGGACATAAACATGAGCGACTTCTTCATGAACGTATCTCCCCGGGCAAGGGAAACAAAAGCAAAAATGAACAAGTGGGACTATATCAAGCTGAAAAGCTTCTGTACAGCAAAGGACAACATCAGTAGAACAAAAAGACATCCTACAGTATGGGAGAATATATTCATAAATGACGTATCCGATAAGGGGTTGACATCCAAAATATATAAAGAACTCACACACCTCAACAAACAAAAAGCAAATAATCCAATTAAGAAATGGGCAGAGGACATGAATAGACACTTCTCTAAAGAAGAAATTCAGATGGCCAACAGGCACATGAAAAGATGCTCCACATCGCTAATCATCAGAGAAATGCAGATTAAAACCACAATGAGATATCACCTCACACCAGTAAGGATGGCCAAGGTCCAAAACACAAACAACAAATGTTGGCGAGGATGTGTAGAAACGGAACCCTCCTACACTGCTGGTGGGAATGCAAATTAGTACAACCATTGTGGAAAGTAGTATGGAGGTTCCTCAAAAAACTCAAAATAGAAATCCCATTTGACCCAGAAATTACACTCCTAGGAATTTACCCTAAGAATGCAGCAGCCCAGTTTGAAAAAGACATATGCACCCCTATGTTTATCGCAGCGCTATTTACAATAGCCAAGAAATGGAAGCAACCTAAGTGTCCATCAGTAGATGAATGGATAAAGAAGATGTGGTACATATACACAATGGAATATTATACAGCCATAAGAAGAAAACAAATCCTACCATTTGCAACAACATGGATGGAGCTAGAGGGTATTATGCTCAGTGAAATTAGCCAAGCCGAAAAGACAAGTATCAAATGATTTCACTCATATGTGGACCATAAGAACAAAGAAACAAACTGAAAGAACAAAACAGCAGCAAACTCCCAGAACCCAAGAACGGACTAATAGTTACCAAAGGGAAAGGGACTGGGGAAGATGGGTGGGAAGGGAGGGACAAGGGGGAAAAGGGGCATTACGATTAGCAGATGTAATGTTGTGGGGGCGCGGGGTGGGCTGTATAACTCAGAGAAGACAAGTAGTGATTCTATAGCATCTCACTGCGCTGATGGACAGTGACTGTAATGGGGTTGGTGGGGGGGACCTGATGAAGGGGGTAGTTTAATAACCATAATATTGCACATGCAATTGTAGATTAATGATACCAAAATAAATTATTTAAAAAAAATTAAATAACAAAAGACAGTAGTAACAGAGTGAAAAGGCAACCGACGGAATGAGAGGAAGCATCTGCAAATCACATACATCCAGAATATATAACAAACTACAATTCATCAAGAACAACAAAATACCTGATTCAAAAATAGGAAAAGGGCCTAAATAGACATTTCTCCAAAAATATGACACATGGCCAAAAGCGAATGAGCGAATGCACATCACTGATCATTAGGAAAACCAAACTGAAACTATAATGTAATACCACTTCATCTCATTAGTGTGGCTTTCATCAAAAACAAAAAACAAAAAACCACACACAGAGAAAAAAAACAAGTAGCAGGGATATAAAGGAATCAGAGACATCCTCGCGCCTTGCCTGTGGGAAACTTGGAATGCCACGGCCGCCACGGAAGACATTCTCGCATTCCCTCAGAGCATTACAGAGAATCACCATATGACTCGGCAATTCCACCTCTGGCTATACACCCTGAGGGACTGAAGGCAGGGACCCTGACAGCCACCGCACACACATGTTCACAGCAGGGACAGTCCAAACAGCCAAAGGGTGGAAACAACCATAGTACGCATCGAAAGATAGTAAGTAAACCAAATGTTGTCTATCATTAACTGGAATAATTCAGCCTTAAAAAGGAAGGAAATTCTGACACATGCAACACGGATGAACCCTGAAAATATGCTAAGTGAAATAAAGCCACTACCAAAGAACAACAGAAGTAAACAGGAGTTGCACAGGAAGCAGCCACCTTCCTGAATCACAGCTTCCTTGTAAGTGGAGGGGTAGTGATTATCAGAAACCTGTAGGCATTACAAAAAAAAAGCAAACCAAGACCAGCAACATATATTAATATAACTAATATAATATGGCCATGGCAGTTTTATTCCAGAAATGAAAGACTGACTCAATATTTGAAAATCAGTAATTCACATATTAACAGAAAAAAAGAAGAAAACCTGTATCAAAAGATGAAAAACTATTTGATGAAATTTAATACCCATTTACAACTAAAACCTCACCACAAAGCAGAAACACACATCCTTATAGTTAAAGGTATCTACAAAGAAAACCCTACAACATCATACTTCATTTGTGAAATTTTAGGAAGCTTTTCCTCTGCTCCTAGCAACAAGACCAGAACACCCATCATCATGACTTCTATTCAACCTCACACTAGAGGTGCCAGCAAGTACAGTACATCAGGAGAGATGCTGTAAGATCAGAAACGTGCACAGGCAGAATCACATGATTTAGACAAACGTGGCACTCCAGAGGAGCGACCAAGGACAGTCCTTTCACCCAAAGGTACTGGCACAAAGATCCTATGGACAAAATGCCTATGGAAAAAATTACATGTGACCTCTGTTGTCACAGAGGTGGAAAAGCAAGAACTCACAACCTGTGAAGATGAAAATCAGTACAATCCCTGTGGAAACCTGGCACTCTGTACTAAAGCATAGCCTATAAACAACCAAGAAACAGACATAAGAGTGTTTAGACAACCAAGGTGTTACAGGGGCACATGCCTGACAAAATGATCAACAGAAGCAGGCGAATAGCGACCACACAAACCTGGAGAGCAGCACTTTTGGGGGGATGAGAGGCAGTGTTTGGTGGAGGATCCGGACAGCATTCCATTTCTGAACCTGGACTGATAGTAAATGGCTTTTCCTGTGATCATTCACAAAGTTGCTTTCTGTACTTTTGTGAATGTGTCATATTTCACAATAAAAAGCTTTAAAACGAGTAGTAAATCTGAACTGATCAAATTAAATGCTTTCAATCCTACTTGGTACAGAAACAAAAATAACAAATGACCATTTGAGTTCACAGAAGTATATGAATGGTGCTGAAATATTAGCTATATTAAAAAATCAAAAATTATGCTCAGTACCTAAGGTTTTTTTTCTCAGGACAACTGCTACTTCTTTTTTTAAGCTCCCATGTAATAAAGATGACAGCCTACAGTGGAAGCAGGGAAAGCCCACGTTGCCTGAGCTTTCCTATAAAATGAAAGTTGAACCACAACTTAAATTAATTCTGAGTCTAATAAGTCAAAACCATACACAGTCTGGTTACTTAGACTTCGTTTCAAAAACATCAAAGTTCAAAACTTTGAGCAGACGAGTTTCATTCCAGTTTGGTAGCACTCGCACCACCTCCAGGAAGTGCTCAGCTGACTCCAGGTAGTCCGTAACTCATTAATGTCAGATAACGCTGATGAGTTCTGAGGGCCGTCCCATGTCAATGTCTACCTCCAAAGATGGACCACAATCTAAGCACCTCAGTAGTACTTCTGGAGACCTTCCCAAAAATGGGCTGTCCAGAACCTTCTAAAATAATCCATTTTAGAATGAAACAATCATTACTAACAGAAAAGTCATCCTTAAATATAACCCAAACTTCTTATTTGGATTATCTTCATTTTCCACTAACGCTACACCATTAGTGAAAATGGCTATTAATTGGTCTTCCCTTGTCAACTGTTATTTCAAAGGAAAAGGCAAGAACAAATGAGACTAGGAGTAAAGTTTGCTCAGTAAAATCCATCACACTGAGATGCCGTACCCATGATGCCAGGCCAGGCTAACTCTTCATGGTCATCTCTTTCCTTTCCTGGTGCCAGGTGGTTGAACCGATCCAGATGTTCTAACAGGCCACCGAGCAGAGGGACAGCTCCAGCCTCCTGCATGAGACCAGCATTTTTACTGAGCAGAAGCACAATAGAAACTACTAGTTCTGGAAGGAGAACACCTACATTTGAAAAGAAAAAAAAAAGCACTGATTTAAATTAAAGCATTTATCCTACAAAACCACTTTATAAGTTTGCTCTGTGTTTAAGTTCTGACAAATCACAAAGTAAGGAATGCTTGTCGCTTAGCATATTTTTACAGGATTATTTTATCTTTCATTTTGAAACAGACAGAGGTATTAAACAAAACCCTCTGAGTTACAAGAATGCCTTTCAAAACACTGTTTTAAGAGAGAAGTATTAACTAGTTTTTTATTTAGAAAACTAAGTGTTTACAAGTAAGTTTACTATCAGAAAAAAGCACTCAATAGTAATGCTATACTGTCATCAAATTAACTTGAAAAAATATTATGCAATATTGAAGTGTATTAAGTTCCTGAAAGGGGCAACTCATCTTTGTACTGCTGAAATAAAATTAGACAGTCACCACTGACCTCACTATTGAAATGTTAATAATGGTAGGATTAATTAATTGTATTTACAGTGATACAACTCTCCCACCAGGCTGCTTAGCAAGCAAACTGTTAACTGAAAAAACAAAAGGAGAAAGGCCAACACTAGAAAGGCATGCAGAATAAAGGCCTGCAATTTTATCAGGAAATGATGTTTTAATTCTCATCAATCTCTGAAAATCAGTAATGCTCATGACAGAAAACAAGAAAGGTACCAGTGAAGTCCCCTTCCACGATGCAGGCCACCTCTGCAAAATGCCGCCAGCTGGTGGAAGCAATACTGGCTGCCACGGGCAGTATATCTCCAATGTGTGTGCACAAAAGGGCTGTGTACTTCTTCAGCAAGGAACCGACACCCATTAGCTCTGGACCTTGAAGAAGATTTACATTCTTATTTTTACTTTTAAAATTCATAAACTTAATTGTTCCATGATTCCACTCCCATCTGTACATCTTTTACCTGTGATAATTTTTCAAACAGGAGCTATTAATCCTTGGTCCTCGGCTCTTTTTATATCACATAATTTGAAATAGTGAATTTGGTTATGTCAATTTTTATACACTACATACATAGTATCTAGACAATCTGGGTGTATAAATACTAACGTCATAACTTACAGAGTTTTAAAACCTTATATCTAATAAACAAATATTTTCTAAGTCCAAGTCTTAATGCTTGTAAATTACTCCCAATGAACAGTTAGGCATTTTTCAATCTTATAAAATCTTCAACTTTTCTTCCTACATGGCTCTAAATAACTTTTCTGTCCTTGTGACTTTACGTATTTGAGACGGTGATCTCTTTCACCTATTTCAATCTGAAATTTTCCGTCATTTCAAGTGCCTAACTCTTTTTAGGAAGTGACTAAGTCATGTTAGAAGAGTTATACTAACATTAACAAAAGCAGCAGACCTTTCCATCTTTGACAGAGAAAGCTCCTTTATGGAGAGCCAGCCACTGCCTTCAGAGCCTGTGGAAAGGGTCCAACTCTGTCATTCATACGTCTGTTCCACTTATCTATTTTAACCCTCATGGCCACCCCCCCAGGTATTATCCCAGTTCTGTAGGTGAGCGGACTACAGGGCCCAGGAGACTGCATCTCATGTCCAGCAGCTAATATGCCAGAGCTATAACTGAGGCCGAGTCTTCTTCCAACAGTCATCATGCCTCCCAGTACACCCAGCTGGCTTCCCACTGTGACACACAAATACTATGTCACTGTTTCATCCCCACATTATGTCAGTCTCCAACAGCCAATAACTAACTAATACATGGAATAGGTCTGACACACTAACCTAAACATAAAGAATGCTGTTCTTGATGCCTAAAGAATTTAAATGTTAAGACAGTAATATTGATGAGTCTAATACAGAAATATTTGTCACCCAAAAAAATGGATGTAAAATGAAGTCCCCCCAAAATTGGTACATTTAACAGTATAAGAACTACACATCCGAACATTCAGAGTAACCATGTCAAAAAGCCTAACTTAAGAAGACACCTTTAACATTTTAAGCAACTTACTAGAAACATCTGATGTCTGACCAATACTTTCTCCTGCATACAGTTTACTGATAAGTAAGCGCTGAAAACGCAGCAACAAATCCAACGAAGCTGATCTTTCACGACTATGTTGTTCAAAGTCTAGACATGATGAAATCCGACGGGCAACATCTTTTAATCTAGCAACCGTCTGAGAAGCAATGTTTCTATGCAGGAGAAAGAGGATTGCAAAATTAAACAAGTTATGTTTGTTAAAAAAAAGTGGGGGAGGGGACAATTTTTTTTTTAATCACAACATAAACTGAAATCAGAAATACAGATCATATATCCAGGTTACCAGCAGCTGGCTTCCTTCACCAAATGTGTATCAGGTATATCTTTCACTAGCCCAACCTCTCTCAAAACTGAGCAGAGGAGAAGACGCAGGGCATATAATGATGCCCTTTGCTTTATAAATCTGCTCTGATAGAAAATCCCTGTACAAACTTTTGGAAGGAAAAAGAAGTGTATCATGATTTCTTATCCAAAACTGCACTTCAAATATAAACTTCAGACTATCCTTAAAGACAAGACTCACTGGCATTTCTGCATCTTTCTCACAAATATAAATATGCCTTCACACCTATTCAAGTTGCACCGAGGAGACTATGGGTGTATCCAGGGCTCAGAATACAGGAAGGAAGAACACAGTGGGTACCCACAGACCAATTCTTTTGACATGTAATGAGGAAATCATTGTTGAAAACTTCCCCAATCTGGGGAAGGAAACACACAATCAGATCATGAAAGCACAGAGAGCCCCTAACAAAATGAACCCCAGGAAGACAACACCAAGACATACAATAATTAAAATGGCAAAGATCAAGTTAAAGAAGAGTGTATTGAAAGCAGACCAAGAGAGAAAAAGATTGCTTATAAAGGAAACACCATCAGGCTGGCAGAGATTTCTCAGCAGAAACTTTACAGGCCACAAGAGAGTGTCACGATATATTTAATGTAATGAAACAAAGGGGCCTCGAACCAAGAATCCTCTACGTGGCAAGATTATCATTTAAATTTGAGGCAGGGATTAAACAATTTTCAGGTAAAGTTATAGGAACTCACCACTGCAAAGCCAGCCCTACAGTGCATGTTAAAGGGACTGCTGTAGATGGAAATGCACCTAAGGATAAATAGCCATCACCAGTGAAAATAAACCCACAGGAAAGGTAGCAGACCAATTAATTAGCAAGCAAGTATAAAATTAAATCAACTACTCATAAAATAAGTCAAGGGATACACAAAAAGTGCAGAATATGCCACCTTATACATAAAGTGTGGAGTAAGAAGATGATGAGAGGGAAAGTACCTCTAGATTCTGTCTAAAATAGAGCAATCAGCAATTTTAAGACAGACTGTTGGACAGTAAGGAACCTATCCCTGAACCTTTCATAACCACAAATCTAAAGCCTACAATAGATTTAAAAAAAAAAGAAAACACACCAATAAAAAAAAAAGAAAACAAAGGAAAGGAAAGGAGGGAAGGAGGGAAGGAGGGAGAGAGAGACAAAGTAAAGAAAGAAACAAAAGAAAGAGAAACAGAGAAAGAAAAGACAGAGAAAGACAAAGAGAGAACTAATCAGAACACTAAAGAAATCTAAAAAATAATAACACTATAAGAGAGGAAGAAAGGAACAGTGAGGAGATATAAAAACAAACAGAAAACAATAAAATGCCATTAAGTACATATCAATCAATAATCATCTTAAATATAAATGGACTGAATGCACCCATCAAAACACAGAGTGGCAGAATGGATTAAAAAAACACCAATCTATGTGCTGCCTATAAGAGATACATTTCAGACCCAAAGACATGCACAGACTAAAAATGAAGAGATAGAAAAAGATAGTTCATGCAAATAGTAGGGAGAAAAAAGCAGGAGTACAGTACTTATATCAGACAAAAAAGACTGCAAAACAAAGAATGCAACAAGAGACAAAGAATGATATTACATAATGATAAAGGGGTCAGTCCAAAAAGAGGATATAACCATTATAAATATCTATGCACCCAATAGAGGAGCACCTAAATATGTAAAACAAATAATAACAGAATTAAAGAGGGAAACAGAATGCAATACATTCATTTTAGGGGACTTCAACCCACCACTCACATCAACAGACACATCAACCAGAAAGAAAATAAGTAAGGAAACAGTGGCAGTGAAAAACGCATTACAACAGATAGACCTAACAGACATCCACAAAACATTCCATCCAAAAGCACCAGGATACACATTCTTCTCAAGTGTACATGGAATGTTTTCCAGAATAGATCATACTATGCCACAAGAAGAGCCTCAATAAATTCAAAAACATTGAAATTTTATCAAGAAGCTTCTCAGACCACAGTAGTATGAAATTAGAAATAAATTACACAAAGAAAACAAAAAAGACTTACAAATACATGGAGGCTAAACAACATTCTTCTAAATTATCAGTGGATCGATGAACAAATTAAAACATAAATCAAGAAATACATGGAGACAAATGAAAACAAAAATTCAACAGCCCAAAATCTGTGGGTCATGGCAAAGGCATTTCTAAGAGGAAAGTACATAGCAATACAGGCCTACCTCAAGAAACAAGAACAATCCCAAAAAAACAGTCCAAAACAATTAAGGAAACTAGAAAAAGAAGAACAAATGAAGACCTAAGTCAGTAGGAGGAACATAATAAAGATTAGAGCAGAAATAAATAAAATGGAGAATAAAACAATAGAAAGAACTGATGAAACCAGGAGCTGGATCTACGAGAAAATACAAAAATAGATAAACGCCTAGTCAGATGTAACAAGGAAAAAAGAGATTCTACACATATAAACAAAATTAGAAATGAAAGGAATAATCACAATGGACACCCCAGAAATACAAAGAATTATTGGAGAATACTATGAAAAATTACATGCCAATAAATTGGACAACCCAGAGAAAACGGACAACTTTCTAAAAAAAAAAATACACCTTCCAAGACTAACATAGAAATAAACAGAAAATCTTAACAGACTAACTACCAGCAATGAAATCGAATTGGTAAAATCAAAAAACTACCTAAGAAAAAATCTCCTGGACCAGATGGCTTCACAGCTGAATTTTATCAAACATTTAAAGAAGACCTATTACCCATCCTTCTTAAAGTATTCCAAAAGGTAGAAGAGGAGGGAATACTTCCAAACACATTCTATGAGGCCACCATCATTCTAATACCAAAACCAAAGACATCACACACAAAACAAACAATAACACCAATATGGCTGATGAAATAGATGTAAAAATACTCAACAAAGTATTAGCAAACCGATTTCAAAAATTCATGAAAAAGATCATCCACAGGACAAAGTAGGATGTATTTCAGGGATGCAACGATGGCACAATATTTGCAAATCAATCAATATCATACATAACATCAACAAAAAGATGGACAAAAATCACATGATCATCTCAATAGATGCTGAAAAAGCATTTGACAAAATTCAATACCCATTCATGATAAAAACTCACCACAAAATGAGTATAGAGCGTATGTACCTCAACATAATGAAGGTTATATATGACACAACCACAGCCAACATTATATTTAACAGTGAAAACCTGAAAGCTTTTCCTCTAAGATCAGGAATAAGACAAGAACGCCCACTCTCACCACTTTTATTTAACACAGAACTGGAGGTCGTAGCCATGGTGATCAGACAACACAAAGGGAAAAAAAGCATCCAAACTGGTAAGAAAGAAGTTAAACTGTCACTATTTGCAGCTGACATGATATTTTCTATATAGAAAACCCAGAAGACTCTACCAAAGAACTATTAAAACTAATAACTGAACTCAGCTAATTTGCAGGGTACAACATCAACATGCAGAAATCTATTGCATTCCTATATACTAACAACAACTAACAGAAAGAAAACTCAGGAAAACTACAAGACACTACTCATGGGAGAAATTAAAGACACCAATAAATAGAAATATATCCCATGCTCATGGATAGGAAGAATTAATATTGTCAAAATGGCCATCCTGCCTAAAGCAATCTACAGATTCCATGCAATTCCTATCAAAATACCAACAGTATTCTTCAACGAATTAGAGAAAATCATTCTAAAATTGATACGGAACCACAAAAGACTCTGAATAGCCAAAGCAATCCTGAGAAGGAACAATAAAGTATGGGGAATTACGCTCCCTGACTTCAAGCACTACTACAAAGCCACAGTAATCAAGACAATTTGGTACTGGCACAAGAACAGACCCGTAGACAATGGAACAGACTAGAGAGCCCAGATATAAACCCACACACACATGGTCAATTAATATATGATAAAGGAGCCATAGATACACAATAAGGAAAACACAGCCTCTTCAACAGCTGGTACTGGGAAAACTGGAAAGCTACACGTAAGAGAATGAAACAATTATTGTATAACTCCATACACAAAAGTAAACTCTAAATGAATCAAAGACCTGAATGAAAGTCATGAAACCATAAAAGTCTTAGAAGAAAACGTAAGGCAAAAATCTTTTGAATATAAACATGAGCAACTTTTTCCTGAACACATCTCCTGGGGCAAGGGAAACAAAAGCAAAAATATACAAGTGGAACTACATCAAACTAAAAAGCTTCTGTACAGCAAAGGACACCATCAGCAGGACAAAAAGGCATCCTACAGTATGGGAGAATATATTCATAAATGATTTACCCAACAAGGGGTTAACAACCAAAATATATAAAGAATTTACATGCCTCAAAAACCAATTCACAAATAACCCAATTAAAAAATGGGTGGAGGATATGAACAAACAATTCTCCAAAGAAGAAATTCCGATGGCCAACAGGCACATGAAAAGATGCTCCACATCGCTAATTATTAGGGAAATGCAAATTAAAACCACAATGAGATATTACCTTACACCAGTTACGATGGCCAACATCCAAAAGACAAGGAACAACAAATGCTGGAGAGGATGCAGAGAAAGGGGAACCCTCCTACAATGTTGATGGGAATGTAAATTAGTTCAACCATTATGGAAAGTATTATGGAGGTTCCTCAAGAAACTAAAAATAGAAAAACCATTTGACCTAGGAATTCCATTCCTCGGAATTTACCCAAAGAAAACAAGATCCCAGATTCAAAAAGATATATGCACCCATATGCTTGTTGCAGCATTATTTACAATAGCCAAGAAATGGAAGCAACCTAAGTGTCCATCAGTAAACGAATGGATAAAGAAGGGGTAGTACATACATGCAATGGAATATTATTCAGCCATAAGAAGAGAACAAATCCTACCATTTTCAACACCATGGATGGAGCTAGAGGGTATTATGCTCAGTGAAATAAGCCAGGTGGAAAAAGACAAGTACCAAATGATTTCCCTCATTGTGGAGTATAACAACAAGGCAAAAAAGAAGGAGCAGCAGACTCCCAGACTCTAAAAAGGGACTAGTGGTTAACAAAGGGAAAGGGGTGAGGAGGATGGGTGAGGAGGGAGGGAGGGAGAAGGGGATTAAGGGGCATTTTGATTGGCATATATGGTGTCAAGGTGAGTCATGGGGAAGACAGCGTAGCAAAGAGAAGCCAAGTAGTGACTGTGGGATCTTGCTACGCAGACAGACAGTGACCACAATGGGGTGTCGGAGGGGGAACTTGATAATATGGGTGAATGTAGTAACCACAATGTTGCTCATGTGACCGCTTTATAAGACTGTGTATCAATGATAATCTAATAAAAAATACATATATACAAAAATAAAAAAAGGATGTGCTATGCATACACAATGGAGTATTATTCGGCAATAAAAAGAAAAGAAATCCTGCCATTTGCAACAACATTGACAGATCTAGAGGGTATTATACTCAGTGAAATAAGTCAGGCCTCAGGGAAAGACAAACACCAAATGATTTCACTTATTTGTGGAGTATAAAAACAAAGCAAAACAGAAAGAA
Organism: Smutsia gigantea; assembly: GCA_032199065.1. Classification (NCBI taxonomy): domain Eukaryota; kingdom Metazoa; phylum Chordata; class Mammalia; order Pholidota; family Manidae; genus Smutsia; species Smutsia gigantea. The sequence goes on along the minus strand of JAVSCE010001054.1, from coordinate 118,789 downwards.
CAAAATAGCAATAGACTTGCAGACACTGAGAATGGATTAGTGGTTACAAAAATGAAGGGGTTGCGGAGGGTGGACAGGGACAGAGAAGGGGATTAAGGGGCACAATAATTCATAATCACAATATAGGTTGGTCACAGGGACGATAGTACAGCATGAAGAATACAGTTAATGATTCTGTAACATCACACCACATTGACAGACAGTGATCACACTGGAAGGAGTGAGGACTTGATAATGTGGGTGAATGCTGAAGCACTGTGTCTTGTATTTGTAACCAACATAAGATTGTGTATCAATGATACTTTAATAAAAATTTAAAAAAACAAATGAAATCAATATGTAATAATGTATTAATCCTAATATATTGAAAATATCATGTCAACATAAAACCAATAAGAAAAAGCATTGACATGTTTTTTTGCTATTATTAATATACAATTACATGAGCAACATTACGATTAATACCTTCCCCCCATTATCAAGACCCCACCACATACCCCCATTGCAGTCACTGTCCATCGGCATAGAAAGATGTTATAGACTCGCGACTTGTCATCTCTGTGTTATACTGCCTTCCCCATATCACCCCACCGCAAACCCACCACTGCTACATTATGTGTGCTAATTGTAATAACCCTTTTCCCCCTTATCCCTCCCTTCCCACCCATCTTCCCCAGTCCCTTTCCCTTTGGTAATTGTTAGCCAATCCATGGGTTCTGTGAGTCTTCTGCTGTTTTCTTCCTTCAGTTTTTTCTTTGTTCTTTTACTCCACATATGAGTGAAATCATTTGATACTTGTCTTTCCCCGCCTGGCTTATTTCACTGAGCATAATACCCTCTAGCTCCATCCATGTTGTTGCAAATGGGAGGATTTGTTTTCTTCTTATGGCTGAATAATATTCCACTGTGTATATATACCACCTCTTCTTTATCCATTCATCTACTGATGGACACTTAGGTTGCTTCCATTTTGTGGCTATTGAAAAAAGTGCAGTGATAAACATAGGGGTGGCTGTATCTTTTTCAAACTGGGCTGCTGTATTCTTAGGGTAAATTCCTAGGAGTGGAATTACTGGGTCAAATGGTATTTCTATTTTGAGTTTTTTGAGGAAGCTCCATACTGCTTTCCACAATGGTTGTACTAATTCACATTCCCAACAGCAGGATATAAGAGTTCCCCTTTCTCCACATCCTCAACATTTTTTGTTGTTTGTCTTTTGGATGGCAGCCGTCCTAACTAGTGTGAGGTGATATCTCACTGTGGTTTTAATTTACATTTGTCTGATGATTAGTGATGTGGAGCATCTTTTCATGTGCCTGTGCCTGCTGGCCATCTGCATTTCTTCTTTGGAGAAGTGTCTATTCAGCTCCTCTGCCCATTTTTTAATTGGCTTATTTGATTTTTGTTTGTTGAGGTGCATGAGATCTTTATATAACTTGATGTCAACGCCTTATTGGATATGTCACTTATTAATATATTCTCCCATACTCTGGGATGTCTTTTTGTTCTACTGATGGTATCCCTTGCTATAAAGAAGCTTTTTAGTTTGATATACTCCCATTCCTTCATTTTTGCTTTTGTTTCCCTTGCCTGGAGAGACATGTTCATGAAGAAGTTGCTCATGTTTCTGTCCAAGAGATTTCTGCCTATGTTTTTTCCTAAGAGTTTTATGGTTTCATGATTTACATTCAGGTCTTTGATCCATTTTGAGTTTACTTTTGTGTATGGGGTTAGACAGCAATCCAGTTTCATTCTCTTACATGTAGCTGTTGAGCTTTGCCAACACCAGCTGTTGAAGATGCTGTCATTTCCCCATTGTACATCCATGGCTCCTTTATCATATGTTAATTGACCATATATGCTTGGATTTATATTTGGGCTCTCTATTCTGTTCCACTAGTATATCGGTCTGTTCCTTGGCCAGTACCGAATTGTATTTCTTACTGTAGCTTTACAGTACAGCTTGAAGTCAGGGAGCGTAATACCCTCTGCTTTATTCTTCCTTCTCAGGAGTACTTCGGTTATTCAGGGTCTTTGGTGGTTCCATATGAATTTTAGAACTATTTGCTCTAGTTCATTGAAGAATGCTGTTGGTATTTTGATAGAGATTGCATTAAACCTGTTAATTGCTTTAGGCAGGAAGGCCATTTGACAATATTAAATCTTCCCAGCCAAGAGCATGGAATGAATTTCCATTTATTAGTGTCCTCTTTAATTTCTCTTAAGAGTGTCTTGTAGTTTTCAGAGTATAGGTCTTTCACTTCCTTGGTTAGGTTTAGTCCTAGGCATTTTATTATTTTTGATGCGATTGTGAATGGAACTGTTTTCCTGATTTCTCTTTCTGCTAGTTCATCAGTAGTGTATAGGCATGCAACAAATTTCTTGTAATTAATTTTGTATCCCGCAACTTTGCTGAATTCAGATATTAGATCTAATAGTATTGGAGTGGACTCATTCGGATTTTTTATGTACTCTATCATGTCATCTGCAAACAAGGACAGTTTGAGTTCTTCCTTGCTGATCTGGTTACCTTTTATTTCTTTGTGTTGTCTGATTGCCGTGGCTAGGACCTCCAGTACTATGTGGAATAAAAGTGCAGAGAGTGGGCATCCTTGTCTCATTCCCGATCTTAAAGGAAAAGCTTTCAGCTTCTCGCTGTTAAGTATAATGTTGACTGTACGTTATTCATATATGGCCTTTATTATATTGAGGTACTTGCCCTCTATACCTATTTTGTTGAGAGTTCTTATGATGAATGGATGTTGAATTTTGTCGAATGCTTTTTCAGCATCTATGGAGAGGGTCTTGTGGTTTTTGTCCTTCTTTTTATTTATGTAGTGGATGATGCTGATGGATTTCCAAATGTTGTACCTTCCTTGCATCCCTGGGATAAATCCAACTTGATCATGATGGATGATCTTTTTGATGTATTTTTTAATTCGGTTTGCAAATATTTTGTTGAGTATTTTTGCATCTATGTTCATCAGGGATATTGGTCTGTGATTTTTTTGTGTGTGTGGTGTCTTTGCCTGACTTTGGTATTAGAGTGATGTTAGCCTCATAGAATGAGTTTGGGAGTATTCCCTCCTCTTCTACTTTTTGGAAAATTTTAAGGAGGATGGGTAGGTCTTCACTAAATGTTTGATAAAATTCAGCCGTGAAACCATCTGATTCAGGATTTTTGTTCTTATGTAGTTTTTTGATTACGAATTCAATTTCCTTGCTGGTAATTGGTCTATTCAGATTTTCGGTTTCTTCTTGGGTCTGTCTTGGAAGGTTGCATTTTTCTAAGAAGTTGTCCATTTCTTCTAGGTTATCCAGTTTGTTAGCATATAATTTTTCATAGTATTCTTTCATAATTCTTTGTATTTCTGTGGTGTCCTTAGTGATTTTTCCTTTCTCATTTCTGATTCTGTTTATGTGTGTAGGCTCTCTTGTTTTCTTGATAAGTCTGGCTATGGGTTTGTCTATTTTGTTTATTTTCTCTAAAAACCAGCACGTGCTTTCATTGATTCTATCTATTGTTTTATTCTTCTCAGTTTTATTTATTTCTGCTTTAATCTTTATTATGTCCCTCCTTCTACTGACTTTGGGCCTCATTTGTTCTTCCTTTCTAGTTTTATTAATTGTGAATTTAGACTGTTCATTTGGGATTTTTCTTCTTTCCTGAGGTACCCCTGTATTGCAATATATTTCCCTCTTATCACAGCTTTCGCTACATCCCACAGATTTTGTGCTGTTGAATTACTGTTGTCATTTGTCTCCATATATTGCCTGATCTCTGTTTTTATTTGGTCAGTGATCCACTGATTATTTAGGAGCATGTTATTAAGCCTCTACATGTTTGTGGGCTTTTTCATTTTCTTTGAGTAATATATTTCTAGTTTCATACCTTTGTGATCTGAGAAGCTGGCTGGTATAATTTCAATCTTTTGAAATTTACTTAGGCTCTTTTTGTGGCCTAGTATATGATCTATTCTTGAAAATGTTCCACGTGCACTTGAGAAGAATGTGTATCCTGTTGCTTTTGGATGGAGTGCTCTGTAGATGTCCGTTAGGTCCATCTGTTCTAATATGTTGTTCAGTGCCTCTGTCTCTACTTATTTTCTGTCTGGTTGACATGTCCTTTGGAGTGAGTTGTGTGCAGAAGTCTCTTAAAATGAATGCATTGCATTCTATTACCCCCTTTAATTCTTTTAGTATTTGTTTCACATATGTAGGTGATCCTGTGTTGGATGCATAGATATTTATAACAGTTATATCCTCTTGTTGGACTGACCCTTTCATCATTATGTAATGTCCTTCTTTGTCTTGCGACTTTCTTTGTTTTGAAGTCTATTTTGTCTGATACAAGATGACAACTCCTGCTTTTTACTCACTATTAGTTGCATGAAGTATCTTTTTCCATTCCGTTACTTTCAGTCTGTATATGTCTTTGGGTTTGAAGTGAGTCTCTTGTAGGCAGCATATAGATGGGTCTTGTTTTTTTTAACCATTCAGTAGCTCTATGTCTTTTGATTGGTGCATTCAGGCCATTTACATTTAGGGTGATTATTGATAGGTATGCAATTATTGTCATTGCAGACTTTGGATTTGTGGTTACCAAATGTTCAAGGGCAATTCCCTTACTATCTGTCTAATTTAACTTACTTCGTATACTACTACAAACACAACCTAAAGGTTTTTTTTTTTCCTCCTTTTTCTTCCTCCTCCATTCTTAGTATGTTATGAATCATATTCTGTGCTTTGTCTTCCCTTGGATGACACCTGTTTAGCCTTAGGAATACTTCCATCTATAGGAGTCCCTCCAAAATGCCCTGTGAAGATGGTTTGTGGGAGGTAAATTCTCTCAGCTTTTGCTTATCTGAAAATTGTTTACTCTCTCCTTCAAATTTAAATGATAACCTTGCCAGGTAGAGTATTCTTGGTTCAAGGCCCTTCTGCTTCATTGCATTAAATATATCTATCATGCTACTCCCTTCTGGCCTGTAAGGTTTCTGTTGAGAAGTTTGATGATAGCCTGATGGGTTTTCCTTTGTATGTGATCTTTTTTCTCTCTCTAGCTGCTTTTAAAAGTCTGTCTTTATCTTTGATCTTTGCCATTTTAATTAGAATACGTCTTGATGTTATCTTCCTTGGGTCTCTTGTATTCTGAGATCTGTGCACCTCCGTGGCTTGAGAGACTATCTCCTTCCCCAGATTGGGCAAGTTTTCAGCAATTACCTCCTCAAAGACACTTTTTATCCTGTTTTCTCTCTCTTCTTCTGGTACCCCTATAATTCAAATATTGTTCCGTTTGGATAGGTCACACAGTTCTCTCAATATTCTTCCATTCTTAGAGATTCTTTTTTTTCTGTGCCTCAGCTTTTTTGTATTCCTCTTCTCTAATTTCTATTCCATTTATCGTCTCTTCTACTACATCTAATCTGCTTTTAAATCTCTCCAATTGTATGTTTCATTTCAGATATGGTATTTCTTAATGATTGAATCTCCATCTTAAATTTGTTCCTGAGGTGTTGAATATTTTTCTGTACCTCCATAAGCATGCTTATAATTTTTATTTTGAACTCTCAGGAAGATTGGTGAGTTCAGTTTCATTTGGCCCTCTTTCTGCGGTTTGTGAGATTTTGGTCTGAACCATGTTCTTTTGGTGTTTCATATTTCTGTGTGGTGCCCACTAGTGTGCAGAAACTCCAGTCTCTGGAGCTGCTCAGCCCCTAGAGTGAGGTTGGGGGTCATAGGGCAGTGGAGCTGGTGCCCGGGGTGAGGAAAGATCTGTTTCCTGCTTCCCGTCTCCGGTGCCTGTCTCCAGTGTCAGAGGCAGTGGGCCAAGCACACACAGGTAAACTTCTGTGCTTTGCATCTCTAGCTGTTGTAGGCAGGGCCTCCCTCTGGCTGGCCTGACGCCTGTGCACTGACTGCAGGTTTGCACGCAGGTGTCTGCAGGCCAGTAGGAAGGCTCAGCAGGCTGTGTGTCACATTGCGGGGCCTCATAGCTGAGTAGGCAGTCAGGGGGATGGAGCACCTGTAGCTCCTTAAAGTTCCCAACCAGCTGGGCAGAGTGCACCCAGACAACCTTGTCCAGCTCTCCCTTCTCCCGCACAGCAAGCTCCGTGCAAATCCCGCCCCTTCAGCAGCCCTCTCACTGCCTTTTCTCTGACACAGAGCAGCCAGGTGTGGATCCCCTCCTCCACAAATGGCCAGAATGTCAACTTCTCAAGCACTCCACCTGTCCAAGCTCCCCAACGTCCAGAGCACCACACACTATAATATTCTGCTGACAAAGCAGGTGTCCAGGGCTCAGTGTTCAGCAGTCCCAGGCTTCTACCCCCTCCACTGTTCTGTTTCTCTTCCTCCCACCGGTGAGCTGGGGTGGGGGAAGGGCCTGGGTCCTGCCAGATTAAGGCTTTCGTACGTTACCCTATTTCTTGAGGTCTGCTCTGTTCAAGAGGTCTGTATGCAGTCTGGTTCAGCCTTCTTTCTTTTTGGTGTCTGAAGGTTAGTTGTATTTATTAACTATATGTTTCTACTGTTTGTGGTTTTAGGAGGAGCTCTCTGTCTCACCTCTCATGCCGCCATCTTGAATTCCACTGAGATATTTTGTTCACACTAAGTCCTTAAAAGCCATTGTGTATTTTACAGATACAGCACATCTGAATTCGGATACCTCAATTTTCATTGAGAACATCTGATCTGCACTTAGGGTCATCAAATGCACAGTTGATAAAGCAAATTCACAAGGCCAAGTTATTCCAAACATATTTATAAGTTTTCTAACAGCTGAGTCAGGTCTAACTTTTAAAATAATTTAATTAATAATTTTCAAAAATCAATGTCTCAGAGACACTGGACCCATTTCAAGTGCTCATCAGCCAAATATGGTGAATGACTGACAGACTGAACAGTGCAGGCTGAAGCAGGTTAAGACCAATGCATCAAGCAGGGGCCTCGGAAAGCAGGCCCCTCATGAGAATAGCATTCCAGCCTCTCCTCTCACCTACATTTAAGAGTCTGCTCTTCACCCTAAAACCTACACCCAGGTAACCTGAGTATTTCCTCCACAACCAAACATATTTTTGAGAACCTAGAGCTAGATCTCACTATCTTAATATGAAAACCAATAATCCTCCTATTAAAATACATCTAATACTATTTACCGAAGAAGCTGTTGTATGAGCTGAACCAGAGGCAAACACTGTCTCCCAGAAGATTCATAGATCCCTGTATTAATAAGATCTTTATCCAATGGAGTCCTACTTCTCTGAAATGAGGAGGCATTTGCTTCCTGTTCATCAATTTCTTTTTCCTTCTGTGCTTCTTTTTTGGCTTCAATATCCTGTAATTCATAAAACAGAAACTGGTTACCAGTTATCTTAGTAGCAAGAGTGAAGACATGCTGGACTGAGCCCTGATCTCACAGCCCAACTGTCCCAGCCTCTGTGTGATGACTCAAACCCAAGTCTACTGGCCTACTCCCACCTGTCAGAAAGCCCACTGCTCAACTGCTCAGTTTCTAAACAGACTATTTGTCTTACAAATACAATTTCCAGGCTGCCACTGATGATGGTCTCCACCCTCCTTATGGCACATCCCTAAAATCTTTACCCCTAGTACTCACAAATGTGATCTGCCCAATACACACACAGTCCATTAGCTTTGTAAACATGAAGGCATAAACCACAGAACAAGGGTATACATTCCCAAGTCATATATCTAATGAGACATGTGTCCAGGATAAGGCAGGAATTCTTACAACTCAACAATTAAGAGATAAAATTTAAAAATAGACGAAGGATTTGAATAGACATATCTTCAACAAAGCCATACAAATGGCTAATAAACACATGAAAAGATGCTTGACATTAGTCAGGGAAATTCACACCTGCTGGGATGCCTGTAACAAAAAAGACACACAGTAGTAAGCATTGGCAAGGATATGGAGAAACTGGAACCCTCACACATTGCCACTGGGAATGTAAAATGGTACAGCCAGTTAAGAACAAAGTCTGGCCCTTCCTTGAAACATTAAAAATAGTTACTGTGAAACTCAAGAATTCCACTCCTCAGCACATACCTGTAAGAAATAAAAAAACATCTACACAAAAACCTACACACAAATGTTCACAGTAACATTATTCATAATAACTTAAAGGTGGAAACAATCTGAAAGTCCATCAGCTGATGAATGAATAAATATAATGTGCTAGAACCATACAACGCAGTATTACTTCTGATTTTAAAAAATGAAGTACATAGGTGCTACAACATGGATGAACTCTGAAAACACTATGCTACATGAAAGAAGCCAGACACAAAAAGGCACATATTGTACAAATCCACTTACATGAAATGCCTAGAAGAGGGAAATCTTTAGAGACATTAAGTACCTTAGAGGTTGTCAATGGCTGGGAGGACTAGGAATTGGATGTGAGTGTTAAGGAGCACAGTTTCCTTTTGGAATAATGAAAATGTTCTGGTATTAAATACTGGTGATGATGGTTGTGAAATCTGTGACTATACAAAAAACTACTAAATTATAAACTTTTAAAGAGTGGATTTTATGGTATTTTAATTGCATCTTAACAAAGCTTTCTTATTTTTTTAAAAACTAAAAAAAAATGAAGCATCTCTTACCAGTCAGATGCAACCAATATTCCTGACAACATACTATGCACCAGGTATTGTTGTGGTAACCAAATTTACTGTGAAAAAGCAAACAAAGTTCTTACCTCTGGACTGCATTTTCTAATGGCAAAAGCCAGAACAGTCTAAACATGAACATTCCTTCCCAACCGTGAGAGACATGGGTACAAAGACCCTACCTCAGTGGTGGGATTGGAGCTGGGGCACCCAACTCTTAAGGATAAGAAGGCAACATGCAACAGAAAACTTAAAAATGTGCATGCTTCTGATCAAGCCATTTCACTTCTAGAACTTCCTAGTAATCATTCTTACACTCAATTATCTACAAGAATGTAATTAAAAATTTATAGTGTAAAAACATCTAAAACTTAAATGGTCAACAATAGGAAGTTGTTTAAATAAAAAGTGATTCCCTTTCATAGGACAGACTTCTAAGCAACAGCACAAATGGACACACCAGCAAAATATTCAACATGGGACACACAGCAACCTGGTGAGTACAAAAGATGCAAATTGATGTATCACGGAGACTGTGTGGTTTCAGAATCAGTGTCTTCAGTAAGCACCTGCATTTTTCAAAATCTGGGACACTAATACAGTAAAAATATTAACAAAAGTTATTCCTAAACAGTGAGATTTTTTCTTTATGCCCTTCCATAGCTTCAAAACATCTTTGTTTAAAAATAAATGTCCTTTACGATAATTTTTAGGCAACACAATTATTACTATAGAAATCACACTCTGCGTTTGTCTATAGCTTCCTTCTAAACCCCACTAAGGGTCCCTCCCTCCAGCAGGAACTACAGAATAAACACCTGCTAACTAAATTAATAGGTTCTAAGCACACTGCTTGGGTCATGCCAGCATGTCCACTGTGTGGCCCACGTGGCCACCTCTGCCTGTTGGTTGTGCCTGCTTTCATCAGGCAGGCTGTCACAGAGCACAGGAAGGAAAGGAAAGGCTCTGAATCAGCACAGCTGCCACACACCAGTTATAACACATTAGAAAATAAAACAATTTCCCTGGTCCTTATGTCCACATATATAAAGTGGAATTTTAAAACAAATTTTTTCCATTCAACATGGTTGACAAGGTTAAAGGAGAAAACAAAAGTATAAGGTACAGTACATGGAAAATAACACATACACAAAGAATGCTAGTTGCTAATAATTATCACATATTTATTACTATTATCTATTACATACACTGCTACATATGATTTCTTTCTAATTTTTTAAGTGTAATAAAGGAATTTAAGTATGTCTTCAAAGACATCACATAATACTTATCAGTACAAATTTTTAAAGGGAAAACTATTAAAACAATGAAAACTTTCCAATGAAAGCAACAGAAGCAGCTATGGTCAGAAAGAGCATGCAAGTACAAATTAAAACCAAACCTGAGTGGAACAGATGAAGTTAAAAAGATTGACATGCTTCCAGTTCAACAAGAGGATATAACCATTATAAATGTCTACACACCCAACACAGGAGCACTTACATATGTGAAACAAATACTAACAGAATTAAAGGGGTAAATAGAATGCAATGTATTCATTTTAGGAGACTTCAACACACCACTCACACAGATCAACCAGACAGGAAGTAAGTAGGAGACAGATGCATTGAACAACACATTAGAACACATGGACCTAACAGATGTCTACAGAACACTCCAAGCAAAAAGAGCAGGATACACACTCTTCTCAAGTGCATATAGAACACTTTCAAGAAAAGATCATATACTAGGCCACAAAAAGAGCCTTGGTAAATTCAAAAAGATTGAAATTGTACCAACCAGCTTCTAAGACCACAAAGGTATGAAACTAGAAATAAATTATGCAAGGAAAATGAAAAAGCCCACAAACATATGGAGGCTTAACAACATGCTCCTATATAACCAATGGATCAATGACCAAATAAAAACAGAGATCAAGCAACATGGAGACAAACAACAACAATAATTCAACACTGCAAAATCTATGTGATGCAGCAAAGGCCGTGCAAAGAGGAAAGCATATTGCAGTACAGGCCTACCTCAGGGAAGAAGAACAATCCCTATCAACAATCTAAACTCACAATTAATGAAACTAGAAAAAAAAGAACAAATGAGGACTAAAGTCAATAGAAGGAGGGACATAATAAAGATTAGAGAATAAATAAGTAAAATGAAGAAGAATAAAACAATAGAAAAAAATCAATGAAAGCAGGAGCTGGTTCTTTGAGAAAACAAACAAAATATATAAAACCCTAGCCAGACTTATCAAGAAAAAAAGAGAGTCTACATATAAACAGAATCAGAAATGAGAAAGGAAAAATCACTACAGACACCACAGAAATACACACAATTATTAGAGAATACTATGAAAAGTTATACACTAACAAACAGGATAACGTAGGAGAAATAGACAATTTTCTAGAAAAATACAACTTTCCAAGATTGACAAAGGAAGAAACAGAAAATCTGAACAGACCAATTACCAGCAACAAATTGAACTGGTAATCAAAAAACTACCTAAGAACAAAACCCCTGGACCAGATGGATTCTGGCTGAATTTTATCACACATTTAGTGAAGACCTAATATCCATCCTCCTTAAAGTTTCCAAGAGGTAGAAGAGAAGGGAATACTTCTAAATTCATTCTATGAGGCCAGCATCACTCTAATACCAAAACCAGGCAAAGACATCACAGGAAAAGAAAATAACAGACCAATATCCCTGATGAACATAAATGCAAAAATACTCGACAAAATATTAGCAAACCGAATTCAAAAATACATCAAAAAGATCATCCATCACGATCAAGTGGGATTCATTCCAGGGATGCAAGGATGGTACGACATTAACAAATCCATTAACATCATCCACCACATTAACAAAAAGAAGAATAAAAACCACATGATCATCTCCATAAATGCTGAAAAATCATTCAACAAAATTCAACATCCATTCATGATAAAAAAATAGTTATACTGGGCATGTACCTCAACATAATAAAGGCCATATATGACAAAACCACAGCCAACATTATACTTAACAGCGGGAAGCTGAAAGCTTTTCCTTTAAGATCGGGAACAAGACAAGGATATCCACTCTCTACACTTTTATTCCACATAGTACTGGAGGTCCTAGCCACGGCAATCAGACAACACAAAGAAATAAAAGGCATCCAGACTGGTAAAGAAGAAGTTAAACTGTCACTGTTAGCAGATGACATGCTATTGTCCATAAAAAACCCTAAAGAATCCACTACAAAACTACTAGATCTAATATCTGAATTCAGCAACGTTGCAGGATACAAAATTAATACACAGGTATCTGTTGCATTTCTATACATTAACTATGAAGTAGCAGAAAGAGAAATCAGGAAATCTATTCCATTCACAATTGCATCCAAAAGAATAAAATACCTAGGAATAAACCTAATCAAGGAAGTGAAAGACTTATACTCTTAAAACTACAAGTCACTGACGAGAGAAATTAAAGAATATATCAATAAATGGAAACACATCCTGTGCTCATGGATAAGAATTAATATTGTCAAAATGGCCATCCTGCCTAAAGCAATCTACAGATTCAAAGCAATCCCTATCAAAATACCAACAGCATTCTTCAATGAACTAAAGTAAATAGTTCTAAAATTGATACGGAACCACAAAAGACCCTGAATAGCCAAAGCAATCCTGAGAAGGAAGAATAAAGCAGGGGGGATTATGTTCCCTGACTTCAAGCTCTACTACAAGGCCACAGTAATCAATACAATTTGGTACTGGCACAACAACAGACCCATAGACCAATGGAACAGACTAGAGAGCCCAGCTATAAACCCAAGTATATATGGTCAATTAATATATGATAAAAGGAGGCATGGATATACAATGGGGAAATGACAGCCTCTTCAACAGCTGGTGTTGGCAAAACTGGACAACTACATGTAAGAGAATGAAACTGGATTACTGTCTAACCCCATACACAAAAGTAAACTCAAATGGATCAAAGACCTGAATGTAATGAACGTTAAGTCATGAAATCACAAAACTCTTAGAAAAAAACATAGGCAAAAATCCCTTGGACATAAACCTGAGGAACTTCTTCATGAACATATTTCCCCGGGCAAGGGAAACAAAAGCAAAAATGAACAAGTGGGACTATATCAAACTAAAAAGTTTCTGTACAGCAAAGGACACCATCAACAGAACAAGAAAACATCCTACAGTACAGGAGAATATATTCATAAATAACATATCTGATAAAGGGTTGACACCCAAATTATATAAAGAGCAGTGGAGCTGAACAGACACTTCTCCAAAGAAGAAATGCAGATGGCCAACAGGCACATGAAAAGATGCTCCACATCACTAATCACCAGAGAAATGCAAATTAAAAGCACAATGAGATATCACCTCACACTAGTTAGGATGGCCACCATCCAAAAGACAAACAACAACAAATTTTGATGAGGATGTGGAGAAAGGGGAACCCTCCTACACCGCTGGTGGGAATGCAAATTAGTTCAACCATTGTGGAAAGCAGTATGGAGGTTCCTCAAAAAACTCAAAATAGAAATACCATTTGACCCAGGAATTCCACTCTTAGGAATTTACCCTAAGAGTGAAGCAGACCAGTTTGAAAAAGACAAATGCACTTCTATGTTTATCGCAGCACTATTTACAATAGTCAAGAAATAGAAGCAACCTAAGTGTCCAACTATAGATGAATGGATAAAGAAGATGTACATGTACACAACGGAATATTATTCAGCTGTAAGAAGAAAACAAATACTCCCATTTGCTACAACATGGATGGAGCTAGAGAGTATTACGCTCAGTGAAATAAGCCATGCGGAGAAAGAAAAGTATCAAATGATTTCACTCATCTGTGGCATGTAAGAACAAAGAAAAAACTGAAGGAACAAAACCACAGCAGACTCACAGAACCCAAGAATGGACTAACAGTTACCAAACAGAAAGGGACTGAGGAAGACAGAAGGGAAGGGAGGGATAAGGGGGGGAAAAGGGGTATTATGAACAGCACACATTATGTAGCCAAGGGTGGGGGAATACAGGGAAAGCAGTATAACACAGAGAAGACAAGTAGTGATTCTATAGCATCTTACTATGCTGATGGACAGTAACTGTAATGGGGTATGTGGTGGGGACTTGATAACAGGGGGAGTCTAGTAACCATAATGTTGCTCATGTAATTGTACATTAATAATACCAAAATAAAAATAAAATAAAATAAAGAACAGGCCCACAAACCAATGAAACAGACTAGAGAGCCCTGATATAAATCCAAGCATATATGGTCATTTAATATACAATAAAGGAACCATGGACATACAATGGGGAAATGACAGCCTCTTCAATACCTGGTGCTGACAAAACTGGACAGCTACAGACAAGAGAATGAAATTGGACTACTATCTAACCCCATACACAAAAGCAAACTCGAAATGGATCAAAGGCCTGAATGTAAGTCATGATACCATAAAAGTCTTAGAAGAAAACATAGGCAAAAATCTCTTCAATATAAACATGAGCAACCTTTTCCTGAACACGTCTCCTTGGCCAAGGGACAAAAGCAAAAATGAACAAATGACACTATATCAAGCTAAAAAGCTTCTGTACAGCAAAGGACAACATCAGCAGAACAAAAAGGCATCCTACAGTATGGGAGAATATATTTGTAAATGATATAACCGACAAGGGGTCAACATCCAAAATATATAAAGAACTCACAAGCCTCAACACTCAATAAGCAAATAACCCGATTAAAAAATGGGTGGAGGATATGAACAGACAGTTCTCCAAAGAAGAAATTCATATGGCCAACAGGCACATGTAAAAATGCTCCACATCGCTAATTATCAGGGAAATGCAAATTAAAACCACAGTGAGGGATTACCTCACACCAGTTAGGATGTACACCACTGAAAAGACTAGGAACAACAAACGCTGGCGAGGATGTGGAGAAAGGGGAACCCTCCTACCCTGTTGATGGGAATGTAAACTAGTTCAACCATTGTAGAAAGCAATATGGAGGTTCCTCAAGAAACTAAAAAATAGAAATACCATTTGACCCACAAATTTCACTTCTAGGAATTTACCCAAAGAAAACAAACTCTCAAATTCAAAAAGACATATGCACCCCTGTTTATTGCAGCACTATTTAAAATACCAAGATATGGAAGCAGCCTAAGTGTCTATTAGTAGATGAATGGATAAAGAAGAGGTGGTACATATACACAACGGAATACTATTCAGCCATAAGAAAGAAACAAATACTACCATTTGCAACAACATGGATGGAGCTAGAGGGTATTATGCTTAGTGAAATAAGTGAGGCAGAGAAAGACAAATACCAAATGATTTCCCTCACTTGTGGAGTATAATAACAAAGCAAAACTGAAGGAACAAAACAGCAGCAGACGCACAGACTCCAAGAAGAGACCAGCAGTTACGAACGTGGAGGGGTGGGAGAGGGAGAGTAGAGAGGGAGGAGGATTAACAAAGGGGATTGAGGGGTATTATGATTAGTGCACATGGTGTGTGTCTGGGGGAATCATGGGGAAGACAGTGTAGCTCAGAGAAGACAAGTAGTGACTCTGTGGGATCTTACTACATTGATGGTCAGTGACTGCAATGGGGTATGGGGGGCACTCGATAATATGGGTGAATGTAGTAACCACATTGTTTTTCATGTGAAACCTTCATAAGAGTGTATATCAATGATACCTTAATAAAAAAAAAAGACTGATATGCCTCAGGTTGCTGAGGTAAAGAAGGACAAGAACTCTCACATGGCTGGTTCAAATGTAAATGCACAGCCACTATAGGAAACTGTAAATACACACTCAACCTAGGACCCATCAAATTGTAACTCAAAGTATTTGCCCAAGAGAAAAACACCTGATCACTAAAGGACTCATACACAGCATGATCAAAGCAGCTTTACATGGTCAAAAACAATCATGTGAGTATCAACAGGAGAGTAGAATGACAGTGCTATAACTCATACAATGCACAACCCTCTTCAATAGTAAGCACAAAGCGACAGTACGTGCAACATCAATGAACCTGAAAATCATTATCAAGGAAAAATAAAACAGACACAAAAGGGTACATACTATATTATGATTCCATTTATGTGACGATCAGAACTGGCAAAATTAATCTGAGGGAAGCAAAGGAGTGTCCTACCTGTGAGTGCAAAGGGGCACAAAGGCACTTCCTGGGGTGATGGAATGATTTAAATTATGATAAAGGTATTTGTCAAATCCATTTAAACAGACACTTGAGGTGGGTGCACCTTACACTTCATACCTGTACATTATTTAAAACTAGTAAGATTAAAAAGTTCTAATTACAGAAAATATCTGGGTGTTACCAAAGGTTTTGCATTTTAATTCTTCAATAATTCTGCTGAAATGTTATTTCTTCACAAGTATGATTAAGAGTGTGGCATTTCAATCTCAGCTCACAGCTCCATTTGCTCATACATACACTCCTAAGGCCATACCTGGATTTCTGCAGTAATGGCTGCATTAAGGGCAGATTCCAAGCCTCCATCAGCCATCAAGCTGCCCACCAAGAGATCAATCATGAATCGACGACCTGGACTTATATTAACTTCATTGCCTGAAACTGGAAAAGGGAAAGTGTTTCTGTACCATTGTGGCATAAGCACCAACCCCTCCCAGCTCCCCACTGTGTGCCCCAGCACACTGCAAGCCCAGTACCCCTCACACAAGCCCACCTGCACAAGGTAGGAGAGCAGAGAGCGCCCGGGCCCGCTCCTCAGCAGTGGGCAGCAGCACAGACCACCCGCTCTGCAGCACAGCCTGGGCAGCCACCTGCACAGTGCTGAGCACGCCCGCACTGCTGGCCAGGGCCACCACGGTCTGCTTCAGGCTGTTGAGGAGGACGCTGCCCAAACCTAAACCAAGGAGTTCCGGGTCGACCTGGTGACTGATGGCAGCGTGCAGCTGGAAGGAGAAAAACAGTTTTCTCTTCGAAGTTCTAAGAACAAGTGGATTTTCAAATTTCATTTAAGATGAAACAGTATCTCAAATTGGAATTTTATTCAAGAAATAAAGGAAAATCTTCCAGTGTGTATATATGTATGTATATATAGCTTTAAACAGGCTAAGAAAAAGTTTACCCATAGCATCTAAGAATCCATGATAAGGTATTTTATAAGAGGAATTTTCTAACCCAGTTATATTCTATAAAAATATGGAAAAGCTCAAGGTCAACAGAGAGGTTAAACCGTGTTGAAAAAGTAACCTCCACACCAAACACAGAGAATTGGCAAATACAATATAACCAAAAAACTGTTAAAAGACTATACAGCTCAGAGAATACAAGGAAACTTCTCAAGGGCCAAACCAGAACTCACACAGACACCCAGAGCAGAAGGCAAGAGATTCTAGATGCTGAGGACAGATCAAAACCTGGGACTTGAGACCCAAACTGCCCAGGTCAGCCCACTTAACCAGAGCTTCCTGCAGAAGGCTGGAAGCCCCTCAGGTCATCTGCCTGCAAGCCAGGCACAGACCAAGGCACAACACTGCCCACACAAGGCTTTGTGTACAAAGATACTCCACAAGAAATCAGAGATCCGGCCTGTCTTGTCAGCAGATGTGAAATCAAATTTATATCAACCATCTAGGTATAAATATCACAAATCAAGGAGTGAAAACCAAAACTCATTTAGAGCCTGAGAAACTCATGGAAACTTGGGGTGCAAATACACAACTGACCTCTGGGAACATCTCAACAAACAAGGGCAAAGAGATACCCCTGGCAAACTGTCCCCTGAAAGCAGCTTTGCAGTTAGAAAGGACCAGCCGTACTAAGTATCAGGAGAGAGAGGGGCAGACAGAGTCAGAAGCAAAATACCTACCCCAGCAGATGGCAGCAATGAAAAAACTGGAATGAATCCATAAAATAAGAAAATGTTCTTAGAGATCAAGGAAGAACCAGAACCCAGAAGATGAAATGATAATGAGCAAAATGAAGGCCTTGGAAAAGACCCAAATAGAAATTCTGAAAATGAGAAAGTAGCTACAGGAATAAAAACCTCAAGGCAGAGGTGTGAAGAGCCTACACCCCAGGTTCCAGCCCTGGGTGACCAGCCTGGTCACATCCCTGAGCTTTCCTGGATCCACCTCTCAGAGGCTAGCATAGGAATTTAATGAGTCAATATGTATAAAGCAGTGATCATACAAAGATTTGTTAAATAAATGGATAACTCAAAAATACATCATATTTGGCTAAAGGAAGGAATTGTGAACTCAGAGACAGCATTGAGTAACAACCCAGAAGGCAGAACAGAAGAATTAAGAAGTGAACATTAAAAAAGATTAAGTGATTTAAAATGCCAGATATGTTGTGATACTTGGGGAAGACAGAAAGAGAAAGTTCAGCATACATTTAGTAGGACTTCTCCAAGGGGAAAAGTAGATAAAAAGGAGAGAAATTTCTATGGTAACTAGTTTTGATTTTTCAAAACTTTATTAAAGATATGCAACCTCAGATTGAATGAGAATCAAAACCTAAATTTATATATAGAAAAATAAATCTTTACCTGGACATAGTATATTAAAATTACAAAGACAGAAAAATCTGAAAGTCTACCAAAAAGATGAATTGGTTACAAAGAAACAATTATGCAAATGTAAGATTTTTCATCAGCAATAAAGGACAGAATAGAACACTTTCAAAGTGCTGATAAAATAACAAGTAATCTAAACAGGCAAACCCTGTTAACTTATCTTAAGAAAGGTTAAGCGAACAGTTATCAGACTTCATAACTCACAGACCTTGATGAAGAAACTCAGTGAAGGAGGTACTCAGGTGGAAGATGTAACCAATAAAGAGAAAACAGATTGGCTGAAGAAAAACAAGAACCCCACATATCTGAGGCAGTATGGTTTCTTAAAAAGAATGGTGGTAATTGGGGAAAAGTTAAAAAATAATTACTGTATTTCACCAATCATCAGAGGCATTTTTTTTCATGTCAGGATCTCTAAAATTAGAATGTATCTTATATATTACAATTGGGGACATTTTTCTTTTAGCTGCACATACACAAAAAAGTGTGCCTTGGATCCAGTGGAATAACAGACTACTGGACAATAAAACACTAAAGGCAGAAAGAGGCATTTAGGTTTAATGAATCCTGTAACCCCTATATTTTTTGGGAAGAGAGGTACTGATTAATTTAACACTGTGGAATTAACAAGTATTAATGTTTTCATAAAATGATTAACATCCAAAAATCAAAAGAAAAAAGAAAAATATCTCTTTATCTTTTATTTTGACTTTTAACCTTAACCTTCCTTCAGTGAAGTGGAGGTGCTACTGGAGAAAGCAGAGCTTTCATAGCCCAGGGGAGACTGGCTGGCACATTCAGCTGGTCTCTCAACCTACGCCTCCACCAGCTGTTTCTCCACACACAACCACGGTCACTTCAATATCAGTTCCCTGATGGACACCAACAAGCTGGCTGTAGCAAAAATAACACCATCCATTCATACTCTTACCCAGCATGACTTCCAGTATATATATATTACAATCCATCATAATCTTACTCTAAATACTTTAAAATTTTCATTAGCAGTTCACTAAATAGACTAAAATACATACTCCAATATGCATAAGCATTATTACAAATACCTAAGGCACTTATAAAAGGAGAGAGAGGAAAGGAAATCATTACATTACTACCTGAAGTCGGAGAAGATTCAGCGTTGCCACGGCCATGCACTCTTTCTCCTGGGGCGGGGGCCAGTCAGCAGTGCCATCCATCCCCTCACTTACTTGCCGTAGTAGAAGGTCTAGTTGCTCAAAGGTCAGTGAGCAGATGTCCACCACAAAAGGGACACGGAGGCCAATGGACCACTCAGAACAGGATGACCAAGCAAAACTCTATGGAAGAAACACAAAGACATAAAAATGAATCTACACATTCAGCTATTGTTCTGTTTTATGGGACAGATTCACGATTATGAATGATGAGGATGCCTTAAATTATTATTCATCCCTCTAACTCCCAAAAGCACATGAATTCCCGTGCATGTCTTAGCTCACATACCACTGGGCTTCCAATTTTCTCACATTTCACTATGCAACCTTATTTTGTAACAGAAAGGTAAGAAGTTTTTTTAAGTTTTTTAAAAAACTTTTCATTCTCCAATTATTAATGCACATTTTATGGACAGCAGTGAGAAACATGGAAGTTACAAAAGTCTTAAGTAGGCAAGAAAGGTTAGGTATGTTTCTTGTAATCTCTTGTACAACCACTAAAAACTACACAAGGAGACAGACAATTCAATAAGTTAAAATTATTAAAATAACTCAAAAGTCAGTAAAAGATAATTTAAAAAAAGAGCACACAAAAAATAAACAATGGTAGACAAAATCCAACTTATAATAATTACATTAAATTGAAATTATCTAAACATACAAACAAAAAAGATTGTCAAGATGTATGAAAAGTGAAACTTAGCTATATGGATCTGTAAACAGTGAAATAAAATGGAGTCACTTATGTCAAGAGGTTTTTAAATGGAGTCAGGAGCCATCAAACAATGGAAATGTTATAGTATGCAACACTAATTAAGTAAAAACTGTGGAGTACCTACATTAAAATCAGACAAAAAGACTTCAGAGCAGGAGAAACAAGGCTATAGGGGGACATTGCATGATGACAGAAAGGTCAATTCACCAAGATGATAAAATAATTCTAAATGTTTACGGACCTAAATGGAGTTTCAAACTATATTTTAAAAAATTAATAGACTCATCCTAAAACTCACATGTACTCTCAAGGGACTCCAACAAACCAAAACAATATTGAAAAAGAACAAAGTTGGAAGATTTAGAATTCCCATTTTAAAACTTATTACAAAGCTACAGTAATCAAAACAGCGTGGTACTGGGATAAAAACATACAGACCAATGAAACAGAATAGAGAACCCAGAAATAAACCCTTGCCCGTATGGTCAAATGATTTTCAACGAGTGTCACTCAGTGAGGAAAGGACAATCTTTTCTACAAATGGTGCTAGGAAACTGTAAAAGAATGAATTTGGATCCTTAACTTACACCATATAAAGAATGAACCCAAGAGGGTTCAGTGACTTACACATAAGAGCTGAAACTATTAACTATTAAAAGAAAATGTCTGGGAAAATCTACATGACAGTGGATTTCTTAGATATACATATATATAGGCAACAGGAGGAAAAAATAAAGTGAACTTACTCAAAAATAAAAATTTTTGTC
Source organism: Smutsia gigantea (assembly GCA_032199065.1). Taxonomy (NCBI): domain Eukaryota; kingdom Metazoa; phylum Chordata; class Mammalia; order Pholidota; family Manidae; genus Smutsia; species Smutsia gigantea. Next base: position 97,852 of record JAVSCE010001054.1, on the reverse strand, counting down.
CATCTAAGAGTACTATTCACAGAATGAAAAGACAACCACATAATGGGGGGAAAATAGTTGCAGATTACATACACCTGATAAGGGACTAATATGCCCACAATATATCAAAAACTCCTACAACTCAAAAAAAGAAAGAACAAAAGGACAGATCAATTAAAAAATGGGGCAAAGGACTTAAATAAAGATTCCTCCAAAGATAGACAAATGGTCAATAAGCACATGAAGAGATGCTCAACATCTTTTCCATTAGGAAGTACAAATCAAAACCACAGTGTGATATCACTCCACACCAGGATGGTTTTTAAAAAAAAAAAAAAACAGAAAATAACCAGTGTTGACAAGGATGTGGAGAAATCAAACCCTTGTGCCCATTTGGTAGGAATATAAAAATTGTGCAGCTGCTGTGGAAAACAGTATAGTGGTTCCTCAAAGAGTTAAAAATAATTATCATATGAACCAACAATTCCACTCAGATACTCAAAAAAACTGAAAGCAGGAACTCAAACTGATATTAGCACACTAATATTTATAGCAGCATTATTCACAATAGCCAAAAGGTACAAACAACCCATGTGTCGACTGAAGAAGGAATGGATAAACAAAATGTGGAACATACATATAATGAAATATTACTAAGCCTTTAAGGGAATAAAATCCTGACACATGCTACAACATGGGTCAACCCTGAAAACACTATGCTAAGTGAAATAAGTCAGATATAAAAATTAAATATCATATGATTCAATTTATATGAGGTACCTCAAACAGACAAATTCATAGAGACAGAAAGTACATTTGAAGTTAACTGGGCTGGGGAAGAAGAAATGGAGAGTTGCTGTTTCATGGGTACTGAGTTTCTGTTTGGGATTATGTAAAAGTTCTGGAGATGGACAGTAGTGATGGTTACACAACATTGTGAATGTACTTAATGCCACTGTATATTTTACTGTAGTTTTTTGGTATAATCAATAGCATTGATATTTTTTTAAATGATAGAACCAAAAAGCAATGAACAAATCTGCAATTACATCTGGAGACACCAACACTACCCTATTTGCAAGACAGAACAAGTAGACAGAAAACAGCAAGAATCTAGAACTGAGTAATACCATCAGTGAGTTGGATTTAACTGACATTTATAGAACACTTTACTGAACACCACCAAAATATGTCAACAGCAAAATACATACTCATTTTAAGCACACACATGGAACATTCACTAAAAGAACACTGTGGAACATAAAACAAATCTTAACAAGTCTAGAAAAACTGAAATGATAGTTTTTTCTCTAATCATAATGGAATTAATAACAATTAGAAATCAGGAACAGAAAGATAAAAGAACATCTCCAAACATTTTAAAATTAAACAACACACTTAATAATCCATAGGTCAAAGAACAATTCTCAAGAGAAATTAGAAAACATTTTGAACTTAACAAAAATTAAAATATATCAAAATTTGTGGGTGCAATTAAAGCACTGCTTACAGGGAAATTTTTAGCTCCAAATGCTTACATATTACAAGAAAAGTCTACAACCAACCACCTAAGCTTCCTCCTGAGAAAACTATACAATCAGCAAAGTGAACCCAAAGCAAGCTGAAGAAAAACAACAGTAACAGAGAGCAGAAACCAATGAAACTGAAAGCAAAAAACAAAGGGGAAAGCCAGTTCTTTAAACAAATGGACAAAATAGATAAACCTCTAGCAAAACTGACAGAAAAAAGACAGAAGACACAAATCACCAATATCAGAAATGAAAGAAAGGATATCACTACAGACCCCAGAGACTTTACAAGGTCAGCAAGAGAATACTAAGGAAAACTTTACACACAGACACTGAACAACTCCAATGAGACTGAGTGATTCCTTGAGTGCCAGAACCCAGGAAAACCAACCCCAGAAGAAATAGCTTCAATACTTGTGTATCAATTAAAGAAATTGAATTTGTAGATAAAAACTACAAATCTCAGATAGACTCAGAGAAAAACATTTTTAGAAGAAATAACACTAATTCTACACAATCCCTTCTAGAAAACAGAAAAGGACTATTTGCCAACACTTTCTACCCTGATAAAAAGTCAAAGACAGTATAACAAAAGCCAGTAACTGATGAGCATTGGTGGGGAAATCCTCAACAATGTATGAGCACATCAAATCCAGCAACATATAAAAAGAATAATACATCATGACCAAGTGAGTTTCATCTCAGTAATGCAAGGATAGGTCAGTATTTGAAAATCAATGCATCCACCATATAAACACACTAAAAACTACATGATCATATCATTTGAGAAGAAAAAACATTTGAAAAACTTAACATTTAGGGTAAAAAAAAATTTCAGAAAAAGTAGGCATTAAAGAAAACTTTAACTGATAATAACGCATCTACTAAAAAAAACCTACAAGCTAACATTACAGTTAATGGTGAAAGTCTGACCTTTTCCCCTACAATCAAGAACAAACCAAAGATGTACCCTCCTGCCACTCTTACTCAATATCCTATTGGAAGTCCAGCCTAGTACCATGGGCAAGTGAAAGAAAAAAAAGGCATACATGCTGGAAAAGAAGAATTAAAACTCTATGTGAAGACTGTATAATGGTTTCCAAAGAAAACTCCTAGGAATTGACAATGAAGTTCCTAGAACTGGTAAGTCTAATTAGTACCACTACAGGATATAAGGACAACACACATAAATCAACGGTGTTTCTTCATACTAGCAGTGAGGGTTCGGAACCAAAATTCTACAAAATATCAAACCAAACTATATACTCAGTACCTGGGCAGGTCCACAGGCAATTCCAACTATGTGCTTGGTATCTAGTCCTGGCAGTGCAGCGGGTTCAGGCTTGGTCACACGCAAGGTGTCAAAGTGCTGGCACTGGTCATTGCTCCCCCAGCTGTGTACCTCGCTGTCCTCAGTCAGAGCCAAGCAGTGGGTGGAGCCTGCAGCCACATCAATCACTTTCTTCCCTAAGGAGGAAAGAGTGATGCAGATAGTTTCAGAAGGCATTTAATGTCAACTTCTAAAAGATCATTCATTGCTTCAACATCATGTCCAATTTATCTGTTTCATGTATGTTATAATTCCTGTTATGTTTTACTAGGTACAATTTATTAAGACCACCTACAGCCTGCAAATAAAATAATGCTAAGTTATGAAAATGATCTATTTTTTCCTCCTCTTTGTTCACATTTTCATTCAGAAGGAGACTGTTATTTTTAATTAACTAGTAGGTCATATCCCACTGTCCCAAGGTATAACTATGCAAAATACTTTTCTTTCCATTAAAACTATGTTTTTAGAGCAGTTTTAGGTTCACAGCCAAACTGAGAAGATAAGAGATTACCGATACACTCCCTACCACAACACATGCAGAGCCTCCCACATTATCAATTACTCATTTTTTGGCAGGTGGATGTCCAGTTGCTCCAACATCATTTTTTGAAAAGACTATCTTTTCTTCATTGCATTGCCTTGGCTCCTTTGTGAAAGATCAGTTGACTACACTAACGAGGGTCTCTTTCCAAGTTATCTGTTCTCTTCCAATGACCAATTTGTCTATACCTTAGCCAATATCATACTATCGTCATTATTGTAACTTCATAGGAAATCTTCAAGTTGGGTAATGTCAGTTCTCCAACTTGTTCTTCAATATTGTGTTTGCTATTCTGGCTTCTCCATATAAACTATACTTATAGGCCTCTCCATTATAAACTTCAGAATCATTTGTCAATATCCATAAAATAAGTTGCTGGGATTTTAATTGAGATTGTACTGATTCTTTAAAGTTAGGAAGAACTGACTTCCTGACAATACTCAGTCTTTCTATCCATGAAAATAAATTATGTCCTCTTTTCCCCAGTTCTTCTTTGATTTTGTTCATCATTTTTGTAGTTACTCTCATAGCGGGCTTATACTTATGTTAGATTTATACCTATTTATTTCATTTTTTGGATGCTAATGTCAATGATATTGTATATTATATTTCAAATCCCACTTGTTCATTGCTGCTACACAGGAAAGCAATTGACTCTGGTGTAATAACCTTGAATCCTGAAACTCTGTGATAACCAATTATTAGTTCCAGTTTTTTAGTTGATTCTTCTGGATTTTTTACATAGACAATCATGTCATCTGTGAACAAAGACAGCTTTATTTCTTATTTCTCAATCTAGGTATCTTTTATTTCCTTTTCTTGCCTTACTGAATTTAAGCCAGAACTTCCAGTATGATTTTGAAAAGAAATGCTGAGATGGGACATCCTTCCTTGTACCTGATCTTAGTAGGAAAGCTTTGAGTTTCTCACCATTAAGTATGATGTTAGCTGTAGGTTTCTTGTACATACTTTTTATCAAATTGAACAAGTTTCTTCTATTACTAGTTTACTGAGAAGTTTTTATCATAAATAGGTGTTGGATTTTGTCAAATGCTTTTTCTGCACCTATTGATATGATGATGTGATTTGTATTTTCATTTGTTGACTTGACGGATTACATTAACTTTTATTTTGAATTAATTGACTTTTGAAATGGCCTTGCATTCCCCACAATAAATTCAATTTGGTTATGATGTATAATTCCTTCCATACATTTTTGGATTAAAGTTTAATAATAATCTGTTGAGAATATTTGAATTTATGTTCATGAGAGATACTGGTCTGTAGTTTTCTTTTCTTGCCATGTCTTTGTCTGTTTAGGGTATTAGAGTAATGCTGGCAGCACAGAATGAATTAGGAAGCATTCGCTTTGCTCTTATCCTCTGAAAGAAGTCACAGGGAATTAGTATAATTTCTTCCTTAAGCGTATGGTAGAATTCACCAGTGCACACATCTGGGTCTCATTCCTTCTGTTTTGGAACTTTATTAACTACTGATTCAATTTCTGTAATAAAAATAGATCTATTCACTTTGTCTATTTCATTTTTTCTTTATTTTTTTTATTTTGGTATCGTTAATCTACAATTACATATGCAACATTATGGTTACTAGACTCCTCATATCATCAAATCCCCCCTATATACCCCATTACACTCACTGTCCATCAGCGTAGTGAGATGCTATAGAATCACTACTTGTCTTCTCTGAGTTATATAACCCTCCCCGTACCCCCCTACATTATGTCTGCTAATCGTAATGCCCCTTTTTCCGACTTGTCCGTCGCGACCCACCCAGCCTCCCCAGTCCCTTTCCCTTTGTATGTTAGATCATTCTTGGGTTTTGTGAGTCTGTTGCTGTTTTGTTCCTTCAGTTTTATTTTTCCTTTGTTCTTATACTCCACATATGAGTGAAATCATGTGATACCTGTCTTTTTCCGCTTGGCTTATTTCACTGAGCATAATACCCTCTAGCTGCATCCATGTTGTTGCAAATGTATGGATTTGTTTTCTTCTTATGGCTGAATAATATTCCATTCTGTATATATACCATATCTCCTTTATCTATTCATCTACTGATGGACATTTAGGTTGCTTCCATTTCTTGGCTATTGTAAATAGTGCTGCGATAAATGTAGGGGTGCATATGGCTCTTTCAAACTGGACTCCTGCATTCTTTGGGTGAATTCCTAGGAGTGGGATTCCTGGGACAAATGGTATTTCTATTTTGAGTTTTTTGAGGAACCTCCATACTGCTTTCCATAATGGTTGAACTAATTTGCATTCCCACCAGCAGTGTAGGAGGGTTCCCCTTTTGTTGTTTGTCTTTTGGATGGTGGCCATCCTAACTGGTGTGCAGTGATATCTCATTATGGTTTTAATTTGCATTTCTCTGATGATTAGCGATGTGGAGCATCTTTTCATGTGCCTGTTGGCCCTCTGAATTTCTTCTTTAGAGAAGTGTCTATTCAGATCCTCTGCCCAGTTTTTAATTGGATTATTTGCTTTTTGTTTGTGGAGGCACCTAAGTTCTTTATATATTTTGGGGGTCAACCCCTTATCGGTATGTCATTTACGAATATATTCTCCCATACTGTAGGATGTCTTTTTGTTCTACTAATGATGTCCTTTGCTGCACAGAAGCTTTTCAGCTTGATATAGCCCCACGTGTTCATTTTTGTTTTTCTTTCCCTTGCCCGGCGAGATATGTTCATGAAGAAGTTGTTCATATTTATGTCTAAGAAACTTGTGCCTAAGTTTTTTTCTAAGAGTTTTATGGTTTCATGACTTACATTTAGGTCTTTGATCCATTTTGAGTTTACTTTTGTGTATGGGGTTAGACAGTAATCCAGTTTCATTCTCTTACATGTAGCTGTCCAGTTTTGCCAACACCAGCTGTTGAAGAGGCTGTCATTTCCCCATTGTATATCCACAGCTCCTTTATCGTATATTAATTGACCATATATGTTTGGGTTAATGTCTGGACTCTCTATTCTGTTCCACTCGTCTGTGGGTCTGTTCTTGTGCCAGTACCAAACTGTCTTGATTACTGTGGCTTTGTAGAGGAGCTTGAGGGCTGGGAGTGTAATTACCCCGTTTAATTTTCCTTCTCAGGATTGCTTTGGCTATTCGGGGTCTTTTGTGGTTCCATATGAATTTTAGAATTATTTGTTCCAGTTCATTGAAGAATGCTGTTGGTATTTTGATAGCGATTGGATTGAATCTGTAGATTGCTTTAGGTAGTATAGCCATTTTGGCAATATTTATTCTTCCTACCAAGAGCATGGGATGAATTTCCATTTGTTAGTGTCCTCTTTAATTTCTCTTAAGAGTGTCTTGTAGTTTTCAGAGTACAGGTCTTTCACTTCCTTCGTTAGGTTTATTCCTAGGTTTTATTCTTTTTGATGCAATTGTGAATGGAATTGTTTTCCTGATTTCTCTTTCTGTTAGCTCATTGTTAGTGTATAGGAAAGCAACAGATTTCTGTGTATTGATTTGTATCCTGCAACTTTGCTGAATTCAGATATTAGTTCTAGTAGTTTTGGAGTGGAGTCTTTAGGGTTTTTTATGTACAATATCATGTCATCTGCAAATACTGACAGTTTGACTTTTTCTTTACCAATCTGGATGCCTTGTATTTCTTTGTTTTCTCTGATTGCCGTGGCTAGGACCTCCAGTACTATGTTGAATAGCAGTAGGGAGAGTGGGCATCCCTGTCTTGTTTCCGATCTTAGATGAAAAGCTTTCAGCTTTACGCTGTTAAGTATGATGTTGGCTGTGGTTTTGTCCTATATGGCCTTTATGATGTTGAGGTACTTGCCCTCTACACCCATTTTATTGAGAGTTTTTATCATGAATGGATGTTGAATTTTGTCAAATGCTTTTTCAGCATCTATGGAGATGATCATGTGGTTTTTGTTCTTTTTCTTGATGTGGTGGATGATGTTGATGGATTTTCGAATGTTGTACCATCCTTGCATCCCTGGGATGAATCCCACTTGATCATGGTGTATGATCCTCTTGATGTATTTTTGAATTCGGTTTGCTAATATTTTGTTGAGTATTTTTGCATCTATATTCATCAGGGATATTGGTCTGTAATTTTCTTTTTTTGTGGCGTCTTTGCCTGGTTTTGGTATTAGAGTGATGCTGGCTTCATAGAATGAGTATGGAAGTATTCCCTCTTCTTCTATTTTTTGGAAAACTTTATGGAGAATGGGTATTATCTCTTCTCTACGTGTCTGATAAAATTCAGAGGTGAATCCATCTGGCCTGGGAGTTTTGTTCTTGGGTAGTTTTCTGATTACCAATTCAATTTCGTTGCTGGTAATTGTCTGTTAAGTACTTCTGTTTCTTCCTTGGTCAGTCTTGGAAGGTTGTATTTTTCTAAGAAGTTGTCCATTTCTTCTAGGTTTTCCAGCTTGTTAGCATATAGATTTTCACAGTATTCTCTAATAATTCTTTGTATTTCTGTGGAGTCCGTTGTGATTTTTCCTTTCTCATTTCTGATTCTGTTTATGCGTGTAGATTCTCTTTTTCTCCTAGTAAGTCTGGCTAGGGGTTTATCTATTTTGTTTATTTTTTCAAAGAACCAGCTCTTGCTTACATTGATTTTTTTCTATTGTTTTATTCTTCTCAATTTTATTTGTTTCTGTTCTGAACTTTATTATGTCCCTCCTTCTGATGACTTTGGGCCTCATTTGTTCTTCTTTTTTCAATTTCAATAATTGTGACTTTAGACTATTCATTTGGGATTGTTCTTCCTTCTTTAAATAGGCCTGGATTGCAATATGCTTTCCTCTTAGAACTGCCTTTGCTGCGTCCCACAGAAGTTGGGGCTTTGTGCTGTTGTTGTCCTTTGTCTCCATATATTCTTTGATATCTGTTTTAATTTGGTTGTTAATCCATTGATTGTTTAGGAGCATGTTGTTAAGTCTCCGTGTATTTGTGAGCCTTTCGTTTTCTTTGTACAATTTATTTCTAGTTTTATACCTTTGTGATCTGAGAAGTTGGTTGGTAGAATTTTCATATTTTTGAATTTACTGAGGCTCTTTTTTTGCATTCCCACCAACAGTGCACAAGGGTTTCTTTTCTCCAACATCCTCACCACGACTTGTTATCCTTATCTTCTTGATGATAAGTATTGTTTGAGGTGAAATCCCACTGTGGTTTTGAGATGCACTTCCCTTATGATTAGTGATGTTCAGCATATTTTCATGTGTCTTTCGGTCATCTGTATGTCTTCTCTGGAAAAATTCTATTCAGATCCTCTGCCCTTTTCTAAATCATATCGTTTGGTATTTTTGCTAATTGAGTTGTATAAGTACTTTATATATTTTGGAATTATTAATCCCTTATCAGATATATGATTTGCAAATATTTTCTCCCTTTCAATAGGTTGCCTTTTCGTTTTGATAATGGTTTCCTTTGCTGTATACAAAAATTACTGATTTTAGAAAATTCTCTTCTAATTTATGCATTCAATACTATCAACTTTTTTCTAAGCACTGCTTTCACTGTATCCCAAAAATTTTGATAAGTTGCGTCTTCATTTTCATTTAGTTCAAAATATTAAAAAATTTCTCTTGACATCTCTTCTTTGAGCCATGTGTTATTTGGAAGTTTACTGTTTAACTTCCACGCACTTTTGAATTTTTTAGCTATCTTTCTGCTACTGATTTCTAGATTAATTCCCTTGTAGTCTGAGAACATTGTTTGCTTTCTCTTAAACTTGTTAAGGTGTGTTTTATGGCCCAGGTTGTGGTTTATTTCGGTAAGTGTCAAAGTATATTCTTCATGGAGTAAGTTTTCTAAAACAAAATCTATTTTCCTCCAATGTCAAATGATATAAACATAAAATACATTTTTTTCTATTTAAGAAGCATTTATTCCAGCGAGTAGCAAAGTATTATATTTTTGCTTATTAGTACATCTATCATGACCAGCATAAAGGGTGGTTTCAGAAATGTCAACATATAATTCAACTGAAAAGCTCTACTACAGCAAGGGGAACAATTCTATCCTAAGAGCCTATTTTCAATTTAACAACAACAACCAAAGACTCGTACCAACTGTCACTTAAATAATCTCATAGTAAGCTACCTCCACACCTAATAAATGTAACTGAGGAAGGTTGTTTCTTTTACTAAGTGAAGGACATACAAACAAGAATGCAAATTAAATTCAAATACAGCTCTATAACATACAACTAACCTTATTACTCTACAACTTACCTAGGAAGTTTAGAAAATTATAAACACCATATAAGCACACAAAACGTCCAGTCATCAAAGTATTAACCTGTTTTAAAACAAAAATTATAGGGAAAGGAAGTGGCAAGTCCCACTTAAAAGTCCTAGTTCCAAACTCCTCAGACAAAAAAAAGAAAAATACAGTTCAAGGATCCAACAAACTTCATCTCTCATGCTAAAGGCAGCCCAAGAACCCACGTACTGGAACATAGCCAGGCCCATTTGTTTACATATTGTCTATGGTTGCTTTTGGGCTACCACAGCAGAGCCAAGTAGTTGGGACAGACAGTGTACAGACCTCAAACCTAAGACTTACAGTTGGGCCCTTTAAAATAGTCTGCCCACCCCTGAGATACAGTACTACAGGCCTCACCTGATACATCTATAATCCATCTCTCCCTCTTCAGAAGTCAAAGCACACCTGTATGCCTTAGCTCCCACTCATCCCCTCCACCTCAAATGCATACCGGATGCCCTTAAAAGCAAACAAGTAGGATTCACCCATCAAAGATAGTTCAAGTAAGACCAGTGGTCCAGGCAGATCTGATCCCATCTCCCACTGTGCTCCCACAGCACTATGTGTATCTGTAGTCTTAGCAATGTCTACAGTATAACCACAGGTGACCTCACCAAAGTTAATCTGAGGCCAGCTAACTGAGTGATGAATGGGTGCCTGCCACAAAAAGAACTCTGCAATATTAGTAAAATTGAATGGGTTTCAAATTTAGTTTGAGAATAATACAAAGCCATTTTTTAATATAGACAAACCACTTTCCGTTCATTATATATAGCTATCAAAACACAGGAAAGAGCTTTTAGTAATGGGTCATTCATGGAATTTCAGATAAAGAAAAGAAAAACCTGTAAACTTCAAAAGATTACTAAAAAACCTCCCTCGAAGAGTTTTAAAAGTTTACATTTTGTACTCACCTTGCAAGCCTTCCAGGAGTTTGGGATAACGAACATGTTCCTCTGTTCCATGTCCAAGTCTCTGGTTGTCACCTTTACCCCATGAATAAACCTGGCCATCTTTTGTCAAAGCGACAGAAAACTGACTTCCACATCGGACTTTGACTACATCCAAGTCTTGAAGCTTCTCAATCAGCTTCGGCGTCTTGCAGCCATCACTACCGCCTCTGCCCAATTTCCCATAATCACCATCTCCCCAAGACCAGACTTGACCTAAAAATACAAAAATATTTCAGTAAAAGTTACTGTACATCTTATTGGGACTTCTAAATGGCTGAAAATAATCAATGTAACCCATAACACACAAATCTCGAACACTAGTGCATATAGCTAACATTACATAGGTTGTTACTGGACAAGTAAAATCTAGTTTATACTTCAGGTTGATAAAGAAAGGCATTAAGAAAAACTGGGTTTTCTTTTTGTTTTGACTAAATGAATAACAAAAGTCCTGATGCTTACTAGCTGTGGCTCAGTGACACTGCCTCAACTAAGTACTGAACACAGAACAAAAGCTCCCCTGCCTCAACTAAGCACCGTGACTGGGCCCACAGCACACCACGACAGCTCACCGACTGCTCTCGGGTGTGTGCACACCCTGTCCCCACCATGCTGCCCACAGGGCAGCTATGTGATTGTACTTATTCCTAATAACATGTGGTAGTGTAAATTAAACATTATATAAACAGATAAAACTGCAAAAATGTGTTTACTCTGAAAACTAAGCTGAATACTCTGCAAAAACTCAACATTCGAAAAAACAGAAAAACTGCTAAAAAAAAAACACCTAAAGTAGGTGTCGGCAAGAACTGAAGATGAGTCATCAGAAGAAATTTGAAAGAGGAAATCAGACTGCTCCCTGACTAAATCCCCACTCTATTTTAAATAATCTAAGATCAGCAAATATTCTCTTAAAGATCAGATGTAAGTTTTTTATGCTTTGCAGCAGGTATGGTCTCTGTCCCAACCACCCACCATGCTGTTATTGCAGGAAAGCAGCCACAGACAATACATATGTGAGCTGGCCTGGCTGCATTCCAATACAAGTCCATTTGCAAAACCAGCAACCCCAGATCAAAACTGAAAATTGTAGATGATATACTAGTAGGTGGTCAATTAAAGAAACACAGCAATGCTCAACTCAGCAGACTCATACTCAAAGATCAGAGAGTGTGTGTATGTTTGGGCTAAAATGCCTATTGTTCACACAGCCCAGTGCCCACCCCACTTGGAGATCACCAATGTTCTCAGTGAGCCCGTTACCCCAGGGCCAGAAGGCACAGGCCAGAATGCTCCTAGTGTGTCAGCCAACTCCAAAAACAGGAATGCAGCAAAGACATTTCCCTGTAATGCCTGCATCAAAACAACACCGGTGTGAGGTAAACCACATGCACAGTCCCCTTTCAAGGCAATTTAGTCGACACATCACCACATAGTTTTACTCACATAGCAGTTTCACACAAAGAATGCAAGGACAAACCTTAATAAGGCTTATTTAAGAAAAGACTTTCTGGTTAACAGTTCTATAAAATTGACCAATCACTCACAAATCTCGAACACTAGTGTATATAGCTAACATTACATAGGTTGTTACTGGACAAGTAAAATCTAGTTTATACTTCAGGTTGATAAAGAAAGCCATTAAGAAAAAGTAAACTGGGTTTTCTCAATAATGGACACTTAAAAACAATAAGATGTCAAATTAAAAGTTTCAGGCCAGAAGAGAGCTTTCAGATGACTGGTGAGAGCATCTTCTCTCTAAGACTCATCAAAGCAGAATATACTCTCAAAAAAATTAAAATGAGTACAATCTAATGAATACAAATATAAAACTAAAATTAAAAACTAGCAAATAATGTAGCATCATGCTGTAGGATACATAGACTAAGCAGGATTCATTAGAGGAAATCAAAGGTGGCTGAACACTGGGAAATGTAGTATTAACCAGAAACAGTTCAGACTGCCAATTATTCCAATTGAACTCTCATGTTTTGTTAAAACAAAAATGCCTAAGTGGGAATGACGGCAGCCTCTAACTAGCCTTCTGTCTCCAGGCAACAGAAGTCAAGAGCAGTGTCACTCCTGGAGCTCAGCCAAGGACACTGAGGTGCACCCCCACTTACAGACGAGTTATGTGGAGGTTTTGCAGATTCGATCTGGTCTGAAGCTCACCCCCTCCACACGGCCCTTCTTGTGCTGAGGGCCTGCCCAGGGCAGCATGAGCTCCACATACCATTCTCAGTCACAGCCAGGGTTTGGGCATCGCCGCTCCCACATGCCACATCAATGACCTTCAGTCCTTTAAGCCCAGCTACCAGCATTGGAATGGCCTCGTCTTCACTGGAGCCTTCAAACAGATAAGACTATTCTTACTGCAAGTCCCTCAAAAGAGGCAACCCTCTCTGCCCAGCCCTGTATGCTCAAGGCAGCTCAGGGCCTTAGAGCACACGTACCATGGCCCAACCGGCCATAGTTGCCCCGGCCCCATGTGTACAGCTCCCCCTCGGCAGTGATAGCTGCACTGTATGTGCTTCCACATGCAATGTGCACCACGTGCTTCCCAGCCTGCTTTCCAGAGAAAGCAGAGATCACCTTAGGCTCCTCCAGAGGCCTGTGGAGAGAAAGGAAACAAATATGAATGCCTTTCTAAGCACCTATTAGTGTCAGCAAAGAAAATTCTCTCTCTCAGGATAAGCTATCAAAACATCAAGACAGTTTTGCCTTTCAGGTGTCTTATGAAATAAGGAATGTAGAATTCAAACACTTAACACCTCCATGATTGTCTGTTAAGCAGGCATCACTGCCAAGCATGGCATCCAGCAGGAATATCAAAATGGTGTCTGTTAAAGACACATACAATCAAGTACACAGCAGCTTTGTTCACAGTGATCCAAAACAGTGGCCAATCCTCAGACAGACCACTCAGCAACAGGAAGGAACGAATGACATGCCCAGTGACCTGGCTTAAGCTCAGGAACCCTGCTACGTCAGAGCCAGAAACAAACCACAGTGACAGAGGACAGCTCAGTGACTTCCAGGAGCTGGAAGCAGAGAATGGAGGTTCATCACGAAGGGTCCAAACAAAGTAGCAAGAGCAATGGAAACGCTGTGACCTGGCTGTGGTGCTTCTCTGACTGTGTGTGTTTGGGCAAACTCATGACATCATTCACTTAGAACTCATGGGTCAGGAAACCTAACACAGTTGGTTGAAATTTACACGTGTTAAATAAATAAGGAAGAAATGAAGGTGCAAGGTTTACTAATCACACCATAATGTATTATTTTATAATGAAAAGCAGTTGGTAAGGATTGACTGGAAAAGTCTTACTAGTGAGTCTTCACTTTCACGATTAGCAAAATGCTCTATGCTTACAATCCAGAATTTACTGTTTACTCTGATTGGTAACACCTACTCTAGCCTCTCCAAAGACATGTTTTACTTACTTTGTGATCCACTCTTCTGCAAAATAAAGGCACACAGAGGCAGGGGCACACTGCCACAGGACAGCCAAACAACCCTCCTCTGGTACTTCTCCCTCTTCTGTTGAGCTCAAGTTTCTACCCCCAAACTTTCCCTCCAATTCCTGATAATCTGTACTGATCTCTTTTCCTCCCCTCCTCAGGCAATGAACATGTTACTCAATCTAGCACTGAACTTCAACTGAGCATTAATGTATTATGAAATATGTTGTGCACATTATAAATATCATAAATATGTATCATAAAAGAATCGAAAACACTGATGATTACAACCTAGACTTCAATCCTTTCAAGTCTGCTGTGCTTCATGCCAATCCACCCCTTCCAGCCTGAGAGTAACAACAATTCTAAATTCTATACTTATCAGTCCTGTGTTTTCCACCATCATTTTACCACTTATGTGGAGCCCCTTCCAGCATGTCATGCTGAGAGTAATTCTGCTGAATGCCAATGCACAGCATGCATCGCTCTGCTTTGTCACCATCCGGGTATCTCCCCACAGATGTCCATCCCTGTTCCACAGTTAGACTATGCCAGGCTCTTCCCGGCTCTGCTGCTGCCCACTCCTTGCTCATGGTTCTGACCCCCCTGGAGTGTGGCTGCATCTCCACCAGCCTCCACTCAAACCAGCAACATATAAAAGGTTCCTGTCACTGCATGGCACATCTTGGAACAATTTTTCATTTAGAACAATCATTTTGTTTTATTTCTGATCTCACAATAATCAGAAGCTGTTGCAAAACAGATATTACAAATTGTTGGTTTTTGTACCTAGGAAAATAGAATTATGGCTCAAGGAAAGGGGAACCTTATCTGATAAAGACATGTTGAAGTGTTTATGAATGAAGGAATAGGGATGTGGGGTTTGTTTTAGGAACTCCATGGTGGGGGAGTGGTACATGTGGCTAAAATGGGAGCAGCACAAGAAGCTCCAAGTGCTGACACTGGGGGAGAAGAACATGAAGGCTGGCTGTGCTGTGGGCACAGCTCCCGAGGCGTCACCCACGGGCTGACACGCTGGTAGCCCTCCATCCTAGCCCTACGTGTCCCAGCAGCTGCAATACACGCAGCCACACTTCTCTTTTCCACCCATTCCGGATATGGTGACACACAGGGGAGCCTGTCAGTCACAGGACTGGGCCGTACTCACATGGTGTCCCCGTGGCCCAGCCGCCCACCGTCCCCACAGCCCCAGGAGTACACCTCTCCAGTGGCAGCCAAGGCCAGGTAGTGGTGGCCGTCAGAATGAGCAGCGATTTTCACGATGTTTCTGGAGGCAAGACCCTGGACCAGCTGTGGGGCCTAAAAGGGTAAAAATCGGAAGAAGATTGGTAAGCAGGCCAAGGACAATGAAAACAGCACAGTTCTCCTCCACTGTGTATCCCACGTGAACACACCCTCCTCAGAGTGAAAGAACGTGGGCCTGGTGGTCTCCAAGCCAGATGCTCAGTTACCCCAGCCACACCAACAGAATGGTGGATGGCCTCCAGGAGCTCTGCAGCCCGGCTAGGCCACAAAGGGCACCTGCAGGTAAAGGACACCTTCCTGAAATGGGAGCACGCACATCCCAATTTGCCACCATCCTCACATTTGTTACTGCCCGGTCCCCAAGTCAAATGAGTTTACACCTGGAAAGCCTGTTTATAAATGGGAATCCTGACTGGCAATGAGTGTCAATGTAGAGTTCCTGACCTTGCTTTAGCAACTAAGAAATTCTGCCCCCAAATCAAGACAATAATGATTACAATTAAGATTACATGACAAATAATATACAATGAACAGGTGCTTATAAATCTTCATAAGTCAAAGGACTTAAAGAAAGACCAGAGTTCCATAGTACCAATAGTACAGAACCTGCCCACCAAGGGAAGTGATCCAGACACGTGCCCCAGAACACCCACCAGCGTGTCACTGTTGTAGGCCTGTGTATACACACGACCATTCCTTGACAAGATCAGGAAGCGCTTCTCTGCACAGGCAATCTGGGTGACGCCTAGGCTGGCAAGGCCTTCGCACTGAATTGGACCGATCACATTGGCGTAGTATTTCCATCCTATTAATCCCCATCCTATGACCTCTTGCAATGATCCCTGTAAGGTAACAAAGCAAACATTTCCTCTATAGCAGCAAGAACACTTCTTAGGTCAAAAAAGAATAATTTATGTCAGGAGTAATACTTAAATACTATAGGATAAAAACAAAGCAAGTAAATAAAAATGCTGACTGAAAACATCAAAATAGCTCTAACATTCCATATTACCTCAGTTAACAAGTACTGAAGTGACTACACAGGATATTCTTCCACAGCCCTTCATTTTAACAGAGCCCATTAAAACACAGTACACATAGGCCTCAAACATATTTAAAGATGCTCAAACCACATCAAGTGGCCATTTCGCACCATAAAAAGTAAAAACCTGAAAGCGTCATCACAAAGCTGGGAGACAAGCCCCCCTACCGCTGGAGAGGGTGAGAGTGATCAGGCCATGTGTGAGCAATGTGTTGAACGGCTGACACATCCACCCACACCAGGCACACCACCACTGGCACACACATGTGCACAGAGACACACATACAAGGCTGATGACCGTCAGGGCACTACGTGAGTGGTGGACTTCTGGCAATGCAAGAGTCCAGACCGGTCTAAAAGATCACAGCACATCCACACACGGAATACTGAGCTGCTCTAAAAAATAAAACAGGGATCTCTGTTTATCAACAGAAAAAGCTCTTCATTATACGGTTTAGTGGAAAAAAAAACAAAAACTATATATAACATGATACCACTGATGTATTCATTCCAGAGACCACCGAAAGGACACATGAGGGAAAGAAAAGTGAGCAGCAGCTGGTGGGAAACTGGGTAGGTGGGGGCAGGGGAGGAAGTAACAGTGTGCTTTTCATTTAATTTTGGTTTTTGAACCATGTGAATATACTATTTGGAAAAAATAATGATTGTAAAATTAAACATTCTTCATATTAAAAATGAAAAGTTAGAAAAACCTGGATTCAAAACCAGGATTATTCTGTGTAGCCCTGGCACAGTTCATTGCCACTCCAAAGGGAAGTCTTCTCATTAACTAAAAGGGGCAGTGCTGTGATGACTGGATACAACTATGCGTGAAGCCTGCACCAGGTCAGTGTCATCCCTGCTACGATCAGCACCACTATCAACAGCCCTTGTTCAGAGCTCCTAGTGTACAAAAAAGGCCCTGGAACCTTCCTAAGGCAGGCAGGATGACACAAGGCTATGTGGATAAGGACAGCTCTCTGAGGACACACCTCCTGAATTTGGAACCTGAGACACTTATGTTTGTCCAGAACCCCTGGGCACCTCAGTTGGTTCATCACTTGCTCTGAGTACTGACTCCTTAAACTATACATTTTTAAAAGCTGCAAGCCAGCTCTACCCCCAATGCCAGAAAAAGTAAGCCTCCACATAGGCACAGAATGAGACTCTAGGAGTGGTACTACGAACTTACAAAGCATCAACCCTGCTCTCACACTCACCTTATGAGACGTTGGAGAGCTACACAGAGGCGGCATACAGGGAGTGGCCAGGCGGTCCAAGTGGGCCATGACGACCACAGCAGTTTGTCTTAAGTCAATGGCAAGCTCATTGTCTTGTGGAAGAGTAAGGTACCTCAAGAAGCTCTCATTGGGGCTCAGAGGGCCACACAGCAGCTAGAGAGAAAAAGGAAACAAGCATCTTCAGAATCAGTGGAAAAAATTACAGAAACACAATTAGTGCTTAACAACTCTTTATAGTCTGGTATTCCCAGCTGGGTATTATCTGTCAATCTGCTCCTTTGGGCCACAGATGGTAAGTGCTGCTGGGGCACCGACACTATGCATCTACACACTTACACACTGGCTGAAGAGCTACACTCAGCAGCGCCTGCACATCTGCACATCAATCACCCGTGTGCAGAACCCACACAGGTCAAAGACAGTCCAAACACCATGCAGGCCCACCACCCTAAAGACTCCTGTAAGAACGGAGAGCAAGCTTCCTGGGGGCACAGAACTAGCCCTCAACCTGGCTTTGAAAATGGAAAACAAAGCCATTTACTTCAATCTAAATGCTGCTCATTGTAGAGAAAGCCTAATTTCATTTACACATTAAATAATTCAATTATTTTAGAAGCAGAATTGCCTTATTGTCATTAAAGCCTGCCAAGTGATAGAAAAAATTAGGCTGAAACTTTATAATGGAATGGCTAAGTCTTTCCAGAAAAGACATGTAAAATCAACTTGTATCCCCTAAAAAGCAGCAGTCCCAGGGGTTGAGACCTAGGGCCCTGGCAGGCATTGCTCCACTACCAGCCTTGGCATCCTGGGACTAGACACAGTGAGGACTTAGGTGATGTGTTCACATAGTGCCCCACACAGAGGAAAGGCCAACAAAATAAGCCACTATTTTCAATGTTCTTTTACTAATATTTATTATTTGAAAGCGCACTTCAGATTTGGCTCTGCTGGGTCACAGCTGGTGCTCACAGATCTGAGCTCTTCTCCCTAAATGGCACATGGAGAACACAAAGGAAGAAGATTTAGCTCACTCCTTGAGGGAGGATCAGAACAAGCAAGCATTACCCACCAGGCAGCTATGCGCACGTGCGCTCTCAGGGTGGACAGAGGGAGACCTCAAGGCAGAGCGCCTCCTCAGCTCCTTCCCACCAGCCCAGCCTCACCTCCCTGTGCACCTCACAGGTCATCACTGCAAAGGCACCTAAGGACCAGGTCTGACTCGCACATCTTGTGTCTGAAACACCATCAGGACTTTTACCCATGCTCATGCCCTTGCTGACTTACAGAGGTGAGCATGCCTTGTCTACATCTTCTACAGCATCTTAAACTCACCCCACAAAGCACAACTTGAATGGCTGCTGGGAACACGCAAGCACTACACCCACAAACAAAATGCTCAACGGATCCAGTCAAGAAAGAAAACTGCGTGGTCAACAAGGCAGTAGACAGATCTCTCTAAAAGTTCAGGTTGATACACGTTGAGAAATATTTTCCTCCTATTAAATACACATGATCTAAAACAAACACACAGAACTAAGGGTCTACAAAACAGGGCTGGTTCTGGCCACACCTTAGTTGCTTCAAAGAATCCGAATGTGCTCATGCTACGTTCCCCACATCAACTATAACTCACCCCATTAGGTCCCACATGTGTCCCACACCTGACTCACTGCTGTACTCAACAAATACACACTCTCCCCTAGACACACCACCACCAGACATACACTGTGGTCCTGTGTAAAAGTATAACTCTTTTAGGGTAACTGAAATGAAGAGAACTACTTAAATGCAGTCTTCTTATGATGCTTACATGTGTGTCCCCTTCTATATGAGGGGTGTCTTTACTGCAGATGATGCTCTGGAATCTCTGCAGCAGAGGGAGAAGAGGGGCACTGGTGCCCTGGGCAGACCGCTCATTATCAGTTTCCTGCGTCCCACTGTCCCACAGCTGGAGCAACAGCAGGATGGCAGATGACATTTGGCTGAAAAAGAAAGTATCTTTATTCTCCAGTAAAAACAGATTGACACTTTCTGCCATGGCCTGTCAAATAGAAAAGCAGGCAGCTAAATAAAACTGAAGAAATACTTTAAATTTCAAAGAAAACTAAAATAATGCCATGAAAACAATTCTTGGCAGTAGCATCACTGAATAATCACCAATATTTTAGCCCAAGACATCCACTTTCTAAGGCTAAGAAATATAAAGCCAGTTAAGAAGCTCAAATTACACTTTCTAGGACATAAATTAATGGACTAAAAATAATTATTTGAAGAAAATTATATGGGAAAAAAAGAACAGTTCCTAGACTACTAGAAAACTGCACACTAAAAGGAAGTGAAGAAAACCTAAGTGTCGCCACGTTTGAAAGAACAGAGTCCAGGGATCCTCTGACTACAGAATGCCACACATCTGCTACAATCACAAATGATCCATGAAATGCCATGAGATGCAGCAGATGTTTGGGCACAGAGGCATTTCCCTGAAGAGCTCCCAGACTGCAAACCCCTCACCTCAGTGTGCCCCGCTGCACAGCCAGCTCTAACAGGATGGCCAGCGCCAGATGCTGAGCCTGCAGGGGGATGCTGCCCGGGCCTTTGGGACCAGGTGTTCCATGAACATCTCTGAAATGACAGCCGTGGACGTTAAGAACAAAGTGATGTCAGAGCTCAAAGACCACATACTTACAATAATACTGAGGTGTTAATTATACTCTTTCCCACAGACAAATATATTCTTGGTATTTAGAATCAAGTTTCTTGAGATTGCTAACCCAAATTTAGTCAGAGATTTTAAAGTATAAATTAACTTGTAAAGTATATTTTTATTGGAACTATTGGTTCAAATATTAAAGGGATCATTACATTAGAAGACATAGTCCAAGTTTCTGTAGCATAAAATTATCAACATCATTATTCAAATCATGAGTAGAAAACTGTTTAGATGTATTTCCAGTTTCAATAATAGAGTATCAGCATTCCTCTACAGACTGGAAAATAATCAATTTTTAAAACTACCTGAGAATCTCTAGGCAAAATGTCTATGATTATTTTTATCGCTGATCACAAGAAGTATTTTTAACCTTTCCTTGTTCCCCAATAATAAATAGTAAGTCTTGTTAACCCAAGATAGGGGGAGAAAGGATAGCCATTAAAGTTGAATTTTTAAAATTAACTCCAAGCCTTTTTTCAGGGCCCCAGCCCTAAAGCCTTGGTGATGCCT
Organism: Smutsia gigantea; assembly: GCA_032199065.1. Classification (NCBI taxonomy): domain Eukaryota; kingdom Metazoa; phylum Chordata; class Mammalia; order Pholidota; family Manidae; genus Smutsia; species Smutsia gigantea. Next base: position 77,023 of record JAVSCE010001054.1, on the reverse strand, counting down.
TCACTGGCACCCCAGAGGCAGAGTCACAGACCCCTGGCACAGGCAGCACAGGTGTCCCTGCTCTCTAGAAGAGGCACATAAATGACCTCTGACAAAGGAAATGAGAAGAGACTCACTTTTCCTCTAAGTATGTCTTTGCTATTGAATTTTGTATTGAGAATATACATTACTTTAAATTTCAAAACCATTAACAAAAATACATAGCTCCCAACTTCATGGTTTTCCTTACAAAAAAAATGATTCACTGATTCAGATTTTCTCACACTAAGATAAGATGTGGTTTAAACCTTATAATCTTGAGCAGTTTAGTCCCAAGTTGTCTAAGACAACGCCATCACTCAGAACGGTGGCATCTACGTTCTGAGAGATGCACAATGGCTGCTCAAATGCTTAATGAATGACTGATTTTCAAATCATAAAATATCTGAAAAAAATAAATTACAAAGCATCTTCCATCCCATTCAATACTGCAGCTTCCTGGGTCCAATCAAAATATTAGAAGTCCAACAAGCAGCTGGGAACTAAGATCTGGAATCCTAGAGCTTAGGGTGTACTGGAAACACCTACCCATGACCAGTCTGTTTCTTGGCTCTAAGAGAAGAAGGTGAGCAGAGACTCTGAAGCATGTTAGAACTATTCACACGTTAAGATAAGGAAAGAAAGGACTCACCCCATCACAACGGACCTGAGGAACCTCGTGGCTCTTTCTACCACCTCCAGCCACACAGAGGACACTGTGCTCTCATCGAAGAGCGAGGCCTCAGGCAGGGCTCGCAGGGCATCCAGGGACTCCTGCAACAGCTCACTGCAGAGGTCCGCGTCCTCCCCTGGGCACACACAAGGGTCAGAGGAGGCCGCCCCCTGCCCACGCAGCTCTGATGAGCAAAGCCGCCCCAGTCCGGGTGGGGCTCCAACCCCGCAGCCTGAGGGGGGGGCCACTGTCACGTCTCCAACCCCATGCTTTCCTTTCAGGGAGATACTCCAAGAGTTCAAGAGACTAAAATTTAATAGGGTTGTCCTAAAGTCAATTCTTTTTTTATGACCTCACATGAACAATTTTAACTTCTTGTTCTCCTAGAAAACAAATCAGCATTGAGACACTGCAGTGATTAGCCTGGGATGTGTGACCATCCACACTCTTTTTTGTTTTAAACAATGAACCACAGCCCTAAAAAGTCAAGCAGACTCTGAAGCCTCTCATTTTACAAATGAGAAAATGAGGCACAGAGAGCACATGGCTGAGCCCAAGGGCATATGGGTGCACAGCTGGAAAGGGAATCCAAGCTTCTAATGTGGAAGGGAAACAGAACACACAGAGCACACACACCTGAACGCCAGGCCCTGCGTAAGAATGCAAAGGCAAAGGAAAGAGCTGCTCGGGATCCAACTCTGGCAAGGCCTTCCACACCTTTGCCTGTGGGCCGGGAACTGTGGACAACACACAGGGGGGTTGTGAGAACTGGTTAGTCAAAGGAATGTGCAAATACTAAAATAAAATAAATAATACAGAAGGATTTGTACCAAAATGTGATCAATGGGTTTCTTTTCATGGCAAGATCCAAGTGATATTTAATTTCATTTTTTAAGAAACTTTTATCAAATGTCTTTTGTAAAGGAAACACTTCTCTTCAGTAAAAAAAAAAAACATTTACAAAGAATTTTAAATGACTTGCAAATGCTCATGAAATAATCTCAAGGAGCTAGAATAGGGCATTTAGTCCAGAGACATGAAACTTAGGTTCACACAAAACCTATCCACAAATATTCATAGCAGCTTTAGTCATACTACTCAAAAACTATAAACAACCAAGATGTCCTTCGGCAGATGAGCAATTAAACAAAACGTGGTTCACCCATACCATGGACTCCTAACTCAGCAATGATGTCACATGCAAACACTTAGAAGAATCCTGAGGGAACAATGCTCAGTAAAAGAAGCCAACCTCACAGGGCCACGTAAACAGCCATGGAAAACAGAGAGCAGTGGCAACCACCAGGGAGTAAGGAGGCAGGCAGCAGGAAGGTGTGGCTTTGGAAAGGGTCTTTATCCCGGGCCCTGACCTGCAGTGGTGACAAATCTACACCTGGGATAGAACAGCATGGAAATACAAACATGCAGAGTTGAGAGCATGGAAAATTGGGGAAATATGTGTAAGACTGGTGAATTGAATCAAAGTCCATATCCTAGCTGTGACTTTGTACTGGAACTTTGCAAGAGGCTACCACTGGAAGAAACTGGGTGAAGGACATAAGCAATCTTTGTATTATTTCTTACAATTGCACGAGAATCTACAACTATCTCAAAATATATTTTTAATTTTAGGAATTTCCTTCATTTAATGAAAGATTTCAATTAACCTATCAACTCTTATGTCACTACAAAGAAAAGAGCACAGAGAAAAATCATCTGACCTCTTGGCAGTTCTGCCTCTTAGGGAATTCAGTTTGATTCAACAAAGAAGAGTGCTTAAGGCTCAGTCAAAATCTACCACCCACTTATGCAAAACCCCTCCAATCAGTGGCATTCACAGGGGGCCACCAGCTCTCCAGCAGGAAGGGAAGAAAGACTGTGCACTGGCTATCACCAGATGGGCAGGAATCCTCCCCATCACTTGGTTTAATTTATCCTAAAATTACTACTCAATTATATGACATGTAATATGATTTCAAGTGGATTTTTTTAAAAAAAAAACAAGAAAATATGCAACAGTTAGCAGCACTTCTTGTCTCTGGGTGGTAAGATGGTAACAGTTTTCCCCCCTGCTTCTCTGTCTCCTGAACCTTCCATGTGCTCTATAGGGAGTAAAAGTCAATATTCTAATCAAACAAAACTAACTCCCTTAACTACATAAAGTATGAGTTCTATCTGAAAACCTTTTAGTTTCTGAGAACAGAACTCTGGTAGACAATTTTATACAAGCCTTAAGCATTCTAGCAGCTATTTAGTGGCTCACAGAAAATCTGCTAATGTATGCCAATATATTAAAAATCATATGCCTGAAAGCAACTCTTGCAATAAAAAAACAAGAAAATCACATTAGGAAGGAAAATTAAGCATTTTAACTAGTTAGACACTAAATATTATGACCTGACTATTCTCTATCCAGTAGCAGAACAAAACAAAAGGAATATAATGGTACAGTTCCATCTTTAATGTACCAGTCTTAACTGGCTTCTACAGTTACTTAAAAAAGGTTTTTAAAATAATGGCACAGATTTCACAATACAGCCTCTTACTACATGAGCAAATTGGCAAAACCATTCTCCAGATTATATGAAACATGACAGGGGGAACTGAATAAATTTCATAAGATGAAGGAAGGGACTACATTGAAAGATTTAATTAAACTTTCCTAAAACAAAAGAGCCTGAATTTTATATTTAGCTGATATCAGAATTCTTTCATTATATCATTACCTTTTTTTGTCCACAGGAGGCAAACAAATGCTGCTGCTTTTCCACTTAACTTTAACATTCTCCTGGAAAACAGCTCTACTCAAGGCAATGAAATACCGTTCCAAGATGACGAGCCTCTGCTGGAGTCTCAGGGCTGAAAGGGTGGTGGTGGCTGACTGGACGGCCAGTGCTTGCTGCTCTTTAACCAGTACAGACAGACATTCCTTCAGTTCATTCACGTCTAAAAAATAAAGTAAGAAAATACCCAACCTCTCAATATCTTGGGCACAGTCCATTGTAATTTTTTTTCTTGTAACAGGGCTGTGGGTTTTTCTTTTTATTAAAGTGTCATTAATATACAATCTTACGTTACTTTCAAATGTACATCACTGTTGGTTCAACAGTCCCCATGATCAACTTATACATCATGATTGTGAATTACTGTGCCCCGTTATCCCCCTCCGCCTCCCCCCACACCTAACCCAACACCTCCCCTCAGTAACCACCAGTCACTTCTCAGTGTTGACTCTACTGCTGTTTTGTTCCTTCTGTTTTGCTTTGTTTTTATATATTCCACAAATAAGTGAAATCATATGGTATTTGTCTTTCTCCATCTGGCTTATTTCACTGAGCATAATACCCCCTAGATCCATCCATGTTGTAGCAAATGACAAGACTTTTCTTTTTATGGCTGAATAATGTTCCACTGTGTATATGCACATCTTCTTTATCCATTCATCTATTGATGGACACTTAGGTTGCTTCCTCATCTTCGTTATTGCACATAGTATGGCGATAAACATAGGGGTGCATATACCTTTTCAAATCAGGGATTTTGTTTTCTGTAGGTAAATTCCTAGTAGAATTACTGCGTTAAATGGTATTTTTAGTTTTAGTTTTTTGAGGAACCTCCATACTGCTTTCCACAGCTTTGAACCAATTTGCGGTCCCACCAACAGCGTTAGAAGTGTTCCCATTTCTCCACACCCTTGACAGCATTTGTTATTTCTTGTCTTTTGGATAATGACCATTCAAACCGCTGTGAGGTTGTGGTTTTAATTTGCATTTCCCTGATAATTAGTGATGTGGAGCATCTTTTCATGGGCCTGTTGGCCATTTGAACCTCTTTGGAGATGTGTCTGCTTGGGTCCTCCACCCACTTCTTAATTGAGTTATTCGTTTTTTGGGTGCTGAGGTGTATGAGTTCCTTATATATTTTGGGTGTTAACCCCTTATCCGATGAGTCATTTACAAATATACTCTCCCACGCTGTAGGACGTCTTTTTGCTCTGTTCATGGTGTCTTTACTGTACAGAAGTTTTTTAGTTTGATGTAGTCCCACTTGTTCATTTTTTATTTTGTTTCCCTTGCCAAGAATATGTGTCCAGGAAAAAATTGCTCATGCTATATTCAAGATATTTTTGCCTATGTTTTCTTCTAAGAGTTTTATGGTTTCATGACTTACATTCAAGTCCATTATAATATTGATAGGCTACATAATAATAATAGGTAACACTTGAGTGTTTAATATGTGCCAAAAATGGTTTTAAGCATTTTACACTATTAGGTAATCTTTATAGCCACACCATCAGGTAGTGGTACTGCACATATACACAGAGGAGGAAATTGAGGCACAGAATTTGCTCAAAGTCACCCAGATGATTTAGGCACACGAACACAACACTCTGATCCACCAAGGTATACTGCTTCTCTGGAAATGTCATATAAAAAATTTTAACACATAAGTATAAAGTCATTACTTAATAGCAGCCCATATCCTACACAGGCAAAAAAAAAACCTCTAAACTTTATTTTTATGTTATAAAACTAAATCCAAAATAAAACATTTCAATAAAATTGCACAGCACACATGACTCATGAAATCTAATGCATTTATTGGAATATTTTAGGGGAAGTTAAGTAACTAATTAGAATGAGTGACAGGTAAGTGGTACTTTGTCATCCTGTTCTCTCTGCTGTGTATGTTTGTAAATTTCCCAACAACTAAGATTTTTTCAAGTACCTAAAAGACAATTAAATGAATGAAAATAAGCCAAAGGATTCTAGTCTTCCAACTAAGCATAAGGCTACCTTAAGTTTTACAGTAATTAAGTTTCATTTCACCAACGCCAACAGTATAGCTCCCAGTGGTGGCGAGAACAAGGGGTGTCCTGGACTTGTGTTCTGTCTGATATTTATTACCTATGAGGCCAACACACTCATCAACCTGAAAATCACTTATTGTCTATGTACAAAATCCCAAGGAATCTACCACAAAACTCCTAGAACTAGTAAGTCAGTTCGGCAAGGTTGCAGAATACAAAATAAACTTACAGAAATAAGTTGTATTTCTAATACTAGCAATGAACACATGTACATCAAATTATTCAATAATTCATAAGAAAAGGAAAAGGAATTAGAATAACTAGGACAATATGGAAAAAGAAGAATAAAGTGACAGAAACCAGTCTGTCTGATTTCAAGACTCATTCTGTAGCTATAGTAATCAAGATCATCAGGTGGGCACAGAAACATATACATGGACTAGTGAAACAGAGAAAACAGAAGAACTCCAACAAATGTATCCAATTAATTGTTGACAAAGGTGCAAAAGCAATTCAATGGAAAAAAGATAGCCTTTCAAAAAATGGTGCAGGAGCAAATGGTTATCTACAAGAGAAAAAAAAAAGAAACTTCACCTAAACCTCACATCATATACACAATTTAACTCAAAATGATCAGGAACATAAATGTGGAACAGTTTAAAAATACAGAACTTTTAGAAAAAAATGGGAAAACCTTCAGGCTCTAAGAGTGGCAAAGAGTTCTAAGATTTGTCAAGAAAAGCAAAATCCATAAAAGAAAAAACTGATAAATAGAGCTTTATCAAAATTTTAAAACTTTTGCTGCACTGAAGACACTGTTAAGAGGATGAAGAGACAGCTACGAACAGAGAGAAAATATCTGCAAACCATATATAGGACAAAGGATTAGCATCCACAATATTTAAAAAAGTCAAAAACTCAACAGTAGAACAAACAATCCAACTAGAAAATGGGCAGAAGACATGAGTAGGCATTCCACTGAAGCTACATAGATGATAAATAAACACATGAACAAGTGTATACCCGTGTTCAATCAATGTGATCCCAAAGGTAGGAAATCCTTTTCCAAAAGAAGGAAAGTCTACATGCTACAACATGGATGAACCTTCAAGACATGTTAAATAATGGATATGCCAGACACAAGAGGACAGGTATTATATGATTCCATTTATGAGGTAACTAGACTGGTCAAAATCCTGACAGAAGTAGAATGGTGGTTGTCCAGGGGCTGAGGGTAGGGATAGAGGAGTTACCACTTAAAAAGTAGAGTCTCCATTTGGGAAGATGCAAAACTTCTGGAAATTGATGGTTGTAATGATTGTACAACAATGTGAATGTATTTAATGTCACTGAACGGTATATTTAAAAATGGTTGAAATGGTAAGTTGTATGTTATGTACAGAGTTTACCACAATATAAATAAAATTTAAGTTAAATTTCAAAAAATTCTACAATGAAAAATAAAGTCCATCTATGGTAACTACAAAATATATGCCAAATCAAGTTTCTCAAAGTCCCAAAATTTCAGATCCTAATACCTGGTTGCTTGCCCCATACCCAGCTCTCTAGGATTGATCTGGCCCTACATGCAGGAGCAGTAGTTTCTTCTTCATCCTTTTTCTCTTTGTCATTCAGATCTTCTTTCTTTGTTCCACTTTGAGCATCAACACCATCATCTGGAAATTAAAAAAATTTTTTAATCTATAAATTGATTTTCAAAATGTAACATCCACTTATCAGTCTCTTCGCAAATGTTCCTCCCAGAAATGGAAAGATTAAGTTAACATGCATTAGCTGAATGGTGATTTTTAAAAATTTCATGAATCATTACTGTAAGAGGTACAGTGTGATTTACAAAGTAATGAATGACTCAGTGATCCTTTTAATAAAGAAACCAATATATCACTCACATTCCTCTTTGAAGCATGTCCTCCAAAATATTCCATCTATTTTCTACATTTAACAACTAAGAGGTTTATCAGTCTTTGATATTTACCTATCTGAACTTCACCTTAATTGCTTTTATCCACTAATTCCCAATTGCTGTGTGTCCACAGGAAGGGAAGATGTTGAATGGGCATATCATTCAAAAATCATTTTTAACTACAACTGAGAACCACTGTTACACTGGGCCACTACCATTGACAGTATAATTCAGGAACACTGGAACACAAATTAAAAGTTGAGAACCATGACTTTAAGTCATTCACAATTTAAGTTTCTGTCAAGAACAAATGTCATGAAACTCCCTTACATAGCAAGTGAACAGAGAGCAGTCTGGACCTTATAGTACAAACATGTCCTATCCTAGAAGGCCCTTCCTACATGTGTTATTTTCTAAATAACATAATCAGAAATATACATCTAAATCTGTGAAAGAGACTGTGTCATTACAAACAGTAAGGAATATCAAAAATTACCTAAATCAATAAGGAACATTTATTCAAGCAACTGGTGCATTCTAAAAGAAAGTATCAGACACCCAATAGAAGGAACCCCAAATGGCTAATGCTACAAAAAATACTCAAGCTTATACTTAGAAAAAATATAAAATAATGAAATATTACTTTATATTAGCAACTGTTAGAAAGCTAAGATATAAGATCTAACAATAAAATGAAAAACTAAAAAACTCTTAGGCTAAAAAATAAAATTTTGTTACTGGGCACTAGGAAAAAAATTCCCAGACCAAAAGCACAATCCATAAAAGAAAAATCTGTAGAAGACACTATTAAGAAAATGAAAAAACACCTCATAACTGGAGACCTACATTCAAGGCTGGGGAGATGAGGAGGATAACAGTTTACTGAGGAGGAGCATCCCCCGTAGCACTGAAGGACACAAGAACAGCCGCAGCACTACCACTCGGGAAACCTGTAAGACCCCAAATGTGGTGGCTTTTAGTAGCAGCATGCTGGATACGACTTCTTGGACCTATACATGGTTATCAGAAGAAAGGAAGCACCACAAATCCTGAAGCTTATATGAATATTAGTGAGATTATTTCCTACTGGGGTTATCCTTATGAAGAGTATGATGTTATCACAACAGATGGTTATATCCTCGGAATTTACAGGATTCCTTATAAAAGAAGATGTTCCAGAACAGCTCCAAAACCTGTTGTGTATTTGCAACATGTTTTAATTGCATCTGCCAGTAAATGGATTTGCAACCTGCCCAACAGCAGCCTGGCCTTCCTTCTGGCAGATAGTGGTTATGATGTGTGGATGGGGAACAGCCGGGGAAACAGCTGGTCGAGAAAATACTTGAAATTTTCACCTGAATCACCAGAATACTGGGCCTTCAGTATGGATGAGATGGCTAAATATGACCTTCTAGCCATGACATATTTTACCATAGAGAAAACTGGACAGGAGCAACTCTACTATGTGGGCCACTCCCAAGGGACCACGATCACTTTCATAGCATTCTCCACAATTCCAGAGCTGGCTAAAAGAATTAAGATATTTTTTGCATTGGCTCCAATCATCACAGTGAAATATACACAAAGTCCTTTGAAAAAATTAACAGATCTTTCCAGAAAAATAGTCAAGTTGTTGCTTGGTGACAGGATGTTCTATCCTCATACTTGTTTTGACCAATTCATTGCCACGAAAGTGTGCAACCAGAAGCTATTTCGTCGTATTTGCAGCAACTTCCTGTTTATTTTGAATGGATTTGATCCAAAAAACTTAAATATGAGTTGTTTGGATGTTTATTTGGCACAGATCTCTGCAGGGACATCTGCTCAGAATATTCAGCACAGGGCCCAGGCTGCTAATTCTGGTCTATTCCAAGCTTTTGACTGGGGAAACCCTGATCAGAACATGATACACTTCTACCAGGTGAAGTTGTGGAAGTCTGAGATCAGGGTGCCAGCATGGTGGGATTTTGCTTACACCTCCTTTATACAACGTCACTAAAACTGAAGTTCCAACAGCAGTATGGAGTAATGGACAGGAACGTGTGGCTGACCCCAAGGACGTTGGGAATTTACTCCCAAAAATTACCAGGTTTATTTATTACAAGTCAATTCCACACTAGAATCATGTAGATTTTTACCTTGGAGGATGCACCGCAGGAAATTCACCAAGACCTAATTAGATTGATGGAGGAATGTTTGCATGATAGTAATATCATCCACTGACTAAGGTGACCCCTCCAATGATTCTCACCCCCTAGTGCTCATGCATCTGTGTCATCCTCCCCCCTGGAGTGCAGGAAGGACCTGAGACTTGCTTCTAGCCAACAGAACAGGCAACGGTGATGGAATGTCACACTCTTGGTTGGATTATTTTGACAGCAAAGGTGATGGGATGTCACTCCCTGACTACATTATATTATATAAGAATCTGTCTAAGCAGACTGGAGCAAGAGATGAGCCTTGTTGGCTTGATGAAGTAAATAGGTGTGTTGAGGAAGCCCACATGGCAAGGAGCTGTGTGTGGCTTCTACCATCTGCAGGGGTCCTCCAGACGATAGTCAGCAAAAAGCTGTGACTCCCTGCAAAGAGATAAATTCTGCCTAAAACCTGAATGAGTTTGGAAGCCCATTCTTTCCTAGGAAAGCCTCCAGTTGAGAAAGCAGACTGGCCACACTTTGACTGCAGCCTGGTGAGACCCTGAGTGGAGGACCTAGCCATGCCACACCCAGACTACTAACCCATAGAACCAGTGAGATAATAAATATATATGGTTTTAAACCACTAAGTTTGTGGTACTTTGTTATCAGCAATAGTAAAATAATATTAGTATTAATAATAATAAACTATTAGTATTATCAAAAAAAAGAAAATGAAAAAAGGTACAGACTGAGGAAAAATTTCTAAATCACATATCTAACAAAGGGCATGAATTCAAAGTATAAATAATTCTAAAAACTAACATACAAGGTAATTAAAAATTAATGAAAAGATATAAACAGAAACTTCACCAAACTGGATATAAGAGTAGCAGATAAGCACATGAAAGGTATTCAACACCATCAGCCATAAGGATACAAAAATTAAAACCATGATGAGATGCCACTACATGTGTATAAGAATGGTTAAAACTTTTAAAATCTGATAATAACAAGTGCTGACAAGGAAACAGAGCAACAGGCTGTCACACATTGCTGGTGGGAATGCAAAATAATAAAGAAAGCCACCTTGGAAAACAGTTTGGCAGTTTTGTATAAAGTGAAATATGCACTTATCATATGCCCTAGCAATCACACTACTAGGTATTTATCCAAGAGAAATGGAAACTATTTTCATTCAAAATTTGTGGACTGTTCAGAACAGCATTATTATAATTACCAAAAAGTTGAAACAACCAAAATGTCCTTTAGTGGGTGAACAGATAAACACACTGCGGTACATTCAAATGATAGAAGAGTATTCAGCAATAAAAGAACTATTAATACACACAACTAAGTGGATGAACCTCAAAGGCATAACCAGTGAGTAAATAAGTTACAAAATGTTACATAATGTATAATTCCACTTACATGACCTTCTCAAAAAGACAAAACCACAGTGATGGACTGAGGGGGCTGGGTTGAGGGGATGTCAAGAAATGTGTGAAACAAAGGAGCAACACAGGTGGGTTTTCTGGGGTGATGTAACTGTTCTGAACTGTTATCAGTGGTGGTTACATGAATCTATGTATGTGTTAAAATTCATTGAACTGGACACCTAAAAAGAATAAACTACTATATAATCTTAAAAATAAAAACTTCTTCAATGATTTTCCCTAAAATAACAGTAAACTTTCAATTACTTTCAACAAACATGTATTTATCACCCAGCACACTCAAAGCACCAGTGTAAATACTTTCTATACAACTTTGTATCCAAAAGTAAAAGATACCTTTTACAACCCTGAAGACCCTCTAGTTACATGAGTAACTAATCAATACAAACCAAGCTTTGGAAAGGATCCAGAGAGAAGTGTCAAGGACCAGGAGGACAGCAGGAAGAGTCTAGAAGAAGCATTTTCAGGCTTGAGCTGATCCCAAAGGCTCAAGTGGGGCATGGCCTCAGGCGACTAAGACACTTGAAAATGCACTGAGGGTGAGGGAAGAGCAAGCTGCCTTTCTGAAACAGGTAATCATCTATCTTGACCTGAGAAACTAAACACCAATTTAAGTAAGTCTGACTTAGCCTTTTTATGGGAAGTATGAGAACAAAGTAAAATCTTAAGAAATGAGGCAAATTTAATTTAGAAATTTTACCCAAAAAACTAGGGTTTAAGTAAGTGTGGGGGGGTGGGGGGGAGCAGCTAGTAGAAAGTGAAAATAAGCCAACATATATTACATGAAGGTATCTAGCCAAACCGGCCATTATCCTTTTTAATCTCTACAAACAACCTTTCGGGAGGCAAGCTTGCTGTCTCTAGTTTACAGATGTAGAACTAGGCCTCAAAGAGTAGATCCTGGCCAGGGAAACAGAGCTCGGGCTAGAACAAAGTGCTGGCTCTAACTACTAGGTCCCGCTCTACCCATGGGGTCCACTACCACCACCAGCATGGCCTGTTTGTTTATGGCCCAAAAGCTAAGAAAAGATTTTACATCTTTAAATGATTGTAAAGTAATCAAGAGAGTAATATTCTGTTATATAAACATCATATGAACGTCACATTTCAGTGCCTGTTAATAAGGTTTTATGGGCACACAGCCAAGTTCAGTCACTTAGTTTTTTCTGTGACTGCTTTGGCACAACTGCAGGGTCCCACGGTTACCACACAATTATGGTCCACAAATCTTGAAATATTTATTACCTGATTCTTTACAGAAAGTTTGCCCTGATCTACACCATTCCACAAATTTAAAAAAATGCAAAATTCTCATATTAAACTCAACACATTGGTCATCTCTCTTGATCAATAGGAAAAACTGTAGCAGGAAGTCACCAGGGAGCAGGCTAGAAGAATCACTGAGCACACTTCAAGTTTTATTTTCAGGAGCATAAATGAGAACATTTATAACAGCAAAGGCAGGATGAAGTCACTGGAGGTTATGAAAATAACCAAGAACAATAATTAGCACAACTAGCTCAGAGACAATATGCACATTAGCTTCATATTTGTCTGCTCTCCTTTCATCAATGCAGGGCTCAAAGTTTACAGAGAGAAAACAAACAGAACATAAAACTGGCCCAGGACAATACACTGAGGGAACAGTAAGTGGGATGGGACAGCAGACTCCAGATGCCCTGCCACCTGGCCCTGAGTATGAACTAGGACTGGATGACCTCAGGACACTAAGACATTCCAGTCCAGTTATGGTAAGGTTTTTACAAACCACCCAAAGTGGTTTCCTTTCAAAGCACTGTCTCCAGGACTTAGGAGGAAGAGGAGTGCCAAGGCAAGAAGGCTCAGGGCACAGGGGCAGCAGCGTGGGAGGTAAGAGGCGCCCCGCTCAAGGCTCCCCCAAGGTGGGCTGGGGCCAAGGCAGGAGGGGCATACCTGCAACGCCAACAAGGCTGCATTCTGCTGTTCAACAAGGTTCACTCACATTTGTTTCTACTTTAATCGCTACCTTTTAAAAGTCTGTTCACTATTTGCTTCTCTAAAATAGATTGTTATGAAAAAACTATGTATAACAAATTGTTTTAGACAGGGTTCTCCACACAAACAGAACAGAATGTGTCAGGGAAAAGGGAGAGAGGGAGAAAGATGGGGGGGGGGATTTATTTTAAGGAATTGGCTCACAGGATTGTGGAGGTGCAAGTCCAAAATCTGCCGGACAGGCTGGCAGACTGTAGACCAGGGAATAGTTAATGTTACAGTTTGAGTCCAAAGTTAACCTAGAGGCAGAATTCTTTCTTGCTGGAGGGAGGTAGGTCTTCTTCCCAGTTGGGCTCTTCGACTGGTTGGATGAAGCCCACTATATTCTGGAAGGTAATCTGCTTTACTCAAAACCCATGGATTTAACTGTGAAGCTCATCCAAAAACCACCTTCACAGAAACATCAAGAGTAGTATTTGCTCAAAAATCTGGGCACCAGAGCCAACAAAGCTGATTCATAAAATTAACCACCACAGTCAGGGTCCCAATTAATCAAACACTACTTAAAAAGAGATACTGTAGAAAAAGACAAGTACCAAATGATTTCACTCATATGTGAAGTATAAGAACTAAGGAAAAAAAAAACTGAAGGAACAAAACAGCAGGAGACTCACAGAACCCAAGAACGGACTAATAGTTACCAAAGGGAAAGGGACTGGGGAGGATGGGTGGGAAGGGAGGGGCAAGGGGGAAGAAGGGACATTACGATTAGCAGATGTAATGTTGGGGGGGCACGGGGAGGGCTGTACAACCCAGAAGGGACAAGTAGTGACTCTATGGCATCTCACTACGCTGACGGACAGTGACTGTAATGGGGTTGGGGGGGGGAACCTGATGAAGGGGGTAGTGTAATCACCATAATATTACTCATTTAATTGTAGATTAATGATATCAAAATAAACTTATTTAAAAATTTTTTTAAAGAGATACTGTATATGTTTTCATATGACACTGATTTTTTTTCTATTTACAAAGAAACACAAATACAATTTTAAGAGATTTTAGTTCTGAAAACTTTCTATGGAACACAAACACAGAAGAAGCCATTCAAATTTCCCTTGACTCTACTCCATAAAGATACAGTGCAATATCCATTATGTCTAGCTCATTTTATTAGGATATAATATTGGTAATATGGCAACCTCACAACAATTCAAAGATTTTAGTAGCAGATTAAGAAAAAAGATACTTCTATTCACTTAACAGGAAAATTCAACTCTCAATGGAAAATAAAAAGTAATCCAGCAAATCAATAATGGGATTTTAAAAGAGAAACAAAATTGACGAAGAATACTCAGTAGACATGGGAAAAACCCTATGCATCCACCTGAGTGACACATAAAAGGGCAATCATGCTCAGGGGACTCTGTACAGCCTTAGGTGGCCTCCAGTCACCCCAAGTAAAGAGACAGCTCACTACCTCAGGACACAAGCACTCATGGTCCCCCACCCACCTCCCTGCCATGTGCCGGCACTCTGCCCAGAGCTGGGGCCACCAGGGCACCTCACCAGTCACCAACAGAGATGTTACAGGCAGGGTGAGGTGTGTGAGTGTAAGTTGGGAGCGTGCAGGGCCCTGGTACCTGATCTTAGTTGCCCTTCCCTGGCCATTTCTCAAATTGCCCTGTTCTGTTTTCCTCTGGCTGCCACTTTGCCTTTTGTATTGGTTATTCCAGCTTACATTCTGGGGATGTCATATAAAGCTCTGGGAAAGCAGGGTATGTGTGGCTCATTCACTATCACATCCCAGGGCCTACAACTACCCTGCAATTCACCAATAAAGGAAGACCCCACACAGTCGGATGAGTCCGTGAGTCAGTGACCCACATGCTGCACTGTCTCCCAGGAGGAGAATGTATTTCAGAAAAGTTCCTGAGACTGCAGTGTGGAGAATGCTCTGGAAAGGCTGATATGGGAGCAGGGTGGGGGGTGCAACTCCACAGCACTGCTCACGGTGACCCATCCCCAAGCAGCCTGCCCGCATCCACAGGGCTGCTGCAGCCTGGGCTGTGCTACCTGTCCACTCCTGACCTCTCCTCAACTCCACGGAGTTGGGCCCAGGAGCAGTAAATTTACTGATTTCAAAGAAGGATAAAGTCAGGCCAGAGACTAAGGGTCAGACTCTAAATGCTGTACTGTTACACTCTTTTGCACATTTCTCCTAAATTCTGTGTACTTCATGTTCATCCCAGAAGCCTTACATTTTATTTAAAACTCACTCTTTACTGAAACTCTGTGTAAGCTTTTGAATGCTATAACCTGAGCTTACAATAATAATGTAAAAATATTAAAAAGGTCTAACATTCAATTAAAAAAATAAATACATCATATAAAAAACTGTAATTCATTCCTGTTGCAACTCCTCTAATAAAAAACAGGAGTTCCAGTTTCTCAGGGAGGCAAGTCCCTTCACAAGGTGATTTAACATGGGAACACGGACATCAGTCCTCTTAGGTACTGTTACCTCCTAAGTGCCAGGCACTGTGCTTAGCACAGGGGACTCACAGGGACAAAAGAACTCATGAATGGACAGGACACTGACACTCCTACCTGCCCCAGCCCTGTGAGAACCACGAACTGTTAAGTCACACAGACTGGGGGCCAGTTCTGCACAGGTTTCATAATCAACCAACCCAATAACCTGATGAAGTAGGTGTCTGTTTCACCAAAGCTGACATGCACCTTTGCAAAATTTAGCATTTCAAATCAATTCACACCAGATTCATGGGCAGCACATTCTCTCCTGGTAATAATACTGCACCTCACTACTAAGGCACCTAAGAGTTGTTGAAATGTGTTTCTTACTACCCAGAAAATGAACAGAGCATTTACCTTGCACAGAGTCCTGGACTGATAAGGACAGCCAATCTCCTGTTGGCCACAGAGTCTATGCACCTTATCACCTCACAGCCAGCTGCAAGGCCAGACACCAAAATGCTGATGGGATTTGTTTTGGGGTAAATGAGACTGTGGTGGAACTTTGTATGATTAAAAATAATTCATGACTCATTCAAAAGAAAAATCTATAGAGCCAGCAGACTTTTGATATCAAGTACTACTCTAAGTATCCTGAACTGTGTATATTTTATCTCTGTAAAGAATTATTAAATTAACTTTGAAATCTATTAAATCTGGCAGTAGGCTCCTATTCTGACTGATTTAAAATAAATAATAAAGGGTATATAATCTAACAAAATAGAAATCAAGAATCCTAGGAAAAAAACTTTTGATACTTAAATAGTGGCCAGTCTTGTAAGGAAGGAAAAAACAACTCTCAGAAATGGATCTCTGTGAACTGTTGGTAGGAATGTAAATTGGTACAGCCGCTGTGTAAAATATTATGGCATGGTCCCTCAAAAAAAAAAACAGCCATCCCACTCCTGGGTATGAGCCCAAAGGAAATGAAATCATTATCTCAAAAGGTATCTGTTGACAGATAAATAGATAGAACATGTAATATACATATATACACATACATACATACATACATATATATATATATATACACACACACACTACACATGCACCTATTACTCCATTCTTTAAACATACACACACGGAATATTATTCAGCCATAAAAAAAGAAGAAAATCCTACCATTTATGACAACATGGATGATTAGGACATTATGTTAAATGACTTAAGTCAGCGAGTGAAAGACAAATCCTGGATGGTCCACTTAAATGTGGAATCTAAAACATCCAAACTCCCAGAGAGTAGAATGGCGGCTGCAAAGGGCTGGGGGGAGGGGGAAATGAAGAGTGGTGGGCAAAGGGTACAAATTTCCATTATTAAGATGAATAAATTCTGGGTATCTAATCCACTGCATTGTGACTATAGCTAACAATAGAGTCTTACATACTTGAAAGCTACTAAGAGAGTAAATCTTAAACATTCCTCACCAAACACTGAAAAATGGTAATCATGTGGGGTGATGGAGGTTAACTAACTTTACTGTGGTAATCATTTCACAGTATGTATCTGTATTCAACTCATGCAGTGCACCTTAAACTTAACACACTGTTATATGTCAATTATATCTCAATAAATCTGGGGAGAAGGAAAAAATATTTCAGAAACAACTAACTTATGTACTTTTACATACAGCATCATAATACATATACAGGTGAACCCTTGGAGAAATCAGACTGACTTGATAACTCAGGCTGAAAACAGCTGTATGGCCATTTCCTAATGTATTAACAGTGTGTAATGTAACACAGCACACATGTTTTCTAAGCTTTGGGGTTTTTTTTTCAAGGACAGGCTAATTAATTTGAATTTCCTAAATCTTCTACATGAGCTTTTACTCATTAGGTAACCTGACGTGACTTGCACATGTTGAAGATTGTGAAAATGTAAGATTATAGACTCACTCTAACTGAATTATAAAATTCTCACAAACTTTCTTATACCAACAAAAATCATGTTGTTCTATAGTGTATCAGCTTAAAAATTGTTCAAGTCTGTCATTAACTTAGACACTGGCCCAATATTAAATCTATTTAGTTGATAGCTAATCTATGAACCACTGAACAAATACTGAGAGAAAAAACTGGATTATCAGCTGCCAAGCACAGGTTAACAAAGAAATGCATACACGCCTCTGTCTCTTCTTGCTACCACAATAGCAGGATGCAAAAACACCTTTGCACCTTTTACAGAGCACATCCTTCCTGCTCATTAAACATGCAATATGGGGCTCTTAAGACATGCGCTCCAGAGCTCTGCTAAAATGCTCTAACATGTCTTCCCACTTTTTTATCTACAGTATAATATATATTTGGTCTTTGCCCCAAATTCCTGGCAGAGGTTCTAAAACCTGTGAAATTTACTGAGGACAGGAGTGTCTTTCCTTTATTCCTAACAAGACCCTTTCCACCCTCTCTGAGTTCATGCTAATGAGCTGTCTGAGGACAGGGCCTCCAGAGAACTTCAGGATGTGGGCTGGTTGCCAAAGGGTGATTAGAGTGACAGCGATCAGCTTCACCCCTGGCCTCCAGAGAACGGATGGGGCTGGAGAGTAAATTATAAATAAACTCTTGATCAAGGAGTTTTGGTGAACACATGGAGGTGTTGGGAGGGTGGAGGGCCTGTAAGCTCCACGACCCTCCCCATGCCTTGCCTAGGTATCTCTTCCATCTGGCTGTTCCTGGATTGTATTCTTTACAATGAATAGATGAACTTCAAAAACATGTTTTCCTGCCTTCCATGAGTCATTCTGGTGAATTACTAAACGAGAGGGGGGTAATGGAAATCCTGCATTTGCAGTTAGCTAGGCAGAAGTGTGAGTAGTCTGGGAACCCCATTTGCAGCTGGCCTCTTAAGTGGAGGTAATCTTCTGGGACTGAGGCCTGAGCTGAATTCAGTGGTTAAGTGTCAGAATTGTACTGGATTACTAGACACCCAATTAGTATCAGAGAATTACAGAATTGGTGTGGAAAAACAACATGTATTTGATGTCAGAAAAAACACACATTATTTGAATTAGAAGTCACTTAATTTGGATAAAAGTTGAAATTAATATGGATGGTTGAAATTAAACTAGAAAGAATGGTGGCAGAGATGTATGCAAGATGATGAATGTTTCTATCAAGAAAGAAGATAGTAACTTCTGTCTTAAAAAAACATGTCTCGTTATTCCAGAACATGAAAGAAAATGGTAAGAGACAAGTGGGAAGGTACAAAAATTATAGATTTGAGGAAAAGTGAACTTTATCGGCTTTGATTTACAAAACCTACAAAAATATGTCAGAACGAAGTTGATCAATAAACAAAAGTGTGAGCCCTTTTCTACGAGACTGGGCCTCCTCTCTGTGATCCCAGCACACCAGCCTGGAGAAGTCACAGCACAGCCATCCCTCCCTTGAGCCCAGGTCAGCCTCCTCTAGAAGCTGTTTGATGCCATCTTCCCAGGATCAGACTCTAAATTCAGAACTTCAAAATTATCAGGGTGATTTTATACCCGAATGGTCTCTGGCACTTCCTACATGACCAGGGTAACAAGTAAGGGCTCCCACATCATGGAATTCATGACACAAGGCTCACGATCAGGAGGAAGATCAGAGATAAAATCAGGTACAGAGTTGGGATGCTTCTCATTTCTTCATGGCTCACTGCTATCATTAGAGCTTCCCTATGCTTCAAGCCCACAGTATGGGAAGGGCTACCAAATAAAAAGAGAAAATTAACTTTATGTACAAGTAGAATGTTATTTAAACAAACACATTGCAGTTCCCAGGATGGCTGGAGACATGTCCATGCCTTGACGTTGCTATAGTCTAATCCCTAGGGTAGACAAGGACCAAATCCTCACAGGACAGCCATAAAGCCCACCCTGCGAAGGACTTATCCTGTCCATTGTGACAATATTGCTAAGTGTAATCAATTAACCAGAGCCTTAAGTCTTATCACCTGATTCCTTCCAAAGCTAAGGCCAGAAACTGGGTCTTTCAAACAAGAATGATCACAGAGACGCAGTGGAATTGCTGTTCCTTCAGGGACCAGCAGAAGCTGACATCACTGCTTCCAAGAGATTACCAGGCAACTCCCAGGGGTGGGTTAAAACTTCCATAAAGGACGTAAGATCAAAGCACTAAGAATTAATTGTGGAAAACAGAATAAATATGTGGGAAATCTAATTGTGGTCACTTGCTTTGGAATATCGTTGGTTTTCTCACTGTTCTATTGTCTAAGCAGCACACAAGGAAGCTCTTTTCCTTTCCTCTAGGTCTTTAACAGATTGGGTAATAGACTCACAGACATGACACACTCTGAAAAGCAAGTATCTACAACAGGAAGTGTTAACATGTTAGAAATACAAATTCCCAGGCCTCATCCCAAATCTAAGGAATTGGAAACTCCGGGGTGGAGCCTGCCATGAGTGTCTGACCAAGCCCTCCAGGAGATCCTGAGGAGCAAGATTTGGAGAACCCTCAGGCTAGGGAAACAGGATTTAATTCTTTGAGTTGCCACTGCAGTATAGAGTCCCAAGTACATTTCCTAATACTCACTGCCCTCTGTGCGGTGGCTTTAAACTTTCCAGTATAAAAGTGTCCCCGGGGAGTGTGCGCACTGCATCAGCAGGCACATCCCCAAAGGTTTAGGTGCAGCTGGGTGCTCAAAGGAGTCCATTTCCCTCTAGTCTGCAAACCACTCTGCCGCTCCCTACTTACTACTCACTGCTCCCTGTCAGCACTGAACATACCCACTGCCAGTTCTGCTTTTCACAGTCCTCTTTCTGGAGGCCTGTGCCTGCTTCTCCCTTGGGACCCCTCACACCCATCCCTCAAGCCCAGGCCAGGTCTCCTTGACTGTTTGGGCAAAGCAGAGAAAACACTCCACACCTGACTCATCCAGCCAGGGCAACACCACAGGGTCTGTGCCAGCCTGTTATATACCTTGGTACGTGGATGCCTTCTTTACCTAAATAATCATGAGTTATTTTGGGAGAAACACTACATTTACTGATTTTTTTACACCCTCCAAAGAAAAACTATAAAAACAGCTGGAAAGTTGTCAATCAGCACAGGCTATAAGGGAAACATTCATGTTCCCCCAAAAATTTTAAAAATTAATCTTTGAGTTCTTAAAACCAGAACACATACCCAAAGGCTAATGACTAGACCCCCCAAAAAAAAACCCTTGAAACAATTACCATACTCACATACAATACGAAGTTATAAAAAGCCAAAAAATAAGCTCTGTAGAACTACAAAAAGTCAGTCCTGATGTTAATGAATTAATTTGTAGTGTAATGGAAACAGGAATGAATCTTTTTCAAAAGGCCTGGCTTCTGGTGCCAGCTCGGCCCAGCCCCGCCCCCACCCTGTTATTTGTGCATACTGTGGCCTCCATTTCTTGAAGAAAGAGGATTAAAGGAAATAATGAGAAAATATTATCAAGAAAAGATACAGCAAATAAGCAAAGTACTGACTAGTATTATGTCAACTATCTGCACATACTAAAAAGGTTTCCAATACATGAAACAGCTCTTGTACTTAAATTCTTCAAACAAGGCCAGCCCTAGACAAAAAATAAAAAAATAAGCTTAGCAGATCTTTGAGTAGTCTTCTACCTTTCCCTTCTTTACATCCTATTTTCTCCTCTATTTCCCTCAAAAGAAAAACCACAAACAACCTAAATAGGGTGTCCAGAAACATTCACTTGAAAAAGTATGGACTATACCCAGTCTGTCTTGCCCAGCAGGACCTCAAAGGAAATACAAAAGCTTACTACTTGAGAGGTAGCTTTCTTTCCTTATCAGGAGGGCTAGCAAATTCTAAATGTAATTGCAAAAGAAGGTAAGGAAAGTTTATCCCAGGGGAAATGCAAATTATTAGAAGCCACTCTTCCTCTGAAATAAACCATGAAGGGATCAAGCTTGACAACAGTTAACCATCCTATAGTGGTTATGTGTGGAAGAGAGTAATTGATCCCTGGGGAAAACACAGCAAAGAAAACTGGCATTTAAAGAACTTATCTGTATTTCCCTCACAGTTAGCTACAATATAATCAACATATACTATACATAGTCTTAAAAATGGAATTGATATACATAAACATGTGAAAAAGTATTTTCTACCAATAAAAAGCATACAACACACCAAAAAACAGAGACTTGTACTGAATGCCAAAAAATGACCCCCCAAAAAACAACTCAGCTGAGACCTACATAAAGAGCAATTACGTGTTCCTTTCTAACCATGATTTTCAAAAGAACAAGAGCAAAAAAAATTCATCAAATGTAACAAATAAAAAATATATTTGGAATTTTCCCATGTAATTAGTTTTTCTCAGAGCATCTTTTAGAAATAGTGTTCTATGAAAAACATTTTGGGAAACACTGTTTTAATTTATTAACAATTACTGGAGGGCTGGGAAGTAGAGGTATAAAACTTTTTTAAATATTCAAAACCAACTTCTAAGACTATGAAAATATTATGGTGTGAAAGAAGCCAGACACAAAGGAGCACATGTGACTATGTGATTCCATTTACATGAAGTTCCAGAAGAGGCAAACTAATCACTGAAGAGAGAAATCAGACCAGTGGCTGCATCTGGGCAGTGGGGCAAGATTGTGCTGGGAAGGGGCAAGAGGGAACGTTCTGAGTGAGAGTTAAGGTTGAGAGGTTTAGGTTCAGATTACATTTGTCAAAATTTGTGTACTGAAAATATGTGCATTTCATTATGCAAAACTGTTACCTTCAAGATAAGAAACCAAACTGAACTTTATCAAATTAATGGTCTGCATGAAGTGTCTAAGGGAACAGGTAAGACAATAAATGGACAAAAGGACGGACAGCCAGGGAGCTCTGAGACAACCAGGCAGAGAGAAACACCAGAGGTGGGATCCCACGACTGGTGAACAGCTGCTCACTTTCTTTCAGTTGTTCTGGGTGTGTGGAAATTTTCACAATAAAATGCCAAAAAAAGAGGTAACTCTGCTAGACATTGTAACTAAAAATATATGCCATTTTTCTAATATATTTTCAAGTGGACATTAGCCCAATTTATTCTACAAAGAGAAAAAGAACTATTTTCTAAAGTATTTTTATCCGTCTTGATGACTTTAAAATAGTGGGGCTAACCAATTTCAGTAGTGCGTCTGAAGTGGAGCTTTTCAGGTTCTACAGATTTAGGGTGGGTACAGGAATCCATTTCTTCTTAACACCTCAACAGTGATTCTGATTCACAGCCAG
The DNA here is from genome assembly GCA_032199065.1 of Smutsia gigantea. Lineage (NCBI taxonomy): Eukaryota > Metazoa > Chordata > Mammalia > Pholidota > Manidae > Smutsia > Smutsia gigantea. The sequence continues at coordinate 54,271 of JAVSCE010001054.1, read as the reverse complement.
TCTATGTGTCTATCAAAGTCTGAATGACAGCTTCACTGAGTTTTCTTAAGTACAAGCCTAAATAATGAAAAGTGTTCACTGGTATTTCCCTGCATAGATGACAAGATACAATAAAATAAAGGGCCATGTCCAGTCCATAGGCCAAAGGATCCCAAAAAGTGTTCTAAGACTCCCACAGGAGAATAAGACAGAAAAAACTGCAAGAATAATTACTCCCACTCAATTTTATAATAATCACTATTTATAGTTAGCCAAAGCAAGACATATTTCAAAACTTCTAAATGAAGAAATGTTAAAACTGGAGTTCCTATAAGCTGCAATTAAGATCAGAGTATGGATACCACAGTAAGGTGGTTTTGCAATGAAAAGAACTTCAAATTCACATAGAACAGTGAAATCCAAGCAGCTCTTAATATTAACTATCATTTAGACAATAAGCACCAAAGTGAAAACAAAACTTCAAGGAGTTATGTTCATATACTACTGTGCCTATAGCACATTCCAAAATTTCTATTCAATGAAATTCATAAAGACCTTTACAAAATGAAAAATACTAGTTAAAGGTCCTTACCTTTTCTAGGAGGAAGCTCTCCATTCTGTGTTAATTCTGTGCCAGTGTATACAATTTCTCCATCTTTAACCATTTCATTCCACAGACCACAGAGCCCATCTCGTGTGAAAGCAAGCTGGCAATTTGATAAAGAAAACAAACTTACAGAGTGATCATACTCACAATGCAATTCTTAAAGAATAATAAGGAAAAATCTCATTTCATCTTTTTTATTCATTCATTCAACATTTAATGAAACTCATCTCAAGAAATAAAGTTAAGTGAAAAAGGCATGGTGCATAACAACATGTATACCATGCTAACATTTTTGTAAGATGCAAGAATAAAGACACATCCATGCATGTGTTCTGGAAAAATAAACCAGAAACAAATATCAATGATTACCTGTGGGTAGACGGAAAGGGGAACATGCGTAGAAGGCAGTAAAGAAGAGTATTTCTTTTATCAAATGTTTATCAAAAAGAAATGTATTTCAAGGGCCTTTTGAACTATGCCTCTTTAGTAGGATCTACTCTAAGGGAAAAAAATTTTAAACCTTAATCATTGGTCTTGACAATCCTAATATTAACATTAAAAACTTTAAACTATTTCATGTATATTGTATGATACTGCAGTGCTAATGTAATGGAACATATATTTATGATAAAATATGTTAGAGTTATTACAAACTAAGGTCTTAAGTGTTAGAGAGATAAACCAAGGAAATTTTTTAAAGTATTTGAATTGGAAATCTCAATATGAATTTATATTTGAAAATATCTGCCTGCTGCCTTTGAAAAGGAACTATGCCTTTGAAAAGAATCAGTGGCACTCTGGACCGGACCCCAGATGTTGGTTTCTAAGTACCAGCCCCCACTAAACAAAGTCTGGGCTCTTGGAAAGAAGGCTATTTGAGGGCAGGGTAGACAAGGTGTGCCAGGAATATCTTTATGTTTACACCAAAAAAGTTGCTCAAAGCCTGATGGGGACTCTACTGGCCAAATTTACAATTTGAGCATCAAAATACAAAACTGTAGTGGACTGCAAAAGTAAACAAAAACACAAGTCCATAGTGATATTCAAAGAAAAAAAAACAAAAAACAAAAATGATCTCACTTATCAGTATTTGAGAGTCAGAAAAGACTTCTCAAAGCAAGCAGCCAGCACATGGCAGGGTCATGGAGGCCACCCAGAGAAGGCGTCCATTCTGAAAACTGCAGGTGCAACAGATACCTTCTTACCAGACACACAAGATCCTTCACACTATAGTAGACACAGCTGTTTGCCCATCCTTCAATGGCACCCATGACTGTTCTTTGTTCACCAGTTTACTAACTCATTCTTGTCATCTTCCCAGCATACCACACTCATGAAGCATCTACTATTTTCAGTCTCAGTTTCTTTAAATGGAGCAACACTCAAAGGGCACCTTGTAAGCAATCTCAGAACAGGATTCTTCTAGACTTGCAAGACATTTTCCCCAATCCTTTGCAGTTCTCTCTTATCTAACCTGTACAAGTAATGTTTTGAGTGTATCACTCTTATCCAAAGCACGTGCAGTAGGCAAAACTCTAAGAGGGCCCTCAAGTTCCTCATCCCATGATACACACGTCCCCTAGGTAATCTCCTCTCAGTGTGGACAGGACCTATGAATAGGATAGGACGTAACACCTGTGACTAGGCTTTATTTCCTTCTATGGCAATGGTAAAGGAATTTCACATACATAATGAAGGTTTCACATCAGTTGATATCTAGTTAATTAAAAGGAAAATTATCATCACTATAGAAAACAGTACAGAGGTTTCTCAAAAAATTAAAAATAGAAACATCATATGATCCAGTAAATTCTGAGTATTTACCTCAAGAAAACAGATTACTTCAAAAAGATATATGCATCCCTATGTTTATCTCACCATTATTTATAACAGCCAAGCTATGGAAGCAACGTAAGTAACTATCAATAGATGAATGGATAAAGATGTGGTATATATGCACAATAGAATATTAGTCATTAAAAAAAATGAAGGCATTTCAGATCTAATGGTACAGATCAGATGTGAAAAATGAAAAAGCAGGGAGCAGAATCAGAATGAGAGAATTAGCTCCATTTTAACCACTGAGATTTGTGCTAACTACTGAACATAAACATGGATATCCTCTCCCCATGCGCACGCCATACATACATGTATGCACACTCAGATACAAACATGCACAACACATACACACATACTCTGTAAACACAAATCCGGATCTTAACAGTGTTCAGGCCAAGAGATTTAAATCAGTCATCAGCAAATGGACTGTAGACCATGGCCTAGAGGAGACACCAACACTCAAGGAGAGAAGGCAGACCAAGGTCCTCAGCCCTGATGCACTATGAGAAGACCCCAGAGTGACTGAGGTTAAGGCATCAGTGCTTTTGGATGGAGCCCAGATTGAGAAACATTGCTGTTTAGCTACAAAAAAGGGGGAAAAAAGCCAAAAGATAAAATATTTAAAGAATAAGCCAAGAAAGAAGCCCAGATTATGTGGAAACAAGAATTACTGCCACCACTCACCCTTTCATCACTTGGGCAGTGTCCGCAGGGTGAAGGCTGGGGCAGAATCTCTGTGGAAGGTGGAGAATGGGCACCTGGAGGGACACATGCTACGGAAGTCTCCTAGGAACGGGGCACCCAATGACGGAAATAAGCCAATGACTCAGTAAGCACCATTCAAAGTACAACAGCGGGGGCACCTTACAGGATTCAAGGAAGGAGGAACATTACTAAGGCAACAAAGGATGCATCCCTGGGAAGGGCTTGCAAGAGCTGCACTGTGGAAGGGAAGATAAGCCCCTGTGAGAGAATTCCAGGTCACTGGGAGGGAAGCACAAGATCCGAAGGAGAAGGAAACTAGGAAAACTGGAAAATAGTCACAGTATTGGAAGAACAGCCTCTACAGGAAATAAAAGTCACTCCCAATTTGTCAATTTACAAGTCTATGTGCAACTATAATTGGCTTGTCTTCATCAATAGCTAACATATAAAAGCTCCCAAAGAGTGATAATATAGATTTTAAATTTAACATTTGAATACACAATCCAGATGTTTCTAATTAGTACTATTTGGTCTTAGGACCCTTTTCCAATTTGCTCTCACATTCTTACCTCATACCTCTACAATAACCTGAGAGGTAAAGGCATTTCCATCCTGATAAGAAGCCAGCAACAGGGTAGTAATAGACCCAGTTTTAAGGGGAAGTAAATTGAAATTCATTGGTTCAATTACTTGACCAAAATCACATAACACCAAGACTGTCAGAGGTAGGATTTGGAAAGAGGCCTGACCCCCAAGCTTGTTCTTTTCTCATAACACCAAATCATGCACCTAGATGAGGAGTGGAAAGGCCTGGAAGAGCCACTGAGTCCCACACACAATGCAAACAGCACCTGAAAACCAGAGGACTAGACAAGCCAACCCTTAAGGTGTCTATTAAAGTAACTACTTCAGAACTGCATATTTGAACAACATAATCCAAATTAAAATATACCAAATTAATGGCATTTTGATTAACTTGTAAGTTAGAAAGTGTTTCTTTTTCCTATCTTTAAAATATGCCTGAAATGTAGTCTGTTCAAATGTTTGCAGATGACTAGAGCAAATTTACCTGGCTTTTTTCTTAGCCTTATAGAGAAATACTTACTAAGCACCTTTTGAACACAGGAGAACATAAAAATTCCATAGATTTTAAGAACAGATTTCTAGAACAATTGGGACAATCAGAAACATAAAAAGACATCTGAGGATATCATGGCAGTGCAAAAGAGTAAGCCTGACACCCAAGAAAGGAGGGCAGCCTACAGAGCCTAAGGCTGCTTCCCTGAGGGCATCTGCCAATTCTGCCAGAGAACTGATACCAAGAACTGATCAAAGCAAGGCTGGAGCCAGGGTCCTCCCAGGACAGAGGCCTTGCAAGCATGCCATGGAACCTTGGAGAGTGACATGCATCAGAAGTACAGGTAAGGTAGAAGCAGAACAGCCTCCCCAGGGAAGGAGCCCAGTTTTGAACCATCTAAATTCCCAACTGCTCTTCAGTGCCCTGAGACTGCCAGAGCTGCTAGTTTCATAGATCATCTCTGGAGGAGGCTATCATCACCCAGAGCCTCAAATGCTCACAACAATTTCTCATATATAACTGTAACTCAAACAAAAATAATAATGAGTAAAACAAGACCACATGAGGATCCAGAAAAAGATGACGGCATGAGAAGTGAGGCAGAAACCTCCCCCCAAAACCACATATGACACAAAAATACAGCAAATACAACTAATCCTGAAAAAGCAACCTGAAGACTGCTACAGACTGCCTACATCTGGGAGAAAACAGAACACCTCACAGAAAAGGGTAAAGTAGCACAGGCCCCAATTTGGTGGGACCCAAGCCCTCCCACAACCCCAGCCCACAGGCAGGAGGAAGAGAAAGAGAACAGGGAGGGAGTAGAAGCCCAGGACTGCTGAACACCCGCTCCGGGAGTATGAACCCACACTACATGGTGCTCTGGACATTTAGAAGGGTTAGAAAGCAAAGACAGGCAGAATATACGGAGAGACTAAGATTCCAGAAGCTTGTAGAGAACAGGTACCCACATCCGACCACTCCAGGAGAAAAGGCAGGCACTTTGAAAGACTTCCCAACAGCAACAGGGGTGCTAAACAGGCAAGGATTACACAGAGCTTGCTGCTCAAGAGAAAAGACAGGTGGACAAAATCATGCCTTCACACTCAGCCCAGCAGGTTGGGAACTTTCAGGAGCTTCAGAGGCTCCATGCCCCTGCTGGCAATGGAGGTCCAAGGACCCCACTGTGATATGCAGCCTGCTGCTCCTTCCTCCCAGCCAGTACCATTTCACAAACCTGCTGCACCTGCCATCGCGCCAGGCCAGCTGGAAGGCGGCCCTGCTTACAGCAGCTACAGGGTCATAACGCAGAGGCTCCTTCCTGCACACTGGGTCCACTAGACCTGGCAAGGAGGCAGGTACTACAGGAATCAGGTAAGAGCTGTTTCCTCCCGGCAGGCACAAGTGGCACATGCCTGTAACCCCCGCGATCGCTCCAGGGGCTGGGCAGCTCCAGGGAGTAGAGCTTCTGGGCACCACCTACACAAAGTTGTTATTCCATACTCATCATTAGAAATAGGAAACGGAAAAAGAATTTTGTACTAACCAGAATCCCTCAAACACCAGAAAGAGGGCTAAGTGAAACTGAAATCACCAATCTTCTTGATAAAGACTTCAAGATAAAAATCATAAACATGCTCAAGGAGCTACAGAAAAATATTCAAGATCTCAGGGAGGACTTCAAGAAAGAGATAGAAACTTTGAAAGATACAGTATCTGAAATGAAACATACAATGGAGGGATTTCAAAGCAGATTAGATGAGATAGAGGAGATGGTAAAGGAAATAAAAATTACAGAACAGGAAAACAAAGAAGCTGAGGCAGAGAGAGAATAAAGGATCTCTAGGAATGAAGAATAATAAGAGATGTGTGCAACCAATCCAAACGGAACAATAGTCACATTACAGGGGTACCAGAAGAAGAGAGAGAAAGGGAAAGAAAGTCTCTTTGAGGAAATAATTGATGAAAACATCCCCAATCTGCAGAAAGAAACAGTCTCTCAGGTCATGGAAGTGCACAGATCTCCACAGGAAGACAACACCAAGACATATAATAATGAAAATGGCAAAGATAAAGGATAAGGAAAGACTATTAAAATCAGCAAGAGAGAAAAAAACATCATATACAAAGGAAAACCCATCAGGCTATCATCAGATTTCTCAGCAGAAACCTTACAGGTCAGAAGGGAGTGGCATGATATATTTAATGCAATGAAACAGAAGAGCCTCCAACCAAAAATACTCTACCTGGCAAGACTATCATTTAAATTTGAAGCAGGGATTAAACAATTTCCAGGTAAGCAAAAGTTGAGGGAATTCACCTCCCACGTACTGTCTCTACAGTGTATTTTAAAGGGACTGCTACAGATGGAAGTGCTCCAAAGGCTAAATAGCTGAGCTGTCACCAGAGAAAATAAAACCACAGTAAAGGAAGTAAAACAATTAATAACTAAGTAAATGCAAAGGGAAATCAACTACCAACAAAATCAGTCAAGGGATATAAAAAGAGAACAGAATATGACACCCAACATATAAAGAGCAGAGGAGAAAGAAAAAGAAGGGAGGGAAAAAATAAAGAACCTTTAGATTGTGTTCAAAATAGCATAAGCGAGTTAAGTTAGACTGTTAGAGACTAATGAAGCTGCCCTTGAACTATTGGTCATCACAAATCTAAAGCGGGCAATGGCAGTAAGTACACATCTATCGATAAACACCGTAAATGTAAAGGGACTGAATGCACCAATCAAAAGACACAAAGTTACAAAATGGATTAAAAAAAAAACACCCATCTATATGCTGCCTACAAGAGACTCACTTTAAACCCCAAAACATACACAGACTGAAAGTGAAGGGATGGAAAAAGATATTTCACACAAAACAGCAGAATACACATTCTTCTCAAGTGCACATGCAACATTTTCCAGAATAGATCACGTACTAGGTTACAAAGAGAGCCTTAATAAATTAAAAAAGATTGATATCATGCCAACCAGCTTCTCAGACCACAAAGGTATGAAACTAGAAATAAATTATACAAAGAAAAAAAGCCAACACACATGGAGGCTTAACAACATGCTCCTAAATATCAATGGATCAATGACCAAATTAAAACAGAGATCAAGCACTATGTGGAGACAAATGAAAACAACAACTCAACACCCCAAAACCTGTGGGATGCAGCGAAGACAGTTCTAAGGGGAAAGTATATAGCAATACAGGCTTATCTCAAGAAAGAAGAACAATCCCAAATGAACAGCCTAAACTTACAATTAATGAAACTAGAACAAGAACAAATGAGGCCCAAAGTCAGTAGAAGGAGGAACATAATAAAGTTCAGAGCAAAAATAAATAAAATGGAGAAGAATAAAACAATAGAGAAAATCAGTGAAAGCAGGAGCTGGTCCTTTGAGAAAATAAACAAAATAGATAAACCCCTAGCCAGACTTTTCAAGAAAAAAGAGATTATACACACATAAACAGAATCAGAGAAAGGAGAAACCCCTACAGACACCACAGAAATACAAAGAATTATTAGAGAATACTATGAAAAACTATATGCTAACAAACAGGATAACCTAGGAGAAATGGACAACTTTCAAGAAAAATGTGACCTTCCAAGACTGACCCAGAAAGAAATAAAAAATCTGAACAGACCAATTACCAGCAATGAAATTGAACTGACAGTCAAAAAACCTACCTATGAACAAAACCACTGGACCAGATGGCTTCACCACTGAACTGACACTTCTCCAAAGAAGAAATTCAGATGGACAACAGGTACATGAAAAGATGCTCCACCTTTCGTCAGAGAAATGCAAATTAAAACCACAATGAGATATTACCTCACACCAGTTAGGATGGCAAACATGTAAAAGACAAGGAACAACCAATGCTGGTGAGGATGCAGAGAAAGGGGAACCCTCCTACACTGTTGGTAGGAATGTAAATTAATTCAGCCATTGTGAAAAACAATATGGAGGTTCCTCAAAAAATTAAAAATTGAAATACCATTTGACTCAGGAATTCGGCTCCTAGGAATTACCTGAAGAAAACAAGATCCCAGATTCAAAAAGACATATGCACCCCTGTTCATCACAACATTATCCAAGACACAGAAGCAACCTAAGTGTCCATCAGATGAATGGATAAAGAAGATGTGGTATGTATACACAGTGGAATAGAATTCAGCCATAAGAAGAAAACAATCCTACCATTTGCAACAACATGGATGGAGCTAGAGGGTATTATGCTCAGTGAAATATGCAAGGCAGAGAAAGACAAGTACCAAGTGATTTCACTCATCTACGGAGTATAACAACAAAGCAAAACTGAAGGAATAAAACAGCAACAGACTCCAAGAAGGGACTAGCGGTTACCAAAGGGATGTGGGTGGGGCGGGTGGGTGGACAGAGAGGGAGAAGGGGAATAAGGGGCATTATGATTAGCACTCATAATGTAGGGGGGGTCATGGGGAAGGCAGTATAGCACAGAGAGGTACTGATGCTATAGCATCTTATGCTGATGGACAGTAACTGCAAGGGGGTGTCAGGGGGGAGGGACTTGATAATATGGGTGAATGTTGTAACCACAATGTTGCTCATGTGAAACCTTCATAAGATTAAAAAAAAAGTAAGAAAACTAAAAAAAAAGACCATGTGATTGAAAAATTTAAAAAACAGAAGATCAAGTGCAACCACGAAACAGAAATACAGACACAGAATTTCTCCTAAAAAGGACAGCCAAGCAATACATTAAAGTGCTGACTCTATTTGGCAGATGCCAGGCCAGGTTAGCGAGGGGAAGAGGAAGGGGTAGGCAGGACAAGGAAGCACATGAAGAACATGACACAGTGTTACTATAAGGGTCAGCAAACTAAGGCCCAACCCACAAGCCCAATCTGGCCCACCACCTGATTTTATGCAGCCCACAAGCTAACAACAATTTTTACATTTTTCAAAGGTTGAAGAATAAATTCAAGAGAAGGAAAACATTTCATAACATCTGAAAATTGTGATGTTGAAACCTCTGTATTCATAAAGTTTTATTTGAACTGTAAGGAAAATGGAAGTTCCTATGGCCAGGATCCTCATCCAACCCTAATCTACTTGTCAACTATACACATGCAATGATGTAATTGGCCTACTGTGTAGGTACATACTTACATATGTGTTGGCAATGGGCCTTTAAAAGCTGTGTTGCTGTATAGAGCTCTGCGCAGCACTCTGTGTGGCTGGCAGAGATGGATTACAATCTTGTTGGATGCAGATGAGATTCTAACACTTGACCTGCCACCACAAATAAAGCTTAGCATAAGACCTTTTACCCACAATGTTCCACTGTTGTTATTCAGTCTCAGCAAACCCAGAGTGAACTTGCCGGGAGCTGAAAAACCTCCAGCGCAACATTTGGTGTAGTCAGCAGGATTACACTGCAGACCAAATACTGAATAAGTTGCCCTTATGGGAGGAGTACTTCCGCGGGCTGCCACTATGGATGCAGAGATACTCAGGTATCTCCTAATGGACAGGTGGTCCAAAGTGGAGATCCTCCCAGAGGAGTGGGCCCCTCCCCTGGACTAGGGGGAGGTGGAGATGATGCCTCAAGCAGTGGCAGAGGCCCTCTACAAAATAGGGAAATCCTTGGAGAAACAGAGTGCCCACGTGGTGGTGGGAGCCAATGAGGATTAGCTGTTTCTCCCAGTGTTTAAAAAGGCTACAGATGAGAAGAACGTACTTCTGGAAGAAGTACAAAAATGGCAGCACGAGAACACGAGCTGCAAGGAGCTGTGGAGGAGGTCAAAGATTCTTTGCAGAATGAGATGGTGTCACTCTAAGGCACTGTGAAAGAGGCAAAGGCCATAAAGGAGAAGGATGTACTCCTACAACAGTATGAGAAGAGGCAGCATGGGAACACCAGCTGTCAGGTATTAAGGAGATGGTAAGAGAGTTGTTGAAATCTGAGTGTCACTGCGAGGCACTGTGGAGAAGGTATAGGATGCAGCAGAGGAGGTACCTCTGGAGCAGCAAGAGAGCTGCCATGAACCCTGTAAATAGTAGATGAGCCAGGGGAGAACAAAGAGGCAGAGGTGGTGCCAAAGGCACCAACACCTCCTCTATTGAAATCCCACCTGGTTGTAGTTAAGAAAATAAAGATGCAACAAACATGGGATTCTCCAAGAGAGGTGCAGCCCCCTCCCCAGGTCATGGAGGACTCCATATTCTGCCCCTATACACAGGCAGAGCTGATGGATTTGGACTCCCGGTTTGGGGTGAAACCCTTGGAGTCCCTGTCAGCCTGGCTTCTGAACCTTTGGTGTGTAGGGATACAGTGTATCCTCCTGTCTGAATCAGAAATGGGAAAATGGCTTATCTGACAACTCATCCTGCCTTGTAGCAGTGACTGCAGAATACACAGCAGACCCCAGGGAATCACTCACTTCTCAGATGGCTCTGCATTGTTCTTCACACTGCATGGCCCAATCAGGGTGACTTACCATCTTCCCCCACTAGATGACAGATGTATGCCAAGCTCCAACAGGTGTTACAGGAGTTAGGAATGAAAACTGTTATTTATAAACCAGTAAATTATGGCTCTGACAAGGAGCTGTTTATGGCAGGGATGAGGGATACAGTGTTACAAACAGCTCCCCCATCCCTCTTTGCGCCCTTAGTGACTATTTTTGCCACTCATTTGGGGCAGCCCATATATGTAGTTACTTGTAATGTGGCAAGTTTGGGGGAGGTTGAAGCAATGCAGGCACAGAAGGGAGTGCAGCTCACTACTGAGAGGAAGGGCTTAGAGGGCCCCATGAGGGTCATGAGGACTCAGATGTGGGTTGATTTAATAGGGGCAGGAGCAGACAGAAAAACTGAAAGTCAAATAGAATCTTAATAGAGCTGTGTCAACAACTGAAGCCAGAGCAAGTTTCAGCTGCTGAGGACCAAGAAACGGAAGCTAGATACAAAATCACAACTCTGGCCCATATGCCTGCAAGACTCCTGCTGGAGAATGAGCCGGCCTCACCTGGAACCTTGCAGGAAGATGACTGGACAATACAGTTTGACTGAGGGGAGGGAAGGGGTACCTGCCCTGAAGGATCAGGTGGGGACTGGAGGCCACATGTTAAAATATCACTTCATTGGTCCCCAGTAATGTACAACATGTCTTGGCTTAGTGACATGAGCCAAATGCTCACTGATTTATGGCAAACCTGAATGGTTTCCCAGGACCTTCACAGTTACAGATGGATACAGGGGTAAGGCTATCAGAGTGAAACAAGCCCAGATCCTGTTATGAAAAGGGTGTCTAATACTGTGTATCGTGTCATGATTCTCTTTCAGACAACTTTAAACACTACTGCAAGAGGTTTGGGGTCTTTTAGGCTACTGGAGAGTGTTCATCCTGCATTTGGCACAAGTTCTGAAGCCCTTATATTATTTGGTATGTCAGGTGGGACTGGAATGAGACATGTGCATTTGCTTTTACCACTGTGAAACAGGCAGTCAAGGCCATGCACGCCTTGAGTGTGATAGACCCATCAAGGTCCTACAAGCTGATATCCATGTGACCAAAGATGGTTATGGCTGGGGTCTCCAGCAGCAGCTTGAGCGAACCTAACTAACCTATTGGACTCTGGTCACAATTCTGGAAAGGAGAAGAGGTCCAGTACACCTTAACAGAGAAATAATTGGCTGCCGTGTACCACACCTTGCTGACACCAGAGCCCATCATCAGGGCTTGACTCTGTGGCTACCGACACGGTATCAAGCCAACTGGTTGGTTGGTCACCAACCCCCTTTGAGGGCAAGAGTTGTGGCCAAGAATTATGGGCCTCTAGTCAGACTACAACAGTTACAGTATATCATGTGATATGTCATTTGCTGCTGGCATCCCCAGAAAATGAAGCAGTCATATTGGCCCTGGTACACTGGCTAGAAGGAAAGCCTGTCTCTGATGTGGTCCAATGGTTACATCAACGTTTGTTGTATGCAGGGCAGAAGACAATGTGGGCTATAGCCCATGGGTGAGTCTACCTTTAACCTCTGAAGAAGTCAGCAGAGCCTGGCAGGAGTGCACTGCATGCTCTAAAAGGGACTTACACTGAGTCTCACAGCAACATGGGACAATAGCTAAGGAGCCGACACCCCTCCTCAGTGGCAGATAGCCTATACTGGACCTCTGCCCATATCAAAAGGGTATTGATAAGCCATGACTTGTGTGGCCACAGCTACTGGGTGCTTTTCCTGCACATTGTGCAGACCAGCGAACAACCAAAAGAGGCCTACAGCATCTCTCTGTGGCCTATGGCAGACCACAGGCAACTGATTGTAGTCAAGGCACCCACTTTACTCGACATGTACAAGAATGGGTAGAGCACTTAGGGATAAAGTGGAAGTTTCATGTACCACATAATCCTACCAAGGCAGGCATGATAGAAAGGTACAATGATTTGTTAAGATCTGGCCTCAAGTCAGACACCAATAGTGTACAGGGATGGTCAGTCTACTTATGGACAGTGCTATGGCATTTGAATGAGAAGCCCCAGAAGGGGGCATTGAACCCCATAGACATGCTAACATACAGTGCTGTCTCCTCTATACAACTGCAAGTACAAACCAAGGAGGAGTTGTTGAAGACAGGTTTGGCCACCAGAATAATATATTGCTGCCAGCACCAACTGCAATAAACCCTGGAGATTGATTCCATTCAGTGGACATGGCCTTGGCCATTTTGACACTTGCACCAGCAATGGCTGGCCCTCCTGGCAACTTGGGGACAAGGCCTAGAAGCTGGCCTCCTGTGTATTCCTGGAGTAATGGCAGAGTGGTCCCCACAGACAATGGTAGTGTACCCTGAACAGCCAGAAGGTAGGAGCTTCTTACCAGGGAATTTTGTTTTATCTTTATGACTAGTGCATGCACCTCCAGTAGCACTATACACAGACCCTTGGTAACCCCCACAGGGAGATGATAAACTATGGTATCCTAGACACAGAAGGAGCCCACTTCCTGCCATGGTCCTATCACAAGACCACTCTCTTGCATGCATCCTACCTGATAGACAAGATTTGCCTGTGTTGGTGTCATTAAAACATGTGTCTTATTGCCCTTGAGGTTAATCTCCTCTAGTCTTTGTGGATTGGACATACACCACAGCAAGAAGTGCCAGCATGTCTGCTTGCTGGGTGTGCACAGATCACCCTGCCAGTTCCGCTACTGTCCTCCTGTGGAAAGTGTGAGTCATAAACTCATCAGAGTAGAACTGGCTTGAATATAACTGGAATAACCACTAGGTGACAATCAATCTCCTCAGGCTTGAGGACAACCATTATTATCATAATTTTTGTTGTTATCCGTACCATAATTTTTGTTGTTAACTGTATGTTGTTGTAACCTCTCTTGCTGCTGTGGAATGTGGTTACAATATTCCAGCTTTCTCGCACAGGGACTACTGTGGAAGACTGAGAGCACACAGACTGTGTGGCAAGAATCCTAGAGGGTGGAGTATAGGAAAAATGGAAGTTCCTATGGGCAAGGATCCTCACCTGACCCTAATCTACTTACCCACTACACAGATGCAAAGATGTAACTGGCCTACTGAATGGGCACATGCTTACACATGCATACATATGCATTGGCAGTAAGTCTTCATAAGCTGCCTTGCTATATAAGGAGCTCTGCCCAGTGCTCTGCACGGCTGGCTGGCAGAGACACTGCAGACTTGATGGATATGGACAGGATTCTAGCACTTGAACTGCCAAAATGAATAAAAATTGGTAGAAGAGTAGAAGAGCTTTTACCCCTAACATTCCACTGTTGTTATTCGGTCTCACCAAATCCAGAGTGCACTTGCCCAGAGCTGCAAACCCCTGGCACGACAGAACCCAGCCATACTCACTGATTTATGTATTGTCTGTGGCTGCTTCTGCATGACAATGGCAGGGATGCATAGCTGTTACAGAGAACATATGGCCCACAGAAATATTTACTATCTGGCCCTTTACACAAAAACTTTACTGACTCCAGTGTTACTACACTGGTCCCCACTCCACAGTAAGCAGCAGATACAGTAGGTTGTTCAGCAGGCACATACACTAAGCATGTGGGGTTCTTCTACAATGTTTGCAAGAAGAAACCACAGAACATCCCAAGGAGAGAAGGAAGAAAAGAGAACTAAAATACCCATTTCCTCATCTCTCCTTGCAAAATGGTGAATGTCCCCCTCATAAGCTAGCTCCTGCTCTCACCCCTCCTCCTAGGCTATGTCAACAGCTCTATGGTAGGCAGTAGGAAACCATAATCCAGCCCCATGTGTGACATTACATCCAGGACTGGGAATGGAAAGCAGCCCACAGGCATGCTGGGGTGTCAACTCAGAGGGGAGCAAAGAGGCAGGCAGGGAACCAAGAGGCTGCACAGATTTGGTATGTACAAGCAATAAAAGATCAGATTGAAAATTTCAACACAGAACTAGAAACTATATTTTAAGAAGTACCCACCATGGCAGTTACATTGCCAAAACACTTCAAACTAAACATTTTAAATAGATGCATTTCACTAAATATTATTATACCTCAATAAAATTCAATTCTACAGAAATATGGAAATTCTAGAACTGAAAAATACAGTATCTGAAATTAAGAACTCAATGAATAAGATTAAAAGCAGATTGGGAAGGCCTGTACTTTCCCCATAAAGGACTAACTTCTTTAGGAATTACCTCTGATGTAATCAACTAGAAAACCAGACAGCTGTTTTCAAACACCAGCCAACAGACAACGCAGAACTATGACCCTTTAGAAGGGCAACAAATGAAGGAAGGCCTACAACTGCCCAACCTTACTGCCTAGAAACAGCTTCCAGGTTGCAGCACAGCCAAGGGGAACCCAAATAGAGCCAAGAAGTCCTGCTAAGTTAAGTAGACACATCAGCTGCAAGCAGTCAAAATGACTGAATATTAGCAAGCTGCAAAGAGACATTGATATTTGGAAATGGGCAGAGGCAACCCCTTGAGTCTTTGGCTGAGTAGTGATTTGGGCACTAGTTGAAAAAACCACCAAGTCTGGGGAAAGCAACACTAGGGAAGAATAGGTTTGGGATGTCCACGATTCACAGTATGGGAAAAGCTTGTATTACCACCAACCAGAATGGAAAGACCTCCCAACATATCAAGCATTAGGCAGAGGCCTAAGAAGGGCACTGTCCTAATAGGGAAAATAAATGAACACAAGTCTAAAGTCTATGTAGATCAACCTAAACAAACTTCATGATCAAGCTTTGAAAAGGTCAAATTGATCCCAAATAATTTACATTCATGCCAGATAAAACTAATGCTCTTTAAAGAAATAAAACAAAATCCAGCACAAAATAACATATTTGTAATGCCTAGCATTCAATAAAAAATTACCAGGCATGCAAACATGCCCCATAATCAGAGCACTCAATCAATAGAAATGGTAGAACCAATCAATAGATATAAACCTAGAAATGATAGAGATGAAGGAACTAGCAGACAAGAAGATCAAAAATTCTATTATATGCTCCATATCCTCACAAATGAAGAGGAAAATATGAAAATGATGATGAGTGAAATGGAGGCTATAAAAAGGACCTCAATGGAAAACTTCAGAGATGAAAAACACATCTGAAGTAAAAACTTCAGTGCACAGGATTAACAGATAAAACACTGTAGAAAAGGTTTACTATACACTACCTTGTCTAAGCATATAGCTATTACATGCTATACTCTCTCTCTTTTAAAACTCATTTACTCCAAGTTCTACAACACATACTACAGTGTAATGCCCACCACCAGTCTCCATGTCAATCTACAGTCATTCAAATGTCTAAAGAGCTTTCTCTACTCAATTCCTCAGGAAGGGCTCATTGGAACAATGTTCTTGCTCATTTGTAAGAGCGTGTCCTTTTTACCTGGAAAGTCAGTTTTACTAGAACATAGACTTCTTGGCTGACATTTTCTTTTCTTGGGTGCCTTAAATATTACTCAGTTTTCTTCTCCATAAAGCCTTGTTGTCAAAGTCAGATAGTAAACTCATTTTCTTTCCCTTATAACTATTGTTAGTCTTTTCCAAGAACCATACCTAAAAGCTGGTTCTTTAAAAAGGACTAACAAAATATATAAACCCTGGATAAGACTGATGCAAATATAAAGAAGATACAAATAAGCAAAATCATGAATAAAAAAGTGAGCAATGCTAACTTACAAACAAAACCTGAGAATAGAATTTACCAGGCTATTCATGTGTGCATTTCTAATCTACTGACAAGCATAAAGTAATAACATGTACATTTAATAAATTGCTTTAAAAGGTCACCTTTATGCATTATCATTTAAATTGATGATTAGAAGAAGAGACAAATAAGACTGAGTTTAATTATTGATATATTCAACAACTTTGATGGACCTCGAGGGCATCATGCTGAGTGAACAAAGCCAATCTCAAAAGGTTACTTACATATCATTCAACATTCTTGAAATGACAAAATTTCAGAGATGGAGAACAGATTACTGACTGCCAGGGCTCAGAAATGGTGGAAGAAGGACAGCATGACTTTCCAAGGGCAGCAGGAGGGAGAACTTTGCAGGATGGAACAGTTCTGGATCTCAATTGTGATCACACGTGGTTATGTGAATAGACAGGTGGTAAAATGGCATAAAATTAAGCACACATTGTACCAATGTTGATTTCCTGGTTTTGATATTGCACTATAGTTATATAAGATAGAATCACTGAGGGAATTTGGGTGAAGAATATACAGTGACCTCTCTACTTTCTGTGAATGTATTATTATTTCAAAATAAAAGTTTAAAAAATTGCTTCATACATATCTAATTTCATGCTCCACTTCAAAGAACACAAAAATAGAAATGCAGCAGATTCATCGGAGTACAAGTTATGCAAGAAAGAACAGGATAATCCATTCTTTGGACCCAAACTCAAAGACACACCCTTGGTTAGCTTACATCAGGATTAGCAAACAAATATACATATGTTTTAAGAATAAAAAGCTTGTAAGGTATCATGTACAATTTTTTATAATTCCTTTCCTTTAACTTTTTGATGCACAGAAAAACTACATCACATCAGACAGAAGAACTTTTACTGTAAACACCAAAATGGTAATGATCATGTAGCTAATCCTCTTTGCTCTGTATTTTATTGCCTCATCAAGGAGAAATGTGAAGGAAAACATGGCAATTCAAGGGATTCCACACAACAATCAGAAAACAGTATTGAAAAAGTAGTATTACATATGTAGAAACCAGCTACATGCCTGCTATGTATGCACTCCGTGAAGGCAGCTGGCTGCAAGGTCCTAGACCTGACACATCTGCACATCTCTGATAACGAAAGTCTAGCATCAGGGTCTGTGGTCTTTATAATACATATTAAATAAAGGTTTTCACAGTCTCCAAGAATTTTCCCTTTCTGAAGTCACTGAAAACTTCAAGCACATTTCAAACAAAAACAGCTATAGGAAATAGATTTGCCAAATCCTATGACTAAGAAACATTTTTCTATCCCACATATTATTCATTAACCAGGTGTCAATTCTGTTCCCAATACAAAAGCTCTACCTAAGGAATGGGATGCTTCCCACTTCATGTAGGAGACATCCCCAACAAGGGTAACACTTGTCAGTGTATAGCTTGCATCCATAATGTGTGTCTGCAGGAAGTAAACGAAGGAGTGAAGGCGATTCCCTAGGATAAAACAACAACAAATATTCCTCTCATTTAATAAATAATGCTGGAGAAACTGTATAAAAACAAAGGCCAGAAATCACTTTTTTCATGATATTACATACTTTAATACTCCTAACACATTTTTCCTCTCACGCACTATCCAAAACCTAGGTCCCTTCACTTATTCCTGGGCAGAGTTTGGAAGACTTCTGGATAATAATGGAGATGTGTAAGAAGCACTAAACCCTGTATACTACACTGAATAAATCAAAAGTAAAATGGTAAGCACTCTAAGGTGCAGGTGTTGTTTCTTCTTATATATATCTGCCTGACTCACCGTAGGCACTCAACTCAGCATTAAACTGGTTTTAGATTAAGATGCTAAAACTCATATTAAGCAGTTACTCAATTATGATTACTAAGAAAAGAAAAAACTTCATTAGATAAAGTTCTTTATTTCACGTTTTGTAAGATAACCGCTAACACAAAATAATTCTTAAATCAGACTGCCTGAATATCAAGACTTCAGAAATAAGAAATTACTCATCTCTCACCTCTCCTGACCCTGCTTAAAAAAAAAAAGACAAAGGAAAACAGTAAATAAAAGGCAATGTTTAAAGAAACACAAACTAAGAGTCACTACACTGCCAATTCTTGACCCAGTTCTTTGTGCTTTCCTTACCTAACATCACACCATTAATGACAATCCCATTATCCACAATACAGTTCTAAACAATTGGTTCTCATACCAACCAGGACTCAACACTGAGGAAAAAAAAAAAAACAACTAAGGAGGGGCAAAAATACTTCACTACAAGTATCTATGATCAACGGCTTACAGAACACATGACTCTTGATAAACACTCATGCAGTGTGTAAAGTTGTATTTGAAAAGATAGATTACTTGAGAAATACTTAAAATGGTTAACCTCAGGGGAGAGAAAAAAACACTTATGTACTACAAGATACTTCACATACTTCTTTTTTACCAATAAGATAGAGTTACAAAAGTAGTTTTCCCAAACCATTTGCATACAAAACTAACTTGGGATAAAGTCTACAAAAATATTACTGCTATTATTTATTTGACAATTTCTGGCAAGCGTGCAATTACCTCACTAAATCAAAACATTAGAGAGTCTGAGGCCAACACTGTTTACAACATGTTCTTGATGTGAAAATCTAAGCATTCCTATAGATAAGACCAGTCACCAATACAAAACACACAGTTCACCCAACTCCTGTCTTTCCAAAAACACAAACAGGAGCCCATAAAATCTGTGAGTCTCTGTAGGACATACCAGTGCATGGCACTTCTCTCCCACATAATTAACTGAACATCTCAAAAACTATGACTACCAAGAAAGGTATGTTTAAGAATGATACAGAACTCATAATTAATAATAATAGGAAAAAATTTTTGTAACTAGATCTCAAGATTCTTGCATTTACAAATAACTGCAATTAAAATGCATACACACACAATCTATAAAAACAGCCTTAAATTAAAAAAATAAAAGGTACATTTTAAGTTATAGGAAATAAACCTGCTTCTTTAACATGGCAAAATTCCTTACGTTTACAAAAGAAAGTTTTAACCAGAAATTTCAACATGAAGGCAGTTACACACAAAGAAAAAGGCATGTCAAAACCCCACCTGTATATCTGTTTTCAACCATTTGGTGTCAAGTCGAGCCTGGGCAGCCAAACAGAAAGAATCAGAGGGCATCTTCCCTCTAGCCTCCTCCCAGCTTGTCAGACCTGCAAATGAGAGAGAGATGCTTAAGACCTAAAGCGCTTCAAAATTTTACAAAGACCGTCCAGCAAGGTTTAATGAGGCAAAAAGAAGAAAAATGAGTGTGAAGAACAAAAAAGGGAGAGGAGAAAAATGGAGAGAGACTGGGCGAGGAGGGCAAGCCTACTCCCAGAACGGGAGGGGTTCGCCTGGCTCTGCCGCGGCGTGGGCGAAACCTTGGGACGGGGCGGTCTTGAGAGTCCAAATCACAATATCACCCCCTCCCCTTAAATGCAAAAGGTAAACACGACGACGGAAAGCCCACGTTTCAACGACAAATGTCACCCGCATGCATGTGCCACTTTACCCAGACCAGACCAGTGAGTGGTGCGTGAAGCAGATTAACCAAAATTCACGACTGCAGAAAAGTCCCAAACAATAATCACTTGGAAAAGGAAGGACAGCGGAACACACGCCGCGGGCGGTGCATGAAGGCCCAGCCCCGGAGCCGCGCCAACGCCCGCCATGCCCGGCCCGCCCAGCACCAGCCCGCCGCCGCCCGGGGGAGGACCTGACGCTCAGAGGCCCGTCGCCCGCCCCCCGCGCCGTGCGGACACAGCCCCCGAGCCGCCGCCGCCGCCTCTCCGGTGCTCGTGATCCTGGCGCCTCTCGCGACCTGAGGGGCGGGCTGACCGGACTGCCGCCCCGGAGGCCCTGCCAATCGCAGCGGGCTGCTCCGCGGACCCAGCCAATAGGGAAACGGAGACTCTCGCCCCCTCCTCCCGACTATCTGGCTTCCCTCAATCCCGCTCATCTTCCTCCTGGGAGCTCAGCCCAGGCGGCCAGCGCCAACCGCCTGCACCGGGAGGCGGGACTTCCGCCGCGCGCGCGCGCACGCACGCTCGTGCCCGGGTGTGGGACTTAAAACAGAGTTCCCGGAAAGACCGCTGGCTGGCTGGTCGTCCCCGGGTCGGGCGCCCTGCAGAGCCGCGCAGACTGAGCTCTCCCGACGGGCGCCCCTAGGGGTGAGGCCGCGCTGTGGGAGGCTGGCTCGGGTCCGCAAGACCCGCCTCTTGTCCTACTGAATGCAACTAGCTTCCTGGGCAGAATACGTGGAGCAGCTGCTGGCAGGGGAATGGGAGAAGAAAATCAGAATTTAGGACCGCAGAACCAGGTGGCCATAAAACTTAAGAAAACTAATACAATTTAAGTCATAGTGAATATGTTCAGTGATCACAATGGAATTGAACCACAAATCAGTAAAAGATAATAGGACAATCTCCAAACCCTTGGAAATTAAACATCACAATGTAGATAATCCACGAGTGAAAGATTTGAATTGAACAAAAGTTAAAACATCAAAATTTGTGGGATGCAACTAAAGTAGTGATTAATATGAGATAAGAAAGTAGAAAAAGAGGAGCAATATACACCTAAAGTAAGAAGGGGAAGGAAATAATAAGAGCAAAAATAAACGAAATTGGAAACAGAAGAACAGTAGAGAAAATCAATGAAACTAAAAGCTGTTCCTTTGAAAATATATACATATATACTGCCAAAAAGGGGAAAACACAACACATTACCAATATCGGGAATGCAAGAAAAGGTATCACTTAAAGACCCCACAGATTTAAGAAGGACAGTACTTTGCTAAGTAAGGGTATACTAGGAACAATTCTATATGTACAAATTCAACAATTTATGAAATAGACTAATTCCATGAAAGTCATACATTGCCAAAACTGATACAAAAAGAAATAGATAACCTGAACAAAACTAGATCTATTTAAAGATTTGTATTTACAATTTAAAACTTTCCTAAAAAGAAATCTTTAGGCCTAGATAATTTCATTGGTGGATTATGGTTCTACCAAATAATTAATAAGTAATACCATTCTACACAAACTCTTCCAGAAATTTGAAGAATGAACATTTTCATTCTATAAGCCCAGCATTACCTTGGTAACAAAACAAGAAAAAGATATTATAAGAAAACTTAAGACAGGAATATCATGAACGTAGATGCAAAAATTTTTAGCCAAGTTTTTGCAAATAGATTCCAGCAAAATACAAAAATGATAATACATTATAACTAAGTGATGTTTATCCCAAGAATTCAAGATTGGTTTAACATTCAAAGCTAAATAATTGACAATGAGGTATTCTCAAAAGATGCAAAAAATGATTTTGACACAATCCAACATTTCATAAATACTCTATAAGCAAACTAGGAAGAGAAAGGAACTCCTTAACCTCATGATGGACATCTATAAAAACTACACACAAGCCAAAAACAGTCTTGAAAAAGAACAAAGTTGGAGGACTTACACATCCTGATATCAAAACTTACTATAAAATTACACTAAACAAAACAGTGTGGTACTTCCTAAAGAACAGACATATAGATCAATGGAATAGAATATAGAACTGAAGAATAAATGCTTACATATCTAGTCATTTGATTTCTGACAAGTACCAAGATCATTCAATAGTGAAAGGCTACTCTTCAGTAAATGGTACAAAAGATCCACATGCAAAAGAATGAAGTTGTACCCTTATCTTACACCATATATAAAAATGATCTCAAAATAGATCAAACCTAAGTGTAAGCACTAAAAATATAAAACACTTGGAAGAACACATAGCGAGAAGTTCCATGACATTGGATTTAGCAGAGATTTCTTAAATATGACACCAAAAGCACAGGCAACAGCAACAAAATATATGAATAAATTTAAAGCTTTGATATCCCTGATCTTACTTAGGTCCTCCTTCTCATCTGTTCCTCCCACCTCCCCCTGAACCCTGTGCAATTTACAAATTGTCATCAGCAACATCTTCAATTTGTTTCATAATCTTTATCATGTTACTGTTCTAATGAAAAATCTTTTGTTCCCCTCTATCCTCCCACATGCATATATCTTAGGAAATGAAGTGGTCCCTGCCACTTTTAGACCATTATTCCTCCTGTTTCACTTAAAAAACAAAGCAAAAAAAAAATGACTCCTTTGAAACCCTTGCTATCAGATTATCCCACCTTCTGCTCTTGATTGCAATAACTGCTTTCCTTCCCATCACTAGCCATGTTCACCGAACATTTAAACACTTGGCACATGATCTTTCTCAGTTACCGCTGACCCCATTCTGAGGGCTTTTTCTAGCACAGGAGTCACCTGCTCAGAC
The DNA here is from genome assembly GCA_032199065.1 of Smutsia gigantea. Lineage (NCBI taxonomy): Eukaryota > Metazoa > Chordata > Mammalia > Pholidota > Manidae > Smutsia > Smutsia gigantea. Next base: position 31,439 of record JAVSCE010001054.1, on the reverse strand, counting down.
CGCTTGCCTCTGTCCCTCATGGTCTTGCTTTTAACCACCCTGCTTCCTGCTCCACATGAGCAACTTAACACCACGATCTTTCACCAAATCTTGAAAGTCAAAGTCATGAACCTCTGACTCTTTGATCACCACATTTTATCTTTCTAGTTCACTTCTTCTATTAATTATGCCAACAGTCTTCAACCCCTCTAGTAATCAACTCACATCCACACACACACCCCTTTTAGCCAAGTTAGATTTTGCAACCCAGAATATTGCTTGTCCAAAATCTCTTAATCACTTGTTCCACTCTCCCTCCATTGTACTTACCTGGAAAACCTCAATGCTCTTGAATCCACTTCACTTAAGTAGAACATGGCTGAACTCTTGAGACATGCTGCTGAATATCTACTCAAAAGCCCTTTCCCTTATCCTGGAACTGTACAGCCATCTGGTACTCAGGATACAACAGGCCTGAAGAAGAAAAGCCAGCCAGCTCGGGGCAGCAAAGTGAAAGGATGGAAGGATGCCCTGTAAAATGTACAAGTACAGCTGACCCAATCTTAGATACATTCACTGCCAGATTTACTGAGATTAGAAGTGTATAACAACCAGGTATCATTGCAGCCAGAAGCACCTTAACTGATGAAAATCTGCTCACCATGAAAATTACCACCGTAACTGTGTCTGTAGTTTCTCCCTTCCCTTCTGTTACTAGAGGATCTTGCAGGTAGATATTCCATATATTGTAGATAGACAATCTCCCTACTCACACTAATGCTTGTGTAATGCTTGTGTCTACCCCTCATTTATCAATGACTCCATTCAGGTATTAGTTACTACCTCTCCTCCCCTCCACCCTTCCATAAATATCTCCTCTCTGCTGCATCTCTTCTACCAATTTATCAGCCAGGATCCTAGCTTTAAAGACCCTCTTTCAACTTCATACATCCTTCCAGAAGCCACCCCATTTTTCTGCTTTTTTTCTTAGAAAAATTCCATTCAAATGGTCTTTACTTTCTATACTTACTTTTCCACTCCACTCTCACTTGAACACATTAGTCTGGCTTTGTTCCCTCCACCATCACACTCTTGCATAGGTTACCACTGACGTGGACTTGGCCAAATCTCCTATCAGTCATCAGTCGTCACCATATGTGAGCTTCAAGTTGTATGTTCATATTGCTCATGCCTTCATTAGTGAAAACTTTTCTTCACTTTGCTCTGGAGTTTCTCCTATGTGACTGGATATTCCTGATCAGTTTTCTTATTTTCCTGTCCTTGCTATCTTGGAGCAACCCAAGCTTATTCCTCAGCTCTTTATCGACATTCACTCCCTGGGGAATGTCATCTAATCCCATGGCTTTCAATATGTTTTCACAATATGAGCTAGGAATCCCATTGCCCATGTGATGGCTTTGAAGATGGGATGCATGGGAGGTGCTTAGGTCATGAGATTGGAGTCTTCATGAATTGGATTAGTACTCATATAAGAGAGACCCCACAGAGCTCTCTAGCCCTTCTGCCATGTGGGCACACTACAGAAAAGACAGCCAACTATGACGAAGTGGGCCCTCACCAGACACTGTATCTGCCAACAGTGTGGCCTTGGACCTCTAGACTCCAGAACTGTGAGAAATAAATTTCTACTGACTATAAGCTGCACAGTTAATACAAGCACAAAATTGTTCTTAGAGCAACCCAAATGGACTAAGACACTATTGTACATATTCAGAACCTAGGGAACTTGGATACAAAAAGCAAAGAAAACAAGGCATGGTGCTGTGACAGCAATTTTTCTTCCTCAGAACCTAGAAACACGATCCAACAAAAGACGAGAAAGACCTTGCTGTCCAGGAAGAGTTTCTGTTGGCCAGGTCCCAGATATCAGAGAAATAACAAGCAAATGAGAAATGATTTTGTATCTGGAAATACTTGCTTATACTCAAAACGTATGATTTGGGATGCAACACACAGAGGTCTTTATGTTGTGGAGTAATTTCCCTCACTCAAAACCTAGACAATTAAAATAGCACAAGTGAAGGAGAAATGTTTCTCATACCCAGGGAGTAGTTATCCATACTTTAAACCTAGAGGCTTGGATTACAATAAGTAAAGAACTCAAGGCCTTCTTAATTTATAGCACAAAAGGTAGAAGAGACAACGTTGTACTGCCTTGGGAGTAGTTGTTTTGACTTGAAACGTAAAGAACGAAGTTTCTTTCGGCAAACTTTTGTTCCCTTGGAGTAACTGCTCATACTTATACCCAGAAACCTGAGATACAAGGTAAGAAAAGGCTTGGGCCCTACACAAGATGGAGAAGTAGAATTTAGACAACCTCCTTCATATGAACACATGACGCCACAGTCCTTATAGGGATTTGAGAACTTGTAGAATCGAAAAATTATGCCTAGTGCAAAAAAAAGTATCTGTTTTAGCATTTAATGAAAAAATAGTTTGAAATCTCTTCTGGTGATTTGTTTTTAATTTTGCTATTATTAATGTACAATTACATGAATACCATTACGGTCACTAGAACCCCCCCCACTATTATCAAGTCCCCACCACATACCCCAAAACGTCACTGTCCATCAGCATACTAAGATCTGTACAATCACTACTTGTCCTCACTGTGTTATACTGCCTTCCCCATGTCCCGCCCCACTGCATTATGTATGCTAATTGTAACACCCTTTTTTTGGCCTTATCCCTCCCTTCCCACCCATCATCCCCAGTCCCTTTCCCTTTGGTAACTGTTATTCCACTCTTGGGTTCTGTGAGTCTGCTGCTGTTTCGTTCTTTCAGTTTTTTCTTTGTTCTTATACTCCACAGATGAGTGAATACATTTGATACTAGTCGTTCTCTGCCTGGCTTGTTCCACTAAGCATAATACCCTCTAGCTCCATCAATGTTGTTGCAAATGGTAGGATTTGTTTGTCTTATGACTAAATAATATTCCATTGTATATATGTACCGCCTCTTCTTTATCCATTCATCTACTGATGGACTCTTAGGTTGCTTCCATTTCTTGACTATTGTAAATAGTGCTGCGATAAACATTGGGGTACATGTGTCTTTTTCAAACTGGGCTGCTGCATTTTTAGGGTAAATTCCTGGGAGTGGAATTCCTGGGTCAAATGTTATTTCTATTTTGAGATTTTTGAGGAACCTCCATACTGCTTTCCACAATGGTTGAACTAATTTACATTCCCACCAGCAGTGTAGGAGGGTTCCCTTTTCTCCACATCCTAGCCAACATTTGTTGTTGTTTGTCTTTTGGATGGTGGACATTCTAACTGGTGTGAGGTGATATCTCATTGTGATTTTAATTTGCATTTTTCTGATGATAAGCAATGTGGAGCATCTTTTCATGTGCCTGTTGGCCATCTGAATTTCTTCTTTGGAGAAGTGTCTGTTCAGCTCCTCTACCCATTTTTTAATTGGCTTATTTGTTTTTTGTTTGTTGAGGCATGTGAGCTCTTTATGTAATTTGGATGTCAACCCCTTATCAGATATGTCATTTACGAATATATTCTCCCATACTGTAGGATGTCTTTTTGTTCAATTGATGGTGTCCTTTGGTGTACAGAAGCTTTTTAGTCTGATATAGTCCCACTTGTTCATTTTTGCTTTTGTTTACCTTGCCTGGGGAGATATGTTCATGAAGAAATTGCTCATATTTATGTCCAAGAGATTTTTGCCTATGTTTTTTTCTAAGAGTTTTATGCTTTCATGACTTACATTCAGCTCTTTGATCCATTTTGAGTTTACTTTTGTGTATGGGGTTAGACAGTAATCCAGTTACATTCTCCTAAATGTAGCTGTCAAGTTTTGCCAACACTAGCTGTTGAAGAGGCTGTCATTTCCCCATTGTATATCCACAGCTCCTTTATTGTATATTAATTGACCATATATGCTTGGGTTTATATCAGGGCTCTGTAGTCTGTTCCATTGGTCATGGGTTTGTTCTCGTGCCAGAACCAAATTGTCTTGATTACAGTGGCTTTGTAGTAGAGCTTGAAGTCAGGGAGCATAATTCACCCCACTTTATTCTTCCTTCTAAGGATTGCTTTGGCTATTCAGGGCCTTTTGTGGTTCTATATGAATTTTAGAACTATTTTCTCTACTTCACTGAAGAATGCTGTTCGTATTTTGATAGGGATTGCATGAATCTGTAGATTGCTTTAGGCATGAAGGCCATTTGGACAATATTAATCGTTCCTATCCATGAGCACAGGATATGTTTCCATTTATTGATATCTTCTTTGATTTCTCTCATGAGTGTCTTGTAGTTTTCAGAGTATAAGTCTTTCACTTCCTTGATTAGGTTTATTCCTAGATATTTTATTCTTTTTGATGCAATTGTGAATGGAATTGTTTTCCTGATTTCTCTTTCTAATAGTTCACTGTTAGTGTATAGAAATGCAACAGATTTCTGTGTATTAATTTTGTATCCCGCAAATTTACTGAATTCAGATATTAGATCTAGTAACTTTGCAGTGGATTCCTTAGGGTTTTTTATGTAGAATATCATGTCATCTGAAAATAGGGACAGTTTAACTTCTGCCTTACCAATCTGGATGCCTTTTATTTCTTTATTTTCTCTGATTGCGGTGGCTAGGACCTCTAGAACTATGTTGAATAAAAGTAGGGAGAGTGGGCATCCTTGTGTTATTCCTGATCTTAAAGGAAATGCTTTTAGCTTCTCTCTGTTAAGTATAATGTTGGCTGTGGGTTTGTCATATAGGGTCTTTGTTATGTTGAGGTTCTTGCCCTCTATACCCATTTTGTTGAGAGTTTTTATCATGAATGGATGATGAATTTTGTCGAATACTTTTTCAGCATCGATGGAGATGATCATGTAGTTTTTGTCCTTCTTTTTGTTGATGTAGTGGATGATGTTGATGGATTTATTTTTACTTTTATTTATTTATTTTTAAATATAATTTATATTATTATCATTAATTTACAATTACATGTGCAATATTACGATTATTAAACTACCCCTTCATCAGGTCCCCCCCACCAACCCCATTACAATCACTGTCCATCAGCGTAGTGAGATGCTATAGAATCACTACTTGGCTTCTCTGAGTTGTACTGCCCTCCCCGTGCCCCCCCAACATTACATCTGCTAATCGTAATGCCCCTTTTTCCCTCTTATCCCTCCCTTCCCACCCATTTTCCCCAGTCCCTTTCCCTTTGGTAACTATTAGTCCGTTCTTGGGTTCTGTGAGTCTGCTGCTGTTTTGTTCCTTCAGTATTTTTTCTTTGTTCTTATACTCCACATATGAGTGAAATCATTTGATACTTGTCTTTTTCGGTTTGGCTTATTTCACTGAGCATAATACCCTCTAGCTCCATCCATGTTGTTGCAAATGGTAGGATTTGTTTTCTTCTTATGACTGAATAATATTCCATTGTGTATATGTACCACATCTTCTTTATATATTCATCTACTGATGGACACTTAGGTTGCTTCCACTGCTTGGCTATTGTAAATAGTGCTGCAATAAACATAGGGGTGCATCTGTCCTTTTCAAATTGGGCTGCTGCATTCTTAGGGTAAATTCCTGGGAGTGGAATTCCTGGGTCAAATGGTATTTCTATTTTGAGTTTTTTGAGGAACCTCCATACTGCTTTCCACAATGGTTGAACTAATTTGCAGTCCCACCAGCAGTGTAGGAGGGTTCCCTTTTCTTCACATCCTCGCCAACATTTGCTGTTGTTTGTCTTTTGGATGTTGGCCATCCTCACTGGTGTGAGGTGATATCTCATTGTGGTTTTAATCTGCATTTCTCTGATGATTAGCGATGTGGAGCATCTTTTCATGTGCCTGTTGGCCATCTGAATTTCTTTAGAGAAGTGTCTATTCATGTCCTCTGCCCATTTCTTAATTGGATTATTTGCTTTCTGTTTGTTAAGGTGCATGAGTTCTTTATATATTTTGGATGTCAACCCTTTATCAGATACGTTTTTTATGAATATATTCTCCCATACTGTAGGATGTCTTTTTGTTCTACTGATGGTGTCCTTTGCTGTACAGAAGCTTTTCAGCTTGATATAGTCCCACTTGTTCATTTTTGCTTTTGTTTCCCTTGCCCGGGAGATATGTTCATGAAGAAGTTGCTCATGTTTATGTCCAAGAGATTTTTGCCTATGTTTTTTTCTAAGACTTTTATGGTTTCATGACTTACATTCAGGTCTTTGATCCACCTTGAGTTTACCTTTGTGTATGGGGCTAGACAGTAGTCCAGTTTCATTCTCTTACATGTAGCTGTCCAGTTTTTCCAACACCAGCTGCTGAAGAGGCTGTCATCTCCCCATTGTATATCCAAGGCACTTTTATCAAATATTAATTGACTGTATATGTTTGGGTTAATGTTTGGATTTTCTATTCTGTTCCACTGGTCTGTGGGTCTGTTTTTGTGCCAATACCAAATTGTCTTGATTACTGTGGCTTTGTAGTAGAGCTTGAAGTCAGGGAGTGTAATTCCCCCTGTTTTATTCCTCCTTCTCAGGATTGCTTTGGCTATTCGGGGTCTTTTGTGGTTCCATATGAATTTTAGAATTATTTGTTCCAGTTCATTGAAGAAAGCTGTTGGTAGTTTGATAGGGATTGCATTGAATCTGTAGATTGCTTTAGGTAATATACCGATTTTGACAATATTTATTCTTCCTAGCCAAGAGCATGGGATGCATTTCCATTTGTTAGTGTCCTCTTTAATTTCTCTTAGGAGTGTCTTGTAGTTTTCAGAATACAGGTCTTTCACTTCCTTCATTAGGTTTATTCCTAGGTATTTTATTCTTTTTGATCCAGTTGTGAATGGAATTGTTTTTCAGATATCTCTTTCTGTTAGTTCATCATTAGTGTATAGGAAAGCAACAGATTTCTGTTTGTTAATTTTGTATCCTGCAACTTTGCTGAATTCAGATATTAGTTCTAGTAGTTTTGGAATGGAATCTTTAGGGTTTTTTATGTACAGAATCATGTCATCTGCAAATAGTGACAATTTGACTTCTTCTTTACCAATCTGGATGCCTTGTATGTCTTTCTTTTGTCTAATTGCTGTGGCTAGGACCTCCAGTACTATGTTGAATAACAGTGGAGAGAGTGGGCATCCCTGTCTTTTTCCCGATCTTAGATGAAAAGCTTTCAGCGTCTCGCCATTAAGTATGATGTTAGCTGTGGGTTTGTCATATATAGCCTTTATGATGTTGAGGTACTTGCCGTCTATACCCATTTTGTTGAGAGTTTTAATCAGGAATGTATGCTGAATTATGTCAAATGCTTTTTCAGCATCTATGGAGATGATGATGTGGTTTTTGTTCTTCTTTTTGTTGATGTGGTGGATGATGTTGATGGATTTTCGAATGTTGTACCATCCTTGCATCCCTGGGATGAATCCCACTTGATCATGGTGTATGATCCTCTTGATGTATTTTTGAATTCGTTTGCTAATATTTTGTTGAGTATTTTTGCATCTACGTTCATCAGGGATATTGGTCTGTAATTTTCTTTTTTGGTGAGGTCTTTTCCAGGTTTTGTTATTAGAGTGATGCTGGCTTCATAGAATGAGTTTGGAAGTATTCCCTCCTCTTCTATTTTTTGGAAAACTTTAAGGAGAATGGGTGTTATTTCTCCTCTATATGTCTGGTAGAATTCAGAGGTGAATCCATCAGGCCCAGGGGTTTTGTTCTTGGGTAGTTTTTTGATTACCAATTCGATTTCATCGCTGGTGATCGGTCTGTTTAGTTTTTCTGTTTCTTGCTTGGTGAGTCTTGGAACGTTGTATTTTTCTAAGAAGTTGTCCATTTCTTCTATGTTTTCCAGCTTGTTAGCATATAGATTCTCATAATAGTCTCTTATGATTCTTTGTATTTCTGTGGGGTCCATCGTGATTTTTCCTTTCTCATTTCTGATTGTGTTTATGTGTGTAGATTCTCTTTTTCTCTTAATGAGTCTGGCTAGGGGTTTGTCTATTTTGTTTATTTTTTCAAAGAACCAGCTCTTGGTTTTATTGATTTTTTTATTGTTTAATCTTCTCAATTTTATTTATTTCTTCTCTAATCTTTATTATGTCCCTCCGTCGGGCGACTTTGGGCCTGATTTGATCTTCTTTTTCCAATTTCAGTAATTGTGTCTTTAGACTATTCATTTAGGAATGTTCTTCTTTCTTTAAGTAGGCCTGGATTGCAATATACTTTCCTCTTAGAACTGCCTTTGCTGCGTCCCACAGAAGTTGTGGCTTTGTGTTGTTGCTGTCATTAGTCTCCATATATTCTTTGATTTCTGTTTTGATTTGGTCGTTAACCCATTGATTAATTAGGAGAGTGTTGTTAAGTCTCCATGTATTTGTGAGCCTTTTTGATTTCTTTCTAAAATTTATTTCTAGTTTTATACCTTGGTGATCTGAGAAGTTGGTTGGTAGGATTTCAATATTTTTGAAATTACTGAGGTTCTTTTTGTGGCCTAGTATGTGGTCTATTCTGGAAAATGTTCCATGTGCACTTGAGAAGAATGTGTATCCTGTTGCTTTTGGGTGTAGAGTTCTGTAGATGTCTGTTAGGTCCATCTGTTCTAGTGTGTTTTCAGTGCCTCTGTGTCTTTACTTATTTTCTGTCTGGTTGATCTGTCCTCTGGAGTGAGTGGTGTGTTGAAGTCTCCTAAGATGAATGCCTTGCTGTCTATTTCCTCCTTTAATTCTGTTAGTATTTGTCTCACATATGCTGGCGCTCCTGTGTTGGGTGCATATATATTTATAATGGTTATATCTTCTTGTTGGACTGACCCCTTTATCATTATGTAATGTCCTTCTTTATCTTTTGCTACTTTCTTCGTTTTGAAGTCTATTTTGTCTGATACAAGTACTGCAACACCTGCTTTTTTCTCTTTGTTGTTTGCATGAAATATCTTTTTCCATCCCTTCACTTTTAGTCTGTGTATATCTTTGGATTTGAGGTGAGTTTCTTGTAGGCAGCATATAGATGGGTCTTGCTTTTTTATCCATTCTGTTACTCTGTGTCTTTTGATTGGTTCATTCAGTCCATTTACATTTAGGGTGATTATTGATAGGTATGTACTTATTGCCATTGCTGGCTTTAGATTCGTGGTTACCAAGGGTTCAAGGGTTGCTTCTTTACTATCTAACAATCTAACTTAACTTTCTTGTTAAGTTATTGTAAACACAGTCTGATGTTTCTTTCTTTCTCTCCCTTCTTAATCCTCCTCCTCCATTCTTTCTATAATAGGTGTTTTATTCTTTGCCTTTAGTTAGTATTTGGATGGTCTGCTTTCTTTGCTATGATTTTATTTTCTCTGGTGACATCTTTTTAGCCTTAGGTGTGCTTCCATCTAGAGCAGTCCATTTAAGATATCCTGTAGTGGTGGTTTATGAGAGGCAAACTCTCTCAACTTTTGTTTATCTGGAAATTGTTTAATCCCTCCATCATATTTAAAGGATAATCATGCTGGATACAATATTCTTGGTTCGAGGCCCTTCTGTTTCATAACGTTAAATATATCATGCCCTTCTCTTCTGGCCTGTAAGGTTTCTGTTGAGAAGTCTGATGATAGTCTGATGGGTTTTCCTTTGTAGGTGATCTTTTTTCTCTCTCTAGCTGCCTTTAATACCCTGTCTTTATCTTTGATCTTTGCCATCTTAATTATTATGTGTCTTGGTGTTGTCTTCCTTGGGTCCCTTGTGTTGGGAGATCTATGAGCTTCGGTGGACTGCGAGACTACTTCCTTCCCCAGCGAGGGAAAGTTTTCAGCAATTATTTCTTCAAAGACACTTTCTATCCCTTTTTCTCTCTCTTCTTCCTCTGGTATTCCTATAATGCGAATATTGTTCCGTTTGGATTGGTCACACAGTTCTCTTAATATTCTTTCATTCCTAGAAATCCTTTTATCTCTCTCTGCCTCAGCTGCTCTGTACTCCTCTTCTCTGTTTTCTATTCCAGTAACAGTCTCTCGCATCTCATCCATTCTGCTGTTAAGCCCGTCGATCGCTTGTCTGATTTCTGTATTGTCTTTCCTCAGTTCCCTCACTTCCTCCCTCAGCTCTTGCACATTTCTCTGTAGGTCCATCAGCATGGTTATGACTTTTATTCTGAATTCTTTTTCAGGGAGGCTGTGCATTTCCATCCCTTCAGACTCCCTCTCTGGAGTTGTCTGGTTGATTTTGGTCTGAACCATATTCCTCTGTATTTTCATGGCTATATAATTGGTCACTGATAGTTGCCACGTATGTCAGCTGGGCTCTTTAAGACTTTAAAAAGAGAAGAAAAAAAAAGACAAAAAAAAGAAAGAAAGAAAGAAAGAAAGAAAAAAAAGGAAAAAGAAAGAAAAGAAAAAACAAAACAAAAAAAACAAAAAAAATGCCCACCGCACGTAGATTCTGTGGGAATGCTCTAGGTGGCGCTATTGCCCCACTATTCCACAGCTGTGACTGTGCCGCTCTGCAAGGCCCTTTATCGCTCGGGCAGGGGTGGGAACGAATAGGAGGCTGTTGATCTCAGTGAGAAGTGTTAAGTATGGCTACGCTTCCTCAGTCGCCAGCTAAGGCGTCTGAAACTCCCCAGGACTCCCAGCCTGCTGGGCTGAGTGTGCTGGGGCGATCCGGCTCCTCCGCTGGGCTCCTGTCTCTTTAAGACCGCTGAAGAAAGCGCGCGTTTTTTTTTTTTCCTTCCCGGGAGCCGGCTGCAAGCCCCCTGGCGCGTTCCCCGCTCAGATCCTGCCCCTCTGTCTCTCCAATCTCCGCTGCACTGCGCAATGTGGGTCAGCGCTCCCCGCGCAGATCACTGGGGCTGGCTACTTCGCGGGGTGCACTTCCACTCCCTCCCGGCTCTGAATCCTCTCCTCCCGCCGGTGCGCTGGGGTGGGGGAGGGCTCGGGTCCCGCCGGGTCGCGGCTCCGTGTCTTACCCGCCTCTTGGGGTGCCGAGTCCTCTCGGGTGTAGCTGCACGCTGTGCGGTTTCCTGTGTATTCTCGTCTCTCTTTTAGGAATAGATGTATTTTCTGTGTTTTCGTAGATAAATATAGTGTTGGGAGGAGATTTCTGCTGCCCTGCTCACACCGCCATCTTCCCGGAGGTCTTGATGGATTTTTTAATGTTGTACCATCCTTGCATCCCGGGAATAAATCCCACTTGATCATGATGGATGATCTTTTTGATGTATTTTTGAATTCGGTTTGCTAATATTTTGAGTATTTTTGCATCTATGTTCATCAGGGATATTGGTCCGTACTTTTATTTTTTGTGGTGGCCTTTCCTAGTTTTGGCCTTCTAGAATGAGTTTGGGAGTACAATTTAATCTTTTTGAATTTACTGCGGCTCTTTTTATGGCCTTGTATATGATCTATTCGTGAAAATGTTCCATGTGCACTTGAGAAGAATGCGTATCCTGTTGCTTTTGGATGGAGTGTTCTGTAGATGTCCATTAGGTCCATCTGTTCTAATATGTTGTTCGGTGCTGCTGTCTCTTCATTTATTTTCCGTCTGGTTGGTCTGTCCTTCAGAGTGAGTGGTGTGTTGAAGTCTCTCAAAATGAATGCATTGCATTCTGTTTCCCCCTTTAATTCTGTTAGTATTTGTTTCACATATGTAGGTGATCCTGTGTTGCGTGCATAGATATTTATAATAGTTATATCCTCTTGTTGGACTGACCCCTTTATCATAATGTAATGTCCTTGTTTGTCTCTTCTGACTTTCTTGGTTTTGAAGTCTATTTGTCTGCTACAACTACTGCAACTGCTGCCTTTTTCCTCCCTAATAGTTGCATGTAATATATTTTTCCATCCCTTTATTTACAGTCTGTGTATATCTTTGGGTTTGAAATGAGTCTCTTGTAGGCAGCATATAGATGGGTCTTGTTTTTTTTTCCATTCAGTGACTCTACATCTTTTGATTGGTGCATTCAGACCATTTGCATTTAGGGTGATTATCGATAGGTATGTACTTATTGCCATTGCACGCTTTAGATTCGTGGTTGCCAAAGGTTCAAGGGTAATTCCCTTACTATCAGTCTAATTTAACTCACTTTGTATGCTATTACAGACACAACATAAAGATTCTCTTTTTTTTCCTCCTCTTTCTTATTCCTCCATTCTTTGTATATTATGAATCACATTCTGTACCTTTTGTCTATCCCTTAGGTGACATCTATTTAGTCTTAGGAATACCTCTATCCATAGCAGTCCGTCCAAAATACACTGTAGAAGTGGTTTGTGGGAGGTAAATTCTCTCAGCTTTTGCTTATCTGAAAATTGTTTAATCCCTCCTTCAAATTTAAATGATAACCTTGCCAGGTAGAGTATTCTTGGTTCAAGGCCTTTTTGCTTGATTGCATTAAAGATATCATGCCACTACCTTCTGGCCTGTAAGGTGTCTATTGAGAAATCTGATGATACCCTGATGGGTTTTCCTTTGTATGTGATCTTTGTTCTCTCTCTAGCTGCTTTTAAAAGTCTGTCTTTATCCTTATCTTTGCCATTTTAGTTATTATATGTCTTGCTTTTGTCTTTCTTGGGTCCCTTGTCTTGGGATATCTGTGTATCTCCGTGGCTAGGAAAGACTATCTCTTTCCCTCTATTGGCGACGTTTTCATAAATTACCTCATCAGTGACACTTTCTATCCATTTTTCTCTCTTCTTCTTCTTCTGGTCCCCCTATTATGCAAATATTGTTCCGTTTGGATTGGTCACACAGTCCTCTCAATATTCTTTTATTCTTAGAGATTCTTTGATCTCTCTGTCCCTCAGCTTCTTTGTATTCCTCTTCTCTAATTTCTATTCCATATACCATCTCTTCTCCTACATCTAATCTGCTTTTAAATCTCTCTATTGTATGTTTCATTTCAGATATGGAATTTCTTAATGATTGAATATCTGTCTTAAATTCATTCCTGAGTTCTTGAATATTTTTCTATACCTCCATAAGCATGTTTATGATTTTTATTTTGAACTCTCTTTCAGGAAGATTGGTGAGTTCAGTTTCATTTGGCCCTTTTTCTGGGGTTTGTGAGATTTTGGTCTGAACCATGTTCTTTTGATGTTTCATATTTCTGTGTGGTGCCCTCTAGTGCCCCAAAGTTCCAGTCTCTGGAGCTGCTCAGCCCGTAAAGTGAGGTTGGGGATTGTAGGGGAGTGTATGTGGTGCCTGGCCGGAGGAAAGTTCTGTTTCCTTATTTCTGTCTGCCGTGCCTGTCTCCCATATCAGAGCCAGTGGGCCAAGCACACAGGTAAGCCTTTGTGCTTTGTGTCTCTAGCTGTTGTAGGTGGGGCCTCCCTCTAGTGCAGTGACTGCCGGTTTGCGAGCTGGTGCCATCAGGCCAGAAGGCAGGCTCAGCAGGCTGCGTATCACAGTGGGGGCCTCGGAGCTGAGTAGTCAGCCAGGGGGATGGAGCACCTGAATCTCCTCAAAGTTTCCAATCTGCTGGGCTGAGTGCACCTGGACAACCTTGTCCCCCTATCCCTTGTCCCACAGAGCAAGCTCCGTGTAAACCACACCACTTCAGCAGCCCTCTTGCTGCTAGGAACCCTGTCAGACCGCCTGCCTTTCCCTTTTCCCAGAGTGGCCAGGTGTGGATCCCATCCTCCACAAATGGCCAAAATCTGTCTCTTGAGCACTCCACCTGTCCCAGCTCCCCATCCTCCAGAGCACCACACAATGTAAGTTTCTGCTCAAAAAGCAGATCTCCAGGGCTAGGTGTTCAGCAGTCCCAGGCTTTCTCCCCCTCCCTGCTCCATTTCTCTTCTTCCTGCTGGTGAGCTGGGGTGGGGGAAGGGCTCGGATCCAGCCGGAACAAGGCTTTCGTACGTTACCCTGTTTCATGAAGTCTGTATGCAGCACTGGTGTAGCCTTCTTTCCTGTTGCTGTTTTCGCACCAATTGTATTAACTATATTTTCACACTATATGTCATTTTGGGAGGAATTCTCTGTCTCACCTCTCACGCCACCATCTTGGATCCCAACTCCTCTTCTAGAGATTTTTAAACATAAAACTATGTAGTGTTGAGGTTTGAAACTGACTCTGTTTCTCTGACATGGATAAGTGAAAGCCAATGTACTTGTCCCATACTGACATCACACTGGGGAGCCTGGCAGAGCCAATCCTGAATCCCCTTGGAGGTATACATAGTATGAATTCATTACCTTCATTATTTCCCACAGGTCAAATCAGCCAAATATGAACTGTAAAACCTGTATAATTTTAAATTATAAAACACACTACCATGCATGATTGTCAATAAATAAACTGCTGATTCTGACCACCAAGGACTTTAGGTATTAAATTATTCAGATAAAAATATATAGGAAATACCCTTAATAGTTTAGAAAATAAAAGATGGAATTAAAATCTTAACAAGGATGTTAAAAATAACCTAGCAGATACAAAAAGGAAGAGAATGTCTCATAATAAAAAATAAAATCATTGAAATTTGAAGCTCAAGTAATGGCTTAAATGAGGAATCAGCAAATTTTGGATTATAGGATGGCTGCCTATTTCTGTAAAGAAAGTGTACTGGAACACAACACATGCTAGTGTTTTTGTATTGTCTCTGGCTTCATTTACACTACAACTGCAGAACTGAATACTTGCAACTATGCCTGTATGTCTAAAAGCCTAAGATAATTACTGCCTAGTCCCCTAAAAAAAAAAAGCACACCAATATCTGATTTAAACAGATTATACATACATAAAATACAATAAAAGTTTAAATTGAAGTTATAGCTTATGGAAACACATAGTATATGGGATGGAGACAAGGAATTTTAAGATACAAAAGTTTAGAAGACTTTTAATAAAGTATGGGATGGTTTAACATTAGTGGTCAGCAACCTTCTGTAAAAGGGTAGGTAATAAATATTTTAAGGCCATATGTTCTCTGTCACAAGTCCTCTCCTGCTATTGTAGTGAATATATGCCCATAAAGCATATGTGAATGAATAAACAATGCTGTGCTCCAACAAAACTTGATTTACAAACATAAGCAGAAGGCTGTATATGGTCTGTGGACAATAGTTTGCTGATTTCTAATATAACATATATTGAATTGGGGTTTCAAAAAGGAGAGGTTAAAATAAGTGAAAAGCATTATTTGAAGAGATGTTTGAGATTTTTCTAGAGTTGATTAGAATACCATGAATCAGAATCAAAAAGCAAAGAATCTTAAGGATAAACAAAGAAATGAACATTTTAGTTAATTGAAGAATATCTAGGACAAGAGGGGATCTAATGCATAGCCAAGAAGAAAATACATATGACCTCATATTAATGATAATTAGACTGACAGGCAGCTTACCAGCAGCAGCAATGGAAACCATAAGACACTGGAATAATACTTCAGAGCTGGGAAAAAGGAATTGTCAACAGAATTTTATACCAATGGAATGTATCAGTTCTAAATGAGGGCAAGGTAATGTCAGTGCATATGGGAAGAAAGCACCACTGAATATATTCATGCCTCAATAAAAGGAATGACGAAAATGGCAAAAATTGTCAAAATCAGCATTTTCAGAACTCTGGAAATTAACCAAAGGTTAGCAACAACCCAAGGGAAGAATTTGTTCAAGAAAAAAATTGCTAAATCTTGGTAAGACTATTGAGCTTTGCAGCATTTAAACTATCCCTAGTCCCATCCTATATTCTCCAGTTTAGTGGTAGCTTTGAAAAATAACAGCCCTTATCAGTATGAAATCCAGCAGCCTGGCAGGCACTGGAGGGAACAAAATGGGGCTGGAACTCTTTCAAATCTTCATTCTCAAAGAATTGTTATTTTACCTATCTGGTGTTTCAAAGACTCCATGTTCCAGGATGTCTATATTTAAACTGATTTATATCTCTTCATGTGCAAAAGCCTTTTTCCTACAGGTGTTTATAAGAAAAGAAGAAGAATTACAAATAAATATTTAACTTTGAAGTTGCCTGAGGCAGTGGATAATATTTGAGGCAAACAATAAGCCAAGCAAAAAGTTTAAAACTTGGAAAATGAGATATCCATACAGGCTTTGAAAAGCTCAGATATATCTCTGGGAACATGAATGTGAAGGGCTATGTCCATGCTCAGGAAATACCTAAGAAAGACTAAAGTCTCACCCCTGGTTGGCCATGAGGCTTTGTGCTAGCAGAAGTGAAGGCTAAGGCAAAGCTGTCAACTGCCTGTCTGAATGTTGAAGACATGTCATGGCTCCACACAGAGGCCCTAGAAAAATACTGGAAGAATTTCTGGTTCCATACTTTCAAGGAAATCTCTGTTGAATCATTAACTGAGTACTGAATGAACAGAACAGAGACTTCCCCAGCCACACATGACAAAGAATATAGACTTAACAAAACTCACTCCAGAAGGTCACTAGACAAATAACAAGAACAATTAGAAGTAGTAATAACCTTGGGGAGGGGAGATAATTTGATATATAGTCACTTCTTATATTATTTAAAATGTCCAATTTTATGGAAAAAGTATGAGACATGTAAGGAAACAAGAAACTATGGCCCATACATGGGTATGGGTGAACCAGTCAATAGAAACTGTTCCTGGGGAAGTCTAGACATTGGACTGACTAGATGAAGATTTTAAATCAGCTGTTTTAATACATTCAAAGAAAAGAAACCATGTCTAAAGGAAACTTTGAGAATGATGTCTCATCAAATAGAGAACATAAGTTGAGATATAAATTACGAGAATGAGCCAAACAAATTCTGGTGCTGAAAAGTACAGTAACTGAAAAGAAAACTTACTCAAAGGGGTGAACAACAGATTTAAGTAGGAAAAAGAAAAAATCAGTGACTTGAGAAGAGGTTAGTTAAGATTATCTAGTCTGAACTAGATAGAAATGAAAAGAGAAAAGTTGACATTTTCATATATGCACAGAACACCATCAAGTGCACAAATATACACAGGGTGGGAATGTAGGAGAGGAGAGAGATAGAAAGGACCAGACAAA
Organism: Smutsia gigantea; assembly: GCA_032199065.1. Lineage (NCBI taxonomy): Eukaryota > Metazoa > Chordata > Mammalia > Pholidota > Manidae > Smutsia > Smutsia gigantea. The sequence continues at coordinate 14,508 of JAVSCE010001054.1, read as the reverse complement.
AATACTTGAAGAAATAAAGGCCAGAAACTTCCCAAATCTGAGGAAAGTCATGAAGACATATATCAAAGAAGCTCAACAAGCTCCAAGGGGTGAATCTTGAAGAGATCCACACCAAGATACATTATAGTCTAATTGTTAAAAACAAAATACAAAGAAAAAAAATTGAAAGCAGTAAGAAAAAAATAACTTACCATGCGGAACACATCCTCAATAAGATTAACAACTGGTTTACCATTAGAAATCATGGAGGCAAGAAGGCAGAGGGATGACAAATTTAATGTTCCAAGAGAAAAAAAATTGTCAGCCAAGAATTCTATATCCAGCAAAACGATCCTTCACAAAATGAAGAAAATATGAACTTCCCAGGAAAGTGCTCCATAGACCTCCAGCTGCCTGCCGGACCCCTTGGAGCAGCCTCACCAGGACACATAGAATTCACTCCTGTGGCCCCAAGCTACCTCACCAGCATGCCTCCTGCTGCCGCTCACTAGGACTTCCCAAAGAAATGTCCCCTTGACTTCCAGAAAGGGCAAAACCACTAAGACTTACAGTCTATCCAGCCGACATTCCTACATAAGGCCATTCCTTCAAGAATTGGAGAGGTAGCCAATATAATTCACACAAATAAACAAAGGAAGTCAAACAAAATAAAGGGGCAGAGGAATATGCTTCAAATGAAAGAACAAGGCAAAACTTTAGAAAAAAACTAAATGAAAGACAGTAAGCAATCTACCTGTTAAAGAGTTCAAATTAATGGTTTTAAAAATGCTCACTGGACTTGGGAAAAGTATGGATGAACTCAGGAAGGACTTCGACAAAGAGATAGGGAATATTAAAAAGGCCAATTCTGAGTTTGAGTTGAATACAAACTGATATGAAAAATACACTAGGGGAATAAACAGATAAAAGCATGCAGAAGAATGGATAATGGAAAACATTCAAGCTGAACAATAGAAATTTTTAAAAATTACAAGAATAAAATTAAATGAGAATAGGTTAAGTGAATTTGAAACATCAAAGGTAATAAAATAAGATTATGAGTCTCAGAAGAGAGAGAGAAAGGGGTGGAAAACTTATTTAAAGAAATAATAGCTGAAAGCTTCCCTATCCTGGGAAAGGAAATAGACATCAGTGTCCAGGAATCATAGACAGCCCAAACAATATGAACCCAAGGAAGACAACACCACATCAAATAATAATTAAAATCTCGAAGACCAAAGACAAAGAATCATAAAAGCAAAAAGTCATATTCAAGGGAAACCCCATAAGACTATCAGCTGATTTTTCAGCAGAAACTTTGAAAGCAGAAAAGAGTGGTATGATATATTCAAAGTGCTGAAAAGAAAAAAATAAATTGTAATGAAAAATACCCTTCCCACTAAGGTAATCATTCAGAACTGAAGGCAAGATAATATGTTAAAGGAGTTCACCACTAATAAACTGGTCTTACAAGAAATGTTTAAGGGACTTTAAGAGTAAAAGAAAGGCCATAACTAGAAGCAATAAAATTATAAAGGGGAAAAATTTCACTGGTAAAATCAAATATATAGTAAAAGCTAATATGAAGGTTAAAAGACAAAACTGGTTAAATTATTTCAAAAAATTAAGGGAATGAAAGATGTAAAATAAAACATATTCATAAAACATGTAAGAGGGGAAATAAAAAATGTAGTGCTGATAGAGTGCATTTGAACTTAAGCAACCACCAACTTAACATAGACCTCTATATATGTAGGGTGTCATATATGAAATTTAAGGTAACCACAAATGAAAAAAAATGATTATACACACACAAAAACAGAAAGGAATCTACTCATAATACTAAAAAAAAAAATCATGCACAGTAGAAGACAGGAAATGAAGAAGAAAAGATTAGAAAACAACTCCTAAAACAACCATAAAACATTTAACAGAATGACACTATGTATATTACAATCAATAATTCCTTTAAATGCAAATGGACAAAAATGTTCTGATCATAAGACAGAAGGCAGCTGAATGAATAAAAAACAAGAACCGTCTATATACTGCCTACAAGAGACTCACTTCAGACCTAAAAACACACCAACTGAAAGTGAAGAGATGGAAAAATATATTCCATGAAAATGGAAAAGAAAAAAAGGATCATTCACCACAACCAAGTAGGAATTTTTCCAGGGATACAAGGATGGTTCCCTCTCCACAAATCAATAAATGTAATACATGGCATTAACAAAAAGAAAGAAAAATCATATGATCATCTCAATAGATGCTAAAAGAGCATTTGACAAATTCAACATCCATTCATGATAAAAGCTATCAACAATGTGGATATAGAGGTAATATCTCAACATAATTAAGATTATATATGACAAACCCACAGCTAACTTCATACTCAGTGGTGAATAGCTGTAATTTTTCCTCTAAGAACAGGAAAAATACAAGGTTGCCCACTCTTATAATGTTCATTCAACATAGTACTAGAAATACTAGTTACAGCCACCAGACAAGAAGACGAAATAAAAAGCATCCAAATGAATAAGGAGGGAGTGAAATTCTAACTATTTGCATATGGTATGATAATATACATAGAAAACACTAAAGACCCCACCAAGACTATTATAACAAATAAATGAGTTCAGTAAACTTGCAGGATACAAAATCAACATACAGAAATCAGTTGCATTTCCATGTACTAATTAATAATGAACCAACAGAAAGAGAAATCAAGAAAACAATCCTACTTACATTTGCATCAAGAATAAAATATCTAAGAATAAATTTGACTAGGGAGATAAATGTCCTATACACAATAAACTATAAGACATTAATAAAAGAATTTGAAGATGACACAAAAAAATGGAAAGATATTCAATGTTCATTGCCAGGAAGAATTAATATTCTTAAATTGAACATATAATCCAAAGCCACCTACAGATTGAATGCAATCCCTATCAAAACACCAATGCCATTTTTCACTGTTGAATGAATAATCCTAAAATTTATATGAAACCACAAAAGACCACACATAACAAAATCAATCTTGAGAAATAATAAAGCTGTATCACAATCCCAGTTTTCAAACAGTAACACAAAGCTATAGTAATCAAAACAGTGTGGTACTGGTGCAAAAATAGGCACATCAATCAATGGAATATAATTGAGAGTCCAGAAAGAAACCCATGCTTACATGACAAAGGAGAAAAAAAAAGTGTAAAAGATAGTCTCCTCAATAAATGATGTTGGGAAACTGAACAGCTACATACAAAAGAATGAATTTGGACTTCTACCTTACACCATACACAAAAATAAACTCAAAATGAATTAAAGACCTAAATATAAAACTTGAAACCATAAAACTCCTAAAAGAAAACATAGGCAGTAAATTCTTGATCAACATTAGTAATTTTCTTCTGGATTTGTCTCCCCAGGCAAGGGAACCAAAAACAAAAATAAACAAGTGGGAATAACTTGAACTGAAAATCTTCTGCACAGTGAAGGAAACCATAATTAAAACAAGAAGGCAACCTACCAAATGTGAGAATATATTTGGAAATTATATAACTGACAAGGGGTTAATATCCAAAATATATAAAGAATACATACAACTCAACACCAATCATCATCATCATCACCATCATCATCTGATTTTAAAAATGGACACAGGGAGAGAGATTCAAGATGGCGGTGTGAGTGGTGAGACAGAGAACTCCTCCCAAAACCACAGATAGTGTGAAAATATAGTTAATACAATTAGCCCTAAAACAGCAACAGGAAAGAAGGTTGCACCAGACTGCATACAGAACTCACGAACAGAGAAGACCTCACAAAACAAGGTAACGTATGAAAGCCTTCATCCGGTGGGACCAGAGCCCATCCCCCACCCCAGCTCACCAAGAGGAGGAAGAGGAATGGAGTGGGGGAGGGTGTGGAAGCCTGGGACTGCTGAGCACCTAGCCCTGAAGGTCTACTTTGGCAGCAGAAATCTACATTCTGTGGTGCTCTGGAGGACGGGGAGCTGGGACAGGCAGAGTGCTTGAGAGACAGATTCCGGCCATTTGTGGAGGATGGGATCCACACCGGGCTGCTCTGAAACAAGGGAAAGGCAGGCAGTCTGAGAGGATTTCTAGCAGTGAGAGGGCTACTGAAGGCATGGGGTATGCATGAAGCTTGCTGCGTGGGAGAAGAGAGAGGGGGACAAGGTTGTCTGGTGCACTCTGCCCAGCAGAATGGAAACTTAGGGAGCTTTAGGTGCTCCATTGCCCTGGCTGGCTAATCAGCTCCAAGGACACCACTGTGATACACAGCCTGCTGAGCCTTCCTCCTGGCCTGACAGCACCAGCTTGCAAACTGGCAGTCAGTGCACTGGCATCAGACCAGACAGAGAGAGAGGCCTCACCTACAACAGCTAGAGATGCCAAGCACAGAGGCTTACACCTGTGTGATCGGCCCAATGGCTCTGATACAGGAGACAGGCAGGGCAGAGAGGAAACAGGAAAAAGATCTTTCCTGCACTGCGGCACCAGTTCAGCTCCCCTATGACCCCCAACCTCACTCAAGGGGCTGAGCAGCTCCAGAGAATGGAGGTTCTGAGCAATAGATGGCACCACACAGAAATATGAAACATCAAAAGAACATGGTACAGACCAAAATCTCACAAACCCAAGAAAAAGGGCCAAATGAAACTGAACTCACCAATCTTTCTGAAAGAGAGTTCAAAATAAAAATCATAAACATGCTTATGCAGGTACAGAAAAACATTCAACAACTCAGGACCAAATTTAAGATGGAGATTCAATCATTAAGAAATTCCATATCTGAAATAAAACATACAATGGAGGAATTCAAAAGCAGATTAGATGTAGGAGAAGGACGATAAATGGAATAGAAATTAGAGAAGAGGAATACAAAGGAGCTGAGGCACAAAGAGAAAAAAGAATCTCTAAGAATGAAAGAATATTGAGAGAACTGTGTGACCAATCCAAAAGGAACAATATTCGCATTATAGGGGTACCAGAAGAAGAAGAGAGTCAAAAAGGGTAGAAAGTGTCTTTGAGGAGGTAATTGCTGGAAACTGCCCCAATTTGGGGAAGGAGATAGTCTCTCAAGCCATGGAGGTGCACAGATATCCCAACACAAGGGACCCAAGGAAGACAACATCAAGACATATAATAATTAAAATGGCAAAGATCAAGGATAAAGACACTTTTAAAAGCAGGTAGAGAGAGAAAAAAGATCACATACAAAGGAATACCCATCAGGATATCATCAGATTTCTCAACAGAAACCTTACAGGCCTGAAGGGAGTGTCATGATATATTTAATGCAGTGAAGCAGAAGGCCCTTGAACCAAGAATACTCCACACAGCAAGGTTATCATTTAAATTTGAAGGAGGGATTAAACAATTTTCAGATAAGCAAAAGCTGAGAGAATTTACCTCCCACAAACCACTTCTACAGTGCATTTTGGAGGGACTGCTATAGATGGAAGTATTGCTAAGACTAAATAGATGTCACCCAAGTGATAGACAAATGGTATAGAATATGATTCCTTACATCCAAAGAATGGAGGAGGAAGAAAAAAAAGAATCTTTAGGTTGTGTTTGTAATAACATACAAAGTGAGTTAAATTAGACAGTTAGATAGTAAGGCAATTACCCTTGAACCTTTGGTAACCACGAATCTAAAGCCTGCAATGGCAATAAGTACATACCTATCAATAATCACTCTAAATGCAAATGGTCTGAATGCACCAATCAAAAGATGTATAGTCACTGAATAGATAAAAAAACAAGACCCATCTATATGCTGCCTACAAGAGATGCACTTCAAACCCAAAGATATACACAGACTGAAAGTAAAAGTATGGAAAAAGATATTTCATGCAACTAATAGGCAGAAAAATGCAGGAGTTGCACTACTTGTTTAAGAAAAAATAGACTTCAAAACAAAGAAAGTCACAAGAGACAAAAAAGGAGATTACATAATAATAAAGGGGTCAGTCCAACAAGAGGATGTAACTATTATAAACATCTATGCACCCAACACAGGATCACCTACATATGTGAAACAAACACTAACAGAATTAAAGGGGGAAATAGAATGCAATGCATTCATTTTGGGAGACTTCAACACATCACTCACTCAGAAGGACAGATCAACCAGACAGAAAGTAAAATAGACAGCAGCACTGAACAACGTATTAGAACAGATGGACCTAATGGACATCTACAGAACGTTCCATCCAAAAGCAACAGGATACACATTCTTCTCAAGTGCACATGGGACATTTTCACGAATAGATCATATACTAGGTCATAAAAAGAGCCTCAGTAAATTCAAAAAGATTGAAATTGTTATCAACCAGCTTCTCAGATCACAAAGGTATGAAACTAGAATTAAATTACTCAAAGAAAATGAAAAGGCCTGCAAACACATGGAGACTTAATAACATACTCCTAAGTAATCAATGGATCAATGACCAAATAAAAACAGAGATGAAGCAATATATGGAGACAAATGATGACAATAATTCAACACCACAAAATCTGTGGGACACAGCAAAGGCTGTGCTAAGAGGGAAATATATTGCAATACAGGCCTACCTCAGGAAAGAAGAACAATCCCAAATGAACAGTCTAAACTTAAAATTAATGAAACTAGAAAAGGAAGAACAAATGAGGCCCAAAGGAGGGACATAATAAAGATTAGAGCAGAAATAAATAAAATTGAGGAGACTAAAACAATAGAAAGAATCAATGAAAGCAGGAGCTGGTTCTTTCAGAAAATAAACAAAATAGATAAACCCATACCCAGACTTATCAAGAAAAAAAGAGAGTCTACACATATAAACAGAATCAGAAATGAGAAAGGAAAAATCACTACGGACACCACAGAAATACAAAGAATTATGAGAGAATACTATAAAAAAAAATATGCTAACAAACTGGATAACCTAGAAGAAATGGACAACTTTCTAGAAAAATACAACCTTCCAAGGCTGACACAGGAAGAAACAGGAAATCTGAATAAACCAATTACCAGCAAAGAAATTGAATTGGTAACAAAAAAACTGCCTAAGAACAAAACTCCTGAACCAGATGGTTTTGCTGCTGAATTTTATCAAACATTTAGTGAAGACCTAATACCCATCCTCCTTAAAGTTTTCCAAAAAGTAGAAGAGGAGGGAATACTCCCAAACTCATTCTACGAGGCCAAAACTAGGAAAGGCCACCACAAAAAATAAAAGTACGGACCAATATCCCTGATGAACATAGATGCAAAAATACTCAACAAAATATTAGCAAACCGAATTCAAAAATACATCAAAAAGTCATCTATCATGATCAAGTGGGATTCATCCCAGGGATGCAAGGATGGTACAACATTAAAAAATCCATCAACATCATCCACCACATCAACAAAAAGAAGGACAAAAACCACATGATCACCTCCATAGATGCTGAAAAAGCATTCGACAATATTCAACATCCATTCATGATAAAAACTCTCAACAAAATGGGTATAGAGGGCAAGAACCTCAACATAATAAAGGCCCTATATGACAACCCACAGCCAACATACTTAACAGTGAGAGGCTGAAAGCTTTTCCTTTAAGATCGGGAACAAGACAAGGATGCCCACTCTCCCCGCTTCTATTCAACGTAGTTCTAGTCGTCCAAGCCACAGCAATCAGACAACACAAAGAAATAAAAAGCATCCAGATTGGTAAGGAAGAAGTCAAACTGTCCCTGTTAGCAGATGACATGATAGTGTACATAAAAAACCCTAAAGAATCCACTCCAAAATTACTAGATCTAATATCTGTATTCAGTAAAGTTGCGGGATACAAAATTAATACACAGAAATCTGTTGCATTCCTATACACTAACTGTGAACTAGCAGTAAGGGAAATCAGGAAAACAATTCCATTCACAATTGCATCAAAAATAATAAAATACCTAGGAATAAACCTAACCAAAGAAGTGAAAGACCTATACTCTGAAAACTACAAGACACTCATGAGAGAAATTAAAGAGGATATCAATAAATGGAAACACATCCCATGTTCATGAATAGGAAGAATTAATATTGTCAAAATGGCCATCCTGCCTAGGGCAATCTACAGATTCAGTGTCATCCCTATCAAAATACCAACAGCATTCTTCAATGAACTAGATCAAATAGTTCTAAAATTCATATGGAACCACAAAAGACCCTGAATAGCCAAAGCAATCCTGAGAAGGAAGAATAAAGTGGGGTGAATTATGCTCCCTGACTTCAAGCTCTACTACAAAGCCACGGTAATCAAGACAATTTGGTACTGGCACAAGAATAGACCTGTAGACCAATGGAACAGACTACAGAGCCCTGATATAACCCCAAGCATATATGGTCAGTTAATATATGATAAAGGAGCCATGGATATACAATGGGGAAATGACAGCCTCTTTAACAGCTGGTGTTGGCAAAACTGGACAGCTAAATGAAATAGAATGAAACTGGATTATTGTTTAACCCCATACAAAAAAGTAAACTCAAAATGGATCAAAGACCTGAATGTAAGTCATGAAAGCATAAAACTCTTGGAAAAAAACATGGGCAAAAATCTCTTGGACATAAATACGAGCAACTTCTTCATGAATATATCTCCATGGGCAAGGCAAACAAAAGTAAAAATGAACAAGTGGGACTATATCAAACTAAGAAGCTTCTGTACAGCAAAGGACACCATTAATAGAACAAAAAGACATCCTACAGTATGGGAGAATATATTCATAAATGACATATCTGATAAGGGGTGACATTCAAATTATATAAAGAGCTCATGCACCTCAACAAACAAAAAGCAAATAAGCCAGTTAAAAATGGGCAGAGGTGCTGAACAGACACTTCTCCAAAGAAGAAATTCAGATGACTAACAGGCACATGCAAAGATGCTCCACATTGCTAATCATCAGAGAAATGCAAATTAAAAGTATAATGAGATATCACCTCACACCAGTTAGGATGGCCGCCATCCAAATGATAAACAACAACAAATGTTGGTGAGGATGTGGAGAAAGGGGAACCCTCCTATAATGCTGGTGGGAATGTAAGCTAGTTCACCCATTGTGGAAAGCAGTGTAGAAGTTCCTCAAAAAATTCAAAATTGAAATATCATTTGTCCCAGGAATTCCACTCCTAGGAATTTACCCTAAGAAGGCAGCAACCCAGTTCAAAAAGACATATGCACCCCTATGTTTATCGCAGCACTATTTACAATAGCTAAGAAATGGAAGCAACCCAAGAGTCCATCAGTAGATGAATGGATAAAGAAGAGGTGGTACATATACACAATGGAATAATATTTAGCCATTAGAAGAAAACAAATCCTACCATTTGCAACAACATGGATGGAGCTAGAGGGTATTATGCTCAGTGAAATAAGTCAGGTGGAGAAAGATAAGTATCAAATAATTTCACTCATTTGTGGAGTATAAGAACAAAGAAAAAACTGAAGGAACAAAACAGCAGCAGACTCACAGAACCCAAGAATGGACTAAAAGTTACTGAAGGGAAAGAAACTGGGGAAGATGAGTGGGGAGAGAGGGATAAGGGGGAAAAAGCGGTATTACGATTAGGAGACATAATGTAGTGGGGGTGGGGGCATACGGTGAAGGCAGTATAGCACAGAGAAGACAAGTAGTGATTCTATAGCATCTTACTACGCTGATTGACAGTGACTGTAATGGGGTATGTGGTGGGGACTTGATAATAGGGGAATCCAGTAACCATAATATTGCTCATGTAATTGTACATTAATAATAGCAAAATTTTTTAAAATGGACAGGGGCAATGAATATACATTTCCCAAAGAATCCATAAAGATGGCCAACAGACACATGAAAGATACTCAACATAACAATCTTTGGAGAAAAATCCAAACCACAATGAAAGATCACCTCACACTAGATATCGAGTAAATCATATCACACTACATATGGCTAGTATCAACAAGAGAAGAAATAACAAATGTGAAGATGTAAATAAAAGGGAACCCTCAGGCATTGTGGTTTGGAATGTTGGGAATGTTGTTGGCCCCTATGGAAAGCAGTATGGAAATTCATAAATAAATTAAAAATAGAAATACTCTATGACCCCATAATTCCACTTCGGGGAATTTACCCAAAGAAAACAAAGTCACTAATTTGAAAAGATATGCATCCCTATGTTTGTTGCAGTATTCTCTACCATAGACAAGGTATGGAAGCAACGTAACTGTCCATTGATAGAAGAATGGAGTAAGGAGATGTGGTACTTATGCACAATGGAATATTAATCATCAGAAAAAATGAAATCTTGCTATTTGTGACAACAGGAGGGGCCAGAGGGTATTATGCTAAGTGAAATAATTCAGACAGAGAAAGACAAATACTACTTGACTTATATGTGGAATATAAAAAATAAATGGACAAAAAATCAAAACAGAAATAAACATGAAGAACACAAAAAGAAGCTGGTGGTTTCCATATGGGGAGAGGGTCATGGATGGTCAAAGTAGTCTAATGGGACAGAGAGATACAAACTTCCAATTATGAAGTAAATTACTCATTAGGATGAAAGTACAGCATGGAGAATATATTCAATAATATTTTAATGTCTTTGTGTGGTGACCGATGTTAACTGCACTTACTGTGGTGAGCACTTTGTAATGTATATAATTGTTGAATCACTGTGTTGTCCACCTAAAAGCAATATAATATATATCAACTATACTTCAATTTAAAAAGTGAAAGACTATAACTCATTCCTGGATAAACAAATACTGAGAGAATATGTGGCTCTTAGACCTGCCTTTTAAGAAATACTAATGGGAGTCCTCCAGGCTGAACTTAAAGCACACTAGACAGTTACTAGAGTCTATATGAAGAATAAAGAGGATTAATACAGATTACTACAGAAGTAACTAAAAAAGAAACTATAAATGTATTTCTTGTATGTAACTTTCCTATCTGATTTAAAAGACAATTGCATAAATCAGTAGTTATATATCTATGTTGGTGGGCATACAAAACATAAGGATGTAATTAAATGACCCGGTAGTGCATAGGAGTTGGGGGGAGTAGAGCTGTATAAATGCAAAGTTTTTATATACTATTGAAATTACATTGGTATTAATCCAAACTAGGTTGTCATAAATTAAGGAGTTACCTGTGACTTCCAGGTTATAAGAAAGAAAATAACTGAAATTATGTAGGAAAAGAAATGACAAAGAAATTAGGTAAAGTTAGGAAATATTCATTTAACACGAAATGGTAGTAATTGAGGAATAGAATAGCAAAAAGGACATAAGATGTATCCCAAAAAAACAAAATCAAAGACATAAGTCCTACTCTCTTGGTAACTATATTAAATATAAATGAATTAAATTCTCCAATCTAAAGGCAGAGACTGGCTGAATGGATTTAAAACAAAAAAAAAAACATGATTCAGCAATACACTATCTACAAGAGACACACTTTAGATTAAGATAGAAAAACAGATTGCAAGTAAAAGGATACAAGGAAATATACCAACAAAGAGTAACCAAAAAGCTGAAGTGGCTATACTAATATTAAACAAAATACCCCAGCTTTGCAAGGTTGCTTCAAAAAATGAAAATCAATAAATGTAAAACACAATATTAGTAGGAAAAGAAGGAAACACATCATCATCTCAAGAGTCTTAAAAAGCATTTAATAAAACCTAACAATCTCATGATTTTTAAAAAATGATTTCTCAACAAACTAGAAATAGAAGGGAAGTTCCTCAGTTGAACAAAGGGCATCTACAAAAACTCAACCAACATCATACTTAATGCTGAAAGACTGACAGCTTTCTCTTTAAGTTCAGGAATAAGACAGAATGTCTGCTCTTATTACTCCTATTCAACAAATTCAACGTGAGCTTCTAGCTAGAGCAAGCAGGCATGAAGAGGGAATGAAAGGCAATCTGATTGGAAAGGAAGAAGTAAAACCCTGTATTTGCAGATGCCATGAGCTTCATATAGAAAACTCTTAAGAAACATACTAAAACTTTTTTAGAGATAATAAACTAGTTCAGCAAGGTTGCAGGATAGATGAATATTTAAAAATCAATTTTATTTTTATTTGCTAGCCATCAATAATTCAGAAGCGAAATTAAAAAACAATTTGATTTGTCTTTTAATTGACTGGGGTTGAACCAAGGGACCCTCTGGTGAGCTTTCTTCTGTACAGCTGCCAAAGAAGTGGGCAGTGGAAAGCCCACAGCAGCCAATCCTCCCAGCATCTGGAGGAACTTGCTAAAGCCTTTACTATGCAAATGGGCTGCAAATATTTTTCTGAAAAGAGCCAGGTAAGAAATATTTCAGGTCTAGCCAGCATCCAGGTTTGTGCAGCAACTACTCAGCTTTGCACTTATAGCATGAACATAACTATAGACAGTGTGTAAGGGAATGGCTATGGTTATATTACATTAAAACTGCATTTAAAAACAGATTGGGAGCCAGATCTGGCTCAAAGTTTTCCCCTCGCTGCTCTACCCTTAGAATATAAAACTCTACAGAAAAGGAGAGCGGTTCCCTGCAGTGTGGGAAGAGGTGAATGTAAGACAGAAGGAACAGGCAGGTGTGTCTGGGCTGCTGCCAGCAATGTAGGTCTTGGACTGGGGGATGGTTACCTGGGAAGTGAGTTTATAATACTTTGTTGTACTGTGCATATGTTTGATTACTCTTCTACGTGTATTATATTTCACAATATAAACCAAATGCACAAACGAAAAGAACTGATAGCTATGCACAATCAAAGTCATTTCAAGACTTCCGGGAAGATGGCGGTGTGAGCAGGGCGGCAGAAATCTCCTCCCAACGCTATATTTATCTACAAAAACACAGAAAATACATCTATTCCTAAAAGAGAGACGAGAATACACAGGAAAGCGCACAGCGTGCAGCTACACCCGAGAGGACTCGGCACCCTAAGAGGCGGGTAAGATACGGAGCCGCGACCCGGGGGGACCCGAGCACTCCCCCACCCCAGCGCACTGGCGGGAGGAGAGGATTCAGAGCCGGGAGAGAGTGGAAGTGCACCCCGCGAAGTAGCCAGCCCCGGTGATGTGCGCGGGGAGCGCTGACCCACATCGCACAGTGCATAGGAGATTGGAGAGACAGAGGGGCAGGATCTGAGCGGGGAACGCGCCAGGGTGCTTGCAGCCGGCTCCCGGGAAGGAAAAAAAAAAAGCGCGCGCTTTCTTCAGCGGTCTTAAAGAGACAGGAGCCCAGCGGAGGAGCCGGATCGCCCCAGCACACTCAGCCCAGCAGGCTGGGAGTCCTGGGGAGTTTCAGACGCCTTAGCTGGCGACTGAGGAAGCGTAGCCATACTTAACACTTCTCACTGAGATCAACAGCCTCCTATTCGTTCCCACCCCTGCCAGAGCGATAAAGGGCCCAGCGGAGCGGCACAGTCACAGCTGTGGAATAGTGGGGCAATAGCGCCAACTAGAGCATTCCCACAGAATCTACGTCTGGTGGGCATTTTTTTGTTTTTGTTTTGTTTTGTTTTGTTTTTGTTTTTTCTTTTCTTTCCTCTTTCTTTCTTTTTTTCCTTTTTTACCTTTTTTTTGTCGTTTTTTTTTCTTCTCTTTTTAAAGTCTTAAAGAGCCCAGCTGACATACGTGGCAACTATCAGTGACCAAATTATACAGCCATGAAAAGACAGAGGAATATGGTTCAGACCAAAATCAACCAGACAACCCCAGAGAGGGAGTCTGAAGGGATGGAAATGCACAGCCTCCCTGAAAAAGAATTTAGAATAAAAGTCATAACCATGCTGATGGACCTACAGAGAAATGTGCAAGAGCTGAGGGAGGAAGTGAGGGAACTGAGGAAAGACAATACAGAAATCAGACAAGCGATCGACGGGCTTAACAGCAGAATGGATGAGATGCGAGAGACTGTTACTGGAATAGAAAACAGAGAAGAGGAGTACAGAGCAGCTGAGGCAGAGAGAGATAAAAGGATTTCTAGGAATGAAAGAATATTAAGAGAACTGTGTGACCAATCCAAACGGAACAACATTCGCATTATAGGAGTACCTGAGGAAGAAGAGAGAGAAAAAGGGATAGAAAGTGTCTTTGAAGAAATAATTGCTGAAAACTTTCCCTCGCTGGGGATGGAAGTAGTCTCGCAGTCCACCGAAGCTCATAGATCTCCCAACACAAGGGACCCAAGGAAGACAACACCAAGACATAATAATTAAGATGGCAAAGATCAAAGATAAAGACAGGGTATTAAAGGCAGCTAGAGAGAGAAAAAAGATCACCTACAAAGGAAAATCCATCAGACTATCATCAGACTTCTCAACAGAAACCTTACAGGCCAGAAGAGAATGGCATGATATATTTAACGTTATGAAACAGAAGGGCCTCGAACCAAGAATATTGTATCCAGCATCATTATCATTTAAATATGATGGAGGGATTAAACAATTTCCAGATAAACGAAAGTTAAGAGAGTTTGCCACTCATAAA